>OX439234.1:29342280-30814719 GCA_949319165.1 Sialis lutaria
ATGATTAATCATTTTATATAAATATGAAATATAGGTCAAATATAAATGCTTTTGCACATATATACACGCATAAAAGGTATAATCAATGCATACACTGTATAAACAACATTATGTACAAGTTGACAGGTGTACAGAGCTGTTAATACAACCTACTTCAAGTATTTTTTGACACTTGAAGTATTTTACTTCAAGTACGTTTAAAAATAGTCAAAGTACTTGATACTTCAATATCATGATTTATTATACTTGAATAGTTTTATCTGTTTACATAATATAAATTTACTTGAACATAGACTATAAGTATATATGCAAGCGTAAAATAGAGTATGTATGTAGCAAATTAACTGTCCGTGGTATGGTGGCAAAGCTGGGGGTTATTTTAGAAAAAAAAAATGCAATCAATCCCCGCCACAACAAACTATTTTTAAATTCCATAAATGTCAGATAGACTAAACATAGAGCACATATCGTACCCTTAGAATGAAAGTAACCTAACTCAAAATTTCCGTAACTTCCGATTTTGACATAAACTAATCTTAAAAAGCATACTCTAAGATCCTGTGGAGAAAAAGAGACCAAACTATAAGTAAAATAAGGACAGGTCTATACATCGGTCATATTAGATACATTTAAATTTATTCAATTCTATACTTTTTTGAAGACTTTCTTGCTCATTTTCCACAATTGATTTTTTGACTTAGGTCACTTTCGAACTGAGGGTGCGATATGTACTCCATATATTTGCATTCATATGGTTTAGCATTATACAAAAGTAACCAATAATGTTTTTATGTATAGGTTAATATTAAAGAACAAAAAAAAATACTAAATAAAAATCGTAGGACCCACTCATACAGCCCTTGTCAAAATTATAATTGGTTAATATGAGAAATCAATAACACTTAAATCGAATACTAAATTTCATAATTGTATCACAAAAAGTTCTCGAGATATTAAATAAAAACTCTTTTTGAGAAAATCTTTTGGAGGACTGTAGCTCCCTTGCAAAAAAAATCTGGACACATGTTCATTAAAAGATTTTTGTTTAAAATATTTTTCTCTATATCGTCCCCTACAAGGCAAAGTACCGTAAGCACCATTTTTCTAATTTTACAGGAGACATAAAAAACTTATTAATATGACCTCAGATGATATATTTTTATTATTTTTCTTTTATAATATGTCTTTTGATACTATTGACTTAACTGCTTCACTTATGAAACTTTCAGAATCGATGGGCAGTATCAAATGGATTATCATAACCAAAAAAACTAAATTTCGCAAAAAATGGCACTTACGATACTTTGCCTTGTAGGGGACGATATCTACTGTTCAAGTTTGGCACGACAGTGCTATAAATAACAAGACAAAATTCTTAAACAAATTATTATGGCAGTCAACCTGTTACTATTAAACATATGTTATAGAAGAAAATAATAATATATTTACCGACTAGTGTCCATATCTTTTTCTATATCTGAATAAATAACAAGACAAAATTCTCAAACAAATTATTATGGCAGTCAACCTGTTACTATTAAACATATGTTATGGAAGAAAATTATAATATATTTACCGACTAGTGTCCATATCTTTTTCTATATCTTGAGCACTTTCATATAAGCTCAATACAGACATTGCCACTAGATCTGGATGTGGTTTTTCGACTTTAATTTCATCGTTTAGAGGTTGATACGTAACTACAAAACCATTTTTATCATAACTAAGATCTGCTGGTGTAAAAGATTTAGATTTTAAAATATTTTTCGAGTAGTTATCAAAAGATTTTGGTGATACTATTTTATTTAAATGTGGCACAGAATTGAATAAAACTTTTGGTGCATCAAATGGAGTATTTTGTTCATTAATATCGAAAGTAAGATCTTCGTCTGACATTTTTGCTTTTAATTAATTTTCAAATAAAAAATTAAACTTCACATATAAATATAACCTTCTCTTGGCCCTGAAAACGACAAAAATAATTAGCAACAGTGAATTTTTTGTGAAAAGTAAATATTAAATAAAATTATCAACATATTGTTAATTAAGAACTTATTTTTTTAAAGAAATGTGTATATTATATAAGTTTAAAACAATACTAACCTTTCCAGATCTTTTTTTTAAATTATTTTATATTAATAACATCTTTTGTCGGTCTTCTAGAGCAAGAGACCGCATCAACAAATAATAGTTTTTCTCATTTCTTGTACTCAATTCTAATTTTACAAACGAGGATAGTGATATGTTTCATTTATAACTACAATCACCTATAAAGGTTGTTACAGAATAAATGTATCAGTTGTTAAACGAATCATAACTAAATTATTGGTTTATTTTCTACATGGGATTTTGTTGTAATCAAATTTCAGTTGAATATGTTATTTAAATGTAATAATCAGTTATTACTTTGATAATTATTCAAAAACATTTAATTTTAAAACATATCACCGGTATCAATGATGATAACCTACTTTGACAGATTATGCTACGGCCTGTTTACATACGAATGAACATGAACTTTTGATATCGTTGTCGCCCACATTGTTGCAAATATAGCAGAGGAAAACTATCAGCAGGAATTAGCAAAACGGTAGCAGGAAATATATCCATGAAATATCGTAGACCGGGTTAGCGAATAACTCATTAGAATATTATCGACTTTAATCTTCAATGATAACGTTCATATAACACGATATAATAATTATATAAATACAGCTTAGCCTATACATATATGCTTTTAGAATTCCAATATACATATATTTTTTACGACAAATTAAATAATATATATTTTAAACTGATATATACATAAATAGATATAATTTTATGAAAGAATTGTATAACATTTTGAAAAAATAAAAAAAACTTATAACTTAATGTTTTCTTAAAAAAAAGTTAATATGCTATGAAAACCACATAATAATATGAAAATATTAATTTTTTCATTTGAATCATTCTTCAGTTTTTTCATTCTTTTTTGAATTTATTAATTTTCCATAACGCTTTTCCAATTTTGTTATTACATTTGTTAATTCTTTCTGTTGCTCAAAACTAGAATCAGCTATAATTTCTGCCCTTTGAGTTGACAACTGAATCTAAAATAAATTATATATTATATTAATAAGTTCCTCAAATAATTAATATTAATAAATATATTTTTACTTTTGCTAAACGTTCTTTTAATTCCTTTTCCCGCTTCAAAACTTTAATTTTTTTCACAAACGCTTTCTCTAACTTTGACTTATTCCTATCCATTTTCAGAACATAACTTTGCAATAACTGTATTTTACTTTGAAGCTCTTTAATTTCATCATGTTTAACAGATTCCATACTCTTTTGTTTTGAAATTAATTCATGTTCTAATCTATTGAATATAAATTATATTAAATTATTTTTACAATAATCCACACTGGTAGAAAGGACTTCTCAAACCAAGTAAACCCTGTTTTGTATATAACGAAAACAATATTTTCTTAAGATAAGCAATAATCTTAAACCAACTATTATTCTTGAATGAAGGAATAATGTAGTTGGATTAAGAGTATGTTTCTTATATATTAAGAAAATATTGTTTTCGTTATATACAAAACAAGGTTTTCTTGGTCCAATACAGTTTTTTTTCTGTGCATAAAATTCAATTACTTTTTATATTGATCCTGAATAACGTCATTCAAATTATTTAATTCAATATCTTTCATTCTTAAACTATTTTCAAATTCTTTTTGCATCATTGCTATTTGATTTTCATACTGTAATTTTAATTCATAAATTCTGTTTTCATAATAATTGTCTTTATTTTGAATATCATCCTCGAATAATTTTTTTAATTCAGAAATATTTTCTACATGCCTTTCTTCCATAAATGATATCTCCTTTCGATATAAATCATGTATCTAAATAAAAAATAATATATAAATCTGTTATCTGTAGGGCTGTCTAATCCATTTGGATAGTTTAAGAATTTTTGTCTGTCTGTTTTGACAATATAAAAACTATGGAACTGATTTTGATGAGACTTTCACTGTACGAAATTCTAAGACATTAAAATTAATCAGACTGTATAATAACATAATTGAATAATATAGAGTGAGTCTCCATTAAAGAAAAATTACATTTGATATTTTTCTGATAAATGTATAAAAATGAAAAGAATTTTACTTTAAAATAAACACCGGCTAACATAAGCTGTGGGAAAATAGCTATAAATAAAAATTGATATGGGAACCTTATTATTATCATTAGTAAATTCAGTTAACTTCATATTAACTTCATGAATAATTTGTCTTAGATTATTGGTTTTTGATGACGTATCTAGAAGTTTATCTTCCACCATTCTTAAAGCCACAGCCCAATTTTCATGAATATTATATTGTTCAATATGTTCTACGGTACTTTTATTTTCACGCAGATCCTTAATTTTTTCTTGCAAAGTATTTATTTCTTCAAAAAGTTTTTCATGATTGGTACAAGCGCTTACTGAATGTGAAAGAGTGTTATATAAATTGATTAAATAGTTAAAAATATAAAATATGTACTTACATTTGCTGAATTCATTTTTAATTTTATCTAGTTCATTTGAAAGCTTTTCATTTTTATATTGTAAATCATAAATGATTGAATTAAACTTTGATATTTTCTGTTCATATATCTGATCAAACTTTATTAACGTTTCATCATTTATATCATTAATATCGTCAGGAATTTCATTCCTTGAAAAAATTAAAGAATATTGAGAAAGTATCAACATAAAAGTTATAATATTAAAAATGGTTTTCTCTGAAATGTAATTAACTTACATATTGGTATCTATTTTCTTCGATAATCCTATTTGAGGATCAAATGTAATATAAGACGTGGAACCAGATATATCCGACCAAGAACTTGTATCACCAGCGTAGTTAATGTTAAGTGATTCTAATTTACCAGGAGGTGGAGGATCCAAAAAAGGATATGATAATTTTGATATTTTAATTTGGCGGCATAGTTCCAACATATATGTATTTCTTAAAATATTAAATCATTATACATTGAGATAATTAATGTTTTTATTTATAAAATAAAAATATAACAACAAACCTTATATCCTTTTTATCGTAGCTATCAAGCTTTTTCATCCATATAAAACATAAGTCGATATATTTTCGAGGTTTTAAATTTAAAATGTATGGACGAACATCTCTAAGTATAGACTTAAATTCAGAATCAAAATTTTTATTTTGTTGCCTATTCAATTCTGTGTTCATTGTTTCATACATATTTAATTTTCTTAAAAAAGAAATGAAACAAATAAATGTATAAAAATACTATAATATATTGTATAAAACTTAAAAAACTTTAAGCATGTAACATTTAAAATTTATCAAAAGTTATTGTAGACAGTTTACATAAAATACAAAAAAACTGAAACCAATATTAATTCAAAGCAATCTATTATTAATAAATTTTACATACATACTTTCAAAGCATTTTATTGTTAAAATTTTTATATAAAAAGTATAGGTAGGTATACATACACATAAAATAATACAAAAAATAAAGTTTTACTTACAACGACAATTAAGGCAGCAGTTTCATTTTATATAAATATAATTGTTATAAGTTTAATAAAAAATAAACAAACTCAGTAAAAATGCAATCAGATCTAATTGGATAAAAATAAGCTGTTCAGATCCCGAAAACGACATGGTCTCTGATCCGAATCCAGGACTGGGCTTAGTTCTTGTTTGCAACGTTTGAACTGGATAAGATCAGACCTTACTATAAATCGAACCAGATTGAAAAAAAAGTCTCAGACTAAATCGGGTCAGCAAATTATTTTAAAAAATATTTTTGGACCAGGTCGGGCTATTTTTTTAATGTCCAATCTGATCTCTAATATCTACATTAACAGTGACTAAAAATTTATATACATATATATATAGTTAAAAAGTAAAATTACACTGTCAGCGAGAGTTAAGTTATTATGACTGGATATTAAATCTAATTTAAGGTCCATGAAATACCCAGATGTAATAGATATGTCATTAGATCCAACTGGATTTAAAATCAGACATACTTCATCAAGTATAACATTGGATCTAATCAATAAGCAGATCTGACAGATTAAATCAAATATTGGATTTACTCAGATCTGATCCAATTAGATCTGTTCATTTTCCTGCAGGAAATGCATACATAAATTAAAAGTAAAACTGTCAGTTTTTGGTAATGATAATATAAATATTTTAAAATCAAATAATGGCGATAAAATAAAATAAAATATTTTTGTTACATAATATATATATGAAATCACAACTAGAATATGGGTTTTACTTATAGGATATATCACAATATAAAATATTACTTTTAATATAACATATAATAGGGATTAACATAAAACTTTCTTGATTAAAGAATCAGATTAATTAATAATTTTTTTAAGAGCCCCAAAGTTTAACATCTAACTTTGTTGACTAGAAAAAGGAGATATTATTTTTAAGTTATTTACATTTTTGTTATATTATAATAAAATAATTAGCAAGTATTATACAGTAAAACCTGCCTAAAATGCAACGTGATCACTCTGGTATTTTTTTTCTGTTTTTAGTGCTAATTATAAATTCCAAAATACCGGTATCCCAGTTCTCATTCGGTCCCTGAAAACTATTACATTTTTGCGTTAGGTAGTTTTCCCGTTTTGAGTATTATTTTACATAAGAAATAATTCCGTACCGAAATTTAATTTTCATTTGTCCAGTTTTCCGGTATGTAGGGAGTTTGGTTTAGGCAGGTTTCACTTTAATAATAATTAGCTGTTAGTGTACAGGTTCCGATCCCTAATATATATTGTAAAAACACATAAAATTACTTTCCGATCAACTAATAACACAGCATTTATTAAGATTATTAAGTAATGACTGAATTAATAGGAACACTAAAAAAATAAGATACTACATAAAATGTGATGTAAAATATTTCATTTAAAAGTGTGAATTTCTATGGTTGATTCAGATACAATATACAACAAATAAAAAATATGTATTAATGATCAAAAATTGTAATAAATTTTTTTAAACATCACAGATTATGTGTTTGGATTTAATGCTAATGCTTAACGATGAAAAACTACATTATTTTTTGGAGCTGGACGACATCCGTTAGCTAATTGTGTTTCGCAATCAGCTTTTAGTTGTTTAATATGTTCTTTCATGGGTAAAAAGTAAGTACCAAGAAACTCTTCTATTGTTGTACGGTAATAAATCATATCAAGCTGGCCGCGTAAGTATTCTTCTAATGCTGTTATTTCAGTGAAGAAACTATAAAATAAATTGTAAATTAATCCCTGGTAGTTAAAAACATGACAGAAACTAATAATAAGTCAAGATTATAATTATTTGTCTTTACTAAAAACAGTAGCGATTTACTACGTGTATTTTAAAATCTGTGAACGTACAGTATGTTATTTAATGTTCCCCCTCTCTGCTCATCGATGTGTCTATTCAAATATGATGGCAACTGGCGGGGTATATAAAATATACAATATTTTGATGTTCCCTGAGAAATACTGATCTAAATAACGATAATTTTTAACTTACTCTGTCAATAACGGAAGTAAACTTTCTATCTGCATAGGATTTGTGTAATTATACTGAATCTGCCAGGTATTAAACCATGTTTGTAGCCTGTGAAATAATTAAATAATTTAGAACATATCCACAAGATCACATTATATCATACTTACTGATCACTGTTGACAATATTTTTGTACTTGGTTCTGATGTTACTGAGCCATTCAACACCGGTAAGTATTTGCCAACCAGGGAAGCTTAAAGTAGGAGTCACCGAAGATGGAAAGTTCGGGAAATCAAGTAGTAACATAGGTTGAGTGACACCTAACATTTTTCCAACTGTACTGAAACATGAAAACAAATAAAAATAATATTTAAAAAATGTAAAATATATAAACTGTAATACCTTACTAATTGAGGATTCATGCCTCCAGAAATCCACATTTTTAAACATATTCCTAAAGTAGGTATTGCGCAAGGTAATAATTCACATAATGCTGCATAATGGTCATATCTAAAAGAAAAGTAGGTATTAATTATCAAAATTATTAACTACTGAATTTTATAAATCACAGAAAATTGAAGGAGATAATAAAAATGCTTTTAATTTTTTTCCCAAAAATTTTGTAACACCTTAATATCAAAACTAGACAATCAACAAAATTTAGATGACATAAACAATGTATTAAAAAATATACCTTGACCAGCCAGTAAATGCCATTCCTCGAAAGTTTTGTATTTTTGATGCATATGTATTTAATTCAAGTAACCACCGTTCATGATTGCTAATATGGTGTTTATGTATCGGTAATAACTGACAACTACCGGTAACTCCTTTAAAGGCTGATGCAGCCCATACATGAGAAAATATATTGCTATATTTCTCCCAAAGAGGAAGTCCTAAATTAAAAGTGTCAGCACTATGATAATGCCATATCATTGGTTCAACTAAATTTCCAAGATTGTATTCTAAAAAATTTGAATAATTTGAATAAATTTAGATCGCAAGTTATTTTTTTAAGAAATAAACCTTGTAAAGCTGATGGATCGATATTTCTTAACATATCATCCCAAATTATGATTTTTAATGTCGGATATAATTCTTTAATATACTGACAAACATTTGAAACATGTTCCAAGAATAAACTAGCTTTCCCGTATTTACTTGTAATAGCCCTTCGTTCACATGCAGGACACAGTCCTATATGCCAGACCTATGTAGTAATAGAAAATAAGTATACATAAAATAATTATTGATTATGAATATTACCTCGTCGGCTCCGATATGGATATATTGAATATCTGTATGCAAAGCAATAACTTGCTTAACCATAGATCTTATTAAGGGTAAAGCACCTGAGTGAGTGGGGCACATACTACTCGGATATGCTTCAACTTCCCGTAATGTTCTCCACTCGTCATGTTTCAAAACAAACTCTAGATGACCTATTGTCTGCACTAAAGGTATCTAAAACAATTTACATATTGATAAGAAAATGTATATTTAAATGCCAAGAAAACAAATTTAACTGATGACATAAATATTAAAACATACCACATTTAAGCCACAATCAGCTGCTAGAATTAAAATTTGAGATGCATCCTCAATAGAATACGGATTTCCTCTTGTAGAGGCATTTAAAGATAAACCACCAATTTCTGTCACTTCTTTTGAGTATGGAAATGTATCCTCCCATTCTATCAACAATCCAGTTGCTCCTAGATCTCGTAACAATGGAAATAACTAAAAAATAAATATTTTTTTAATGTTTATCAACAATGTACATAACCTCAAAATCATACTTTTTCAAAATAAGATACTTTAAGTGGAGCTCCTTTGAAATCTAAGTGAACCAATCTGAAAATGTGAAAATATTAAGTATTTATATATTTAATATTAATAAAATATATCTACCTTTGTGCGTCTAAAGTTAGAGATTCCATCCTAACCTAAATTGTCATTATTTAATAAATAGTTTAGTTTTAATTGTTATGCAAAGATGGCGACACTAGTTGCGTTTTATTTTACATTAGGGTTTGTGCATTAGGGATGTATTGATTGTTGGCCTTATTGTTGAGCATGTACATATAATAATAAAACCACCATAATGAAGAAATGAATCAACGATAATAATAAAACAACAAAATGAGATAGGAATTCATTTATTTCAATAGAAATAGAACAATAAAAACTATATCTTAATCACAGTCAGAAATACTATTTATTTGATTTTCAAAGAAATTAAATTCGATAGGTATTTATAAGCGATAACTAACAATTGCAGTAACCATCTTAAAATGCTATTGAATTAATTACTATCTAATACTAAAAAGTCTCACTCTAAGTTTTTTTCTTCTTGGTCCTAACAATTTAATAAAAACTTTAAATAAACTTTCTTCAAGTACATTGGTATATGTTATTATAAAGGGTTTAAAAAATATAGTTATATAAATATATATCATTATAATATCGTACTTTAGCATACTCGTTAACCATTCACGATATAACCATCACATCTTGTACATTAGGTTCATTATTTTTACATTATTATCTAGAACATTTATAAATCTAACAAACGTCTTCATGATATATTAACTATCTTTGATTGTGAGCTTAAAATTAAATTTTATTAAACAAAAATACCAAAACATTAAACATTTCAATATAAAATGAAAAGGTTAAACCTAATATATTCATGTAATACTGCCTTTTCCAAAATTCTACAGTAACATACAATAATTAAATATTACATTTATATACAATAAAACAATTTTCTGAATAATAAACTTTTCCTTTCTTAATATTTTTAGTATAAATATATTTTTCATATGTAAAAAATGATATTACAATAAAATATTTATTTCTGTATATTTAATATTAGAGTTATAATTATAGTTACAAAAAATTTTAATCAAAAATAAATTATAATATACAACACCAAAAATAATTGCAAGAAACTAAAATCTTATTAAAACTATAAATATTTTGTAATTATTTTCAGTAAATGTAAAATTTACATTATCTAAAAGTTGTTAAAACTTAGTAAAAATAATTAATTAAAATTATGTTAGAATATCGATATGCAGGAATAAACATATATTACCCTATTTATGTTTATAATAAATATATGTATCTAATTAATTGAGTCTTGTTTTCATTTAGAAACGAGCAGATTAATGTAAATGAAAGTGTAACTAAAAATTAATTAAAAATATATACTCTCATAGAGTCTTACACCTATTAAGTAAGTTCACTATGGTAAATAGGAATTTCAATTATATTTCAGATATGTCCAACTATTTGCTTTATTGATAATATTGCAAAAAATTTGTAAGTACACTTTTTCTTGTAAATTAATCCAAATCAAAATTGTGTCCTTTGATTTGACCATAAACACCATCAAGTGCATTTAAATAATTAATAATTCAATTTATGACTAAAACCCAAAGACAAAATTTTAATCCGACAGTAAATTTGGATCGAGCGTTAAATTTACAAGGAAAAACGTTCTTACAAATTTGTCACAACATTAACAGAGGAGCAAATATTTATCTGAAAAATTATTTAAATCCCTATGTAACAAAGTACACTTCTAGCCTGGTGTATTATTTTTGTTATTAAAACATAATGTTTAAAATTGAATTAAG
Source organism: Sialis lutaria (assembly GCA_949319165.1). NCBI lineage: Eukaryota > Metazoa > Arthropoda > Insecta > Megaloptera > Sialidae > Sialis > Sialis lutaria. Next base: position 29,353,473 of record OX439234.1, read on the forward strand.
TATATTCAATAGATTCAGTAAAATAACTCATTTTTGATCTAATAAAATTATTATTGTACATGTTTTTGCAGTGTTCTTAGCTACTTATAAAATATTTTAATTAAACTTTTCTGTATATTTATACTATTAAGTATTTTCATAAGTACAATAAAAATACTGCTACTATGTTCTATTTATTAATCTGTTAGAGCAATATAAACAAGAAAATTAATTCACATGAAGAAACATTTGGAATGTATCATATGATTATTTCTTATTATTTGAAAGTTGCTACATTTAACTTTTAGTCAGTAATTAGAAAAATAAGAAACAAACAAATATATTTTATTTGTGATATTGTTTATAATATACTCGTGATTAATTTCCAATGTTGGTATCCACCCGTGAGTAATTATAAATAATTTGGCTTTTGAGAGTAGCTATCAAGAGCAATATGTGTATATGTTAATTTCAAGCTAATACCCGCCTTCAATCTATATGTATTATAAAATAAAATACGTATATCTTAATGTGTAACCTAGGATAGTTTTTTTTATGTGAAATACATTAAATTGTAAGGAAGTATATTTAGAAAAATATTTATCCTAATTTTTAATAAAGAACTTTCTAAAAATAAATTCACTTTTAAAACTATACATAAAAATAGTTGAAATGAAACATTTTACCCAGGTAATGGTGCCTGGGCATAGAAATCTGGTTCATCTTCTTCATCATCTGGCTGATCTCCATCCAACTAAAAGAAATAAGACGTTTTGTACTTTTCATGTCAACAATATTATAACCGTAAATTTTTTTATATGAATAAGTTTTATACTCACCGCTTTCAATTCTTTTTCAGAAAATACATGTTTCAGTTGTGCCCTAAATGGCAACATCAATACTAAGAAAAACGGAAAAGCAAGTGATGCTTTTGTAGACTTGACGATCCAAAGAATCGCTAAGCAAAGTAACTGAATACTTGTGAAGAGATGCATCTTGTATGTCTGTACTCTTCGCACATATGAAGCATTTGGATGATGTTTTACAGGCATGAAAAATAGTTTTATCCGATCGAAAAATTGTATACCGTCAGTAGATGACACACCCATGTAGAGAAATACTCCAAACAGAACGGACATCGGCACAAGTCTTAGGAGAGGTGACATTAATACAGACAGTCCGACCAACAATGCTACTAAAAGTGAGCTCATACGTTGCTCTGAAACAAAATTGAATTTTATATTAATTAGAAGTTATTTATATAATTAAATAGTCTACCTTTCACTTCAACTACATGAGGTTTTTCTCCAGGGGCATGGGTTTGAGACATTATAGTCAGAGCAGATATATGCGAGACAGATCTTACAGTGGCAGCACTGATCCAAGGTGCTCCAATAAATCCACAACCAGCATTACACAAACATATCAATACTATGTCTACGTGAAAACCTGAGCCTTTCTTTAGTTTTCGTTCTTTTTTGTCCATTATAAGCCTGAAAAGTTAAATATAATTCAAAATATATTTCTCAAAAATATTATACAAGTTACGAAAAAGATCAGACCCTTGAAATTAATAAAAGAGATCAAGTTCTAGAAAAAAATGTTGATTATAAAAGTTTTAGGGTTTAACAAACTATTAAAATTATATAATTACCCAGGAAAAAGTGATCAGATCTAATTGGATCAGAGCAGATCTGAAATTTGATCCAATTAGATCTGATCAGATCTGAATGGGTCAAATTACGGATCTGATCAGATCTGATGCTATTTTTAATGAAAATTTTTATATTTGATTATTAATTTGATAATTAATTTTTACTTCTATGATTGGAATGTTCCTGAATATCTATGGTGTAACAAACATTAAAAAAAAATCGTCAAAATTGGTGCTGTTTCTGAGGGTTCCAAAGTTTTGGCGATTTTCGAGCTTTGTTGACTTGACTATTAACTATATAAAAGTTAGGGTTGGATCTTTTCTCCTCATACTGTGTATAATTTATATTTTTGTACTCACTCAGTTATATGTGTTTCCATAAAAATAAGAATGTATATTAATATTGCTGGAACTCCGGCTGCAAATGCTAGCCATACTTCCTGTAATTCACTCGGGTCTATAAACCAACTTCTAACTTCTGGGTTAGATGGAGTTAAACCCGCTGGAACTTTGAGCTTTTCAGTATAAGTTTGTGGTATAAAATAATCTAATGATACCATTATTATTATAGCTATCGGAACACCAAAATCACCTAAAGCACGTCTTGCCTGTAAAATAAAAATAATAATGGCAATGATATATTAAAAAATATTAAAAAATCTACTTACATTTCTTCCTAAAAATTTGCTGTTTCTAAACATTCTAAGATAATATGCAATAGCAAATGTTCCCAGAGCCAAAATGGTACAGAATAGAGCAGTGTTAGGTTGATTCCAAGGTTCACCTTCCACTTGTACTGTATCATTGGCAGAAAAGGTTTCTATTCCAGTATCTGAAGCTGTAGTATTGTTACAATAGTCAGCTAATAATGGATTTTGTCCAAACACAAATATTAGTTTCATAAAACTTTCAACAATATAAATCAATGATATAAGAGCTGAAAATATTTCTTCTGTAAATCTTGTGAATAGTTTAACCAACACGCTCCCCTCGACAGCTGCGACAATGATCGCTATCACAGCAATCCATAAACCTATGTACACTCGTAACGTTAAATAACTTATACCACTCGACATACAAAACTGATATAAACTTTCATCAAATAATAATAACGGACCTGTTGATCCAATAATTACAAGAGGTTGCCCTGAAAACAGTGCAAAAAATATACCGGCTACAGCCGTAGCAACTAATGTTTCTGATATTCCTATTAAGTTTTCTGTTTTATCACTCATCAATCCACCAAAAGTAATAGCACCAGAGAGACATGCAAAATACATGAATATAGCAGCAGCTACGCACTGTCCATTTAATCCATCAATAAAATCGGATAAATAATATGGAAATCTATGTTTTAAATCATTTATTAAACCCCCAAATGGACGTTTTGTTCTTCTTAATGGATCATAATGCGGTGGTTTCTTCCCATCTTTTTCATCTAAGGCCAATAAAGTCTTTGTCATTTCATCTGTGCTCGGTTGTAAAGCTTTTTGCTTTCGTTTTCTAATGGCTTCACTTTTAGCTTTCAGTTCTTCAAACGGAAGTAAAGCTTTTTGTTCCCAATCACCGGGCGGCAATACGATACTGTCATCCAAGAATTCATTGATAGCTGACAAGAGTGCTTTTCTGTCATCAGCTTTATAAGCAATTTTGTGAAATGTAGGATTTGACATTAATGTTGAAATTGAACGACCGATTTCATGATAATCAAGATCGGCGGTAGGAGGACCGAGTAAGATGAAAAGAAATCTAACAGGAATTGTAACCTCGGTAATAGAAGGCATAAATGTTCCCTCTGCGAGACGTATAAAAGCAATTGTTGGTTGATCGAGGAAGTCAACTGAACCTACTAATACTGTTGTGGCCTCTGACCCTAACGGAATACGTTTTAAAATTGTTTCATTTGTTGTTTTTCTTAGATCTTCAGTACTTGATGTGTAAGTTTCTTCTTTCATATCTATAACTGTGAGCCCTTCAGGTATTGCTTTCCCATCGAAATCTGAAAGTATAGCACCATTTTTGGCACCAGTTAACGAACTCATATTTATAACACTTGCTTTTCTTCTTTCATCCAACGTCATTAAACTCAGTTTACGTTTTTCACCTTCATGTAAATTCTGTAAAAAAAATATCAGTGTAAATGAATTATTGATTATAAAATTAAACATGCTTTTTACTATACAATTTTTTGCTTCACAAACAAATATGAATAAAAATGTTAATGAATTTCAAGATAGTTTATAAATGTATATTGAATGTGTACTTAATAAATATGATTTTCATAAAAATAATAATGAGTCCACAATATGAAAAAAACTTAAAATATTTAAAACAGATGCGATTAAAAATTGAACTTCTAATAGTGAAATTAATGACTGATTATTTAATACAAACAAAATACATATTTTCCATACAATGAAAAATGAATGAAATGGTCAAACAAAACAAACACAAAGGAGGAAATGGTCTTAATGTATAGTAAAATTTTATATTTATTCTTGTATAGATACCTATACAATACTATACTGGCAACAGAGGAATTAATACTTCAAAAGTAAAACACTTGAAGAAGTACTTAAGTATTTTACTTCAAGTATATTTAAAGATAGTAAAAAGTATTTGAAGTACAAATACTTTTTCACTGAGTACTTGATACCTACTTGTACTTTTATTATTTGTTATTTACACGTAGAATATTACTATTAATTTATGTCTGATATCCCTTGTAATAGTTAATCCTAAATTTTGCTTACAATTATGCTACCTAAGAGGTGGAAAATGTGATATAAAATTCATAAATGTATACGAGTAAATGTTTGCTAAATTATTAATAAAAGAATATTATATTATTAAACACTACATAAAAACTAAATAGCCACATGTAAAAATAGAGCAATAAAAATATCGTTATCATTATCAAATTGTGGATGGTTGATGCTAGATGATATGACAGCAATGAACAAACAGGCGACAATATTTTTTTAGTGTGGCAAGCACAAGCGAATGCAAAACAATTATGTGCATATGTATATAATGTTTACATGGGCGTGGTGCCCCAGCTGAGAACACACCGAGCACCGTCCACGAAGATCACCGCTGTACGCACTGCCCCCATCTTCCAGCCACAGAGACTGTAACCATCACCATTGTTTGTATATTTAAATATATCCATATTTACCAATCAATATCAGTTACTGTTATTATGTTCATTATACTATATTACATATTTACATTTGGTTACATTATTAGGATTGTAGAACTCAAAATATTGTGTTATAAAGAACATACATAGTAGAAAAAATACAGACAGGTACCTCCAACTAGGGGAGGGGGGAGTAATAGTAGATATATTTTTTATAATTACCAAATAATAGTTTTTGTAAAGCTAAGCAAAACTAAAGAAAATAACTGTCTATGAGTCCAGTAATACATTTTAGATGGAAATTTTTTTAATATTTATTTAATTTAATACAATTAAATACAATGTATTACAAAAATAATGTAAATATAAATATTACTAAAATACAGAACATTTAAGTGTCCTGAAAAATATTGTCAAGTCAGTGGGACAAAATAAAAAAACGGTATATGTCCCCAAAATCCAAGATGCCTGGTCATCCTACGTACTATCTGATATGAGATTTAATTATATGTGTATTCGTTATTTTTTGCCAGCATTTATTAATTCTTTAATTCCACAGAGAAAGTAAAATAATTTTAGTTACTGCATTATTTGAGAAAAGCAAATACAATTTATGATATTTTGATACAATAGAAATTATATATAAAGCAGTTTTTAAACTATCTCGTTTAGTAATAAAAGAGTAAAAATTAAAATTATACTTTTATTATTTTTAAAAGCTTGTACTTCTTTACACTTTTAAGATATATAAGTAAAAAAGATACAGAAATAAATAGAACAAAATGAACAAAATAACAGCAATCTTCTAATTTATATATTCATATAAATTTTCGATTTTATGCTAGTATCAAATTAATAAGCTTGCTATTAAGTATTTACAAAATAAGCTTTATAAAATACCTCAAAACTTTAAATGTATAATTTCACATAACAAAACCAGTGGCATAAAGTTTTGAGACATTTTTATTATAAAAAGAGTTTATTTAAAAAAAACCAACCTGCAGTGAAGTATAACTGGCATTCTGTCTTCGTCCAAATCGGAACCCTCCACGGTCATGTTCATTCACATGACGATGCCTCAACAAAAGCGCTCTCATAACAATCGGTTTATCAGATTCCTGAATCAGCTCATCTACGACCATCTGTTCGACAACACGATACGCAACACCCGGCAAATCCTTTTCTTCTAAGTCAAGCAAAACTACACCGGTCTCAAGACATCGTCTCAGGTTCAAAAGTGAGTGGAAGCTAAGTGAGGCAACGTGAGGTTTGCCCCATCGATCTGAACCTTCTTCTACGTCTTCTTCATACTTGATCCAACGGGCTGTCTCTTTCCATTCCTTCTCTTCGCCTTCACCAGTAAGTTCGTCGAGCTGGACGAACACAGAGTGCGGACTGTGATCGTACATTTTCTTGAGAGTTTGATATGGAAGAACTGTTGATATATCAGTACGACCTATATAACATAGCAATCAAATAATATATTTATAAGGTAGATCCTTTCCTGCTAAAAATGTAGGAAAAATAAAACGGGCAAGTGCTTGTTGGGCACTTCGCACTACGATTTATAAAAAAAGTTTTTTCAAAATTTTCGTGACCAAAGGGTTAAAATCAAAAAGTCATTTGGTTTTTATTATTGCATTTTAAGAGACCTATCAAATGACACCCCACTCAATGGAGTAAATGAAAAAAATGTGACTTCACTTTTCAATCTATGATAGGGGGGTCCAAAATATTTTTGACAATGTTCGTTATAATTTTCAATGAAAGTACTAATTAAAAGCTACATTCTGAATTTTTTTCAGATTTTTTGAATCGATAGTTTAGAAAATAGAGGGAGGGACGCTCTGACAGCGACATTAAAAAGCAAATATTTCGTGAATGAAGGGTTGAAATCAAAAAATTATCTGACATTTTTTATTGCATTTTAGGAGACCTATTAAATGACATCCAACTCAATGGGGTAAGTGGGAAAAAAATGAGAGTTCACTTTTCAGTCTATAGAAGGGGGGTCCAAAATATTTTTGACAATGTTCGTTATAATTTTCAGTGAAAGTACTAATTAAAAGCTACATTCTGGCATTTTTTCAGATTTTTTAAATTGATAGTTTAGAAAATAGAGGGGGGGGGGCGCTTTTTTACGACTTTGGAGAGCAAATACATCGTGATTAAAGGGTTAAAATCAAAAAGTTCTGATACATTTTTTGTTGCATTTTAGGAGACCTTTCTAATGACACCCCACTCAATGGGGTAGGTGAAATTTTTTTTTTTGAAAACACTTTATTTTATGGAAAGGGGGCCTAATTTTTTTTTTTACAAAAATCTTATCATTTCTGTTTTTGGGTCATTAATCTACGACCGTATACTAAATTTCATCTTATTATCTCAAAATTTTTGAAGACGGACGGACGGACGGACATGGAGAAACTATAAGGGTTCCTAGTTTTCTACGGAACCCTAAACAGACCCCTCTCTAACTCCAGGTTCCCAGGTTAAGGCCCAATCAACCCCTCTACCCATCGTGGGGGTTATGTTTATGGTATTGAATATGTTAAATTTAAAGTTCAAATCAAGATTTAACAAAGAAACCACTAACCAATATGAACTGTAGTATCGACCCCCGACGGTCCTCCCTGCTGAAGGCGGTGACGGCGGAAGCCTCTAGAATCATCCGAGCGATGGCTAGTTAACTCTTCGATGTCGGCTTCAGGAAGTACAGCGGCTTCGTCGGGCAGCACGGACACGCGGCGAACAGGCACGTAAACTCCGGGACCTGCAGACGTCGCCGAGTCTTCGCCAGGTCTTCGTCGCCACTCCGGATCTTCTTGAAGCGAATACTTGCGAAATCGATGGTGTCCATGATGATGGCGACTAAAAAATAAATATAATATGTTAATTAAGCATATTCATCAAATAAAAAAAAAGATTTTTTGTCCTAATACAATTTATAAAATAGCGTTCGTAAACTTTTACGAATTTATTTGCCTCAAAGATGTTTTCTGGCACTTTTTAAATGTTATAAAATTACAATAGCGTTTATATACAAGAAATTCAGAAGGTAAAGGAACTAATTCCACATCTTATCGATTGAATCAAATCATCATAAAATAAAATAAACAATTAAATATTTTATTTTCTTATCTTCCATTCCATCTCGTCCTAACCTGTTGAGTTATTTGTTCCGACTGTTCAATGCAATTTTAAGATCGATAATGCTGAAAAATTACCCAATTTTACAAAAATCAGTGAACTAGATTTAATTCTTCGTTTCAACAAAGTATAAAATAAATTACTTTCTGGAAAGCTTTCATGTAAATTAATTAAATTAGTGTTCAATATTAAATCTAATTAATTAAATTAGTAATCGATATTACATTCTTGAAAATTAACCGCCCTCGTAATATAATACTTTTTACTTTTACCCAACGATATTTTTACTAACTAGAAATAAAGTCGTTATAAAAAGCAAATAAATAAACCATAACAACGCTTCTTTACGAATTATTATTTTTAAATAAAGAAAACTGGAAAATAATGTGAACAGCTTTTACTGAACATACAAACTTCTAATTGGAAGACATTTTCAAACAATACATAAGTATATTTATTTATATATATATACGATATTTCAGTGCTTTCTAAACTTTTTAGCACAGCGTTCTACATTTTAAAACGGCGATCTATTACGACTCACGACCCACATAACTTTTTTAATCCCTCAGGATAACTTTATTTTCTTTCAAATGCATTTTTTTATCAAGCGTTATCGATTTCCAGTATTAACCAATTACGGTGGTACCTCGACATACGAGTGCCCCAACATACGAGTTTTTCGAGATACGAGCCGGCGAGCGAGTGATTTTTTGCTTTGAGTTACGAGCGAAATTCGAGATACGAGTTCGGTAGTTCATTTATTTTTATAACCATGGATCGGAAGAAAGTTTGTGAAAAGTCAAGTGCTAAGAAAAAGATGATGAGTATTGAATTAAAACGTGAAATTATAGAAAAACATGAGCAATTGTTTTGTATGGAGAAATTTGCTTCGAGATACGAGTAATTCAAGATACGAGCAAGGTTGCGGAACGAATTAAACTCGTATGTCGAGGTACCACTGTATTATTTTGACCAGGGCTGTATGGGGCCAATGGGCCCGTCGATTTTAATACTAAACTGGTTATCAAATTTCATAACAGTGTCACAATGGGTTCTCAAGATATTAAATAAAAACTCATTTATCTTCAAAGGACTGTAGCTCTATCACGAAAAAAATCCGGACAAATGTTTATATTATATTAATTTAGTCTTCAAGTTTGACACGACAGTGCTGAATCAGCCTGTATATTAAAAAATCACATTTAAAAAGTATCGGTACTCGAGTCACAGTTTAGAAATCGCTACTGTATGCCATTGTTTCTTATAAAATTCTAATCAGTTGCGCATTAAGGCATCTCGAATTCTAAAGCCCCAAGCTTTATTACAAATAAATCTTCTTTGACACTGGTAATGAAAATTGTCTAAAATAATATCCGACACATTAAGTTTTGAATCTTGTTAGGGTATCGGTACCAAGGACAAACTTTAAGAGATACATGCATATTTGGATATTTTTGAAGTGAAATTTCTTTAGTGAGACTAGTGAATTGGAATGATCTCAATAGACTTTAAGGACGGAACGCTATGAACAGTGTGCATATGTGATATGTTTAAATAGATGTATAAGATAAATATGGATGAAGAGCGCATGCGTACAATCCACTTTACATCAGTTATGCGTAAAAGAGAGACTAATAAATGTATAAGAGAAAGATAGATGAATAGCAATTTTGGTTTAGTAAAAATAGATGCTATTTTACATATATAAAGATCTAACGGCTATGAATAGTAAATAGCCAGTAGGTTAATTTTTTTATTTATAAATTATTTTTAAAAAAATTCCCCCCTACTAAAACACTTTGTGGTTACGCCACTATAATATTACTGGTTTAAATTAAAAGAATTTTGCTATAACATGGGATTTCTTGAATTATAATTTAATTATCTTTTAAAACATTAATTAGAATTATATTCTAACAAGCGACATTAGAATAGTGATATATTACGAAGAATAAAAAAGTATATTGTCTCTTCGTAGAAAGAAAATTAAATTTTAACTGTCTATGAAAGTGATCAACTATGACGATCAAACAATTTTCCAACAGAATGCACATAAAAAGGAAATCACTGTAACATGTGTCTCTAGAGGAAAAAAAAGAAACACAAAAAAAACTCGACGTTAGAAGAAAACTAAAGCACACTGACATGTTAAAAATATAAATAGAAAATTATTAAAGTCGAAACTGAGAAAGCAAATATTGACTTTTTATTCTTGTGTTAAAAATATAGTTTTTCTTAATACATTGATATAGGTAATATGCGTTCTTTTTTATAATAATTTAAAAACATAAAATAGGAAGAATTTACATTGGAAAATAGCCTTCATTGTTTAAGATACTATATACAAAATTAAGATTTTTTAAAAACATTATTCACACATAAAATAGTATTTTTAAGTCATTAATTGAAAATATTATGCTTAAAATATTGTGTATGATTATTTTTATTAATTTACTAGAATTGCTTAGATATGTATCTTTTATCTATTTTTTTTTATAATTCGTACCGTTTCAAATATAGCTAAAAAATAAAAAAGAGTAAACATTCGTTTCTGGTTGTAAGATCGTTTTCAAAAATAGTATAGTAATAGGTTTTCTTCTCGAACGAAAAATAATCTTAAAGATCGAATTCTACTCTTCTGTGTTTCAGCGTCTACAGACAGCCAAGCAAACACTTTATTTTATAAAATTATTATATACATATGTAAGTCGTAAGTACATTAGAACTATATCGTCGCTTACCAAACAACATCGCTCAAGTCGAAAATTAGCGGTTTTTACATTTTAATGTCTTTGGATAGAGCTACTCATTACGCGTCGATCACATTCTAGACGTTTCGGCCAATAAGAGACCAGAATTCAAAAAATAATGACAGCGCGCAAGCCGGTAGCCTATATAAAACATACACGGGTTTTTCGCTCTCCTGTAAAGTTGGTCAAAATGACTTGAGCTGGTGTTGTTAGATAAGCGACGATATGTATTTCATATGTATAGGAAAGTAAAAACTAAAATTTATACATTACATAAGTATACGGTTATATTGTTAATATTATATCTTACAATCGTCAAGGAATCTAGATCTTACAAAATCGTATCGGTCTCGTTTTGGCGTGCAGCCCTAATAACTTTTTAAATTTCAACGTATCCAAGCGTATTTTTGTTACGAAACGGATTTACTATATTTTTAATTTACTATATATACGAATGATAAAGTAAAGCTGCACACGAGACGAGAATCAGGTTAATCTCGTTTCAATATTTGAAACATAAGTCTCGATTTCGAATTGTCTCGCGAAATATAAAACCATCTTGTCTCGGCCTCGCTTCGAAAAACAAAAGAAGCTGGTCTCGTCTCGTACACTAAGACAGAGACGAGATTGAGATAAATTTCGGTCTCATATGCAGAGGGTTGCTACCTTGAGAACAAACTAAGAATTACTGCATTAAACGAGCAGCGACTAATCATTTTATCATTTTGAGTTCAAGAAAAACCCCTCTCTCCCAAGGTCCAACTAACCTTGATTTACGGTACCTTATTATATAGACTGTGGCTATTTATACATACCGTATGTGCACGCAATTGGCTATTTGCACATACTGTTTATGTACCTAATTAGGTTAGGTTGTTAAGTTAGGGTAGGTTAGTTAACGTTAAGTTAGTGGTATGTGCAAATAGCCAATTGGGTATACATACAGTTTGTGCAAATAGCCAATTGCATGCACATAAGTTATGTGCAAATAGCCCCATCCTATTATAATATAACAAACATACCGACAAGTTCGAGGTGGAGGACGGTTTCTTAACGATAGCTTCTGAAATGTAGGTCTATACTGGTCCATTCTAACTTGCTTGTCGCAAAAAACACTGCGTTAACACATTGTACCGTATGCACTTGTATTGCATTGATGAACAAATTAGAACATACTCGTGAACAATAGATACGTGTATGAAAATAACGCGAGCACGTGGATGAAGACCTTGCAGTGTGAGAAAACTATTTGGCTTATTATCCAATCGTTTTGTGTGCAGGTAGGTATTTATTTGCGTGTAAAGGTAATCAATAAATCATAATACAAAAAATTGAGCACGAGAATAAATATTATACAATATTAATATTATTCTTTTAAAATAATCAATAATGAATATTAATTTTAATAAAATATTTAGGCTTTTATTTTTATACAGGGTTATTTACAAGGAGTTATAAAATAACAAGTCATTTTAAGCAAAAAATATATTATGAACATGAGTCCGGAAATTTGTCGTGAGGGAACTACAGCCTTCTAAAGATTTGGCTGAAAATTAGTGTTTATTTAAAAACTATACCTAGAGAACCCATTGTGGTACAATTATAATATTTGATAGCCGATTTAGTATTTATAAGTGTTATCGATTATCAGTATCAAACAATAATGATTTAGACCAGGTTGTATGGGGCCAGTGGGTCCGCTGATTTTTATTAAGATTTTTTTTGTTTTTCAATTTTTTCCTGAGTTGGGTACTTGTTCATTTGTTATAGGATCAACCGTTTTCGAGAAAAATTGATAAAAAGAAAGTACCTATAGTCTGTTTCATTTATGTTTGCAGTGATTGCCGGGGGATTTGACGATACTATTAACGATTCGTACCGTCAAATCCTCTGGCAACCACTGCAAGATAATGCATAACTTTTGAACGTGTGGTCAGAATTGATTTTCGTTGGTAGATTTGAAATCAGCGAGTCAAAATCTATGCAAAGACATGTATATGTAAGTACCTACATTAGAACTATATCGTCGCTTACCTAACAACACCGCTCAAGTCGAAAATTAGCGGTTTTTACATTTTAATGTCATTGGATAGAGCTACTCATTGCGCGTCGATCTACCAATCACATTCTAGACGTTTTGGCCAATAAGAGACCAGAATTCAAAAAATAGTGCATAACTTTTGAACGTGTGGTCAGAATTGATTTTCGTTGGTAGATTTGAAATCAGCGAGACAAAATCTATACAAAGACATGTATAACACTTCAAAATTCGACAAAAAAAAAGTTCGCGAAAAATCAACATTTTTTTAAAGTATACCCCTTTGAATTTTTTCGATTTTTCGCAAAAAAAATTTTTGTTGAATTTTTAAAGTATTATACATGTCATTATATAGATTTCAACACGTTGATTTCAAATCTGCCAACGAAAATCAAATCCGACCACACGTTCAAAAGTTACAGCCATTTTTTTTTTAAATTTTCAAAAAAATTGAAACTTTGAGAAGCCATATCTCGAGAACGGTTTGAGATACAGAACTGCGGTATGAAAAATTCAACTTTTCACATCATTTTCTACAGAATAAACACAATTTTAACGAAATCTAAAATTCAAAATTTTTTAGTCAAAATTCATAATTCCAATTTGTAATTTCATAAAAAAAATTATAAAAACATTTAAAATTTGTTTGTCAAATTTCAAAATATTACACATATCATTGGGAGAAGCCATATCTCAAGAATTGTTTGAAAATACCCTTGCGATTTAAAAATGTTAACTCGATTGTTTTATAAATAAATACTTTATAAATACCAATATATTAATCGGTTCTGTACCACAATGGGTTCTCTAGTTATTAAATAAACACTAATTTTGAGCACAATCTTTAGAAGGCTGCGTAGACATACATATGTCCACATGGAGTTTTTTTCTTAAAACAGCATCTTCGATCTACTGTAAAAAAATTGTACACTCGTAAATCAACCTGTATAATAACTATAGAATATACGTCTTGGCATCAAGAATAATCGAAGTACGTACATTGTAAATATGATGTATGAACTCATGGGAAATTATTAGAATAAATATATATGTATTTTGTTCTAGAACATTATTGGTTTCCGAAACACATATAATAAAAAAAGTGTTTTCGACTACCTATAATATATTTACTCGCAAAAACTCTTTAAGTCCCCCACCACGAAATGACGCAAGCCCCTATACCCTCTATAGAGCTGTGTAAAAGTACAAAAAAAGTGAACTTAAGTACAAGCTCAATTACAATTTGTATGTATATAACGAATAGAATATTTTCTTAAGATAAGAAATATATTCTTAAACCAACTATAGCATTCTTGGACGAAGAAATAATGTAGTTGGATTAAGAGTACTTTTCTTATATTAAGAAAAGATTGTTTTAGTTATATACAAAACAAGATTTTCTTGGTCCAATACAGTTTTTTGTGTGTGTACGTTTGCGAAAAATTGTATTTACAAAAGTACTAATTATATAAGTACTCGTATATACCACTGTGTCTCTCTCACCACTTTTCATCTCAGAAGGGACAAATACTCAATAATAATAATATAAATTTAGTTATCCAAAATCTAAAATGACCAAATCTATATCATTGCATAATTTACCAAAAAATTAACACATTTTTTTATCTTCTACAAGTAAATAAGATTAAACGTTTAGTTGGATTAATCATTTTGATTTAAAAACAAATGCATGTAAAAGAGTTTGTTACATAATTTTCTTTAACAAGGCAACTTTCATCAACCCTGAACTTGAGTATCGATTATGTTTAAATCCTGACACCATTAAAGCACATCGCATTTGTTTCCGGTTGATATGTCACTGTAAAAACATTATGTACACGCCCCTGGTGAATAAAATGCAAGGCACGTTTTTAGCTCACAGAAATACTCGGCTAGGTCATGACCATACTATCTTGTCTACTAAACTAGACTAGGGCGCAAAGCTTTGCCAAAAGGTTCACCTGTTGGGATTCTCAATACTAATTAGATTATGGTCTAGAATTAGAAAACAATCAAGTGTAATTATTTGAACTAATCAAAGTTCTTTGAAAATAATTTATTTTCATTGATATTTAATTAAACCATTTTGAGTATAAATTCAACCTTCCTATACCCACGTCAAATAAAATAACACATATACCCGCGCACGGTCTCTGGGACCAAAAGTTCTAGAGCCTGTTTTTTATCTTTTTTTATGACAGTCTAGTAAAATTAATTTTTATTAGTAGTAAAGGATATGGTGAAATAAATATACCAAAGTTATAGACAATATTTTGATTTAATTAGTGACTAACAGTCTTTTATTACAGCCTCTGAACAAAAAACAACATAAAAATGTAGTCTGTCGGTCTGACAGACCAATGCGCGGATATAGAAAGGTTTAAGAAAATATTTTTTTAATTTCGTGGGTACTACATTTTCAATTTTCTAGGTACATATGTATATCTTTACGAACACATACACTATGAATCCGACCTGTAATCAATTAGTTTGCTATCTTACATCTCAAAATCTATCGCAGTTAGGAACTTGTTTTTTTATAGACTCATAGAATGTACGGAATTTAATTAAATATTTAATCGAAATTATACATTTTGAGGGCCCTTGATTCGAATACGACCATTATATCAATTTGGCATATGACGAATGATCTACAGCCAAAGCGGTGAAAAGACAAATATGAAATTTATGTGGACATATTGATTTGCACCTAGTATTTTTGAAAATAAGAAATACTAAAGCGGAAACAGATGTTTAATCTTCACATTTTTTTCTTATTATTTTTAAAATGAAGTGCACTAAAAGAAACTGATTTAAATTAAAAATATGGAGAATATAACTATCTTATATTGTATAATATATGATATGTATAAAAAAGTCTTATGGTGGCCACATTAGTTTATAATTTTTTTTCTATTCAGAAGAGAAAGTTACTATAATAATAGACGAGACTATTCATATACGAGAGAATTTAAAATAAATACAGTATCAGCTTTATATGTATGTACCTATGAATAGAGTTTACAATATTATCCTTTTATATACCTACTATGTTCCATTATTCCTGAAATAGATATACTGCACGTGCAAGGTTCACTGAAGCTCTTATAAAATATTTATAATTTGATATTCCAGCTAATAACATTTGAGTTTACTATGTATAAACATACTTATAGAGGATAGGAGAAAATATACGAGATTCCGATGTATGTAGGTATATCCAGAAAACTTTACGATACATTTTATGTATCGTAAATTTTGCAGTAACGTTTAATAACAGACACGATGCAACTAATACTAAAATATATTTATATACATAGTTCAATTTATACATTTATCCATTCTGTTATTTGTAAGCATAGGTATAAGGAAAGATATAGGACTCATAAGAGTCGCGGTGTCCGCAACGTGTCATTCTGATTCTAACATAAAGTAGATTTAATTTGAAATCATTGAATACCATACGAACTAAAAATTTACAAAATAGAAAACATTATACAATAAAATATAATGACGATCGCAGAAAATAAAACAAAGACAATTGTTAATTAGATTATCATACAGAGTTACTGTAAAGCACGTTCGTATATTGCGGTAGGTATTATTAAACGCATCATATGGCAATGAACGTGTTTAATCAGATAAACGAATATATATAATACTTGTCCTGAGGGGATGCTTTTCACCCGCAAAGCTCATTCGAATAAGTTGATATTTCAATACAATTTAAATTCTATTCCTTCAATTTAATATGTTGGATGTATGGAATGTAAATATTTTTACTTTTTCTTTTTCGCATTTGTTTGTATCGAAACAATACATTAAAGAAGAAGTAACCGAATATAGTTATAAAATGTAAATATGTTGTTTTTAATATTTTAAACACGGCCGGATTATTTAAGATAATGTAGGTTGACTGCTACAATAAATGTTCGGCTCTATAGTTAGAGGCGGATTTATAACTTTCGGAGCTCCTGTAACTAACCTTATGGACCCTTCCTTCCTACTTTATTAATTTGTGTTTGATGAAAAATGTCATATGTTATGGAGGGGGGGGGGTACTATTTGAAACCTTTTACAGGTGTCATTTTGACAGAAAAAATTAAAAAATAGGTTCAAATTTTATTGATTGGATCAGCAATATGACACTTCACATGTCTTGGAATATTTTTATTGACTATAGCTTTAGGGGTCATTCATTTCCTTCGATTTGGAACCCTTCCTCCTTATATAAGACAAAATAATAATATCGTGTACCAATTCTCCCCTAAATAAAGTTAGACTTAAAAAGATTAAAAAAATAGCCAGTAATAATTTATTTCATTGTAAAATAACTCTTTGCCATCTCGTTTTTTTTAACAGCTGTTAAAAATATCTTGCTGAACTTTCCTTGGTGTTGGTTTTGCCATTTTTCGAAACATTTAGTTTTAATTAGATAATATAATTTATAATATAAGTAATATAAATGAATTTAAATTTAAATAGAAAGTAAAATATAATTCATGAGTGTTTTAAAATAAAATATGACACAGATTTTTAGTGATAATAATGTTAAAAATCAACTAAATCAATAAAATAAAAATAATTAACCCATATTCGTTTCACAAACCTGCTATAAGAATTATGTTCACCCCTTGTTAGCAAAACATCCCTAAAAAAATCATTTTTTACGTTTACGACTATAGGGTTCGTGATTTTACATGTTCACTTAAAGAAAATGCAGATAGCTTTTGGTCAAGATACCAATTTCTTTGTCATACAGAGCATAAAAAAATATATTTCAGTTCTAAAAACAAAAATTTCCAAATACCGTTCACATCAGATTTTAATGTTAACAAAACGTGAACCATAATAAATGATATTTCAGGGTCGTGTAGCTTTTAAAATTGTCTGGTAACAAAGCTTTTTACAAAGAATAGGGTGTATAGACGGACTTAACGAACAATGGAATGCTGAATCGCCTACACGCAGTACGAAGACAATATTTCATTATTAGATGTTCCGATGTTATAAGCAATCAAAATTGTAGTCTTTCATTAATTTTCTTTCCTTATTTTTTTTTTTTGGTACAAACCGATGGAAGAAAAGTTAATAAAATCATTTAATTTTTTTTATTATTAATTTACTGGAGTCAATTACTTTGGCCTCTGAGTCACATGTAAATAAATCTCTTAATTAAATAAAAAAAATCAAATTTATAAATGAAAAATAAAGCAATTATGATGTACTACTTTTAACCCTAGACGGCTAATGTTTTGTTCCTTCTACAATTTTTTAAACCGTTCTTTAAGCTCTCAGTAAAAGTAGAATAAGATTGATTTTTGTAACTTTTATAAATTATTTTGTAATTCTATCCGTTTAATCATATTGGTTACCTTCCTTCCATGAAAACTTTTAAGAGTTTGCTAAGAACTTTTGTTTAACCTTTATTAGAAATATCTATTTATACACAGGAGGAATATGAATATTTTTAATTATAATTCTCCGGGACGGCGCGTACGCAGTCCCGACTACCAAAAATTACGCGCCCGAGTTATCCGCATTAGGGATAATCGCAAGGGTCAGCCCAGCCGAAGTGCAATGGGAGAGCCTCACCCTGGGGGAACCGCCTTGGTGATCACGGTAACCCCTACGCCAGGTAAGTATGCTTTCACATGCTTACGCTTTAGGTTTTGTTAAAACAGAAACACGCTTCGCGAGCGAGAGTTAACTCACACCCATTTTCAGTAGGCGGCGTTTGTGAAGTAACAGCTCTTCGTTTTAAATTATCAGTAAATTGTATCTACACTATACTTTCAGCATTACTAATAATCAGATTTAAAATAAATATAAAAAATCGAAAAATTATTAAACGAAACATTATTTAAAAAAAAACTTTAGACAGTAAGGTACAATACTGAGAAAATATTCATAGTTCTTAAGAACTATGAATATTTACTTAAGTAAGATTATTTGTGAAGCATACATATTACATATATATGTATGTGTACAAAAATTTGATTCATTTTCTTTATTAATATTACCGACGGCACTTCCGCTTATACACATAAACCGTTATGTCAATAAAATGTCAACGAAATACTTATGGAAGCGAACGGAAGTAGCCAAGGGTGTTTTATTGTTTTCACAAACTTCATATATAAATCAAATATTCAATAAATGTGCCTAAACAAGGGGTATGCCTGAGGCTTTATAGAATCGGTTTGATATTTTTAAATAAATTAATTTGAATAAAGAGTAATATTTAATATTTTTCAAATAAGAGCAGAGTCGTGTATATAATAAGTATTTGGACATACAAATGTGCTATATTACAATTAAAATCTAAAAATATATTTTTATATATCGTGTATACAGGGTCCTCCAATAGTGCGTCCGGCATTGTTTTACGCCCAAACTATTGAAGATAGAGAGTTAGGATAAAAATTTTACTATATATATCGACCCTAAAGAATTTCAGGAAAATATTTTCAACCCCCTAAAACCGCTCCTTGGGGGGTAGTTTGAGGGGTACATGCCCGTTTCTCAGTAAAATCAAATGGAATGGTATATCAAAAAGTACATATTTGTAAAGATAATGAAAAAATAAGAAACTTTCGTAAAACAAAAATTTTCATACTTTCAATTGTTTAAAAAATATGGCGACTTGTTCTCAAGTTTTAGAGTTTTACTCAAAGTGCTCTAATTTCGTTAAATTTTAATGGAATTTTATTATTATTTTAAATTTAGAAATTAGAAACAATGAACTTTGTAAAGATGTATGATTATTTGAGATTTTAATAGTTTCAAGTGTCATATTCGACATATCAAAAATTGAAAAGTTCAATTAGGGATAATTCAAAATTTTTAAATACAATGGTATATCAATTAGTACTTTTTCTTAAAGAAGATATGTAAATAAACAGTTTTTGATAAAAAAAAATTAGAATTAAAAATTTTAATTTTCAGTTTTCAATTTTAAAATTATAATTTTAAAATTTTAATTTTCTTAACAAAAGTTGTTTATTTACATATCCTTGTTAAGAAAAAGTACTAATTGATACACCGTTGTATTTGAAAATTTCTAATTATCCCTAGTTGAACTTTTGAATTTTTGATATATCGCGTATGACACTTTAAACTATCAAAATCACAAATAGTCATACATCTTTACAAAGTTCATTATTTCTACTTTCTAAATTTGAAAAAATAATAAAATTCCATTAATTTTTAACGAAATTAGAGCACTTTTAGTGAAACCCTAAAATTTGAGAACAAGTCACCATATTTTTTAAACAATTGAAAGTATGAAAATTTTTGTTTTACGAAAGTTTCTTATTTTTTTATGATCTTTACAAATATGTACTTTTTGATATACCATTCCATTTGATTTAACTGAGAAATGGGTATGTACCCCTCAAACTACCCCCTAAGGAGCGGTTTTAGGGGGTTGAAAATATTTTCCTGAAATTCTTTAGGGTCAATATATATAATAAATTTTTTATCCCAACTCTCTATCTTCAATAGTTTGGGCGTAAAACAATGCCGGACACACTATTGGAGGACCCTGTATACTCATATAGTTGCGGTAGGTCTGTGAGATCTCCTGAAATAATGTTACACTACCTAATTAAATTTTTTTGTTAGAACTTATATAATTCCGCGAAACAATTTATATTACAAGCTGATTTTTATAAGAAGAGTGGCATTATGTTTACTAAAATAACAAAAAGTAAATCCGACTCGATCTATTTATAAATTGTATTGAGTACCAATACCTAGAAAAATATCAACCCACTTGATTGTAGGTGTTGAAAAATAATGAAATACCTTTTACGCCGACGCCTATGCTCCCCCGCAGTCTCCTCAACAGGATTTGCAGCGAATGTGTCGGCGTCGTGTTCGGGAATGTCCGGAATGCCCGAGCCAATCGTGAACTGAACCTTGCGATCACCAGGTTGTAAGGACGGGGAGCCGAACACTTGACTTGACACCTCGTCAGAGCTGCCGGCGTCGTCCTCAGGGATGTTCGTCGTAGCGTCCGAAGATGTTCCACCGGCCGTGCTTTGTGGAGAGCCCAGCTACAAGTAAACAATATTTAAGAAATATTCCTTGAATCGTGAAACTTTCATAGCATTTTCATTTTCTGATATCCTGATAATAAATCGAACTTTTGCGGAAAAGCACATGTACTACTCGGAAGCAATTAACTCCTATAAATTGAAATGGATTGCTATACCGGGTGTCCCAGATAACTTTTCCAGCATGGGGATCTCAGTATCTATAAGAGATAAAGGCTTGGTTAAATGAGATGAATTATATGTATGAAAGGGGTGAGTATATTACACCAAAAAATATTCATAATTCTATGTGGTTTAGGCGGTATACCCAAAAAACTGAAAATTGGAAATTTCTTTAAATGGCTATAACTTTTTTTGTTAAAGTAGATAGGTACTTTTTGTTTGCGGTTTCTTTAAGCACTTTTTTGTGTAGAATTGATTGGTGTATTTAGATTTTTTATATCACTTTTAGTTTCCGAGATACAAGCCCTAACTTCAGTTTTTCTTATGGGTCGCTAAGTTGGCTATGGCATATTTGAACTTGTTTTTTACTCTACTTTACAATGATGTATCACTTGCCATATTAACTATCGAAAAAAAATTATAATATATTTTTTCAAATAGTTCATTGTTTCAAATATTCATTTGTTATTTTGATTGTTGTTATTATGATTTTTGTTTACAATTTTTGTTTTTCATGGCTCACAAAGTTAATAATAAAATACTTCATAAATATCACTGATATTTAGTATTTCGACTTTTTTTCGATAATAAATATGGCAAGTGACATATCGTTGTAAAGTAGAGTAAAAAACACGTTCAAATATGATATATTCAACTAAGTGGCCCATAAAAAAAACTAAAGATAGAGCTTGTAACTCGGAAACTAAAAGTGATATAAAAATTCTAAATACACCAATCAATTCTCCACAAAAAAGTGCTTTAAGAAACCGCAAACAAAAAGTACCTATCTACTTTAACAAAAAAGTTATAGCCATTTAAAGAAATTCCGAATTTTCAGTTTTTTGGGTATACCGTCTAAACCACATATAATTTTGAATATTTTTTTGTGTAATAATACTCACCCCTTTCATACATGTAATTAATCTCATTTAACCAAACCTGTATCTCTTATAGATACTGAGATCCCCATGCTGGAAAAGTTATCTGGGACACCCGGTATAACATTCTATAATCGACTTTTTTGTGGCATTAATCATTTTGGATTTTTAATTTAATCAAAAAAATATATAAATGCACGATTTTTGATTGCGGTTGTCATATTATATCGTTTTTATGTTTAGAGACAATTTATCGTGAATATATAGTAATACATACATATAAGTATCATACTAAATCGTCGACCTCATAAGTCTTTATAATATATTTTATTTGGTTTTCATAGTATACTGACCTGGTTATCGTCAGCGATAGTGTTGGTGTCGGTGTCCGGTGGCGACACGGTGATGGAGGGGCTCATGGAGGACGGGCCGATGTCGGGGCTGGTCACACTCCCCGGGGTGCATTCTGCCGAGGATTCGCTCAATTGCGGCGATGTCATCCGTCTCCGCACATGAAATGCCTTCAGGGGCGTGTGTATGTGCGGATAACTCTTCTTGCGGTGCTCTAGTTACAGTTAAAATACAAAATTGTTGTTTATATTCCTGTTAAATATACATATGTATATGTTGATTCAAGATATAATTAATTTTTGTTCATTTTTTAGCCCGTCTTTACTGCACATTTTTTCCTAAATATATACAAAAAAATACCGAAAATAAATGCTAGACTCAAATAAGAACAAAATATAAAAAAAAATATATTGAAATAATTTGTAGGTATTTAATTCCTAGCCAATAAAAGGGATTATGTTTTTCAAACGTACATTTGTTTGTTTATGCGTCTGCATTACTTTAAAAAAAATGCATCAACCGATTTCGGTTATCTGTTTTATGTAATATGGCAGAAATACAAACAATATACACTTATTTGATTGAATATATACAATCCAATAAGCTGTTTACATTCACAAACATTAATTTTAATCAATAACCCATATACCAAGATGCGTTGTTAATTTCTACTAACAAGTTTAACTTCCCGCCCCTTTAATCAATCATTGATACGTCAGCTAATTGTTAGTTAAACAGTTCATTAAAGATGTGTTGAAGCGAGCGTTTTCTAGAAGGGTAACTTCAACAAATTCAAAAAGCTTATACACGTAAAAAAACTAATCAATACATTATTTTATTAAATAAATCGGTCAAGATATACAACGAGTGTATGTCATAAGAATTCCGAAGTACGCACTGCGCGGACTATTTGGAGTCACTTACAGGCACTATTTTTGAGTTAAAAAAATAATAAATAAGGCCAAACTCTACAGACTGAGATCTATATTTTGACACCCCAAATGCTTAGATATGAAAATAAATAAAAATTACCCTATGACACCACTCACTATTTCTCCGAAATTTGAAATGATATAGTTGATTTTAGTATTATATTTTTTTGGTTAGCTTTAGTTTATCAACATCCCCCTGAATTTTAGTTTATAATTTTTTTAACATTTTTGTATAGAGGACAGCGTTTTACATATTCAGTAAAAATTTTAAGTTTCTAGATTACAAAATATTTTGCTTTGACTGAAAAGGACACATGGATAGACGGATGGACGATTTAGTGAGATTAATTGGGTTTTCTTCGGAACCCTAAAAAGTATATACCTAATGCCGCGTTTAGATCAAATAGACAAAACAGCAACAAAGTATTTTTCTGGACAAAATAGCAACTTCAATCTTATACATTTTTAAATACAAAATGTTATAAGAACACCGTGTTACTGTTTTGTCTTTTTCCGTCTTAACACGGAATAATACGCATACATTACCATGCATATAAAACAATAAGGTTATACAGTTATACTTATCATTAAAAAGTATCGTATATATACTACATACGTTACCATAGAGTAGAGTTTCAATAAGTTTCCAATTTTATATTTTGAGTTACAAATGTAATACTTATTTACTTAATAGAAGTCACGGATTTTTTTTCAAATAAAAACGACATGAAAAGGAATGAAAAGAATAACTAAAAATAGAAATAGATATTACAATAATTCCTTTCCCGTTGTGTTTAAAAAGAAACGAAATCTCTTGTCGCACGAAGTTTGCGAGTAAAAATATTTTTATACCAAAAACTTTATTCTTTGATACGGAAAAGGCAAAATAAAGTAAACACGTTAAAGTTTTTTTATAATTCCATATTCACGATGTTAAATGTTCTTAAGTAATACGTACATAAATTAAATGTATACATTTATTATTTCAGAAATATTAAAATAGAAAAAAATATATGTCGTAAATTAAAACATTCATTATAAAATATGAGTTAAGGTTGCATGTAATTGTAAAACTTGTAACTTAAGGTATTCTAATTGATTTATTGCTTATGTCTGTCCACTGCGATATTTAGAGAAATGTTAGTAGAATATATACAAGTTGCCGTTTAAATTAAATTTCGTCGCATTTTGCAGTGGCAACGCTTCAAGTTGAAGAAAAGTTCCAATTCATTTATAGAAAGTTTCACGAGAAATATACTTTATATGGGAATAAAAAAAAATACAAATATATTTTTCTCGAGATAAAATGTATAAAAGTAGATAAATTGAAGAAAACAAAATTAAGTATACAGAAAGGACGTGTTTTTATATAATCCTACAGTTATTTGAAATCAAAGATGGAATTGAATAAATATGTCTTTTGTATACAATGGTAATCCGATATTAAACACATAATAGAAGTTATTTTGAGTAAAATGAATATTGAATATGTTGGTGCAAAGTATCCACCATCCTACATGAGGTTTAAAGGATTAGACATTATATAAAGGAAGCCATAGAAAATCAATGCTTTTGAATAGTTCTACTCTGATATCTACACATCAGACTATGTATAAATACGTGTGAAACAACTTATGCAGATATTTTGTTAAACCAACGCGATACGGTATTTAAATTTTAATTTATTCGGAGAAACTTAAAGCAACCTTTAAGTACGCTTCTATAGGGTCACTCCACAGAAACCTCTACAACTAAGTTAGTAAGTTTGCATGTACATAGTTACTTACGATCGTAGTCGTATTGTCTGGCCGTTGCCGTGGGCGGCTCCCGTTGTTCGGCCGCAAGCGCCGCTACGTCCAGCCTTTCGGACATCGCAAACACCTTGTCCATCTCCTCGTCCAGTCGTAGCTCGCCATCGTCCCCGCCGCGTGCACCTGCACCGCCGACTCCATCGGTCTCGCTCTGGAAAACAATTACATTTTATAAGATGGATGCAGAAATAATGATCGAAGTTCTTTTGTTATTGTTAATTGCAAAATAAATATATACTTATTAAAGCTTAATCCGTTTATGCTAATTGTTATTAGAAAGTTTCTTACTTTGTTTTAATTTGGATCCATTTACAGCTTTGTAAGGAAAAGGACTCGCCTAGATTAATTGTGTTACGTAAAAGCACAGTGATACTACTAATGTTCTTTAGTGTTGAGATATCGATCAAGGATAGCAGTTCCGAATTATGTAGTGTATCGATGCTTCGAAAACAGTGTTGCCAGATTTCTAAAATGCTCTAGCAGGATAGAGTTTAGAAGTGATTTTTTTAATTGTTTCCTTCAGAAATTCAATACAAAATAATTTAAATTGGAAGATCTGCAAGTTTACATTAGATAAAAGCAGGGACTTGAACCTGAACCCGAAAAAACTCATATTTTTCATTAACCTCAACCGAACATCTATATTCCAAAGTCAACGAATTTGAATCCGAACCTTTTCATGGATAACCGGTAACCATATATTTTTTGAAAGATCAATACATTATTTTTAATATTTTTTTCTAATGATTTTAAAAGAGATTATACCTAGTATAATGATGTGACTTATTAAATCCTTTAGTTACAAAAATCTAATTTTATTTTTTGCCCTTTTTCCCGACATATTTTAATGGCTGTTAGTGTTTATTTCTTTTTATTTTGTTAATTATAATTTTCTTTCGAATAAAATATATTTCTTTCAATATTTTCAAACATGAAACTGAACACAAACCTGAAGTATGGAAAAATAACGGGTTTTGAACCCAAATACTTTGCACCTTACTGAACCCGAGCCAAAATTTATATTTGAACCCGAACCGATCTCAAACCATAAATAAATTCCAGTTCAAGTCCCTTGATAGTTTACTTCGCGAAGGGGAGCGGGAGGGGATCCTTCTTGTCTTCCTTTAGATTTAATACTGTATGTTACTGCTTACAAAATAAACTATTAGTTTCGAAGCCATATAATAGATTAATTTAAGTAAATATATTAACATATTTTAAGCTTTAGGAGTTATTATTACATTTTAGTTTCTGAGTATACGTCGTATTTTATTAGATATATTTTCTTTTTTCTAGATATGATTAAAAATGCAAAACTAAGAAAAGGGAAATATATTTATGGAGTGTTTACGAATCGTTGCGCATGATTTATGATGGATTATAAAAGGAATTAATCGATTCATCAAAGAGAGGATATTCAATTCTGTTCAAGAAAACGATTTTTGTTTGTTTGTGAAATGTAAAGTTGAATTATAATGTAAAAGAGATTGAATATAATAAATTCATATACCAGTGATACTCAAAATAGACATAAAACTTTAAAATAATTTATATAGGATGAATTAATATAATTATTATTAATTATTATACATTCATATAGGTATAAATATTTTAAACGAAGAGTAAAAATAAATAAGTGCGAGTTGAGCCTCGCGTATAAGTGCATCGTATTGAAGATAAAATTTATAAAAAAAATAAAATTTGCTAGCTTGCAAACACTCATAAATGAGGTATTAATTTTGGACAGTATGGATTTGCTATGGATACTTCAACGTATTGTAACACGTTAATTTTCATTATATCAACACTGTTTTAACGAGCGTGAAACTTGTCAAAGTCTTGACGAAACTCCAAAAGAACTGTCATATAAGTTTTGAAAGTACTTCTTCTTACTAATACTTATAATAGATTTCAACTTTAAATAAAGAAATGATTTATATTTTCTATGATATTTCTACTATCAATAGACGTATCACAAAACATCTACGCTATAGGAAATGTTTATGTGCATAAATAAGAACGAGTTATACATACAATATCTATATTTTTTTCATCAATGAATACTGAAAATTTTAATTGATTTTCAGTTACATTTTACATGAAATAATTATAACAAACTTATTTAAGTTTATAATAAACTTAATTTAATACAGTTAAATAATAAGAAAGCATTTTGCATATTCTCTTACGAGTTACTATTGTATAGGAGGCGAACAACATTGTAATTTATTAAATTCGCACGAAATCTTAATAATTTATCGTACGCGAAAATGTACAAACGTGGCGCATATGCATGGTTTTAACAAAGGTTTGTCTTATCAGTGGTAACGAATATGTTCTGTGCATTATAACTATTATTGTATATGAATATTTTGAATTTAAATTTTAGCATATGTTTTTCATATTTCTTCAAAATTTTACATCTGATTTCGGTTGTAAGTTGTAAGATCATTTTACTAAATTGGAGGTTCTTTCTTGAAAGAAATGATCTTAAATATAAAATTTCACTCTTAAATGTATATATAGGATCTTTTTAAAGTTACAGCGTCTACAGTGGTAGAAAGGATTTCTCAAACCAAGTAAACCTTGTTTTGTATGTAACGAAAACAATATTTTCTTAAGATAAACAATGATCTCTTAAACCAACTATAGTATTCTTGAACGAAGGAATAACGTAGTTGGATTAAGAGTTTGTTTCTTATATTAAGAATATATTGTTTTCGTTATATACAAAACAAGGTTTTCTTGGTCCAATACAGTTTTTTTTCTGTGTACATACATACGTCAGTCCAACAGACAAACATCAGGGCGAAAATTGTCAGACTGGATATTTCCATCAAAATCTCGAATTCGAATAAAATCTGTTTAACAATTTTTTTTTATATCATATACAATTATACATACATAACATATGTATATAAGCCGCATAAAAAATTAAAATGTTAATTGTTTATATATTGAATACCGTTTTATACATTATGGTATAGAAAATATGTTGACGAAGAAATATGCAAATTCTGAACAATCGGTTTAAAACTAAATTCTTTATAATAGATAAAGCGAGTAACAAACAATGTCAATATCATGAACATTGAATATGAACGAAAAATAAATCGTTTGATGTTGTATGTTATTTCAACTGTCAACACATTTCTCTAGCTTGATTTAATATGGGGTAGTTTATTTGGTATAAAATTACTTTGCTGATATAAGTAAATGATTTTATTTTATTTTTAACTTTTGTACAATGCATATATTATATATTTGACTTGGGAGATTTTTTAGGTACATGCACCCTTAGCTTGTTTGAAAATTTCATGAATTATGTGGTTAAAAGTCAAATTCAAAACAGTAGCATGGTACGTGTTGATACAAAATGAACGCTAATGTAATTTTAATGTACAAGATGTTGATGATTTCTTTATATTTCATGCAAAATATTATCTTAATAAGATATACAAAAAAATACATAAATCTTTACCATGAAACGTTTTTCAAAACACTGATTACGTGTGCAGAAAAGTATAAAATTTCAAGGAAATTTAAGGTGGGTATATTAATTCTAATTATGATATTTGAGCAATTCATCAGTTTTTTTTTTACTTGAAAAACGGAGAAACTGTGGTTTCTTAGTCACTTAAACTAAAAATACACCTTAACCACAATATTTATGTCACTCGACACGTGTTTCGACTTCACAAGAAGTCCTCATCAGGAGCCTAACGATTCCAGTCTGGAATCGTTAGGCTCCTGATGAGGACTTCTTGTGAAGTCGAAACACGTGTCGAGTGACATAAATATTGTGGTTAAGGTGTATTTTTAGTTTAAGTGAATTCATCAGTACCTACTGAACTAGAATTATTTCAAATTTATTTATTTATTTCGATTTAGCAATATAAAATATGTAATTGTAATTTTGTCGTACATACCAACATAAATATTTAAATATGTACCTACCCGTATAGGAAACTACAAATAGGCCACGGTTGGTACAGGCTTGCGCCAATGGTAGTTAACACTGGGCCAAGAAACAAATGATAATTTCGTTCAAGACACGGCCAAGGTAAAGAATAGATTATCTGAAACTCAATATCTGAAGGCTGGCCCAATCTTGGGTAATTAATAGGTTAACGAAGCTCAGTATTTGAAAGTTGGCCTAGACTGAAACCCAATATTGGGCCAAGCTTGGGCCCATCGTCAAGACTGCCATTTCCTACATGGGTCCCCCGCATTCCATCGCGGGGTCGCTGGCCAGGATTTTCGACGCCCCCCCTCTTATTAAGAAAGCTGATAATTTTTTTGACAACGACAAATAACTTGTTCACTTGACGA
This sequence comes from Sialis lutaria, assembly GCA_949319165.1. Lineage (NCBI taxonomy): Eukaryota > Metazoa > Arthropoda > Insecta > Megaloptera > Sialidae > Sialis > Sialis lutaria. Next base: position 29,382,715 of record OX439234.1, read on the forward strand.
TCCGTGCATCATTTTTTTAAACTCTAGTACTTTTATGGAGTCCTGGTTAAAAACCACAGCTCTAGAGTTTTAATAGTTGATATTTTCCTCGTGCTAGTAACGCCACTGATTTATTTAATAACAAATTTATTCCTTTGAAGTAAACTTATGTTCCAAAAACATATACACTATCTTTGTTAAATAGTGTAGTTATTACGTTGAAAATGTTCATAAATGAAAATTATATACTGTTTACAAGACACCAACATCAGAAAATTATCTATAACTATCTCCTAAAACGGGGTGCGGTGCATAATACAGACCTGTGGTTTGAAAATCACAACTTTTCACATCATTAAACATACTTCCAATGAAATCTAAAACTCAAATTTTATAGTTTTTTAGGCTCAAATTATTACTATATATATTTATCAATCAATCTTGTTTCGGTCTTGATCTCGTTTCAAGAACGAGATGAGACAAATAAGGTGCAACCCTACTATGCTTAGTTAACAATAATTACTGAAAATATTATGAATTAATAAAATCAACCGAGCATGTATTCAATCTTCTTAAACTATCTATTATATTAAAGACACAGTTCACTAGATAATTACTGCAATGCTGGTTTAATTACTTTTGATGAACTTCCAAACTTTAATAGTGTTTCCATAAATCATGCAAATGTGCTTCCTCTCGTTAAGATCATTCTGATAGAAAGGAATTAATACATGTTATATTTGGATCCCACTCTGAAGCGGTTGGTAGTTGGATATGTATAGGTAAATGAAATCTTCAAAGCAATATAACATATATGTATGTATATGTCCATGACCATTAAAGAAACATCGAACTGGTTTCCTAATAGTAAATACTAGTCAATTTAACTAACAAGATAAAGTGATTAAACCATAGAGGATTATAAGGATTATCTTATTTTTTAGAATATAACAAACATTTAAATATAATATTGGCGGTTTGAAAGCTTTGAGGATTACCGGAGTAACTCTCTTTATACTAATAGGTATACCATACCTTCTCACTTTTATGGGGAGTTTACATTTGCTGTTTTGCTCGGCCGAATACGATACTCGGACGAGTACTCGTAAGTGTCAACGCCCGTCAACTCGTAATAGTGCCAGCCCGATCGCACGCGTTCCGACTCGGTTTCAGGTCTACTTTTTCGTGCGATTGGCTTACTGGTGCGAGCAAAAAGCATGTGTAAACAGATACATCATGCTGTCAACAATGTTATTTAATTCAAATCTCGCAAGACGACAATATTATTATATTTATTATAACAATTAAAAACATTAGTAGGTGGAATGAAAATAAAACTAATGAATTTTTTCAAGAGATACGGCCTTTAAAAAATCATTGGAGATTTGTAATAGTGGATTTATCATTTACGATGTTAAAAATAAAATAATTACTTATTACAGCTTATTACATTAACTAATGTGTTTATTACCGCATCTGTAACAATTTGGTTTATAGTACACAGTATAGTTACATTTTGAACTGAAGTTAAAAGCAATTGAGAAACGTCAAACCAGAAAGCATGCTTATCATATTTTAATGTAGACAGAAAAGTACTAGCGCTAGTATCACCGTGCTGCTAATCGTCCGAGTGTAACAGCAAATGTAAACTCGGCATTACTTTCGAATCAAAATATTTTTAATGATAATAATAGTTTTCTTAAATTATCAGCTTGTATTTGATACTACACTTGCTCGGATTGAACAAAACGATAATTTGGTAACTTATTTACCCCCCCCCCCCCCTTCTTAAAACACCAAAAACTTAAATTTTATTTTTATAACCCTGTTATGTTGGTCCAATAAATCTCAGTTTTTTTAGGTCAAATGATTGCAGTGGTAGTTAACATAGGAAGCATAATACGCACTCCTGATTGGGCAAAATGCCAAGCAGATTCACAATAATACAATTTAATAAAATATATTTTAATATTACTTTGTTTGACCTATCAAAAGGAGCAGCTCTAAACGTCAGATGACGTCATAATTCGTAAAAACGAACGCCAGTTTTTTAACGATAAGTGTCGCTTCATGGAGTATCTTTATTCTATGGGCTAGCTTAGTACTAGAATAGTATCGTACCGTCTAATTCTCGCCTACTACTGCAATCTTAAATGAAACAGATTATAGAAGGTTGTGTCAGATAGACAGTGTAGATTCGGAACACTAAAAATATTGGTGACAATATTGGAATAGTTTAAGATAACCATTATTTACTTGTTATTTAAAAATATTTCTTATATTCATTTTGATTGATAATTTAAATTTTTTGAAAATTATCTACGTTATTTAAGGGGTTATATACAGTTAGAATTTTCAAAAAATCGATTTTTTTTAAAATTCATTTTCGTAATGTACATATATTTAAGTACACACACAGAAAATTTCAAGTCAATCCGGCGATTATATTCGAAGTTACACGCATATTTGTAAAGACGTCTCAGAGTGTTTGAAAGTAGGAGGCCGGAGTTAAGGGGTTATATACAGTTAGAATTTAAAAAAAATCGATTTTTTTATTTTATTTTCGTATGTACATATATTTAAATACACACAGAAAATTTCAAATCAATCCAGCGATTATTTTCGCATATTTGTAAAGACGTCGTTTGAATGTCGTTTGGGTTTTTTATTTTAAAAGATGCAGTCCAGAGATATCGTGGTCACCGCAAGGTGCCTTTTTTGAGAGGACCTCCTTGAGAACAGCTGTTGAAGCTTTTGAAATTATTATTTTTACAAGTAAAAAATGTTAAAATGCAATTAAAAGTGTACAATTTTTACATTAATAAATTATAAAAGTCTTCTCTTAAAAAATTCTTGAAAAAAAACTTTTTTTTGGCCTTCTGACTGTATGTAACCCCTTAAGTTTGTTTTATAAAACACAGGAATGAAATGATTGTTAAAAAGTTATTTATCAAAATTGACATTAGATAATCTCGTAGGATGTGCTTTAAAGCATCAATTTTTACGTTGTTCAAAACAATGACGTCACATTAATGACGCTTCAAAGGATTCTATGAATTGCTATTACAAAACGTAAAAGCACCTTTAAAATTCACTTTGCACAGAAATGAAAGATCAACATATAAATATATTTTTAGAATTTATAATATCATCTACATTTGCCAAAGTAGTCTATTTCACAGGACGTGTGTCCATGTACAATGAAACACATGATGTGAAAATAATTGTGTCCTTTGTAATTTATAATTACAAAATAGTGGTGACATCGTGACATGATTAAAATGAAAATAAAGAGGATTGTATGAATACGTAATCTGTATACGGTCAAAAATTACATTAATGCAAAAAGCATTTTTTAAATTGTTTTGTAAACATCGTTTTTATAATCAAAATGAAACTGCTATTAAGTACGAGTAAATACTAAAAATAGAGGATGTGTTTTTTTTTTCGGAACAAACCAAATTGATAAATAATTGGTGTATTTCAGACAACATATACCTACAGTTGTTATTGTTAATATCCTTGTCAAAACAATAACCTTGAGTTTTGACATAAAACAATGAGAATATCAGCAATTATTACTTATTTATTTTCTGGGAAAAAGTATTAAAATAGATAAACCATCAAATGATATTATACTGCGTGTTCATTTCAAACTACCTGAATATTTCAAAAACTAAACAAATACAAGATGTTTGGTTTTGAGGGAGGTAGGGAGGAATAAAATGTAATTATTAGTTTTATTTTTGAGGACGTTTTAAAGTACAAAATTTTAACGGTTTTTTAAATAATTTTTTTTTTCAAGAAAGTTAACAAAATTAATTATAGATTTTTGCCCGGGAACTATCGAGTAAGCTACAATATGTACATATCGTGTGTTTAATGTAAAGTATATATTTTTGAATTTACTTGAAAAAAAAAGTAATTTTCAAAACCTGTCAAGTACAATTTTTTGTTGACATTTGAAAGCATATTTTTATCGGAAAATCAATATTTAATTTAGTCAGTTCATGCATGCTTTAGTCTATATTTTTCCACAGTTCTTTGATACAAAAACCTTTCCAGTAAGTACATACAAAAGGATTTATTAAAAAAAAAATCAGTTAAAAATAGGAAAATAAAACAAAAAAATTTTATGTTTTTTTATTTTATTTTTTTATTTCATGTATTTATGGCCAGAAGGAAATTATATATGTCCATAGTATATATGTTTTTTTAATGTATTTTAACTATAGAGAGTTGTACGTTTATAAGAAATGAACCTTGTATAAACGATAACAATTTAAACAATTAGGCATTATAATTAACTTATAAAAAAAAAACATTTAAACCAATACAGAAAAAAATTAGTATTACATTCTCGTCGATTTCGTTAAGTGATAAATATGTGTAAAATACATATTTATATTATTGATAAAATAATAATAAATACAAAAAGGAATTGTTTTTTGATAAAATCATTTTTACAAAAGTATTTTAAAAACCAATACAAAAATATAAATTTACATACATGCTAGCAACAAGTACTCTTAAATGATACTATCAAACTTATATGGCAATTCTAATGAAGTGTTTCATCAAGACTTTAACAAGTTTCGTGCACGCGCTGTATGTAAACATCGTTTTAGATTGTGGTAACTTTAATGCACTAGGTTTTTTTTTAATCGTCAAATGTAAAAAATTACGATATACTTTTGTTACATCTACATTATTCGTTTGAAAATCAACGATTTTTAAAGCTATTAATTTAAAGCTAAATAATTTCTATAGAGCCCATATTAAATAAATTAAAACACCATTGCATTCTATTTAAAACCATCACAATTAGAATATGAATATGAATAAGGATGCCATTTCATCATTAAAAAACAAATTTAATCAAAAATTACAAAGAAGACACTCGTTTACAAAATTCAACCACACACACGATAACCAAATTTATTTCTAAAACTTATGAATATTTGATGACAACAATCCCACAAAAGGTAATACAGATCTTTAATTCATCAGGTGATAAAGCGAATGTATCTATATATACCGGTGTTAGATACGTTTTCAAAAACACAACAACCAATAGCTGCAAGCTATATACATTCAGTTTCAAAATACAAAACGCAATTGGGATAATAAACAATTTATGTGTTGATCATTTCAAATCTATAACGGGAAATAGCATTTCCCTTACCTGTATATTGCCAGTGGGGGGGGGGGGGGGAGGGGACTGGAACATTTATTTCTGTGACTTATAAACGGATAATCTAGCAATTAAGTCTATTTATGTTTGGCTTCAGTAAATACACATCTACGTAATTTTATTATAAATTAAATAAAGTAATATTTCATTCAGAAGATGTAATTATAGGTATACTGTTTATTTGAAGCTGCATTTAATGTTTGTTTTATACATGTATTGCGTATAATATGCAAAACTTATGTATATGACGGATTAATAAAAATAAGAAGCAGTAAGGTACTGGCACCAGTCATGGACACTTTAAGAGCAAGGTATTGGTACTGTTTTTTTTGGGTATGATGGGCTTCATTTTTGTAATTTTCATGAACACATGTTACTAATAAAAACAAGTACCTCCTCATTAAATCAATTTAATTACCAAAGTCCGCAAATATAGTTTTTTTTTAATAGCTTTTTATTTTGTTTATTTTTTTTTCTCCAGTAATGGATAACGTAAGTAATAAGTACCCGTAGTGATGACTAAATACAAAATGATAAGTGTCATACTACACTGAAAAAATGTAATGTTAATTTTTAACATAAAAAACATGTTAACGGGAGGACGAAATTTCATTCTGTAAAAAATTAATCGGTAACGTAGTAATATTTCATACCAACAGTCAAAAATTACTTTACCGTATGTGAAAAGATGAGATTTATTATTATAAAACTTAATTATTATTTTAACAAGTTATTAATAGTCAGATGATGAAAATTTATTCACTTTTTTTTTATTTACGATGCGTAGGAATGGGAAAAAAATAAAAAATTGCATAGATTCATGAAAAAAATTTTGATCCTAGAAATTTTTAACACCCGACATGGTAAAATTTGAAACTTAAAAGAACGTCTACAACAATTCAATATACTGTATAGCAGTTTCTATGACGGCGATAGGCCAGATATGAAAAGTAATATACTAGAAACATAGTAAAATTATAGAGAATGTACCGGAAATTTTCATATGCAAGAAATTAAATTAAAGAATAGCGTATATATTACTTTTTCAGAGTAAATAAATTTTATTAGGTACTATGTTAAAATTTACCAGTATGTCATTGTAATTTTTCATTTACTTTATTTTAAATTCTACCGACTTTTCTGTTAATTTTTTTCAGAAGTAGATTCTGTCCTCAGGTTCACAGTATTTTCTGTTCATTTTTAAAAGAATATTCTCTCCGTGTACGATACAAAAGTTATTAAAAAAACATAATATTTGAAACAATGTAAAGCATTTACATAAAAAATACACTTTTCTTGGTAGTGTGCCTATATAACCGCAATAATTATTTATTCACTGTTTTTAATCAAAACTGGGATTCAGTTAAATGTATATAAATTAATATTCAGTAATATTAATGGTAGTAATCAAATACCAACAAATATTTATAATTCAGTACATTTAATTCAAAACTATCCAACACTGGGGTAGTTCCCAAGACTGGTGCTTATTCATTTACTTAATTTTTATAGTTAGCGGTATTTTTTAATGTTACATATACCGGGTGGATAAAAGAAGTATCGTGTTCAATAAAATGAAAAGATGTTAAGAAACGAATTGTTGTATTAAAAATTAAGATAATTTTCCTTCATTAAAAATAAAGTTCATTTTTGACCAAGTTAGAAGCATTGAAAAATTAAGAATATATGAATAAAAATCTGTATCAGTGAGATTATTTAAAAATATTATTTTTAATGGAAATTTGTTACAAAACAAAATGAAACAAATAATTGATAAGAGACAACAGGCACAGGAATCTATACGTATTATTATGCATATATATGTATAATTATTGTAAAACGAGTTAACAGTGATGGGACCTATTTTTTGATATATTTAAAATCATAATTTTTGGCATGTTACGATTTATTAATTAATTATCGAAGGTACGAGTAATATAGCACATTTTTATAATTAATAATTAATTTTATAAAGTTAAAAAACTTTTTTTTTATTTTAAGATCAGATGGTACGCTGCTGACTTACGGAGTACATTTTTTCGAATCATACTGGTATAGGTAGCGTCTAGCGTGTTATATATTTCCATGTCTAAGGATAAAATGTTAAACTGGGTACTCTGTATATAAATGGATAATTAATTTAATTCTAATCCTTAGAAAAATGAATTAAATCAAAATCCATAAATTAATTTGAATTTTCTATAAATACCTTTTCATATTTGTAACCGGTACCATTTTCATATTCATATTCATCAATTCTGTACATTTTTTAAGACGGCCACAACACACGCTCACATAGACAGACAAACATTTGCATTAGATATTAAAATCAATATAATACAATAGGTGTACCACGACTATACTGGGGTTCACCGCAAGCACTTTGATTATTCTAATGCTATTATTATCTAACAGCAATTTCAAATATTGGATGCGTATAGAATTTATGTTAGGTGTTAGTAAACGTATTTGACGATTGAATAATTGAATTGTTCAATGTAATAGTTATCCATTCGTTGATTATTTACTTTTAAATAAATTGTTTATACTACACGTTCATTAATTATTCTCGTAAAATAAGCTGGCATATTATTTACATGTAATAATAATTATTGAACATGTAAACAAAATCACGAAGATCGTTTCTTTCGTTTCTAAGAATAACAAATCTAATTTATGAAATTTCACTCTTAATGAATTTCGAGAAAATCACCCTCAGTGATCTTAAACAGTTAATTAAAAGAGATATTTTTACTTCTTTATCTATGTTTCATTGAATGAACCAAAAATAGAATATAAAATTAAATTAAATTCTTACTCCATTGTACTCAAATGTCATGTATTACAATTTTCAGACGTTTTAATATTAATGTCATACTTATGTTTTTCTTTAAAGTTAAATCTTTAAAAGTAGTTTTCTTTGTATAGAAAATATAAGTACATATACAGGGATTATTTTCGTGTGTACACTGAACAAATTTACTGTTAATTTTTAACATAAAAAACATGTTAACGGGAGGACGAAATTTCATTCTGTGAAAAATTAATCGGTAACGTAGTAATATTTCATACCAACAGTATCAAAAATTACTATACCGTATGTTAAAATAATTATAAAACTAAAATAATTATTTAAAATTATTAATAGTCAGATGAAATAATTTCATTAACATTTTTATTTATTTACGATGCGTAGGAATGGGAAAAAATAAAAAATTGCATAGATTGATGAAAAAAAAATTGATCCTAGAAATTTTTAACACCCGACATGGTAAAATTTAAAAGAACGTCTACTACAATTCAATATATTGTATAGCAGTTTCTATGACGGCGATAGGCCAGATATGAAAAGTAATATAAACACATAGTAAAATTATAGAGAATGTATGGGAGATTTTCATGTGCAAGAAATTAAATTAAATAATAGCGTATATTACTTTTTCAGAGTAAATAAATTTTAATAGGTACTATGTTAAAATTTATCAGTATGTCATTGTAATTTTTCATTTACTTTATTTTAAATTCTACCGACTTTTCTGTTTTTTTCAGAAGTTGATTCTGTTCTCATTTTCTGTTAATTTTTAAAATAATATTCTCTCCGTGTAGTTGTAGCTTGTTTCTACAGTTCCAAAAATGACAAGTGCAGTTGTTAAAGTCAATTTGAGTATTTGAAAAATATAAGATGTGTAGAGCAAAAATAGATCATTGCAGTTGAAAATATAAAAAGTGTAGCGCAAAAAAGGCCATATTGCAATTGAAAATATATAAACTGTAGAGTAAAAAAAAAGTTGTTGCAGTTGAATTTTTTTCTATAATAACCCCTGCAGGTATAAAACAACTTAAATATTTATAAATACAAATATATTTTTCAAGAAAAGAATAACATATAACAATCTTTATGACAAAAGTCGCAAGAAAACATACATATTAAATAAGAAATTCTAAGGAAACACTTATAAAAGTATTCAAATATAAAAATTACTATTTAAAATTTAAAAGATGTATAATAAAATTTTAAGTAGGTATAGAAATTTTATTTCCACAAATAAATTATAAAGTTTAAATTAAGAGTTTAAGGGCTGCGAAGACGGTATAGAAACCTATGACTCCGACTCCTTTATGTTTTTTCTGCTCAGCTTATTTCGTCGGTATCTGTCTATGGACTTCGGCAATATTTAAAATTATAGATATCAATTAAAATGTTTACATCAATCTTTTAAATAATATTTTTCAGTAGCGGTTTTTAATAATATAGCATATATATTTGGTTATAGAGACCATCCATAAAATACGTCTCGCATAATTCATACATTGACCCCTCCTTTGTCAGGCTGCATCACATTTTTTACAACTCCTACCTAATAATACGTCACAAAACCTAGATACACTCTCAAATGAATTAATTTTATTAAAAACAACGTCTGAAAAATAAAAACTATTGTTTCAAAAAACTGTATTAAATTAATGTACCTAGGTATTTTTAACGTCGTGTCATGTCTCGTTTGTTCAGATCCCCCTACCCCTCGTCACATATCATAACGCTAGGCAATTGCTTCCGCATTTTGCGAACGTATTATATAAATAGTCCTTTAACTATACAGTTTCACAAAAGCAACGAATTTACAATTCAATAAATAACTTCATCCTTTGTTATACATAGTTAATAATTAACAAAATAATTGATTAGTAACCGGGGAACTTTTATTCTACCCACACTGATAACATCTATTGGTATAAATGGGTGTATGGGCGAAAAAAATTTAGGTTCAATGATTTTCCGCTATTCTCAAGTTAGACAAAACCTGCTTTATTGTCTACAATTAATTGAATTTAAGTAGTTGTTAATAATATAATGAATGTAAATAAAATAAAACATTTTAGTTGGCACGTTATTTAAATAAAGTTACTGTGGTTTAATTAAATAAGGGTTCTTACAACTATGTATTTATTGTAACCGTGTAATACATTAAGTATGTATTTTTCTAAATGTACGTAGGAATATGATCCTATATAAGGGTACCTCCCATTATAAGGGTAATAATAACAAAAATAAATATTAATTATGTTTATTTATTTGAAATAATATCTATCAATTGTAATTATTGTATGCTCTGATAAACAAATATGTTGCAATACTTGCACAATGTACTTCAATATTTGCTTAAATATTGTGTTCCGGTAATTTTAAACAATCCTGTATAATTTAATCTACGATAATGACATTTAAAAATAAAACTAATCATAAAAAAACAAACAACACGAATAAAACTTCAACTGACAAAACCTTTTCATGAAAAAATTAATCCACTTTAAATATAGTGCAGATAAATGGAAAAAATAGAGAAATAAAAAACATATCAGGTCAGAAGGAATACCACTGGGAGATATCTAAACGCAAACGGCTTTGGAAAAAAGAAGCTTATGGATCATTTGTGTTTGACTCGATTTCTTCCCTAAGTGAAAAGCCTAAAAACATATACCTATATACCTATATATACATACATAGCTACATACGTCATATGTGTCGTTATCATCACATGTGTTTCTTCACATTTTTGTACTGATATAAAATATATACATATATACATACACGTGGTAAAGTAGTAAGTAGATATATGAATTAAATTTTGATTTATAACGTCGGTATACTAATATGAAAAATGTATTAAGAAAGTTTTTTATTGTTAATTATTTGGCAGTTATATATTATATCGTTATTTTTCGCAGGAAAATTAGTTTTGATATTAGTTTTAATATCATTTATATCTTTATTAATTAAAGTCAAGTACAATTGAAATAAAATGCGAAAAATAATTTTCTCAGTTTATTGTGATTTTAAAAACCGGCACTCCTTTTGTTATGTATAAACCGATCTTAACGATTTTGGACTCATTTTAAAGAAAATTTTATACTCTACAAAAAAAGTCCTTTGCACTTGCACCGTATTCGTAAAATGAACGGTTTCAGAGAAAAACACGAAAAACTATGGGAAAACGTGACCCGTCCGCCATTTTTTCAAGATGGCGGCGGTAGCACAACTCGGATCAGCTCGGACTTTTTGTGGGATGATCGGGGACACTAGTAGAACGTTTCCACCAAAAATCATTTTGGTCCGAATTAGTTCCCGATATGGGCTATATTTCTGCTTTCCTTACTGGACTATAATAACCTATGTTTAAAGTTGTTATTTTGACGTAGAACTAGGGCCTTTTCCCTCGGCACGCACGGTGGTACCAATGAATAACTTTGTGAGCACGAATACAACTCAAATATCACCGTTTGAAAACTTATATCTCCGGATCGTATAATAATAAATAAAACGCCAACATATTGCTTATATATTATAGTCAAATTTATAATAAAATTAAATAACTACACTTATAATATAATTAGTTTAAATGGCCACCATTTAGATATTCATTCGCCATTTATCATCAAATTAATCTGTTTTACAGTCTATAGCAGTGTTTCCCAACCTTTTTTGTGCTATGCCCCATCTATGCCTTTCTAAAATTCTTATACCCCCCCCCCCCCAACATATACATAAATTTTAATATTAAAAAATTGAAATGTTCACTAAATAAACTTGCATTATAGGTTTTAGGAAGAAATCACTAGGAAATTATTGAGCATACACAGTAAGTAAATTTTCGGATTGCCCCCCTGTGGGCCCCACGTTAGGAAACACTATTGATTATGATTCAGTAATGGCATAATTGGCAGTAACCAAATATGAACAAATATTTCTAATTTAGTAAATTTAATTAAACAAAAATCCAACACTGGGGTAAGATCCAATACTAGTGCCAGTTCCTTATTTTTTGGAACATGTGAAGCAAAATTGTTATTATATAAAAAAACAATTGTAAATAATCTTGCATTAACACTTAAAATAAATACATACAACATTTAAATGTATGATTTTCAATTGATTTCATGAAACTAATTTCAATTAGCTAAGATATATCTAAAAGATTCAGGTCACTGCAATAAAAATAAAATTAGATAAAATTGCACAGAATACCTATCTGAAGATCGTGTAAAGTGTCTGTAATTTGACGATTTATAGCGGCAGAGCCTAGATTGAGAATGCCTCGCATAACGAACATAATTCGTTCCAGGAGCAAATTCGTTATGCGAAAAGTTCGTTATGTGAAACGCGTTTTCCCATAACAATACATGTTAAAATTTTAAATTCGATCTATAACATAAAATATGGTACTGTAACATAAAAAGATTGCACACACGTTTTTTATTTTTTAGTCAGATTCTGATTAAGAAGAGCCTACCGAGGCTTTGAGGGTCAAATCTTCACATACAAAATTCATTTATTAAAACAAACACGTGTGTGAGTTAAGTGCAGAAAAAAACGACTGACGCGTGTTGATGCATGTTCGTGCAAATTTGAGCATCGACTGCGTACGACCTTGGAAGTTCGGGCGATTTCGTGATACGTAGGAGCGTTCAGGCATCAAAATGAAATACGATGCAGTTCGTTGTGTGAAGCGAGGTTCGTTGAGTGAGTCACGTATTAAACGAACAGAAAGTTCGTTGAACGCAGCGTTTGTTAGGCGAGGTGTTCGTTGTGCGAGGCATCACTGTATGTTACCATATACTGGTACATAAGAACATTATATTATGGTCTTTTTTAGTACTATGTGGATACGATCATAAAATAAATATTTTGTTGTTTAATAAAAGATACGATGTTTTTTATTTTTATTTTAATCTTTAAATATAGCACTTCAAATCTGTGAATTCGCATTCCACTGAATAAATTTATAAACGACAAAACACACATTTTATAAGATTTAGCAAAATATAAAGTTGGAAGGGTTTTTACATTGATGCATTTTCACACAAAGAAATAAAAACTTCTGAAAATATAAATTCGTAAAAATGTATGTTAAAAAGAAATTCCAACCCAGAATATTGCTTTAAGGTAGCAGTTCATTCACCCCTTAACTATTTTTCAAGTTTCTATCAAGTGTGAATTTGATGTATCATTTTTTACAGTCGGTATTTAAATAAGATTGACATAAATAAAAAATTGAGGTTTTGAAATTTGTAATATTGATGAAGTATAGTAACTACATAGTAGCAACGACTAATCGCTTAGAGGCATTTCGCAATAAAGGCGCTCTTAAATTTTATATTTCTATTTCTTTTTCAGTTGTAAATCATGAACATATACTGCAGGTACGTATTAAATATAAATGTATTTAAAGTTAAACATTGTATAAATTTGCATCCCTTTCTGTCATTGTTTTATAGTTAGTAGTTAGTGTTATTGTTATTGCACACTTAATATATATTAGTAAATAGTACGTACTTTTGCTTGCAGGCATTTGCGAGGCACAAAAAAAGCCTTAATTCACTAACCGGTGTTTTTCACTATTTAAACGGCTATGGTCCAGCCCCAATAACGCCGTTATTGCGAGGTGCTACTATATTATTATTTATTTTTATTTTTTATAATCAGTAGACGGCATACAAGTTTTGCGGTTTCCGCGGTGATCTTGATATTGATCTTGGCTTCTGGGTGTAAGCCGCGTCGATATGGTCGTGTTATCGGTCACTGCACTGTATGACAAAATGTTGGTCGATAACACAACCAAATCGACGCAGCTTACACCCAGAAGCGACGATCCATAGACAGTATAGTTGATAAATTCAACTTCTAATTAATATTAACATTTTTGTACTAATAATTTTTTTAAATCGCTGTTTGTATAGAAATTTTAACTTTTTTTTAAATAAAGTACAGTAATCAAAAAATTGTTCGAAAGGAAATTGACTGTCCACTGACCATACTTATAGTATATGGCCACTTTTTCAATAGAAGTATTTTTACTAACTGAGTACGCGCTAGATAAAATATTTATAAATGTCATAGAACTGTCATATAAGTTTGATGCCTCGTTCAATGTATTTGCAGACTAACAAATTTCATTAAAAAAATTATAATACCGGTATAATAATATAAAAAAGTCAATTTTACCTTAACACGTTAACTGCAGCCGTTAAAAAAATCAGGTCATTTAATATTTTCGTATATTGTGAGGCACAATATTTATGCTCGAATAAAAACATACACACAGAGATTTGGGTCTACGAAGTCGAGGAAATTTTAACTGCATTTACAGAAATGTTTTACGTGGCACTTCTGGTAGACCACGGAACCTAGTGTGAATTTGAAGCACAACCCGTGTACCTTGAAGTACCAGTGTATATTTTAGTGTCACACAACTGTAAAAATCAAATAAATACTAACCTGATGCCCTAATCGTCTTAACCATCTCAAAACCTTATCTCCAGCTTTCTGAATAAACGACCTTTGTTGGGCCGCCCCTGAAGTAGGCATTCAGTGGCGTAGTTAAAACCAGTACATTATTACTTTACACACTCACATTTTGTTTATAAATAAAAGTAAGTTTAACTAATTACATCAAGTGATATAATTTACGAATTAAAAAATTAAATCAACATTTTTATATTTTTAGGTAGGTATTTACAAAGGAATACAATTTGAGTTAAGGGTTTGTGTTATGAACAGCGATTATATATAATTATTTTTAAGACGAGAGTAAATTTATTTATATTTACATATATCTATACATATATACGTAATTTTTTGATATGTTTGAAAAATATTAGGCTCTTTTAAACTACATTTATTAGGTCATAACCCGATTTAAAAATATTCATTGATTACAAAATAAACATCTACAAAAATATAAGAAACGATTTGACTATTATATATTCTAATTGTTGTTTATTTTACAATAAATTAAAGGCAGTATACAGAATGCCTCGAATAGACTTAAACTTATTTTCAAAGTTGAACATCTAATGTATCTATATTTATCTTCGTGAAATTGGATTTATTTTCGCTTTTATGTAAAACTTTCTTTAATAGGTTCATTTTATTCACTGTCTATTTTTAGATTTCGTTAATCTTTGATACAATTTATGACATTTTTAAATCTGGCCCGTTTTTTAGTTATTCTTTTCATTTTAGCACTTTTTTTATCAACTATATTCCATAAAATATATTTAACATTATTTCTGTAGGACGAAAAGTTCTAGTAATGTCTACTTTTGTTTTTATGTTCTTTGATTTTGATCACGTTAATGTTTTAAAAATATATAATTATTGATTGTTATCATTTATTTATTTAGACAAATTGGTTGTTATGAGAACACAATTATCTAGAAAAGTTAGTTAAATAATAAATTATTAGAATAATACAAATGAAATTAAAACATTTATACAACGATGAATATACCGCATACAAAAATAATTATGTAAGTATGTGGATATTTGTATTTTGTATGTTTTTGTTTGTATTCAATAGTATCCATACATACAACATTAAATAAATGAAAAAACAGATCACCATTTGAAAATTATATTCTAATAATAATAACAAATAACGAGAAATTGTTTAGTTTAAATTTCTGGACAATTATAAAAATATCATTAATTAACAAAAAAAAAACAATATATACAATAGGATCTCGTTTACGCGGTAGATACTTTCCACGGCAAATCGCGTATAAAAAATCACTTAAATAAGACATTGCTTATATATTAAAATTAGGAATGCATTCCATAATTTACTAAAACCGCGATAAAAACCAAATCAATCAATTGAAAT
Organism: Sialis lutaria; assembly: GCA_949319165.1. Lineage (NCBI taxonomy): Eukaryota > Metazoa > Arthropoda > Insecta > Megaloptera > Sialidae > Sialis > Sialis lutaria. The sequence goes on from OX439234.1 coordinate 29,398,549, forward strand.
AGGTCGAAAATTCACGTAAATAAAAATGTCTAAAAAAACACAAAGAAAATTAGTTCGAAAATCTGAAAGAAATTGATGTAAAACTTGAAATAAAATAATTTTTGTTTTTCAATTTTGAAAAGTAACAATATTTTTAAAATATATTTTCATCAGAATTATCGTCACAACCTGAAAATACAACTCAGAACCGTTTGTGAACAGGTATTGGAATCTTGTTAAATGAAAATATTAATAATAGCAAAACGTTTACACATTTAAATTCTTTGAATTATCAGCTTTCATCAGATACCCTACTCGCCAAAATGGGGAATCCCTTAATTTGCATGAACCTAGAGCAACCTATTAGGATTTATCCATAAAATCATAACTAATGCATTCGTATAAGAAAACATTTCACAAAACAAATAATTAAATAAAAAAATATACCAGGAGAACTGTCTCAGAGGAAAACCCAAAAAAACAAATACCAAAATACACGTACAATAAAAAAACTTTTTGTACCAAACAAAAGAAAATAAATCAACCTATCAGAAGTGAATAAAAAAAATCCCACTTGAAATAACAAAACCATTGGCACGATAAAATTAAAAACTTATTAACCTGGGGGACCATATCAGGAGTAAAATATTGAAACCATTCACAGTATTTACTAAAAAAATAAATAAACCAGGGGACGATATCAGAAGACAACCAAAAAATTCAAAACAATATACTCTGAAACAGTTAAATCAATCGTACTAGTAAATAAAAACAATAACTAACCTAGGGGACCGTATCAGGAGTCAAATATTGAAACTATTATATATTAAAAAATTAATTAATCTGGGGGCGCATTAGAAGTAAATAAGAAATTTCCACTTAAAATAAAAAAAAACATTTGCACGATAAAATTAAAAACTTATCAACCTGGGGGACCGTATCAGGAGTAAAATATTAAGATCATTCGCACTATACAATAAAAAATTAATGATTCAGGGGACTGTATCAAAAGTCAACAAAAATATTTTGAAACAGTTAAATCAATTGTACTATAAAATAAAAACAATAATCAACTTAGGGGACCGTATCAGGAGTAAAAAATCGAAACCTTTCGCACTATTTATTAAAAAATTAATTAATCTCGGGGACCGTATTAGAAGTAAATAAAAAAATCCCACTTCAAATTATAAAACCATTAGCACGATAAAATTTTAAAACTTATCAACCTGGGGGACCGTATCAGGAGTAAAATATTAAGACCATTCGCACTATATAATAAAAAAATAATGAACGTGGGACACCGTATCAGGAGTAAACCCAAAAGCAAGACACTCGTTTAATGATAACATCTCAAATACCACACGGAAACCCGACCTGGGGGACTGAACTATGGGTGATACCACCCTGTCCCGAACACTGACCTAGTGCTCGCACAGTACTGACGTCTGTCTAGCAGCCCGGCGCACACTTAGGTCATGGTAAGAGCCGGCGTGCGCGCGCGCGCCCTCTTCCCCGTATGATGCGCTGCAGGGTGGCGACGATGCACTCCGGAGGCTTTTTAAATTCCAATGAACAGAATGGGGTTGCAAATTAGTTTGAGCGGTGCATGATTACAAATCATTCCCTGTGTGGTGTGAATTTTCTATCTTAGTTTGTATGTTGCGGTTATTTTTAGTTTTTATCTTTTCATATCAAAAATAATAGAGAAAAAAATGCAAAATACATTTTATACGATTCCACAGTCTTTATAGGTATCTTCAATGTATGTAGAATGCATAATTTTGATATGTTGAGTTGCGTTATTATTTTTCACAGTACTTTTAGATCTGATTTTGGTGGATGGTGAATTTTTAGGGCACTTTATCATTATCTTTGGCCGTTAGTCAACTTTATCCGTTAATGTAGAATTATTTACTGGTGTGTGAATATTATGAAAATGTACGATGTGCGAAATTTTGGCGCTAATTAAAGTTCGCTAACTAATTAGAACATACCGAGATAGATGAAGGTGTATTTCCTGAAAATAATGCCCAACCCCTCATCGGAGTTTCGTTATACAATGATATTATATCTGTTGAATAAAATGTCTGATCAACCCTTTATCACATTTTAAAATTAAATTTTCTACAATATTTTTTATTATTATTTTAACTAAAACTATTAAAAAAGTAAAAATGCGTGGAATACTTAAACTTTATGTATATTAATTATTTACACTAATAAACATTTGTTTTTTTAGTGTTCCGTACAAAACGGAACTCTTATGGAATTACTTCGGTGTCCGTTCGTCCGTCTGTCTGTCACAGGCGATTTTCTCTGAAACTATTCGACGTGAAGATTTGTAATGGGAAAAAAGAAAAATAAATGGGGAAAAATCCAAAGAAATCGTGTAGTAGTTTTAAATGAAAACTTATTGAATCATGAATTAAACAATATATGTTTATATATTGTATTTTTTATGCATCTTTTAAAACATTTTTCAGGAACAACACTTTAAAATTGCTGCCACAACACTATCATCAAAAGGATCGCTCAGAAAAATCAGAAAAAAAAATTAACATTGAAAAATTCTATCGCGATCAATTGTTATAAACAATTGTTTATTTCCTTATAAATGTTGAACTATTGGTTTTAGAGAAAAAGTTTTTGATAAAAAAATAATTCTCACGATGTAAGGAAAAATATTTGTTCTTACACTTTTTTCATACTTTCCAATAATTTAAGTGAGGGGCTGATGGAACGGAACATTAATTGTGAAAGTATATCTTGTATTTGTCTTTTTTCAATTACTTCTACATAGATTATTAAACTAAAATAATGAGAATCAAAAAAAAGATTATTTAAATAAAATCCAGATATGAAATATTAATAATGCAGTATTATATTGAAATGATTCTATTGTCAATAATAATACTCGTAATATTGAGTTTATATGTATAATAAAACACAAGGTAATTTTTATTTAATTATATTTTATTTTCCTGTTTTAACGAATGCGACGGCATATTTTACACCATAAAAAATATATGATGATATTTTATTTACGACTCAAAGTATTCAGAATTTATAATTTATCTGGGAAAAGCCTATTTGCGAAAAGCAACTAAACTAATTTATATTAAAATTTTGTTCACAGAGAATAGTGGTTACTGAACTTCAAAATAAGGATCAGAATATCCATAAATATGAAATATATGTGATAACAAAGTTGATTGCATTCATTATTTTTTTAATCAAAAGGATTTATAATTAACAGGATATATGATATATGTATTATTTTCCTGATTTAAATTCGAATAAAGAGTAAAGGTATTAGATACATCGTATAGTTTAATTTCGTAATTCTATAGATATTATATTTTCTATAGGTACATATTTTTTTGTAGATACCTCGTAGATAACAATTTAAACTTACTTTTGTTATCAGAGTATTATTTACTTCAGAAAATAAGGGTAGGAGAAGATTTGGTTTCTTTAGTCTTTATTGGGTGGTAAAGTTTCTTCAAGGTTTTACTTATAATTAGTGGACAAACCTTTTCCGACACATTTTCGTAATTTGAAGTTTATTAAGATATATAGCTGCGACTCCACTATACTTATATAGCCAGTAGCAGTAGCTAAAAGAATAACGAAAAGTTATTTCTGGATAATATTTGATGTCGATTTTACGTGTAGAATAAATATACTCCTCAAAAAAATTATAGGATAATTAAAAAAAAACTGTTTACGCGAAAAATTATTGGATTTGCGTGATCCAAAGTTAATTCGTAAACTTGTACTTTCTCGTTTTTGAATTAGGAGCTCAATAATTGTCACCATCCCTTGTCGCTGTATGCCAAGGGTTAAAAGAGTTCGAAAATGATCCCTTAATTTTTTATAAACTTGAAAAGCGTATATACTATACATAGTTTGCAAACATTAGCTTTAGTTTTTCTTATGGGCCACTAATTATAAGTGAACTGTAACATATTTGAACGTGTTCTCTACTTTACAAGTCACATGCCATACTTATTATAAAAAAAAATTAAGAATATTTTTTTTAAATAGTTAATTGTTTTCAAATATTCATTTTTTTATTTTGATTGTTGTTATTGTGATTTTTGTTTTTCATGGCTTACTTAAATGTTTGTAATAAAATACTTCATAAATATCACTAATATTTAGTAGTAAGACTTTTTTTTGATAATAAGTATAATAGCAAGTGACATATCGTTGTAAAATAGAGTAAAAAATACGTTCAAATATGTTATACTGAACTTAGTGGCCCATTTGAAAATACTATTTTCGTTATACAAAAATATAATACAAGGCATGTTTAATAAAAGGTCAATTCACTCCAGCAAAAAGGAATTTTACAATGTAGTAAAAATAAATATAAAGTAGAATATACATACTTTATTAACGATGATGCTTGCATTTACCTCAATTTACCCTACATATTTGCCATCCTAGGACATATCGCAAATCTTAAAAAAGCTAACGTTCATATATATTTTTCCTCGTTAAATAAAGTTAAATAAAAACTATCTAAAAGAATTCCTTGTCTTGGCACTGGTGTTTTGGTCTGTGTCACGCCCTAGATACACAACTGGCGCACGTACTTCTTTGTTAATATTATTTCTACACTTGATATTTGCTTCAAGTCGACATCAATGAAATTGATCCAAACCAAATTCAATTTGAAGATATATATACATATATTTTGATTCAATGTTTTCTTTATTAAGCGTGATAAATGATACATTTTCACAATACAAGTTTTTTATATACATATTATTATTATTTATATGGAATTAATTATTCAATGAAAAATTAATACAATTAATATCTTAAATCTGAATAAGTATATTTAAATAAATAAATTCTTTTAGCACAATAACGTGTAAGAAATACAAAATGTTAAAATGGTCGTACAGACTCGTACATATGTACTTACATTTCTTTATAAAATGTTGTATGCGGTCTACCGTGACATATTTGTTTAATATGTTATTTACGTATATAAATATAAGATTAATGTTGGTTACGTAATATATAGGGAGATTCAGGACTAGCGTGCCATCATTTTATTTGCCAAGGCTTAATAGGTGATCAAGGACACTATTTTAAATTCATATTAATTATTTTACTTAAATAAATAAACGTCATTTTAGATAGCATAATATATCATATTATATTTGTTATGTTAAAATTATTTATTTTTATATTTTAATGAATGTTGAAAAATCGAGATAAGTAAAAGAAAGAAGATTAAATCGTTTTGAAAAGGAGTGTAGTAATGTTATATATCAAAATTTATTAATACAACGTTAAATTGTAAAAAATTAAACATCTGAAAATTCTAAAAACAGTAAAAATCGTAAAACTGAAAAATCCATAGACATGTAGAACAACTCTTAAGATGGTCGCTAAGAGTGAGAGAGATGGATCATGTATCATCCACGTTATCTCTTTCTTTAATAGTACCGTTGGGAAGGAAACAGAAGGTGGCTTAAACAAGCTCTGTTTCTGTGGTCATTTTATTACATTCGTTATTTGCGGATTTTACAATCTATGCCAATGGGAAAACCTAAAGTTTACATTAAAAATTGTTAAACAAAAATCATCTACACATTTATTAATAAATATTTTAATATGTAGGTAAATCATTTAATCAACTGAAAAGTGCAAGGACAACAGTGGCGTAACTACCGCCGGTCTTGGCGGTTAGATTGTCCGGGGCCTCGAGTATCAGGGGGCCCCTAAAAGTTTTTTTTTTAGAATCAAAATGATAAAAAAAAGTTTTTAGTGAAAAAAGCTGATTTTTCAGTTATTCATATTCGTTTATCTGGCTTTCATATTTTTACGTTATATTTTATTTTAAAATACTAAAATTGAATACAAAAATCTCGAAAATTTGAAAATTTGGCTTGTTTATTAATTGTTTTTCATTTTAATACTGTACCATCAATATAATTTTTTACATAAATCACTTTTTTTTAACGTCTCAAATACATCCCTTCAAAATTCTAAGTAATAAATTTTACTGTGGAGGGAGGGGTAAAATAATGTAAAAAAAATGCCTGGCAAGGGCCCCCTTCAGATAAATTGTCTGGGCCCCTATTTCTATAGTTACGCCACTGAAGGACAATATTGTTCGTTGTATATGTATACAGTAAATATAAAAATTAAAAAGGCAATTTACGTTTTGTATATTCATATATTTTCAATTATTAAATTTTTTATTAACCATCTTATAATCAAAATAAAATAAAATTTAAAATAAATATTTACCGATTGATATGAAGTTCAAGTGTGAGATTTTAGTTTAATTAATCTCTTTCAAGTATTTATAGATTATACAACATACCGTCTGGCATGTGAACCTTACTTAATGCTTGGCTCAGTAGATCCGGTATGGTCTAGTGGCTAGGATATCTGGCTTTCACCCAGGAGGCTCGGGTTCGATTCCCGGTACCGGAATTGTATTTTTATTTTTGTTTTTTAAACACGTGGCTTTTAAAACACTTAATAAAAAATAAATACTCAAGAATTTATCTATGTATTATCATATTTTACTGATAACAGTTAACTTATAAGTATGTATTTGTATATATAATTGATTTTGATAAGTGTACCTACTTACTACAAGCTGCCAAAAATTGTTTTTCAAAAGTTAAGGGGGAATGTCACTGTGACGGGTCAAAAAATTGTTAATGTTTGGGAATTTTTTTCACAGATATCACTAATTATTTTTGAATCAGGTAAAGGACGTTTTATTAAGTATACTTATTTAATATAATTTTTAAATTGTGACGACAAAAAAAAAATATTTTTCTCTATGGTCGATTCGAAATTTCGAGAAGGGTTATATGAAAAAAATAAATAAAAATTGTATCAATATCTATATGAATTATGAATGTATTATGAATGAAAATGGTGATCGTTTGAAATTTATTTTTCATTTTTAAGACCTATTTTTTATTAAAGTGGTTTTAAAAATAGTAATTATCAAAATTTCAAAAATCGGCTACGTGCAACGATAGCTACTACAATTACGAAAATTATAAAAAAAAAATGAAATTGGTTCATTAGTCTTCGAGGAATCGTGTCGACCAGGTCGAAAAATGTCATTCCGAGATAAACGTGTTTAATGTTTTTGTTATGTCATAACCGGCCATGCTACATCGTCTCACTAAATTGACTGTAACTCCGTCAATTTTCAAAATTTAAACTCAATTTTTTGTATACATATTTATGAATATGTAAACTTTAAAAAAATCTAAGAAAAAAAATATGTTTTTTTCCCTTCACAGCGTCCTTCCCCTTAAGAAAGCAAAAAAAATAGATAATAATATATTTGATTAATTAATTAGTAAATGAACTGAAAATAACATTTACGAATTTCATTTCTGTCCGTATTAAATAATTATTTAAGTATTACATTTCAAATATCTGATCTTATATCAAACTACAAAACAATGTTACAAATATCACGATGTTATCTTACAAAGAACTCGTTATTTTTCTTGAAGAGTTGAGTAAAAATTCAGTTCGTAACCTATATTCACTTGAATGTATTTTATTTTACAATCTCGAGTAGACTTCCTCAGAAAGACTGCTTTCAAAAAAGGTTCGAGTTTCAAAGGTTTCGCATCAATTTTTCGTATCACTTGTCACAGTCTACAAAAAAAAATAACAGTCACGAGGAAATGATAGTTCTTTATACATATCATCGTGACGCTAAGGAATTTATGTGCTATAAACATTGTTAATTCGATTTGAACAAGTTTTAGTTATTTGAGAACCATATCGTGTTACTAAGTGTTCAGTATTATAAAGAATTTGATCTCGAGCAAAAGCTAAGTTAACGCTATCTACGAGGTATTAAATATAAATTACAGCACAATGACAGTTCTAATCAATGGTGTAATGTAACATATACAGGTGTCCCATTTTAATCTATCAAATAGACATTTGTTTGTCTATCAATTAAATCAAAAAATGTTTTAAATAAAAATTTGATTTTGAAGATGTCTACCTGACAGCGGTTCTTAAACTTATGTGGTCTAGGGACCCCCTTTTGAACACTTATTTTTCATGGACCCCCCTGACAGAAAAACAAAGAAGGTTGATAGTAATTAATCACTGGTAAATCGAGATATGTTTCACAGACCCCCTCGTCTATGTTATTATAATTTTGTACCAATGTTCGTAAATGGATTTTTTACTATAGGGGTTTAAACAAAAAAATATTTATTTTAATCGTTTTGTTTCTGTCCTCTATGGTAATTCGAGCATATTATTGCATTTTATCTAAATAAATGTGATTTGAATGAAAAATTATTTGTGAAATGTAAAAAAATTGGAAATAAAAGTGAAAATTATTGTTTCTATAGTTAGTTAAGATTCTAATTCAATTTTTTTTTAATTAAGTGATTATTTTTATGACAAATTGATGTTTGATGCGTGAAATACTACTCAAAAATTTTGTGATTTCGATTTGGTTAAAAGTGTGTTTATTATATAGAAAATGTTGTGAAAAGAAGAAATTTTCAAACCGCAGGTCTGTATCTCCAACCGTTCTCGAGATATGGCCTCTCAAAGTTTTAGTTTTTTCGAAATTTTGAAGAAAAATGGCTGTAACTTTTGAATGTGTTGTTGGAATTAATTTTTGTTGACGAATTTGAAATCAGCGTGCTAAAATCTATATAATGACATGTATAATAGTTTGAAATTCGATAAAAAAAAATTTGTGAAAAATCGACATTTTTTTTAGGTATACCCCTTGGAAAAATTTCGATTTTTGGTCAAATTTTTTTTGTCGAATTTTGAAGCATTATACATGTCATTAGGTAGTTTTTGACACCCTGATTTCAAATACGTCAACAAAAATTAATTTCAACAACACATTCAAAAGTTACAGCCATTTTTCTTCAAAATTTTGAAAAAACTAAAACTTTGAAAGGCTATATCTCGAGAACGGTTAGAGATACAGACCTGCGGTTTGAAAATTTCGACTTTCCACGTCATTTTCTATACAATAAACACACTTTTAACTTAAATTTGAAACACAAAATTTTTCAGTCTAACATGGTTAAAATTTCAACTTTCCATAGAAATTTAATTCAAATACAAGAAAAAACAAAAGGAGAACCAATACAAACCCACCAGAATAATATATAATTCTACTGTATAGTAGATTGCTTTAAAAAAATCTATTAAAATATTTTTATAAACTATCACAAGTAATCACTATGAATTAAAGTTCTGTCGTTAGATATTAATTAATCACTGGTAAATAGAAATGTAAAAGCACTTTAATTTACGCCTAACATGTTTCACGGACCCCCAGCAAAAGTTCTGCGGACCCTCGGGGGTCCAGGGACCCTAGTTAAAGAACCTCTGAACTACCAGATTAAAAATTAATAACGCCATTTTGGTTCCCCCTCAATACCAAACAACTTTTATTTAAAACATTTTTTTATTTAATTAATAAACAAATTAAGGGGTGTGAGATTAAAATGGGACACTCTGTATAAGAATGTCCTTAACGCATACGCATTAAGTAGAAAGATCATAAAAAGGATAGCATATTATTATATATTTGTTACCACTGCTCTAACATCGTGAGCGAATTATACACCTCGCAGACAGTGTTTTATTAACTTTTTCTCTTGAGCAAATTCTATACAATACTCAACATAAATAATCTATTTTGCATAAATTTAGTAGAAATCAAAATTGAAGGCAATAAAAATTATTTTTTTAAATTATACTTTTTTAGACGCACCATTTTTCCTGGGCAGAAAATAAATTATCTGCGCCAGACTCAGAAGTGAGATGCTCATTCGGGTAAACGAGGGAGTTAAACGAGGAAGACAAAACTGTCTTCGAAAATACATAACGCTCTCACTCATTTAATTTTAATTTTTGAAAGAAAAAAATATTTAAAATAAACTATCTATATTTGCTTCAAATAAAATATATTTAAAAAAAATGTCTGATCAAATTTTGTTGTTTTAAAAAATTTGAGGTTAATTTTCTGTAGTTGTTTTTCAATCGCACCAATGAAATATAACTTCTAGTGCATGCACATAAGTACACACAACCACTTTTTTTAACCTCTTTCAATTGATTTTGATGGTTATTATATGGGATCATATACTAACCAGACCCAAACAATAAAAAACAAGTTTAATTAATTTCGGTTAAATAGTTCATGAGTTATACATGTGGTAAGGATTGGGGAGATAGACAGACAGACAGACACGGATTATTGTTTGTTTGGATTTGAAACGGAAAGATCTAGTAGAAATTTTGAAATCGGAGAACACAATTATTTTCTGCTTTTAGAAATGATCACAGCTTCCCCTATCCTTTGGCTATACAAGGAAACAATAAAAGGCTGTCATTGTTATTCAACCATGCGAAACAATAGCGGTGGGATAGTGGAAGTGGATAGGTACAGTTGATTGTCAAAATTATTACTGCATATGCCGGAGTCTGCTCGATCGCTTTCCAGTTCATATACATTCGGAGAGATTGCAGAAAATATCAAGAAAAAGCAAAAAAAAGCTTCTGTATGTAGTATGTATGGAACATACCAGCTCTAGCAAAGTTCTAGGTCAAGGTTATTTCACCAAATACAAACACACACAGTTCAGTTTTTTACCTATGACGCTATTATTATTCGTTGGCTAGCAGCGGTGGTTAAATACGGGGGTAGTATTATTAATAAAGTAAATACGATTAAATAAACATGTTTTCTGTATGAATACTGATATGAGAATACGATTATTTATTTTAATTAGTTTTTAACTGATGTGACGTTCTGATGATTGAAATTCGTTTTTTTTTTTGTTATGAACATACAGAATGCGAATAAACAAACATGTATATGTGAATTGGTATAATAGGTAATATGTTTTTACATATTTTAATCAAGTTCTCGTAAAGGTGGCTACACACGTAACTGCAAGCTTGACAAGCATGCATTATCAATCTGTTTGTACAAGCACGCACAATTTCCCTGTACTACCACACGGCACAAGCATGCTTGAACAAGCGGCAGTTTGCGCTTTGACTATGTTAGGCGGCCCATAGACGATCAATTTTATTGTGCAATATCACGGATTGTCCAATATTATTGACCGTTTAGGAATCATATTGAAGATTGCACAATGCTTTTAGAAAAGTTTGAGCGAGTTTAAATTTTATTGCGCCATATTTTTTCATTGTGTCGTCTGTAGGGCTTATTGTACAATATTTTTTAGTCTACTGGCGGAGCGGTCCCGTACACACGCACGAATATTTATAAATTTATTTTAAAAGACGTTCATGAGTGTCCACTGGCCTTCTTTCGTTTTTATTTTGTTTTCCCAGCAAAATCATCAGCATAGCTGCAGCCAAATCTTCATCATCACACATGTTGCTCCGACGAAAATATTGACGCGAATAATTCAAGATTCAATATTATTGAACGTGTAGGCGTAAGGTATATTTCAATAAAATTGTGCAACAATAATATTGCACAGTTATATTGTAGGTGTATGGGGGGCCTTAAGCTCGGACGACGATGCGCTCGCTTTAGCTGCTTTTTGCCTTGTCCACAAGAGGAAAACGCGAAAGAAGAAACGTGATATGTGGTGTAAAGAGTATGGTTAATGAAAAGAAAAACTTATTTCCACATCAATTTACTAAGTGAATTAAAGATATATCCGCGTGATTAGCATAACTATCTTAGAATAACGTTGTTATCAAGTAATATCAAGTAACCTATATTTTCTTATTAATATATCGTAAACTGCATTCATTTTCGTCTTATTATGATACTATTTCGATTTTATACACCAAAGACACTGGTGAGTTTGGTATTCTTTAATAAAATCTTCGAGCAAATCTCGGTTAACATTCTTTAAATCACTAGACATGACCCAAAAATGATGTTACTACCTGTAAGGCTGACACACGACTAACGTTTGCTTGTACAAACCTGCACGTTCTTGGTACACACGTTCAGTTTCGCTTGTGCAAGCGCGGATTGTACAAGCTTGCATGATTAAAATTCAATCAATCTTCAAGCGGCTTGTAGTACAATCAAAATGCTTGCGCAAAATTATCATACACACGCTAAGTATGCTTGTACAAACAGATTGATCATACATGCTTGTCAAGCTTGCAGTTACGTGTGTAGCCATCTTAATGAATGTTTGAAACAGAGGTTCTCAAGATTTATATAAAAATACTGATATATCTGTCTAAAAAATCGTATCCTTTGAGTTATTTTCATCTTTTGTCGATCTATATTATTCTGCAATCAAAATAGCTCCTTATTTTTTGAATTTCCGGGTAAAAAATAACCACATTATACATCATTATTTGGGAGGGAGGAGGATGCCACTAATATCATTAGCTGTATTAACACCTCTCCCCTAACGTAAAAAGGTAGTAACTAGTCAAAATAAATCCAAAATATTTCATCATTTATATAGTTCTGAAAAGTCATTTAAAACAACTGATACAAAATATGTATGAAATAACTAAAACCAAAATTTAATTTATCACATGCAGTCAATTCTGTAACCCCGGTGTAAAGGGCTTACACCTAACACCGGAGCGATTAATTTTCTCACGTTTTGCCGGACGCTTCAAGAATACTTCCTCTACCGGCCTTCCGTTCAGACATCTGGTGGCGGCGCTCGGAAACAATAGACACACACGCACAGACTCAGTAATTAATACGCCCGCTGTTATACTTAATGAGGGTGTAACGTGATTTCACTACTCTAACAATAAATGGAAAGACACAACAGATATAGTGTTGTGCATTGATACCTGACTAATTGATGTTTACAAGAAATAACAAAACATTTAAAAAAACTATCAGTCCAATTTTGAAGCCATTTTAGTCATTTTTATATTTTTAATTTATATACATACAGTATAATAATGTTCTGTGAGTTGTATTGAAGTTAATGATCCTATACATTTGTATTTTCAACAAGAATAATTAATTTGATATGATGTTTCATATACAATAAATTGAAAAACTGATAAATGTATTGATTATTATTCGTCACATATCTCACCGCATAATCATTCGTGGCATATCAGTTGAGAAGCTTTGAATTACAACGATGATTAATGAATTATTTATTAATATTTGGAGGGTCGTGCTGCATTATTAATTATATATCTTACAATTATTTACGCTGTCGATAAACCAGTATGAACACATTTCAATCTAATTTTGATAAATTAAAGATTTAGTGATGATTTTGATAGAATTTAAAAACATATTTACTTTGATTTTTTTATGTAGGTACCTATATAAAATATATAAAAACATGGAAAATTTATCTTATAAAAACCATTTATTTAGCTACTTAGGTAGCTAAAAACTTCATAATTTGATATTATTATTTGCATTTCGCAAGTTGATAAGATTTTAAATGTTTCTTTTCACAAATCACAAAGTAGATTAATTATCTAAAATAGATATAAGATAATGGGAGATAAAGAAGGATGTATTATATTATTATAAACTATAAAAAGTAATAGATAGAAAAAGAAACGGTAGATAAATTGTTAAATTATGTCAGTATCATTCATCATTCAAGCTAGTTTGATTTATTAGGTTATTTTGCAATTCTGCTTCAAATAGATAATAGAATAGCGGCGCAACCAGAATACAAATCGGAGCAAGTAGGGGAAAGGTAATTTTTTTGTAATTATATATAATTTATTTATCATAATTGATTATGTTAAAAAATGTATAATATTGACGAGAGGGGGTTTAGGAGACTTTGTAAGAGAGGAACGTACAAAAATAGTTTTATGGAAAATAAAGATAACATTGTCTTAAATCTATATTGATATTTTTATAAAATTTACCTAATATTTCACTTTATTCCCAAGAAATTTTAGTTTGTGAATTTTATAATAAAGTCAAACACCGGAAAGTAGTAATTTATACGAGGTGTTATAAGAAAACGCTGTAAATAACGATGTAACACAATACTTTCGGGCTTTTACGAAAACATGAGGCTCTAGTATCGTATATTTTCTTATGTAGAAGGCAACTGAAAATCAGATAAAAAATAATAAATGGATTCTTTGAAAGGAAACTTCCTTAAACCTAATATACATATAGTAGTTATCTGATTTTGTATATGAATTATTAAATATTTTGATTCTTTAATTTTAATTTACTTAGTTACTGTAAGGGAACATTTAAAAATTTGTATTAAAATATAATTTTAGTTTTTCAAAGCTAGGATAGCAAGATAATAATTTCTTTCCGTGTAAACTAAACTAGTTTGCTATCCTAGTTTGAAAAACTAGCCTCGTGTAGGCCGGGCATAATGTCCAATATTGCAGAGAAGATAGCAAAATTTGTTAGCTTGCAAGCACTTTCAAATGGGGTATCAAACTTATATAACATTTATCTTGAAGTTTTTAACAGATAGGTGCATGCGTGGTACACTTATCTATATGTTAGTTTTAACGGTTTTTACTCTTGGTTACATTTATATACTTAAGTAAATATACTGCACATACCTTGCTGGTTTCTACTTATCGCGCATGCACCTACATACAGTTGAAATTGATTATAAAGGCATCGAGGGGACCAATCAAGTTAGGTCGTACAAGCCGATAGGATTCTGTCGGATTTTATTTTAAATCATTAAAACCGATATGTTGTATGTATTAACCGATGTCGTTATAACCGGTTTCGACTGTATCGGTCAAAAACTCCAAGATAACTGTCATATAAGTATGATATCCCATTTAAGAGTATATAGGTACTTGCAATCTAAGAAATGTTGCTAGCTGGTCTGTAAAACCGAACATAAAGTATCATAATAGATTATAGGTATTGTACGTAAAAGTATAGATTCAAAAAAATAAAAATACTAAATAACAAGTCTACTAAAAATGTAACAGATATTTTTTATCGTATATATGGGAAAATGTATCTATTCAATGTACAAAATCAAAGGTAAAAATTCGAAAACGTGCGCTGAACGAACCAAAATAATAAATGGACGACTCGAATCTCCGCTTGATATTTTTAGCTTTTATAAACGTAGTAGGTAGGTATTGAAATCATAACATATGCAGGCATTGATATGATTTATGTACTATACGAATTACAAAAGCATGTCCAACGAAAATTAATTCACCTCGCTCAAAAAATTTTTAAATGATATTTATTTGAATGGTTTTGATATATTTTAATATTTTCCTGCGAGAATTATTCAGTGTTTCTGAAAAAATATTTTTAATGTAGAGTATTACCTATTTTTTTATGTAAGAAAAATTTACAATGACTATTCCTAGAAAAAATTGTGCAATATTTATAAGGTTAATTATTTGCTATATTGATGTAATTAAGCAAATAATGTATATTGAATAAATTAGATCAGGCATGAATTAAAAAGAAAACATTTGATTTTGTCTAATAAATTGTATAAAAATGAAATCTTCTAATAGCACCCTAACTATTGTTATAACTTGAGAATAACGAAATCAATTTTAATCAAATATCGACTAAAACCTGAGCATTTAAAGTAACTTTAAATATGATAGAAACCGCATGAAATTCTTGAATTACACACGGTCAAACAGACAGACAGACGTTGCATTTTATAATAAATGTTAGAATTTATAATAAATCAATTTTAAATATAGCAACATAAAGAATTATTGACTACAATAACATAATTTATAAAAAATAACAGTATAAAAACAAAAACATATTTTATTATGCTTATATGTATCAACAAATAACGAAAAATACGCGTATTTTTACTGCTAGTTTTTAATGACTCCAATGATATCAATCATTATTTATTAACACCAATTCGTTCAATTGGTAGCATTGATTTGTTCCAGCGCTATTCACTAATAATGAAGAGTAATAATAGTGATGTGGTACACTGATAAAAGTATATATGAGTTTTATCCAGCTTTATATATTTTATTTTAGTTTCTGTGAATTTATGAAGGCAATGAAATATGATTCGAAACTCTACTACATTTATTAACACATTTTTTTCAATTGCTATCATATTTAAAGATCATGTAGCTAGAAAAATGTATAGATTTTAGTTCCAGGATAAAATCAGCTTTAAAGAAAAAATATATGAGTAATAATTTCATGTATTTTCCAATATAATTATTTTAATGTAGCATATTGCCAAATGTAAATAAACAACTTTTAATAAAAAGAATTACATCTAGTATAAAAAGGATTATGTTTAAGAAATTACAAAAAAGTTTTGTATTAATCTACCCGTAACTTCGTTTGCGTGGAATTTGTATTTTTTTTTATTTAATATTTTTCTCGGGATACAAAGTAGCATATGTCCTTTCCCAGAAAGCAAGCTATGTTTTTGCCAAATTTCACCATGTTCGATTCAGCGGTTTAATCGTAAAATGGTAACATACAGACAGAATTACTTTCGCATTTATAATATTCAGTATGGATAAAAATGTTATTAAATAAATTTATTGTATCATTTTTTAAGAAAATACCTAAACTTAAGACAAGGAAAGATATAGATGGAACTTATTATCACTCACAATCAGTGTACTCCGCAAAAATGTGTTCCGTAAAGACAGCGACAAAATTTTGAATAAATGGAGTTTTGTCAAATATTTATTTTAAAAAGATTTCAAACAAGATAAATATAAATCATTTCAATGCAAATAAAATAAATCATAGGTAAGTTGAATAATTTGATAACGAACCAAACACGATACCGAAAAACCGTGACTTGTAGCCTTTTTAATCAAATATTATAGATTACAATGTCCTCGATATTTGAGTGTAGTATTTAAAGAAAATCGCGAAAGATAATAGAGTATCAATGTACTTTTAAACCGAGTGTTCCAGATAACTTTTTCAGCATTGGGATTTCAATATCTATATGTAATACACTAACTGACTAACCTAACGTTGTTTAGAAGGTACATAAAAAACCCGAATGGTTATTTAAAAAAAAAGGTCGCTCACAATGGATCGATAATATACTAATATTTATATCTATTTATATCTGATAAATAATATGATTAGTTCATACTAATAAAGAAAAAATAACAAACTTACCAATGAACGGCGAAACTTCAGGAAAGAAAGTTTTCTTATGTTTTTCTTACTCATTGTTGTCACTTGTATTTAACCACTTAATATTAAAAAAAAACTCACTTATTTTAAAACAATTTATAAACATACACTTTATCAATAGATTAAGTTTATTATTTATATAAAATAATAAAAATACAGTAGTGCTAATATGCACTAGTCAGTTTAAGAATGAATAAAAGTATTATTTGCACTATAAATTATTATTTACATTATCCGTTTTAAAATAAATAAAAACTATATAAAGATAAAAACCCCGAATCACTAAAATTCTGGTCACCACAATATATTAATTTACGGCTGGTGAATCTTTTTCCGTGGAGCTCTGCCAGTCCTCGCTAGTTGCGATGACGTCCGCATGAGCGTGAGGAGCGCCGTGGTGGAAATGGTTTGCGTCTTAGATAAAACAATAACAATCGCGAACGTCTTGTTGTGTTGTTTTAATCGAAGCTGGGAAACTTCTGTAAGTTTATGTTGCGAAAACTTTTTATTAAGTCTGAAAAGAGAAGAAAACGTTATTGGATTATTTTTTTAAAGTGAAGACAGCAATTAATAATTGTGTAGTACATTAATATTATATTTAATAGACCGACGGTTAACAAAGACACTAATTAATTCAAGGCATCTATTTTTTATGTAGATCAGGGGTGGGTAATGTTTTTGAACTAAATGAAAATATTATCATGATATTAAAAATTCATAATGTTCGTATGTACATAAAAACGTTTTGTTTTATTGTTTAGGTAATAATATCCACCGTAAAATTTTTGTGTTAATAACAATAATGATAATAAGAGGAAATAAAAAGTAAAAAAAAATATTTTGAAATGTACAATTATTAAAAACAAATACATGCACATTTTTTCGATCGAAGATCTTACGTTAACAGAGTCACATACTGTCACAACTGACACTGTATTTAATTCATGTTATTAAATATTTCGTTGGTAATAGATTTACACAATTAAAGTCACATGGTTTTGTTGATTGACAAAACAACATCTTGAATCTATTACAAATGCTGATGAAAATCATGTGATTTAGAAAATATCTCATGCAATTATTGATGTACGCCATGTACAGAACTGTATTAAGTTATTTATTATTAACATACGATATTAATATTAATTTCTTTCGATAAGTTTTGAACCCTTTTAAAAATTCATAATTGAGAGAAGTAACTAAAAGTTAATTGGTAAAAAAATGGACATTTACATTAGGATCATATATGTTTGACGTCAGACTATTCGAGAAATTAAGTAAACATCCTAGATAATCCTAGCAATAGTAGTTTTAGAATTTATTTCTTGCATTTTACACGCATTTAAAAACTATATAAATACCTTATTTTTATTGACACTCAAAACAATACAAATATAGTTATAAACTACCGCAGAAATTTCTATACACCTGGAAGAAATACGAGTACATTCAATGATTGTAATAAACATTTTACCAACAATAAAATGTTTTGTTTATGATAGTTACAATTATTACAGTTTGGATTTATTGTCAATGAACGATCACAGATGTACATATATTATTATTGTATGATACATGCATAACATACCAATAAATATAATGATTGTTGTTCTGTTAATATTGACATAATTTTTAATATAGGAATCATTGAATTATTAACTACATACATAATGACCTTCGTGGTTATACCATATGCTATTGATTATGAACCTTATTGATGTACTTAAGCATTTTTTATACAATTATTTTTCTATGTATTACGTATTGCTTAACATGATTAACTGTGGGGCTTCAGTATTTTGTTTGCCATCGCAGTACAATTGGAAATAGTATAATTAACACAAACAATAACGTGAAAAAGAAAATATATTAAAATATGAAAATACAATAATACACACATAACAAAGCTATATTTTCTCCTCCGCGATTGGGTTTACTGTTTTACGATTGTTTTCAGCGACTTCTATATCGTTTTTTATTTTCAAAAATTCACGTTTTGAGATCACAGAGTTAAGAGACAACATAACAATTTTATCATTATTTTTTTCACAACGACAGTATGACTTGAGTTTCTTACACTGTGGAAAATCTTCCCCTTTTTTATCATTATCAAATAACAACGGTTCGATCAGATCTAAAGATCCTAAACTAGTTCTATCTTTTTGTGTAGTATTTTTAATATCACAATTCTGTTTCGTTTTCTTCTTGGAATCTTTAAGTTCTTTTGCATCTTTTTGCTCTCGTTTCTTGCACAATCCCCATAAGAAACTTTTCTTTTCCTTTTTCTCGTTATCTGTATTCTCTTTAGGTTCTATTTCTTTATTTTTATCAATTTCCTCTTCTATCTTTTCCTTTTTCACGTTATCTATATTCTTTTTAGGTTTTATTTCTTTCTTTATCCCCTTATCTTTCTCACTTTCCTCTTCTAAACCAACCAATGTAAATTCATCACGTTTTTCTGAAGAATACTCATCATTTTTTCCAGAACTTGAATTTACAGATATAGCATCATAATCAGATTTAAAATCGTCATCAGATTTTAAATCGTCATCTAAATCATCTAAGTTACAATTACATATATGTATTGTTTTAACTTCTTCACGATAACTACAACATTTCTGACAGTTACAATCAGATTTTTTTTCAGAACCGTGATAATATTTTCTATCCACGAAAAATTTATTACAATGACCATGATTACACAATGGTGTTAGCATTATTTTTAATTTTCTTTTACTACGAACAGTGCCTAGTTTAACGATATTTGGTTCTCTTTCTGGTTTTATAACTTCCAATTCTATTTCTTTCGATGTTTTATGAATCACAACATTCGAGTCTATTTTATTTTGTTCTATTTCTTTAGAAGTTCTACGTTGTCCACTGCTTCGTTCTACTTCTTTAGACATTCGTCGAGGAATTGGTTCGACAATTTCTTTAGATGTTTTACGTTTGTTAGCACTTGGATCCATTTCTTTCGATGTTTTGCGATTGTTTGCACTTGGCTCCATTTCTTTAGATGCTCTACGGTTGCTGGCATTTTGCTCTATTTCTTTAGATGTTCTACAGTTGCTGGCATTTTGCTCCATTTCTTTAGATGTTCTACGATTGCTGGCATTTTGCTCCATTTCTTTAGATGTTTTACGATTATTGGCACTTGGCTCCATTTCTTTAGATGTTCTACGGTTGCTGGCATTTTGCTCCATTTCTTTAGATGTTTTACGATTATTTGCACTTGGCTCCATTTCTTTAGATGTTCTACGGTTGCTGGCATTTTGCTCCATTTCTTTAGATGTTTTACGATTATTTGCACTTGGCTCAATTTCTTTAGATGTTCTACGGTTGTTGGCATTTTGCTCCATTTCTTTAGATGATCTACGATTACTGGAATTTTGCTCCATTTCTTTAGATGTTCTACGATTGTTGGCACTTGGCTCCATTTCTTTAGATGTTCTACGATTATTGGCACTTGACTCCATTTCATTAGATATTCTACGATTGTTGACACATGACTCAATTTCTTTAGATGTTCTACGAATTTGTTCATTAAAGTTTGGTACTTTTTCTAGAGATGAAAGTGCTTTAGGGTGAAAAGTTTTAGCTTTTTGCTTCATATCACTATCGGTGTGATGTGTTTCATCTAGAGGAATTGGTTTTCCCGACTCTAAGTCATGAGGTTCTTCTACAAATCTTACAACACTTTCTGTACTTCCACGTCTGAATGACCTAATCTCTTCGTTATTTGAATTATTTTCTATATTATCAAATTCTAGTTCTTTATTATCATTTGTTGTTTTAAATTTAACGTTTTCTGAAGTTTTTGGTTCAGATTTTCCATTTTTCAAAGTACTTTTACCCTCCTTAGGCTCCATAAAAATATCAGTTTGAGAATTTTCAGTTTTAATGTTGTCTGAAGGCTTTTCACTTACATTATTATTGTTGTTACTTCTTGTGTCGAAAACTTGAGATTTTTCACCACCGACAGATGATGTTATGCTATTGACGTATATAGGATCTAATAAACTTTCTTTATTTTCTATAGGAATAACTGAAGCACTTGATCCTTTCTTATTTTTTTTCTTTTTTTCTTTTTTCTTATGTTTTTTACTCGTATTTGAATCAGTTACCTTCAATTTTTCTTTAGATTTCTTTGACTCAGCTTTCTTCTTTTTCTTTTTATGACTTTTTCTACTTTCTTTCGATTCCTTTGACTCAATATCAGTCAAACTGTTAACAGGTGTTGTTTGTACACCTGCATCTATATGGTTATCTTGTTTTTCGTCGAATCCAATATCTTCTTCAAGCAAATTTCTTTTTGTATCAGACGGCACCTTTAAATGTTTTTGCTCAACGTGTACTTTACCATATTTTCCATTTACGATTTTCTTAGGTACTTCTGAAGGAGAATTGTAAATGTGATTGAAATTTTCCATAGAACATATAGTCTTTTCACACGGTGCCACATGTATTGTAGGATATTCAACAATACAAGGGTTAGCGTGAAACACATGTGTCGTACAAGATTTTGTATTTCTGAAATTCTTCTTTATAGCAACTCTATTAGGATCCAACACTGATCTAAAGGCATCCATTTGTTCTTTAGATATACTCATCGGCATTCGATGTATCATCCAAAGCATTATATGATCGCATTCGTTAGTCATTATCGACCCCCAGTAAAAAAAGTAATCTTCATTGAATTTAGGTAAATAATCTCTTAAAGCTACTTTCGCCATGTGAGTGGATGAATAGGGATCATGTACTTTCCCAACAGCGTTTATTATTTCGTTGAAAGCAGGATTTGGATTCTCCTGTATTTTAAAGAAGTAAACCAGAACACACAAACCGTCATTTTCATCCAACGCTGCATCCTGAGATCGATAAAGTGATTTAAAATGAATGACATGCATTTCAAGTGGGTACGGTACAGTTTCAACGGTATGTTCGCTTCCCTCGAAATTGTTTTCACCCCAATGGAAATGTAGTTGTGAGAACACGTATTTACCTAAGAGTGGACCTCCTGTTAGGTACGGTCTTTCCTGATGCCATTTTGCACTCAATATCATTGTATGACCCGTGTTGGTTAGCTTCATCTTCTGAGGAGGACGTTCATAGTTATGCCATACCACTTTGGATAAGGTAATTGGTGTCATTTTACCAACGTCTAAATCTAATGGCGAATTGCAACAGTTTCTTTCCGCTTCTGATAAGAGCCATTTAGGACGATCTTCTATTCTAATCTTCAACAATTGAGATATGTATTTCTTTTGTGTATCAATCGGTGTTTCCGAACAACATGGACGCATGATTTTAACAAACCAATAATTTAACCAAAAATTTTATATTGACATTTAATAATTTATGACAGCTGTCAAAACATTCATTTTGAAATATTAAGTAAGTAAAAATAGATTGCTTTGAATAATTTGGTATGAGATAAGGTGTATACTGTATAATTAATACGATGTTTTATTATGTCTGCTTCGTGAAAAATAAATGTTTAAATAAATCTTCTGATCAAAGAAGCATATACATATACACATTACTTGATAAAATAAATAAGCAAGTAATCTGATTTCAAACGGTAAATATTAAGATACTTGACTGACCTTTTCTAAATACAGATATATTAATTGGGCATGTTACATTTCTAAATATATTCCAGTAATTTATTTTACATTTAAAAAAAATAACAGTTTGTAAACTATCACAAAAAACTGGACAAAGACGTAAATATTTATATTGCACATAATAATAACAATAAATAGTACTCACGTCTTATATTAAAACTTTAAATAAATACACACATATTTAAAAAAGACATCTAACGATGTCAACAAAAATCCGTATATACATTACCGACCGAGTTAAATTGACAACTGAATCAACACGGACCGAGCATTGACGAATTTAAGTAAAGTGTCAGATAAAACAGTGTCACGTCAGTTTGTCGATAGTCGCGAGGCATGTTTCCGTTTAGATATGTACGTGCGCGATGTCACCAGGGTAAAAAGGGGTGGTTAAATATAGGTATACACTCTGTAATATACAACTATTGTAATTGAATTATGTTATGCACTAATATCATTTGAGTTAAGAATACAGTTTATAATACTGCAGAAAAAAGCTCAAAACTATTTAAATTATAATAAATATATAACAAAAATGTAGGAAACAAATTAATAGATACATTATTACAAAACACAGTCCAATTATAGTAGATATAGAATAAAATGATTCTCTGCAGAATTCAGAAAGTTCATTAATTTCCATTTCAATATTAATTATAGATTAGAACAACGATTTTCAAACTAATCCGGTCAGTAAGAAGTTAATATCCGCTTAGAGATACTCAACTGATGCTCTCTCTTCAAAATCGATTTATATCTTATTTTCGTGTAATAGCTAAAACACTATAGAGAATTATTTGAAAACCAATTTGGACCGTTTATTTTAAAAGTGAAGAAAATTCACTGAAAAAAAAAACGATTTTAATAATAACAATAGATAGAACTTGATAAGAAACGCAAAACCTTCCAAAATACTAATGTTTATGTAATAATTAATTGTTCACATTTTCCTTATATTATTGTAGCAATTTATCCAAAAGTATAATTAGTTACGTATATTCTTAATCGAAGACTATTAAATAAATTAAAAACTATAAAAAAAATAATTTAATGATTTTTGTAATGGTTTATTTAGCTTCATGATAGATCTATAAACCAAAGCAAAAATATGATTTGTGCCTTTCGCCATAAATACAAAAATACATATATAATTGGTAATAATCTTTAATAACATAACTATAAAAATATCGTAATATAATAATATACTAAATACACTGTTACATCACATGTATCGCAGAAAAGCCTACAGATACGCGTTATATTATTGATACCTGTTAGGTCTATGTATGTATGTTTTATCTACTCGGTAACAAGCGCGAAGTGGAGTGTTTACCAATTCACATACACCTCTTCTAAATTGAATTATCTAATCTCGTTTCGCAAATTCGATTTATAACGTTCTATTTATGAGAATATGTGATTTGAACTAAATAAATTAAATGGCATGCGGCATTATGTTAATTTATTATTTTATTGTTAGTGCCTTAGTAATTTGTAGCACAGTGTTCACAATACTCAAAAATGAATAAACAAAGTCAAAACTTGAGGAATCAGAAATATATACACTCAACATTCTGCTATACGACGGCATCGGTAATTCAAAAATTCCACTATACGACGGCTAGAGGGGTACCCACCACGTTGATTGGTGAATTTAAACGTGCAGAAATATAGCAGTCACGGGGTATTAGGGTGGGGATGGGGGAAGGACGTTGGTTAGAACTGTCGGCACATTGTATAAAGGAACGGTCGTGTAGTGGATGGTCGTAATAATATTCGTTGAGATGAAATTACATGTATTTCTCTTCAAAATGGTAAAAACAATATCAAGAAAGATATTTTGCGAAATGTATTCTCTCAAGAGAAAATGTAGATAAGAAGAACAAATTGAGATGAATTTTTTACTGGCTGTTCAAATGGCCAATTTACCCCTATTTATCTCTAACATTCTAAAATAAATATTATATGGAAAGGATTTCGTGAACAGAAGCTATTGTTGTTGGGGTTGTCTGAGTTTAAGATACACGTCTAAATAATTTATGTGTTTTTTTTCAACAAACATTACTCTCAACTAGGTACTATGGAAGAAGAAATATACCTATAAATACAGGTGCCCCAAAAGTCTGGGAACAGTTGAATAATTTAAATTGTAAAGAGTGAAATTTTTTCTACCATATAATTGGATATATGGCTCGTATTAAATTTTTAAATGTGAACCCCTACCTATTATTCCATTTTTAAATTCTACAAAAATGCTACCCCTGCTCATTATTATTATAATTAATTATTTAATATTTAGTCACACATTGCAGTGGTTATATTAGTGAGTTCTTCAAATATGACTAAAAGAAGAGAATGGCTAAAATAATCCAGTTAACAATTTTATGGTTTTGTATTTTCAAAGACAGTTCTACTTTAAAATCGCATTAAAGTAATTATATTCTGAATATTTTTCACTGCTTCTTCGACACATTTTTATGTCAAGTCTTTTGTTTTAACAGATTTTATTAAACTGCTCTGTTATTAGATTCTTCAAACAAAATACAAACCGATAAATTCTGGAATTTTTTACATGTTGGATAAAAATTTATGTCTTATATATTTTATTTGAATTTTAATTCAAAAGAGTAATTTAAAATTAAATGATTTATTATACTTGGGTGATTTCTTTAATTTAAAAAACGCACGGAAGGGTAAAATTAAATTAATATTTTTCAAGAAACAAGAAAATATATTTCGTTTACTACATTACTGTAATATAATGTAAAATATAAAGCAATAAAGCGTAGTTTTACAAAAAAATGAATTGCATTTGACTCTAATGATTAGAGTAAATAATAATGATTAGTTAATCGTCCACTTGCAAACCATGATTATATGTAATCCTATACAATTTTCGGTATTATAGCCTAGTTTATAAAGTTTTTTAACTTTCAAATACGGGGTATTTGAAACTTATGGTATCCGGCGAGTTTTTCGAAACACAATTTTTCGAATCACAATTTTTCGAACACAATTTTTCGAAACACAATTTTTCGAAAACAATTTTTCGAAACACAATTTTTCGAAAAACAATTTTTCGAAATACAATTCTTCGAATGAACAATTTTTCGAATGAACAATTTTTCGAAAAAAATAAGTTTTGGATTTGGGTTTTTTAAATTAAGTTTTACACAAAATTTGATAAAGGTAGAAATGAAAAAGAATAAAGAGTTTAGGTTAGGTCAGAATAGATTAGGTTAGTCCCGGTTAGGGTAGGTTAGTTTTAGTTAGTTTTGCTTAGAGTAGATTAGGTTAGTGCCCGGTTAGGTTAGGTTATATAAAAGTAATATTCCATTTACAGGGATCCAGCATAATTTTCAATAATCTCAAAAAACTTAGGCAGGTATATTATTTTAAATAAAAATTAATAAAAAATGTTTTTTAAACTGGTTTTTATTAAAAATGCACTGAAAAGTTAAAAATTAATATTCAGTTATCACTTAATTCTTAGGTTTGTATGACTAAGATCATTAAAAGAGCGGGGCTCATAAAGGCATATGTATAGTTTTAATTTTAAATGAATTTAAAAAAATTTCTACTCTTATATATTTTATCATTTCATACACAAGATATTTTTCCATGCATTTGCCTTTATAGCACCACGCGCTTTTATAAATTTTTCGAAAAATTGTTCCTTCGAAGAATTGTGTTTCGAAAAACTGTGTTTCGAAAAATTGTGTTTCGAAAAATGTTGTTCGAAAAATTGTGTTTCGAACAATTGTGTTTCGAAAAATTGTGATTCGAAAAATTGTGTTTCGAAAAATTTACACCAAACCCAAACTTATATGACAGTTCTGAGTTTTTGACAGATAGTTACATGCATTGTAAGTTTGTTTTTATCGTTATTTAGTAAATATACTTTACGTATCTTTGTTTTTACTATTTATGTCAAAGACTCCAAGAGAACTGTCATATAAATTTGTTACTCCGTTTGAAAGTGTTTGCAAGCTAGGCTGTAATACCGGACATTAATCACGAATTAAACCGATAATTTTAGAATTTACATTAAACACGCAATGGAAATGAATAACTAACTAACTGTGCGATTATGTTTGTTTATATGGACCCCATCATGAATCTATTAATAATTCTTTTAGGATATTAATAGAATGAATAATTGATTTCTATATATAGAATGTTCGTAAAATTAAATTATTATACTGAAATTTTTAATAAGTAGAATATTTACATTTCCCTTGATGTTATGCAGGAATTCCATTTTGGTACAGGATAAAAAAATTAATTAAATACATAATCCACATATCAATTATTAATATAATATAATATCCTGGGGTGAATCGTCATGTTATAAAATGTTTTCAACATAAAATAAAAATCAAAGCTTTCATGCTTTTTGTAAAAGTTGCAAAATGTAAATATCATTACATACATACAATCAATATAGAGCAGATCTATACATATTCTGCAAATTTTCAATAAACACGAGAAAAATAAATCTATCATTGAGTCCATGAATTTGTTGAGACAAGTCTGTAAATATATCTGCTGCATTTATAATTTATTTTAACTAGAAAATAGAATTTCGCGATATTTCGTTGAACGTCAGTAAACAAAATAATAAAAGACATTTCAGCTAGTTAAAAGCTGAAACAACAATTTAAACTATCTTTAAACGTCATGGTCCATCAAACCTATATGACATTTCAATGACTCATGGAAATGTTATATAAATTTCATACCCTGTTTCAATATTCATGAAATGTAGCAAATTTTACTAATTTCTTTAAATATAATAAGCCTTGTTTCACACATACGCGGTTCCATTCGGTTCGGTTCGTTTTCGGTTTCAGCCGAAAACGAATCAAACCCTTTCACACATACACGGTTCTCATACGGTTCATATTAGGTTTTATTTTTTTCCGTAAACTCAGTAGTTATCATGGAGAGAAAGCAAGTTGTTGCCATGTTGTTTCTCTATAAAAAAATTGAAAAATGAAGGAGTACTAGAATTCATTACGAGCACCCTCTCATCACTTTACAGCAGGAATTTGGAGCATTCTACACTATTTCCCCGAAGCTAAAGAGCATGAAGACGATCCACATCAACATCTAGAAAACCGCTCATTTTATTAGAAAATCCGCAAAACTTAAAAAAAAATAACACTCGCTATCAGGTTTAAACCGAGAATATGTGAACGCGTTCATTGCTTTGTGTTCCCTGGACACGAATTGAAACCTGATGAAATCTGTCCGTGTGGAGGGACTATTCAGTTCTGTACGGTTTCTATTAGGTACCGAATACAAACTGAATCATCGTTTCACACTTGTCAGCAGCGACCGAAAACGAACCGAACCGAATGAAACCGTATATGTGTGAAATAGGCCTAACGGACATTAAATTTCTATAGTTAATATTAACCTTTAATTACTCGCGCTGGTGTATTTTGTACACCAGCAACAAATTTCTGCGATTACTAAATGTATAAATTTTTATGGGACTGTACACCCCCACCTAACCTTTGTTTAGTCAGTCTAGAGTGTAATAGGAATCCGGCAGTCAAAATTTGAGGATTGTAGCAGTATGTATTAAGTTTTTACTTAATAATATAGGTGGTGTTAACGCACAATTAGCAATTGGGCTAAAAAAATTAATATAATACCTTCAAAAGTCCCAAAAACTTAGTTTTTTTATGTGGTGTATAAAATACACCGCGCGAGTAACTGCGTTACAGTATACCATGCGAGTAACTAAGGGTTAACTTATATTTTTTAGTTAAATAATTTTTTTTATAGAATGCTATAGTTTATTATGTTCATATTATTAATGCAGTTGTTTTACACAAAACTGAAATAAAGCTAGAAGAAAAAATATAATTTAAAAATATTACCTATAAACTTTTATAAACATACTGTTACATCTAATTTAAAATTAATATATTAATGTATGCTTCCTATCAGCCACTGTTGTTTCAAAATGTAGGTATAACAGAATTACCACTTACTATCTCCGTCAATCAATATAAAATATTCAACAGGCTGTAAAAACTTCGAACTTGAGTTCTTAAATTGGCAATGTGGAAGAAGTATTGATAGAAATACATATTTTACATCTTGGTATTGAATATTTAATTTTTAAGCAAATGCACATGAATATTATTTTACAAGTAGGCTTGTATTTAAATACACTTTTTTAATAATAAACAATTTTTATTTAATCTTTTTCACTAATAATAAATATACTGCACGAAAAATTTATTATTCAACATTAAACAAATATATTGGACTTTAAAATAAATTATATCACTTTAAATAAATAGTTTCCACTAAAAAGTAGTACTTTTGCACTTGACCTCAATTTGGACCTGTCAAATTTAAAAATTACATATTTTGTAGTACTATCTAATATATAGTGCAATTAAATATAACCCTTATAATTATGTTAAAAATAAATACAAAATAACAAATATAAAGAAGCTACAATTAACTTTATTGCGCTAGAAATAAACAATAGTGACTTAAATTGCATTAAAAAGATGTTTATAATTATGCTTATTCCAAGACAAACAACTATGTATCGTTTGATTACTCATGATATTACAATTTACCAATTACAAAATAATATCAATGAAAAATGCATGTTAGAATTATTGTATATAGGGTGTCATTTAAGGAAGGCACTATATGAAAAAAAAGTTAATAGTCACGTGATTTTAATAAATAATAATAATCTCAAATAACAAACAACAGACAAAAACTATGGTTATGACTTATCAAATACAAATCCCCTAACCATAAAAATTGTAAGAGTTTAGACTTACACGTGTTTCAATAGCAATGCTATCATCATCAGAGTCCTAAAGACACTTATATTATTCAGTGTCTTTAGGACTCTGATGATGATAGCATTGCTATTGAAACACGTGTAAGTCTAAACTCTTACAATTTTTATGGTTAGGGGATTTGTATTTGATAATAATCTCAAAGAATTTAATTACTGATATAAATAAACCAATTTATTATAAATTATTTGAAAACATTTAAAAGAGTGAACTGTGATTATAAGTACATTGTAATTTACTTTAATAACGGTAATAGAACAAGAAACAAAATTCTAAGGTGTAATTATGGCAACTCAAGATTAAACAACACATATCGATAAGCTAGTTAAAAAACTAAACATATTTTATCAGTATATAAACATTCTTAGCGCATATACAAATCAGTACTGATGATTTGTTAAAATTTAACAACTTAGACACTGCATAATACTTTGAAGTTAGTTATTTTTAGTGCATTTAATAATTATTTGATTTATCTATCGATTTCATAAATCAATATATTATAGTTAAGTTTATTCGTAAGTTTAATAATTTAAAAGAATGCGATAGTTACTAGTTACCGATTTCAAATCTATATTCAGAGTAGAATACGGGTAACAAATGTTTTATTTTAAGTATATTCAATAAATTAACTACGCCTGAATTCATTATTAACTAAAACTTAGAATGTGTATGCATCATTACAATAATATTTGCACACATTC
This sequence comes from Sialis lutaria, assembly GCA_949319165.1. Taxonomy (NCBI): domain Eukaryota; kingdom Metazoa; phylum Arthropoda; class Insecta; order Megaloptera; family Sialidae; genus Sialis; species Sialis lutaria. The sequence continues at coordinate 29,428,814 of OX439234.1, forward strand.
TAAAGTAATTGCCATGTGTTTATTTATTTTAAAAATGTGTACTTAGCTATTTACTAAGTGAATAATAATTATCTGTTTATCTAATAAAAAAAATTAAAATTGACAAAATAATTACAATAGGTGACATAAATTATGAAATTCTAGCAATATCATTATTACTTTATTTTTCTTGTACTCGTAGTTTCAAAAATTAATTTAAAAATTCAAAAATTGACAAGAGTAAAGACCCGTTTCCAGTAGTGAAAACTTATTAAAAATTAAGAGGGTGTCTACCTTGAAAAAAAATCCTAAATATATCATTTCAGCCTTCTATGTCTTGTTTTTGAATTACAGTGTCTACAGAACGACAGACAGACAGGTGAAAATAAAGAATGGATTCAGGTAAGGTCGAAAATTGTTATTTCGATTATAGCAGTACTTTCCTATACTATCAACATATATTTTAATATAATATATAGTCGAAATATAGTCATATTAGGTCGTAAAAGCCGTAAAAAGGCAAATATATTATATTATATCAGTCGGACTTTTATTTTGAGTCGATAAAATCGATATGTTGTATTAAGCGATGTCGTTATAAGCGGTTTCGACTTTATATGATTATATAGCTTTACAAAAAAAAAAAAAGGTACTATAGCCCAGGCAATAGACTAAAAAAAACGGTCAAAAACTAAGAAAAAATTCCGACCAAGCTGGATTTTGGTGGAGACTTTTATTTTGATGTCCTACAACATACCCTAAAAAGTTCCCTTAATTTGGATGGCGGGTTTTTATTTTTTAGGGGGTAAAGGGGGGGCTGATTCTAGTTTTTGCAAATATTTCAAAAATTATTAATTTTTCGAGAAAAATTGTAATGAAAAAAATTGTAGCTTATAAAATTTTACACAAAAAAGGTATTTATACTTTTTTCGTATAATAAAAACTTTTTAAGTAAACTGTTAACCCAGTGAAGAGTGCCAAAATCCGAACTTTTAGGGGCAATCAATTTTATGGTTGATTATTATAGATTTTGGGGCGTAGAATTCGAAAAAAATAACCCGAACTAGCGAAAAGTAGTGCAACACCCTTAAAAAGGGGTTGAATGGTGAAAACCCCGTTTTCAAGATTTTCTTCAATTTTTCTCAAAATCTAAATCGATGACGGGGTGTTTTTATGGTTGATATTTTTTGGGGACACTTAAACGAATCGATCGGGGCCACAAATATTGAATTTGACAGAAAATTACTCTTTCTAGAGGGTTTAAAAAAACGTAAAAATGTTTATTTAGAGGAAAAAAATTTAAAATTAATCATTTTTGTTCAAATCAAAATTGATCTCAAATTGTTCCTGAAGTTCTAAAGAATACTGATCAACCATAATTTAAAAAAATATTAATATTTTAACCAATGAAAATCGCTAATGTTTAAGGGTAGGTAACGTAATTTTTTTTATCAAACCCGCCATCCAAATTTAGGGTATGTTTAAAATAAAAGTCTCCACCAAAATCCAGCTTGGTCGGAATTTTTTCTTAGTAAAAACCTTTATTTCCTGGGCTATTATAGATAAAGATATAGTAGGTATTTATTTATTTATAGATGCGTACACCATTTTTTACTATAATATAAAATAATATATGTATATTAATACTGTCTGCTTTAAAGATGTACATATTTCATAAAATCATACCGTTGACTGCGTATATTTTAATATTAAAACCAAACAAAACCGCCCAAGGCCAGAATACTTTAATGAATTTGAGTTCAAGAAGTAAAAAGAATTTCTTTTATTATAAAATACTCTAAGTTTAATATCCGGTTGTCGATCATTTTTGGAGAAGCTAGCAAAATTTATCATTTTATTATTTTGTCAATTTAGTTTACACAGTATCACCATCTTCTTTTCAAACCGCTTACGTTTACAGTTATTCTTTTTTCTTCCTTCCTTTTATTTATGTGTATAAAAAGTATTTACAATGAGATATGAAATATGTATTGATTGTGAGAATGTATATTGAATTCACATATTTTATTATATTATATACTCATATATTTGTATAGTTTACATATTTAAAGCAAAAGTTTGCAAAAATTAATATTACTTACACCTTTAAACAAAAATATTCATATATACTAATTTATGATACAGAACTAATAAATAATATTAAAATTAAATACTTAATTAATATTATTATAAAATTTCTTGTTTCAAAAGAAGAACAAGGCTATGACATGTTTCTAACATAAGTTAAAAATATAGAAAAACAATTACAAACCTGTCAATAAAAATACATTATCATAAAATAAAATAAGGTAAAACAAAAATATTAATAAATGATTACCTTTTCAAAACATTATTCCATTTTGTTTAAAAATATGCCAATTTATCACAAACTTATACTGCACTAGTTAAGTACAAAAAAATCAAAATAATGCACAGTCAATATGTAAATGACATGAGTGATTCAACAATACAGATACGAGTACCTATTTCTATCGTGCACTATAACTTGTAAGACAAAACCGCGCCGAATAACTCATTCTATATCAGGGCTGGCAAAAAACAGCCAATTTTAGAAAAGGATAAGTGTCTTGATTAATTTCTTTTGGAGTGTTCTAGTTTTTCTCAAAATTCATAAAATCTCGAGATAATCCAGTAAGGCCCTCCGCACACGGGTCGACTGTTTCGCAACGAGAATCTCGAACCAGTTGCGCAAGCGACTATTTTGTAACTGGTTTGCAATCGATTTATTTCCTCGCACCGCACACGAGCGCGACTGAATCTTAATATTTTAATACTATTATGTATGTAATTATAATTATAAATAAAATCAAACATGTTATATTACATAATAAATATATAAAGTTTATATCTAGGTACAATATACCTGTCATGTTTATTTGGGCTGCTACCTCGTGCTATGCTTTTTCTGTTTTGTCTTTTCTCTAATATCCAGATAGGTTGTAATTATATAAAACTGCACGATTCTCCACATTCTCGACGAATTTAATGTTCACCACAAGTTCACTAGCTGTTCATTCATTTTGAATGAAGTAAATAAGTGACAACAATGAATAATAATAATTTTAATTGTTAATAAACGTTATTTTTACAATAATGAAAATTCAAACAGTATGCAACCACGCAACTGAAACTGAAATTCGACCTGCAAGCACAGTCGCATGAGACCAGTTGGAAACTGATTTCAAATCAGTTTTGTTTCAGTTGCGCCGTGTGCGGTGTGCCATTACACTACACGTGCAAAGTCACCAAACGGTCGCTTGCGCAACTGGTTTGAGATTCTCGTTGCAGAACAGTCGACCCGTGTGCGGATGGCCTAAAAGTTATGACAGCGTTGCCATTTTTAATCAATCTTTCGTTAATGCGATTTATTTGAAAATTCTTTTATATACTTAGATATTATTTTTAGCTAACATTAAAAGTAAAATAAAAGTTGAACATAATGAAATAAAATGAAGTATATTTAATATATTTAAACCGGCCAATTTTAGAAAAGTTTAAGTGTCTTCATTAATTTCTTTTGGAGTGTTCTAGTTTTTCTCAAAATTCATAAAACCTAGAGATAATCCAGTAAAAGTTATGACAGCGTTGCCATTTTTAATCAATCTACCGTTAATGCGATTTATTTGAAAATTCTTTTATATACTTATATATTATTTTTAGCTAACATTAAAAGTAAAATAAAAGTTGAACATAATGTAATAAAATGAACTATATTTAATGATATTGATTAATAAAATCGGGAAATACGGCTGTAAGATTTGGTTATTACAATCAACCAGAAACCGATTCGGGCTTTCAGAACTTTTACTATGCATGACTATATCTAATAAAAACTATATGTATGTTACTTGAATTATAGAATTATAATTAATACCATATATGTATATACGAGTATGTATGTATATAGTAGTTTTCACCATTAATACATATATTATTTTATTATATTGACATCCGCAAGGGGTGGGATAATTGAGGCACTTGACATGACCTAATGTAAGGTAACGCAACAGTAACGTGTTGTTTTTATTTTTTTTAAGATTGCCTCCCCCCCCCCCATATATATAATTTAAAAATTTGTGATAACGAATACCTTTTTTATCTTGCCATTCGACAAAATTTGTAATTTTTTCTTTTTAGAAATTTTGCCCCTGCTATATTAACCCTTAGCTGCTCTACTTCTTCAGAATAACATACCTGCCACACTGGGGTCACCTCGTACCCCAGACACTAAAATGCTAACTACTCGTAAGCTATTGAATATTTTAATTCAATAAAATTCCTCTATCTTCTTCGAAAGATGCGGAATGCACTCCAATCGGTTATTTAAAAGAAATATAATTTTTAATATATTTAAAAAATTGAAAACTTTGTATTTAAACAGCTTACATAAAAGTTGAAACAATGTAGAGCGCCTGGTACCCCCACAGTGGCTAGGGTTAATTTTGTTAAATATCAATTGAAATTCTGTTAGCTGTAGGTAATCTGATGAAAAACTACGTGTAGGTATCCGTTTTTGCTAGTTATTAAATGGGCGAATTTCATTTTTACCACTTTGTTAACTTTGATAATAATTAGTATTTCTATTCACACTCAATATTTGCATTTTCTTTGCCATACTTTCAGACTATCAGATTCAAAGTCCTGTACTTTGGTAGATGGACAACTTTAACTAGTGTGTCATACTTTTTTTTTATTTTTTTATTAACAAGTTTTTTTCCATGTCAACCCTGCTTAGTGTGCAGTATTACGTAAGTTTCGTGTATGCATAAAACGACCGAATTATCGGTACTAGTTTTTTACAGTCGCCCACTACATTTTATATGCTATATATATAATATGTAGTAAGTGTTTGTTGTAGAAAAATCCTTGCACAGGTCATTGATATTTTAAAACCATTCAGTTTGTTCTGGTATAGTTTTTAAAATCACATGAATTGGGTTTCGTAAGAAGCAGTTTTTTTATTGATGTCGATTATGATTTCTCGGTAAAGCGGAACTTATTGCTAAAAATATTTATAATATATTGTAGTTAGTTATTTATATGGTACTATTGAATAGAAGTACAAATTCAAAATTGTATAGTTTTATTTAAAACTATTTACAAAACACTATATTTTCATAGTTCCAAGTAAAATAAAACAAATACAATAACAAGAAAATAATTAAAATCTTTAAATAAAATATTTTATGTACGGTTAATACACTGGTAGAAAGGATTTCTCAAACCAAGTAAACCTTGTTTTGTATATAACGAAAACAATATTTTCTTAAGATAAGCAATAATTTTTTAAACCAACTATTAGAATAACGTAGTTGGATTAATAGTATGTTTCTTATATTAAGAAAATATTATTTTCGTTATATACAAAACAAGGTTTTCTTGGTCCAATACATTTTTTTCTGTGTATAGTAAATGAATAAATACATTTTATATACATTATCTGGGAAATACACGATAGCAATTACATTGTAAATAAATGTTTCTACTGAGTGTTTGAAATAAAACATAAATTCTTGAATACCTCGGGAATTGAATAAACTACCACCAAAACCTCGAAAAGATACGAAAACAGAATCTGCATAAAATTTTACGAGAGCCCAACTCTCAGGAGGAAAATTTAACCGACAATTGAAATGTTATATCAAAATTAGCACACACAAAATTCATAAAATATTATATGAGTCATTCAGAAATTATAATGCCTATAGTTTTACTATTCAGTAATTTTTTTTATTTTAATTACTGTGATCTTCAAGAAAATAAAAACCAACTTACAATATTAATGAGAACACAAAGTATACGTGTACTAATTATGTACATTAAAAAATATATTTCTGGTTAAATTATAAAAGATAGAAAAAATAAATGGGACATAGATTTAAGAATGGAACGATCAAAATTCAGAATTTGAATAAAATCGGCTTACATACAATGGTGAACTGTAGGGAGCTTGCGCAAGCCCTTTGTTAAATTATTCTATAATTTGCGATTCTTTTGTTCTTCTTGGTGACCATTTTCATACATAGTAAACCTATGTATTATTTTTGTAAATAAATCATATAGGTAATAACATATAACTCATATTATTTTTTAATTTAACTATACGCGAGCCCTTTATTAAAAATTCCATAACTCACCACTGCTTATAGGTACTATAAATGGCTGTGTATGCAAGTAAAATATCTAATATATAATTGATTTACAATTAGTTAATAAAACATCAACTGTATCAAACCATATATTTTTATATACACAAGCAAACATAACAATCTAACGATCCATCCATCAAATCTATAAACAATACTCCTTTTACTAGAATAATTGTAAAAGCTTGTACGCATTACAATTAGTTATGTTACAATAAAGCAATTGATGATATTAATGTATCCATTCGATTAATGCGCTTAGTGTAAATGTATAACAAAAGCAATACATTAATTAGTGGTGTACAAATGATGTATAAATAATCAATTGTAATTTACTGATGTGACTATGAAACATGGTTTATAATCAATTACATGAATTTAATTTCATTAAAACATTCTATTTTTCTGTACGGTGTATTAATGTGGTTTAGGAATGTGTCATTATTTTATTGAAGTAGTACATACATACATACAGAGTGTAAAATTGAAATATGGGGCATAGGGAAATCAGTATGTTTCAGATATAAGTAAATAATTGCTCTCCTGTTAGTATTACGACAAATTCGTGAATAAACAGGGTGTGGCATTATTATACGACCAGGCATTTATTTCAGAAACTAGGTACACTCAGCGTTCTGTAAGACGACCATCCACAAGACGACCCTTCCGTAAGACAATGTTCTAACAGTTCTATAGAACGTCTTTCCCCAACCCCCACCATAATACCATTGTAACTGCTATATTTCAGCGCGAAATTTAAATTAACAAATTGACGTTAAAGTCTTCTATGTATATTTTACACACAAAACTTGTGTTTTGGTGTGACTTAATGTGGAAAAAAAATGAAATTCAATACAAGTTTTCGTTGTAATTGAAATATGTATAATAAATAGTATAAAAAAATGTGTAATGTACATTTTATTTAAAATTTGATAATTTGAAAATGATTAAAAAAGGAAATAACAAAAATAAATTATTGGCATAAGATTGTATAGAAATCTATACATTTTTCATCCAGTATTAAAGCAACGAATAACAATTGTCTAGAGTTCAATTCTAAAAAGTTAACAAACCAGGATCTCGTTCACCAACAGCGCCATTTTTATTATTACCTGTCAACTTTTAGGCGTGGTGGTGGGGACTCCTCTAGCCGTTGTCTTGTGAAATTTTTGAATTACCGATGCCGTCGTCTTATAGAACGCTTATACTACTTATTATATCATAAATGTTTAAATAAGAAATATGTCAAAGGAAGATAATGTCTGTATTTATATACTTTCGTTCGTTTTGCGTGCTCATTATACAATTTTTTATATTGAATGGAATGGTATATAGGTAAATTTTTATTTTGTAAATTTTGTAAAAAAAATGCATATACTATTATATAAGAACGTTTTTATTATTTACCATACTTTTTGTAATCTTATGTTCTCCTGTTAAAATCAACAGTATCCACCTATTTTAACAAAACTATCCATAAATGTCCACGACAAAAAATTCTGAACCTCCAGATTACAACTATATCAATATTTTAATATTATTATTGTAATTAAAGTTAAATTAGTTATTAATAATTCAACAACACCAGTGGTTCATAAACTCTTTTTTATAAGAACTCGTATGATTCAAACAGAATAATACAATTTTCATTGCCAATAGCAATTATATGATTTAATAAAGGAACCGTTTATCTCAGAGTACACATATGAATGCAATTAATGAAATCTTCGCATTGTAATTCGCAGCAATAGAGAAACGTATGAACTGTATACCTAGTAGCAACATTATCACGATGTGTAATTCCAGGATTAACGTCGTACATATACCTATTCATGTTTCGGTGTAAAGTTGATCAATGCTCTCATTAAATCATCTGCGAGTAGACGTTGAAATATGGTAATGTCTTGTACGTAATATATCACTGTTAACGTTACCTTGCGTCGGATATCTACAGTAAATCTAGCCGATATACCTACATTTTTTGTCATTTGCCAACGAAAAAAATGTACTCCGTCATTTTTTTCTAGCTCACATCACATCTTATAATGACTGGACTGCATATTATAATTAAATACTTTGATATGTTGTAAAATATTAAGGAGACGTTTTATTTTAAGATATTTCGAATAACACCAAGGGTTCCCAAACCTTTTTCCTACACAGACCTCTTTTAAAAGAATGATTTTATTTATATATCTCGTTACAATTTTAGATTCTAGAAAACATAAATATACTACAATTTTGTCGAATAAGTACAAGTACAAGACCTTTTTCTTGCTTTAGCTTTTACGATAAGTATGTAATATATTTATGATTTCTATAATAGAAAATGTAAAGGGGTCTATAAAGAAATTCATCCTTTTAAAAGGGGTTTATGTAGGAAAAAGGTTGAGAACCACTGATTTATATGAAAATTTATTATTTTTCTATTTGGTTTCTTATCTTAAAGCCGATGTTTCTATGACAAATTGAAATTTGGTGCATAAAATTTTTTGAATTTGAGATTTCATTTAAATTATGTTTATTTGATAGAAAATGACGTGAAAAGTTGAAATTTTCAAACCGTAGTTCTGTATCTTAAAACACTCTCGAGATATGGCCTTTCAAAGTTTTCGATTTTTAAAAACTTTGGAGAGAAATGGCCGTAAAAAAAATCTCGCCTGGGGCGCCAGAATCGCAAAGGCCGGCACTGCATACACCCCTTGAATCAGTGGCGTAACTATAGAAATGGGGGCCTCAGAAAATTTTTCAGAAGGGGGCCCTTGGCAGAATTTTTTTACACTATCCCCCCCACACTAATAATTATTGTTTAGAATTTTGAAGGGATAAAATCCATAAAATTTTTAGATATAGATACGGAAACGTTCAAGAAAAATTGATTTATGTAAAAAAAATACAATACTAAAATGAAAAACAGTCAATAACACGCCAAATTTTCAAGTTTTTGAGATTTTGATATTTAATTTTAGAATTTTAAAATAAAATAACTGAAAAATCAGCTTATTGATTGTTTCGATTCTAAAAAAAAAACAGCAATTAAAAAAAAATATTTCAGCACTTTTGGGGGCCCCTAGATGCTCGGGGCCCCGGACAATCTAACCGGCCAGACCGGCGGTAGTTACGCCAATGCCTTGACTAGTATAGACCTTAGACCCTTTTAAAAATTCCATAGACTTCCAGGACCTCGTTGAGAATCCCTGTTTTACACGTTCATCGTTATTTAGACATGATGATGGTGGAAGCCAATTTGTTTTGTTGAAGAACCGTCTTTGTAATTTACTAATGTACAACTAATTAGTTTCGAGTTGCAAATAATAAGCACCTGTTCTAAGGAGATGTATTTGTGTCTAAAAATAAATGAACATTTATATTTTCTTAACATTATATTGTCTTAGTAGGTATTTATCTTTTTTAGATCATTAGTCATTATTATGTTGAGAAAATTTACATTTAATTTATTTTAAAAATTAAAATGAAACACATAAACCATAGAAAGTTAACAATATAATATTTATAATATTGATTATTATTTTAATTTAATTTTTTTTTAATATCTCCAGAAGAGATGGGCGCGGATTATGAATTTTTCGTATCACTTTTGGTCGATGTGAAAAAAATCAATAAATTATACATATTATTTAAAGCCCCAAAGTGACGAGAGCCTCGAGCTGAGGAAATATTTTTTTTTGCTTTGAACAGAATTTTTGTGAAGACTTTTTATTATTTTTAAAATTATATTGATGAAAACCTATTTTTTGATTTTTTGAGAAATAAGAGTACCTACTAAAATAAACTGAAGAACAAAAAAGGTCTTCACATATTGTATTGATCAAATAAAAAAGGGGGTCCCCGACTATCATAACACGCCACTAGCTATGTAGTAGTATCATCGGAAAATTAATTGTTTTGTACGTCGATTAAAATATTCTTATGCGGTGTTTACACCAAAAAAACAAAACAGATACACGGTGTTTTTATGACATAAAAGCAATAAACCCTATACATTTTTAAATACAAAGTATTTTAAAGACACGCTGTTTCTGTTTTTTTTCGGTGTAAGCACCGCATTATGTTAGATGAAGCATAGAAACAGAAGTGTAATGAAGATACATTTAAAAAAAAACATAGTAGTTATTATTTTAGGGCTAATTGAAATTTTTCAATATATTTAAACGTATCATTGATCTAAAAATGAGATTATCAACATTAATTTATGAAGTTTGTAAATTTGTATTACAGTTTTATACTTCTACGCTACTGAATGGAATAAGTAGGCGTTGAATTTAATCGCACGACGATAAAATATGTAACAGCAACATTTTATCGTATCTAATTATTAAATTCAACACATTCCAATGTTAGTAAGTATGATTATTGATCGTCATTAAATTGAAGATTTAAAAAAATATGCATTATTGTTATTGATACATGAAGGTACGTATTTTAGCTTTTAATGTATAATAATATATATGTATAACATATAATAATAGTAGGTATTGTTATATGACGTATAATTCTAAGTATCTGAAAGTTTGATTGAATAAATACGACCATGACTCCATTTTATAATATAGGTAGAACATCTTTGACGTTCGGCAAAAAGAATACGGATTGTAAAATGTAAGAATATAAGCAATGAACTATAAATAAATAATTAGTTATGTAGATAAATAATTAAATATACTTTATATTAAGACATGTATTTAAATGCACTTTTTTTAATAATTTAATAATGACTTTTTATGTAATCGTTATCATTAATTACAAATATACTGCACGAAGAATTAATTATTTAACATTAAACAAATAATATGAAACAAATTATAACACTTTAAATAAATAGCTTCCACTAAAAATAAATACATTGTACTAAAAAAATAATACTTTGCACTTGACCTCAAATCAGACCTGTCTTATTTTAAAATTGTATATTTTTGATATATTTATTATGATTTTTGTTATTTTCTATATTTTAATCTAACATATGAAAACCATCTTCCCTCATTTGATATTTTTAATATGAATTTTGTGATTTTCTATACGATTAAATAATCGTCTTATGCATTTTTATGGGTACAAATAGTTTAATATTTCATCCCCTGTCACGTATGGGGGGTTGTAATTAGTTTCAACAGATTCGGTGGGAAAATTTCTACCCGGAAGGGGAGTTTAAGGTGGGGGGACAACCCTCTATCTAGCATAGGAGCCGAGATATTTACGATTTTGTATAATGAATAAAAAACAAAATAAAATAGGTAATAATTTAATATTTCATCCCCTATCACGTATGGAGGGTTGTAATTAGTTTCACTCGATCCGGCGGGAAAAATACCACATGAGTGGGAGTTTTAGGGGGAAAATCAAGCCCGTATCTCGCATAGAAGCCGAGATATTCACAATTTTGTATAATGAATAAAAAGCAAGGATTTTTTTTATATTTCACACCCCCCACCCGGTCGGAAAAACCACGAAGATGGGGGTTTCGAAATCTTCACGAGCGAAGCCGCGAGTAACTGCTATAGTTTTATATAAAAGAACAAAACAATTCCCTTTATATCCAAATATTTCAACAAATGAGTCAATTAATGACTTTAACTTAATAATTAAAGCGCGTGATTACAGGTAATCCCTTATAATCCTATGTATATAAAGAACCTATCGTGAACATCGCAGGTAGGTATTTTCTGTAATTATATACAGGGGCGTATTTACCATAGGGCCATGGGGGCCATGGCCCGGGGCGGCAGGCTGGGAAGGGCGGCGCAGGCCGCCCCTCGCTCTCAGCTTTGGGCGCCTTTGATAAAAATTAACCCAGGAAATAAAGGTTTTAACTTGTAAAAAATTCCGACCAAGCTGAATTTTTGTAGAGACTTTTATTTTGATATCCTAAGCATACCCTAAAAAGTACTTTTAATTTAAGCCATGGATTTTTGTTTTTAGAGGGTGAACTCTCTACTTTTTTCGTATAATCAATATCGTTTAAATAAACGGTTAGCGTAGTCAAGGATGGCACTGCATCTTTTAGGGGCAAGCAATTTTAAGGTTGATTAAATAGATTTTAGGGCATAGAATTCGAAAAAAAAACTTTGATTGGCAAAAAGTGGTGCATCACCTTTAAAAAGGTGGTTGAAGAGTGGAAACCTCGTTTCCATGCTCTTTATCCATTTATCTGGTTGATATTTGTTTGGGACACTTAGACGATTGAGAGCATACCTATACTGAATTTGACCATAAAAACTCTTTCTAGAGAATTTAAAAGACGTAAAAAAAGTCGGGGGAAAATAGTTTAAAAATTAATTATTTTTGTCAAAATCGTAATTGGCCTCAAATTGTTGAATAATGATCAACCATAATTACAAAAAAAATTAATAGTTTAAACAATGAATTTCACTAAAAATATACGTTACTTACCCTTAATAGTTTTTTTTAATTATGGTTGATAATTTTTCTTTGAAACAATTTGACGCCAATTACGATTTAAAAAAAATAATACAAGTCTTGAGGCGGTGATCATGATATGGATCTTGGTTTCTGGGTGTAAACCGCGTCGATTTGATCGTGTTATCGGTCAACGTTCCATCACACATTGCAGTGGACATCATCAGGGCTCTTCTAAAAGTGCACTTTTTAGAAGAGCCCTGATGATGTCCACTACGACGAAACGTTGGCCGATAACACGACCAAATCGACGCGGTTTACACTCAGAAACCAAGATCCAAAAATGTTTAGTTCCTAAACTATTTTCATCGAAATTTGTTACGTCTTTTATACCCTCTAGAAAGAGTTTTTTTTGTCAAATTCAATATTTGTGGTCTCAATGGATTCGTATAAGTGTTCCAAACAAATAACAACCATAAAAATACCCTGTCATCCATTTAGATTTTGAGATAATCCTTAATATAGAAGTTGACTTAATAAAATCATTTAATTATGACGAATTTGTAAATATTTAATTCATAAATATAGTGTTTATTATTTTGTATGACCTTTTTTCATTCTTAAATAAAAATTGATTTTTTTTAATTATGGGGCGGCAAACTTTATAGGCCCAGGGCGCCAAATTTTAAAATACGCCACTGATTATATAACGTAAATCATTAACATTAATCCCATATGTAAACTGTAAAACTAATATTTGATTATAATTTTTTTGAACATAGACTTTCGCGGTTGTTCAATTGTTTAATCTTATGATTTTTGAGTTTTTATCTAGCGTTGCACTTTTATATCACGTTCGACCCAAAAATCATAAGTTTTAAATAATAATTATTAGATATCAAACATGTGTACCCATCTTTTATAAATTAAAATTCCCTAAATTCTCAACTCATGTTTGATACCACATTCCTCTAGATTGATTAAAATATTTTTTTGGTAATTCATTTCCCTCTTAAAAAGAACAAAAAAAAATATTTTTTTAAATTTCAAGTTGATTATTAGTCCTCCTTTCAGCTTTAATTATAAGGCTGTGATGATTGCATAAGTGTTCTTTTTTTTTTCTTTTTTCAGTACGGAATATTAATGAATAATAATGATGTTTTGAAAATCTCACTTATTTGTTTTACGATTAGTTAGTTACATAGGCATCTGAATGTAAAGCGGCAAATTAATAAATGTAAGTGTAACGAAGTCGGGGCTAAGGACACTTCAGCCACACACAATAGATCTAAATACAAGATAAACAAGGCGTATGTATACCACAGATCAAACATGTGATTTCTAATACAAACGTTTAACAGGTGTGGTGTATATCCTTGCACTTTATGCCGGTTACTTAATCTATGGAATTTTTTAAAATATAATTGTGTCAGAGGTGTTTAATGTTTTGATTAATGACAGGGCTAATTTAACGCGAAATAACGATTAGTTAATATTATTAAACATGTTAATTTAAAAACAGAATCAATATTTGATTTACTTATTAATAATTGATTTTTTAATTTCATATTTAAGCATCTATCGCATACCAGTGGCAGGTGGCAGCCAACTAATTTTTTAAAGGATCTACATTTTTCTTCAATTATTAAAAAAAAATCGTCGCGATCGAAAGAAATTTAAGCAGTGAAAGATTTGTTGGCCACCATATATATTATAAAATGGCAAGGAGCATATTATGAACTCATATATTTTTTATTTCACTACATACCACGTATATGATAGTTTGCATGCTTCAGATAACATATCAATTATTATTATTATGAACACAAATTATCTTATCAAAATCTTATTGTAATTATTATTTTAAATGTTATCGATTTTATTGTTGTAATTTGATAGGTATCATGATATTGAATATTCTACTGAATAAATAAATCATATACTAGAATATAATTATATTTATAAACTATTGAACTAGTGAACATCGAAAATTTTCGTAACTTTTCATGTATTTAATATAAAGGAACTGTGCCAGTATAAGATATAAGATACTCTACAATACACACACAAAAACTGTATTGGGCCTAGAAAACATTGTTTTGTATATAACGAAAACAATATTTTCTTAATATAAGAAAAGTACTCTTAATCCAACTACATTATTTCTTCGTCCAAGAATACTATAGTTGCTTAAAGAATATATTTCTTATCTTAAGAAAATATTGTTGTCGTTATATACAAAACAAGGTTTACTTGGCTCAAGTAAACCTTTCTACCTGTGTAGATGTGTAAAATAATCATGTGTGTGTTGTTATTAAGACGTAAAAAATTAGTCAAATTTTGACCATAAGTGCATGATACTAGTATTAATATAACAAATGGTACATAAATTGGCTACCTTGTAATAAAACAATTTAGTTCATGCTATTCTATCATAACAGCCATAATTTCTGCTAATGGAATTAGCAGATGTAGATATATCTGTTATATTGAATAGGTTATTGCTTTAAATAATTAACGTTAATATTATTACTACGACCATTTGGTTTAATCTATACATGGTACATAACAATGTACTAATAATAGAATAGGAGAAGCTTCAGGTCACAATCAAAACATTTCAGGATTAAATAAACAGAGTACCGTCATCAAAGCGACTGAATTTAAATAATTAACACTTTGCGAAAACTATCATGCTCTATTCTATTCGTGTATCAATTAGGCTTCTAGTTTTCAATAATATGATATTTTAAGATTCATTCCTAATGTTTCGTTGTATTTTCACTGGAAATATTTCAAAAAAGTGTTAAAATTCGTGTTTGTGATGAAATGCTGGAGGTAGTTACCAAATGTGTAGATTATTCGAAATTTATTCTCAATATATGTCCTATAAAATATTAAATTATTGCTTTCTTGCTATCTTAGAACATAATTATACATTCTACAACAATGAATGAACATATTAAAATATTTATCTCTGACATTTATGCAGCAATGAAAACTAAGAATGATTTATGTTATATGTAACTATCTAATAAAAATTATTTGAATGGCTCGCAGGTTTTTATTTTTACATCAGAGTTTTCCCGTGACTTTACCACTGTTTATTTCAAAATTGGAGAATGTTCACGCAACTGGTTCTCTAAAAATATATAATTTTTTTATGAAAACACTTAAATTTATATATTTTTTAATACAGGCTTGCGCGAAAATTATCTATATCTTAAAATAGTTTTATGTGGATTTTGAAAAGTTAAAATGCAACTAAAATCGGTCCAAATTGGAACAAACATACTAAAATTTAAAAACTAGCATAATGGATTATTTTCTTATAGTTTAGTTGCATCCAACAATATTTATTCACGACATCTACATAATAAAAAAACCTTTTTATTTATATGCACTACTTTAAATTCAATTCAAACTAACGTTACAGTGTTCTAAATATTATTGGCTACACTGCAAGAAATTCTATTCGAAGTCACCGGTGGTCATGCACCTCGGCTGGAGAGGCACGAAGTTCTTTCAAGGTGACCTTGCTAGCAGTTTTGTAATACCTAGTTCTGCAAAAAAAACAACGACAACAAAGTTGTCTAATCGCTGCAATTACCGTCGCATCTAATGCACATATGACGCACGGTATATATATACAACTGTATAAGATACAAGTACAAATGTATCTTTCACCTTTTGATTCATTTGTATTTTATTATTAGGAGTAGTTGAGTTTGAGAAGAATTATATTACTTTAAACTAAACACATACAACATAACCAGATTACCACAAGTTTGACTGGAACTGTTAAGCTACTGAAGAGGACTTCTTGTGTAATTTATGTATTTATATTTATAAACTCTTAAAGATAAAATCATAATGATTGTTCCGCCAATGGTTGGATTAAATTAGAAAGAAAACTGACTAAATCCAAGTATTTTGCTGCTTTTTGCACATATAATGTGTGTCTATTTCTACAACATGAAATTTAAAATTTTAAGTTCTTTAAGGGGCTATACCAGTGTGAACGCTGGAAATTTGGGTGATTTTCGGAAATTTTTTGGAAGATAAATACTCAATGAAATATTTTGGAAAATTGAGAATATATTTGCCTATATATGTATAAGATGTGTATTCCATAATTTTTTCACGTAAAAATATCGATATCTAAGCGACTTATGCGCTGTTTTCGGAAGCACCAAAAAAAAAATCTCCTCCACTGCGGCCATGATTCCGGACGATGGAGTAGCTGAAATTGAAAAAAGAAAAAATGTCGTTAAACAGGAAGGTATTTCCTGTTCAATGACCTATGATTTTCGAAAAATATCAAAATCTAACAAAGTGGCGTAGTTATGAAAAAAGTCTGTTTTATTGCCTATAAAATGGTCGTATTTTTAATGCCAAATCGTCAATTTTCATTCAATCAATAATATCCTACGTCATCGTAGAGTAAATATATTCAAGAGTACTCAGTTCAAATTTCAAGTCAATCGCATAATTGCTCTTTGAGTTATGATGTCAGCAAATTTGAAAAATCTCATTTCGAGAAAAACGCGTTTAAAGATTTTACTATCGATTTTTACAAGATAAAATTAGGTATATTTACCATAAAAACTACTAATCAGCTATACCTATATCAGTCTATAATATTCTTGAAACTATAAACTCTCCAAAAAGGCAAAAAAATTGATTATTTTTAAATTTCACACTGGTAT
Organism: Sialis lutaria; assembly: GCA_949319165.1. Taxonomy (NCBI): domain Eukaryota; kingdom Metazoa; phylum Arthropoda; class Insecta; order Megaloptera; family Sialidae; genus Sialis; species Sialis lutaria. Next base: position 29,446,047 of record OX439234.1, read on the forward strand.
GGCCCCTTAATGCTGTAGATGTACACCTCCTGTTTTCAATGACAATGATTAAATCAGAATCGGATGCTTTCAAAAGTAACAAAAAAATGTATTAAATAAAAGTTGTAGATAATATTTTTATCTAAATTTGCTCTAACCATTATTTCGGTATAACGAACCGTTTTCAATCAAATAATTTATGAAAAAGTATTGTGGTGGCCACAACAGTGAGACCAGAAAATTATATGAGTGCATGTTGTAATACTTCTAAAATTGAGCGGCTATTAGACGATATTATAAAAAGGCAACATCTGCCTATTATAATTGCAGATCTGCGATCATCGTCCAGTTCTTTAGTTTCGTAGAAAACCGGTTCTCCACGAGTTCTTATAAATCAAACATAATTTGGTCATTGTCCGGCGTGTTGAGTTGTTCTGCTCTACAGATTTTGTGTTTGTGCAGTTGTGTCAGTTGTATCAATATACACTGGTTTTCGATTTCAGTTCGATTTTACTTCCATTCGTCCTTCACCCAAATAATTGTTATATTATTATTTAATCTATTGTTGTGTAGGAGTATTATTTATATTTCGTCGTTTTGATTCAGTAATTTTAAATTGTGCATACTTAAATTTTTAAGTAATATTTGCAAATTCAATTAAGGTTATTTTATTATTTTAAAAAGAAATTAGTAACGTACAAGGTAACGTATATGATGCGTTAAATTACAATATATAAAGACAGTATACCCACTGTGACAAAAAAAAACTTATGCCGTGTTCCGATCGGAAAAACAAAACACTAACACGGTTTTGACAAAATTACAACAAACATTATTAATTAAAAAGTATTTTTATTACACTGTATTGCCGTTTTTTTGTCATTTATATTTCACTTTATATTTGCCCGCTCGCGGTGTTATTTTATGGGTTGTAGATAACGCTGTATTGCCTAATATTCTAATGTGAGCGAAAAAAAACTATTATACTATACGCTGTCTATCACGAAATTTCATTTTGCCCCCATCTGAAGTTTACAAATTTAATTTTAGGAGAGCCATAAAAGCTCTTACATTATTATGCTTATCTAAGCTAGACTTAGGACGCCCCTGACTTTTCATATTATACTATACATATAGTATCTACGTATGATCACCATAGAGATACACATTTAATTAATCAATAAAATACATGAATGCCATTTCAAATTTCAATAGAAGCTTGGAGAAGTATTAATTAATTTACCAAGAATCTTTAAAATTGAATTCAAAGAATTGTACTTATTTACTCTTCTCATGTTTACGTAAATAAAAACACAATGTACTAATGTGTTGATGTTCTTATAAAAGAATAACCTTAGTTTAATAAATAATTAACCCATATCCGTTAATTAAAAGGCGTTCCAGTGCTAATGAGTCAGTGAAGCAATTACAAAATCTCACTTGTAGATCAACATAACATGGAAACAGTATTGTAGTAAATACAAATGAAAAAATAATATTTCTGAAAAATAATATGAATTCTGTTTATCAAATATTCAATTATTCGACAGCTAAACTTTATTATGCTACATACTGAATTAATGATGTACTATATAATATATACCGGGTGTTTTTTAATGACTTTCGAGCTGATAATTTCCAAAATAATGAATTTTCAGAAAAAAATGTTCCATGGTTTCGAGAGCGCTAAGTATTGACACTATATTTTTTGTTGCAGATACGTAGGTAATTTACGACAAAAAATAAGCTGAAATATTTTTCCTGAAAATGTTTCTGAATTTTCAATAATTTTTTACTCGAAAAATAACTTTTTAAATAATTGCAAGGTGAAAAAATGCTTAGATCTAAGCATAGATTTTGAGATTTTTTTTATTTGTTTTTTTTTTTTTTATAATTATTTTATAAAGAAGTTGCATTAAATAAATAATTACTTTGAAAAACAATTTCTCGAGAATATTTATTTAATTCTTAGTATTTTTTTAATTTGATTATTCTTAAAAATGTATAGTTTTCGAGTAAAAAATATTGAATATCCAGAAATTTCTCATAGGTTTGCTCCATATCTTCAAAAATGGACATTTTCAGAAATTTTTTTGAAAAACAGATGTTTACTTTTTCTCGTAAATTACGAATCTGCATCAAAAAAAGGTTTAGATTTGAAAAACAAAAGTTGAACCTGAAAACGCATCAAGGGGACTTTTCTAACTATGAAACTTTTGTCAGGAAAATTCGCTGGAAAGTCTTTAAAAAACACTCGGTATATTAGCGTTTTATTTATTGCTTTACGATTATTGGTTCTGAAAATATAAGTTACTCCCTTATACCGTCAGGGAAGGCATATATGTAGTTATTAGCTATACGTAAAAACTATTTAATGAATTTTAATTCCATGAAATCCATAGCAAATATTTTTATTTATTACTAACTTTTTAGTGAATTGAGAACAGTTGATTGTTGCCCTTTAAATTAGTATCTTTAATTAACTTGCCACAAATAAATGAGCTTTAATAACAGTTTTATTTTCTCTATAGTACAACTCTGCACATATAATTCCAATCACGTCACACAAATGTCCAGCGAGAACTGGAGTGTTTGAAAATGTCATATGACTTGAGATGTGATCTCGATTAAGTGACAACAGCTCGTAAATATATTAAGGAAAGATCTTCTTCATTTAACCTCTGTGACGCTCGACTGTCACGGTCATTAGTACACGTACACGTCATGTGGAGTTTTGTTGTGGATTTGAATTAAGTATTGCGTGTAAACAACAAAACATTTCAATCAGTGTTAGATTTAAAGAAAACAAAGAACTTGTGAGGACATTAATCGTACAATACACAAATTAAATTTTCAACATTCAGTAATTTACTTTTGACGACATTATTGCCCGGTACTATAATAAAAGAATTTGCTAGAGTGCAAATTTGCATCCAGCTATATAACGCTTTCTACTAGGTATTAAATATAAATGACAACCACTCTCAGATGTACTGAATGAAATAATACATATGATAATTTTGACGTATGCACGTTAAATATAAATCAGCGACTTAAAATAAGTGCTGAAAAGTGTACCTCATAAAATGCATAGCATTTACATTACTATACATTTATTACTACTGCTTTAAAATATCGAGAAATTTCATAACAATCTTACACTTAGCAGATAGCCTTAACTGGAAGCTAGTTTACTTTTGCACGTAAGAAAATTCTTTATAATATCGGGCATATGTGACTTATATTTAGTTCTTATTATATTACCAGTTTAAAGAAAAAAAGACATACAACTTTTTTGTAATCATAAAGAAGGATTGTAATACTCCACTGCAATTAGACTGAAAAACATCAAAATGATAAAATCGGGCCTCTATGAACCGATTTTAATGAAACCTTTTGCATTTGGATTGTTTCGATGAGTAGGTCAAAGTTTATATTTTCAAACTTTACGCTAGGCCCTAAATATTTTTTTAGGGCCATTCCATTAAAGAGCCATCAATGAGGTATACAGTGACCTCTCAGATTTTGTTTAAATTTTCATATGTGATGTAGGCAATCAACAGGAAAATACATTCATCAAAATTTTTGCGATCGGACACGCCGTTTGCCCGTTGTGAGTGACGAAAGTCGTCACGTGACGCTTATACGACCTTTTTAAGTCCGCTTTACTGCTGCCTTGTAGTTACACAATTAATTCTGAAAAGTACATGATTGTATTACACAAGGGCTAAACTAATAATATGAGTCATTAGATCCCGATATTAAGTATTTAGAGTGCCCCTTAGACCCCATAAACTGATAAAAATTTACTAAACTTTAGATCTGTAAATTTTCCAGGAAAAAAGTATTTTTTGGGGTTGTAATTTATTTACGATAAAGTCCCAATATACTACAACATAATTCTGCAGTATCTTTAGCTCTGAGTATATTACAGTCAATGGCGTAAATAAAATGGTAACTGTGAATTTAGAGTAGGCTGTGATTTTCAAGAATTTGGGGGGAGGGGTATCGAAGGGTTATCAGAAATGAGTTAATAACTTATTTTTATAATAATTTTAAACTTGAATTGAGTGGGGGTGTTATTATTTAGCCGCCATCTTGATGAATGTATTTACCTGTTGATTGCCTACATCACATATGAAAATTTAAACAAAATCTGAGAGGTCACTGTATACCTCATTGATGGCTCTTTAATGGAATGGCCCTAAAAAATATTTAGGGCCTAGCGTAAAGTTTGAAAATATAAACTTTGACCTACTCATCGAAACAATCCAAATGCAAAAGGTTTCATTAAAATCGGTTCATAGAGGCCCGATTTAGTGAAAATATCTAATTGCAGTGGACTATAAGTAGAGATGAGACTTTTCTCGATACTGTGGCGATATATGCGCTGAAAACATATAATTAATAACTCGATAAATCCGATATTTATATAAAGACAGCGTGAAGGTTACAAATATAAAAAATAAGTTATTAGAACGACTAAAATGTCACGGATATGTGGGAGAGAGGGTTCATTCGTACTTGCTGTGTCAAGGAGACGTTTAAAGTAAAATTTAAAATAAATTTAAGAAAAAAATGACATCAAACAAATTTGCACAATCTGATTTATGTAACCACGACCCGATTCGGTTTACGTTTTACCTCAGGCACTGATTTATCTAGAAACAATAGTAACTGTAGTTAGAGTTTATTTTAAAACATATATTATGTTTGATACTGTTATATATAAATATAACTTGATATGTATAATTATAAAGTTTACCGGATTAAAAACAGATTTGTTTCAATGTACACTGGAAATTGTTTTGGACAGCGGATGCGTAATTTATGTAAATAATAAATAATGTTCGCATCAAAATGAAAACATCAAAGTCATGATCATTTTTTTAAGCATTCCCCTGACTCCCCTCATGTCCTAACGCGGGACACGGGAGCAGGATTTTTGACGGACTCTTTCCTTAACAAGGAAACCTTTTCAAGTCGAAAATTCGTATCGAGTTTAAAATTTGTATATAGTTAGAGGAAGTCAAGATAAGTAAGAAAAAAATTATCTTAGCTACGGTAAAACGGTTTAAGGGAGTAAAAATGTGCAAAATAATCATATTTTTTCAAATAACTTTGAAACTAATGAAAATTTTAAAAAATCTATAATACAAAATTTTCATGATTTTTTATGCTCTTTCGAATGACGATAGTCAAAAATCGAAAAAAATAAACCTATGAAATGTGGATTGAAGGTGGGGGTTAACGGTTTAATTTTTTCGAATTTTAACTATCGCCATTCGAAAGAGCATAACAAATCATGAAAATTTTGTATTGTAGATTTTTTAATATTTTCATTAGTTTCAGACTTATTTGAAAAAATATGATTATTTAGCACATTTTCATAGGGGTGTTTGACCCCCTTAAACCCGTTTTACCGCAGCTAAGATAATTTTTTTCTTACTTATCTTGACCTCCTCTAACTATATAGGTACAAAGTTTAAACTCGATACGAATTTTCGACTTAAAAGGTTCCCTTGTAAGAAACATAAGACATTTTTTATATCTACGATCAAAAAGAAAAAGCTCGTTAACTTGCCGCCCTCCTTAACCCTGGACCTTATCAGCCCTCGCCCCATCTTTAGGGGCTGTTTAAATGTTAAAACAATCAACACGATTTTTTGTTGTTATTATAATTGTCAAAATGTTTGAAAAGGTATTTCAAATTATTCAGAATCTTGTCGAAAATATCTACAGTCGAAACCGGTTATAACGACATTTTTTAATACAACAAATCGGTTTTAACGACTCAAAATAAAAATCCAACTGAATCCCTTGTAATTGTCTTATTACCGGTTTTAACGACCTAATATGACTGGTCCCCTCGATATTGTTATAATTATCGTTATATATTCGACTATAATATGAAAAAAACGTATAAAAAAATTATTTTACAGGAGATACGAAACGAGTCAGGTAAGTCTCGTCTTGCCTTGGTTTTTGAAACGTAGGTCTCGTTTCGATCTCGAATTGTACAATAACAATGAGTTTCATCTCAATATCGTCTCGTAAAAACTGAAGCTATATCATCTTGAAATAATTGTTTTTCTATTTATTCTTATCAAATAAACAAAGAAATTTTCAAATAAAACGAATCTTATATATTTTGCTTTAATTATTATTTTCAAGGTTAATATGAAATAAATTTCTTTTACTCATTATTGATATTTTTTTAAAACCGAGACATGAATTTGGAAGCGTGAATTTTTGCTTAATATGTAAAATACATATAGGTATTGTTTATTATTATCTTTAAATAACTATCTATAGTAATTTTTATTCAAATATTTGACGATATAGTATTTCGGTTAATAGAATCGCCGCTCATTAGACTCAAAATCTTGTGGGACAATAAATGTGATTACAACAACCGGCGCAGCGCCTGCTGCATTATGGTAGTAGTTAATACTTTTTAAAGTAATTTCATACGTCGTTATTTTAATTAGTCGTGTTTAATTATAAATTTCAATACGTACACAAGTTACGGATGCACTCGAAATGTAAAATATTCCATACGGCACACTCAAGTTAACATAAAGGAGTTTGCAACGAATAAATTCGCACAGAGGAGTTGGGAGTTGTTTACGTGCTTTTCTAAGGTGTCGTTTTTCAATTCAGTTTTCCTGCAACATGCAAATGCTTTATTTACAATTGAAATTTTCATTTATCTAATATAAAATACCTCTTCTCTGTTATTTGATGACGTCATACGTTTTGTATTCGTATATAGAAATACTTTTGAAATTAAATAAGCGTACGTAGAACTGTCGAGAAGAGGTGATTGTAACGGGCCCGACTGCGAAAGGGACCCAGCCTATTTGATTAATAATATATATACTCTTTATTATATATCATGACGACATTATTAAAAATATCTCTGTAGTTGATGTTAAAAAAAATCTCCTCCAAAATTAGGTTATCAACGACCTAATTACAGTATAGAGCGTCTACTGTACTTGTGTTTAGTAAAGTACTTAAGGAGTACTTAAGTAAGTACAGTAAAACCTGCCTATAAAACCAAACGCGGTCGTTCCAGTATTTGTTTACATTTTCACAGGTTTCCGGTATATAAAAGGTCTTTGTTAAGCAGATTTCACTGTCTTAATAAATAATTACTTGTACTTATAAGTACATACAAAGCTCAAAGCTTTAGTTAGAAAACAAATACATAAATTATTGCGTCCAGAATTACGGTCGAATATATAGTAAATCGGGATGCTATCAGAAGACAAGAAACTTATATATAAATACTAACTGATCAAAACGCAATGTACTTTTCATCGAATCTTTTATCAAAATAACAATACAAATTCGTTTCATCTTATCAATTATTTTATGTCAAATTCCACCTGGCAATCAAATCATTGTCCCCACAAAAGGAGATAAGGGCTGGTAGGTTCTAGCATGGGTGCGGCAAGTCAACAAGTGTTTTTTTTTGTCGTCGTCAAAAATATCTTAGATAACATAGCCGGACGGGGCCCGTCAAAAATTCTAACCTAAAGGCCGCTACAGGATGTGGGAACTATAAATCAAATTACAGTGATGCCTCGCATAACGAACATAGTTCGTTATGTGAAACGCATTTTCCCATAACAATACATGTTAAAATTTTTAATTCGTTCTGTAGCATAAAATATGGTACTATAACATAAAAAAAGATTGTACACACAGTGTTAGTCAGATTAAGATTTAGGAGAGTCTACCGAGGCTTGCATGATCAAAGCCTCACACACAAAATTACATTTATTAAAACAAACATGTGTGTGAGTTAAGCGCAGAAAAGAACGACATGCGCGTTGATGCAAGTTCGTGCAAGTTTGAGCATCGACTGCGTGCGACCTTGTAAGTTCGGGCGACTTCGTGATACGTAGGGAGCGTTCGGGTGGCAAAATGAAATACGATACAGTTCGTTGTGTGAAGCGAGGTTCTTCTTCTTTGTGGGTTTTATGTCAACTGGATTTAAGCGAAGTTCGTTGTGTGAGTCGCGTAATGAACGAACAGAAAGTTCATTGTAGGTATAGTTTTTATATCAAAATATACAGTGATATACGCCTATTTACAGCACAGTTAATGTATATTAGGTATATGTAAATTATATTAGTATACCAGTCTATAATATGAAGTACGTCATTTATAATCAAGCATTGAACGTAAATTAATTAAACTCGCGTCAGAACAACAATATGTCAATAGCTACAGGCTAGACATGGACTTCATTATGTAAAGATCTAAAATTAAACATCTCTAACAATAAGATCGATAACATTTATGTGTGAATCGTAATCGTAATAGAAATGTTCGAAAAACATGAGTAAAATTTAGATTATAATATTGCTCATATATCCAGAAACATTACATCGCGGAACTAATAATTGGAGGAACCTGTGTGTACGTCCCTAATTTGAAAATCCGTAAATCTACCTTTCCCTCCACCTATTTTGCGATTAAGGGCTATGAGTTAACTAAAGATGGTAAAAAGTAGTAAAAAATGTGGTTTTATATTAAAAAGACAAAGACGTCCCTTTTTTAAAACAATTCATATTTAAAAATGCGTACAGTAGAAACCGTTTATAATGACATCGAAGGGACCGGTCATATTGGTCGTAAAAAGCGGATAGTCGTAATAACCGGTAAAAATGCAATTATATGGGATTCAGTCGGACTTTTATTTTGAGTCGTTAAAACTGATACGTCGTATTAACATATGTCGTTATAACCGGTTTCTAATGTACAAGTTTTCTTGCTATTTTATCAAAGAAATATCGTGATAGTGTTTTATCTTTTTATGTACAACCACCCTAAACATAATGCCAAACTTAATTATATATCTAATTATCTTTCCGTGTTTGAAGACCGTTGAGGCAATTATGAAATATCAATAACATGCACAATCACAAATTTTAGATATGCCCATAAATAAATCTCTTTCCCCTTACCAGTATTTGACTACGCCTAGGGTGGCCAGATTTCAGATACCAAACTAAACCCTGATTTTAGATTATGCCAACCCTGACAAACCCTGAGAAAAAAACCTGGTATTAAAAAAGACATTCTTTTTTTAATATATACCTATCAAAATGAAGACATCTTTTCGCATTTTTTTTTTAATATATACTTATCAAAATGAAGACTTCTTTTCGCAAACATTTTTTATTTTTACTGTTGCGCCCCCTTTTTTTAGTTCTTGTTATTTTTACCAAACTTGGAGAAATTATAACGAAACCCGGAGCCCGGAGAAACAGTATAAAAACCCTGAGACTCCGGGTCAAAAACTGAGACCTGGTCACCTTAACTACGCCACTGATTCGTTTCTTTTATTATCTGGCTTATTCAGGATGACCAGTATTTCTCTGGAACAAATTTCCCTGACTTTTCCCGGAGAATTTTTACCGTTTTTCATTTAAAAAATTTTGATAAAAAAAACTTCACTCTTTTAATATTTGCGAGAATTTGTGTGATTTTGCATTTTTATAAAAATTCCCTGACTTCCAACCAAATTCCCTGACTTTTCCCTGTATAGCAAAATTCCCTGACTTTTCCCGGTTTTCCAGAAACTGGCCACCCTGTTATAATATAATATTATTAGTTCAATTTTGATATACTCTCTTAAACTGAATCAGTGAGAATTCCACTGATTCCCTCAGTGAAGGCAGAACTCACTGGAAAATCAGTTTTTCTCACTGATAACCAGTGACTTTTTTGCGCATGGCGCATGCGTCGGAAATGTCACCTGGCATCCATTTTACGTTATGAACGATTACAATGTGTTATAGTGGTAATTGCTTTTATCGTGATTAATAAGGTAAGTTTACATTTGTTTTTCTAATTATTAATATCATGATATGGTTTATATAATATACAATAATCCCAATAAAATAAAGATATAACATACTTATGATTTAAACGCTAAAATAAATTCTAACCTCATTTGTGTATTTCAAAATTGTCCACATACATACATGACAATAGTATCTATGTTTATGGAAATTATATTAGAATTATTATAAAAAATTATGTTAAAGTATTAAAATTTCTTCCTGCTCTTCAATGTAAATAAACTTTTATAATCTTAAGAAGAATTGGCAATTTATGTGGGCTCATAAACAACCTAACCCCACTTTTATTCTAATTGTAAGTAATAGTTATGCATTACTTACAACTTACAATGATTCTCAGTTAGCTTATATCTTTTTACCATACTTTTATATTTTGTTATAGTTTATATGTTGTTTTTAAATAAATAAATATTAATAATTTTTTTCAGTTATCCACCTGTGTCAGCAAAAACAGCGTTAGCCAAAGCAATTGTGGCAGAATTTCCACATCTACGAAATGATTATTCATCTGAAGGATATGTTAGTACTATTGAACATGTACATATGTATATATAAAGTTTTGCACATTATTTTTTAAATTTTTTAGATTTATTAGGAACACTATTACGATGAAAAAACAAAAAAAGGTTTTATTGAATTTAGATTATGGACAATGAGAACCAAACTTAGCCCTTCAAAAACAAAATATCAACTAAAAAAAACCTTTGGATTCTGGAACTATTAGTTTGGATATTGAAAATCTGAAAACTGAGGAAATGAATGAAAAAGTATAAAACATTTTCATCATTACTTATTTGATAAAATCAATTTGTTCGGTTTATCGATATTATTATTTTTATTCGCAGTTTTTTTTTTTACAGATCTCGATGATGAAATTTAAAAATCCAACAGAAGAAAATAAAAATACAATAATTCAAGGATTACATGATACTTATATATTTAAACGATATTGGATACTGACAGAACAACCAACAATTACACAAATTTTCCGAATGTATCCGCGCTTGCAAGATTATCATGGTGAAATGGTATAAAAATATTTTTATTATATTATATGATCAACGTACAATTAATATAATGAATATGATATGATGTAAAAAAATACTTTCAGATTGATATAGAATTTCAAAAGATGTTTCCATAATGAAATGATAATTTTATATCTATAAATTTCCAACATACTATACACCACGTATTCTATCTTATGCGAAAAAATTTCGCTCTGCCATTTTTATAATGTCCAGAACGATTGAGAATGGTGAATATCATATATATACAAAATAAATTTTGATTTTAATTATTATTAATACCTACATTTCCATTTCATACTTTTTAGAACAATTGAGGGCTTTGCGTATCTTAGCCGGAATGCTACCAGTATCCAATGCTGTAAAAAATTTAAAAAGAGCACATAGCCAGGGCAAAGGAAAGAAACATGTAAGTTAAAAATTCAAAGATTTTTTTTGTCTTTTTACATTGCTTGATTTCTTAAGTGTGATATTTTTTTATAGTTAAACATTGAAAAAAGCAAAGAAGAAGACGTAATGATAAGGAAGATTAGAAGATTTGGAAAAAACGCTGCGAAGAGAAAGCTCAGAAAATATTCAACCCTATATTATTATTGTAAAAAGACAAGGAGAATGTTCAGTTTTTATCCAAGGAGATGGATGCCTGTTAAAAGTACCTGAAAGTTCAAGTCCTTTGAAAGCTTTCGATATTTTATATAAATTTTTTTATGTTTTTAATGTGGAATATCCACGAAATTTAGTCAATTTCTACAATTTTATTGATAAGTTTATTTATAAGATGTCTGTGCAATCGTGCATAGGGATGAAACGATACCTCTGAGGTATCGATACTTTTACTCGATACAGTATCGGTCGTAAAGTATCAATACTTACTCGGTATCGATTGAAAAGTATCGATACATACTCGTATCGATCGATTTTTTTTGTAAAATTTGTCAATCGCATAAAAATAATTTTGTAACCTTTAAAATAAGTTGTTAGTGACTAATAATTTATTTAAAAAAAATTATTTTCACCCTTATTATATATGCATGCAGTTCATCCAATACTTCTAATAAAAAATCTAATGGTAAAAGAATTAATTTTTTATTTGAACTTGAAACGTGTTAAATGTAGCAATAGCGCACTCAGCTCAATTGAATATAAAGTCCATTAAAATGAGTACAACGTATACTTGATGACATGTAAAAAATGGGATAGATGCTTATATAGCGTAGATTTTAATTCATATATTTGACAGTTGTTTGTTTTTGTACATGACGGTGCGTTCAAAAATTTCAATATTCAATTCACAAAAAATCATTTTCATCAGTATACCGATACCTACTCGATACTTAGTTTCAAAGTATCGATACAAAAAGTACTTGGTATCGGAAGAAAAGTATCGAGTAAGTACTCGTATTTACTCGTGATTTATAATACTATACAGGGTGTCCCATTTTAATCTATCACCCCCATATTTTTTAATATCTATCAATTAAATAAATAAATGTTTCAAATAAAAGTTGTTTGATTTTGAGGGGGACCCAAAATGGCGTTATTAATTTTTGATTTTTTGGATGTCTTCATGGTCAAATAGGCCCGACATTTTTTTTTAAATGGAAACCTATATTTTTATTACGGTATCTTATTTTTTGGAAAAAAAACAAGTAGCTTTTGTTTCAAAAAAAATTTTCTATGACCATTTTTTTTTAATATTCAACAAAATAATTTTAGATTTTTACTAATTTTTTACTCGAAACCCATTAACTTTAAAGGAAAAATGTAAAAAACGAAAAATGTTTATTTTAATCTGATATATGTAACTAGGGAAATTATATCAGGATTTTTTGTTAACTTTTGCTCTTCAAAATATTAAAGCAAAAAAATAAACATAAATAAATAAATCTGAAATCATTTTCCTAGTCATACAAAATTTTTTTTGAAACAAATGCTACTTGTTTTTTTTCCAAACAATAAGATACCGTAATAAAAAATATAGGTTTCCATTTGAAAAAAAAAATGTTGGGCCTATTTGACCATGAAGATGTCCAAAAAATCAAAAATTAATAACGCCATTTTGGGTCCCCCTCAAAACCAAACAACCTTTATTTGAAGCATTTATTTATTTAATTGATAGATATAAAAAAATATGGGGGTGATAGATTAAAATGGGACATCCTGTATAGTTATCCAATTGTTATAACAAAAAAAAATGTTTTACATAAACAAAAACGCAAAAGTATTAAAAAAATTATAGCCTGTTAAAATGTAAATTAAACAAATTATCATTATACTGTATTATGTATTGAGTTGTGCAATAAAAACCATCTTAAAAAATAACAATAAATTTTTATTATTTTATTATTTATGAAATTCTCTGTAATGAAATTTCACTGATAAATCAGTGGATATAACTGAACTAATCAGTGAATAGTCACTGATTACCAGTGGAAGACTTAGCACTGATAAATCAGTGAATATAACTGAACTAATCAGTAAATAGTCACTGATTACCAGTGGAAGACTCTGCACTGATAAATCAGTGAATATAACTGAACTAATCAGTAAATAGTCACTGATTACCAGTGGAAGACTCTGCACTATTTCAATCAGTGAATAGTCACTGATTATCAGTGACTATTCACTGATTCAGTTTAAGAGAGTACATAATTTATAAAAAATCGAAATTAGGTACCTAATGTATTTATATCTAGCATGCAAGTTTTAGCATGTTAGGTATCGATAAAAATTAACAGAATATGTAGATCTATCAAAAATAATTTTCGAAATATGGTATGAATTAAAAATATTTTATATTCCATATTAAATATGTTTTATCAACACTGAAATGATTCAGGTTTTTATTTGCGGTTTATATTACAAGGAAAAAAACCGCAATGATTTTATTTATCTATTTACAATTTCGTTTAATAAGTTTTTAATTATTTATATACATTGAAAATTTATTAAAATATATTCCTTAAATAAATACAATATAATATAAAAATATGTAGGTATACATAAGAAAATAAGAACCCATTACCTAATAAAATTAAAACATTTACCTGTACTGAAGAAAATCACAACAATATTATAATATGTCCATCTTTGTCTAGAGTTGAGCACAAATTGATCGATAAAATAGTTTATATTTATTGCATAATCACATACACACGATCTCTCACAATAATCATTTACTATTGCCGCTCACAAAACGAGTTCTTGCAACTTTAAAGTTCCTCGAGTAGTGCGTGTAGCCTGCGTGATTCCAACAAAAAATAGCACCACGCGGTCTGGGCTGAAATATATCACATTGCGCATATGTTTGCGCATTGGCCACTGTCCCTTCTGCAAGTACATAAACTGTTGAGATGGTTAAGATTTTGGAATATATTTTTTATCTTAAGTTAATAATTTCAATAGTTTTCTTTGTCTATATTCGTACAACTATTTGTCGACATACGTAATAAATTTATATGCACGTTTTAACATGAAAGCAACGAAAATTTAAATGACAGGTGAAATAATACACCTTTTGACATTACCCTACCAATACAATAGATTATTTGCTACCTTTATTCACAGAACTAATGCACCATTGGCGTCAATTATATATTTTATTCAGTCAATAAAATAAAAACTGTAACAATTCAACAAAAATATTCACTTTGATTCATAGGGTGTCCAGATTTCAGATTATGAGAAATGAGAACCCTGATTTGAGATTATGTAAATCCTAAGAATCCCGGAGGAAAAAAATTGCCCGCGTTAATATTTTTACTTTTTTAATAAAGATCGTTACATTTCCATTGTCACAAAAATATAAATCTCACTTTTTTTGTTGTCATCAGGGCCGGATTTTGAAATTTGCCGCCCCTAGGCATTGCCGCCCTTTTTGATTGAATAAAAATAATAATTAAATAAAAAATTAAAGGTTTTTCATATAAATAACCTTTTTTAGGTTTTCATGTAAAAAGTTTATCAATTATTAACAAGAAAATCTGAAGACCTTTTTTTTAGGTTTTTATGTAAAAATTGTATCAATGAGAAGACCTTTTTTTTCGCTAAAATTTGCCGCTCTAGGCACGTGCCTACACTGCCTGCATGGTAAATCCGGGCCTGGTTGTCATCATTTTTACAAAACCCGGAGCCCGGAGAAACAGTATACGAACCCTGAGGTTAAAATCTAAAACCTAGTCACCTTAATGATCCAACACCACAGCCCAAATATTTTTGGGTATTAGGGATTTTAAAAGTATAATATTTTACTATCTGTTTCGTGGTTACTTAATCTAACGCTACAGCGCCTATTTGTTCCTCTTATGTATGGCCGCCACATCCAATCATGGACTCCTCCAGCTAAAGCTATCCAGTCCCTTCCCCATTGAAGAATCCATGATTATCTGGTTACTTACAACTCTGATCCCTGGTAAATATACAAAAAAATGGATGCCAAATAAAACAAGCACTATATGATTAATAATTACATTATTTATTTCTGGCATAAATTAATACAGTGGAAAAATACTGTGAAGCTCAATACACAATACAGTACTTACATTTTGATCTTTATTCATTATACGACAATAATCATAAACCAAACTAAACTGATTTGGCATCGATAAACTGATTACTGTTTCAACGCATGTGCAAATCAATATCGTAATAGCTAATCTAGATTATGCAACTTTTAACGCAATTATATAACAATTTAGTGTATTAAAACACAGAGATCTCGATATGTTTGTAACATACCATCATCAAAAATGTGAAATTACAGAGAATAAGTTTTAACATATTTAGAATAATTTAACAAAATAAAAATAAATTGAAATTATGTCAAAAACAACGCTACATAAAATATTTACTATATAGAACAGAACTATTTTAGATAATCATTGTTAAAGATTGAGTTCTTTTTTATCTAAAATAATCCCCAGCTGTCACTGGGGATTTATTATGTTAGGTTTTCCCCAAATTTACTATTTATTGAATTTTTTTTTTATTTCTGAGACCCATCACTGGATCAACAACAAGTTAATATTCAGCATTCTTTGTAATTTCACATAAAGCAATCAATTATATTTTATCTATAACATATATCAAAAAGCACCCTGAATTATATTAATTTTGTATGTAATCAAAAATATATTAATTTATTTTATAATATCTTTAAATACATACACAAAATTCATTTCTTTCTCTTTTTTAGTTAAAAGAAAATAATATCATATTAGTTGTAGCTTAAGAAAAAGTAAACATTGCATTTTTAGTATCCTCGTTTATAAAAATTTATTTTTAAAAAAGTTATGTGAAAAATAACAGTCTTATGAATAAAGATGGAAAAATACATCATACATTTGCAATTTCAGCATAAATTTTTATATTATTAGATCAAAATTATGAGTATATAATATAAATATATATATATATGTATATTAGAACATTAGAGTTATAAGAATATTTATTAATAATATTATATTTTATATTTGAATTTTATTTTACATAATATAATTATAAGCACACATTAATTTTTGATATCGAAAACCCTAACATTTAACTCTATATTTCTATAAACTGACATAAATTTCATTTGAATGAAATTTACGTTTGTTAAATCATGTTAATGCTCATATATGTCATGAAATCTACAAAATATCATTACCATGATATTTGATTAACAATATTAAATAAGAATTCCCAAATAACTTTAATTACAGCATAAACCAGTCAATTAATCATTGACAAATAATCTTGATAAATCAAACTATGTTAATGAATGAACCTGGCACTTTTACCTGTAGTACGTTTTGATGTTGGTTCAAATGCTAAGTTCCTTCATTGATACGGTTTGAGTTCTCAATGTCCATACAGCGACTTTTCAACACTGCGTTCTTTGCTAAAGCTTTCTTTACATTAAACATTTGGTTAACAAAAAAATATTTCTTAATATTTTATATTTATTACTGGCTTTATTATTTCTTTGGGGAGTTCAAAAATAAATAAAATAATAAAAAATGCAAAACGATTATCTAATTCGAGTATTGGGTTGCAAGATTTTACAGATGATTGTGTTCACAAAATAAGCTTTAAATAGATTAAGGAAAAACACCACTGTGACAGATAAAAAAAATTATGATTGAATTTTTTTAAAGTATATACTTTCAAGAATATATCTATCAAAAAATTGCAAAGTTTCAGCATTTTAAAAAGAAGGGAGAGTGGCTGAATCCGATCGATGTCAATGGTTATGTGCCTTTCTTTTGTTCAATCCTTCTTGTAGTATAATAAATATGCTGTTAAAAATTTCTAATGGTTAAAATTTTATTAATATAAAAAAAATATATATGAATTTGTAGACAAGCTAACTTCAATATCAACAATCCTATCGAGAAAATTTTTTATGAAAATATTCATAATTATTGTGGCTAAGTCTAATTGTAGCCGTTTTTCTTTATTTTGAAAATGACTATTCTTAAGGCACCTTGAATGGAAAAAAATCAGTTTATTATAAAACAGGTCACTATTTTGCCAAAAATGTTATAAAAAAATAGATTTTTTTTTTGGGCTGTCACAGTTAGGTTTTCATTAACAGATGTGGTCACAGTGGCGTCACTAGGGGGGTGCGGGGGGTGCGGACCGCACCGGGTGACACCACCACAAGGGGTGACACCCAAATGTAAAACATCAGTAGTACTAGTATTTTATTAAATTTTTTGGTAATGGCTAAAAAAAGGTATCAGAATTTAACTGTGCTTAGGGGGTGACACCATCTCACAAGGGGTGACACCATTTTTGGTAATGACTAAAAAAAAAAAAAAAAAGGTCATCAGAATTCAACTGCTCAAGGGGTGACACCATGATTTACCGCACCGGGTGACACCAACCCTAGTGACGCCACTGTGTGGTCATAACTAACAAGAAAACACCCAGCAACCCTTTTGTGTAATAATGAACATTACATAAAATATACTAATAAACTATCCATTATATTTTTAAATTAGTACTCTTTTGTCCTTTAACATTAATATAAAAAAGTAACAAGTCTATAATTATATGTTAATATTTACAAATAATTCATTTATAAAAACATTAGAAATTGATTTAATAAATTAGTGAATATTATAGTTAGAAAAATGAATTAATTCTATTGAAACTAACTATTGCCACTTCAATCGATTTTCATAACAGAAACAATTTATTCTGAGATAAAAGAAATTATAAATTTACTTCCATAAATTATATAATTATATATATACATTTTATTGTTATAACTATTCTATCTCACAACACATTTATGTAAATTTAACATATCAATAATTATAATCTAATTTCAACAAAACAAATCAAATCCAGTTTGATAAAAAACAATATTAAATATTCTCCAATGTTAAATCCCATGTAATTATTTTGTTATAATTAAAAACAGTATAAAAAAAGCGTAATTTTAATAAAAATGTAAAACGTTGTTCGTTATGAGATACATGAAATTTTTAAGATTGGTCATTGATAATAAAAAATAAACATATTGCTTGGTACGCTTGTACCTCACTAAACAAAGCATTAAATGGGCGGCAAGGCCCACAACGTTGCAGTTTTGTCTGCAGATGTCGAGATGAATGAGAATTCCGTTGGATGCCATCTTCCAGATATAACTTTATCTTGATGTTGCGCAACAACGACACTCGGTAGAGGCATTGTTAAATCACCTTAAAATAGATTACGTTACAAGTAAGAACAATTAATTGAAATCAAATAAAGTTACCTTGCAAATCTGTCAGAACTAGTTTATTATCGTAGCCTCCAGTAAGAAGATAATAGGCAGACGGTGAAAATCGTGATGATCTCACATCGGAAGAGTGAGGCTTAAAACACTGGACGGGACGGTTGCCTCTTATATCAAACAAAGCACAAGATCCATCCTCGTGACCAGAAACCAAGAGTCTTCCTGATGATTCAACACATAAAGAAGCAACTCCAGATCCCTGCTGAAATTAAAAATAATAATTTTATGAAAATTCCACAGACAGAATAAATAATAAAAACTCACTCTTGATCCAGGCACTGTAGTAGGCGTTACAACGTTCATACAACCTCTTGTACGAAGGTCCCAGAACCTGACAGTACGATCTTGACTGCCAGAAACAAAAGTAGCACCACCCCAACTGTACAGTGCCAAGACGTGACCGGAATGACCGCTTAAAGCTTGGAAAGGTGTACCGGTCTCACAATCTGTTACATAAATCTTACAATCACCTGCCCCACCGCTGACAAGAAGACTTGATTTATTTGATGTATCTTCAATGAAACATAAATCTCTGAAAAATATTATATAAATTTATTAGATTCAATCTGATTGAAAAGGCAATAGAAATATCGGTCATTCCATAAATAACTGCACACCCTTTTTGAAATTGTCACCGATTTTTTTTTTTTTACATATGTTTTAGTACTAGCTTAGAGAAAATTTTTAACGGTACTTAAAGTTCGAAAAAATTTCTCCCCCCAAAATTATCGACTTTTGAAAATTTGACGTACTTTTTTTTGTAAACGAAATATCTCAAAAACTATCAAAGATAGGTTAAAACTACAAGATACCAATTTTATGTAAAAATGTATGAAATTTATTAAAAAAAATATTTCGCTGCACAAAATTATTATTTAAATAATTTTTTTTTATTTATAAAATTTAAATTGAAAATTTGGGGGACATGTCAACTCTGAATTTTAAAAATAAAAATATATGTTATAGCTTAATCATTCCTGAGTACACTTCACTTTGAAAATTTATGAACATATGAAAACTTTTCGAAATATTAATTTTTTTAGGTGACGGCGCGCGAGTATCACCGCGCTGCGCTCGCGTTGGCTTCTGTGCAACACCACACGACTGAGCCAGAGTGCTCTGAATTTACTGAAAATAACTATATTATTGATTATTTTATAAATATTTTCTAATATTTAACTGATTTTAGTATATTTATGGGTATAATTTAAATAATCTAATAGTGAAAATTTCATTTATGTCAGATGATAACAAGAATTTAATTTAGTGAAATATATTTAATTTTAAATATAAATTATCTTCAAAAATATAGTTTTTAAATTTTTTTTTATAAATCTCTACATCAGGTACGTTATTATTAACGTTATTATTAAATTGTGAAATTTATTAGTTAAGTGAATATTTATTCTATTTTGGAAATTTGAGATACATGTAAACTCTGAATTTTTAAAATAAAAATATATGTAATAGCTTAATCATTCTTGAGTACACCACACTTTGAAAATTTATGAACATATAAAAACTTTTCGAAATATTAATTTTTTTAGGTGACGGCGCGCGAGTGTCAGCGCGCCACGCTTGCGTTGGCTTGTTAAACATAGTAGACTGTGTCAGAAGTTTAGCATTTACTGTAATAAGCAGCTATCATCGATTCTTTTATAAACATTTTTTTATTAATGCTTACATCAGGTAAGTGATTATTAACCTGAGAAAATAATAAATCTATTTAATCTTTATTGTATTTAGACATTCAAAGCGGGTATATCGCTTAACGGGAAGTTAAGTAAATAATAACGTACCTGATGTAAAGATTTATAAAAAAAGTTTAAAAACTATATTTTTGAAGATAATTTATATTTAAAATTAAATATATTTCACTAAATTAAATTTTTGTTTTCATCCGACATAAGTGAAATTTTCACTATATGATTATATTTAAATTATACCCATAAATATACTGAAATCAGTTAAATATTAGAAAATATTTATAAAATAATCAATAATATAGTTATTTTCAGTAAATTCAGAGCACTCTGGCTCAGTCGTGTGGTGTTACACAGAAGCCAACGCGAGCGCGGTGATACTCGCGCGCCGTCACCTAAAAAAATTAATATTTCGAAAAGTTTTCATATGTTCATAAATTTTCAAAGTGAAGTGTACTCAGGAATGATTAAGCTATAACATATATTTTTATTTTTAAAATTCAGAGTTGACATGTCCCCCAAATTTTCAATTTAAATTTTATAAATAAAAAAAAATTATTTAAATAATAATTTTGTGCAGCGAAATATTTTTTTTAATAAATTTCATACATTTTTACATAAAATTGGTATCTTGTAGTTTTAACCTATCTTTGATAGTTTTTGAGATATTTCGTTTACAAAAAAAGTACGTCAAATTTTCAAAAGTCGATAATTTTGGGGGGAGAAATTTTTTCGAACTTTAAGTACCGTTAAAAATTTTCTCTAAGTTATTACTAAAACATATGTAAAAATAAAAAAAATCGGTGACAATTTCAAAAAGGGTGTGCAGTTATTTATGGAATGACCGATATAATTCTTTTTTTTGTCTTCGTAGACCTTTAATTTTTTTATTACAATGTAAACACTTTTTGGTTTCAAAAAGATACAAATAATCAATTAATACACCACCTAATTGTTCCATCATGCATCGATAATTCAATTTCCTGTCCTTCGAGATTTGATGTGTCTGCATTGAATCGCATTAACTTTACGGTCTTGTCATTAGAGCCAGTTGCAAGGAGATCACCAACTGGAGACCATGCCAGACAGTATATAGAGCCTTTATGGTGTTTGGTACGTTTAAATAAAACTGTTGGTTGATATGTTTGATGGTCTTCTCTGTAAATGAAAATTTTACCATTATATTTAGACCATTTTATATGATTTGTAGATCTTATTTATAATCATAGGGGCCAAAAGATTTTTTTTTTTGAAAATCACATTCTATGTAACTTTCAACCTGACCAAATATTAGCTTTCAAAAATTTGTAGTTTTCGAAAAAAAAATGTTTTTTGATTTTCATCAATTTTTTTTTTTTTTTTTGATAATCCATCAATCGATTTTGATGGCGCTCGTGGTATATTAAAGAGGTACTTATGACTCATCAGATGTAATTTTATTATGGTCCTCTGTACATAGTAACCCAGAAAAAAAAAATAAAAAAACACTATGTTGTACTCGGAGGGCAATCACCATTTTTTTTTATAAAATATCCTTGTATGTACCCAAACAACATATCAAAATCCCAAACTGATATGAAGAGTATAACATACTCGTATAAATTCGCATACGGTCGTATCGGCGCCGCGCGGGCGTGACGCGAGTGGACTGTATGGATTGCAAGTGTCTTAATACTTTTAAAACATCTCTAATTTGTTGCTAAACAACAGGGCTGAACTAACCTGGAGAGATCCGGGGAATTTGACGGGGCCCATGGCCTAACAAAGATTAAATATAGAGGCCGTAGCCGGGAATGTATGAGAACTACCATTGAATTAATTAATATTATTTTTTCTCATAGGTTGCTTTTTAAGAAACAAAGTGAGTAAACCACTATCTGAAGTTAATCAATGTTAGTAACACTCACGCTGACCTGATGTCGCTGAGTTTGGGGTAAGCGCAGATACGTAATGTCTTTGAGTTGGAGCCGACTGCGTATAGGTGTCCTGCTGGATGGAACTCCGCACACCGCACGGCCTGTACATCTTCCAGGGCTGTGACAGCGATGAAGCGTGGTCTCGTGCCGCCTCCGGTTCCGCCGACTGTGTCATTGTTGCCGTCACTGAGCCCGGAACGATTCGACTGTAAGAATTAAACAAAAATAATAAATTAATTTTTGTTAAATATTATTGATCCTCTGAATCTTACGAAATGTAAAAGTAATATTCATGTTAATGATAATCATTTCTTGAATGTAGTATTATAATATATAAATTAGATTATTAACAAAAAAAAAAATAACTAGCCACTTTGGTTTTTGAACAGCTGAAATATATATATTTTTAACAAGTTTAAAAAAAACTGAAATATTCGTCGTTGAAACATGTGTAAACAATAAAAATAGGAAATAAATAATAATAGGTAATATAAATATATGTAATAAATACACGACAGGGAAAACTACAAAACAACGTGTATATAATATATATAAAAAAATCATTGTATTAGTATGCCAACGCTCTACATAAATCCGGTCTTCGTGCGAACACGTACATATGTCGGAGAAAATAAGAAGAACTGATGTAAATATTTATGCGCGCGTGTGTGCATGTGTACGTGTGTGTTGTCGTGTGTGTGCAGTCCAAAAACTGCGAAAGAAATCAGACGGACGATCTGCACAGTGGGGGGGAGAGGCATAACTGCATTTCCGGTTTATTAGTTACAAGTGATGCATCGGTGAAAGCAGTTTTTTTCCGCATCAAAAAAATTAAAACAATCTAAACAAAAGGTCAAGCCAACTTTTACGAGTCAAAACAAATAAAAATATTTTATCTACCCACTGGCAAAATACTGAAGTCTTTGCAAAATCATGTATTTTTTTCACCGCGCGGTTTTAAAAACATAATCGGTCGTATTGTAAAAACTGCGCGGCGGAACTGCCGCTTTTTGGAATAAAACATGGGTGTACAGTGTACAATTTGTAATAGTTACCGTTTTTTACCGCTAAAATGTGTGCTAACAGCGTTAAAAAACCGCGCGGCGAAAAACACCACGCGCGTCTGTAGTTTTCACGTAACTAAATTTAAGTAAGTTTCGTCTCGGTTTCAAATTTTACAATCGTCAGTTTCATCTCTTAAAAACTTAAGCCAGTCTCGGCCTCGAGCAAATTCTCTATTTTTAATACAAAAATTCAATTTTGATAAGAAAATGTTTAATAAAAAAAAAAAAACATAAATAATTGAACTAAAATTTGGTAATGTGCAATAAGAAAAGACAATAGAAGGAATAAATAAAAAAAGAATTGATAAAAAGATAACAGCTTTAGGGCGGATGCAAAGTAACCAAATTAGAACTTTCACACATAGGCCGGTCCGACTAATGTGCCGGTCCGGCAGCCGGCGTTGAACTCGACAATCGACTGCTGGAGCGATCTCCGATTTACCGCTTTCAATGTCCTGACTTATCGGTGTCAGAGAGGTATTCGTCAGTTATTCTTATCGCAAATGGTTCTTTTCCAACCATCGAAAATTAGTAAATTCACCTACGATATTGTAACTTCAATCATAGATGCTGTAGAAAGTAAACCCTATTTATGATTAGATAGCGGATTGTTTTAAAGATAGAATCGTAAAACAAAAGGCATGGAACGAAGTTTACACATTTTTGGAAAGAGAGTTTCTACAAAATTATATTCTTCGGATCCTTCTGAGGTAAAATAAGTCAAGAAGGTAACGCTTGTTGAGTCAGACATATATCTTTCGCCAAATGCACCTTTCTGAGAGCAAATATTTATTTTATTATAATCAGTAACCTTATAATCATGAATTAGGAGAAAATAAGATGATTTTCGATATAGAAACTTATCGAATATTCGATATTAGGCAAATATCGAGACTTATATAAAGCGATTCTTTTCTCGATTCACGCATTTTCCATTTATAATGTTGGTACGCGTGCCAACGAAATAAGCGGGAAATCAATTCCCACGAATAAAACAAGTTTTCAAAATTTCCGCTAAAATTTGCTGCCCTTTAATTCTTGCCGCCCTAGGCACGTGCCTACTCTGCCTTTATGGTAAATCCGGGTCTGCCTTTCGCCACAGTTACAACCCTAAACTGACCTAAACTGAGAATGCCGGCCTGTGTAAAAAGAGCCATTGGCCGGTGCCGGTTTTTCTGGTATGTGGAAAAAGACCCTCATCCTCTGATTTTATGCCACGGAAGAATATAATAAATAATAAGATAAAATTTAAAAAAAATCGAACTGGCTAAATCAGTAATGAAAGGCCAAAAAAAAAAGATAAAATTTAGAAGTAAGAAACTAATATTAAAAATATAAAAATATCTAGTATTTAAGATACATACACACATACAGCAAGGTTAGTAAATATACTTTACATACATACCTTGCACATACAGTATGTTAAATTATATAGTTGATACATTGTAACGTATACACAAGAAGTAAAACTGCTTCTTGTAAGTGTCAAAAGGATTAACAAGTTTATTATAGATTTACATAATAAGCATCAAAAGTACATAATCAGTAGGTATAAATTAATTATATTAACCGTACCTTTATACCTACATGTAATTTTGTTTTTTAATAATACCGAATACGTACATAAATAACGACTTCGATTAAAGTAGATTTTTACTACAATAAATATACAAAGAATATGTTATTATGTATAGGTACGCATCCACACCTGTTCTAATGAAAGCTTTGTATTTTAATACTATTGACGAAGAAGAAAGGCACAGATTAATCAATTTAATTCAAAGATAATGTGCAGTATATGGTCTTCAAAATATAAAACCGTTAAAATGTTTTTAAAATATTTTTTACAATACTTTAATTTGTGACATTTTTTCAATCGACATTTCGTCACATATGCCAATATCAAAAATTTATTATTAATATCAAATTTATATACTTATCGATAAAAAAATATTATTGGCACATTTATAATATTAAAAAA
Organism: Sialis lutaria; assembly: GCA_949319165.1. Classification (NCBI taxonomy): domain Eukaryota; kingdom Metazoa; phylum Arthropoda; class Insecta; order Megaloptera; family Sialidae; genus Sialis; species Sialis lutaria. Next base: position 29,471,367 of record OX439234.1, read on the forward strand.
ATAATGATTATAATGTGCCTACTTTTTATAAATGCAAATATAATAAATTTCATAAACCATTACGTTCGTCAAAAAATAATTTATTTGAATTTTCTCCGCTACTATATTTATTGTACATTCTTTTAAACTTCAGGCCATTCCAATGATAAAAGTTGCATTTATTAATACTAATATATGAATTTTCTTGTTAAAATTTCCATCGGACCTAATTCCTATTAAAATTTAATGGGCATATCTGACGTATATGGTAAAATGGTAATATTAAATTTCTAAACACATATTTAGAATAGTACATATTATACAGTTAGTTAGTGTTATTCCTTTTAACAAACGTTTAAAATTGTGAGCAATAGTTTATAGTTTTTTTGACATAGGTAATACTCAACTCGAAAACGTTACTCAAATTGCTATATCACAGGTTAACGCGATATTCTACCTTACAAGTGTAAAAAATATATTTAGTCTTTTACTTTTGATTGTATGATTTTTTGTTCGTTGAGATATGTGCACTTATTTGAAAATTTTGTTATATTAGTGTGTAGTATAATCCATTGTATCTATAACCTGCTAACTTAACTTGAAAAATATCTTCAAAATACTATATCTCGGCAAAAAATAGTATAAGTTCATTTTAAAAGGAAATATAATAGGTACTATTTGTTGCCAAAAACTGTAGAAAAAAAGCATGCTTGGTAATAAGTTCATAAATATGATTAAAATATTGATTATTAATTATTTTAAGATAACTTAAAAACTTGACGTAATGAAACAATTTGTAAAACGGGATTCTGTTTTAGCACGCTAAAAACCTTCGGGTCCATCTATCTAGTAAAAAAATGATGTCGACTTTTGTAATTATTATTAGGAAGTATGAAATTATCAACTAAAATATATTATTAATATATGTAATAATAAAATAACATATGGTTGAGATAGGAAATGTACACTGGAATATGTAACATTGAAAATGATTAATAGGTCCATTAAATAATATTATTTTATTAAAAGAAGCTGGAATTAGGACATATGTATATAATTATTAATGAGATATCTAATATAATACAATATAGCTTTATAATTAAAATATGGTAGCTATATATGTATATTTTAAAAATAAAAAAGTACATCCTTTATGGATGTTTTAATTATATCGTGAGATTATTTAAATCTTTTGTAGATTTTAAGTTATAAATAAACATGACACATATGTACACAGAAAAGGATTAAAATGTAAATAATAAATGTAATTATAATTAACACAACACGCACGAAAATGTTATAATAAACAAAATTAGTGTAAGCACAACATTAAATACTTATGCAGTAAATTCACCAGAAAAATTAAATTAAAGGGACATTTTTTTCTATGAAATCGTCAAATATGCATAAAGTCTTGAGCGTTCCATTATTTTTATTTTTTATTTATTTTTCGTATAATATGATTTGTTTGATTTCTATGTGCTCTTATTTATAAACAAATAAGGGCAAAAATCATCTTTCTGACTGCTTTATTTTTACTTTATTACTCTGCTTTTTTAAGGTTTATGTCCCTGCGACCCGTATGGTTTCTTCAGACAGCCATTATATGTTTATAGGACTACCTAGCTTTTAAAAAAATCGTTTAAAATAAAATTTTCCCCGGAAAAAAAACATTAAAAGTCGATAATAATACAAACTAATAGTTTAAATAGGAAAAATATTCTTATAAATTCGTAGTTAATTAACATAAGTTATGTTAATTAACTACATAAATAAATGAATACAGATTAAATATTGCAAAATTTAATTTGGTTCAAAAATTATTGAAGAAATGAAAAAAGTACATAAATCAGTATAATATAAAACATTTTATAACTTATTTATGTATTATATTATTAAATATAAATAACAACACACTAAAAGTTAAAAAAAAGTATAAATCAGCAATTTAAAAGCAATGGTGACAATTGTACCTCATAAAATAAATGGCATTTAGTGTATGTGGTGGATTAGTTTTGATTCTCCTTTAGTTTTCTTTTGTATTTGAGTTAAATTTCTATGAAAAGTTGATATTTTAACCATGAAATTTGACTGAAAATTTGTATGTTTTCGATTTGGTTAAAAGTATGTTTATTGTATAGAAAATGTCGTTAGAAGTTGAAATTTTCAAACCGTTCTTGAGTTATAGCCTCTCAAAGTTTTATTTTTTTCAAATTTTTCGTAAAAAAACTTTTGAACGTGTTGTCGGATTTGATTTTTGTCGTCGAATTTGAAATCAGGGTGTCAAAATCTACCTAATGACATGTATAATGCTTCAAAATTCGACAAAAAAATTTTGACCAAAAATCGAAATTTTTCCAAGGGGTAGGTATACCTTAAAAAAATGTCGATTTTTCACAAAAAATTTTTTGTCGAATTTCAAAGTATTATACATGTCATTATATAGATTTTGGCACGCTGATTTCAAATTCGCCAACAAAAATTAATTCCAACAACACATTCAAAAGTTACAGCCATTTTTCTTCAAAATTATGAAAAAACTAAAACTTTGAGAGGCCATCTCTCGAGAACGGTTCAAGATACAGACCTGCGGTTTGAAAATTTCGACTTTTCACAACATTTTCTATATAATTAACGTACTTTAAACCAAATCGAAACCACACAATTTTTGAGTAATATTTCACGCATCAAACATCAATTTGTCATAAAAATAACAACTTAATTTCAAAAAAATTCGAATTAAAATCTTAACTAACTATAGAAACAATCGTTTTCACTTTAATTTTTTTATATTTCACAAATAATTTTTCATTCAAATCACATTTATTTAGATAAAATGCGATAATATGCTCGAATTACCATAGAGAACATAGAAACAAAACGATTAACCGTTAGAAAGACATAATTTTTTGTTTAAACTTCCATAGTACGTAAAAAATCCATTTAAGGACATTGATACAAAATTATAATAACCTATACCAGTGATTAATTACTAATCGACCTTATTTGTTCTCTATCAGGGGGGTCCCTGAAAAATAATTGTTCAAAAAGGGGTCCCTAGACCATATAAGTTTAAGAACCGCTGCTCTAGAGCAAATTCTTTATAATATCCAACGTAAGTTTCTCAAAATATCAGTTGATTATATAAATAAAATAAAGACATAAATAAATAAAACAAAAAAAATGTCGATGAGAAAAATAAATACACAAAACACATTCTATCACGTCCTAATTTAATCAAGACATTTAAAAGAGAAGCATGAAACATCATTTAACAACAATTCACACATCATTGTTATCTTTGTAAAACTCTCGATTTCAAATAGAACTAGGCACGCATCAACGAATACTTTTCGGAGCATGAATGAGCAATAATCAATGCAAAACGGATAGTTGTTCCCGTCGATATAATCCAATACCAACTCATGGTATTAAGTGTTAAGAATCTGTGAAAATGTTATTTCCGCTCATGCATAAGTATACGTTTTACAATTTTGATTGGAGCGCAAATAGTTTTAGATTCGATCAACATTTAAAAACTATTATAATGTAAAAAGATTTTCTCTATTTACGTGTTATTAAACAATATTATATAAGACCTGAACGCATCGATTGTGACAATTTTCTCTTTTTGTCGATTTTCTAATTAAAAAAATGTTTAGTTAAGTATATATGATACTTAAAAAAATAAATAAATTGCTTAATTCTTTGATTTTTTAACCTTTTTGTGGATACATTCAGAACGATTTATAATACGTTGTATTATTTACTACACAGAAAAAAAACTGTATTGGACCAAGAAAACCTTGTTTTGTATATAACGAAAACAATATTTTCTTAATATAAGAAATATATTCTTAATCCAACTACGTTATTCCTTCGTTCAAGAATGCTATAGTTGGTTTAAGAGATTATTGCTTATCTTAAGAAAATATTGTTTTCGTTATATACAAAACAAGGTTTACTTGGTTTGAGAAATCTCTCTACCAGTGTATATGTGTTAATTTAATTTTAATAGATTACAACTAACGTGTTTCCATTTTCGTGTAAATATTATACGAATTACAATTGTTAATGACAAAAAATGTAACAGAAATTTCGAAATATTTTTTATGACTGGTGAAAGTAGGAAATATATTTAATAACAAATGTTTAAAAATTAATAATAATCTATTTATTTAGATATTAAATTTCTAATATGTATTTTAAACACATGTTTGGAAAAACATAATTAATATAATAGAAGAGCAGGTACCTTTTAATGAATACAATGAAATAAAAAAATTACACAACGTAATTCATATATGAATTTCTTTCTAACAATATTTCATTTAAATAGAAATGGTGTATTTCTATATATTTCAGGTAACAGGACTTTTCCCAATCTTGTCTCGGCCTACCCTAGCGGTTTCGAGAATGCCGTAAAAATACCGAAATTTTTCGGCATTTATGCTCATGCCGTATATTTACGGTTATAATTCGGTAATAATTCGGTTAAACTATAGTTGTTTTGGCCAGTTTTTATACTGTAGTTATCCAATATATATACTGCACTTATGCTGTACAGTTACCAAAAATATACTATACAATTACCGCATTAATGCCCAAATTTAACCCAAAATATACTGCACTTATGCCGTACAGTTACCAAAAATATACTGTACAATTACATTTTGCATTTTTACCGTAAATATTACGCATCTATATGGTAAATATTCCGTAATGTTTCGGTAAAAAAACTGACCTAAACAACTGAAAATATGCTGAAAAAATACAGTAATAATACTGTATAATTGCGGTATTTTTTCGGCATTTCCAAAACCGCTAGGGTATGTTACAAAATGAGATACGATACGGTCTGATATTTAGCCGAGACGAGATCGAGACGAAATACAATTTATTTACGAGTATAGGCAAATCTTGTCGAGAATTCCGGTTTAAAAGATATTAGTTTTTTTTAATATTTATAAGATTGTTACATTTAAAAAAAAAATGTTTATTACATTAAAATAAAATGAAAAATATTTTCGATAAAAAAAACTCACAGTATATATTTTATTATAACGATATTTTCGGAAGAAGTATCATTCAAGAATTACAACAGTTTGAAGCCACTGGTTTTATTTCAATTATTGATTTCAATCAAATACATACAAAACAATTTCAAACATTACGAAATTTATTATTTACAATCAAACATCGGTAATATTACAAACCACCACAGATGCAACAGGTTGTCAGCGGAAACTGAATTCCAACAACACAAAAGTGGCCATCGTTCAAAATAAAGACATTCAAACCAACTTCATCAACGCCATTTACAATTCAGTATACCTCTGGCCTGGCATATGCATAAAATATGCCGCTACCTACTACAAGACAATTTCACTCTATTGATTTTTAATTTGTATATAAACAATACTCGACAGTATTTTAATATGATAATTAATTTCCTTGTTTCTGTCAAGTGCTAATGATTTTATTATAATGTACTAGTTATAGAGAAAATCTAACCTTTAAACTATGTATATGGTTGAAATGTTTAATATATTAACCTACTAATGTAAGTTTCTATATCGGAGACCGGATAGTTAATAGACTTATTTTAAATTATGAACATAGGTACCTACTAAATAATTTCAATTAAAGTAAAGTATGTATTTAGAGCAGGCAAATATTTCCATAACAGTTAAACCTTTAACCCCTAAATGGTTTTTGTAATTTTGCAAAATTTGTGCGATTGTATTTTTAAGCAATTAGTTTTTTGAGTTATTGATACTAATCGATCCCTTAGGTACATTCTTATCTTTAAAGTATGTTATTCGAATTTGATATCAGACAATACAAAATCAGACAGTACAAAACTCCCAGTAAAAATCAAATTGTTAAATAAGTTAAATAGTAAAATTTTTGTAAACATAATAAAATGTTTTGAACGTGAAAAAACTAATGAACAATTTATATTTTGTTAATGCTAAAACATATACATAATTAAAATATTATATGCGCTCGTTAATATTACTAATGTAACGTTACAAGATTTAAATGTCTTAAAAAGATATTATGCTTTAGTTTTAATATATGTAAAAACGACATTAATGTACAAGTATACATATTAAGAGTACAGTTTTATTATTCATAAAAAACTATACTAAACTAATGTTTAATTCATAAATATTTATAAAATTCATATCACCAACAATACACATATGTATGTATGAAATATGTTGGACATATCTATTTATATAATAATTAACTATAAAAAAAATTATCAAAATTCAATGAGATATTGAAAGATAGAATAGATTCGGTCATTTTGAAAAGGAACCATCTCTAGTTTTATAAAGAGCATGGCAGGGTAAGCATGGGCGATCTGCCCCTGGGGAAAGTTGGGTCGATATTTTTTTATAAGAAGGTATGACTAAAATTTTCCGGAAAATTAGTGGGGGTAGAGGCCCAATAGTTTGTAGAAGAGTACCTTTTAGTCATACCTTCTTATAAAAAAAATATCGACCCAACTTTCCCCAGGGGCAGATCGCCCATGCTTACCCTACCATGCTCTTTTACAGGAAGAGCAAAGAAATCTTAGCAGCTCTATGAAAAATGAGATATGACCCATTAAATCTAGAAGCATGCTCAGTTAACCATAGCATTATAAAATTTGAACAAATATATTTTATTTTTAATTTGAAGATTACCCTTTTCTCAAAACGATTCAATTTTTTTAATATCATTTAAAATACACGCATTTATATTAATTCCTCAATCACACATTAGAGAAGCTTTCTCAAGTATCTCGGAAACCATTACCTAAATAAGTTAATCACGGCTGTGACATTTTCATGCAACACTGAGAGAATGCAAAATACTGCATAGCAAATCAATCTTCACCAGAGAATAAACAATGCCTATATAGGTAAGTACTTAGAAAGTTTTTCCAATTTTATATTGGTGAAAACAATTGTTCCAAGGAATCTAAAATACATTGTAAAGCAGTACGCACGCTTGTTTTATATAAATTATACTTTCATGGAAAGTTAGAGAAAATACCATCGTGAAATTTGGTTAAATATGTACCCTAGGTATAAGAGTGATTCTTGTAAATCCTTCAAATATGAAACGTGACATAGTTCAAAGACGAGATGAGGTTTTTAAATCTATAATACTCTAATCGAGACAATTTTAGAATAGGTATAACACATCTTAATAATAAAGATGAAAAATCAGCATATTTTGAGTTCATTGACTGATCAGTGACACAACCAGGATTTTTTCGGGAGGAGAAATAATTGTTTTGAATTTATTTCGCTCTTTGAGGTGCAATTCAATGACCAGTTTTGTTCATAATTTCTCGAAGTTTTCAATATTTCTAAATTTCTTAGTTTTAAGATTACCTTTTTCGAAAAAAAAATCATTTGCACGCAGAGACGAGACTTTTATTGATCTTAAAACGAGAGTGAGACTTATTTATGTCTCGTAAAAAGTATCAGATTTAAATAATTATTAAACTTAAAATCGCAGTTAAATATATAAGATTCGTTACTTTATTTATTTATTTTTAGAATAAAAATCACATGAGAATAAAACTTATCGGTTTCAATCAAGTGCATGTACGAGACAATATAAAAACGAGCTCACTTAATTTTTTTACGAGACGAGACCAAGATTGTCAGTTGTTAAATTCGATACCGAAACCATTTACTTTTTTTTTAAATATAGGTCACTGTCACTACCATATAAAATAATGTCCATCTATTAAAAAATCATAAAATTTTTATTCTTATAGTTGAATCACTTTCATCATTATACATAAAAGATTTAAAGTCGTTCATTTCGGTAAATAAAAATAATCAGATTTTGTATATTATTATTATTATTATTAATAATACAACACTGTAATTAAATTTCACCGATATTAACCGATGGTGATTCTTTTATATTAATTCAGAACCATTGAACGTTCTCCTTTCATTATTATAATATAAATTACTGTTTGCAAGACCACAGAGAAAAAACTTATTTACGACTGCAAAAAATTCTAATCATCGAATTTTATATGCATACCTACTACTAAAAAATTATGAAATATCTCTCATAATAATAGAGATCAGACATGCAATTTAATAACAGTAGCAAATGAAACCAGATTTACTATTTTTATTGAATAGAAATTTCTAATGCATGACAGGTGCATATTTGACATTTAACAATTATCAGGTTAATGGTGGTATAAATAATTATTAATACTTATAATTATGAACTATCTCCTTTACTTCATGATAGCCTGCTTATTACAATTTAATTTCTATGTTACATGATTTAAAGCCTCGAGTAGTAGATAAAATATTAACCCTTTCAGGGTGGCCAATATTTCTCTGGAACAAATTTCCCTGACTTTTCCCGGTTTTCCAGGAGAATTTTTACCGTTTTTCCGTTTTTTATAATTAAAAAAAAAAATCTCATACATGAAATTTTAACATTTTTGCAGACTTTGCATTTTTCCCTGACTTTTCCCGGTTTTCCTAAAACTGGCCACCCTGCCTTTTGCTGCATTATATTGATAATAGGCATGTGGCCAGTAACAAATTATCATTGAAATTATGATTTTAAATAATGAAATAGGTTAAAATGATTCTAAAAATTGTATTTATTTTTATCTTAAAAGCGAGATTAATATAATTTTTGCTAAAATAAAAATGCAAAATACAGCAATCCACCATGTTAAATGAAACACCAATCACACAGAATGACGTCACGGACCACTAAATATCAAAAGTGATTGACTTTTGTTTTAGACAAATATCAATTCCTCTTACAAGATTATTAAGTACATATCTTATTTAAGAACTTATATACTTTGGAATTCATTTTTAACACACAAAATAGTTAAATTATTGTCTAATTCTGAATGTTTGATTACTGTTTACAAGGAGTGTGACGTCACAAACCTCATATGTCACCTGCGAGTGTTTTGGCGGCAAATTCAAAATTAGTTTTAAAAGAGTTAATTTCTGCGATTAAACCTTTATTTTCTGCAGAAATAAGTATTTTTTTTGGAAATAGGAGACACGTAAGATCATCATAGAATAGTTTTTTAAAATTAGTCCACATGCCTATTACGAAGATAAAAAAAAATAAGAAATTGATCAATTCATTCAACCGTTCAATAATAAACACTGTTGAATAGTAATTAATTTAATGAATTTAATGTCCTAATTTAAACATCGAGGTGAAATTTCTACCATAAGTAGACTTGTCCATGATTAACACAGGCTAGTCAAGACTGACAAGAAAAAATCACGACATCTTTAAAAGTGTAACGTCAAGATGGATGATTCATGTTAACTGTCAAGATTAAAAATCATATCAAAAATATCACTAATTAGTTTGACAAAAACATATTTTGAATCGTACGAAAGTATACATTAAATATTTATTGCTCTATTTAGCATTTTTATGGGTTAATAAAATTTGAATACGAAAGTGTCAAGATTGTTTACAACTAACATTAACTTGTATATACAAAACTAAACCAAACTTAATGTGACATTAAAAATTACAAATTTCCATAGTTATATTTTGGATTAGTATTTTAATGGTATTTATGGCCATTGCAATAAAAATAAATGTCATATAAGTTACATATAACAGGAAAATATACAAAACTGAATGTAACTATAATAAAATAAACAAGGAAAAAAAACGAACAAAACGTTATTTGATAGTTTCATTTTACAGCCCTCTTGAGAATTTATCAAACTAGATCATCAAAAACATGTTGCAGTTTTTGATTAAAGCTGATTACTCTCAAAGGGGTGATTTTTAATTTGACAGATGAGAGTAATGGGGAGTTTACATTTGCTGTTTTGCTCGGCCGAATACGATACTCGGACGAGTACTCGTAAGTGTCAACACCCGTCATCTCGTAATAGTGCCAGCCCGATCGCACGCGTTCCGACTCGGCTTCAGGTCTACTTTTTCGTGCGATTGGCTTACTGGTGCGAGCAAAAAGCATGTGTAAACAGATACATCATGCTGTCAACAATGTTATTTAATTCAAATCTCGCAAGACGACAATATTATTATATTTATTATAACAAATAAAAACATTAGTAGGTGGAATGAAAATAAAACTAATGAATTTTTTCAAGAGATACGGCCTTTAAAAAATCATTGGAGATTTGTGATAGTGGATTTATCATTTACGATGTTAAAAATAAAATAATTACTTATTACAGCTTATTACATTAACTAATGTGTTTATTACCGCATCTGTAACAATTTGGTTTATAGTACACATTAGTTACATTTTAAACTGAAGTTAAAAGCAATTGAGAAACGTCAAACCAGAAAGCATGCTTATCATATTTTAATGTAGACAGAAAAGTACTAGCGCTAGTATCACCGTGCTGCTAATCGTCCGAGTGTAACAGCAAATGTAAACTCGGCATAAATGTTACATATCATCCCTTAGCTAACAACGCCGCATAAGTCAAAAATTAGCAGTTTTTACATTTTAATGCCATTGGATAGAGCTACTCATTGCGCGTCGATCTACCAATCACATTCTAGACGTTTCGGACAATAAGAGAACATAATTCAATAAATAGTGAGAGCGCGCAAGCCGGTAGCTTATATAAAACATACACGGTTTTTGTGTTCTCCTGTAAAGTTGGTCAAAACGACTTGAGCAGTGTTGTAAGCTAAGGGACGATATTATATTTATCGAAATGGCATGTTGGTTTAGTTAGGTTAATAAAATACTCAATTTTATAGATGGGATACTTATATTCAATATGGAATTATATTTAGAAAAAAATCGAACCATGTATCTATTGTTCCTCACAGATTCAAAAGGTGATGTCGGCGCGTAACACGTATCAATCAATAGATTTTCAACAGATCTTCTCCCGTAAGGATTCTCCTTAACATTTGCATACTTGGACGTCAACTTCGTCGACTTCTTCATTTCAGGCACATCATTCCCGTTTTCATCTCGTTCCCATTCCGAAGAAACTTCAACCACATCTGTCCTAACATCATCCATGGACCTCGACCTTCCTCCACTACAACTACAAGAACTCTTGGAAGATTTCTCTCTGGAAGTTCTCCTCCTGGACGGATCGACCATCAAGAGATGATCTGCAGGTGGAGGTGGCATGGCATTTCGATAATAAGGTGCAAGAAAATAGTAATCTCTTCCTTTTGGAGCAGATTGGTAACTGCTGCAAGACGAACTGAACGAGAAATCCCGCCAGGTGTCGTTAGGTTCTGGTGATCGAACGTAAGAAGAAGGTCTCGATGTGGGAAACATGGGCCCTTTGTACATCGGAGGCCAAGGGCGCCGAAGCATCGTTGGATCCTGCATGAATTTGTTATGGTGCTGTGAAGGTTTTTGTTTTAATAACATGTCCCCCATTTTTATGGCAATTGGATTTCACTCGTTTATAATTAAATCAGTCTATTTTTCGTACTTTTGTTTTATTAACGTAAACTAATTGTTTGATATTTTTAATACACATAGTTTATTTTTAGTTTTTAATTTTCACTTTAGAATTCATTGTTTATATTAATTTCAACCCTAATTAAATAATAATCAAACATTAAAGTTGACATAAAATTAAAAAATAATTACACAACTATCAAATAAAATTAAAATATAAAATTAATTACTTGTTAACACTCTAATTAATACATCCATTACAAATAAATTCATACAACAAATCCTAGAATCGGTAGTGGGTCAAACAAAGAATAATAACAATAATTGTACCATAGACTGGGCAGCAAAATAACAGATTTATAAAATAAAAGCGGTATTTTACTCCACATGTGTGTTGAGTGTGTGTTATAGTGATATAGGTACAGAAAATACCTGCTGCAGTGATCATTAGCAGCAGCATCGGGTATGTATGTAGTTGTAACAGCTGAAAACAGTTACAGTTAGAGTGTGAGCTGGTTACAGACTGCTGAGCACAATTATTATCTGCCCTGATCGATCTACATAATATTACATAGTTCTGTTGGATCTGCATCAACATTCTCTTCTAGTTTAAAAGGAAAAATTGACAAATGGAATTTGTTGGAAATACAAAAAACGACTATGGGGAAATTCAAGTAATACGTTAGTGCGTTTAGGGGTTGTGGGTGGGGGCCACGATTTTTCGTATATTTTTTACAAGACGAAAAAGGAGGGGGGATAAAAATTCTTATAGATTTTTTTATACTGGATTTATGAAACAAATGATTGATTATTATTTTTTATTTTATTTATGAATTGGTTAGCTTTCAAAGTAACTGTTACTGCAAATCTCAGTGTTTTATTATTGTGTTAATATTCGCACAAAATAAACACCCTAGCTAGAACAATACAGAAACGTTTTTAAAAATTACCTGTCCGCAAATTAACCGTTTTAGCAGTAGAGCAAAAGGAGTACCCCGCACAAAATCAATGAAATTTGCCTTTGTTGAAAAATTTTTGTAAGTTAACGAAATTATAGTTCAAAGTGTGCTAATCAAAATAACTTCTGCTCCATTAATTTTATGTTTATCTTCCAAGGGAAAAATTCATATAATTAGCCAGACAATGCAAAACAATTATTTTTAGAATTTTATATAACATTTATTAATTTTATAAAAAAAGCTGCTAAAAAAATAAAAATTGTCAACAAAAGTTTAAAAATTTTGTTTATTTTTTATTTATTGATCAATTTGTAGCACTTTTTATTCTTAGCAAATTTTTCAAAATCTGGATTTTTTAGGATTTAAAAATAAAAATAAATATAAAGATAATATCATGTATAAAAATATAAAATGTTGGATGGCCCATTTTGCTCTATTGGTAAAACAGACCAAAAACAAAATGCAATTGTTTTGATGTCCTCTACAATTTCTGAAAATTTACTGGAATATTGCCGGACACGCTGTAATGCTGAACGTGAAATTACTAAATGATTTTTTTAATTAAATGAAATCATATTATATATTTTTCAGAATTGTTATTGTATGATCTGGATAAGACCAGGGTTGCGCAAACTAGGGGAGATCCCCAATTGGGAGCGCGACAAATAATGCGAGGGACACAAAAACGATAATAAGTTTAATTTTAACTGTACAAAAATAAATTAACAAAAATTGTAATTTCGCGTGCACTTTTTACAAAAAATTACGCGCCGGATTAAAAAAAATTGCATGGTTTTCACCGACATACCCTCCCTTCCTTCCCAACTACTAAATCTTCAAAAAAATCTTGTTAACTATAGGAGGTGACCCAAGATTGTATTTGGAACAAAAAGAGGAAGGTAGCATTAACAATTTTCAAACTCCTACTTAAGACAAAAACCCTACTGATAATTTAGCCCTGCTAATTACAACTCCAATGATATCTGCGTTCTGTAGTCCAATCAATGATATAATAACAAAACACATAACAATTAGTAATACATACAAAATAATTCTCACACTAGCACAGGTTTGTATTTTTACACGAGGTCGTAGAACTACAAGATATAATGTGTAATAGATGTGATTATACTATGGGAATCGTATTGTTTATTAATTATAAAAAATATACAGAGTAATTGAATTTTGTTGTTAATAATTAATTCAATATAAGATACACATTGAGAAAGTTGTGTAATTATTTTTATTTTATGTATTAAATAGTAATAATTATTAAAAGTACATTACAATTTTCTTTCAATGTAATAAGAAAACAGTCATTTTGTTTAAAGTTTAAATCATTGTTTAATTGTTATAAAAAATTAAATTAATTAAATCAAATGGTTGGCTGGATGAAATAACAAGATCGCAAAAGATTTGCATTTTACTGCTATTTAAAAAAAAAAAACAGATTAATTAAAGTGACAGAATTAACATTAATTGAACAAACAAAATTTTAACTAATTAATATTTAATTATATAAAATTAAACTTGAGGCAATCAAAAAATCAAATAAACAAATAAATATTAATTTCAAAATTGAAATTAAATACAGCCCAAATTTGATCATAATTAAAGCACCTTATTAAAGGTGTTACAACCATCTAAAAGAAGTTATTGTCAAAACAGCTAATTCCAATTTTTAATTTTCTTATTTAGACATCTGAATATTAATTTATTTTGTATATTCTCCTAATAAAAATAATAACTTTGAACAACTATCCATAAAAACAACAAAAAATATTTATACAGTTTTGAAATAACTATCAAAGAAGGCGCTACAGATGTTAAATGCCACAAATTTGGCGATTATTACGAAAGATACTATATTTAAAGGACCTTAACGACAAAATACTGATACAATTTTTTTTCTCTAATTTATATACATAAGGGTGCTTATTACAAATTGCAATTAAAATGCTTTTACTGTAATACTGTATATATTTATTATTTATAAATGGACATTGTTTTGCACTAATGTATCAACCCGCAGAAATCTCATTCAATGTTTTTGATACTCGCAAAAAAAATGTTACATTTCATTTAATTAGAAAAAAATAATTTGGTTTCTATTGGTTAGGTAATTAGATACATCTTATATTTTATGAAAACCGTTCTGTTTCAACTAAAAAGGAACTATGTTTGTTAAATTATAAATTAAATAAAATTTTAATAGACTTGAGCTATTTTCTATAATATTGTAAACTTTATTATCTCAATAATATTTTTTGTGGATACATGCATTAGTGCATAACAAATATAAATAAATACACTTTATTTACATCAAAACAATCGATAAACTTCAAAATTACGACACAATTTTTTTTAATTAATCACACATTTAAATCACCACTAAAACACAAATATCCCGAACAAATATCAACACAGTCAAACGTCACGGGTATGTGAACACGCGACACACTCACGAATGCTACACCACTGGTGGACGGCTATTCGCTGATTGTAATAACACCTATAGCTACTTACTACGGAGCGAACGGTGATGGCTATAGTTGGTATAGTAGTGGCTCGTTACACGACCTACATTATTACATTCTATACTGGTTAAGGAAGTTTCAGTAAGAAGAAAAAAACTCTTCCTGGTTGTAACTAAGATCAGATCAACTTCAGTTTATTGATGGATTTTACAGAAATTGTTTTATTTATTATAAAAAATATAAAACAATATGATGAAAGCGAATTTAGCAAAGAAGCTCTCTGGCTTCTCAATTTTTTGTTATCATCCAAAAAATAATACTACCTCCGTTCAAAAATGATTGTCTCGTTAGTTTTATATACAATATATTAACTTCAATTTCGCTTTAGATAACTTTTTTATTTATGAAATAAATATTTTATTACTTTTTTTGTACTTTACTCCAGAACGTTGGATCCATGATTTAAGGTTATTTGAACTACAAAGAAAACAGCAGCGGGTTATTTTGGTACACAGCTAAAAATAACAAATTTCAAAAATTGCTAGTTATTTGTTATTTATGAAACTATTATAAACTGAACGTTTACTTACCAAAAATTATTTTATGATTCTATTGTTCATTTTTGAACGGAGGTAGTAAAAATAAAGAACTTATATCAATATTGAGAGCATTCATGAGTAAATAAATTTTGTTGGCGTTTATTGATCAAATTTTTCTCCTCAATATATTTTTTTGTATCGCTGAGAGACCATTTTTGACCGAATTACATAAAGAAATTAAAATAACTTCCTATTGGGAAGTTAATAACTTTCAGTTTTCGAAATCTGCCTTCTTGTTTTTTTTTACGATTTTCTGTTCCTCCACTCGTTAAAAAAAGTGTTTTTGCATTAAACTCAAATAACTCGATCAAAAATGATCGTACAGCGATATAAAGACATCAAATTGGAGATAAAAGTACCATTTACAAAAATCATTAATGAGATTTGGTAAAAAAAATATCACGGCTAGTGGGAATTTTTAAATTAAACATAAATTATATAAATATTTTTTATTTTTGAACGATACAAAAATATTTTGGGAGCCAGCAAGTTTCTTTATTGTCAAATTCATTTACACCGACCAAAAATACGTTAATTACTAGCATAACTGAAGCAGTCTGCGTCAAAACGGCCTAAGCTCAAAGTTAATGAATGAGAAAAACATTTTAGTTCCTAAAATTAATTCTGCCGCTTAACAGTTTTGGAATACAAGTTTTTGTGAATATCTTGTAAGAGAAAAAGGCTTTTGGCTCTCGTAGCGTAAAGGAGGTTTTTAACGCTTACAATTAGTATGGTATGCAAAGCTCTGTTTTTTTTGTTTGTTTTTTTTTTTAATGTGGGTTATGCTGTTTTTGGCGCTGATCGCTTCAATTCAAATGATTTATTATATCAAATCTTTAGATCACTACATGATTTTTTGCGAACCACAAAAATCCAGAAACATACAGGTTGGGTGTTATTTATTCTCGTAGGTAAAATTGCGCCATTACTTAATTAATAAACAATCTAAACAGAATCATAACATTACTCAACAATAAGCATCATCAGATATATTCATACATGTACACATTACACAATTCATAAACAAAATAAAATGAAAATGCATCATCACAAACACGAAAAATAAACAAACACGATGTTTTACAACTCTTACTTCCCATCTAGCAAAACAATCTTTAATTACTTACCTACAAGTACAAACAATTATACAAAACGAATACACATTACATACATACTAAAGTAGATTATGGTAAGTACAATAATAATTATGATAACAATGGTAGCTTATCTACCCATTTGAATTTCCCGCCAAGATTCTTCAGATACCGGAAACGTGGCGTTAGAACAATCGCTAATGACAGTTGTAATTATTTTTACATATTCTTAGAATCATTATGATGCACTTGTTTTGTAGATCGGATATTCGCATATGAGATGATTTAGGACATAAAAAAAAAACATTAAAATAAATGATTAACCTACATAAAAGTTGTTTTTAAAAAACAAAATTTTATATATTCAAGTTGCAACAATTAAGATAAAAATAACTAAAGAAAGGAAATTTTTAATTTAGGGAAAGCATGAAATCATATTAATCTTAAATTAAGAATAACCTTTCATTTTGTCGCAATAATACCACATCAAAAGATTTTTAATATTTTTTTTTATAATTATTGAATATTAATAAAAATTTCTATAAATAGGATAATTGCAATACATACGAAAGAGAAATTCTTAAATCAATACTCCAATAACTAAATTTGATTTCACATAAAATTAATAACGGATTTCATTGAGACGGTGAATTGAAAGTGAAAAATTGTAACAACCGCAAATATTATTATGCACGCTTGATTAATACAAACTAGAGATGTAACGAATGTATGATTTTAAACATTCGCGAATGCGAATGCGAATGCGAATATTGACTTTTTTTTAATTAATGTTGTAGTATTCAGATTTTACATACAGGATGGCCCAAGTAAAACGAAACGGGCACGGTTTTGGTCATTTAAAATAAGATTTTGAGAAAAAGCTCGAACACGTCGATTTTGCTTTCAAGGGGGACATCTTTTGGTATAAAATTTTTCAAGAATCTTTTCAACCCTCAGCGCTATGAGCGCAACCCTTAAAATTTTAAATAGCATGATAGGGCAAGTGATACCTCATTTGAAAGATTTTTTCATTCTGAATACGGTGCTTTTTGATTTTTTCAAATCTGTTTAGTTTTAGTCAAGTTATTGACATTTTGAATTCCATAAATGCAATGATTTTCTGATCAAAAAACAAATATTTACAACAAAAATTCAAAACAAAGTAGGTTTTTTTTCTTATCAAATAATTCAAAATTATCCAATTTGGACATTTATTGAATTAATTAAAATTTTGTTGGTAAATTTTTTTTAATTAAATTTTTAAATTTTTTTTAATTAATTCAATAAATGTCCAAATTGGATGTTTTTGAATTATTTGAAAAGAAAATAAACCTACTTTGTTTTGAATTTTAGTTGAAAATATTTGTTTTTTGATCAGAAAATCATTGCATTTATGGAATTCAAAATGTCAATAACTTGACTAAAACTAAACAGATTTGAAAAAATCAAAAAGCACCGTATTCAGAATGAAAAAACCTTTCAAATAAGGTATCATTTGCCCTATCATGCTATTTAAAATTTTAAGGGTTGCGCTCATAGCGCTGAGGGTTGAAAAGATTCTTGCAAAAATTTTATACCAAAAGATGTCCCCCTTGAAAGCAAAATCGACGTGTTCGAGCTTTTTCTCAAAATCTTATTTTAAATGACCAAAACCGCGCCCGTTTCGTTTTACTTGGACTACCCTGTATTCAGCTAGCTAGGATAATTACTTTTATGGAAAAAAATTAATTATTATTAATTATTGTTTGTTGAGTTCAAAATATTCCTAATTAATAAAATAAAATAAATAACATTAAATTGTTGGTGTGTTTGAGTTCTTTGAAAATTTGTTTAAGAAAGACAGAATCTTTGTTTTTGGCTTTTTAAAATAGAATATTATAAAAACTGTTGATCGAGTTTAATACTTTCAGAAGAGCCCTGAAAATGTTCACTGCAATATGTGACGAAACATTGACCGATAACACGACCAAACCAATGCGGCTTACACCCAGAAGCCAAGATCCATGTCGAGTTTAATAAAAATTGAATTGTTAATTAATGTTAAGTTTTGAAAATTCCAATCATTAAATAAAAACAAATTACAAAACACTATAGATACCACATTATTTATTTATTGGTAGGTACTGAAATTTATATTCATTAAAAAAATTGTCAGCTAGTGTCTATTAAATACAAAAAAGTACTATTCTAGAAGAAATTAACGATATAGTGAACCATACATGACTTCCATATTCCATAGAGGTGGGGGGGGGTGAATATTTCCAAAACCCTTAATTCGATTAGCCCCAAAATCAATAGGTTTGAAGTACTCACTAACAATAAGACAAACATTATTTATTTATTTTATTTCAGAACATGGAAGTAAAAATAAATATTGTCTGTTCCTAAGTTCTTAAAAATAATTATTTAATATAAGTAATAGATAAAAAAAATTTTTTTTATTATTATTACAAAAAAAAGTAATATTCGCAAAAATATTCGCACTTTTTTTGCGAATGCGAATGCGAATGTTTAAAAATGTGCGAATGCGAATATTCGTTACATCGCTAATACAAACCAATAAACTTTATCGCGCTTCTTAAATTACATTTCCATTTAAGGAATACTCTGAGGACATAGAAATACCTTGATAAAAATAAACTCAATATAATACACCTTGACTTTTTAAACTTGTGACTAATTGTAAGATATCAGAGAAAGTTATCTTTGCAAAAAAATGTAGTATCATTTTATAAAATTTGCATATATTAATTACGTTTATATCCAATAACAATTATATAATTTTAACAATAGATATATGTACACAATAGTTTTATTTTTCTTAAGTCTAGAAGCAGTCCGCATTTAAATGAAATACTTTCTTAAAATTGAATAATAAACCAAATTAATGTTAAATTACTAAGAACCATAACTACAATAAACAATCCCTTTTATTTGGTCGCGAATTCAAAATATTTTATAGGAATAGAAATACTACGATATATAGGTAAAAGACAGTAATTTCATTTTTTTTTTTGGTACCGTAAGATTCTATTAACGATTTCCTACACGCCACTGAGAGAAAAAGCAATAAAATGGTTTGTCAATGAGATACAAGCCTTTTTAGTTTACTCGCTTTTCAAAACATAACAGCAGTAAAGGTTATAATTTTGGCATGTACTATGACACTAGCATTAAATCACCCTCAAACTATTTGTACACTTAAGTGAGACTTGAAAAACCATCATACATATTAACATGATTTAAAATGGACACATTAAAATGCCAAAAACTTAAATCCCATTTTTATTAATTTTTACATTTTGCTTTTTACTTCTTTTTACCCAAAAACGGTAGAATACGAGATCATATTTGATTTATTTTCTAAAAAAAATGCTAGTTCTCATGTACTTATTTTTATAAACTTTTTAATAGTTAAATAAAACAAGCTATTTTTGATTTAGTTTAAATATTATCGAAAAAATGGCAGTACAATATATTTAACATTATTATTTTCGATAAAATACATAAGTGCGATAAGTGCTAATCTTGTGTTCAAACTCTGCATCATTATACATATTTCCATTTTTTTCCCAAATTTTCTCATTTTTTTATAACTCGGGTCTATTATTATTAATCCACCATTTACTGTAGATAATTATGCCAAATCTCAACTTTCTAGGTAAAGCGGTTCAGTAGCTATAATTTAAATTAATTTATAATAGAAGGCTGTGATTGAGATTGACAGACAGACACATTATTGATTCCGTAGTTCGATTTCGGTACACACAAAAAAAACTGTATTGGACCAAGAAAATCTATATATATTTTCATAATATAAGAAAAGTACTCTTAATCCAACTACATTATTTCTACGTCCAAGAATACTATAGTTGGTTTAAGAATATATTTCTTATCTTAAGAAAATATTGTTTTCGTTATATACAAAACAAGGTTTACTTGGCTCAAGTAAACCTTTCTACCTGTGTAAGGAACACTAAAAATGAACTATATCTAAAGATTTTTCCGCTTTGAATCTGTATTTTCCTTTCTAATTTTTCTTGCACAATATTTGAATCGGTGAGTGAAAGAACGATATATCTCCAAAATGACCATTTTGAGAAAAACGAAAAAAACTGTTTTAAAGGAGAACTATGAGTTATTTGGTCTAATTATGTATTGTGACATTATAGAACTTATGTTAACCGATAATAATACGTACATAAATAAATTTAAAAAAAAATTCCAAAAAAAGATATTTGAAAAAAAATGACCGGCAGTTATACTGTTCTTTCACTCAATTAAAAAAAAAATGCAAATTTTTTTTATTGCTTTATTTTCGGCTTTATTATTTTATTTTTTATTATTTTACAAAAAAAAATATTTGTAATTTTTACTCAGAATCTTCATTTTTGACTTTC
This sequence comes from Sialis lutaria, assembly GCA_949319165.1. NCBI lineage: Eukaryota > Metazoa > Arthropoda > Insecta > Megaloptera > Sialidae > Sialis > Sialis lutaria. The sequence goes on from OX439234.1 coordinate 29,492,318, forward strand.
CAAGAAATAATATGGTAGTAAAATTCGAGGATTTCGTCAGAAAAGTAAGGTAAAAGTAATTGTAAAAAAAATAGAACTACCCCCCGTCGCACGTACGATGTTGGTCGATGTATTATTATTTTGCTATGTGATAGAGCTATGAATTTTAAACATTTTGCCTATCTCAGTTAAAATTGCCATTTTTGGCACTTGTATTGTTCTTTCACTCACCGATTCATTTATATTATAAATAATCAATTTTCATACAACTTGCTAATTTTTAGGTATACCGTATTATATTATAAAGTTTAAAAAATCACTTAATTATCTTATACAGTTATAAAATAATAAGGCTTCCATTCTTCTAATAAGTTACCATATATAAGTTTATTATGTTGTTTCCTGTAGATATGCAGATATTTATTTATATTCTGTGATTAAAATACACATTTTTATGGTTATTGCAAACGTAAATATATCTCATTAAATAGCTGCCTTCTTGTGAGAATAAAATAACATAATTCAATCAAGAATAATCGAGAAGTAAATTACAGGTGTTTTGTTATTTATTTATATTTAATGCGTTCCATTCATACGGTTTCAAAGGAATTTTTTTACAAAATCCTTTATTATTAATTTATTTATAATTTATTCAGCTAAAGTTAGATCCCAATTTAACAAACTTTTTTAGTATCTATTATAATTTATTTTGATACTACACTATATGGTTACTAAAAAAATAGGTAGGTATTTATTTATTAAAAAATGTTCAATTTAATTTATTGTATATCTATCTCAACTTTTTGAGATTTTTTACCTTGTTATTTTCAAAGTTTCATCGAAATCTCTTTGTTCTTTTTCTATGGTGTCAACCTCCTTAAACAAATTATTATAAGAATTTATTGTGTAACTTTTAATTTCGTTTTTTTTAAGTCGTAATTTATTTCAACGTTATAAAATTAGTAGTTTAACATTTAACAAAATAATTTAAACTATAAAATCTTATTTAGGTACAAACTTGAAGAAAGCCATCCGATTAATTAATGTTTACACAAAATGAAAGTTCCATAAGTGTACTTAAATAAAGATTATCCATGAACAGATGCGCTATTAGCACGGTCAAGTAGATTATTCAAGTTTCATTATCTGCAGAGAGATGACGGAAATATCTATTAAATTCTATAAAAACTTTGTACAATATCTGTGTTTAGTACAATCCATTTGTTTAATAATAAGTAGAACTTTTACAATTTCACATTACTTCTTTTTAAAAAACGTAAGTTTATTTGAAACTTTTTTAAGAAATGTTCGCTTATGAAAATTTCGGGCAACAACGAATTTTAGCTATTATCTAATATATACCTAGATGAAAATTTGTTTGTCCACTCATTTAACGTAATCTCAATTTAAAAAAAATCAAATTTAAATGTTGAAAAAGAACATTTATGTCCGGTATTTATATTATAAAGAAATTTGCAATGGAGCTAATGCTATCTGCGCGGTTTTAAATATAAATGATAATCCACTGACAGTTGGAATTAATGATATGATTAATACGAATGATTTTAACACATGAGTGTAAAGTAGAATTTAACGATTTAAAATATGTGATAACAAGTATACCTCATAAAATGTATAGCATTTACATTACTATACATTTATTACCACTGCTCTAGAATCCCGAGGAAATTAATTAGATAAAATTTTACACCTCGCAGATAGTGTTAGTTCTTAAGCAAATACCGGGCATTAAACATAAATTTTTCAAACGGAAGTTATTATTTTATTGATTATAGCGGAAACAAGTAACACCTTTCAAATACACTGTATTGTGTATAACCTGCCTAAAAAGGAAAAGGTTAGATTTCATTGTATCTAATAACGTATAACATTCAGTGAACGTACTGGAACATCATAATTACTAATCTGTTTATTATAGTTGCTTAAAAAATTATATTACATTAATTACATGTGAAAAAAATTATCTTATTAAGTAATTTAGTAATAAGTGAAACTAACTATCAAAATACAATTGAAACGCATGAATAATTGCTTTTTATTGTGTCTACATATCAGAAAATTAGGGTATTCAGAAGTAAAACCAACTATCTTCGTTAACCAATAGAAGGCGTCTTTGAAATTCCCGCTCTTTTGAATAATTATACCCGATATTATAAAGAATTTGAATTAAATTTGTTAGCTTGAACACTTTAATCTTTACGAATTTTTTTTGGAATTGGAAAACAGTGGTATTTCAACTGAATAAAACTGCGCCACCGTGACAACAATTACATTAATAAGGTTTTTCTGAGAATAGTATATTGTCGTCACATTAAAAACCTCGGGTATGCCTTTTAAAGACGCGCAATGTTGCAAGTAGGCCCTGGACTCAAAGTCAATGTCAGCGCCATCTGTACACAAGCAACATTATCACTACATCTCGGTGACCGTCACCAGTTCTTGCCCTCCTTTATTTAAGTATAAAATAAATACCCGACTGAACTTGGATATAATTTCATGAATTTAATAAAAATAAAATGAGTTATTTTCAACAAGGATAAAACCAATATTAACCATAAATTTGCAATTAGAAGTAGACAGTAATATACTTAAATTTATTGATATGTGTCTATTATGGTAAAAATCACATTTCTGTATTAACAGATGTTATACAACATGCATAACATTACTGTATTTCTAGTTGCCTATCTAAAAAGAAAATCAACTACTGAAGAGTTGTCTTGACGCGAGTATGATTTTTTTTACAAAAGGATAGAAGAAATGTTTGCAGTGTTCTAACATTAATATAATACATTTTTAGGAATGTATAGAATTTCAGTGCTCGTTCATTAGAGTGTTGTGAACAAATTACTATCAAATATTAAAAAAAAAAAACAATAAAATAACTTTTTATACAAGGTGGATAAAGTACCTAATCAACTCTTAGTTAATGTATCCCAATTCCCAATATTACACATACCCTGTTCCTAGCCCCCCTGTACGTGTCAACCTGCGATAATCGGCTCATCACCACAATCCCCTGAAAAGGAGCAATCCAGCTAATTTTAAATTATATTATATTCAAAATTAGTCTTATACATTATAATATGTTATTTCTATATTTTCCAAATTATGATAACGGTAAAAGGTTAAATCTTAAGACGTAATAAATATAATTATGCAGATGCAAAACACTCTATTTCACCATTAAGACACTGGAACTCTTTGTTTAAGTCTTAATTTAATCAAAACATATAACTTTTTTCACCCACTTATTACGTGATTAAATGAAAAACACTGTTCTTGATTAAATGCACGTTGGCGATCGAGCTAATTAATCATATATGTATTAAATCAGCGAGGATATGTCAACATATCAGCTGTTTTTCTAAGACAACACCCCAGCATTATGTAAGAATGTTGTTTCAAGCGGAGGATGGTGAATAATAAATGTAACAAACATTATAGAAAATATTCCACTGCGCAATTTGTCGGTAAATTCAGATTAGAACCACATAATAAATTAAAATCTTCCAACGGTACTGAAAAGTATACCAACATCACCGTTTTCCCAATTTGAAACATGTGGACTCTTTTAATTAAAAAAAAAATACATTTAATTTAGAACCCATCGTGAGCATCAGCTAATTGTTTTTTTCTTTAATTTGACATAAATATTAAATATTTTACAATTTAAATAATTTTTACACCAATTAACACTTAATCTTCAATATATGGTTCATTGTTAGATATAAACTGCTGCCACCTTTCAGGTAATTTTCCAATCCCTTGTCGAAAAAATTTCCTTAGTTTGAATTAAAAAAAAACAAGGACATTGCATTTTGTATATTTTCTTAAAAATGGAAATTTTTTCCATCAAAAATTGTTTGCAGGTTTCGAAACAGATGATAATCCGAAGGTGTTAGGTCAAGAGAAAATAGCAAATGTATAAGTTTTTCTCAATCAAGCTCTTCCAGTTTCTGGGAGCTAAGTGTAGATGAGCATTATCCTGGTGAAACAACGCCCCGCCGATTAAATAAAGCTGGAAGTTTTTCACGTGGAATTGTCGTCAGACGGTCCAGTTGTTGACAAAAACAGCTTGTTCCATTTCCAAGAAGATATACAAAATGCAGTGTCCTTATTTTTTTAATCCAAACCAAGGGAATTTTTTCGACAAGGAATTGGAAATGTGGTAGCAGGTTATATCTAACAATGAACCATGTATTGAAGATTAAGTGTTTATTGGTGTAAAAATTATTGATTAATAAACATCGGACAGAATTTATGTTACAACCTGATATTTCCAGTGCTTTGTATTTGTCTATGGATAAAACAATTTAGTATATTTGAACTAGTTAGCATGTAGACAGTTTTTGATTTATTTTTATCAAATATATTTATTTTGTAAAGTTCGTCATTTTGATTTCCAATTTTTGGCATTTTAACTCAAATGTATCATCTTGAAGGGTTAGGTTTTATTTTATAAAAGAAACTATTAAGTTAAAATTAAAACAAAACAATACAACAATAACAATGACAATAAAAATGACTCAATCAAAATAAGTACAATACTAAAACGGAAACGAATGGCGTCACCCAATGGTTTATTCACGGTACCATATTACATATTACATCTTAAAAATACACTTTCAGATAATTCAAATGGCATTGTTACCTGTCAACCTACTAGATAATAAAATCTGTTATTAACAGAGGTGCATTGTTTCGAAGAAATATTATATCTATTCCGAATAATAAAACTATTTTAAGGAATCATTCTGAAACAGTAGTCGACAATTTATAATTTTGTATTATTTAATAAACACCGTACTGTCTTGAAATCAAAATTTTAAAGGCTGCGAGCATTAAAACTTTTGTTCAACTTCACGATTCCATATTTAAAATTTAACGGAAGCCAGTTTTCCATATAAAATGTGTGGGGGTTCTTTGGGATGGAAATAAAATTCGAGTTTTAACTGTACTTTAAAAGATATAAAAAAACTTTATTTTTAATTACGAAATCTTATTTTACGTAAAAAAGAATCACCTTTTTCTAAAACATTTTTTCATGTGACTTTTTTTGTACACTTCGTAAGAGTTTAATAATAAAAAATAAATAAATAAATAGGCCGGCTTTATAATATTTGCGTATAATCTGCGATTATGTTTTTAGATAAATACTGTATCAAAAAGATTATAATCCGTACCTGTCATGTGCAAAAAAGAAAATCAATTGTGTTATAAGCAAGATACAAATACATTATAAACACACCACAACAGAGCAGTTTGCATAATTAGAACGTAGGCGATAATTTCACGAATGACACATTCCGATACGCTTACTAGAATGGAGATGTCTGCACAGAGCAACTCATTCAGAAGAGAGGACCAGTGGCGTAACCCTTAGCTGCCACTGTGAGTGTGGGGTACCAGGTGCCCCATTGTTTCAACTTCAATGTATGTTGTTTAAATTTTACAAGGTTTTGTAATTTTTTAATTATTATATATACTTTTTAAAGTAACCGATTGGAGTGCATTCCGTATTGTTCTTAGATGATAGAGGAATTTTATTGAATTAAAATATTCAATAGCTTACGAGTAGTTAGCATTTTAATGTCTGGGGTACGAGGTGACCCCAGTGTATAGCAGGTATGTTATTCTGGAGAGGTGGAGCAGCTAAGGGTTAAATATACTTATGTTTATGTAATGAATCTGAAACTCAAATTACAAAAAGGTCGTTTTTATGTAAGCAAAAGTTATTTAATTCGCACGAGATCGAGAAGAGAATGTCTGAAATCAAAAAGTGTCAAAGCCTACTCATAAATAGTCAAAATAATTATTTTCTTTTACTACACTTGATCAGTATTGCGATATTCATAGTAAGAGGTCTGAGAGTCCGGATCGATTACTCACTGATCTCACTCACGGTAGTATTTTCTGATTTTATTAATCAATGAGTGCGTTTACACAGCGCTGTTTTTTTTTTCGATTTTGCTGTAACCGATATTGTCAGAGTCAACCTTAGCCATACATCTCACCCAGGATACTAGACTTACTAAGACCGGCTCTGACTACATCCGTTACAGTAAAACCGAAATAATAGCGTCAGTTTGGCTAAAAATGGCGACGTTGTCGTAACTCTTACTGGAGCATCTCTAAGTCATTAGGAGTAAATAATAAAAGATAATATTCAACCATAGTTTACAAAAAATAGCCTATTTATCCTTACCTATAAAATTTCAACGATCAAACATAACAGGCCTATATATATTAAGCAATTAACTATTTAAGGCTTGCTCAAATTTTCAATTCGTCTCAAAAGAGAGGATATGATATTTATTTTCGCACAGTTTTTGTTACGCCACTGGATATAATTGAAGAAAGAAACCAGGTTTAGATGATGTTGCTCCGTTTTATTGACATTTTGTCAACAAATGTCATTCTAGGACGGCTGATTTAAATTCAATCATTAAACGAAGTATGTTGGTATGTCAGTTATGTCGGTACAGTTACTGATAAACCACTTGATTAATCAAAATAAACTGTACAACACAGTCAAAATTTAAACATCATATATAGACACTGCATTTGAAATTAAAAAAAATGTTTATCAAGTTTATTATAGATACGATTAAATGTACCTTAAAATTAATTAATATGCCATCCAAATACAAAATATAAAGAAACTAAAATTTCAGATATGTACTTATAATTATTATTTTAAATTATACATAATATGAAGTAATAAAATAATAACATGCTATTAAATAAAAATGTAATTAAATATAAAGAAAATCGATAAAATTCTATCAACTGATAGATAAACATTTATTGCATAGATATGTCTAAATAATTATGAACATTAACTGATCAAGAATATAAATTTTACGATATATGATTACTTTATAAATAACGTAAACATTAATTAGAAATATTCACAGACAATTTTTGCCATTTTAAGAAACATATAACTACTTAATTTATATTTCACCTAGGTTACATGCATATTTACACTAATATTTAATATTCATTTATTTTGTACTAGCTGTTACCCTTAACTTCACCCATAGAGAAGAAAAAGAGTTAGGTTAGTAAAGCAGATTTATGTTATAGTCGATAAAACAGTTCACTCGTAACAATGTTATTTATACCCATTTTTTTTATCTAATACATTTTTCGGGGTACAATTTTCAGAATATAAAGTAGCCTATGTCTTTCATCGGGATGTTTAGCCATGAAATATAACAAACAGACAGATACATTTTCGTATTTATAATATTAGTATGGAGTATGGATTAATAACACTATGCATCAAAAAAAATCACAGAAATTTGAATAGGTTATTTAGAAGGTATTTGTCATGCCGAAACCGAATTCGTTGCCCAAATGATTCTATCACGTCAGGTTTTTTTAGATATCCGAACCTAAAAGTCCCAAAAATGACGATTTTGGCAATGTTGACGGAATTTATTACTAAGTAGGTAATTTTTTTCTGATGTTTTCTTTCATGATTTCGAATAGTACTATCTTTTCTCTTTAAAATGTTTTTTTTACATTTTACTATGCGATTTTTGTTTACCGAAATATACTACTTTGATGATATATGTAGTAAAGTTCATTGTATCTACTATACTACACTCTATTAACAAAAATATCATATCTTCAAACTAGTACATCTTAGTAAAAAAATCGTACAGTAAAAAGTTAAAACTCATTTTATAGAGAAAAGATAATACCTACTATTTGTTACCGTGACCGAAAACTTTAGAAAAAATTACCTACTTGATAATAAATTCTTTACATTGCCAATATAGTCATTTTTTGGACTTTTAGGTTAGAATATCTCAATACCCTGACGTGATGAAATCAATTGGGCAACAAATTCGGTTTCGGCATGCCAAAAACCTCCTAAATTTTCTATTTAAATCTCTGTTATATTACAAAAGTATTTTTTTGTTGAATAGTGTAATTATTTGATATTTATAATTTTAAACCCTAGAATCGTTATTTTGCAATATAGACATGTATAGAACGTGGATAGATACACCTCATAACTGCAATAGTTATTTTAATAATATATATTATACATATTTCTAAAAAAAATATGTATCTGTTTTAGAGAGAATAAAACCTAAAAGAAAAATCAAAAATAGCATATTAATTAAGTAACAAACATGACATGACATGACACAAGCATGTATGTAATTCTATCGCCTTTTAAAAAAATCATTTTTTTTTTCAAATTCAGAATCCGCTACTAATTATAATAAAATATTCGAGTATCACTTTACAACTACTAGTTTTTAAGTCGATGAAATATTCAAAAGAAAAATAATTAATATACACCGTTAGCATTTGGCGCCTGCTGACATTTTCAAAATAAAAACATAAAGTATTAGAGATAATCATCGAGAGATATTGTGAACCATAATCGGCAAAGTCCTACGCGCTATGTTAATCAGATTTCTGTAAGGAATTGATAATAATAATGTAATAAAGAACATTTTATTAATACGATGAGTAATTCTTATGATACATGTACGTTTTATTAGCACTGTTTAAATTGTAAAGTGGAATTTTCAGTACTACATAGTACATTTTAGGATTGTCCTCACCCTTTTTGGGCATGTGAAAAGTGTTTTTTGATAATACAGGTTTATATTATTTTAATAGATACCTATAACACAATAACATGTACTTGATTCTTTAGAAACTTTAGATGATACCTTTTTTAGTATCGATAATTTTACATTATTATTTATTATGGTACATCTTTGGTATAGTTAATATATTTTTGGAACAATTTTTTATCTTTTTATGTCCGGTATCATGAAGGGACTAGCAAAATTAGCTAGATAGCAAGCACTCACAAATGAGGTATATATTTTGTGATAGTATCTATAGATTCGCTATGAAATTTAGAGCAGTGATACTACAACGTATTGTAATATGTAACACATTACATAATATATAATATGTAAAAGCAGTTATACTAATAAAAGTATCAAAATAAAAACAGTTTAACACCCTTTCCTCAATCTTAGAGGTTAAATTTGGGGAAAAACTTTTCTTATTGGGTACTAAGTTCATAAAAAGAAGACACATATAAACTTTCACGTTTTGTAGGTTCAGGGGTTTGGTCTGGGCGTTGATGAGTCAGTCACTCAGGTGTTCCATCTTTATAATATAAATTAATTACTAAATCCCAACAAAGCTATGTTACCGAATATAATCGTATCAAATACAAATCTCCTAACCATAAAAATGTAAGTTTAGACTTACACGTGTTTGACAGTAGAATTATTATTTTTTAAGTAAAATTTTTATGTTGGGCTCCATTTTGAAAGGTTTAAAATCATTTCTTGTTAAAGTGATAATTAAATTGTGAAAGACGGGGTTGATCGGACAATCCGTTCATTAGATACAGTGTGTTTATACAAAATCATTGTCTAACGAACTACCCTATCTAAAAGCAGCCCCCTTAAATCTTAGTACACATATAGCTGATTGTGAGTTCTTTATATCCAAGTTAACAAATTTCAAACAAAACATTGCGGGCTGCTATGATGAATAAATTTTGGTTCTTACCTCCCGGTCTATTACTACAACTTATCATTGACCGGGCGCGGGTAACATTTTTAGGAACGCTGGTCTATACGATCATAGCTAAAATCGGTTAAACGCACATGTGTAACGTATGACCTCACACATTCACACACACTGTATCGGCAATGTGTGGAATGATTCACCACTTGTTAAAGACTTCTGCATAATATAACTTCCATAAAACGATCGACCCATATCCGCGCGATCACCTCCCGCTCATTGAGATCGTGACTCAACGCCGCGCCGTCGAGGTAAACAAAAGGTGAAACAACCACAACAACGTACATTCGATCAGAGAATCCAAAACAAATGTTATAAATAATATCCACATTATACAGTACACAGATATGGCTTCTCAAAGTTAATTTTTTTTTATTAAAAAAAATGAGTGTAACTAACAATAAGATTGTGGGATCTAATTTTAGTTAATAGATTTAAAATCAATGGCATTTATAATTCTAGATGATTTATAATATAGATTTTAACACAATAATATCAAATCGCTCGTTTAAAATCAATTCCAAAATATTTTGAGAGGTCGTATCTCGAGAAAGGTTTAAAAATTTAAATTTTCCATACAATAAACATACTTTTATCAGAATCAAAACTCCCAAAAAATTTTACAAATGTCATGATTAAAATTTCAATATTTCATAGAAATATCAACTCAAATACATTTTTAAAAAAATTATAAATTATAACGTTTCCAATTTAAACCAGAGTGGTTTCGAAATATACTTAATTTATAGAAGCTCATGAAGTGAAAACGACGATTTCAGCTGAAAATTTCAACAACTCGGTGAAAAAGAAAATGTAAAAATTACTTTTTTTCCTCAAAAATCCTTCCCCTAGAATAAATGTCTGAATTCAACGTTGTACGTGGGATCCCAAATACAAAATTTACTGGGGCCCTTTTATATTCATTAATCACTTTTTAAAGGTACATTAATAACCATTTCTTTTAATCAATTAGCAACGTTACAAAAAAAATATTGTTACAAATTTCAATAAAGAAAAACTAGAGGCACAGTAGCAATAATCTTTCTACGAGGGATTTACAGTGCGTTTGACAGTTGCGTTATGCTGTCATTTTTAAAATATTCAATATTTATTCGTCTAAAAAATTTTTGTTTGGACAGTTCAAATAATTTTTTTTTATTGATATCAAACTATCGACGTTCGATTATACCGTACAAACACTATGTGTTCGATTACTCTACTTTGAATTTAATACCCATATACTTGTAACAAAAGTAACTGTCTCATAGTTGTATTAGAATCACTCTACTCGTCTAAAAGATTTCTGTTTGGACAATTCAAATTTAAATCTTTTTTTTATTGATATCAAACTATCGATGTTTGACTATACAGTACAAACACTATGTGTTCGATTACTCTACCTTGAATTTAATATCCATATAGTTTTAACCAGGGCTGTGGAGTCGGAGTCAGAGTCGGTAAAAAGATACCGACTCCGACTCCTTTAATTAAATAATGGTTTTTACTTCTTTACACATTTAATATTTTTTGTTCGTTTTGAATTTTGAAGTACAATGATTTGAAATTTTCAATTCTGGTCGTAATCAGAATCACCGTAATTCACTCAAAAAAAATTTGCCCGAAAACAATTAAAAAAAAAATTTTGTACAGTAAAGAGTCGGAGTCGGAGGCGGAGTCGGACATTAGAAAAATACAGGAGTCGGAGTCGGAGTCGTAGGTTTTTGTACCGACTCCACAGCCCTGGTTTTAACAAAAGAAACAGTCTCGTAGCTGTTTTAGAATCACTCATTAAACGTCCAACCTTGCATCTTGAATTATAGATGCTGGCTTGCAACAGATTTTTTTTACATACATAATAATTTTATATTTATACTTGAACTTCCTTTTTTGGCAACGGAAATTAAAATACCATTAATTTTCCAATGTATGGTTTTTTATTAAGGAAGTTAAACTATTCTAGATTATTTTTTATGAACTGTTGACACCCAAATGCGTCAAATAGGAAATATTAAACATACGACGAAACTAGTGTATAATTACATGTTAATTTGTATTATTTGTATTCTGTGTAATCGTTTATTGGTTTGGACTTGAATTAATATTTAAAATTTATTTATTTATAATGGATTTTTAATCATACGGATATTATTTTTTTATTTTAATAACATATATTGAATGTTTACAATTTTGTAGTTTCTTACAGGTTTTTGTTCGTTAGACTCTATTCTGACTTGATGAGTTCTTTTGTCACGATAATAACGGAATATTACAATTAAATTAAGATATTTATATGCAAAAATAAAAATATGCCAATTAAACATAAAATATACACTGCTGTCAGTAATATTTCACAATCCAAAGTCGTTAAATATTCTATAGATCGCAAATTTCATTCACGATCATACGACACGTATAAATTACAATTAAAATAAAAATCGCACAAACCTTTTTGTCGCAAACATGATCTTCCCACCCAACAGAACTCCCTGAAGAACTCCTACGTCCTGGATCCCAAGAATTTCTTCTCATATCTAACGAATCAGTCGAAAACTTTCTACCGTACGTACTGCTCGCATTAGAACTAACGGAATCTCTCCTTAAACTATTCGTCGATGCGGACCCGATCGAATCCCGTCGATGGTAATCTCTAGTCCCTAAATAATTCTTTTTCAAAGACGCAGTAGAATCTTTCCTCAAACTGCCGGTAGACACATGATTCACATCTCTTCTTAAAGTATTAGGAAAAGCACTCGGGTGCTCCATTTCCTTTTTCATCGGATACGGAGGAATAATAAGGGAATCCCGTCTTTTATTCGATATTACATTCAATGCAGGCATAGATTCCCTTCTAGGTCCATAAGACTCTCTTCTTTGGGCGACAATGTTACCCAATGAATCCCTTCTGTTCGTCACATGCAGTATATTTCCTAGTGACCCTCTTCTGTTGCCGTTTGCGAATTTCCCGTGCACATCACACTTGGAGTCTGGTTTTGTCTCGATTCTGACATGTATTTCCGGCGGAGATGGTGACTGTTTTGACGAATCAAACCGGATATCAGTGAACAGTGCCTCCAAACGCCGCATGGCAGCGGCGTGATTTATTGCGGTTCCCATGCTCATTGAAACAACAATAACTGTGGCGCGCGATTTGAATTTGTTATGAGTTTCTCTTCCGGCCCGCGATCTTCGAAAGTCTCACCGATATTTATTATAATAATAATAATAAATATACACACTAACACACATAGGTGATGTGAATGTTTTTAGTCTATCAAATAATAATTACTAGTGTTTACGTCTGAATAAGTTTTAAAGACCACAGAACGCTTTGTTACACATGAAATATTTACGTGATTTCACTACATCTTTTATGATGTCACTTTTTGTTCTGTGAAGAAATGAAATATTAAAGAACGATGTATTTCTAATTTTAAAATAATATTAAAGCAAATAATCCTCTTTTAACGAGGGAACTTTGCCCTAAAAATATTTCGTTTAAAATTTTTAATATTTAATAACTTGGTAATAAGGGACACAATTTATGATTAAAAAAGAAATGAAATTTTATGAGATAACGGAAGAATGTGTAGCATTAAAACTGTACTCGGTGATTTTTTTTATTTTTTAGAATAACATTTCTTTTGCACGATGTCGATTTGTATACAGTTTTCATTGTTGATTTTATCAACTGCGAGAAAATATAAGAATCCATTGAATTAATTACTTCTACACATGTGATCTGTTCTCATCATTTAATATATGTGTACAAGAAAAATAAAATAAAAACTTTCATTTTTACATTAAATTTAATCTCTAATACATTTAATAAATTTTATAAAAATAATACTATTGTACCTAATTTAGTTAAAATTTCAACTGGCGTAAGAGGAAAAAATTCTAAAATTAGTTTTTTGTGCAGTTTCAATCAGTATTTTTTTCTTTATTAGTTTATATACATATTAAAAAATATATTTCATAACTTTGATATTCTTATGTCCGATATCATATTGTGGCTAGCAAATTTGCTAACTAGCAAGCACTCTCAAATGAGGTATCAAATTTATGACAGTTATCTTGGAGTTTCGTGAAGATTTTAACAAGTTTCGCACACGCGTTGTATGAAATACCAACGGTATTAAAACAGTGGTTTTATTTTGTATTTTGTACGGTCAAAGTCGCCAACTGTGTTACAATATGTTAAGGTATCACTGCTATAAATTCCATAGCAAATTCATAGAAAATATCTCAAAATTAATACCTCATTTGAGAGTGCTTGCTAGTGAGCAAATTTTGCTAATATTGATAATATCGGACATTAGATTAAAGAAATACGAGTTTTAAATATTTTCTCTTTCAAAGTCAATAAGATTCATAACCAAAAAAATGTAATTGTTTTTCAAAATTGATTTTTTTACGTCCTATAAAACTAAAATCATTTATTGTAGGTATTAATAGAAAGAAAAAAAATGAAATGTATTATATTCAATTTTTGATGAATCAAACACATCTCAAGGTACGTGAAAATAGTGATTTTTTATTAATATATATATTTTTTCAGACAAAACAGTTAATAAAAAATCTGATACTAGTCAGTTACTACCACATGTTTGCAACATTTTGAAAATTGTTTGTGAAAAGTTCTTTTACGTTATAAATATTTCCCTGACATAACAGATTGTCAATAAAATTTTAAGTAAAATATTATCGAACAAATTATAACTGACCCAAGAAAAAAATACAATTCAAAATATAAAAAAAATAATAATTTCGAAATATATATTTTTTAAATAAATAAAAATAACCGTACAACAACCTTGCGCATCAATCAAAAATCAAAACAAACAACCTCTAACAAAATAATTACATAACACGATAGATTAACAATAAGTGTAAAACAAACGCATCAACTACAAAAATTAAAAATCAACAATGAAATGTAAACAAACCAACACTTGCACCGAACACACAAACGCACTAAAACAATGGCCAACTTGACTGACTGAACACCTCAACAACCTTACATAGCGTACGAGTAGTTTGTTGTATAAGTACCGGGGGTCGCTGCTGAGACTGACTGAATGACTGGTGTTGTCAAGCCTGCTGGCGGTGGACCAGCACGCGCCTAATGTGGGGAAACACCTTCATGTTGTTATATGTATGATACCTGGCTCTACACGTATGTGTACATATGCAAGCACGTATGTATTTAGAAATGGTTGTAGCGTATTTAGAGTTTCCATGTTTTTCTTTAATTCAAATAAGATTATAAGGTACTGGCATCAGTCTTGGACAACACTCCAGTGTTGAATATTTTTAACTGAATTAGAAATATTTGTGATTTGATGATAATTGATCATTTTATTTAAAAACAGTGGATAAATAACACTATGCAACAAAAAAATACTTTTGTAATATTACAGAGATCTGAATAGAAAATTTAGGAGGTTTTTGGCATGCCGTAACCGGATTTGTTGCCCAATTGGTTTCAACACGTCAGGATTTTGAGATATTCTAACCTAAAAGTCCCAAAAATGACTATATTGGCAATGTTAAAGAATTTATTACCAAGTAGGTAATTTTTTTCTAAAGTTTTCGGTCACGGTAAGGGGGCGTCCATAAATTACGTGAAGTGTTTTTTTAAATTTTCTGTCCCTCCCACCCCCCTGGTGAGATGTCGTGAGATTTTATTCAACCCCCTCCCCCATCCCCCAATCTCACGTGAGATTTTTCAAAATGTGGGTTTCTTATGTAAACGCGTTGGATTGTTATTGTAAAAAGAAAAAAAATTTACTTCGTACTTTTATTTACGACTAGTAATCAATATTGCTGAGAGTTATAAGTGTAATAAAAATTATTACACATTATTTGACAGTCAGTAGATGTATAACGTCAAAGTATGAATGAAATTATTTTCTTTCCAACGAATTAGTGAATGATCTTAATCGTATTGCGATATACGCTTAAGATTAATTCTTAAGCATGTATAATCTGGATTAAATGGACCAAAATAGTATAATTTTTTTTTGTTTCAATCAGAAAAAAAATTGCGTGATATTTGCCGAGACCCCCCCTCTCTCCAACGTAAGATTAGATGAGATTTGACTCGACCCCCTCCCCCCCTTAAACATCTCACGTAATTTATGGACGACCCCTAACAAATAGTATTATCTTTCCTCTTTAAAATGAGTTTTAACTTTTACCTGTATGATTTTTTTTAGTCGAGATGTACTAGTTTGAAGTTAATAGAGTGTAGTATAGAACTTTACTACATATATCTTCAAAGTAGTATATTTCGGTAAAGAAAAATCGCATAGTAAAATGTAAAAAATCATTTTAAAGAGAAAAGATAGTACTATTCGAAATCATGTTAGAAAACTTCAGAAAAAAATTACTTACTTAGTAATAAATTCCCCAACATTACCAAAATCGTCATTTTTGGGACTTTTAGGTTCGAATATCTAAAAAAAAACCTGACGAGATGGAATCATTTGGGCAGCGAATTCGGTTTCGGCATGACAAATACCTTCTAAATCACATATTCAAATTTCTGTGAATTTTTTTTTTTTGCATAGTATAATTATCGCCGTTCGGTATACTATCAAGAAAAGTGTATTTTTTAACGTACATAAATATGTTACAATCGTTTTAAATTTTATACTTTTATAACGTTTGTGTAGTAGTACTAATCATTATAATATAATCATTAGGAAGTGTTCACTACTGGTTTTACTTTTTCCATTACTGGAGAAAAACAAATACAAAATAAAAAGTTATAATTTAGTAAACTATTTCTGCAGATTTAGGTAATTAAATTGATTTAATAAAAGGGTAGTTATTTTTATCAGTAACATACGTTTCATGAGAATTACAAAAAAGTATTCCACCAATAAAAAAAACATACTTAGCGGTAACGCGTCCAAGACTGGTGCTAATACCTTACTTAAAAATGTAAACAAACAGAGAATTTTCTACTGAAAATTTTCCTCCAGATATGTTAACTGCTGTAAAAACAAATTCGACTATCCTGCGTTAAAAAAATGCTTTAACTTTTTTATATTATTCTCAACCAACATTTAAATTGTATTTTAATAAAAATGTCAATTTTGTGTAGGTAAAACTTTAGCTATCGCTTAGGGTACATTTTACATCATGGTAATCGGTCAGTATTCTTATAATCATAAGATAAATTTAGATGTGTTCATTTTATTCCATAAAATTCTGTGGGGGACTTATTTATTATATTTTCTTACACTAAAACGTAATAGCTATGAAATAAAATTTTCGATTTAAAAAATGCTTTTAGTAAAACTATAATTTACAAACTTGAACAATAAATTATAAAAAATCATACTTTATGTGGGTTTTTAAGATATAGGTAGCCATTAAAATTAATTCAATGTAGGTTAAAATACACAATAACACGATAAATATAATAACTAATAGGCATAAAAACATAAATATGTCCACGCGAAAAATATTTATAGAACGAACTAAACAAAATTATTTGATAAAAAAGGCTACTGGCAACAAATTTGATTTTGAAACATTTAAACTACACAGCACCGTTACAAATTTAAATTTACGATGACATTGAATAAATGATATACAGGGTCCTCCAATAGTGTGTCCGGCATTGATTTAAGCCCAAACTATTGAAGATAGAGTTTTAGGATAAAAAATTTATTATATATATTGACCCTAAAGAATTTCAGGAAAATATTTTCAACCCCCTAAAACCACTCCTTGGGGGGTAGTTTGAGGGGTACATACCCGTTTCTCAGTTAAATCAAATGGAATGGTATATCAAAAAGTACATATTTGTAAAGATCATAAAAAAATAAGAAACTTTCGTAAAACAAAAATTTTCATACTTTCAATTGTTTAAAAAATATGGCGACTTGTTCTCAAATTTTAGGGTTTCACTAAAAGTGCTCTAATTTCGTTAAAAATTAATGGAATTTCATTATTTTTTTCAAATTTAGAAAGTAGAAATAATGAACTTTGTAAAGATGAATGACTATTTGTGATCTTGATAGTTTAAAGTGTCATACGCGATATATCAAAAATTCAAAAGTTCAACTAGGGATAATTCGAAACTTTCAAATACAACGGTATATCAATTAGTACTTTTTCTTAAAAAGGATATGTAAATAAACAACTTTTGTTAAGAAAAATTAAAATTTAAAATTATAATTTTAAAATTGAAAACTGAAAATTAAAATTTTTAATTTTAATTTTTTTTTATCAAAAACTGTTAATTTACATATTTTCTTTAAGAAAAAGTACTAATTGATATACCATTGTATTTAAAAATTTTGAATTATCCCTAATTGAACTTTTCTATTTTTGGTATGTCGAGCATGACACTTTAAACTATTAAAATCTCAAATAATCATACATCTTTACAAAGTTTATTATTTCTACTTTCTAAATTTAAAATAATAATAAAATTTCATAAATATTTAACGAAATTAGAGCACTTTGAGAAAAACTCTAAAATTGGATAACAAGTCGCCATATTTTTTAAACAATTGAAAGTATGAAAATTTTTGTTTTACGAAAGTTTCTTATTTTTTCATTATCTTTACAAATATGTACTTTTTGATATACCATTCCATTTGATTTTACTGAGAAACGGGCATGTAACCCTCAAACTACCCCCCAAGGAGCGGTTTTAGGGGGTTGAAAATATTTTCCTGAAATTCTTTAGGGTCGATATATATAGTAAAAATTTTATCCTAACTCTCTATCTTCAATAGTTTGGGCGTAAAACAATGCCGGACGCACTATTGGAGGACCCTGTATAAATTAAACTTCACATTTTATAAAATATATACTATATAAGCTATTGTTTTGCGACTATTATGAAATGCGTGCTTTTCGCTCAGAGCGTTACCGAGTGAGTTTTTATGCCGGTATTATAAGTGTAATATACGTTCGTATGTCATGTAAGTATTTCTCTGTAGATGGAATTGCTGCGTTCAAAAGAAAACAACTTTTTTTTAATTGAAACACTGTATGTTTTTCATCAACTCTGAACTGTAATTATAAACAGAAAACTAGCACATACAAAATAAATATTTACAGAAATTTGTATTTTTTTCTTTACGATTTCTACAGTTTCATGTATGCATACTTATATATACTTAAGGGTACACTGTAACCTCTCCTTAAGTTTACTCTCTAAATGTATAAACTTCACTGAAGGTATAAAATTTACCTCCCAAACGTATATTTTCTTCTAGGTATCTTTCTCGAGACACTAGTTTTAGGTAACGTGAAATTTAAATCTTTGCAAATGGAAACTAAATACTTGTAATAATAATATAAACAAAAAATAGTCTACTTCAAACATCAAATAATTTAATTAACTCAATATATTTATATACGTAATACAATTGAGTAACAAAATAATATTTTTACTCAATGGTAATACCTAACAATAGGGTGTATCGGTAAATCCGACCCTGATATTAGTCATTAATTTTTTAATGAATATGGTAATTTCGATATAAATCGCTATATTCATTGCTGGTAACAATTAAAATACATTATTCAATCACTATAATTTTTTTTAATAATGTAAAAAATAAGCACCCAAGAATAAATCATATTATTATTAATATATCGCAAGTACAATAAATAAAAACATTATTATTATTATGTCCTTATGTATGACTTCATATTTTCGTGGAAATAGGTAATAAAATATATACTGTAAATGTATATATATAGTAATTGTAATAGGTATATTATAAAGATAATAAATTTTACAGAATGTATCTCATGATGGCGAAAATAGTCAGAATTGGAATCAGGGAAAGTCAAATTAGATATTTTTATCAAAATTTAGAATTCGAAAAAAATTACTACTATAGTTTCTTATGCTACATACTACATAGTTCATGTTTTCCATGTATGTATATGGTCGTATAAGAAAGTAAAAAACATACTGACAAAAAATTTACGGTAAAAACAAGCATCATTATAATAATAACAGTAGAAACTATTATTAGTGTCATATTATTCAATTTAATTATAACTGAAATATCGATAAATATTATTGAATTGTCAATTACAAAACTAATTGAAAATAATGTTTTTATAGGACATATGATTTTACGCTTCATTACACGCAGAAAATTAACTAGTAAAAATTATCGTGAAATTCCTAGTAAACTTGGGACATCGCAACTTTCTAACCAAAAATAATAGTATTCATTAGAATTTTTTGCTTAAACTGCTGTAAAAACTCCACCTCCTAAGAATAAAGTTTACTATAATAGTTGGTAAAGTTGAAAGTAGTTAAATAATACCATAACTTTTTTATTTTCTACTCAGAAACATTTAAATTTTACTTATAAAAATGTATATTTTCACTAGAATGTCTAGTAATTGTTCTCCTTATACTTAAAAATATTAAGAATTATATCTATTTTCAAATAAATTTTTCTAGTAATTCTGGTAATATTTGATCTAAAGAGTATCACGGAACTTAAGTGACGCTGCATCACGTGACATAGGTACGATTTTGCGCAGTTTACGTCATCTCTGTTCTGACAGATATACATAAAGATGGTAGCCATTTCTGTTACACACAACCAGATTACAACGGAATAATTAAAATACATAAGTACTTGAGAAAAATTAAATATTCAATACAGTAATTGGCGTAATTGGTTTTATGTGCACGTAAGTACATATTTACATATATTCAATACTTCTTAAAAACATAATATTTTATGTGTTTACGTGTTTCAATAGCAATGCTATCAGAGTCCTAAAGACACAGATTTTAATTTATATAAAATATTAGAGGAATTTGATGTAATTTTTATTGTTTTGTACTCCATGTTTTGTTTTCATCAAAAAGCAGTAACATTTATTAATGAAATTTTTGAAAAACTATCATAATTCATATGTATACACTAATGTACAGCGTTAAATACATACTGTACCTATTTACATCTAACAATTTTATTTTTTAGATAGGTATAAAGTACCTGAATGACCAGAAATTAAAATAAAAGAGGAAACCGACAGGACATAACAAAATTTCTATTCAGGAGAAATGTTATAATTTTCTATTACAACTTCAGGTAATTTAAATGAAAAATCATAATAAAAACAAATTATATTATTAATTTATTCTGTATTTTTTCACAGATGACAGAAGTTCGATTTATGAGTTTGGTTTAATATTTTTTGAGTAAACGTCAGCTATAGAAACCAAGACGATAATAACTGAACTCTCGTTAAGTCTCGTCTCGTGTACAGCCCTAATTTAATTATAATTTATGAAAATGAAAATATTTATAGATATTTTAATATTACTAATTCACTTCCAAACAATGCCATATTAGTTATAATATAGTTATAATTCTGAGTTATAACATCGTATGACTGTTATATTATGTTTACGAATACAATGTTTATTTTTATAGTTAGGGGCTTCGCTCTCCAACCTTTATATTAAGCTGGGCATTTTAGTTCATGGCAGAGAGCGTTCCGCTCTCAATAGTTTAGTCGTCTAATGAATTTTTTCATTCTTGTAGTTAAAAAAATTTTGTCGGATTCAACAATGACAGTTAATTGATATTGGATTGTTGTTGGATTTTAATGTTGTAATGTTTTTTATGTTAAATTATTTAATAATTAATTTTATTTTACTATTTTTTTCATCAAACTGCTGTATTTTTTGAGTTCATTATTAATTTATAAATGATATTGACAATTTTAAATGTATATTTGTAGTAATCATTTTTTGAAAATCGAATTTCATTTAAAAAATTTTGAAGATGATACATTATTTATATAACAATTTTAGCAATACATTTTGATTTAATTTAAATTTGTGACGTTACTTATTTTCATTGTCATAAAATATTTAAAAAATCACGTGCTTTCGATAGTCATATCACATTGATGTGAATGACAATTAAAATTGTATGTAGGTATCTATATGTCATTGTATAAATTAACGTTTAACATAACTTTAGTAAAATAAATTCATAATTGGTAATAAAGTATTCCAAACAAACTATTTCACATAAAAATCATATAACCTCATTTTCAATACTGTATCGGGATCAATTGAACAAAAGAGCGGAGCGCATACGAACTAGTTCCTCTATATCTCATGAGGGAGCGTTCTTTTGAATTATATTTTTCTGCTTCTCGCCTTGTATAAATAGATTATAATAGTCTTTTTTTAAAACATTGTTATAAATTATAATTGGAATTCAATATTAAAAATTGAGATGTGTAATTTAGAGAAAATTAATATGTTATTTTATTAGTATGTAAATTATATTATGTAGGTATTTTATATTATAGTGTGATTTCTTTCAATTGTAATCAATAAATATAAACATTCATATTAACCTAATTTTTTCCTTAATCATTTATCCTTAATTAATTTAAAAATAAATAAAAATCATAGAAATATTGGATTTTTTTATTATACTATTTGTATAAAATTTATCCTGCACGGTTGGTAAAATATACTCATAATATGTGTTAATTTTATCTGACAACATATATACTTTTTACCATGAAGAACTAGTAAAATTTCGCTCGCATAATTATTACCAGGAGAAAATGTAAAACTTCATCTGCAGGTAGAAGTTGGTACTAGAATGTGATGATGTCCCAGCATCACTAGAAATAAGGTAATTTTTGACAGTAATTTTGCGGTTATATTTACAAGTAAATTCTCTCCGTGTAGACATTTGATGAAATTAATGTTTTCTCTTTAATGATGCATAAAAAGAAAATTATGATCGTATTATGCGCGTTTTAAATTAAAATAAAAGCATTAGAAAGGATACGTACAATATAAAAAATGCGTGTTTAAAAATAAATCAACAGAATCTCATAATTATAGGTACAAATATATTTAAAAATCTAGTGGTTTAGGAATTTCGTGATAAAAACCTTATAACTGAAAATACACGACTAACTGCTAACATCCAAAATTCGTAACATCCCCGTTAAGAATATATCTAAAAATCACGTATTACGTCTATGTGATGATATTCACATGTAAAAAAATATTAAATCCAGCCGTACTGTTTATTTAATCCAAACCTAACTGGCACAAAGGCAACTTCTCATTCTATTTTTGTATTCCTGTTTTATGCTACTCTACCAATATGAAGATTTCAAGATGAATTATTGCAACCAAAAGTATGTCAAGAAAGAAGACAAACAATTTGACAAATATAATGATATAATGTCAACAATTTTTTTTATATACTATACACAAAGTACGAACAGTTTTTTGAGTCACCAAAAGACCAGATGTCAAAATAACAAATTCCATGAACACCTACATGTTAACACTAGTTAATTAATTCTCATAAAAGAGAAAACTAATTATTATCAACATTAAGAAGTAATAATTTTATTTTATAAACATAAAATAATAATTACTTTCAACGAATATAGTATCAAATAACAGTATTGTAAAATTAAGATACCACCCACAGACCGCGAAAAATTTTTATGACAGAGATATTATGTATATATATGTTGGTACATGTTCCCAGCAAAAAAATGAAACAGTTGAATGTTTTACTTTTAAAAAAATGTTTAACACGATCGGATAAAATGAAGTAATAAATATTTACGTTTTGTAGCTATATACCTGGTGTCTCAGATAACTTTTCCAGCATGGGAATCTCAGTAATTATATTGCTATGTTTAAAGTTTAAACCATTTTTTTAAATAGCAACAAACTCTATACATAGTATTATTTGTAAGGACGAGTGAGTATTAAGACACTTTTTTAATTCCACGTGATTCATTTTTTAAAATCATATTTGTATTTTCTTTTAAAATTGAATACCAACAAAAAATTAACGATTTGCTTGTACTTAAAAACATTGATGTCGTATAAACAAAAAGCAGTCCGTGTGAAACAATCCTTACACATTGATTAAAACGGTATTAGATCAAATATATCTCGGAGCGATGCTACGATTTATCGAGAGACTATTTCGGTAATGATTCTAATCAGATTCGAAGGCTGATATTTATAAAAAGAAAGGGCGTGGTCCAAGTGTTTTTATTTTACTTTACAGGTGTTAGATATAGACTCTTGGTGCACGATTTTGATAAACAATAATTGTGTATTGCATTTCTTTGTTTACGTATCTACGTGTACAGTTTTATTCCGATATAATGCAGTTAATATTTATTTATTAAAAACATACTGTCACATATTTTTTTAATGATATAATATGATTTATTTCTTGTACTATTGATTGTGATTTTAAACAAGTAACACCACCTCGAACTTGAAACTATTCAAAAGTAATACAACTAACAATAAGTCCATTAAAATTGTATGATACAAAATAAAATTTATTTTTTTCTTAAAAAATAAGGTTGCACGACGAGACTGTTCGGTTTCGGTCTCAGAGATGAAACGAAACTTATCTAGCTTTCATCTCGTCTCTTGTGAAAAACTAATGAAAACGAGTTATCGCATTTTTAAATAAGTTTATTCAAAGTTTTTTTTAGGCGCTGGTAAATGATTGTTTTACTAACTTTTATTAATATATTATATTTTATATATATGTAGGAACATTACAGTTAAATAATATCCTTTTTAAATTTGCCTTATTTAACTCACCGCGATATTTATTTATTTATATGTTTGTGGCAATCCCATTTCCATAGCTACATGTTTTAAAAAATACCATTTGTCACTATTGTCAATTGAAAATATTTTTTATTATTGACATTGGACATCGATAGAAATAGAAGGAAATCTATTAAAATCAATAAATATTAATGTAAATATATACATAATACAATATATACGTGATGTGTTTCAGTGATAATTAATTTATAGAAAAACTTGATATAAAAACGAATTTAAAAATGGTTATTTGTTGGTAAAGATTCAGAAGGTATGTTAACATGAACTTTTTTTGAATTTTGTTCTTTGTATATGTTTAACTAAAAAGTCAAAAATAAAAAATTATAAAAAAACCTTTTTTAAAAAACAATTTGCCTTTAAAAAACCAACTAAAAAGCTGAAAATAAAATTCGACTCGTTCGTTCTAAATATTGCATTTTAAAAAAAGTTGATTTTGTTCATACTAGAAGATACTCTTTTTAACTCTTCTAGTATGAACAAAATCAACTTTTTTTAAAATGCAATATTTAGAACGAACGAGTCGAATTTTATTTTCAGCTTTTTAGTTGGTTTTTTAAAGGCAAATTGTTTTTTAAAAAAGGTTTTTTTATAATTTTTTTTAACATTATTAATTACACGAAACACATTATATTATAACAATTAATTCTGCCTATAGAAACTAGTCATATTTATTATATATTGATAGTGTTATTTTAAGATAGGTACGCAGTTTACATGGTATTTGACGGTTCATTAATAAAATACCACTCCACTACATTAGTTTAATTAAGGTTAATGCGTATCATGTGCTATACCTTTCTAATAAAAACTATGCACTATACTTAAATACATGATTGATAATCGATACTGACGTTTGAAATTCAATTAAAAATGATTGGCAAAGATATTATCAACGTTATCAGCAAATAAATATTGCGAAGATAAATGTATTTATAAAGAAAAACTATTTATAATGTATGTCGTATAAAAATTAAATTAATAATAAAAATAAATCATTTAACGCATTGGATTTTAACGAGAAAAATAATTTAAAAGGACAGGACCCAGCTGTCAAAAAACGTATAGAAGAAGAAAATATTTTAGTAAAATCATTACAGCAATATTTAGTACACAAAGATTTTTAATAAAATTATTTTTATTAAACTTACTGTTACTTCAAATGAAATCATTATATTGTAATGGAAAAACAGTTCTTCTCCATTTAAATATTAAAAAAATCATATACAGTACAATCAAAGTATGTAAAATATAAGGTCGTCTCATTACTCGGCGCAAGAGAGAGAGGGAATGTGTCCAATCACAACAAATATAACCTCGTAGGACGTCATCTGGAGTGCCCTAGCTGATTGGTCAAAAGCTAATGAGGCAACCTGTGTATTTACTAACCTTGCAGTACAATTTGAATAGAAATATACCACACTAATATCCGTTATTATAAAGGAACTAGCAAAATTTGTTAGTTAACAAGCACTTTCAAATGGGGTATTAAAACTTACTAACAGTTCTCTTGAAGTATCATGAAGTGTAATACAAGTTTCTCACACGTGCGGTAAGTAAACATCAATGTTATTAAAACATTGGTGATGTTATGAAAATTATATTGTACGATCACCAACTGTATTATAATAAGTTGAAGTATCACTGATCTAAATTCCAAAACAAATCCATAGATACCTATATCACAGAATTAATACCCCATTGAAAGTGCTTGCAAGCAAACAATTTTGTAAGCTCCTTATTAATACCGGACATTATACTATTAATATAGATCAAAATTAGTTACAGTTTATTAGTTTATAGTTAAACTTGATGTAGAATAAATAAGTATGTGGGGGTAGAGGAGTAATATATTTTCAGAAAGATTTTCAGGTCCCAAGTGTATACGTTCTAGAAAGTTTTACTGTATCTGCCTAAATATTTAAAGATAAGCATAAGTGTTCTGTCAATTACATTGTTTGCGAGCAAATTTTTTATAATAATGGATATTAATTAAAATTTTTCCTTTTAAAATATTACAAACATTTAAATGTACATAATGAAATGTTTTTATGGATTTGTATGAAAAGGCAGATGTTCAATTTAATAGTTGCATAATTTGATATAAAAAAAGTTATATTATAAGAAGAATTAGAAGCGATGTTTAAAACAAAAAACGTTTGCAAAAATTACTTTATCTTTGAAATTTTAACAAAAACTGAAATTTCTCATCAAAATAAATCAAAATCAAGAACAAGCCCGAACATTGTAAATAACTTAAGAAAAGATTATAAGAAGCTTCATTGAACATCCTGAAATTATTCATTCTGAGCAAAGATATCGTCAAAATAAAATCAATAAATTAAACATATTAGATAATATTAACCAACATTAATTTTAATTTATTAATTATTAGTTAAACTTGATGCAGATTAAGTAAGTATGTGGGAGTAGAGGGAAAATATATTTTCAGAAAATATATACGTTTATAAAGGTTTTATTGGATATGTATAAATATTTAAAGATAAGCATGAGTGTTCTACCAATTACTTTGTTTGAAAGAAAGCTCTTTGTAATACTTGACATTAATCAAAATGTGTCCGTTTAAAATATAAATTACAAACATTTAAATGTACACAATGAACGCAGAAATCACTGACCTAAAGGATGCATTTATTTTGATTACCTCAAATTTCAATTCGTAGTCATGAATTAATTTCATCAAAATATAAATTGAATTGCTGTACACCAAACAATCATACATTAAATTAAATTAAAACACCATCCCATTAAACATGAACTGTCTCTTTCACAAATAAAAAACGCCAATCACTTCCTAACTTTAAATCAAAAAGGAAACGACATGTATATATTATTTCAAAGAAATCGTGACTTAAACAAAACACTTTAATGCAGACAAAAAAGTCTATAAAAAAGCTATTTGTATTCAAATGAAATAGTTGTATTACATGGAATGGTTTTAAAGAATACATTTATTTCAAACCTCATGAATGAGTTATATATAATTAATTATAGTTGGTATCTAAATATGGGAATAATGCACGTGTTTAATTATAATAAACGTTGCAATGAATTACTAGTGACATTGTTTAAATTAATAAGCTATTTATAATATAATTGTATTAGCTGATCATAACATCAAGTAAGTACATGCTGTTATTTAAAAATTTAAATTACATCAAAGTTTTTTTTTAATAACTGTAATTTAATCGCATCAGTTATTGAAATAGAGCTCATTTACTTGTATTATTCTTATCCCATTTTTTGCAATTCTTGTAAACAAGCCACAAAATACATGTCATTTGACCACAAAAGCGTTTTTAAATTAAAAATTTTGGTATAAGATCAGATTTTTTAGGTGTGTTAGTAAATAGCTCTTTTCGATTAGTGGTACGAACAGTAAATTTTATTGTTGTTTATGATAGTTTTTATAATTGATTCTTACAACTGTTTCGCATAAACGCTTCTCTCTCCCCTCTAAAAATAAATAAATAAACAAATACATAATTTGTAATAGTAATCAAAGAAACATATTTTTAGGGCTGCACAATTTGATCTAAAAAAATTATATTATAAAAATAATTAGAGGCGATTACTAAAACAAAAAACGGTCGCAAAAATTTCGTAAACTGAAATTTCTCAGAAAAATAAAACAAAATCAAGAATAAGTCCAAAACTGCTAAATAACTTAAGAAAATATTACAAGAAGCTTCATTGAACATCCTGAAATGATTCATTTCCTGTGAGCAAAGATATCGTCAAAATAAAATCAATTAATTGAACATTTTTATAGATTTTATACTGACGATATCTTTGCTCACAGATGCTGAATCATTTTAAGATTTGGAATGGACTTTCTAATAATCTTTCTTCAGTTATATACAAAATTTGGGCTTACTTTGGGATGTTTTATTTTTCCGAGAAACACCTTAAGTAAAAATAACTAAAATCCCCAATAAACCTTCTTATTCTCCACACATGTCTATTAAATAATTAACAATACGCATATAACATGTAAAGCGTATGGAGTCATACAGCATGTAGATATATTATACCTAACTGTTTTGCATGTATGTATAAATAGTTAATGTGATTTCTTGATTAGACAACAAACACTCGACATAGCATCCAGTAATTTATCTTAAAGATGCTGTAGATTCCGTTATCATGCGGACCGTTGTAACCAAATTTTATGGGAAATTATTTATTACTGTATTCATGAACATATGATCAGGGGCCAGAAATGGTTTTTTATATTATTATTGGTAGCGTTTAGTGAATGACCAATTATCAAAAAACCGATATATGAAGATTCTTTAATATATTTTAATTTTAAGCATAGCTAAATGATAAATTATTATATACGCTGTAAACACCGAAATGTCCTAATTTGTATTTGTTCTCTATCAGAGTATTAGTTTTATTAACCCTGTATTGGTTTATTTTTAATTTCCTATTTATGCATCAATTACAGATCATATGAACACTATGTTCAAAATTGAAATTTAGCACAATCTTATTTAATTTAAAGAACCAAATACCAACATATTTATACAAAACTCCTGGTATGTTTGTATTTAGTTTAAAAGTTTAAAATGAAGCTGGCTTCTTGTATTTTGAAATCTTCATATTAATCGTGCTTTTTTGGAATATTTTCATAGGTATCAATAAAAAAAGTAATTAAAACGAACCCAATTATAATAATATTAACTAACATACATCTATACTTTTTGTTGATAACCATAAACTCATGTGTATAGATATTTTCTATAAGTAGGTATATGTGTCGTTTTTTTTCACTTAATACATAACTGAAAATAGCATCAGCTATGCAAATAAGAAATAAGATAACGTATCATCATGTGTCAAATCATAAAATATTCGTAGGAAATAACATCATAGAACCAATATTAGGAAAATATTACACAAAAATAAATTCATTATTCACGAATACAACGGTCACAAAATCGTTACCAATTAATTAAAAAAAAATTATCACTAAAACAATCACAAAAAACTACCCACTTTTGAAACCTCACCACTACACAAACAAAACACCGCACAAAAACAATCAAAATAAGTAACCACTCGATCATAAGAACAACAGCACAGGTATAAAGACTTGCTGCATCAACATCGACAACGAACGGGGCATTACCGCCGCGACTGTTTCAAACCGAGTGCCGCGGAACAGCGGACATAAAACTTTGTCACACGAAACCGCTAGCGGTCCACGTCCATATCTACCTGTATGTTTGTCTGTATGTGTGTGTGTGTAGCGGATTCGACATTGATGATCTTTAATCAGAGGACGCTATTTTTCCGGTCACTTAGTTTGTATTCATTTGTTTAGGTACAGTCAAACACCTGTGCAAGGTTTCATGATCGATTACGTTGTGGCCGATTGTTATTACACGATATGGGTTATTGACTCGATAATTTAAAATACACTGAATTTTTAACATAAAAAACATATTAACGGGAGGACGAAATTTCATTCTGTGAAAAATTAATCGGTAACGTAGTAATATTTCATACCAACAGTATCAAAGATTACTATACCGTATGTTAAAATAATTATAAAACTTAAATAAGTTATTAATAGTCAGATGAAAACATTTTATTAACATTTTTATTTATTTACGATGCGTAGGAATGGGAAAAAATTAAAATTTGCATAGATTGATGAAAAAAATTTTTAACACCCGACATGGTAAAATTTAAAAGAACGTCTACTACAATTCAATATACTGTATATCAGTTTCTATGACGGCGATAGGCCAGATATGAAAAGTAATATAGAAACATATAGTAAAATTATAGAGAATGTACGTGAAATTTTTATATGCAAGAAATTAAATTAAAGAATACCGTAGGTATATTACTTTTTTTAAAGTAAATAAATTTTAATAGGTACTATGTTAAAATTTACCAGTATGTCATTGTAATTTTTCATTACCTTTATTATAAATTCTAGCGACTTTTCTGTTAATTTTTTTTCAGAAGTTGGTTCTGTCCTCAGGTTCACAGCATTTTCTGTTAATTTTTAAAAGAATATTCTCTTCGTGTAAGAATAACATCGATGGTCTTAGGTCATAACATGATAACTTTATTTCCTTTACATCCGTTTGTTATATTCATGGAATTAATTCGATAAATACGTTAAAAAGCTATTGATACCTGAACAAAACTAGTTATAAATTATTCTATTAAATAATATTTTCAAAAATAACAATTTTCGAAAAACCTTTCATTCTAAAAAAATACCCGGAACCAAACATTTTTTACGTTTTACGCTTTTATCTTATGATTTCAAAGCAATGATTAAAGACACGATTTATGTACAGGAATCAGTTAAATAACTCTAATACTTGCACTACAAAAAAAAATAAAGAAAATAATCAAGAACCGAAATTAACCTTGATCCCATTTAGCTGAAGAGACCCGTCTTTGACTATAGAGAGGTATGTGTGTAGAGGAGAGCGGACTGGAGCCCCGCGGCGCGAATGCCAACACTGTGAGACCCGGTAACCATCCGCTGTCTCGCTGCAGAAGACATGCTCGCCGCTCGCCGCCGGGTCTACACAATGTGTGTTCGTTGCACAATGGTGCCAACATACGCACACAAAACAACCGTTTTTTATATTAAAATTACACATCTGGCAAAATTAAATTCTAATCTTCAACAAAACCAGTACATAGGTTAGATTGCCTCTGAAATTTAACAAACACAGCACAATTCGATACCTTGTCAAGAGATTTGAATTAACTTTGCTTGAACGTAATTCCTTCAAAATACCAAGCATAATGCAGTAGAAACCGGTTATAACGACATCGAAGAGACCGGTCATATTGGTCGTAAAAAGCGGATAGTCGTAATAACCGGTAAAATTGCAATTATATGGAATTCAGTTGGATTATTTTGATATTTAGAGTCGTTAAAACCGATACGTTGTACTAACCGATGTCGTTATAACCGGTTTCAACTATTAATAAAATTGAAAAATTAAACTTAAAATTTCATCACTGCAGTCATTTTAAAAATATATTTGATAAACCGTACCTTTTAATTCACCAAATAGGGATGCAGATTTGAGATTGAAAAAACATTATTTAAAACTAGTATTGTAACTCTTGACGGGTTAAACTGCTTGATTTTTTCTTTAATCATTTAATATGTACTCGTATTGTATATGCTATAGAATCGATAAAATCATAGACATTGAGCATGGACCGCGCATTCTGTGTTAACATAATGGTGTAACATTTCTTCATAACAATGAGAGAGATGTGGTGGCATTTAGGATACATCTATCTACTTTTCTAAGAAGAATGTAATAGTTACTCCTGTTTAAATAAGGATAAGTATATCCTAAGTCCTAAACTATTTTCTATCTTTTTTCTTTGACACGACTTTGTTTTCGAGTCTATGGATAAAACTAAGAATTCTTTTAGGTTTATTTTTCTTCCAAAAAGTATTGCCAACTTCAGATAGCAGTTTTAGTATATGAATTATTTGGTACTTGGGACCGTGCCAAATATTGTATATCATTACTTCACGTATAATTTTCCCAAACAATCGATCATTTCTTAAGTACTTAATACAAACAAAACTGTATACATTATCTTCTTTAGTTTCTCTTAAACAATAAGCAATTTATTAAACAAATTATAGTTTGTTACAAAAACAATAACGATATTATTAACATGGTCGTTAAATTAGAAGAATGGTTTGTTATTATTTCAATTTTGGTATCCAACAATAATAATTCTACAGTAGAAAATATAATTAAGTTTCCACAGTAATTGATAAATATAAAAAATAAGATTATGTGTATATTTATAACGATCAAATGATAAACTAACATATCATTTAATTAATTTGTCATGTATTTTTATAGGTAATTACTATTATTTCAGTGGTATACAGGGTGTTTGGTTCGGCGATACGAATATTTTGAAGGAAGGTAGAATAAGTAATTTGGAAGTGATTTAAGCAAATATACCTATATACAAAGTGCTACAGTTTTTTTTATATCGGCCTTATTAGTAAATTTTTGATAAAACCCAGATTTATACATGTTAATGGCGAAAGTTCAAAAGTTAAAGAGCCCATATTTTTCAAACATGATTTTTATATTACTTAAATGTCTAAGCTACACTTTCAGATCAAAATAAAATTTATGAATAACAAAAACAAAGAATGGCTGCAGGTTAACATTTGAAAATTTATAAAACTTTAATAAAATTATTTCTTTAAAAAATTATTTTATAAAATCTAGCACACTTACAGATGTTCAAATGGTCTTAAATACTGCTCTATTTCATACCCTTTCAAAAAACCTACCGTATTACCTACATACACGGGCTACTTTTGTGAAAAAAACTGACATTTATCCGAGAATAAGTAAGATTTTTACATTTTTCTAGTGAGTTGATCCTAGTGTGCTTAATTTACCAAAATTTACTAAAAACCGAAAAAAAATCGTCATTAGTCTGAAGGGTCATCATTTTCAAGCATAAGTAGTTACAGTAGTAAGTTTGCTCTGTCCAATGAGTATAAAAAAATGTTTGAAAAGTACCCGCATCATGTTTTTTTTACGACTTATTAAGATTAGCACACTAGGATCAACTCACTGGAAAAATGTAAAAATCTTACTTATTCTCGGATAAATGTAAGATTTTTTCACAAAAGTAGCCCGTTTATGTAGGTAATACGGTAGGTTTTTTGAAAGGGTATGAAATAGAGCAGTTTTTAAGACCATTTGAACATCTGTAAGTGTACTAGATTTTATAAAATAATTTTTTAAAGAAATAATTTTATTAAAGTTTTATAAATTTTCAAATGTTAACCTGCAGCCATTCTTTGTTTTTGTTATTCATAAATTTTATTTTGATCTGAAAGTGTAGCTTAGACATTTAAGTAATATAAAAATCATGTTTGAAAAATATGGGCTCTTTAACTTTTGAACTTTCGCCATTAACATGTATACATCTGGGTTTTATCAGAAATTTACTAATAAGGCCGATATAAAAAAACTGTAGCAGTTTGTATATAGGTATATCTGCTTAAATCACTTCCAAATGACTTATTCTACCTTCCTTCAAAATATTCGTATCGCCGAACCAAACACCCTGTATAAAAAAAAAATCATTTATACAAATTTCTCAGAAATATCTAGAGGAAAAATTCCTAACTTTTCAAATATTTAAAACATAGTTTATTTATTTTTTTAAACCATCAGTACGTTAATTCTAAACGTTACTCTCATGGTTATAATAAATTGTATAGTTTATCATATGTGTCACAGAGGGGTAAAATGGAACATTCCTCCCTCCACCCTCGTGATCAAGTAAATTGGTACAATATTGCATTCTATAAATCTATTTGCGAAAAAAATTATTTACTCAAATAAAAATATATTGTAATTACTTTTCTGTAAGCTTTGTCCCCTCCTTGGAAAAATTGTATCAACCCTATTTTGGTGCATAAATTGTAATGTATGTTTATTCCGCTTGAGACACCAAATTTATTGTGATGTATCTCAATTCGGTTACACTAATTTTATGTAATGTAATGTGCCGTTCTACTAATCATCAAGAAAACAAAACACTATTTATTTGTAATTATATTTATTTTATATGTTGTTATTATGTACATGTTTCTTGTACCAGGTTCAATTCAAATCTTTGTATTTACTTATGTCGTCTGAATGTTTACTGAATTTGTTACTACATGTTTACTGAATGTTTGATACTGAATGTTTTATACTGAATGTTTGATACTGAATATTTGATACTGAATGTTCGTTAATTTCTAAGTTACCCTTATATATGAGAAATGTTATATTGTCTGTCGTAGGGTATAGGGATTGTCCACTTGTAATTTGTCACGCCTTTAGTAGTATTTGAAAATGGGTAAATTACCACCCGAATAGCAGCGCACATGTGTTTTTAAGTAAAGTTCAATATTTTTATGATACAGAATAAGTTAAAATGTTAAAACCCTTGTCTTGATTTATTGTATAGTAAATAAGGAATATACTTGACATTTAAAATAAGATTTAAGGAATTTTATGTTTTGGTCATTGTCGTCATGTAAATACATTACACTTCCCTTCATAATGAAAAAAAAAGATAAGTCAAAGCTTATCTTTTTGAACCATTATACAACATTTTTGTTAATTTTATGTTACAGTGATTTTTATAATAATAATAATTTTGTTATTTTGTAAATATACATATTGTTATTTATGATTTTTACTAAGCCATCTAAATTCAAGTTACTCATGTGCATTTGCTTGAAAATTAGGATAAAATATAATATTGTTAATTTTTTCAACATTCATTCATAAGTACCAATTTTGATTAAAATATAACATTGTTTGCTAAAAATTGAAACATTTTTGAATAGACTATATTTGATTTAGAATTTGTTTTTGAGAAATTGTGATATAGTCAGATTTTGGCAGTGTTGATTATGTATTAATTTATTAGAATTTGAATTATAATTATGATTTTTTTTTTATAGATTTTAGAACGAATACATGTTATTTATTTGAATAGAGACATTTGAATTAGAATTTTGTTCTATTTAGGACTTAGCTTTTTTGCTTGATTTAATTTAGTTGATTCATTTAAAATATATGCTTTATCTGAATAATTTTTAACTTTAGATTTTCTATCATAATATTTTTTATTTGTTAAGTTTGATTTTATTAGATTTCTCGCGATTTCGTAACTTTTGGTTAATATTGATTTTAATTCTTCTAAATAATTTTCATAAGAATATTTAAATTCAGGATTTTGTGTTTTAGAAATAGGAAATTCTAGTTTTTTAGATTTTTTCCTAATAAGTTTATTTTTCTGGCAAGTTGTGCAAGATTTAATAAATTTTGAAATTTCATTTTTCATATTGTTCCATTTATATTTACCCTTGATTCTGTTATACGTTTTATGAAATCCTGGATGTCCTTCTAATGGACTAGAATGATTTTCTTTTAAAATTGTTTGTATTTCTACTTTTGTTGGATTATATATTATATTATGGTATATATTTACAGAGATATCAGAATCTTTAAAAATGTATCTTAAAATAGATCTAATTTTGTGCCATTTAAGTTTATTAGAATTATCTAATTTTGGAATAGAAATAGAAGTAATATTATTTTCAATTAATTGTTCTTTTATTTTAATGAATAAATGAAATATGTCTTTATATTCTAAATTGTCCCAAAAGTTTTCTTTATATATTAAATAAAATATTAAATGATTATTATGTTTGATAATTTGAATATCATGAGTATTAAGATTTTGTTCTTTTAAGGTATCTAGATGATTATATTTATGAACGATTTTAGAGAATAAGTGTTGTGATGAATCATTTAGATCTTTAGAAGTAAAAACGACTATATTATCTTTAATATCGAAAATTGATGAATCGAATTCATTTAAATTTTTGTTATTGATAGTAGAATTTTTTATAGTTTTTAGGAATTCGTCGTACTTTAAGTTTGTTTGAATTGTATTTATTTTAATTGGACTTAAAGCATTTGAATTATTATTAGATTTATTTGTTTTAGTATTTTCTTTTTTATTTAAATGAGAACTTATACGATTTGCTTTATGCTTAATTAATTTATCTGAATTTGGATTTTTATCCGTGATTTTAATTTTTGATTTTGACAAATCGATAGATTTTAAAGGAATTGAAATTTTGTCGATTTTGTCTGTTGTGTTAGATATTGAAGCTAAAGAGGAATTATCTGAATTGACTTTTAATATACTGGCGCATAAATTAACACCATTAAGAAATTCAGTATTTTCTATAATACCTTCTTTAATTTCAGGATTAGGTATTTCAATTTTTTCAAGAGTTTCGTATCTAGGTTGGATATAGTAAGATTTAGAATTGATTTTAGATTTAGATTCGTTAAAATTTAATAACGATTGAGAATTTTGTCTTGAACCAGTGATACGATTTATTGAAAATTGATTTGGAGAATATTTATGCATTATTTCTTGAGAACTCGGAATGTTTAAAGAATTAGCACGATTTTGAGTAATATTTTCATTATTAGAATTAATATTTTGTTTATTATTATTATACTGTCGTCTTCTGCATTCAGAAATTAAGTGACCTAATTTTTTACAGTAATTACATTTTTTTGTAAAATGTCTGTTATAATTATTTGTTTGGATTTGTTTAACATTAGGCTCTGATTTTATAGAATTAGAAATTTTATAACTTGGCAAAGAATTTCCCGATCTGTCGTAGAAACTACAATATTTGTTGTTAGATTGATTTATGTTTTGATATTTTTGGATTTCGGACTTAGAAATAATTTCTTGTTCTTCTCCTAAAGCTATTGAAATTGCGTGCTCTAACGTTTCGGGTTTTTGAGATTTCACAAGTAGTGATAAGTCTTTATTTAGTCCCGATACAAATACGTTTAAAGCTTGATTTTTTAATAGTTCAGTACAAGCTAATTTCCCGTCGTTCGATAATTTTCTATCTAATGTATTTAATAATTTTATCAAGTAATTTTCTACCTTGTTGGCAAATGATAACACCGGTTCTTTAGGATTCTGTCTACACGAATTTAGTTCTAATTGCCATTGTCCTACAGATCTTTTATCCGAATATAGTTCTAATAAATGGTCCTTTAATTCAAGCCAATTTTTAAATATTCTATTTTTTATTAAAACTCTCGCGTTGCCCGTTATTTTCGTTTCTATCATTGCGAATAATATTGGTTTTAACGATTCCGATACGAGATTATATGCTTTATCACAATTATCAACAAATTCAAATAAATTTGACTTGTTGCCATCAAATCTGATTAACAGTTTCTCTGCTAACTCAATTGATATTGACATTTTGATTTTGGTACGAATGAGTGATATAACAATGTAAGTATAGTTTTAAATAAACACGCACAATGCACAATGTAAGATTGAAATTTAAATGACTTACATTAATATTATCAGCTCTTCAATTGGACAGCGATTCGGACACGGTGATGGAACAGCGATGTAGAGTATTGATCAAGCGACTTCGAGATCTTGGATTCAGTGACTTTGAGTTTTAGATGCAGCGACTTCTTTTGTAGATTTCGAAATTTTGATTCAGCGACTTCTTGATTTTATAGATTTAGTAGATTTCGAAATTTTGATTTTTAGATTTTATAGATTTCGAAATTTTGATTCAGCGACTTCTTGATTTTGTAGATTTCGAAATTTTGATTTTGTAGATTTTATAGATTTCGAAATTTTGATTTTTAGATTTCTTGATTTTGTAGATTTTATAGATTTCGAAATTTTTATTTTTAGATTTCTTGATTTTGTAGATTTCGAAATTTTGATTCAGCGACTTCTTGATTTTGTAGATTTTATATATTTCGAAATTTTGATTTTTAAATTTCTTGATTTTGTAGATTTCGAAATTTTATTTTTTAGATTTCTTGATTTCGTAGATTTCGAGATTTGGATTGTATTTTCTTGATTGGATTGTCGACACTTTTGATTACTTGTTCCTCCTTCAAGATTTGGAAATCTCCGTACACAAAAAATTCTTGATCTTCAAGCTTTGACGGTACGTAAGGAAAATATCCCAGCTTCTGACACCAATTTATGTAATGTATGTTTATTCCGCTTGAGACACCAAATTTATTGTGATGTATCTCAATTCGGTTACACTAATTTTATGTAATGTAATGTGCCGTTCTACTAATCATCAAGAAAACAAAACACTATTTATTTGTAATTATATTTATTTTATATGTTGTTATTATGTACATGTTTCTTGTACCAGGTTCAATTCAAATCTTTGTATTTACTTATGTCGTCTGAATGTTTACTGAATTTGTTACTACATGTTTACTGAATGTTTGATACTGAATGTTTTATACTGAATGTTTGATACTGAATATTTGATACTGAATGTTCGTTAATTTCTAAGTTACCCTTATATATGAGAAATGTTATATTGTCTGTCGTAGGGTATAGGGATTGTCCACTTGTAATTTGTCACGCCTTTAGTAGTATTTGAAAATGGGTAAATTACCACCCGAATAGCAGCGCACATGTGTTTTTAAGTAAAGTTCAATATTTTTATGATACAGAATAAGTTAAAATGTTAAAACCCTTGTCTTGATTTATTGTATAGTAAATAAGGAATATACTTGACATTTAAAATAAGATTTAAGGAATTTTATGTTTTGGTCATTGTCGTCATGTAAATACATTACAAAATATTTATTATATAGTAGTTAAAAATTAATTTCTAATTGATAATAAAAAATCATTTTGGATCATGGATGTTGATACATCTTCAAACATTTCTTCGCACTTTAAAATATAGTTACAGATTTATTGTCGCAAACAATTATTTATAAAAAAAAAACGCAAAGAATTTTTCAATACTGCAAAATAAATTAACACATACATTGAATATGTTACACCACGAAACGAAGATTTAATGACGGTTCTTTCTCTCTCACACACACACTCATAAAAATACATATAAAGAGATCTGTGTTGAGTTCGCATACTTCCATAATTAGTAGAGCGGTTTTTTTTTCGAACGGTTTGAGTTTTACGCGGTGGACGTGTTTCAAAGCCCGCATTTGCTAATTCCTGACCTCAGCTGTCGTCGCAGCCACTACCCAATGTTGTACCTCCCCCTTTCACCCGCCAATTGAACGCCTATGTGCTCGCAGTCATAACAATGTTTAGTTATTAACAGCGTTAAACCGGACGGGAACGTTTTAATAAAATATGTTATTAGAATATTATTGTAATGTGATTATTTAAATTATACTAGCAGCAAATGAACATGATTAGTTCATGTAGTTTCTTCGCAGTTGGTTTTATGCATTGATTGTAAGTTTTCGCGGTTTAATTTTTAACTCAATCCGGATTTTTTAACCGGAAATCCGGATAGTTGGAATTGTCATAAAAAAGGTTATTTTGATAAATAAGACGTTAAACCTGACTAATATACGAGTACTTAATTAAAAAGGTAAATTAATAAGAAATGTATCATTTTTTTTTTTTTTATCTCTGGATCGATCCGGATGACAAGAGTTCAAAAAGACGGAGTTCTACAGTAATATTTTCTTTGGTTTTATTTCACGTTTTACTATTTTAGTTCTTGATGTTTTATTACTGTTTTTATCTGAAAATTCTTCCTTGGAAATAGCTTGGAGATTATATAATATGAAAGCAGAATTAATGCCCTTATTATATGGGAAGTAAAATTCAATATTTTATATTTCAAAATTTCAAAGCGCATATAAACCTAATTTTCATAATTTTCTAAGATTCATATTTTTATATTCTTTAACAGTATTCACTTTTTGGGCCAAACTAACTAATGAAGATCTGCCAATCTCTTTGCTGAACTTTGAGAATTACAGTATACTTCCTGAATTCATAAAAAAAAAACAAAGATATAAAATACTTCATACGAAAAAACTATAATAGAAACATAATTTTAAAACATCGACTCTCCATCTACGTTTCTGGAAAATATAAATAACTGGAGTCTGGAGTCCTTATAAACAAAGTCTTTAATTGGCCGCCCCTTCTATAAAATAAATATTTATCTTATAACCGTTGCAATATAATACACTTGTACATATTCTTAAAATGGCATTTCTTCTTCGAAGGTTATTAAAAATAATTATTTGTTATCTTTCCGGTCAATATTTCATTATACGTAAAATTAAAATGCACAACGTTACACCCACAAGAAAACATGCCACTTGCAATTATTATTAAATAATTATTCTGCACACAAACTATAATTCATATGTAGGATAGCCGGGTTGCAGGTATATATAGAATATACGGTTACAACAAAGACTATATTTACTATGCAGAATATATGACAGAACAAATAACAATGATAACAACAATAGTGTAAATATTGTAACAATGGAGATGTACACTGTGCCGCAGTCTTCTCTCGTCTGCGCGTGGATGTGTAACTGCACTGTTCGCTCCCTTCTCTTCTAAACCGGCTGGTGCGCGTCGGACGTGTTTGTGTTTTCTGCGTCGATCGTACTGTGTGTGCGTACTGATACACTCTGGCTCTCCGCTGCATAAGGCGGGGTTTTTATATCGTCGCTCTTATGTTTCTGGAAATTTCTGAGTGTCGGGAACATTCTGTTGCTAATCTAGCGTTCCCCGGCTTATATGGAAACGTCGAGAAGATTCTCTGTGCTTGTCGGGACGTTTCCATATAACCCCCCTGCTGAGACCGGAGGTCAGGGTTCGTAATAGTCGGGGAAGCGTACGTGGCGTCCAGACTTTGTTGTAGACCTGGGGGCCGTCTTCGCAGGTTCTGGCGGACGGGTGAGGTCTAGTGCTGGTCCAGGTGGTGGTTCTGGTTCCTGGGGTAGGGTGGTTGCGGGTACTGGTGGTGCATCCTCCTTTGACACGTGGATGGGCTTGACGGGGTCGGCGGACGCAGTCGTCGATGTCCCTCTAACGAAGCGTGTGTCGTTGCGGGTGAGGACGTGCTGGGGTCCGTGCCGAACGTCGGAAGTTGCGTGTTGGGAGAATGTTGCTGCGAAGATGCTAGGACGCGGCGGGGTGCCGTGGGTGCTGTCGGGGATGGGCACCTTTTCGGAGCGGTGCGTTGATCCACGACGGGTGGGGTCCTGGAGCTCTTCGACTTGGTTCTGCGACGCGGGTGGTTCTTGGTTGTCGACCGGTGAGGAGATTGCTCCGATCCGGGACAGGTTGCGTGCGTCGGGGTTGCTTTGTAGACATCGATCAGGGATGGTGCGTGCAAGTGATCGATTCGTTCCACCATGGAGCCATTTGTTATCACCTTTGGTGGCGATGTGTAGGCGGTGCGGGGTGGGACGTCGTGTGTGGCTGGCTGCTGGTGGTCCAGGTGACGTCCGGTTGCGGTGCATGGTGGGTGCGGGTTTGGTCGACGCAGGTACCGGCGTTCCAGGGCATGCGAGACCTGTAATTCCGTCGAGCATGCGGTGATGACGAACGTCGACTAGCAGGTGGAAGTGGGACAGGAAGTCGGCACCGATGATCGCCGTGTTGACGTCGGCGACGACAAACTTCCACGTAAAATCCCGCCGTAGGCCGAGGCTGAGACGTAGCGTGATCAACCCGTGCGTGCGGATGCTCGTTCCGTTGGCCGCGCAGAGTTCGTAGTCTGTACGCGGTCGTGGAGTTCGCAGGCGGGTGCGTGGATACACGCATACGTCGGAACCGGTGTCTACCAGAAAACGGATCTTCGTGGTGCTGTCCATGACGAAGAGGCGGCCGGAGGATTGGACGCAGTCGGTTGCCGCCGCTAACGACTGCCTGGGAAGTTTCCCGTCTTGAAAGTGCACGGGGGTTCACATCTCTGTGCCTTCTCTCGGAAGCGCCAGTGGTACCAGCAGAGGCCTTGCTGCGAAGTCCTGTTGCGTGAGCTGCTGCGGCTGCGGTTGCGATTGGTGCGTTGGCGTGGGCGGGGGTCGCTGGGCCGGTGGTTTGTAGACAACGCAGCCACCTGGTGCGCCAATT
Organism: Sialis lutaria; assembly: GCA_949319165.1. Classification (NCBI taxonomy): domain Eukaryota; kingdom Metazoa; phylum Arthropoda; class Insecta; order Megaloptera; family Sialidae; genus Sialis; species Sialis lutaria. The sequence continues at coordinate 29,534,109 of OX439234.1, forward strand.
CTTCGAGGCGGGCGGTGAGTGCTGCGAGGTCCGACGGCGGTGGGTTGACGCTGGCTACCTGGGGCGGAGGTGTGACCTCAACTATTTTATCGGCCAGGTTGGCGACGGTGTCGAGGGTCGCGTCAGTCTGGCACGCGATGATCGCCTGGACGTTGGGTGGAAGGCGGTTTGCCCACAATGTCCTTAAAAATTCTGCCGGGACGTCGGGGCCGGCGAGGGTACGCAGGTGCCGGAGGAATTGGGACGGCTTACGGTTGCCTATTTCCTCGTGGACGAGGAGCTGTCGCACTCGTTCTTCACGGGAAGCTGATAGACGTCGTATTAGCTCTTTTTTTATCGTCGTATATTTATCTGTCGCCGGAGGGTTGGTGATGATATCCTCCACTTCGGCCGCGTACTGGGAGTCCAGTTGTCCGACGACGTGGTTGTACCGGGTGGCATCCTGGACGATTTGCGCGAGCTCGAATTGACTCTCAAGCTGTGCAAACCACAGGGCAGGTCGGTCAGGCCAGAATGGTGGTACTCGGATCCCCACACGATATAGAGCGCCTCCGGGTTGTTGTTGTTCTGCCATGATCACGTCGGTGGTCACCAATGTAGGATAGCCGGGTTGCAGGTATATATAGAATATACGGTTACAACAAAGACTATATTTACTATGCAGAATATATGACAGAACAAATAACAATGATAACAACAATAGTGTAAATATTGTAACAATGGAGATGTACACTGTGCCGCAGTCTTCTCTCGTCTGCGCGTGGATGTGTAACTGCACTGTTCGCTCCCTTCTCTTCTAAACCGGCTGGTGCGCGTCGGACGTGTTTGTGTTTTCTGCGTCGATCGTACTGTGTGTGCGTACTGATACACTCTGGCTCTCCGCTGCATAAGGCGGGGTTTTTATATCGTCGCTCTTATGTTTCTGGAAATTTCTGAGTGTCGGGAACATTCTGTTGCTAATCTAGCGTTCCCCGGCTTATATGGAAACGTCGAGAAGATTCTCTGTGCTTGTCGGGACGTTTCCATACATTGTTGACAGAATAATTTTATTGTATATTTTTGTTTATTGACTACTACCTAAAGATAATATTTTCTTGATTGATTTCTACTAATTAGAAATAAGAGTAATAATTAGTAGATACCTAACAAATAAGAATTGCTATATTTATAACACGCATCACTGGCGCACCTATTGAGTGGAAGGAGGGTAGGAGTCAGTTAAACAAAATCAATTAACACATATCTCGAATGACTACTTAAAAACGTAATAACTAACTCATATTCATATAAAATTATAAACAGACATAATTAAATCATAAATTTTAATTTCGGGCATAAATAATTAGCAAAACTAATTTATTCACATCACCATACATTGTGTACAGTGTGGGAAAACTACATGTATAAATATTTGTATGTAAATATACTTAGCTTAGCCGTATCTAAGCTAACTTAAATATCTCATATTAAATATAATAATAATAGTAATCTTTCCGAAGAATATTCTATGAGTAGGCGCAAGTTATAGAAAAAGTGAAATGTATAAAATTTAGAACTGTTATATCACACGGTTTCGTTTATTCTCAAGAAAATAACACAGCTCCACAAAAAAAATCTAACTTTTGTTTGCGGGGACTTGACTCACTATACTATATGTAATCGAGCATGCTGAAACCGAATCTGGAGTCCAAATTACCCCATCACGTCAGGTTTTTTTCCTAACCTCAAAAAATAGGCTAAAAATCATAAAATTCAAAATCCCATAATCATATATCCCATCAACCCCACAACCCCAAAACCTTAAAATCTTATAACCCTAAACACTATAACCATAAGCCCTACAACCCCATAACCCTAAAACCCCATAACGCAGTGAAAAAGAAACTTATGCGCGTTCAAGCTGTTTCAAACATTTATTTTCACTGCTTGAAAATAAATAAGTCCCTTTTTCACTGGATTATCGGGTTTTAGGGTTCTGGGGTTGTAGGGTTTATGGTTATAGTGTTTAGAATTATTAAATTTTAAGGTTTTGGGGTTGTGGGGTTGATGGGATATATGATTATGGGGTTTTGAATTTTATGATTATTAGCCTATTTTTTAAGTTAGGAAAAAAACCTGACGTGATGGGGTAATTTGGACTCCAGATTAGGTTTCAGCATGCTCGATTACATATAGTACAATGGGTCAGGTCCCCGCAAACAAAAGTTAGATTTTTTTTGTGGAGCTGTGTAATCATAATGTATATTTTTTATGAAATAATTATTAACATAGAGTAATAACAGACGGATTGTAAATGTAGCCGCTTAACAAAACAACTAGTTATAGTCGTTTTGTAAAATAGTTAAGTTTTAAAGCAGGACGTATCTCCGCCTTGGTTTAGGCAATATATTGGGGAGAAAGAGGATTAATATAGTATAAAAACGGGGATTCAATCTTCACAGCAACGAACTGTAGGAATTTTAACGTTTATTTTATTTGACAGAATTATTAAATAAAAGCTTGTAAAAACAGTTCATTGCAGCGGACATTGAATCCCCGTTTTTTATACTATATTAATCCCCTTTCGCCCACATAGTTTTCCCTAACCAAGGCGGTCATTGAATTCGTGTATGTGAACTTAGCATCTCAAAAATAAACTTCAGTTCTGCTAGCATCCAGCATAGTTCTATAGTTCCTGATAAGTTTTAACAATAGTTCCGTTGATTTTCCCATAAAAAAAATTGTTTGAAAAAATGAGATGCTAACTTCGCGTAACGTATTATAGCATCTCAGCGGAATTCAAAAATAAACTTCAGTTCTGCTAGCATCCAGCATAGTTCTATAGTTCCTGATAAGTATTAACAATAGTTCCGTTGATTTTTCCATAAAAAAATGTTTTGAAAAATTGAGATGCTAACTTCGCGTAACGTATTATAGCATCTCAGCGGAATTCAAAAATAAACTTCAGTTCTGCTAGCATCCAGCATAGTTCTATAGTTCCTGATAAGTTTTAACAATAGTTCCGTTGATTTTTCCATAAAAAAAATATTTTGAAAAATTGAAATGCTGAAGTTTATTTTTGAGATGCTAACAATTGAGATGCTAACTTCACATACGTATTGAATTCCCGTTTTTAACCTAACAGAAAGACTAATCTGCTTATTTCACCCCAAAAATTGTCCTAATCAAGGACAGTTAACGTGTATATTATTAAAGCATCAACATTTTACAAAACGGCTAGCCGCTTTGTAAAGAGGCTAAATTTACAATCCGGCTGCGACATATAGATCATTCAGAAAAAAAGTTAATAAATATTTAATTATGTAAGTATGAGTAGTATCATGAAATTAGGCTAAACGGTCGTTTTCTCTAGTAAAATTTATATTTTGTATATTCTTTTAAAATGAGAACCTTTACCTTATAAAATTAATTGTGAAAAATATTCGACAGAGTAAAAATTTGTAAATTTTTTATTATTTTGTATATCTTTTTTTCTTGGCTATTGCAACCTTTTTTATTTCTTTATAAAACTTATTGAAATTAGTTATTTAAATTACATAAATAAATGAAAAATTAAAGAAATAAATATATTTAAAAAAATCAATGGGTATTTTTCTCATCAAACTTTTAACTAGTAAATAAAATATAGAAAAATAAATAGTTAAAAACAGTATATTTAATAAAAAAGATTTGAACAACTCATACACAGAAAATCTATTTGGTATACATAACAATATTTCATACTTAAATTTTAAGCAAATACTCTAATTTGTTTTTAAAATTTATTTCACCTAAATACTATATAATCCAATTGTCGGGATATCAAAATCTATTCGCGACTAAGATTTATATAAAAATAATTGAATGTAGGCACAAATTACGATTATATATCATCTTTGATTATGTTAAACAGATGTTTTAATGTATAATAGAATCATAGCACACAAAGAATTCGAGTGATTTATTTGATATACTGGAATAAAATAGTGGTCGTTGTTAGAACATCTGTTTTGAACTTGAATTTTATTTTTCCGAAATAAATCTTCAGTTCACTTTTTGAAATATTGGGATATTTATAACAAATAATTAAAAACACTAAACTAGTGAAAACAGGAAATATAAATTATTAAATTATACTTTTTTGTTGTATATTTTGTACTTTTCAACACTTATAAATCATTTTTCTGTAAATATTGGATAATATGTAGTTTTGTAGATGGAAAAAGTTTGAAATAAATATTTCCTGTTAATAGAATCGCCACTTATTAGACACAACTCGTGGGGTAAAGGAGGGTAATTCTCGAAAAATAAAAAAAATATCACGAGAAAGCCCAAAACAAAAACCCTGAAATTATTCACTACCTGTGAACACAGATCTATTCAAAATAAAATCAATAAAAGCATTGTAATGTCCGATATCATAAAGGGGCTGACAAATTTGCTAGCTAGCAAGAACTCTCATATGAGGTATCAAGTTTATATGACAGTTCTCTGGGAGTTTCATAAAGACTTTGACATGTTTTGCGCACGCGTTGTATGTAAACACCAACGGTATTAAAACATTGGTGATATTATGAAAATTATTTTATACGATTACAGTCGCCAACTGTGTTACAATACGTTGAAGTATCACTGCTCTAAATTCCATAGCAAATACATAGATACTATTACAAAATTAATAATACCTCATTTGTGAGTGCTTGCAAGCTATCAAAATTTGTTAGCCCCTAACTGATTTTATTTTGACGATATCTTTGCTCACAGGTAATGAATCATTTTTTTTGTTATTTACAAAATTTAGGCTCATTCATGATATTTTTTTATATTTCCTGAGAAATTACACAAACCGTCTAATATTTCTCTTAACGAACCCATATTGCTCGCCGAGAAACCTCTTAATCCTTTGTAGCCTCATGGCATTTCTGTAACAAACCTCAATAATCCCGCTAATATACGTACTAAATATATATAGTTCATTCAGATATGTGTAACACTACTGTAACATACCACTGAATAACTTAGTATCAAGTAAAATTCACAGATGGCATAACCTATTGACTTACGTATTTATTACGTAACTATTGGCAGTAATACAGAACCAGATCGGCTACTGGCCGATTTGGGTAGAAAAAAAATACGTTGTAAGTTTCCCCAGTGTATGGCGTTTCACAAACAATTTGGGAAAAATGCGTGTAGCATTATGCTACAACAAACAAAATAATTGTTTCAAATCCTGCCATACCAAGTGTTTTTTTACGACTAACTCACAGTAATGTCGCTCCCAAAAAAGTCAAATAAATAGTTAATAATAAATATTTTAATTTCTGAAAAATACGTGTTTTTTATATGTCTCAACTTGTCTCATTATCAACATAATTTAAATTTTTAAGATCTTGGGCTACAAAGGGTTAATAAATATCTAACGAAATTGCCACGGATTTCTCAGATAAGATACATTTTTTCCATTTCCATTCACCATATATTCCAACAAACTATAACTGAAACCATCACATCACAACAATTTACCGTTTTCTGTGACAATTCCACAATACTAGAATATAAAAAACCTAAACAATAGCTCACGATACCACAACACGCGAAGTCGAGAAGAATAAGTCAAGGCGTGCTGAATGAACGAACGAAAGGACAAGAAGAAGAAGAAAAGCAGTTAAGGCGCCTCCGGTATATACTCAGCACAATTCTCTTTTGTTCTGTCACGTTTAAATACGTGCGAATGTGTGTGTGTTTGTGTAATTGTGGGAGGTTTTACATTCCTCTCTGCAGTAGCATTTACATCACTAATATGCACATGTGTATGTGGTATATTGCAATAATATCACGTCGACAGCAATGTTCTAGAAATTAAAAGTGACGCATTTTATTCATAAGAGTACATAGAACGATTCGCTGTTCTATTTACATTATCTATTCATTTATCTGCAGTAGGGGAATGAAGGGAAAATATATGTTCGTTTAAATGACATACAACAACTTGGACTGCAATCGAGAGTCTTATCTCGTCTTGGGTTTCATAAGTATCGTATTTAAAAAATGACAGTCTCGTTACAATCTCGTGTCGTGAAAATTGAAGCCAACCCATCTCGATTTACTCTCGTACAAAATTAAGCAGGTCTCGTCTTTTACACGTAATCGAGACTGAAACCCTAAAAACGTTTCTCAAATTTACTCTTCGAAACCATTGATTTAATATATGGTCCGCAAAAGATTTCAAACTTTGAATGAATCAAAAATCGCATTGATACAAACTGAAATATCTACAAAAAATTATATGTTTTCAATTATAACACTGTTATTTAATGTTACTTTTGAATTTTACGATGTTCAATAAACGTTTTGATTAAAGTTTATTTTTAACCTTGTGGTCTCTGGTCAAAAAAGGTTGGGACCCACTGATTTAAATCAATGGAAAATGTACTCAATTACATAATAAATAAATATTAAATTATTCATACATTGCAATTATTTAATTAATTATAAACTTTAATTTAATTTTCTATTAAAGATTTTTACTGTGATATCACCTTCACTCACCCGAGAAAATTTCTAGATTGCAACAACTGCTATGCCATTTTCCATATTTACAATCGGCCTAGAAAACTTCCATTCTCATTTTTTAAATCCATTCACAAGGTAAAGTGAAATGCGTTTTCATTTTAAAAACAATAATTTGCAATGTTTATGAAATTTATTATTATTAATCCGATGTCACGTTATTTCTGGCGCATCATTATTTACAGTTATTTTGTAACATTTAAAAATGTTTAACACATTTTAGAGCTTTGTAATTAAAATACTATCATATTGCAGATGTTACACACAATCATTTATTTTACTGTTCTTATACATTTTAATCATCCCGGAACTTAAATACTTATAATCAGTTCGATAATGCGCTAAAAATACTACTTACAAAAATAATTATCAACATACGTTCTAAAATTATGATATTGCAATATTATAAATTTAAATTCAGATTTTGGGAATTATACACTTGCACTATTATTGTCTCAGAAGAGGATTATAGGTGAAAGCCGCGTCCCATAAATTATATAATAAACTTTCCAGTCAACATTTTTATTCATTGTATACCTAAAATAACATATTTTTTGTAGACAAGTATTGCAATGATTTCCGGTAAAATCATAACAAATATGTTAAAATCACAATCGCATGTCAGCAAACGCAATTTTAAATTGATTCTAACAACATAGTGACTGTTGAATGTGTTGTACCTTATTGTTTCTTGAACATTATTTAATATTACTATTATTTCACTGTTACGTTATTTATGTACAATAAATGTCCCGATCGCTTAAAAATGTTTCCGTTACCGGAATACCGGCACCATTTGTCACGCGAACGATTTCAACATGCACGGACTTTTAAATTTAACTCTATAGGAGAGAAATATTTATCTTTGAGGCGACATTTCATGAATATTTTGTTTTGATTTTAGAAAAAAAAAAAATTATTAAATTTAAAATAATGATAATAAAAGAAATTTTCTATAATTTTTTTTATTTTTGGGGTTTCTTCCGTGTCGCATATTCATCACTTGACGTTTCGACCATCATCTCGTTGTCTTCTTTAGAAGTGAAGTGTTGAATCCAGAAGTTGCTATAAAACAACCGTGAAGTCTACGTTCAAAAAAAAGTATTTTCATTTTTAACTAATACTTGGTTACTGGTTCAAGGCACAATATATTAAAAATATGGTCAGAAATATTTTACGAAATGTTTTTTAATTCTAAATTTTGCTTTTTTCTTGATATACCCCATACTTCTCCCATTCGAATGAGCGGTCGAAAATCTATCTTACAGAAGATCTACTAAACAGAAGCCTTGAAAATAGGTACAACTAACTTATTTGGACATTTCTTTTGCCTAAATATTTATTATTAAACTTAGGGCCACGTTAGATTACAAGTCCTAGCGCCTAGTTACTAAATGTTTACATATAAATATTTAATCATCTGTATCTATTTATTAATTTCCTGATTTTCAAAGGCACACATGCCATACCGCGCTATTCGAAATCCTCCTATAAAATACGCTCGTGTCCATCGACGTACACTAGCGTGACATGAGTGTTGACTATATTTCCGCGGATGGCACCACCACGGTAATTGCCCGTAAAATAACCGCACGCGGAACACACAGTTATGCGTAAACATTGACATACGAAACGTTGTTTGATTCCGTGATCATATATCACGGTGTTTTTATTATACGTTATTACAAAACAATTTTCTATAGTTTTTTAAACAAAAATGAAAGTATAGTTTTAGGTTTATAAAAAATGAACGTATCATTAAGATCATTTGTCTTGTATTTTTGTGTACATAAATGTCAACATTGTTAGAAAAACAAGTGACAAGAGATTTTATCATAAATTACATTGGTTTTTTAATGGAAAATATTATTAAGCAAACCTTAGGAACTAGACGGTATATTTTGCTTAATGCCCAGTATTATAACGAATTTAATTAAAACGCTTTATGCAGGATATCAAATTTAAATGACAACCGTATAGTAACTAAAAGCAACGGTGATTGATATACATCATAGAAAAGCTGGCACTGCTCAAAAATCTAAATTGCTGCATGTGTCTTAAATCGAAGGTGACGTAACTTTGGGAGTATGACTGTACATAATATTTCTGAAAGTGCATAATATTATGCAATAAAATAAAATGTTAAAAAGTATTAGATCATAATAAAAATTCATTTTCATTTTAATTAAGATTTAAAAAAGTATATGTAATGCTATTACGAAATATACAAGTACCGATTTAAGACAACGAGACAAAATTTTATAGAACAACCTTCATATAAAGATGGACCATAAAATTTATACAAAAAACATGTTAAGGTCAACACCGTCTATCACAATAACAAAAATGGAAATCTCTGTTGCATAGTCGTTTCCAGAACTAATGGAATTTTCATGAATGTCAAATTTTATATATGTATGTATTTATGTTTGTACTATACATAACAAAAAACTTTAATATAATGACAAATTTTAAAAGTTTGGAGAAATTGCATGCAACAAAATTAACTACGTTTTAAAAAATCAATTTTTTGCCGATGTTGTGTGTTTAAATTCCGGTATTATAAAGAAATTATCAACTTTCATGACGTTTGTTGACAGTTTAGCTCATGCGCCGTAGGTAAAAAGTAAAAGCCAAAGTATATAAAGACAAGGTAGCTTCATCAGCTTGATATTGATATTCTATCAAACATTTATAACATTTGAATATGTCTTCGTGGTGACGTCAATTCCCGCGCAAACTCTAATTGGTCAAGTAGCTGATGAGGCTTCCTTGTCTTTATATACCTTGGGTAAAAGAAACATTATTAAAACAGTGAAGATATACATATAAAACATTTTATACGGTCAGATATACTGTGTTTTAATAAATTGAATTACCATTGTTTTAAAAACAAATCCATAAAGAATATCAAATAAATAATACCCCGTTCAAAGTGCTTACAAGATAGCAAATTTAATTAAATTGACAAATAAATTAACAGTATGTAACGGTGGCGCCAATTATTTCATCTACTGCAAAGGTTCCTAACCTTATGCCTGCGGACACTATATAGAGCCATTCGACCAATGTAATGATGAAACCAATGATTTCAATTAGTGTAGAGGTTTCTAACCCTATGCCTGCGGACACCATGGCGCCCTTCGACCAATGTAACGATGAAACCAATGATTTCATCTACTGCAGAGGTTCCTAACCCTATGTCTACTGGCACCATGGCACCCTTTGATCAATTTGTATGTAGACGCGTCAACAGATGGTACCACTAGCACTTTTAGGTTTTACAGGGTGGCCAGTATTTCTCTGGAACACATTTCCCTGACTTTTCCCGGTTTTCCAGGAGAATTTTTACCGTTTTTCCCTGTTTTTATAATTAAAATTTACATAAAAAAGCTAAAAAAAAGGTCTCGTAAATAAAATTTTTATATTTTTGCAGAATTTGCATTTTTCCCTGACTTCCAACCAAATTCCCTGACTTTTCCCGGTTTTCCAGGAGAATAGAAAATTCCCTGACTTTTACCGGTTCTCCCGGTTTTCCGGAAACTGGCCACCGTGTTTTAAATAAATTAAAAATTGACAATTGATGTACTCTCGAGTAAAAAAAAGTTGATAACCCATGGTCCACTGAATAATTAAACACACAGTATTAATAATAGTTTGCCGAACTTTTTTTACAGACTACACACTAGTAATTTCAGAACTGACATTAATGTTTTTACTAACTGCACTCATTAAAACGTGGAAATGACTTGATTTACACCCAGTAATCCAAATACACATTTATTACAATGTTAAGTAAACTAATACGACATTATAATAAGATCAATGTATTAAAAGATTCAAAATACGAAGAAAATCCATGTTTGGATATAAGGATCATGGATTATCATATTCATAAGTGCCATAATATTAATATTTGAAGAGGTGTTACAATACAAACACAGTGATTCATTTATAATATCATTTTACATAAGATTCCACGCGAGATAAGCATTTTAAGAGATGTAACCATGAATATTCGCAATAAAAACAATGAATATATGAATAATATATAAAATGTGTTGTTGACACCGCTACTGCTGCATATTCACGTGTGATGCAATCACACTTATAAAGAGAAAATAGTGTAATCATTGTATATGTTGAAGGTGTCGGTTTTGTTTGTTTTTTTTGCGAATACTGCTGATCTATTCAAAGAATATTGGTAGACGAATTTGAACCGTTCAGAATTTAACAACCATCTTCCTATTTCACAATCACTTTTTATAGGAAAACATTTTCTCGATTTGGTTTTTGAACGGCTTAAATATCGATTTTTTTTCTACGCAAACATTATTTTGTATTTTAACTCATATATTTTCATTTATTATTTGCACACCAATTTTACTTGTTTCTTCTTTAACATTACATCCAGCTAGAGATACTCTAGCTAAGAGTTATGACAGCGTCGCCATTTTTAGCCAAACAAGAGGTGAAGTATTTATTCGAAAAAATCATGTATGTATTGTTTTTAGCAAGCATAAAAAATAATTAAAATTTAACATAGTGTAATACTTAATATCCCATATAGGAAATTACAAAAGAGCCACGTTTGGACCAGGCTTGCGACAATGCTAGCCAACACTGGACCAAGATACAAATGATAACTTCGTTCAAAACTCGGCCCGAATCTTGGGTAAAAAAATAGGTAACCGAAGCTCGGTATCTAAAGGTTGACTTAGACTGGGACCAATATCGAAAAACCCAATATTGGACCAATATTGGATTGTAGTAGCCAAGTGAGACTTGGCTACTACAATCAATCAGAAATCAATTCAGTCTAAGAGAATTTTTCTCTTCTTATAACTTAGGATATTTCAATTTTACTCTATTTTCACATCTTCCAATTCTTTTTGGAAATTAATACAGGTATATTAAATTAGCACAACAAATGTAGCACACATTAATAAAAGAAGAGTACTAAATTAGAGCATATTTAGTGCTAATTTAGTACGCAAAAAAAAAATTTATAACTCCATTATTTTTTTAAATTTCATGCGAGTGTGCCAGCTTAAGAGTTAAGCTAGCACACTCGGGTAAAATAAGGTTAAATCTTAACAAATCAGATGACAAACATTTAGTGCTAATTTATAACCTGCATTAAACAATTCAGAAGCAATTATTTATTAATATATTTGAAAATAAACATGAGGGGGCGCTGACTTAAGACTTAAATTAGCACACATGCGTCGAATTGATCGTTCGATAACGAAATTAGCATAAACATATTTAGTGCTAATTTAATACTACGAAAAAAATAACTTTGGAGCGATTAGTTGTATTTTAGCGCATGTATGCTAGCTTAGTGTTTAAGTTAGCACAAATCATTGTCGAAAACGCAACCAAAGTGGTGTACTAATTAGTGCATATTTAGTGCTAATTTAGTACCATCTTAAAAAATTTATAACTCTCATTTTTTTTAAATTACAAGCAAGTGTGCTAGCTTAAGATTTAAGCTAGCACACTCACATAAAATGACTCAAAATTTTCAAAATTCTCGTGTCTCGTATTTAGTGCTAATAAGTTACAACAAACAAATAATTTATTACCCATTCAGTACCTATTTTTTTCAAGATCAACTCACGTGTGTGCTGACTTAAGACTTAAATTAGCACACATGCGTCGAATTAATCGTTCGAAAATGAAATTCGCATAAAAATATTTAGTGCTAATTTAATACTACGAAAAAAATAACTTTGGATCGATTAGTTGTATTTTAATGCATGTATGCTGGCTTAGTGTTTAAGTTAACACAAATCATTGTTGAAAACGTTACAAAAGTGGTGTAGGTACTAAATTAGTACAAATTGTTGTAATGAAGTTAGCTTTTTAACATAAAAGGATTTAAAATTTGTCATTATTGAGCGTCTAATATTCTATCCTGATTATAGTTATAACCATATCACATCATGTCAAATTTTCTACAAAAATATGATCATAACTAATTGTTCACTAATATTTTATGTATAGCAAATTAGGTAACTTACTTTTTTGGTGGCACACAGTGTGACAGAGCTGGACAAATGGATTTGAATTAAATTCAATAATTATAATGCAACAAAATTTTAAATTTCCCGCTCTGCGAATATTTTTGGCAACAATGTATTTTTTGTAAATTAGTTATGAAAAAATTACTTTTTTATAATTAGGTAATATTTTATATTTCTTAAATATAAATTAGAAAATTAGAAAGAAATTAAGTACACACTGCAATTAAAAGTGCATAACTGATATAATATTTATAATATTATTATTATTTATAATATCATGATTATTCTATTATTGTTTGACAGCTGTATTTACCAACTTGAAAATGTTTATGTTGTTGCCAAAATTGATGTTATATATTCACGTCAATAATGATTAATTCAGGAAGACTAGAGACAAGAGAGTAAAAAATAGGTAGGTACTGAATGGGTAATAAATTATTTGTTTGTTGTAACTTATTAGCACTAAATACGAGACACGAGAATTTTGAAAATTTTGAGTCATTTTATGTGAGTGTGCTAGCTTAAATCTTAAGCTAGCACACTTGCTTGTAATTTAAAAAAAATGAGAGTTATAAATTTTTTAAGATGGTACTAAATTAGCACTAAATATGCACTAATTAGTACACCACTTTGGTTGCGTTTTCGACAATGATTTGTGCTAACTTAAACACTAAGCTAGCATACATGCGCTAAAATACAACTAATCGCTCCAAAGTTATTTTTTTCGTAGTATTAAATTAGCACTAAATATGTTTATGCTAATTTCGTTATCGAACGATCAATTCGACGCATGTGTGCTAATTTAAGTCTTAAGTCAGCGCCCCCTCATGTTTATTTTCAAATATATTAATAAATAATTGCTTCTGAATTGTTTAATGCAGGTTATAAATTAGCACTAAATGTTTGTCATCTGATTTGTTAAGATTTAACCTTATTTTACCCGAGTGTGCTAGCTTAACTCTTAAGCTGGCACACTCGCATGAAATTTTAAAAAATAATGGAGTTATAAATTTTTTTTTTGCGTACTAAATTAGCACTAAATATGCTCTAATTTAGTACTCTTCTTTTATCAATGTGTGCTACATTTGTTGTGCTAATTTAATGTACCTAATTAATACCGTTCCTAATTACATTTGTAGCCACGGAACACAATATTTCCCTTCCAAATACAAATAAATAAACATTGAAAAAATACATCAATAACTCAATAAAATAGAAAAACTTAAAAAAAATCTTCATGATCACTTTTGATGAAAGTCAAATCTGACCAAGCCAATAAACTCGTATATGAAATGCCGATGCCTAATGGCAATTAATTAAATTCGAATTGAGGATATCATATTTTAAATAACGAAACACAGAAATATAATGCGACTATGTTGAAAATATTTTTGAATCTCCACTTACTTTGACTGTATCGTAGTGAGCCTCGGACAGCGGTGTCGATGTATCATTGGCGTAGTGGGACTGCTGCGGGACAGCGCCGTTAGGGGTCGGCATGGGGGCCCGCATCGGGCCGTTTGGCATCCCCGTGCCATTAGTGTGAACCACGCCAACTCTGTTGCCGTTGACCGGATGAGGAGTCTGTGGCATCTGTCTTTGGATTCCAAATCTTACACTGAAAAAAAATCATAAATAACTTTTTATCAAATAATATAAATAAATCGTAAAATTAAAATCGAAAACAGGCGTTTATTATTACTAAAATGATAATCCAAACAATAATTGGATTTTGATAAAACTTTTGAAACTGATTTTTTTTTTGCCTTTCACTGCAGATTTTTTTTCTAACATTTAAACACATGGACACAAGATGGGAATATGATTGCACCACTGGGCCGCTCAGGATAGGTTCTACAAACATTATGGCCAGAGACTGAATTATTATAGTGGATAATACACAATAAAATAAATATTTAAGTTCCAAATTGATTTATTACGTGTTTCGAATGGAAAAAAAATATCTCCTATCTGACGACATCGGGTAGATTAAAAACGTGCCCTGTTTAGTAATATAGTAGGTACTATAAGCTATAAGACAATAAATCACACAACTTCGAAATAGTCTTAAATGTTTGTTATAATATAGTCTAGCGCGCAGAGAAAAATATTTCATAAATATCACTCAATTTTTAAGAAATAACACTATTTGACGTAGTAATCTTGAAACGATCTAAAATATTGTATTTCTTGCTAGACCACATGTTACTAAAGTTACAATATGAATTGGTATAGTTTAATTTGTTATACCAGTAAAAAATATACTATTAATATAATTAATTTTACACAAACGTAGTATTTATTGCTGTCTTTTAATTGTAGTGAAATAATTTTTTTTTTTATAAAAAGGGGGTTTGTCTATGAATTTACATAATTTACATAGTGATTAATGATTTTCCTTTTTATTTTCTTATCTTAAAGCCGATATTTCTATATCAAATTGAAATTGAGTGCATTAAAATTGCTATAAAATTTTGAATTTTAGATTTCGTTTAAATTATGTTTATTTTATAGAAAATGACGTGAAAAGTTGAAATTTTCAAACCGCAGGTCTGTATCTCAAAACGTTCTCGAGATATGGCCATTCAAAGTTTTCGATTTTTTAAAATTTTGGAGAAAAATGGCCGTAACTTTTGAACGTGAGGTCAGATTTGATTTTTGTTGACAGATTTGAAATCAGCGTGTCAAAATCTATAGAATGACATGTATAATACATCAAAATTCGAGAAAAAAAAATTTCGTGAAAAATTGAAAAAATTCAAAGGGGTATACCTTAAAAAACTGTCGATTTTTCGCGAATTTTCTTTTGTCCAATTTTGAAGTGTTATACATGTCACTGTATAGATTTTGACACGCTGATTTCAAATCTGTCAACAAAAATCAAATCTGACCTCACGTTTATAAGTTACGGCCATTTTTCTCCAAAATTTTCAAAAATCGAAAACTTTGAAAGGCCATATCTCGAGAACGTTTTGAGATACAGACTTGCGGTTTGAAAATTTCAACTTTTCACGCCATTTTCTATAAAATAAACATAATTTAAACGAAATCTAAAATTCAAAATTTTATAGCAATTTTCATGCACCAATTTACAATTTGTTATAGAAATATCGACTTTAAGATAAGAAAATAAAAATGAAAATCATAGATTATCTAAACATATAAGAGAGTATAAAGAAAATCATTATTTTAAAAGGGGTCTATCGGCTATAGTAAATTAGTCTACCTGTGAGTAAAGTAATGATTAAAAAAAATTAAGGAAATTAAATTATTCAAATAAGAATTTAAAAATACCTTATCATGTTTCAAATATCACAAAAATTTTATAAAATTATGTAACTCAAACCAATAGTCAAAATTTAACATACATATATTGTTTTTGTTTCTTTATTTCCAATTTTTAACCATATCGAACCAAAATTTCAAATAACGTAAAGAATTTGTAGTCCTTTCTATTTATGATTTTTCGTCACGGTCATGATTATAAAAGATTATTTTTTAGTGAAAATATAAGATTTTCACAAACAACAACCTAACCTAAAAAGGTTAATTACAAAAAGAGCCACTACCATACACGGCTTGCATTGGGTCAGCGTTTTTATTATTGTTAATTTCAATGTCATAAAGTTGTAAATATACTGAGGACGTATCACACGGGTGACCTTTCTAATAAAATATATTTCATATTAAAAAATCTATCCTGTGTTTGTTTTTTTTTACAAAACAGACATCTTTAGGGACTTTTTGAACACTGGAAAATTATGCTCATTTGGTTTGGTCATTTCATCTGAAACTTATATTGATACGTATTTAGTAAGTTTTTTTCGTTCGTGTATAGTAGTTCAGAAAATAATAATTCACGTGTATCTATAAAAGAAAACTACCATAAATCGTGAAGAACAAATGACAACGGGTAATAATTATTAACAATCAATGTTAGTTTATGAATCATTCAACGATAAATAAATAATTTATTGACTATTAATTTTCTTCCCACTCGAATTCAGTCCAATTTACTCAATTTTTTTACATATTTAGATTTTGTATACAAACTGTTTTGGTTATATTCACGCTTATTAATAAATTTCCACATAATTGTTTCTGATTAGCGTGGTAATGAAATCATAAATACTAATTAAATGTAATATGTTTTCTTATTAAATATATGTGATGTAATGTGACCCAATTAAAATCGATACAAATAATTTTCTTTTTGTGAAATACTAATTCAATTTTTACTTAAACTAACTGGAACTTATGTATGTCAGGTTAATTAAATTCTAAGTACTTTGAACGGAGTATTAATTCTATGATAGTCTCTATGGATTTGTTTTAGAATTTACAATTTAATAGTGCACAGAAAAAAAACTCGATCTTATTGAAAATTTGAGATGGAAAAAAGCTTAATAAATCTTCATGTTTATCTAAAAATCTTTTCATTTGTCAAATTAATAAATAATTTATTACACCAACTAACGAAACTCTCAAATAACTAGTTATTATGTCGAATGGCATTTTTTAACACATACACAAATTATTTTTTTCTGTGTGGTACTTCAATTTACTAAAATGCAACGTCATTTCTGTATAATACCGGAAATCAATTTTCTCATTCAATATATTCATTTGTTAATTTCAAAATACAAAAACTTAAATTAAGTACAAAATTAATATATTTAGAGAAAAAAGTGGAAATTATGTCATAAAGGAGCTAGTAAGTTTGTTAGCTTGCAAGCACTCCCAAATTAGATATCAAACTTATATGCCAGTTCTCTTAGAGTTTCATGAAGACTTTGACAAGTTGTATGTAAACACAAATAATGGTATTAAAACAATGATGATATTATTAAAATTATTTTGTACGGTCAGAGTTGCCAACTGTGTTAAGGTGCATTTTCATGGAGCGTCATTGACGCTGGACGCTACGATTTTGAATTTTGAATGCTTGCTATTGGTCAGCGTCAAGTGAAAAAGCTCAACATGGTTGAGCTCATACTGCTTGACGCTAGAAATCATGTGACACCTAATGTCAGTAGCTTTGATATTATGTGTATTCTTGTTTGTTTTGTGAGTTTATACTTCTTTACGAATAGTATAATGAAATGTAAATCAATTTTTAATAACTAAACGTAATTTATTGGTTGTTTTTTCACACTTAAACGTCAAACAGTAGTTGACAGCTAAAATTCAAAAATTAAAAATCGATCACGTGACGAGATTTGACGCTAGAAAACTAGCGTCAATGACGCTCCATGAAAAGGCACCTTTACAATACATTAAAGGATCACTGATCTAAATTCTATAGCAAATCCATAGATACTATCACCAAATTAAAACCTCATTTGCGAGTGAGCAAATTTGCTAGCCCCTTTATGATACCGGACATAAGAATTAGAGATAATGGGAATATCCCAATGTAATAAATCTATAGTTTTTGGTAAATTCAGTGCAAATTTTCAACTGGAAGAGGTATTTTTTGAATTTGAAAAACATTCGATTTTGTAAGGATAATGTTTCAGAATTAGGTGACTTGTAATGTACCCATAAACTTTCCTTATTCAAAACAAAATAATCTCACCATAGATAATATACATAATATAATAAAGAAGCTCATTACACAATAATTACACAAAATTTCGCTAGACATATTTCACAAACAAGTTGCATTATGCAAAATTTTGTAAATAATTAAAAATAGTTTAGAATTAACATACAAAAAAATTGTTCGCGTAAAAATATGTAAAAATTTAATTAATAATTACCCATTGTGTTCTGGTTTTTTGTCCAAAGACTCAAATAAATATCTCCGTCTTCTGCATTCTAACGTATGTTCAACAACAGGAGTAACAAGTGGTTTTTTATTTCGTTGCATCGTTTAAAAATATTTATTTCTCCGGTAGAAAGTTTATATATTTTTGTTAAATTTTACACTCTCATGAAATTATATTTTTATAAATAAAATTTTTATAAATAAATAAATTCAATTAAATGCAATCATAATTGAAATACTATTAAATTCCATAAAAAAATGTTAAATATTTCACATCAAATTTCTATAAAATAACGTTTACTTTATTAATTATTAATTTTAGTATTGTTTTTTTAACGACGCGGACGTGATGTTAATAGATGGAAGTCAAAAAACTGTTTCAGTATTTAGAAACGACACCATACATATAATTTTTTTTACTACCAAGTTTTAAAAATATTGAAATAAATGACTTCCAGTTAAGAGTAATTATATGATTGATGACCATATTTGCTTATAACAATTAACAGAAATTATGATTTATATTAAGTGTTTTAATGTTTTAATCTCATAATTTATTATTAACTCGAAAAAAATATTGATGATATTTTTTATATCACATTTTTAGAGTTCCGTAGAAAACTAGGAACCCTTATAGTTTCTCCATGTCCGTCCATCCGTACGTCTTGAAAAATGTTGACATAATAAGATGAAATTTGGTACACGGTCGTAGATTGATAACCCAAAAACAGAAATGATAAGATTTTTTTAAAAAAATTTCACCTACCCCATTGAGTGGGGTGTCGTTAGAAAGGTCTCCTAAAATGCAACAAGAAATGTACTTTTTGATTTTAACCCTTCAATCACGATGTATTTGCTCTCCAAAGTCATTATAAAAGCGTCCCCCCCTCTATTTTCTAAACTATTGATTCAAAAAATCTGAAAAAAAATCAGAATGTAGCTTTTAATTAGTACTTTCACTGAAAATTATAACGAACATTGTCAAAAATATTTTGGACCCCCTTTTCATAGATTGAAAAGTGAACTCACATTTTTTTCATTTACCCCATTGAGTGGGGTGTCATTTGATAGGTCTCCTAAAATGCAATAATAAAAGTCAAATGACTTTTTGATTTTAACCCTTCAGTCTCGAAAATTTTGAAAAATACTTTTTATAAATCGTAGTGAGAATGACTACGGAACCCTATCATGTGCGTGCCCAACACGCACTTGCCCGTTTTATTTAAATTTATTTCTTTATGTATATTATCATGTAAACAAACTAAGTTAGTTAATATAATATTTTTAGTGGGTGTTAAAATATGTAACAACTTTTACAAATATCATATCCTTGAAAATTGTCACAGAAACAAACGCAGCATAAAAATTATATTTCTGGTTGAGAGCTGGAGTAGTAATAATAATTTACATATTTATTACAAAATAATGCACACTTTGTGTGAATTATAAAGAATACAATACGCCATACAATGTGAATATTAATTAAGACTAACCAAAGATCATGAATGCCAATGTCTGTTTTCAATTAGCAAATATTCGTTTCAAAGAAAACAACTAATCAAATTTTGTCGAAAATAAAAATGTGACGTATGATGAAGATATTTTTACTACATCGCATTACTAACAATTAGCAAATATTCGTTTCAAAGAAAACAACAATTTTGTCGAAAATAAAATAAAAATGTGACGTATGATATATTTTTACTACATCGCATTACTAACAAGGGGAGACTAGGTTACGGACTAGGAGGGGACACCCTGAGGGGGAAGATTAATTTTGTCGTAGTTTGAAAAGTAAAAAACGTATGTTTTTTTTTGCTCTTCAAATAATTTCAATGAAAAAACAAGTTACCAATTTTTTTTAAAGCAAAAAAAAGGTCTTCGGTATAACATGGGCATTTTTTTATTAATTTAGGCATATCTTTATAAACTATTTCAGGAGTATTATTATTATTAGATTTCCATCTTTTAGGTATATATTTTTTATTTAAAAACTTAAATGGAAATCGAAAACGAAAATAGTTTATTTTTTAATTTTGGTGACAATAATTTTTTTAACCCTTTGTTGCCGGATTTTTTTTGAAGATCTGTATGCTTGGGGTATCCATGAAAAACCACTAGGAAACTAGAAATAAATTTTTTGATAAGTGGTTTCACTGTGATACCACTAGTCAACAAAGGGACTCAAAGGGTTAAATTATTTTTTCAGCGAGGTTCTAAATGGTTTTAGATAATTTACCTACAATATGTAAAAGTTTTAGTCTCCCCTTGTAAATAATGATTTTCTATACATTGTTGAAAGACATTTTATTTATTTTAACTAACCCAAACTATGCAAACATATTTTTTTTTAAAAGAATGCAGTAGGTATTAAATATTTACAAAAACGTTAAAGTGTAAGTAGGTACTATTAGAATTCAATTTAGGATTATTTTGTTGATTCTATGCAAGTACAGTTTAATTTTAAGGTATTATATTAATCAATCGATTTTAAAACACAAACGATTTAAATTATTTTTTACAATCCACTTTTAAATCTCGTATCTTTCTCATACATGCAAAAATTACAACGAATTTTAATCAAGAAAATCACAAAAACTCACAAAATACAAAAAAAAACGTATAAAAATTTAATTAATTCTAACAAAATCGCGAAATAAAACCAAACAAAAAAACACACTCGATTTTCGCGCGCGTGCTTACGGAAATGCTAAAAGACAAATAGCCAAGAGCACCAGACAGACAGATAATAAGTTATTTACTGATAAAACCAACAAAAGTATTTCTCAGTACGTCACTTACATTATTACATATGTGTACATACATTCATACTGACACATTGGCGCATCGTCAGTAGTCAGTAGGTACTGTCAGTAATTTTATTACTAATTTTCAGTTTTATTTCTTAACCCTTAATCACATAAGTACGGTTACAGGGACCGCAAGTATTTTTATTTTCATTATTAAACGGGACACCCCCCCCCCCACCTAGGTACCTCTTAAAATTGTACTACAGGGTAATCCTTGTGAGGGGATTTATTTTAGGTAATAAACTACCTTATATCGTATGGAGCGAAGAAAATGTACCTATATTATATATGTAACTCATGTCAAGGGGGTTGTGACGAAAAAGGTAATACACCATATTAAATTTAGAACAATATTAGATATACTATATTGCAGCGGTTCTTAAACTGGGGTCCGCGGACCCCCGGGGGGCCGCCAAACTTTTACGGGGGTCCGTGAAACATCTTTGGCAAAAAAATAATTTACATAAAGTACTTTTATATTTCTATTTATCAGTGATTAATTGGTATCTAATGACCTTTTTTGTTTTTCTATCAGGGATGGGGGTCCCTGAAAAATATTTTTTCAAAAAGGGGGTCCCTAGACCACATAAGTTTAAGAAACACTGCTATATTGCATTGTCATCAAACTTATACACTTCTCCAAACTTTCAAAGCTCTTAGTTGATTAGAACTAGACGAAATTTTGACTGCAATATTTGAACTTATGGCGCCACTGTGTTCACGCGCAAACGTGCGTAGAAAAGCTAATAGAGTGTGATAATTATCTCAATAAACAATAGTCATACAATTATTGCAAATAGCTTATAAACATAAATACATCAACACACTGCCAATTATAATGTAGGTGAGGTACACTGTAAGCAAGCATTAATAACTATTGTACATAATAAATAATATAATCAATATTAAATTTATTTATTCAACTAATTTTATGCACATTTAAAAATGCATATTTAATTATATAAAAATTTCACTGATCAAATTAGATAATTCATTTGAGTATTGGATAATTCGATTAATATGGCAAATGGATATTTTTATATTTATAGTGTTTTGTATTTGAAGGGTACATGGGAAAAAGAGGTTAAGTCAAAATTTCTAGTTTTGAGTTATTGCTGTTTTAAGGTTGGTATCTTGTATAATTTTATTTTAACAGAGTGGCCAGTATTTCTCTGGAACAAATGTCCCTGACTTTTCCCGGTTTTCCAGGAGAATTTTTACAGTTTTTTCGTTTTTTATTTAAAATTTTGATAAAAAACATAAAAAAGGTCACAGGTTTTCTTTAGTATAAATAGATAATTGTTTAAATATTAGCGAGAATTAAATAGATTCCCTGACTTTTCCCTGTATAGCAAAATTCCCTGACTTTTCCCGGTTCTCCAGAAACTGGCCACCCAGTTTAAAAATGATATCTTTCAAATTTTATTTTACGGAATTTAGCATGTTTTTCCCCTTAATACATACGTGGCTCGAAAAATACCTAAATTGCCACTAAATGGCACTATCATCTTAATTCGACTAAAAATTGACTTATCCTCTTTTTCCCATGTTACATGTACCCTTCATTTTAGATAAATGAATTTCTATATTTATCTAAATCTTAGATTTTTTGTTTCTTATAACTATTTTTGCATTTAATCCAAATTACAAATTAAATCTAATAATCTTTCGTTCCAATGAAATTTAAAAATAATCAAAATACTTGTGTTTCTGATGTTCTTAACTTAAAGAGCTTTAAACTACTAAAACAGCTTTTCCAAAAGTAACTCTTTAATTTATGTCACTGATATGTCCTGTATTTTATATAAAAATAAATTATGTTTTTAAACAAAATATAAAAAAAAACTCACCCGTCATCCAAAACTCGATTATCATTTTGCCTCATCAACTCATCTCTCTCCCTCGCACTCGCATTCAAATTCTCCTGCAGCCGCATCTTCTGTTTCTGATATTCCTTCAACAGATCCCCGTTATAGCTATCACTCAAGGGATCTATGTTCGCAGGCACGGCCACTGCGCCTTGCCCTTGCGGAGGTCTGCCGATATCTGTATTTGGTCTGCTCATTTCTACAACATTCGGTCTCATCATCTCCTGCACGTGTGGACGGTCGGACAGAGAGTCTCGTCTTGATGATTTGTTTGTAGATGTGGACGTAGCAGGTGATTCTCTGCCTTTGTGTTCAGGTGTTGATGATGCTGAAGTCTTTTGTAAAGGACTTTTAGCTCTGTTGATTGGTTGATTTGTTGCTGTCGTTGTTGAAGGTGGGTTTGTGTATTTTGGTGTGCTAACCTGCAAACATGAATTGTAAAGATTAAAATATTTAATAATCTATATTCATATTATTATATATTTTTGTTTATAATAATAAATAATAACAAAGTCAGAATTTTAGCCAAATAGCTCAATAATAATAAAAGAATAACTACGCAAATTTATTATGCTAACCTTACGAGTAATTTTTTAACATTGTGAGTTTAAGTTAAAAGTTTAACATTGACAAAGTAATTATACAAATACCAAAGAAATATAAACAAAATTTCGAGTTATTTATAATTTAATTAACATTATTCATAGAGAAGCTAAAACAAATAACACATTTTGCTGATTTTTTAATTTACCAAATAGTTAAATACAGTCATACTCTGCTCATGTGACAAGTTTAGAACAGAATATAGCTTTTTTCACTTGCAAATGCATATAAAAGCTTGATTACATGTTTATACTATTTAACTATTTTATATTAACTACGCAATAGACTACAAATATGACACAAATTGGTTGTCTATTTTTTTAGCACACTAAACTAAAAAAAATTAACAGAACTAACGCCATATTAGTTGAACAGGGTGACCAGTATTTCTCTGGAACAAATTTCCCTGAGTTTTCCCGGTTTTCCAGGAGAATTTTTACCGTTTTTCCCTGTTTTTTATAATTAAAATTTTGATAAAAAAGCTAAAAAAAAAAAAAGTCCCACAGATAAAATTTTAATATTTTTACAGAATTTGCATTTTTCCCTGACTTCCAACCAAATTCCCTGACTTTTCTCGGTGTAGCAAAATTCCCTGATTTTTCCCGGTTTTCCAGAAACTGGCCACCCTGTTGAATACCATAAAACATGTTATAACTATACAAGTAAAAAATAATACATTTAAATAAGGAAATTAATATTTTTTTATATCTCGATAAAAATAGTAAATTCTAGTCCCTTTGGTGTAATTATTCGTTTTGGCTTCTGAAAAACTTATATTTTAAATTCAATAAAATTATTTTCTAAATGGTGATCATATACCAAATACATATGAAAAAATGTTCACCTGTTCTGAGATCGAAGGTAACTGCTGGAATTCTGCATAACTGCTACTTAAAAATACATCATTCTCATTCTCAAACAATCTATCCACAGACGTGTTCATCAATTTATTGCTCTTAGCCCCTACCCCTCCCGTCAAATGAAAACTTGCAAAACTGGACCTCGACATCGGATTATTTGTATTTATATCACCTGTAGATAGAGCCATCGCTCTAGCGTTGTTTGGGGACCCGCCTAATCCATACGACAATCCTTCCAGAGCGGGTAAGAGAGATCTAGTCATGATATCTGCAGCAGATCTGGGCCTCGTGAATGGCATTGCGGAATGTGGGAACATTTTTGGTTTGATTGGCGTAACTAACATATGTTCAGTCCAAGACGTTTCTAGAGAAGGTCTTTCTAAGCGTTCTACGTCGACGTTTAATGTTCGTTGTTCAAATGGTACAGAAAATGTTTCTGCCGGTATGCTTTGCAGCCAAGAGAGTAAACTTAAATCACTATCACTAAATCCTACGCTTCCATCAAGCAGTCTTGAGAAACTCATCTCCTGGTTTTCAGATTCTTTGGAACCAGTCGCTTTTGCTTGACAATAATTAACACACGACTCGTACAATATTCCTTTAATAATTAGTTGTATTAACCTATCGTTTTTGGCTGTCGTTGTGATACCCATTGCTTGATCGATTGTTTTACGATCCCCGGGCAAGAACTGTTCGACTAGAGGATATATTTCACGAAAACATTTGACCCGAGCATTGCTGGGATTCCAGTCTTTATAGGCCAAATGATCGCTCAGTCTGGGTAGTGTTAAAAGAAGACATAGATTCGAATACTCTTCTTTAGATGGTGCATATTTTTCAAGTTCGCTCATTACTTTTACAACTTCTTCTACGGCATTGTCTTCTGTTGCTGTGCCCTGTAAAAATTATGATACAAGTTATTTTACAGAATACATAAAATAACTAAATGAATTATATACAATAGACAGTGAAACTTAAATTATCTGTCACCATTGTAACAGATATTTTTTATGCTTATTATTTTGGTTACATTGTTAAGTTTTTACTCTAAATTGATACGGTTTGTAAATAAATAAGTGGGTCGATATTTGTATTTTCTATAAACATCATCTGTTTTTATGGAATATCATATGTACATATTGCGAAAGCTTTAGATATTATGATAACAAAAAATATAAATATATGTAAACAGTAATACACACCTGCAACCTTGCTTCAGATTTAATACACAGTAACTCAATATATTTATGTGTTAGTATTGTATACTTAAATGCCTTTGCATCAAATGCCGGTAACGCATCTTCCAACGGCTGAACAAATTCCAATACGTCATCCCACTGGCCGTCGAGTACAAGTTGTCGCAAGAAGAGAGCATCGTCAGAATAGTTGCCATTGATAACACCAGTCTCACGTTCTACACTAAGTTGTGATATATGCAGTTCCCTGTTGTGTAAGAATTCTAGCGCCAGCCGCACGACGTCTTGTTCACGAAGAGTCAGTCGCGCTGACGGCATTACGTATCTGATATGAACTGGTCTGAAATACAAAGTCAATATGTTATTAGTTATTATACAAATTTTATTATACCGTAATTCATACGTCATTCATACAATACATTCATCACTTAAATATTCATTAATGAACTAGAATACGTAGGAGTACATTAAACTTTTGACTTTTTAGTTATATAATGCCAAAAACATTACAAAAAATAAAAAAACAACTCATCTTAGGTTATACATGTCAACAATTAACATATTCATACATAACAATAAATTATAACTGAATTTATTATTATGTTTAAATTATATTAACTATATTGAAATAAAATAAACAATATAAATTACCTGGCATTAAATTAGAGGTTCGCCAAATTTAAAATTCCAAGCAGTGTTAATTACCAATAATGAGTCATTAAATTAATGTCAATTCAAAACATGTATTTGTTTAAAGTTATTCATAAATATACGAAATTGGCAATTTATTATTCATTGGTATTTAAATTATATTGTAAAAGCAACAATAAACAACAGTAACAATAGATATTTTTGTTAAATTACCGTCACTTTTGACGTTGTGTTTTACCATAGATTAAGTAACACGTGATGACAAACAAACAAAATATAATCTCATACAACGTTTATATGAAAGTCAAGAAATGAAGTCGACCTAGTCGTATCCATATCTAAAATCTAAAACACAAATTATGATCTAAAATAAAAATATTGTTTGGATTCACAGAAAGCGGTTAGTTACCGGTTACACTGACCGGCGAGTTTTGATTGGTTGATTTATCGTATTTCTGGTACATTCTACCAGAAATTCCATAAATCAACCAATCAAAACTCGCCGGTCAGTGTAACCGGTAACTAACCGCTTTCTGTGAATCCAAACATTATCTTCATTATCTAGCAGCGCGTTGCACAGTAGGCACTAACTTAGGGCCTAGAGATGGGGGGGGGGGGGGGGTAATGATCTTTGTTTTTTTTTAAATACCTATCAAATTTTTGGTTTTGTGAGATGAAAATGAAGACCTTTTTTGGTAAATATTTTTTGTTTTTACTGTAGCACCCTTTTATGACTTTTTTAAAATTTAAAATTTTTAAATTAATAATTTCTATTATAGAATTGAAGCAAATGTAAGTTTTTTTCTGTGACCGTCTGCCGCCCTTCTGGTCTGGCACCCCCGGCCGTCGCCCAGCCTCCCTCTCTAAAGCCGATATTGATGTCATATATTAACAAAATAAGGAAAATAAGCAACATATTTTCAAACATCAACCATTCTTTTCTTCAAAGCTTACTTGACTTGAATTTAATAATGCACTCGAGAGATATCATTTTGGCTAACAGGCATATTTTAGTTTTTCAAATATATGGGATAATGAAACACATTCGGGGAAAATGTAAAACAGTTTTTGTAAGTCTGGACAAGTCACACATGTGACAGTAAGGGTGACCAAATTTCAGATCGTGTAAACCTTGATTTTAGATTACGCCAATCCTGACAAATCCTGAGAAAAAAATTAATACATGAAGACCTTCTTTTTTTAATATACCTATCAAATTTTTTGTTTTGCGAGATGAAAATGAAGTTCTATTTCGCAAATATTTTTTATTTTTACTGTTGCACCCTCTTTTTAGTTCATTTTTACTTTTTTACCAAACCCGGAGACATGGTAACAAAACCCGGAGCCCGGAGAAACAGTATACAAACCCTGAGACTCCGGGTCAAAACCTGAGACCTGATCACCCTAGTTACAGGTGTGAGTGCGGATTTCAGAGTGGACGCATCATTTTGGTTGCAGTCTTCAAAATGCCACGTTATACGTTAAAAAACGTTCAAAATATATACTTGAAGTAAAATACTTGCAAGTCAAAAATTCAAACTACAAAATTCAAAAGTATTTTGAAAAAGTACTTCAAGTATTCAAGTACTTGATGTATTGATAGCTCTGCATACACATGTAAAATTTTATGTAGGTATCTACAGCTGACTATTAATTATTAATTGAGTTTATTTTTTTAAACAACACCAAATAACTAAGTGTTTATAACTGTACTTGTATGATTTATATATTCATTAAACATTTCAATTAAAGTATGCATGATGGACATATACTCATACTCATGATTGAAGTAACAAAAACTAGATAGGTATAGTAATTGCTGTAGGTATTAGTATGTATAATTATACGATGCTGGCAACTAAGTACTAACGAGAATTTGTTGTTAATCTCTGATCAATAGGGAACTAAGGAGGGGGGGGGGAGTATTTATTTCAGTTTTATCTAGAAACAAAAAATAATAAAAAATGTCAGAAAGCAACCAAGGATTATAATAATATGTAGAAATGTAAAACTAAAACGATAACGATTTTTTTTAGATATCCACCCAGTAATTGAGAAAAAATCAATAGGAATGAAATAGCATTCTGTTTTATTCCTGAATCTGAACGTAAAAGATATAGCAAATCAATTTGAATGTCCTTTACCGAATTCATACGGAATCAATAATGAATATTGACAACTAAAAATATGTTGACAATGTAGATTGGCAGCACTACAAACTTCTTCAGACTGCTTGGCGTAATATGCAATAATTGAACGTAATGAAATTATTGGCTGTGAATACGGAATTTTACAGAAACCGAACTGAAATATCAAAATTTGTTTTTTTCAATTACTGGATATTTACTTTTTCTTAAGACATTTCTTATAGTATCAAAATTTTAAGAATTGAGCTTTTATCGCTAGTAAAACTGTTTATGAAATCTCATTTGTACGTCTTTAAAAATATAAAAATTACTCAAAGAAATACCTTATTCATTTTAAATTCATAGACTTTTGAAAGTGGCTGAATACCCATTCTCCATGTAATCTATTCCTTTATGTCATGCACTCATTAAAGTTTCTGAATGCCTGTAAGTAGGATAGGGGGAATGTTTTATGAAAAGAGACGTTTTACATGCAGAGAATATTTCCTTGTTTGTGTTGGGAAATAGAGCACATGCATTCTACATATGTTTAAATGTCTACATAAGAGTACTATGCATAGTACGTGCATGCACATAGCTGGAGGGTATTTAATGTACCTATGTAAGAGAGATTGAAGATTGTGTAAGTCCTTCTATGTGTGTAACCCTAATTAACCCTTTCTCTGGTTATTCCTCAGATTTTAAAATCAATAAGTATCTCAAAAGTAACTTTTATTGTTTTCACCAGAATAGACAGCAATGTAAGAAATTACCTTCATTTTTAAACTACTAAAATATTTATAGAATATTAACAAGAATAGTACCTACAACAACGAAGAGATCGACTCGAGAGCATGCATAAATATTCCGAGCCCATCAATTTGGAGTTCTGATATATAAATTTGACATCGAATAAGTTGAAAATGTTGAGTTTTATTAAAATATTATTATAGATACGTATTGACCAAAACTGTTTAGAACTATTAAACTCATGATGAAGACTTCTTTTGTAGTTGAAACACATGTCGAGTAACATTTTACTGTGCTTAAGATGTACATACATAATATTTATTTATACATAGTTCATTTTAATTATTGAAAACTCAACTAACAAATACATTTAACAGTGTAGAAATAATTTTTAGTTTTTGATTGAAGTTTAAATAGGTATAGATGGACCGCAACGGACAACTGCAACGACGTTATTAATCTAGCAGGAAACTGTTCGTAATGGCCGGTATTTATCTCCCGTTTACTTAAAACACCTGAGCGCTGTATATCACCTAAGGGACCTCACAGACTCACAGACAAATAGTGCAATTCCTCGTCGTGTCAGAATCAATTGTAGTAATTGTCAGTCTTGTTTTATTTATTTATGAGGCCGACTTTTACTGATATTAAACTGTCTAGATTCTCTACATAGAATGCGGTAAACAAATGTCATTTGTGGTATATATGTTTTGTTCTATGTATGTATGTTATATCCAACGTCTGTTTAGAATTATATCATACTTGACAGTTACAGAACGGATTTATATACATTTATAGATAAGTTGAATTTGAAATGGGTGCAGACTGTTAAATTTTCAGGTCACGTCGGAATAAGTAAAACATTTTTACTTATTGTTACTTTTATTTTACACCATCATAGTGTTTTTTTGATAAAATGCATGGCAACAAAACATAATTTTTTTTAAACACGTAGGTACTATTTCGTTAACTTAAGCTTCGTTGTAGCCAATCCTCACTCATAGTTCATAGTCTTTTTTATGAATTAATTAATCTAAATCGTTAAATTTTAAATGCATTTAATATTCTTACAATTACATATATTCAATATCAATGATAATTTTTTATACTTGCTAAAAATAATACATAAATGAACTTTCAATCAATCATGTCACCTCCGGTTTGGCTTAAAATGGCGACGCTGTCGAAACTCTTACTGGACCCCTATTCTCGAGTTCACTCGAGAATATGTATGTCGATCTCGCATACCCAGGAGCAGTCGAGATTTTTCATTCGAAATTTCTAGAAAAAAAAATCGCATCGAGATTCAAGAATACGGTATAATTTACACAATCGAGATTCTATTAAATAACTTAGTGACTTTTAGTTTTAGTTTAGTAATCTCGAATAAACTCGAGAATAGAGGCCCTGGATTAACTTTATTTTTCCATAGTCCAACCAACTTAGCAGAATACACTCCGAATAATTTAAAGAAATAACTAGTTTTGTATATACGTATTGACTGGACTAAAATCAGACACTCAGACAGTTAATTAATGAGTTCGTATAAATAATATGATACAAGGTAATAAACATATAAAATGATAAAATTAGACTTCCGTTTTTTGCATTATTCATATTTATTTTATTAAATCCAACAATGTCAATAGCATCAATAATAATTTCGTATTCAGCGAACTGAAGAATACATTTTATATTATTTCGTCGACCATTAAAAAAATAGCAAAGCATAAATAATACAGCAATCCTTTACGCTTGTTGCATCTCCACCGTACATGTTCAAAGCCATGAAACAACCATCTGCAGCACAAATCACAAATGGTCGATCAGATAGAAATTTACGTAAGACACATTTTTGTGGAGGTGTCTGTAAGTATGTATATGGGTAGAAAACATTACCGACTCTATTAAGAACTATGTCACTTCATATAAATGCTAAGTTTGTTTGTTTAGATATAAATAAAATTATTGTATTTATAATAAAATTAATTATTACTTTATTTGTCTGTACTTATTAGGAAATAACATTTTTCATATTAAAATCGGAATACGACTGGCGGGAAACCAGGAAAATGCTCGATGGGCCGACCCGGCCGACCCCTATAGACATAGAGCATGGACAGCGCATCTGACTTGAAAACAGAGCCGTGTCAAAAGAAAGAGATAGAATATAGTTACGGATATAATTGTCCTTATTTAAACAAGAGTGTCTATTACATTCTTTTTATAAAATAGATATATATCCGTAACACCGCTGCATCTCTTTCCCACTTTTTTAACAAATTATGTTCTTTTAAGTTAGAAGAGCCAAGTTGTAAAGGAAACAGAATTGCAAAGGTATCAGAGAGCCATAGGTATAAATGCTGTCTCAATTTTTTTAGACATTCAATTGTAATTACCTTTTTTACATTCAATACAGTGATACTATATAGATTTTTGGGATTAAAAAATCGTGATTTTTATTTAAAATTTTGTTACCATAGAACGGTGCCTTTGCAAATAAAAAATAATCTGGAATTGAAATAAATAGTTAAAATCACTGAAGAGCCGCAAAAGAGCCTGTGCAAAGAGCCGCGGTCTGCCGACCGCTGGTCTATGTCTATGCGGGCCTTCCATAAAAAATGTTAATCAATTCCAGTTAGAGTAAATAATATGTCCAGCCCTCATTCGAAATAATAAATAAAGTGGGTTTAAACAGGTAACATGCAGTTTATACAATAAACATATTTTTAACGAAATTTTAAGATAAGAAAATAAGAAAGAATATTATAACTTAATAAATAAACACCAAAAATCGTGGAATCGCGCCAAGGTAAGTGGTTTTACTAGTTTCTTCTTCCACAGGGTTTAACTGTAGGGGAAAGGGTTGCACCTTGGGACGGTTTTACCTTGGGACAACTGCTCTAGAAATCTAACCACTCTAGTGGTAACTCTCAGAATTACATCTTATATTGGCAACCCTGTCCTTTGTTTGCTCACCAAATTATTTCAGTTTCAGTCATTATTTGAAGCTTTAAGTGTCAGTTTATTGTTTTCGTACCTTGAAAGTAAAATTTTGCTGCAACTTCTAGATCATATACAAACAAGATAAGCATTTTTATTGACATTATTTGATGTAGTACTATTGCAGCATTACTTAAGCAAGCAATCTATGCAAGAAGTTGTTAACTGGTAAATATTTTAGAGTTTAGAAAATTTATTTTGTGAAAAGAATGATTGGTTACACCTTGGGACATTTTTCTGGTTGCACCTTGGGACTGAGAAATTTTCAGAAAGCAAAGAAAGCATTTTGTATTCCCCAACGTTGACGACATCAGTAGTGTTAATCCATGCAATATTGTAAAAGTATTGCCAACTCCAACAATACGTCGCGGGTTTCATTCATTTAAAATTGCATTCCCACAGAAGCTTAATTTGAAATAAAATTTATTTAATAATAATTATGTATATATATATTTTCATATTAATAAACATTGATTACGTAAGTCTTACTTCATTTTCACATCTTAAAAGCTATACTATTCACATATTTGCCATGTCCCAAGGTAGAACCACAGGTTGTACCTTGGGACAAAGATCAACAACTTATTAAACAATGAGTAGTGGTGTACGCTTTGGTGATAACAAAATGATTGTTGATTGAACAGCTGCCTACAGTTGTAGCCTCTACAGAGCTAAAAGATTATTGTATTTGAACGAAAGATGTCAGTGCAATAATTAAAAAAGTAAAAAATGTCCCAAGGTACAACCCTTTCCCCTAATACCTTTTTTGTAAAATAGGAGTATATACATTAGTCATAGTCACGTGACTTTTATTTTGTATACAATGCTGTGTTTTATAACTGACAATTTGTAAAAAGATTATAATATATACATACAACATACATAATATATGTATTTTAAGACATATAGGTACATATAAAATATATAGTGAAACGTAATACTGTAATATTATAGTTTAGGTTATGCAACATTTAATGAGCATATCTTTGAATGAACAATCAAATGCTCAGTAAGGAATTATTTTAAATCACGATAACACAAGATAAAGTCAGCATAGATTGTACATGTAACTGAAACTTTTTTAATCTGTTGTTTAAAAAATGCAAAATACATTGTACACATATTATTATTGTAAGTTAACAATTCTTCACATATTACAGTGAAAAAGACTTATTAAAAGACACTATCTTACTTAAATTATCATATAACCTAAACTCATTTTCAGGTCTTGGACTTATAAACAGTGAAAGTTCCATCAAAATCAGTTCAGTAACAAACCAGACACAACATTTTAAAAACTATAGAAATGTATAGTGACAAAAAATAGGATGGTATACTATTTTAATTGTAAAAACAGAGCCTGTTTGTTTTATGTTGTTAATAAATTTTTTTTATAGAATACTTGTATTTTCATATCTGTTTGACCTCTTTATTTGGTGCATAAAATTGGATAATTACATGTAAATTAATACAAAATTAATTAGTGTGTATATTCGTTTGTAATAAACTCGCTTATCGGCTTATCAAATCCATTTTACTAAAACATGAACAAATATCGGTCCAGTAATTTTATAAAAGTGGGTAATATTATTAAATTATTTTGATATACTGTTTACAAAAAATTAAAATATATATGTATAATAGGTATATTTTTACATCTCTAGTGAATCAGGACTTATTTCTATTTTTATTTCCCGTGGATGAAATTTCCCTGATTTCAGATATTGATATAATGTGGCCAAAACAAAAAATGATGAAGGTGTAAACGATTAATATTGCTGAAATTAAATTTTAACACCAATCTGTCAAACAATTAAAGAGCCACATGACTGATGGAAATTTATACACAAGTAATGTAATTCAATAATCTGTCTAGAAACCCACACACGTGGGCTATTTTTAGCACGAAATGTTTTATTCTCTAGGCCAAGATTAGTTACAAACGTATCTAACTATATACACATATATTTATGTATAACAATATGTCATAGCTAAAACCAGTGGTTTATTTAGTATGAAAAACATTGAGGTCTATAAAACTGGCGCAAAAAAATCTGCACTTATGTCATTTATTTAATGTTCAATTAGTGTTCAACCGAACCTTTGACATTCTACAACTCTTTCGGTTTCGGCTTCGGTCGAAGTTATCAAAATGACCGAAGTTCGGCTTCGATTTTTGTTTCAACCAAAAAAAGACCTTCAGTCGGCCACTATATGCAACATAATTGATATTTTATTTTATTTTTAGCACATTTAAATTTTATTTTCATTATTTATCGTTAATGACCCAAAATAGTAAATAAATTTTAAAAATAAAACTTAATTTATTCATAATAACTAAAACAATTGATAATAAATTTTAAAAATTATAAATAACAGGAGATTAATAACAAAATTACAATTATTTCGCCAATTCAATAACCTTTATATGTATGTGAAGTTAACATAAAACGTCGTGGAACAAGAATTGGAAAATAAGTACGAGAAAACCGAACTAACACCAAACTTTTCACAAATTATTAACATTAATTGTACAACAGTAATGAATTATAGTGTAAACGCCACTGTAAAAAAGTGTAATGTGTCACTCTCAATGAGGACATTGCATGATTGTGATACGTTAAATTTAGCCGACTGTTATGGTTCGGTATAAATAGATAATTGTAACATTACGGTTTCGTTTACGTCTTATAAACGCGTAATATATCCAATAAAAATATTACGATGTGTTTTTGGTATTTTTTTATACTCTTGTAGACAGATCAATAATCATGGATGTATTTTAAATTTAAATTATTAGTTTAACTCATTACTTCCCAGTGTCATATTTATAGGACATGAAATTTTCTAATTTTTTTCACTGACATAATAACATTGTTAAATTGATTTACATATCTATAATATGTTTTTTAAGTCTCTCTACTTACAATAATTTTTAAAACGAACTCTAAAGTTCATTCAATGGCAAATTATAACACTTTTAAAGTAACCGTGTAATTATTCCTGCTAGCCGACATTAGTAAAGCGTTTTTAAATTGACGAAACTATATTATATATTACTTATGATAGTGTAAATAAAGTACAACAATATCAATAATTTCAAAAATAAATCCAGATACAGACTATCGGCGTTAAAATAGTGATGTCCTATAAATATAACATTGGGTTCTCATGATAATAATTTAATCTATGATTGATAATAATTATGTATTGTATTGAATTTATCTTTTTGGTCTTATTTTCAACAAGAATTGATAACTTGATCAAAAAAATTCGAAGAAATAAAGTCGGGAAGTAATGGGTTAAAATAGAATTTGTCAAGTGCGAGTTTTGCTTCGCGTACTAGAGTCCCGTACCATATATATATATAGTTTTTAAATGAATTTAATTATTTTAATTTGAATAAAACACTAGATAACACAAACGTAACAATAATTATTGTAATTTTACTATTGAACATTGAGCAATTGTCTACAAATTGTTATAAGAGTTACTGGCACCAACCTTTGATCCTTTAATTGTATTACTGTTTTTTGGGATCTATGAGTTTCTTCTTTGCGATTCTCATGAAGTTATGTTATAAATAAAACAAGTGCCTTTTTAATTAACCAAAGTCCGCAAATATAGTTTTATTTATTAATATAGCCTTTTATTTTATCTATGTTTTCTTCTCCAGTAATTGATTAAGTAAAATCAGTAATGAACACGCAGTGATAAAGACTTCCTAATGATTACTAAATGATAAATACTACGACATAAGAGTTATAAAATAAATAATCGTATTTGAAACAATGTAAAGCAGATGATCTAATAATATAATAATTATTAAAAAAATTACACTAATGATTATAGTATAAATGTCCACCATTTAGATACCCATTGACCAATTGACAACAAATTAAGCTGTTTTACAGTTAAGTGTCTATAGATTATGATTCAGAAATAATAGTAATCAAATATTGTAGTAGTTGACAATCAATTTATAAAAACGACAAACTTATAAATCAACATATCAAAAATATTTTTTTCAAATACCATATAATATATTCTGAATTTTTATTCACACTATACAACAAAGATCAAAAGAAACAAACTATTTTTGACCGCGTCTAAAAATACTAAATGCATTTTCTTAAAATAGAATGAACTACTATATATTTGAGCTCATTAGATGTAGTAAATTTTGTTGAACTCGTTGTTGTCGTTAATGAGTTGCTATGAGAAACGCTTATTACAACAAGAATAAGTTCTAGTAGGTACTGAACTGACGTTACTTATATGGCGACGTTAATTAATTTAATGTCGATCTGTGCAAGGCCATTCCACCTTAACTTAATTTTCATGGTTATTTTTAATATTTCAATAAACTAAAATATGATTGTACTTAGATAAAATTTTATAGATTTTTTCAAATTAAAAAACAATAATAATAACAACCTAACCAATTTATTTTGATGGGTTATTAAAAAAATTTCCCCTCCTCTCCCAACCAAAAACATAATCATATAATAATCATATAATAGTTATAAAGAATTAAAAATAAAAGAAGTAAACAAGATAGCACTATAAACATTGTATTAAATATATTTTTTAAATATGTAGATCAGTAAATTATATTTTTATTATTACTCTATACCAGTGATTCTTAAACTTATGTGGTCTAGGGACCCCCTTTTGAACAGTTATTTTTTAGGAATCCCCCTAATAGAAAAACAAAGTAAGTCGCTAGTAATTAGTCACTGGTAAATTACTTTAATTTTTGCCAAACCTCTTTCACGGACCCCCTTCGTCTAGGTTATTATAATTTTGTATATACCAATGTCCTTAAATGGATTATTTACGTACTGTGGGGGTTTAAAAAAATATATTATTTATTTCTAAATGTTTAATCGTTTTGTTTCTACATATGTTCTCTAATGTAATTCGAGCATTTGAATGTATACCTACTATTGTATTTTATCTAAATAAATGTGATTTTAATGAAAAATAGTGAAAATTATTGTTTGTATAGTTAGTTATGGTTCTAGATATAATTTTACTGAAATTAAGTTGTTATTTTTATGACAAATTGAAGTTTGATGCGTGAAATATTTAGTAAAAAATATTGTGATTTTAATTTAGTTAAAAGTACATTTATTATATAGAAAATGTTGTGAAAAGTCGAAATTTTTCAACCGAAGGTTTGTATCTTTAACCGTTCTCAAGATATAGCTTCTCAAAGTTTTAGTTTTTTTTAATTTTGGCGAAAAATAGCTGCAACTTTTGAACGGGTGGTCGGAATTGATTTTTGTTGACGAATTTTAAATCAGCGTGTTAAAATCTATACAATGACATATATAATACTTTAAATTTCGACAAAAAAATTTTTGTGAAAAATTGACATTTTTTTAAGGTATACCTCTTGGAAAAATTTCGATTTTTGGCCAAAAATTTTGTTATCGAATTTTAAAGTATTATACATGTCATTAGATAGATTTTGACACGCTGATTTCAAATTCGTTGAGAAAAATCAAATCCGACCACCCGTTCAAAAGTTACGACCATTTTTCTCCAAAATTTTGAAAAAAATAAAACTTTGAGTGGCTATAACTCGAGAACGGTTTGAGATACAGACCTGCGGTTTAGAAATTTCAATTTTTCACGTCATTTTCTATACTTTAAACATACTTTTAAACAAATCGAAAACACAAAAATTTTCAGTCAAATTTCATGGTTAAAATTTCAACTTTTCAAAGAAATTTAACTCAAATATGAGAAAAAACAAAAGGAGAACCAATACTAACCCACCAGAATAATATATATTTCTACTGTATAGTAGATCGCTTTAAAAAAATCTATTTAAATGATTTTATAAATCATCATTAAACGAGTTAAGGTTCTGTCGTTAGATATTTATTAAATAGAAACGTAAAAGCACTTTAATGTATGCCAAATATGTTTCACGGACTTCCGGGGGTCCGCGGATCCTAGTTAAAAAACCTTTGCTCCGTATAATGGAACAATAATTGGATACCAACGCGCAAACGTCAAATTAGTACTGAATTATAAAAACATATCTAAAATGGTTAATAACTACGTTACTTTTTTTGTCTTCTTAGATGAAATGTACACAAAATAAAATCAAAACATTTTTTTTTATCAAATTACTTTAAAATATGTCTAAAAAGGTGCATTTTATTGATTTTCATCATCAAATGCGTAGAAGGTTTTCGCATGCATTTGAAACGTTTCACATGATGCTATGAATTTTTCAAAATCCTTCAAATCAACCCTATAAGATCTAGTAAAATATAGATGTTTAAGATATCATACCTTTTGAAACCCTCATATATCAGTCTGGATCATTACATCTACATATAGTATGTATTTACTTAATAAAATTGTAAAAAAAACTCTTCCAGCCTACATTATACAAAAATTTTTTTAATGGATTTAAAAGATTTTATTATCAGCATTGCTGAGTGTCTCTAAATGTAATTTTTGACATATTGCTTATATCAATTTGTATTGGTATTAATTATAAGACAACTAACAAAATTATAGTTACTTTTAAATAGAGTATCAAATGTATTATGACATTTGTATGACAAATGTATATATGACAATTACTTTAAGTATCATGAATTTTCTCGCACGCGCAGTAAGTAAACATTAATGGTATTAAAACAATGTTGATATTATGGAAATTATTTCGTACGGTGGGACTCACAATTTTTGTTATAATAGGGTGAAGTATACCTGATCTAAATTTAAAAAAAATCTTAGATAAAAAGGAAAGATTGATATCCCGTTGAAAGTGCATGTTAGCTAACATAAATCTAGTAATTTATTAGTTATCCATTATCGAATTATCATAGTTAAATTAGTTAAATTAATAAACATATTTTTTGTGAAATGTGACATATGCCACATCCGAAATCTTTCTCTTAACTTAAATACCTACTTAACATTATTTATATATTGAGAACAAAATAAGAATATTATTTTTTTAATACTATCTGCAAAACTAACATTGTCCCATAAAAACTTTCTATCAAGAACAAGTGAAAAATTTTCATCACTTTTATTACTGCCCTCTATTTTCCAATAGGCATAAAAACTGCTCTTCAGTATATTTTCTAAAGAATAACGAGCACTTTCTTATTGCAATGCATGTATACAGGGTGTCCCAGGACTGTGTCAAAGCTCAATATTTCATTTATTATAAGAATTAGAAGAAAATTTTAAATGCAAAAGTTGTCAGGCTAGAGGAGCGGCATAATTTAAAAATAGTTACATTTATACAGAGTGTCCCATAACTGCGTTACAAACCAAAGTTATGTTTTTTTAAATACAAACTATATATTTTTATTTGATAATCTAAAAGCATTCATTTTTTTGAGTATTTTGATGTATCGAGTATGGGATTATACAGAGGGGTTTAGAAATAATTACCAATTTTGTAAGAAAATAGGAGCATTTTCAACACCTTGTAATTTTCTAATTACAACAAAAAAAATTTGTTCTCTGCTGAAATTAGTTTTGGTATATTCTTTATTATTGCGATATTATGTCAAACATTTACAAAATTGTATTATTTGTACAGGGTGTACCAAAACACTGAACTTAGTTTTTTTCAAAATTTTCAAATGGAACACCCTATATATTTTTACATTTTCGAAATCCAGCCGTTAATATTTTATTAATTTTATATTAAAATCTTAAGATTTTTTTAAAAACAATACAACTTTATTATATTCCATAAAATAATTAAATTTTTATGTTGTTAAAGTTTGTTCGTTCTATTAGTTTGTTAAATTATTTTTAAGAGAACTGTTTTATTGATTATAATAAAGTTGTATTGTTTTTATAAAACATCTTAAGATTTTAAAATAAAATTAATAACTTATTAACGGCTGGATTTAGGTATAGAACATGGTTTGTAAAATGTGTTGAGAATTGAACAGGCAATTCGAAATTGTAAAAATATATAGGGTGTTCCATTTGAAAATTTCGAAAAAAACTAAGTTCAGTGTTTTGATACACCCTGTACAAATAATACAATTTTGTAAATGTTTGACATAATATCGCAATAATAGAGAATATACCAAAACTAATTTCAGCAGAGAACAAATTTTTTTTGTTGTAATTAGAAAATTACAAGGTGTTGAAAATGCTCCTATTTTCTTACAAAATTGGTAATTATTTCTAAACCCCTCTGTATAATCCCATACTTGATACATCAAAATACTCAAAAAAATGAATGCTTTTAGATTATCAAATAAAAATATATAGTTTGTATTTAAAAAAACATAACTTTGGTTTGTAACGCAGTTATGGGACACTCTGTATAAATGTAACTATTTTTAAATTATGCCGCTCCTCTAGCCTGACAACTTTTGCATTTAAAATTTTCTTCTAATTCTTATAATAAATGAAATATTGAGCTTTGACACAGTCCTGGGACACCCTGTATATATATAGTTCTTTAGTAGGTATCTTAAAAAGTTGTAAAACACAGAAAGAAACAGTGTCGTAAATACAGGTATTGTAAAAACTTTACAATATAATTTTATTTCTATTAGTAAAATTTTTTCAAAAACCAAAACGGCTTACACTTACTCCACAAAAGGAAAAATCGATGTATTTTTTTAAAGCAAATACAAGAATTGGTGATACCAGATACGAATTTTTTTAGCGTTCGATTCTGAATTTGGCTTCAGTATAAATTTTTGAGAAAAGTAATATTCTGATTTTTAAGGAAAGAAAAATTAACAAAATTTTTATTCCTTGTATAACAAAAATCGCTATTGCTTCCTACTATCTCTTGCATTTGAAAATATCTAGTTAATAAGCTAATTGATGGAAATTTCGACGGCTACGTTCTATTTGCAACTATCATCTCTATAAATATAACGAAAATCTTACTTATCAGTGTTTATTTTAGTGCGCAACTTTAAAATAAAAATATGCAGTTCTAAAGTTACTTTGTGCAGCCCTTTATGAAAAAATAAATGCATATAGTCCTCGACTTGTGATTGAGCTCTGTTTCCTGTTTATTTCAAAGTTTTTATTAAAATTTTTAAGATAAAGTAATTTTCTAAATCATTTTTGCACTTTCAATTTAAAAAATATATAGGTATCAGATGTAATTAAATGACCTTTAATTGAGGGCCATGCCGCCTTTACTTACGATTGTTTTTTTGAACCACCATATATAAACAAAACAACAATAATATGATAATCCAAAACTCCAACTTACAATTAAAAAAACACCAAAACCAGTATCACATTGTCACCACAAAAAACAAACACTTCATTAAAATAGTCACAATAATCCACTTTGGCGAATCCGTCACAAAACTCACAAAACTAACGAAAACTTTCACAGACCTTGACAGATGGCACTTGGATAGTTGTTAAAAAATATAACACCATGCGCGGCGGCAGCAGCGGCAAAAATAATCAAGTGATTTCTTTCGTTGTCCACCTCTACTCTGGCAGTGTGAGCCGTTTGCGCACAGAACACCACGTGCTTGTTATACATATTATGTGTGAGCTGGAAGTCACTTCCTGCTGCTCGTTGCTGATTTGAATTATAAATTCTCATCTTTTTTAAGTGCTTGTATGAGTTGTACAAGTCAATGTAATGTTTTGTCTACATGTATATTTATAAGTAACAAGATTGCTATTTTAAATATATAATTTACACGATTACTTACTAGATATATTAATGAATTGAAAACATTTATTTAAAAAATCC
Source organism: Sialis lutaria (assembly GCA_949319165.1). Classification (NCBI taxonomy): domain Eukaryota; kingdom Metazoa; phylum Arthropoda; class Insecta; order Megaloptera; family Sialidae; genus Sialis; species Sialis lutaria. The sequence goes on from OX439234.1 coordinate 29,576,069, forward strand.
TACAGAAATTTTTAAATTCTTAATTCAGCTGATTACATTGAGCGAGTTTACTAACAACAAGTCGGCGAGTTTAGAAGCGACCGAGTCAGCTAGTACGATAGTGATAATGACACTAAAACTTTCCACTAGCGAGTTTAAACCATGTGTTGTGAATATGAACCACCGGAATACTCGCAGCTATTTCACTAATAACTTTTGTAGCAGATTGTTAATGAACATGATTACACGCAGAGTTTACTGGCAGCTAGTGAATTCACCGACTAGTAGCCAGTTTCACAGTTTTTTAGTTTCATTGATCAAACAAAGTAAATCACTTCTAATTACTTAAAAAGATCATTAAATGAATAATTCCAAGTTTATCAAATTGATATAGATCATACCTAATATCATCCGAAAACCTTCCATTGTATAAAAACTGTTTCAAAAGTCAAACGTATTATAAATAAATAAAATATCTACAATATTTAAATAAAACATTTTTTCTTTTACAAACCGTTTCAAAAAGTATTAATAAAATACACGATTTTTTTCAGTCTACAGAGCAATCAACACACAGACGTCAATTTTTATATTTTACCACCGCTTTAATAACGTTGTTTTTTTTACTTGCTGTGCATGAGCTTAGTTATCAATAAACGTCATGCAACTGTCTAGAGAGTGCTTATTAGCGTTTTTAGTTAACAAAATAAATTTCATTTTTTATAACACCCAATAAATATATAACTGAAACTCATCCCTCTCTGACATCGAGTCCGATTTTAAATAAAATATTATCTTTTCCCGGTATTAATTTTTATGTCGAAAGTTACCTCCCACCTTAAAAAAACTGAATTAGGATTACAAAAAATACGTTTGTTAGTTCTTAAATACATATTTTTTTAGAGTAATTAGCAAAAGTAATTGTACTTGTACTTAATTAAGTACATTTGAACAGCTCTGATTTGATATTATTTGCACTCGAAGAGTTAAATACTATGACGCACGTCGTTGTGCTACAAAACGACCCACACACGTTACAAACATACACACCAGTAGCGTATTTTCTTCTTTTTGTCATGTTATTGTAAATAATATTACAGTTGCATAAAAAAATTCTATACCAATTTATTATGAATAATATTAATAATAAAAACTACAATACTATTTTTTTTATAATGGCACACCTTTTTCAAGGCACGGTACGCCACTGATACATCCACACACATATCCATATGTACGCACACGCACGAGTTGAACAAGTTCGCGCGGTTCAAGAATGAGGTGAGACCGGGCGCACGCTGCACAAGAAGAGGACACGACCTTGCAGTGGCTCTGTTTGAGTTAGGTCAGTGACACTGTCGATGATGATGATGATGATAATGATGCATCTGAGCACGTGACACTCCTATGGGGATTTAACTACACCGTTATACTTGCATATTACCTTCCACCTCGGGGAGAGCGCGACCAGCAATTAGCGTACGCAGAGAATGATTGTAAATTAATCTGGTTGATGTTTAACGGGTAAATATGATGGTTATCTATTGATAATAAATGAGCTAAAGCTAAATCGTATGTATAAGAGACAAAGTGATAAACTCAATTGATGGTTTATTTAAAATTCAGTATAAAATATATTTTTTTCAAACAATATTCACTAAGCAAGTATATACTTATATAACATCAAAATTAAGTTACTCACTGTAACGTCTGAAGAATTCAACTAGCGCGTACCGGCATACTGTTGAGAATGCACTTGGTAAGAAATAGGTAAGTATCATGAGGCAAATTTTAGAGGACAGTGAAAAGACTAAATATCCTCTATATTACGAATGAATACGATTAACTTACACTGCCAGGCAAAAGTGTTTGGACACCTGTGATTTTGAATGTAAATATACATATTTCAGCCATACAATAAAAATCCCCAAAATAGCGAAAAGAATATGTTTACACGCAGTCAAAATAGTAAAAAAAAAAACAATTTCTCGTTACCTTGAAAGACAATGTGCGTCAATAATTTCAACTTTAGTAAACCTGACCTTTCAGGCATATAATTCAAAAATTTTCTTTAACAAGGAAAATTGTAAATGCTGTATTTTAGATATGCTAGGATTATTACAGAAGTTGTAATTAAGTACTCTTATCAACATTTAAGATTTTTATCAACCATTTTTGCAGTTTTGTATTTACAATATGCAAAAAATGAGTGTCCAAAATTGGACATTTCTATTTAATTGATCAATTCAAATATGAAATGAATCAAGCATCGATTCAGCATTAAGAAAGCATTGTCTCAAAATTCAATTTTGCTATTTTTTTCAACTAGGCAGTATTATGTATTTGTACTATCAACAATGTTTTCCTATTGTGGATAAATTAAGTTTTGTAAAGTGGCTTATAGGAAGTTAAGAATTAAATATAAAAATGTTAAAGATGAAGCCTTATCTAATTTTAAGTAGGTGCTTACCTACTTTACTATTCTAGTATTAGATACTCAACTACAACTTAAAAGTGCTAAAAAGTAATACATTGCAAACATTAATAGATTAACCTATATGGTATTCTCATTCCTAAATCTCACTTTTTACCCGAAATTTTAAAAATTACACTTAAGTTTTGTAACTGAACGCATTCATGAAAAGGGAATATCTAATATTAAGAAAATGTCATCACTACACAGGTAGAAAGGTTACTTGAGCCAAGTAAACCTTGTTTTGTATATAACGAAAACAATTTAAACCAACTATAGTATTCTTGGACGAAGAAATAGTGTAGTTGGATTAAGAGTACTTTTCTTAAATTAAGAAAATATTGTTTTCGTTATATACAAAACAAGATTTTCTTGATAATACAGTTTTTTTTTTCTGTGTAGAATGCAAAATGGTTTAAAAAATATAATGAAAAAGTTAGTCAAACTAAATATTGTAATACAAAAATTAAAATTTAAGTAATAGTTAACTACGTATATTAATAAAAAAAATTAAATGTACCATAAAACTTTCTTCTCTATTATGTACTTATGTACATACATACATATTTACACGAATTCTCAAAATATTGTCAATTCTAGACTATTTAAGTATAAGTAAAGCTAGCATGTTTCATATTATATGTAATTAGTATATATTCCTACACAAAATAGGATATTTAATTTCTATGTAAAATAAATTATGACTCAAAATATTTTCCTCGAGCATCAGAAATTCTAAAACCAGTAAATAAGAATGTATGTACTAGTGATGTAACGAATGTATGATTTTAAACATTCGCGAATGCGAATGCGAATACGAATATTAGCTGTCAATATTCGCGAATGCGAATGCGAATATTGACTTTTTGTAAAAAAAGCTAAAAAAAAGAAAAAAAAAAGGTTTTCTGAATAAAATAGATTAAAAAACGATATGTTTATGGTTATTAATCGTTTTAGTGCTCCAAATTATTTTATGAAAAATCATTTTGTTTTAATATCTAAATGTGTTCTTATCTATGGATAAAATACAAACAGAAGTTGCTATAAAGCTGGTCGAAAAGTCGTTTCACTAATTTAAAAATTAAAATAGTTTTATTTTTCGTGGTTTAAGCTATTATTTACTTACAAAAACAATTTATGTTTAATATTTATGATAAACATGATGTACAGTTTTAAATAAACAAAGCTAAACAATCCTTTTTTAATTTTTTAATTGTTATAATAATTTTTTTTAATTACTTTTTAATCGGATCTATTACAATATTTCTTGCAATTTCTTGTCAGTATCCATAGATTATAGCTAGATATTAAAATAAAACAGATTTTCAATGAAGTAATTTGGAGCACTAAAACGATATTTAACTATTTTTATATATTAATACATCATAATATATTCGCAAAAATATTCGCAACGTGACCTGCGAATGCGAATGCGAATACGAATGTTTAAAAATGTGCGAATATTCGCGAATGCGAATGCGAATATTCGTTACATCACTAGTATGTACATTGTACATTGTACATATATACATAATACATATAAACACGCATGCCATCCCTAATCCCAATGTACAATACGTATTCATCACGACTGAATATATTCTCACACAATGCAAGTAAAATTCATTGATGTTATATTTTTAGAATTTTGTGTTTTTACAACCGTCAGACTTAATTATTTTTTTATTTATCGTCTGTGAAAGAACAAACACGTGTATCTTGTTTACATAAAAGATGAAACTCTTTTGAATTTTATTTTTATTAACTTTGTTTATACATCGGTTTAATTTCTTTTTGATATTTTATTTTAATCGTCGGCACACTGAATTAAAGTTAAATACATAATTACCAATTATAAATTCATATACTAAAAGGTGTAGGTTTACATCATTGTATTTTCATTATTATGTTGTCAGTAAAGACACCTAGTTATAAATAGACCAATTTTATCTATTATTCCATCCAAAATTAAATATATAATTATAATCACTATAGCTGTTACCCGCTACTTCGTTCGCGTGGAAATTGTATTTTTTTTTATCTAATAAATTTTTCGGAATACAGTCGTCTGTCCTTTCTCTGGATGCAAGCCATCTCCCTGCCAAATTGAATCAAGGTCGGTTGTGGTTTATCTTTGAAAAGGTAACAGACAAAATAATAATCTTCAACTAATTGTATTAGTTGTAATCTTAGATTAGGAAAGACTATGAGCTCCATGTCTCTGGCACCCCCTTTTTTGAAATTCGAATTTTATTATATGCAGTTCGTTTGTGCTTCGTTTGTGCACGTTTGTGCAGGAAATCCTTTCGTTTGTGCTTTAACCCTTCAGGAGATATTCAAAAAAATCAAATGGGGGGCCGTGGACATGCGAGCTCCCCCTTATTCGAAAATAAAAATTTATTATATGTAGTTCGTTTGTGCTTCGTTTGTGCACGTTTGTGCAGGAAATCCTTTCATTTGTGCTTTAACACTTTAGGAGATATTTAAAAAAATAAAATGGGGTGCTGTAGGCATGCGAGCCCCCCCTTTCCTGAAATTTATAATTTATTGTATGCAGTTCGTTTGTGCTTCGTTTGTGCAGGAAATCCCATTGTTTGTGCCTTAACCTTTTAGGTGGTATTCACAAAAAACAAAGGGGGTGCTGTAGACATGCGAGCCCCCCCTTTTACGAAATTCGAACTTTATTATATGCAGTTCGTTTGTGCTTCGTTTGTGCACGTTTGTGCAGAAATTTTCATCGTTTGTGCTTTAACCCTTTACATGTTATTTATATTTAAAAATACCGAAAATATGTCTCTGGCACCCCAATTTTTGAAATTTAAGTTTTTGAATGTGCAGTTCGTTTCTGCTTCGTTTGTGCACGTTTGTGCTGAAATTATATTCGTTTATGCTTTAACCCTTTAGGAGCTATTCGTAAAAAACTGTTAATGCGTTATAAACATATGATTACATTCTCAATATTAGTTTTCGAAAAAAAATTATAGGTCTTGTGTTTCTTATTTATCTAACTAGAAGCTCTGTTTACGCTTTAACCATTTTGGTGTCACTTCGATAGTGTTGATTTTTATTTTATTTTAACTAAAAATAAATAAATTGCGGCTTTAATATAATATACTAAAGTATGTCTTTTGCATACTGTTCATTATTATTATAGATACAAGTTACCTAATTGTTTATTAATGTTAATATACAATAAAAAAAATAATTTACCTGTGTATTGGTTCATGTGAAACTCCTAATACATATCTTTATAGTTTTTTCGAGATAAATAAAAACCCAAATTTTATAATTATACTTTACTGATTTTTACTACTTAACAACTATTTTATCTAATAATTATTTACAATCAATTTTAAATGTTTGATGATGATTTTATATTTTATATAGTGCCGTAGCGTAGGGTTGGTGCCTGATTTTTTTCGTTACTACCTCAAATTTACCAGCCCATATAATATTTTTTGCTATTTTCATAGAAACAAAATAAGAAAGAGGATCAAATTCCACTGGTTAGGTCATACATTTTGACATATGCCTTGGTATATATTTTATTGCCTAGCCTTAGTTCTTACCCCCCACCCCCTCCATAAAATGATTTATTCAAAAAAATTTAATATCTTTGTCTAGAGGGCAAACTTAACACGTTCAGTAAAAAAATTCTATTTAAAAAATTTAGTTTACGAAAAATTTTGTTTTGATTGAAAAGGACGGATGGAGGGACAGACGATAAAGTGAGATTAATGACGTGTCTTCGAAATCACAAAAAGTACATCTTAAGTAGTCAATATACAGGCTGATCTATTTAAATTGAGACAAGCCAATATCTTGAAAACTAAAGTTTTTCGGGAAAAATGTTTAATAGAAAAGATTCAGGGAAAATCAATGGGTGTAATTTTTTTTATATTTAACTACATTTTGTGTAATAGTAGCCTTCTTATATATTTGTATTTTATAGAAAAAACGAAATAGCTTTTGTTTGGAAAGTTTTTTCAATTATTATAATTGAATTTTTTTAATGAATTTTATTTTACTGTTATTTTTTTGTTTAAAAATTCAGAAACTATTTGTAATTATTATTATTATTATTAACATGTTATAGAAACTATTCAATTTAGGGTAAGAATATTTTTTTTAATTTTGAAATGTTTAAATTGAAAAAAAAAATACAATGTTAATTTTTTATTAAAATTTTTTTATTAAAATTGAGGTATTTGAAAAAAAATTTCAGACAAAAGTTGTTGTTTAAAGGTCAGAATGACCTTTAAACTTTCACTCATTGTAAAAAAATTCCCTGCATTAATTTCCCCCCTCTTTAGCCTGAAACTTTTGACCAAACATTTTCCGTGAAAAACCTTAATTTTTGAGACCTTTGCTTATCTCAGTTTAAATAGAGCACCCGGTATATTACTTGAACATTTTATACAGGTATATTTTGTATTGTGCTTTTATACTGTTCAGTAGGGTCTATTTTTTATTTTAATATTGTTTAATGTTTTTTTTTTTTTGCTAAGCACTGTGAAATTAATTTAAGTTCTAGTTATTGAAATAAACGTTAGTTTATTGTATAAACTAACGTTAGACACAAATATAGTCCAGAAAATACATTTTTACGTATGATACAAACTTTTTTTTATAAGAATACATACTGTTCATTATATTATTAGAATATGAACTGTGTACAAAAATATATATTTCCTATATCAAAAAATGTTGACCCTTCACTATTTATACAACACAGTAAATAAAAATATGTGAATGACTATTATAATGTCTAGTAGACAGTTTCAAGAATTTTACAAAAATGCCTTTGAAAAATGTATTTAAAATTTAATTATACACTAAATATATAATTATGCAATTGCATCAATTTTATAAATTATAACAATATGAAAGTTTAATTGCAATCAAAAGTTCAAACAACATATATTTTTTTAATTCAATTCACATTATTGTTCTCAGAGGTAATTGGTGATTTAAAAGCAATTTACATAAATAATTAATTAAAAATATTCTCTTTGCGTACACAAATAATAATTAATGCTGCCTGTTGCGGAGATATTTACAAAAAGATTTGTCAAAATTAATTACCATGTTAACGTTGATATCAAAAAAATAACAAAATTCAGTTTTTCACAAGTAGAAAAAAATTTATTTTTCAATATATATCCGAAAACGAAAAAGCTTTATTTATTTATTTATTTATTTATTTATTTATTTATTTATTTATTTAAAATAAACATTCGATACATCAATTCCCAATCAACCTTTATAAAATATGGTGAGACCATTATGATTGGAATTTGAAGGGATCAAAAACTAATAAATAATTCGAATTATGAGTGACAGTATACAGTGAGTCGTCCAGATGCAAAACCTGCTATCCACCTAATTTTAAGATTTTAAGGTTTTTGTATCTTTGAATTCGCTCGTCTCAGGCGACAAGTATTATAATAAATTGGACTGAAAACCCGGTAAAAATCTCTTAAAATTAAATTTGAAAGATTAAGTCGGTTACAGAAACTGCTATATTTTTGGTGAACTAACATAAAAATTATTTTAATAAAAGTAATAAATTTTGTATCGAATTGAGACAAGAAAAAAAACATGAAAAAGGCATAAGGATATTTTACCTAGAATAGTTTTTGTAATTTTGCTAGAAATCTGTTCAACATAGCAGGTTTTGCATATGGACTACTCGACTTATACTTACCTACATATAATATAGGTTATTTTTTATTTATGCTATTCGTAATACATTTAATTAATTGTTTTCATGTTGTACCAAAATTATCATTTTATGATTCTAATGCATTATTACACCCAAAAAAGAAATTAGTAAGTATTACAGTGCGGCATATTGCAAAATCGCTTCGAACCGTCAAATTATAAAATTTACAAGAACTTAAGCAAAAATTACAACTTCGTCTTGTAAATCAAGTAAATACAAAATAAAATAAGCAGTAGATACTGTAAACATTGTAATTTTAGCTCATTTTCCTAGCACTTGGCCGGATTCATTAGTAATAGTTTGTAAATTTTACAATTTGACGGTTCGAAGCGATTTTGCAACATGCCGCACTGTAATACTTACTAATTTCTTTTTTGGGTGTAGCTGCCAGAATAACACAAACATTAATTAAATTAAAGAGCCTAATTAACTATGGTTCATTAATATTGATAAAAGCAATCATTTACATTAATTTTATCGAAACGATAACATTCGTGTATATTTTAACAAATTATAGTTAACCTGAATTTCTAAAATATAACCCATCAAATTAAAAAAAAGCTGTTTATTGAAAACTACATTTTATAAGTAAAATAAAAAAACACAGTAACACGGTGTTTTAAAACATCGCATTTAAAAATGTATAGGGTTTGTTGCACTTTTGTCAAAAAAACACCAGTCAATACCTTTGAATAACTGTGTCTAAAGTATAATTAATTTTTACATGAATACATGAATTAAGGAGGTTGACACTATAGGGTGCGGGGAAAGCGCCTGTGGATAAACATAGAGTAAAGGCAAGGTATGTCTCTCTCTGGAGCATGCAAAATCACATAGATACATCTCTCTCTCTCTCTCTCTCTCTCTCTCTCTCTCTCTCTCTCTCTCTCTCTCTTTCACACACATAATTTTTTAATTAAAAAAACGCGGTTCCTATATAATTATTCTGAAAATGTACAGATATCTTTGTAAATTAATAAAAAATGTATGCTCAAATCATCAAGTTCTCTCTGTCACCTATAAAAATCCTGCCATGACTTGAAATTATGCAGTTCTCAGAAGAATGCATGTTAATTTGTTTATTTAATATCTCTTAAACTATTCACCTAATGACCTTAAAATTTTGCAAGGTTTATTTAAATACAAATGTCTTGTTCAAAATTTCATCGAAATCTCTCCGTTATTTTTCTATGGTGTCAACGGTGTCAACCAACCATTTTGACAATAAATTGTATTTTATGTTATATATACGAATTACCTATACAGGGGTGTAGAATTTAAATATATCGGAATTTCAACGTTGTTTAAAACATATGCAAATATATGCATACAATATTTCAATACATTTTTTTTTCCTATTTATATTACATTACATTATCCAAATCAAATATCATACACCAATGCATTAAGTATAAGACCCGCCCCTAAAACCGATACTGCACAAGATATTCACATCTATTTAAGAAATGTGTGTTCACTATTCAGTAGGTATATACCATCCGGGTCCATTACGTTTTTTAAGATAATGTTTCCATTATGTATGACATACAATATGATATATTAAGACATAACATGCATACATACTGCTGTGAAAGTTCAAGCACTGTTTATAATACATACATAATTGTATTAGCGCACCATCTACCAAAATAATACAGAAGATCCATATGGTTAATATAACAATCAATTAGCATTAATATGTACAAGTGTTTGTACAGCTTAAATGGGTTAAAATTGTCATTGCATCAATTATAAAATAACTATTGTATATTAACCATGTGCGAAATGAGTAATGTAAATACACATTGCACATATGTATATGTACAGTGGGTTTAAATCACACATTTTGCGCAAAACTTCGCTTCAATTCCATTTTTAACAAAATTTTAATGTAATGCAGTCGCATCAAAACTCCTATTTTTTTTAAATATCAATTATAAACTTTTTTGAATGAAAGTCTGCCTAAAATAATTGTTTGGATTTCGAACAATGAAAGTCACATCAAATTGAATTGATTGGTAGATAAGAAATCCGGATGTTTTGAATAATTATTATATTAATTACAATTATAATACGTGCTTATTATGTTAGTTATGTAGTTAGTATGTTAATATGTAAAACAATACATTATCTACTTAACTAAAGTTCATGCTAGTGACAAATTATTAAATTATTAATACATTATATGCCATCGTAATAAATGCATAACCAAACGCTATTAGTAAAGTTTACAGTACGTATTTGAAGGATAAAAATTAGTAGCTTGATGTTCTTGTTCCCAATATATCTTTGAGACAACTGTTAAATTTACCAGATAAGAAGCTTCAGAGAGAGATCAAAGGTTAAGGTGTTTAACGGTCTACCCGTACACGATTGTCCAGAAATTGTCATTGTATGTAACTGTTTGTTGAGACCAAAACTGCATTATTATTTTTATGCAAACTTGAATTATTCAGTTATAAAGTCATACGAGTATGTCGCAGTTTTAGAATTAGAATAACATAATCTTCAAGTAATCTGTATTGTTTATGACCTTTACTTATAGCGAAACTGTAATATTTATGTATACTTCCATACAAGCTTCCGTGGTAATCTTGAAGTACTTCTTGGCTTACGGTCAGACATTTTTTTATAAATAAATTATTGTTTTTAACGAATTAAAATATTTGTTTAGTACTAACAAGAAGATTATTCAATTTTCGACTACCATCTGCAATGGCAGACTAACTAAATTGGAGGCCGTAAGCGTAAACTGATTTCAGGGCTCTATCCCCTTAGTTCCCAGATAGTTTATTTAATTAATTTCTCTCAATATTTAACTGCCCTGTTGCGCGTAAAAATACATCAAAAACTATAAATAAAGTTGACTTCTCATCTTTATAAATGCTAATTTAATGACTTTTGTTTGCAAATGCAGTTAAAATTTTACGAAATTAATAAAAAACAAATAATAAATTTTAAAATTGTATGGAAAACAGCTATAAACAATTTCTATGTAAACTCTTATTGTAAAACTTTAATGCCAGATATTTAAATGAATTTGGAAAAATTTTGTGTTTCTTAAAAAAATTAAAAATATGAGTCTAACGTATAGATTAGTAGGTATAAGATGAGCTTCCACCTGCTTACTTTCGACATTATGATCTATGCTAAAGAAATCAGAGTGCATAGATATATATTACAATGTATTTATAACAACATCAATGATACGTGTGATGAGCTCACGGTCTCTAATAAGTAAGGCACGTGTAATGCACTGTATACCGCGACATACAAATTTCAGTTTCGCTACAAGCTGGTTATTGAGATCGTGTCGGCTGTGGACATGATATACTTGCTACATATTTATACAATCACGTGTGTGTGTATGTGTGTGTTGCTAAATTAATGAACGAAAAACAAAGCGGGAAAGCATCACGGTCTGTAGATTAACTTCAGGGATGTTATACATTCATAAAAATACATACTGGCACCGGTCATGAACGCGTTAAGTGCAAAGTATGTTGTTTTTTTGGATTCGTGGGCTACTTGTTTGTAATTCTCATGAACCTATGTTATTAATAAAACAACTACCTCTTTATTAAATCAATTTAATTACCAAAATCCGCAAATATAGTTTTTTTTATAGCCTTTTATTTTGTATATGGACAAAGTAAAATCAGTAATGAACAACCAGTGATGAATACTTGCTAATGATGAGTACTAACTACTACACAAACGTTATAAAATAAAGAGCCGTAAAATTTAAAACAATGTAAAGCATTTATTTAAGAAAATACACTTTTCTTGATAGTGTGCCGAACCGCGATAATTATTTGTCCACTGTTTTTAAACAAAATGATCGATTTTCATCAAATCACGCTGTAAGACAGTTAAATGTATATAAATTAATATCCAGTAATGGCAGTAATCAAATATCAACAAATATTCCTAATTAAGTACATAGTTAAAAATTTCAACACTGGGGTATTGTCCATAACTGGTTCCAATATCTTAATTAGTTTAATTTATTGATAATTCATATTACTAATATTATAAATGCGAAAGTATGTGTGTCTGCATCTGTCTGTCTATTTGATACAAGCTTACGGCTGAACCGATTTTGATGAAATTTGGCAAAGAGATAGCTTGCACACTAAGTATCCTGAGAAGGCACATATCCTGAGAAAGGATACTTAGTGTGTTGACATCTAGCGTGCAAATACAAAACTAAAAACCTGTTTTATCGACTATCATTGCAGAAATCTTTACTATTTACCTAACCTAACTTAATGGTGTTGTTTTCATTAACATAAATTCCACGCGAAAGAAATCGCGGGTAACAGCTAGTTAATCACAAATTACTTAAAAAAATTTATAATTAAAACTGACAGTAAACGTAGTTCTACGTTATTACCTAGTTGCAGCACAGTTTCTACCGTGGCCGTATTTCTTTTGATAGAAAATTCTTAAGTTGGTTAAAATATACCCCTCCTCCAACTTCTTTCATCTGGGTTCTACGTCAGTTGTAGTGCATTGAGGAAAAATTTGATAACATACTATTCAACATCGCATATTTATATTACCAATTTAATAAACTTTTTAAATTCTCGAAAATAAATGTTTTTATTATACTTTGTGCATCCCTGTACAGGTGTAATGAAGTTGGCTATAATCTAGTATGCGGCGGTCAAGTCCAGGCCCGTTCTGGACACTGGACACACTACTATTGTGTGTATAAGTTCAAGAAACTATCCACGACAGTTAATCAGCGCTTTAACTTGTCTACAAACAAAAATCGAGTGTACCTTTACTTAGCAATGATTTCTTTATAAAAAAAAGAATACATTATATTTTTATTACGAAAATATCAATAAAATTTCATTTTAAGGGTTATTTAATTATATTTTCTTTAAAATCCTATATTTTATATCAGTCAAAGTTCCCAACCTAAAAAAAAATTACTGTTTTATAAAAACAATCAAAATTCTTTTAGTTGTATGTTTTAATCATTTCTTTTTGAAAGTTTCTTATACTGATGTTAACAAAAAATTAATTAAAAGTTAATAAAAGGTCGTCGAATAAATTAAATTAATATAAAAAAATGTTTTTAATTTTTTTTTAAAATCCCTCGTACTTTTCAAACAACCTAATAAATTAAACAAAATTAGAGAAAATAAACCAGTTATAGTTTTCATCTACTCAATCCACATAACGGGTTAAGTGTATGTATATTTAATTGCTGTATATGAGCGGTAAATTCAACAACATTTCTAAATAACCAAACAAAATCAATAACGCATAGAGGTAACTGAACCCTTCAATGAATTCCGTTCTAGTGCAAGTAATCAATTATTTTTATACTGAATTAATAATAACTCAGCCGAAATAAAATTACATTTTAATTTCCTTATTTACGCTTTCTGTTTCTTTCTTTAAAGAAACTCGATGTTATTATTAAGTATTTATAAGTGTATATTAATATCTATAACAGTGGCGTCTCTGATACATGGAGAGAAATCGAAAAAAAAAACAGTTTTTATTACTAAGCAAAACCTTCTGTGAATATTAATGACCAAAAAAAGAAACATTAAAGTTGGCATGAGTGCAATATTTAAACATTTTGATGAAACCTGCACCAACGTGATATAGGGTACATAGTATAATCACGCTATCGCTCGAAACAGCTGAGCAGTGAATATTTATATTTTTCAGTCATCAGCTATATAGTAAAAATATACATAATGAAATACCTACTTTTAAGCAGTGGCGTACTAAGGTAGGTTGGTACAAATATATTTTTTTAAATTAAAAAAATATTTTATAATATTTATTTTTATTATATTCATACCATTTTTTTCGTTGTCAGTTTGAATTTAGAACCCCTCGGAAAACCACGTTTGCGTCTCCTTAAAGAGAAAACCTTTTTTGAATCCTCGTGTCATTTTTGAATCCTCGTCAAACTCTTCTGCTTCATTTAGCAGCCCCCCCCCCCACCCCATAACCGACTCTTCTTTTATATACACAAGATTACCACACACGTTATAAAATTTGTATAGAACATATTAAGTACTAAATATAAGTGGCATTCTTTAAGTTAAATAACACTCTTCAAATATTATCTCAAAGAGATCCATACAGCATATTAAAGACATATGGTGAATTCAGAAGCATTTAATCTCACATATGAAATACAATTCTAGTTTTTCTAGTAATAAACTGTTCGCATTAAATCTGTCGTTAAATCGATATACAATATCGTGAGACGTTATTATTACACATATTACAAATTTAGATGTCATAAATTTAATAGATAGGTATTACATAAATAGAATTTATTTGTTGATCAGTTATTTATGTACAGTTATAAGTGCGAAGATAAAAAATAATGTATATATTTATATATAAATATTTAAGAATTTAATTCCCTTAAAAAATATAGGCATAGTTAAATATACTTATTTATACTTTTATATTATACGAGTACAAAAGTATGAGAATGATCACAAAAATAGGACATAATATTTTATTCCTATATTGCATAAAATATATATGTGAGATTAGAAAAAAATATATACACACAAATTACTCTTATTTCAAATCTACTACTCGTAGTTATAAATGACATGCTCTATACATATACATTCCCATAAAATCACACAAACTTTTCTATTGGATCTTAAAAAATAAATAAAAATTTATCAAAACTATTCAAAACCCACACGTGGGTGTTGCCGCGCAACCCATTTGATACAACTCAAAAAATACCCTTGCCAATCGATTCGTGAATCAATCCAACGATGAGGTACATGAAGTCATATATGAAAAATTTAAAGGGAGGAGGGTCATGACTGGAAAATTCCTAAAATTGCCTAAACTAGAACCACAGACCTACCATTTCGAGAAAACTGAAATCTCTAAGTGATCAGGAGACCGAGATCTCGCGGTGGAAGACAGACAGACGGACGGAAAATCGAGCATATAAGCGCTAACACTTCGTGGGTTGCGCTAAAAAATACCAGTATACTTCAAACTGTCCAAGTTTCGAAGGACCACGTAATTTTCATTCAAAAACGGTTTTATTTAGAAATCTGATACAATGGCAATTTTTCATGGTTTTTATTATATTTTAACGACATTCTTGTTTCAGATCTCTTACAAATATTAAAGCCATTTTCAAAAAAAATGTCTAGTCTTTCGAAGGTGCGATCAAGCATTTTAAATAATTGCTTCTCACTGATGTTTACAAAAGAACAGTATTTAAATCAAAATTAATAACATTTGTTACAAAACTCCACGACTACCGTTATTGTAATTTAAATGTTTTCAAGATCAAAGTCGCGAGAATTAACACTGCCTTTTTTTGCGTGATATGGCACTAACTCTGTTGTGTATGTAATTGATACATAGCCTGCTATAATGACTATTGTGGGTTACGATTAAATGTACTGCATTTTGTTTGTAGAAGCTGTTATTATGTACCAAACAAATGGTTTGCTTACAATTACAGATTGTAATAATGTGTGTGTAATTATTTCAGTTGGTATAATGAAATGCAATTAGGTTCTGTTTCTTTTTACTTGCCGCTGAGTTTAAAATCACATTTGTTGTATAGAAAATTGTAAATAGTTGTGTACCAAGCTGTTTAAATCTGTAATTATACTGTGAACCAGTTGTTTTCAACCGCGAAGCTATTGTAAGGGGTCCGCGTTGGATCCTAGTTCCTAGTTCTGTTATAATATTACATACTCGCCGTAAAAAGTGTCATTTTCTGTTTTAAATAATTGTATATTTTGTATAATACATAAAACTTTTAATTTATAGCAAATATTTATATCTTTAGGGGGTCCGCACAATTTGTTGTTAGTTTTTGAGTACCAATCATATAGTTAAAATATTTGGAAACACTGCTGTTAACTATAGAATGTAGGTAATAAATATATTTTTTTAATATTTCGTTCTCATAGCATCAACTTCACTTTTTGTTTTTACAACTTTGTTAAAGTCTAGGCTTCGGTATGTCGTACTAGACACTCGAAAAATTTGCGTGTGTCGAATTACCCACCAGAGATTGGAAAAGCATTTAAATTTTTTTAGGTTCTACAATGTTTACGTGGACTTATTTATGACCTGCAAAACGTTAATCCTTATCGAAATAAATGATTTCGTCGTCACATGTACTTAATGTATATAAAATTTACTCTTTACTTTACTAATTAATTTTTAATGTTTCAAAAACCATATTAACTTCCCCCTCTCCTCACTTTTTTACTAGACACTATAGAAATTTATCTGTTCTGCCGGTCCTGCTTTGTTATCTACGTAGATCTAAGATCTAACAATAAGTATCTACATATTTTGAGATCTATGTAGATACACATTTTTCTCCTTTTTATATCTACTTGGATTATAAATACGTAGATATCAAGAGATCTACCTATGTTAGATCTAAGTAGATCTATTCCATTTTCCCACGTTTTTAGTTTATAAACGACAAAATTTTTGATAAAATATATTAAATTGAAGATCATAATTCATTTTTCACAATACTGTAAAGAATTATTCTACATTGAATGATTTTTTTTACCGTTTCATGAAAATATACATATAAAATTTACCTACAAATATATTATGTTTTATAATATTGCTATATTTCATTGGTTATAAAATACAAAACAGATACATTGTGATGAAAAGTGATAACAAATAAATTAAAATCATAAGACTCAAACGACTCAAACGAGTCAACGAATAATTTTACTGATTTTATTCAAATGAGTCGAGTCACCAAAAAAAATCTATATTTACCATCTCCAGTATACTTATGACAAATATAATTATAAATAATACAATTAAATAAGTATACGTAAGTTTATTTATATTAAATGTTATTATACTAAGTACGGTCCTTTATAATTACCTGTCACGATCAATGTCATACCGGAACTGTATCGGAATGCAGAGTTCTGTTGATGTTACAACAACCATTACATGCTCGTATGTAGGTAAACACTATCATCCACTATTAACGCATTGTTATTAAAAACAATATTGATTAAAACTAAGTATTAAAACACACCTTCAAAACTACGTATACACAGTTCATTTCTATAAAGAATATTAACTTAAATAATTAAATTGTATTTAAAGTTAATTGTAATTTTTAAGTCAATGAATTATTAATTACTTATTTGAAAGTTTAATACATTTTCAATATAAAAAAACTTTCAAAAAAATTTAATAATACGCACATTCTTGATTACAAACATTCAAACGTCAGTGGCCTTTTCATTACATTCATTAATAGTAATTATTTACTGTTATAGTAAAACACTACTTGTAGTAATTATTTAAAATAACTTTTTTAAATCATTTCACTGATTTATATCAAGAAAAAATATTTAAATTATTTTTAATACAAACAATTTTTTAAATAAATATTTATTGAATATAATATTTGATTGTTATATTTTAATTTAAAATATACCACATTTTCTCGACAAATATCACAAAACTTTTCAACACCTATCAAAGAATTCAAACAGGTAGCGTTATAAAAAAACTACTCAATTCATTACAACTTCGAAACGTTTGGAACATTTTAAATGAAAACTAGTTTTAGTGGCCAGATATCAAACAAGATGCCGTTATAAGTCGGTAAGTCAGAATGTGAAATCTTCATTATACTAGAAACGGGTTTGAATATTAGGTGAAGAAATACAAGAAATAAAATACAACTACTGACATCTTACTGAATATTGTGATACTTCGTAGTTATAAAACAAAACTCTATTTTTGTGGTTTTCATGTTGGATTTGCATTTTCATTAATTCCCAGGTAAAACGTTAGAGTAAAATCTATAGATAATACTATTTTCAAGAATAACTGTTCTTGATAAACTCGCAACATACATATGAACCTGAAATAATTAATAAAACAATTCGTTTAATTATTTTAAATTATTTTTCGCCTATAAATTTTAAAAAATCATTTTATTGGTACTTTAACTTTGGACATAAATAAATATAACTGCATTAAAGTATCACCTATATTTCTTACCTGTTATATGACTGCAAACAGGTAAATTATTTTTAAGAATAATAAATTTATGAATAATTAACAATTTAATAAATAGTATGGCCCCGCACTGTCGATTTTTTTTATAATATATAGAAAATTAAAATATTAGCGTTTTGTTAACTTAGATTCAACCTTGATTCAAATATTTGTATTTTTAAATGTGTTGCGATATTGTTTTTGTTTATTTAATCTGCTTTGCGTGTTTCTTCTACATTACACTGACTCATCAAAATAATTAATAATCGAATATCAAATATAAAAAAATATATGTAGGTATATATGTTAAAGTTGAAACAATCTTTCTATAATGATTATTTTATTACATATATGTATAATTTTGTAAAAAAATTCTCTTAATATCGACTTTAAGTAATTTAAACTCATATATTTACCTAATGCAGTGTTGAATTTTGTAATTTAATTATTATTAGTCGAAAAAAATGTTTGTTTTTCATTACCATAAATTCGAATTAGATACTATTATAAATAAGGCTTTACCGCTGGTAGGTTTTTACGGAAATATGATTTGTTTATTTTTGTTATTTATGTTAAATTGTGCAGTTAACTTCATGTGTTTTTTATAGTCATAATAAATTACTTCCATTTCCTTCGGAACATGGAAGTAAAAATCAATGATTTTATGCAAATTATTGCTAAAAAATAAGGTAGGCACATCAATGAAAAAAAATTATAAACATAAAAACCAGTTTGTATTAGACAAATGTTTGGTATATGATACTATAAACGTTATTCCCGATGACTTACTATTTAAAATATAAAATAATGTGTACAGACCCAGTCATAAATTAAAAGCGAGTCCTTCATTTTAAACAATATAATTTCTTATTTAGTTATACGTTATGTGGATTATTATTAAATACTTATGTATGGAAACACGGATCAAGAAAGATTGATGACAAATGCGGATTCAGGAGACATTTTTGAAAAAGTCCAATAATGCTAATATAATTTTAAACAAAATATTTTATAATTTTTCTTCCAAAAATGTAATAACTTTAACCGCATTGGAACTCCAATTTAGCGAGAATTTTTAGGATGACCAACATCCATAATCCAATAAAACAAGGTCTGCTACGATTATTTTGACAGCCGTCATTATTGCGTATAGTGTTGATGACGTAGTACATCGGTCAAAAATTTACAAATTAAAAATTGACATTGTACATATTAAGTTTAAATTATTAAATTTAGATTTGAAGAAAAGAGATTTAGATTTTCCAAAAAAAAAACGAAATAAAAAAAAGTGGATTAAAGCTTGCGGTAAAGAAAATGTGAATGCGAAATACTACAAGAATTAAATCACAATGTGATTATTTAAAATTCCACGTTAATGCAAGTGATAAAGTAGATATTCCACTTGATGTAAAAACATTTTTTAGATGTAGGATGTTTTTCAGAATTAGAAGCTTGAACAAATAAAAAATGAAAAAAATTAAAAAAAAAATTATATACTGTATTTATCGTTTTTTTTTTATTTATATTTCGTTTTTCACAAATTCATTATTAGAAAAATTTAGTGATGATGACGTCACAGTATAAAACAAATGAATTGTCAAGCAGACCTTGTATTATTGAATTATGACCAACATCTATGTATCGCATTCCTATTATTCTGTTTTAAAAATATATGTCCATAAACCTATAGAGTTTTTGAAATTTCATTTTTTTATTTCTTAAAAAAAACATTTATTTTAAATTAATTTCATTCTACCCTTATTACTTTACTGATCATAACGCAGCGGAAAGGCTTATCAATAACAAAATGTTTCCTGCAAACAGCAAACCACATTTACTGTCTAAACGATAAATACATTAATAATCAGTTCTTAAGTGCTAATTGTAAGCATAGCAATGAGTTCCAAGGAGAATTTAATAGAGTCTGTGGAATCTGAAAATAAAGATGATGAATCTAAACGAACGGAACAAACTAAGGCAGAAGTAAATGAAGAAAAAGAAGATAAAAGTGAAAAAGATCCGAGTACATCGAAAACAGATGAAAAATTTGATAAAACTGAAGACACAAAATCATCAGATAACAAAGAAGATCGTTCAAAGAATGATGAATACAAAGGTTCGGATGTATCAGATGATGAAGATCATAAAAACGAACCAATAGCACAAAAACCACGTGACAAAGACAAAACAGAAGAAGCAAAACAACAAGAACTTGATAATGTTAGTTTAGATCAATTAACATATGATTTTAAAAAGCCAGAATATTCGGATGACTCTAATGACAGTGAACTAAAAACAAATATCTCTCGACCAGATACTTTAGAACTGCATGATATGAATTCACCAAGTAAAGGCCGAGAATGTAAAACTGTTTGCTTTTCAGACCTTGATAACCAAACGTTTGAAACAATCATCAAGCCAACTAAATCATTCTTTATTATAGAAACAGCTCTGGTGATATTTTGTGTTGTTTTTACATTAATTAACACATACATTGATCTTATTTTGATGGTATACTATTACCAAAAGCAGTGGTATAATTATGCGTGCTTCACTACAATATTTGTTCTGACTCCTAAAATAATAAATACTATGTATCTATATGATAGGTAAGTGGTTAAAAGTATACTAATTGTATTTTAAAGATTATAATGAACTAGCAACAAAAAATAGAGCATTCAAGGGTTTTTACAATTATAAAAGCGAATAAATACTTTACGTGTGTTTCTTTACGCAAAACATTTATTTTGATGCTCTACTGGAATTAAATCTATAGATATCACACACCTAGCTCTAAAGGAAGCTAACTCAAAAAACTCAATTTTTGAGTTATGCACACCATCGAATTCCTTATCTCAATACCTATCGACCAAAAAAAAACAGATTTCAAAATTCATACAATATCTTTCTTCTAGCTGCATATAAAAAGCATAAATCTATATAGTGCACAATGTAATTGTAATCAGTTTTTCGCCTGTACTGAAAAAAGTGTTTTTTTGAGTTAATACCTGTTTAGATCTAGGTGTGCGATATAGTATAAAGGGAAAAGTCCTAAATTACCTACTCATCAACGCTTAGCCCAAACCCCTGAACCAAGACACGTAAAATTTTAAAAGTGCTTTCGTTTTATCACGTAAGCAATCACTAAGAAGGGATTTTTTGAAATTCTACCCCTGAAAAGGGAGGATAGGTGTTATATTGTTTTATTTTAATACTTTTTTGAATAACTACTTAGGGGCCATCCATAAAATTACATCATGCAAAATTCACGCATTTTTGACCCCACCCTTTTTGTCACGCTGAATCACATTTTTTTCAACCTCTTATCTAATAATACATACGTCACAAAACCTGGACCCCAAAATGAATTATTATTTTCATGATTATTAGTAACTTACAAAAATTGTCTAACATTCTCATTTTTGCATACCTTCTTTGGCGACTTACTGCACTAGTTGTTAAAATAAAAATTATTGATTATGTGACCACATAATTAATTGCTAATTATTGATTGCATAGTTATGTATAACAGTATAACATTATTTTTGACTTTTACGGATTCAAAAATGAAGAAAAATGTCAAATTTTATTATTAAAACATCATTTAAATCGCGACTAAAAATGTATAACCCCCTCCCCCTCCTCGTCACATTATATCACACTAGGAAAATGTCCCTCTCCCCCCTTTATGTGTACGTATTTTATGGACAACTCTTTAATTATAAATGTGAATTTCAGAGAAAATAATCATCTATTAAAATTAAAATACATGATGCGTATAACAATATTTCTAAGTTCAATTCTAATAAGAAAAAAAATTGTTCCAGAATATCAAGTTCAATAATACTTACTATATTAAATACATATTTCTGCTTATAAAAAGAAATTCAAGGCGAGCTAAACTGTTATTTTGTTGATCATAATAATTAATAAAAAGAAAATTACGAGCTCATTCACTAATGCATTCTCTATTTCGCTCCTTTTAGTCAATATTTGACTAACGTATGTTTACTAATAGAGGTTAATTTTATAATAATGTTAAATTAATTTAATCAATCATTTTCAGATGTGACCTTCAACCAAATTTAAAATTCTATAAACTGATTCGTAACAAGTTTGTTTTGTTTGTAATTTTTATATTTCAAATACCAGAAGTAGTAATGTACATTGATAACTATCGACATAAGATGAAATATATATCTTATCAGAATGATCTTGAACAAGATAGGATGGAGTTGAAAAAACTTATTCTTGAAGGAAATGAATATTTACTTAAGCAAAGAAAGTTTGAATGTTTCTTAGGCGCTGCTCCACAATTAATTACTCAAATTGTCTTCATAATGAGTTGCAGATATGTGTCTACGTTTTTAGGTAATAAACTTTATTTTATAATTTTTATACAAGTTTTCAAGTTTATTTATTATTATTATTATTTATGATACAACATTTACCGAAATACGATCCAAATGCAGTAAAATATACCCATAAAACAAGAATCATATAGATATCTTTTTAAAAACATTTAGGTGAAGTGACAGTTGACAATATCGGATCCCGATTTTAATAGCTAAATAGCATGTAAACTATATAAGCTAGAATCTTTAAATTTTTATTGAACATGTAAAATGATACCCTCTAGTAAAATATGTACAATTTTTTTTTAAGAAATATTTTTTAGGAAGGGCGTAAGGAGCTAAATCTAGGAAAATTTTATACCAAAGCATGTGTCACTTCAATATTAGTAACCAAACCAGTGTAATTTGACCCTATTTCTAATTGTTTTCTCAATCAAATATGGCACACGTAGGGAGCTCAAAGAAAATTGTTATTTTGTCCCCCCTCTTTTAACTTGGTAATTATTAGCTCAAAAAATCTTAAAAAATAGTAACAGGGCTTTGGTGGTACTACCAACGACAAACACTAAAATCAATAATATCATTTTAAATTTTGGAGGAATAGGGAGGGGCGTCATAGATTTGTTTTTTTAATATCTAGGCTTCTGGGATGTCAAAATGTAGTTTTCGATTAATAAAATATGACCCTCTTTTAATTTTTTTCCAACTCAAAAATGCACCTGTTACACACAGAAAAAAAAATGTAAACCTTGTTTTGTAAACAACGAAAATAATATTTTCTTAATATAAGAAACATACTCTTAATCCAACTACGTTATTCCTTCGTTCAAGAATACTATAGTTGGTTTAAGAGATTATTGCTTATCTTAAGAAAATATTGTTTTCGTTATATACAAAACAAGGTTTACTTGGTTTGAGAAATCCTTTCTACCAGTGTAGTAGCTCCAAACAGTCCACGTAGTACGTACATCGAAACCTTTATGGTATACACCCGTGTATGTCTTGGCCGATATTTTTAAATATTGTCACATAATTTATTACTAGCTGTAACACCTAAAAATAACTGTGTACTGCAACGCACGTAGAGGCTGAATATAGCTCCTTATCGCCACTCCTAATAATAATTATAGGTATAGAAATACCGCTGTTGATATAGAAATACACGATAACATAAATAATGATATATATTACCAATTATATCGATAAGATTGTTAATCCGTCTTCGTTACTTTTTTCAGAAATTATTATTACAAAATAAATCTACAAATTGATTTTTCCTTGTAGAACACTTAACAATTAAAAATTATTCATTTCTTGATTAATTAATTAAACCTTGTCAATTACTTTCAGATATCAATTTGAAAATATCAGTTATTACATCATTTATGCTGATCGTATGGAATATAACACCGAACAATAAAGTTATATTAACAGGGGAAAATGAAAAATTCAAATCCATACTCGAGGTCATGGTTTTCGTTGGACATATGTTAACAGTTTGTATGTAAATTTCATTCTATTAATAATACAATACATGTAATTTTATTATGAAGTTTTTATTATAAAGTACCAAATTAAGTTTTTTGGAAGATAAAAACTAGCATTTCATCAAAAGTCAAAATGTTCAATAAAACTGGTAACAATATTACCACAACTTTTCCTTAAAGATTATTACATAAAACCACATTATTATAAAGAACTGGGTTTAGTAAAAAAAAAACGTAGGAATAACACAAAGACCATAGGCGTAGTCAAAAACTGCTCGGGAGAAGTACACAAACTTATACCTTGTTTATGACGTACAAACAAGCCTAAAAACTGAAGAAAAAAATCGATATTTTATAATATTTACTAATAAATTAAGAATTAATGTATTTTCCACAAAATAACTGTATGCATTGGTTTCCTCGACTTTTTAATAAATAATCTTTTTGTCTAATCCAAATTTTGTAAGCTGAGAAGTATTATGAATGGGATATGAAACTTAAATGACAGTAACGCATTCACAGTTAGTAAAAAAATAGTGTTAATATTAATAAAACATATATTGTATGAGTCATTAATTGTGTTTTAGTAAGTTAAAGTATCACTGCTTTAAATTTCAAAACAAATTCATAGAGTATATCACAAAATTATTTGTTAGCTAATTAATTTAAGTACTAATTTATTTGTAATACTGGACATAGTCGAATAAAATATTTATAATATGTGATGTTCTTAAGAAAAATATTCTATCTATAAAATGTTTTTCTAGTTTCAAGATTATTCGCTATTTGCATGCTACTCAGTTGTCACCCAAAACATACAGCATTTATATTGTTCCTCCACTGGGTAGCGATGATGGTCCTTTACAACACTATGGGCAAGTACGTTGTAGAGAAGAACACTCCAAATCAAATATACTACTTGAAGCTAAGTGTTCTCAGTATTGTTGCTACTTTTGTCATCACAATGCCGCTCAAAGTGATCAAACGTGTTTGTGTTATTTATTATTGTATTTGTTTGTTTGAGAATGTCGTAGCTGCCTTGCTTTGGAAAAATATGATGTTGCCGAACTTGATGAAAATATTGAGCATAGGACCTTACAGCTTAGGTGTACTCATGATGTTTATGTACTATAGTTTGAGAATCCTTTTGTCTACCGGAAAAGCCTCGCGATCAACTACAAATTATAATGTAACACCTGCAGTTTAATATGTTTTTATTATTAACAATAGTATTTCCTAGCTGCATGGAAAATAACTGTAAGAATTCATTGGATTTCTAATAATAATTACAGTTTTTTCCTGTCTTTCCCGGATAGTAAGTGAAAACCTATAATTATCAATTATATGACTTAACGATAATTCCCTTTAGTTTAATCTGTAATATACAGATCTATATAGCAAGTTAAAATTTACAGGATGAATAGTAAAAATTATTGTGATAAAGCTGTAAATTCCGTAATTTTATATTATTATAGTTTCTCTCGTAAAAATAAATAATCGAAGCAGTGTATTCAGTTTAAAAAATCAAACTGTAATTTTTTTAGTTAACGTTTTTAGTAATTTTTATGACAAAAACTGGAGCAAATTGAACGGTATCTCAGAATTTCCGTCATAGAGCTCTGCGTCATCGGCTGATTGTGAGTTCGTGATCTTGATCAATGGGCAACATTAGGTAATGTCCCAAGCGACTAGATTGTACTGTAAGTAATTAGAAGGTGCTTGATCCTTAGTTAAAAGCTCACTTTCCAAAGCGCGAACACATTTCTCTAATGAGAGCTAATTAAAATCCCAATTCGAAATAATTATTCTTTTAGTGAAATTTAAGTACAGTAATAAATACGTTTATAAATCATTTATTACTTTATACGTATTACAACTTTTACAGTTTGTCCTGTAATTTTTAACTGTCGATCATAAGATATTTTCAATAATGATTCAGTATTTTTTGCTTACTAAATTTTTTCTTGATCGCTGAATATTTTACTCTCTGAAACAGCAATAATATAAGTTTATTTAGGCAGTAATGTTTGCAGTTTACCCATCAATTTATAATATTTCATAAAATTTCTAAAATACATGGCTATAGGTACGACAATTTTTCCTGATTATTTTGCTTCTTTTAAAAATCACGCGGTATTTTTCGCGGATTATTTTTTTGTGAAAGATTAATTATATCTATTCTTAATTCTTAATTTATGTTATTTATTTATAAGTTGAATATACGTGCGTCTTATTTTACAAATAATATCATTATTTATATCAAGCTTATTTTTGCATTAAATAAATTTTAATATATATTTAATAATTGCAATTCGTAGATGTTTTGTATGGTTTAATATGTTAATATTTAATATATGTATAAAATAATAAAAAAAATATGTGTATATTTTATCTCAAACAATAAATTACCACTATCTCTGTCAACCACATAAGATAATATAAATAAAATTATACATCCTGTTACTTTTTGAAAAATATATTCATTATTATGGCTAAGTATATAAAAATAGAAAGATACAGTAGCGTAACCAAAGAGATGTCTGACCCACCGCAGTGTTGTAAAACAATAATAGATCTGATGGTAATACTATATATAGTATATGTACAATATAATATGTAAAATATATATGTTATATGCCAATGACTATTATAAAAAAATCCTCCCTCCTAGAAAAAATCATAGTTGCGCCACTGGCAAGATATTGTGTTTAATGTTAAGGTAATGTATGATTGCATTACAATGTTTCTATGTACTTGTTATTTAATTTATCCATATTATTGTTTTATAGTTATGAATTTTAATTTTTATAATATATTTCCCCAAAAAATTAGGCAGAATTCAATATAATTTATGTTTAACGTAATAAAGCTGTTTTCTAATAAATTTTCTCACTAAAACATATTTTTGAAATCTTATTTAAGGAAAACTTTTACTTTATTTATGACGTCAATAACCAGAAAAGTAAGCTCGCTATTATTGTGCCATACGTGATTTACATAAATGTTTTGAAGAAAAATACTAATATACCATATTATTATAGTCCACTGCAATTAGCTATATACCTATAATTCGGGTCACTATGAACCAATTTTAATGAAACCTTTTGCATTTGAATTGTTTCGAGAAATTTTATGTAAATTATTTTTAGGGCCATTCCATTAGAGAGCTTTCAATGAGGTATAATAGTGGCCTCTCAGATTTTGTTAAAATTTTATATGTGATGATTGGACATGTCGTTTGTTCGTTATGAAAATCGTCGCGCGACGCCTATACTATTTTTTACGAAGTACGCGTTACAGCTTCCTTGTATGCCATGTATATGGAATGGCCCTAAAAAGTTATTTAGGGCCGAGCGTAAAGTTTGAAGATATAAACTTTGACATATTTATTGATATATTTATGATATTAGAATCAGAGGCCCGATTTAATCTTTGTTGTTTTTAAGTCTAATTGCAGTGAACTAATATAACAATAAAACAAATATTGATGTCATAATAATTTCATCTCGCAATAATTTCGCTTACTGTGAATATCCTGTATCAATTCTTTACTCGATCTGTATTGATATTGTAAGTGTCATAAATAATTATCATTTTATGTTTATTGTACACCAAACCGACTAACAACCAAAAAAATATTTATATAATAATCTCAGATGTACCTTGTAATATATATTAATTGAAAGAACAACATAAAAATCGACCTTGATCTATGATACGATTCACAACTGATGCCGGTTTAAAACAAACAAATATATTCTTCTTGCTTATTATACTTACAATACTCTACGACAGGGCTTTTTAAAGTGGTGGGCCGCGGTGGTCTTCTCACAAGGGGCCGTGAAGAACCACGAATATAACAAATAAATTTACTATCGTTAAATAAATGAGACGAAAAAATGTTTTTTTAACCCATTTAGGTTTAAAAAAATAGGAGGGCCGTGAGTTATCACTGAGCTAAAGGGAGCCGCGACGCCAAATAGTTTAAGAAATCCTGCTCTACGGTACGCGAATTATTATGATTCGCTCTCTCGCAAATGTCCTCCAAACAAACGCGATTTCTCGCACGTCATTACCGCTGACTTTTGTATTAATAATATAAGTCAATGCCAATTATCATTAGGAGCTTTCTTTTATAAGTTATGTATACTGTCCAATTCAAAATAAGCGCAACTCTCTTGACTATTCTCCCTAATATAAACACACCAATGTAATTTTCTTCTGTAGGCTTTCGTGGCCGTTGTCCATAGTAGCTAACTTTTCGGGCTGTTGTCCATGTTGTCGTATTATTATACTTGACGTTTCGACTCTCATGTCGGAGTCTTTTTCAGACAGAATCACTTCTGAAGAAGACTCCAACATGAGAGTCGAAACGTTATGTATAAGAATACGACAACGTGAATAACAGCCCGGAAAGTTAGCTACTACAACAATTCAAGTTATGTAGTTTCTGGAGTCCATGCGAGCGAAACGCCATGCGCCAGTTTGTGAAAAATTTTAAGCTGTAGATTTGTGAATTGCATTAATAATAAAAGTATATACTCATATTATTTTATATAAGTCAATTTTTTATTAAGTATAATAACAAAAAGTAAATACATAATTTATTTTTTTATTCAGTGTAGTGAGATCACATTTAACACACAAATAGTAACATAACGTAAAAATATAAAAAATTAACTAATAATAATTAGGTAATCAATAATTAAAATCTAGCTCCACTAAAATTTATCTCTACTGAAATGTCTACTATATATTCCAAATGTTAAAACATTTTTTACACTTTTCTTTGTGACCATTCTTGTTTTTTCTTTTTCAATACTAAAATTGTATTTATCGCCATTTAAGGGAAGGTAATTTAAATTTAAAGTTGATGGCATTTGCAATACCGAATCTGATTGAATAAAATTCCCTTCAATAGTTATTTTTTCAAATTCGGGCATATTTTGAATATTACTTGAATTAGTAATTCCACACGAATCGCAATTTTTATTCTGATATGCTACGATTCCACAAACTTGAATATAGATACGAATGGTATTAGCAGAGAAACGATATCCATCAAAAACAACAGCTCTAGAAAATAATCATTAGTTTAGTAACTTATATTAACAGGAGTACAGATTATATACATATGTATGTACATTATTGTACATATATTATATCATTGGATGCATGAGGTGATTATTGGTTAGAGGCGTAGCTAGAGGCCGATGCGCCCACGGAAAAATACAAATGTTAGCGAGGACAATATTTTTTTCGTCCTCTTGTCGATTTTCATATCTTTTATAGCTCTTTTACTCCCATTTTACTGCCCCCTAGATCACATACCTCCGACGGCATCTGGTTTCGCCAACCCTTAGCTACGCCACTGATCACTGGATCACCCCCTTCATTATTGAGATGATACTTATACCATAATTCTTCAAATACTACTTTAATTTGTTTCTTAATTTCCATTACCTATAGAATATTCATTATAATATACACACCTATAACATAATGTTTCATCTTTATAGTTTTTTATTTCGACATTGAAAGAACAACACAACTGGCCATTGCATATATTATTTGAATAGCTTTTATTTTTTGAAAAATCTAATAATTCTGTATTATAATCATCTAATCTTTCATTGAAAAATATCATCTCATTTATTCCGTTTCCATGTTCAGTTTCGTTCATTTTAACGATGTTTGATAAAACTTTTGGAACGTCAGCAAAGAGTATTTTATTTCCCCGTTTAGTTGGTATGTAATATGTAAGTAGTTGATCCTTTACATATATTCCACTTCCACCAGTATATTTTGTAGGATTGTCGTAACCCGAAGCTATAAGAGCAACGCCATTACTGCTAGCCCAGCCTGCTTGAACCTGCACAGCTATAAACAAATAAAATAACTTATATTATTTTCTTTAATAATGCAGTTAGAGTTATATCTCCCATTGTCCTCATATCACACCTTCAGGTTTCTCAATCTGCATTAAGAATAGCATTTTTGATGAACACAGCAATGATATTTTATTAAATGTTTTCTTTATATCGAAGGACCAGACACTTTTTTTAATGGCCGTTTAGAACTAAAACTAGGCCATTTTTAATATTTTTTATGACAGGATCAACAATAATTAAATGTATTTTTTAAATATCGTTGGAAAATACTTTATTTATAAATATAGATATTTTTTACGTCTTACCTGTTAAAAATGGAATTTTACTCAACCATGCAGTTGAATAAATAAAATGTCTAACTCCTTTGTTTCTTACTAAATCTACAGCAGGATGTTGGAATAAAATATCATAACATATAAATACACCAAATGTTACTCCAAAATCTGTTGTAAAAGTACAAAGTTCTGCTTCTTTTGTAGTATTAAAAGCAGGTTCAACAAACAAATTGAATTTTCGATACCTAAAAAAATCTAAATGTATTATTAAAACCTTGGCAATTAAGACATCGTTTCAACCAGGGCCATAACTACCACTGGGGCAACCAGGATAATGCCTCGGGACTCCCGTAACAGCTTAAAAATTTGGGGTCGGCAAGATTAAGGAACAAAAAAAAGGTCATTAAAATTAGTAGCCTGCAAAAATCGTAGACTGAGAGGAAGCAACGAACAAAAAATTATATTTTACATATAGTGAGGCCCCTTTGGACACTTGCTACCCCGAGGCCCCTGAACCTCTAGTTACGGCCCTGGTTTCAGCGGCTGCTGGAAGTTAAATATTTATTTAAAATATATTTAATAACCTTGCAACTACAACTCCTTTTCTATTGAAAACTACATTGGTGTTATAAAATAACATCTCATCCGGTGGACATTCATTTTTTTCCTTGCAGTAATAAACTTCAGGTAAATTTATAACGACATAAATATTATTCTGTTTTGCTGCATATGAAATTGCCCTCAAAACCTGAAAGATATAAATAACACTATACTATATATAATTATTAAAAAAAAAATACTTACATTACTTGTGTATTTTACATCTATATCACATGGGCATATTTTGTCTTCTGGTGAAGGTACTATTGTGACATAAGGAATTATATTTTCACGTTTTTTAGTAATGTATGTACTAGTTAAACCATATTCTGGGAATACAATAATATCTGCACCCTAGAAATAATAAATTAAATATATAATTTTAAGTAGTGTCGACCAGATTAAAATAAAAGTGGGCCTGTGTAGGCGTTAGAAGTTATACTTATTTGGTATGATTGAAAAACAACTACGAAAAATTAACGTCAAATAAAATACAAACATAACTTTCAAATATTAAAATCTTACAATAAGTTTCGAAAAATGTATTTGAAAAAAAAGTTTATATTTATTTGTAATATGAAAAAGTTCTTATCATCAACCATTAAGTAACATATAAAAGTATACGTAAGTATACACAAAACAGATAAAATACGAAAACACTAATATCCGGTATCATGAGCTAGCAAAATTTTCTAGCTAGCAAGCACTCACAAATGAGGTACTAATTTTGTAATTGTATCTATGGATTTGCTATGGAATTTAGAGCAGTGATACTTCAACGTATTGAAACATAGTTGGCGACTCTGATTGTATAAAATAATTTTCATAATATCACCACTGTTTTAATACCGTTGGTGTTTACATACAACGCGTGCACGAAACTTGTTAAAGTCTTCAGAAAACCCAAAGAGAGCTGTCATATATGTTTGATATCTCATTTGAGAATGCTTGCTAGCTTGCAAATTTGCTTGCCACTTTATGATACCGGATATAACAATTGCTTTTAAAACAAACCCTAAACTAATTAAATACGAATTGTTATGAATACCTTCAATGATGCTTCTTCAATAAAACCTATGTAATCAGATAAACTCTGTTTAAAAATATTTTCAACTGATGTATTATTCTCCACATCAGGCGAATATTCTACAACAGCAGCTTTGAACATCTCCAACTAGAAATTAAATAATAATAATTAATAAAGTAAACACAAAAACTATCACAACGTATAAAAACATACTTCAGCATTATTTTCAAATATAAATGTTAATAAATATAGTATTATTACATAAATTTTGAACTCCATGATTCATAATGAATAAAAAAACTCAATTCAGCTTACGAAATATTTTTTAACTGATAAGATTTGTTTAGTAAATAATAAACTACTTATCTTCGCTGCCTTCAAATTATGAATATTATTTTAATACCTACGTATATGATAACTCCGTAAGATTGCAACAAAAATAAAAACAAATCGTTGCAGCTTACAATTTGTTTTATTAATATTAGCATAGACCAGTGTTTCCCAAAGGGACCGTTCAAGTATTACGTAACGCATTTTGGGGGAGGGGGGGGGTCTTGTAAAACGTTACGATGCGTTATAGGGGCGGGGCGGGGGGGGGGGTGAACTACGCGCTACGTAACATTGTTTTTTAGGTAAAAATTGTCACTTGGTGCTTACGTGACGTTTTACTAGGGAGAGGGGGTATAGAAAAATGTTACGGCGCGTTACATGGGGGGGGGGGGGGTAAAAAATCTCCAAAAATTGCGATACGTAATACTTGAACGCTCCCAAACCGCGGGTCACGAAAAGGTTTTAAAATGTCATATTTTATTATAGTGTATTCCAAGTTGATTATGCCATAGGAAAATTGACATAGAGCGAATTAGAAGTCTTGTAGTAGCCTTTGGTCAAATTTAATGATATGCCATTGGTGCATTTTGAAATGCCGCTACAAAATTTGATAAAATAGTCACTAGTATTTTGTGACAATACTAAAGTTATAAATATCATTTCTAATTTTGGAAAAATACGGAAAGGCGACATAGACTTTTTTTAGGCATGTGCTCTCTAAAACTGAATTAGTAGTTATTTCACTAATTGCATTAGTCACATTAAATTTCACTAAAAGAATAGTGATTTCGAATCGAAAGTGGCGCTATTACGGCATTTATTCTTACTTCGATTTGTCAACGTGTAAGTTATTAACAAAAATCAAGTAAGTTTATTTATACGAACCTTGAAAAATCTATTCATAATTCAATTTTAGTGTGTTTGCAATAAATATTTTTATTAATTTTGATTTTTTTGTAAATTAGCCTGTGATAATTGACATATTCATAACTGACATTGAAGTTAAGTTATGAATGATAAAGAGATTACTATCACACAGGTAGAAAGGTTACTTGAGCCAAGTATATCTTGTTTTGTATATAACGAAAATAATATTTTCTTAAGATAAGAAATATATTCTTAAACCAACTATAGTATTCTTGGACGAAGAAATAATGTAGTTGGATTAAGAGTACTTTCTTATATTAAGAAAATATTGTTTTCGTTATATACAAAACAAGATTTTCTTGGTCCAATACAGTTTTTTTGTGTGCATGCGTGATAATTTTCTATTTATTTATGCTTATTAAAAAATGACTGATTTTTATTAGATTGCTCAAGTTTCTGACATCAAAAATAAAATAAAAATAATAACCTTAGCTTCTGTCGTAGCTTAAGAAGTGACTGTTCACTAATTCAAGTAGTGAATAGTCACTAATTAAGAAAGTGAAAAAATTTCACTAATTTAATAAGTGAATAGTCACTAATTCATAGTGAAGGACTCTTAACTATTTTAATTAGTGAATATTCACTATAATTTAGTGATTTCTCGCTAATTCAGGTTTAGAGAGTGGGGTGTCAAAATGTAGATCTCAATTAGTAGACCTTATTTTTTTCTAACACAAAAATGTGTTATTGCAAAGGCTCATGTATGTATGTCTTGGCCGATTTTTTTAAATTTATGTACAATTATTTTGATCGCAATTATAAATATTTTCTTTCTTTTAGTATTATTTTATTGATGCTTAAAAGTTTGGGACACACTGCTCAAATGCATCTTACAAAATACACAATGGATTAAAAAACCGATCTTAAAATGCAACCCTGAAAATACCTTTCTAAAAATATTTATTTCCAAACCAAAAACAACACACAAAAATTTACATTATTACATAGATTTAAGTTAGTTCTTCTCTATATCTGCATATTTCTATTCTCTTAAAACGCTAATCAACCGGTTTTCAGATAAATATAAAACCCGACCTTAAAAGTTTCCAATCATTCATGTTCGATTTTTTCAAGGAATAACTATATAGACAAAATGTGGTATCTGATAAGTAACTCAAACTATTCTGTTAGTGAATTGTTGTGGAGTATTGTTATATTCAGTTCTGTTGTGTTATTTGTTAAGTACCACTGGAGTAGGAGAAAATTGTACAAGTTTGCGGCATCCCTTCCAGGGCCGCCATCTATCCCTATTTTAGGGAACTCGTATATGATCATTGGAAAAGATCTTGAAGGTATTTTATATTTTGTAAAAAAATAATAATCTTGTAAAATGTATTTTTAAATAAATCTTATAGTACAGAAGAATTATAAATAATACAAGAAATAATTCATAGATAGCTTTACGCGGAATTTCTAACATTTGAATCAAAATAAACACTATATTTACATAATTTTGAAATAATTAATATTTATAAAATAAGTACCTACTATGTATTAGAGCCAAGAGAAACTAGTTTTATACTTATAAATATATGTATTTATATATAATATATAATATTAAATATGTGAATACAATTTTAATATATTTGTAACTGAATTAAAAAGGGAATTAAGGCATTCGCCAAATATTTACATCACGTTTTTTTATATCATAATTTTACCAACGTTGCAGTGAACATTAGGGTGGGCCGAAAAAGGCAAAAAATTTTTTTTTTAGAATTTCAAATGAGGGTAGTGGGGAAAAGTTGTCTTATGTTAACAGAGTATTATACAAAAAAATTGAATTTTTTTTTAAATATCTAGCCGGGCCCATTAGGGTCCAAATAATAAAAAAAATGCAATTTTTTTTCATATGATGTCGCAAAAAATACTACCACTAATATACATGTAAAAAAATGTGTTGATATATGTATTTCAATATTTAACAAGGGCCCTTAGCACCCAAATAGATAAAAAATATGTTGTTTTACTATCTAATCTATCTATCTTTACAATGTGTAATTATTGTGCAGCTCTTTGCTTGCTTAAGTATGTTTAAGTGATCAAGTGCGCGGTAAAAAGTTAAAATACATATATCAATAATAATTTTTTTACATATATGTAATAAATACAGTAGTAGGTACTGTTTTTTGTCCTCAAAAAAATAAAAATAAACATAATTTTTTTTTGGGTCTCCATGGGCCCGGCTAGATATTTAAAAAAATAAATTTTTTGTGGAATACACTGTTCACATGTGACAACTTCTCCCCACTTGAAATTAAAAAAAAAAAAAATCGGCCCACCCTAGTGAACATACGAAATATACTATGTACTTACAACGAAGAAGCCAATGATAACAATATAATATTCAATTTAATATTCCAGAAATCGTCGATTTCATTTTGGAATACTGGTACAAATATTATTACTGCACCACACGGCCTGTGAAATTGTGGATTGGTCAAATATTGTCAATAACCCCAACGATTCCGGAAGATATTCAGATAATTCTCAACTCTCCTGAATGTTTTGAAAAACCTGTTACATACAAGATTGTAACAGGCTTAGCAGAAAATTCTATGATTACAGTAAAACGTAAGAAACTTATATAGAATTAAATAAATAATATAGTAAACAATATATTTATTTATTAATATTGTAATAAGCGCGAGCCTTGAATTTTTTGGTTAACTACGTAAAAGATTTTGAAATAATGAATAGTAAGTGTGTGTGACCGTGAGTCATACTATAATAATCGATTATGACTGCGTGGACGCATTTTTGTCTCACGTG
Source organism: Sialis lutaria (assembly GCA_949319165.1). NCBI lineage: Eukaryota > Metazoa > Arthropoda > Insecta > Megaloptera > Sialidae > Sialis > Sialis lutaria. The sequence goes on from OX439234.1 coordinate 29,611,945, forward strand.
AGATATTTTGAAGATCTAAAAAATAATTGTCAACTGTTATGATTCCAATAACATTTAATCTAATTTTACTTTCGTATGTTTATGATCACATAACATGTATACCGTCCCTTAGCTAACAACACCGCATAAGTCAAAAATTAGCAGTTTTTACATTTTTAATGCCATTGGATAGAACTACTCATTGCGCATCGATCTACCAATCACATTCTAGACGTTTCGGACAATAAGAGACCAGAATTCAAAAAATAGTGACAGCGCGCAAGCCGGTAGCCTATATAAAACATACACGGTTTTTTCGCTCTCCTGTAAAGTTGGTCAAAACGACTTGAGCGGTGTTGTAAGCTAAGGGACGATACATTAACACCTTATGATCATAATTTTTTAGTTCACTGTATAATGTATATCAAATATTGGCAATTTTCACGAAAAATATTACTAAAAAATTTTTATCAAATTTATTTTTTATTTAATTTTAATGTTATTATTTTTAACTATTATTTCAGAACCAGTATGGAAATTTCAACGAAAAATTTTAAACCAATTCTTCTCATCACAAATGTGTCATAAATACATTCCAGATATTAATAAAAAAGGCGATAAGTTGTTATTGCATATGAACAAAAAGAATATTTGGCCTGAAAAAGAATTCCAGAAAATTCTATTTTATGGAACAGCTGACTCAATTATAGGTAAAAAAAGTTCATTTCCATTTTTTGTTTTTGCAAGAAATAGTGAAAATCTTATATTTTTTATTTTATTTATTTAATAATTTTAAATAAATAAGTTTAGGTCAAAAATTAAAAAGTCTCTATTTATTCATTTATTTCAATTTATAATAATATTTAATAATATTTGTATATTGTTTCAGCTTCTTTTACAAAAACAGATGTGCTGACGTATGAAGATTACAGTTATTTAATGACTGAAATTGACAGGTATAAATTATAGATAACCCTCGTATAACACGATAGTCATGTTCCAATGAAATCTCGTGTTGGGCGAAACCGTATTGAACGGTACTAAGAACTAAATCTAAAATAAAAATAAAAAACAAATATGTAGTATTTATATTTCCCGAGAATGTTCAACCTTTGGGAACCAAAAACAGAAAATTACAATTTTCTAGAATCCCTCAATTCCTCTGCTATTGTAATCATTGTTCTATAGTTAACTTGGCTGCATTATGGTTATTCATATTTAATATTATTAGTTTCTCCTCGTCTGAATAACACTGCCGTTCTATTCCTATTGATGAAAATTATTAAATTCACATAACCAAAAAATTTATTGTTTTAGGTTGGGTACAATGACATTTTCACGGCTAATTAAATTTTGGCTTCTAAACGACTTTATTTATAATATGTCTGAAATGAGTATCGATATGAAGGAAGGTTTAGTTGCACTCCGAAAAAATATATTAGATAAGGTAAACATGGGGTGTTAGGGAATCATATCACTAATACACGCTTCTTCTGACCACAGCGAGCAAATGATTTACTTTGATCAAATTCGATTTATCACCAAGTATTGGAAAATGTTTGACGTGTATAAATACTTTTTATTTGGAAAAAAGTACTGAATAACCGAATTTTGTTTGCGCACTCGGTTCGGAGTTAATTGCTTACGTTAAGGTTGTTGTTCACTAAAATCGATCACTACAGAATTTGTTAAAATTTTAATATTGTGTTAAGTAAGCTAGTTCGCATTTGTAAAAAAAAATTCAGGACAGTTTACCATTACGTTTATTAATTATAAACGTGCAAAGTTGGCCTCTTATACATTGCAAGCATAGGGATCCACTTTGAATTTGATATTCGTTTAATTCTTGTATTAAAACTAAACGTCAGATTTTAACCAAAAACGAATATGTTATAGATTGGTAATTAAAGAATGTATATATAAAATTCTAGAATGATTTACCACCTACTTAAATAATTATTAATTTTTAACTTTGATAAATTCCCGAACACATGACGTAAATATACGATATGGCAACACCGCATTCGGCGCGCTCTTCGAAATGTAAAAACGTAGTATTGACAACTGACGCGCGTTTTAGCAAGTTATTATTATTAACATTTAATGTTTTTATTTATAATAATAATAGTTACTATTGTTATTATAATTATTACCATTGTCAGCAATAGTAATAATTATAATATTGTTAAAAATAAATCTTCTATTCTTGTCTAATATTGTAAATTGTTGCCAGATCTATTTGTTCTTTTTTACTGACATGTCAAGACCCTGTAGTTCATGCTAAATTCTGCTAGATGCCACGACTTTCAGTGAACAACAACCTTAAGAAACTTAATAAAATTTAATTAATTTATACTTAAATCATTTAGTAACTGCATAATTACACTAATAGCTGCGTTCTTTTAGTCATCATTTTGGCTAATGATTAAGAACACATAGAATAGGCGTGTTCAAGGTTCCTTGAGAAATGTGGTTAAATCGGTTTTTTAATTTCTAGATTATTGATGCAAAGAAAAAACAAGGTACAATAACAAAACACGTTAATGAAGACGGTGATCTGATCTATGACTGTGTCCTTGATTGTTTAATAGATCAAAACGATCCAGATGGATTATTACTGGAGGGAATGAAAGACAACTTGTCTTTCTTTTTATTTGTAAGTATAAACAAATTTGGTAATATAAATATCATGGTGTTAATGAACTTTCTATACACATGTATGGAAATGATGGACATTAATTTGGAATTTGCACCAAAAGAACCTGTTTTTTATTTTTGAACAACTAATGTGATTTTTTCCAATTTATTCCTATGTGTAACCCGATCTGTATAGTTCTTGAAAACGTTTATTTCAAATTTCAGTTTTCTACGAAATTCCATTTCTGAATTATTGTAAACGTTGATTAAAAAAACTATCTTGGCTCAAATATTAATAAACAGCGTTTTCTCTTAAATGAATATAACGTGCTAATATTTATAACAAAACAGTTAGGCATAATCGGAAATTGAGCCTTGGTCCATAAAGTGCAGCCTTCAAGTTTTGCCTCCAAAAATTAGATTTGTTTTCTAATTTCCTCGAATAATATGTGCCAATTTTCTATATTTCTGTTACTTTTTGGGCACAAATACCTCCCCTTTAATATAATTAATATTCATTACATGTTTTTGGCTCATGTCTTTACATATTACACTTTTCTATGACTGATATTACACTATCAAAGAATGTCAATGATCTGTCAAAAAGTATGACCAAATATGTGAGACTGTCGATATTTGTGATCATAGAAATAATATAAACAAAAATATTTAAAAAATGAATCATATTTCTTTGATAGTGTAATGTCTATTAAGACGCTCATAAAAAGACTTAATCTTTTAGAGTTCAGAATCTACTGGATCTAGCCTTTACAACGTCCTCATGATGCTGGCAATGCATCCAGATGTACAAGATAAAGTATATGAAGAAATCCATGATATTCTTGGTAATTCCGACAAACCAATCGAAGTATCCGACGTCCTCCAAATGGTATACTTAGATCAAGTCATCAAAGAAACACTCAGGCTTTTCATTCCTGTAGGAAACTTTGGAAGAACGACACAGAAAGATATTAAGTTAACGAATTGTACTGTGCCAGCTGGGACTGTTATATCATTGGTAGCGTATTTGATACACATGAATAAAAATATTTGGCCAGATCCTGAAAAGTTCGATCCAGATAGATTTTCGCCTGAAAATTCTAACACTAGACATAAATATAGCTTCTTGACGTTCGGTGCTGGCCCAAGAATTTGTATAGGTATATTTTTTTAAATATTATTTGCTGTTTTCAAAATTTTTTAGTAAATAATGAGCTGAATATGGCATATGGTATACAATACACCATTGCCAATAACATACCAAATTATAATTTTAAATATATTATCTGTAAAAAAAGTTGTAAGAAACAAAACGAATTACCATTATTAACTTTCTTAAGCTCCAAGTAGTAATTTTTATATACTATTTTTAATATTACCTACTACCTATATTATAATTTTTCTTCTCTTTATATATATATATTTCCTTTAAAAGAAGTTTTATTTTGTTTTAGGATACAAATTTGCCTTGTACTTACAAAAAACACTTGCTGCAAAAATCATTTTAAAGTACAAACTAGAAACTGACGGAAAAATGTCGGATATTAAAAGAAAGTTAGTTCTTACAACCAGATATAGGTGTGAACATCCAATGAGACTTATACCAAGGTAATCAAAGACAGCGGATATTTGCACTTATAAATATGTAAATAGTATTATACATTATTCGGTGTTTGTCAACACAACATATTATTATGTTAATTATTATATTTTATTATCATATTTATTTAATAAAATAAAATCAACGCTCACAAATTTATTTATTTTCACATAACCCCATCTTCCTAGAATTTTTATTTATATGGAACCATCTACTATCCAGACCAAACGAACAAACCAAGATTCATTAAAATTGATTAACACGTTCATGACGAGAGCTAACTTACACAATTTAACCAAAAACACGATTTTCAGTAAAAATAAGTTTTACTGAAAATCGTGTTCTTGTTCATTATTTTTGGCTTGTATTTAAATTCACTTTTTTGAATAACAAACACTTTTTATTTAATCGTTTTCACTTATATAACAATTATACTGCACGAAAAATTAATTATTCAATATTAAAAATATATTGAACTTAAAACAAATTATATCATTAAAAATAAATATAGTTAGATTCTGGGAGAATACAACTTTCTATGTAACTCTAAAAAAGTTAGTATAACACTCTAAAAAAAAATACTCCGGTCACCAAAACGATTTTTTTACATTTTGGAAAAATTCTCTGGCGATTTCGATTGCCCTCATTTTTCAAATATCCAATATTCGCCTCTATCAATTGAACTACTGTTTTCAAATCAGCGTGCGATTTTCGTTCTAAACAAACTGATCAACTTGCTACCATCTGTGTACCAACTCATTAACTACATCCACCCATATTTGTTTACTTCAACAATCGCATATTTCAAATATGCGATTGTTGAAGTAAACGGTAATATGATATTTCCGTTTGTTTGTAATGTATTAAATCTCTTTCGAATATAAATGAGTGAAAAACTTGAGTGATTCTGAATACAGAAAACGCGCTGCTGAAAAGTCCCAAAGAGAAAAAGAAGCGATAGCAATAACAAGGAAACTGGAAAAAAATTCCACAAAACACCAGATGAAAATTGCTGAAACTTATATCAAAAATAGGTTATATTTTCCCTTGGTAGAGGAGCGGAAATTTTTTTTGCCCAGGGCGGCACTTAACGTAAATCCACCGCTGGCTATATTTGAGGAAATAATGCACAACACTGTATTTGAATAAAATTTTAATTTTTTAGATAATTTTTTTAGTTAGAGCAAAAATAAACATAAGCGACAGGACCAAAAAGATAATGGAAATCAACCTAACCTATCCGAAAACCATTTTGCACATATTAAGATGTACCTTTCCTGTAGCCATCACAGTGATATAAAAAGTCAACGATATAAACATAAAGTTTGAAATGAAATATAACATTGCTAAACGTATGTCCCACCGGTGGGTCACGACGTCATGAACGTGTTAAGTGAATCAAGAATTATGCGTGTGACAAGTTTTGTCTGATTGATATTGAGTCCACTGACAGTTCTGGTTCAGATCAGACAAATTCGATACAATCGGTACAGTAGAGAACAACTGTATCAAAAAAAACACGACAAACTCCGAACGGTCCGAACGTGTCCGATCTGTTCTAGAAATTCGCATGACCTTCCCTAAATCAGATTCTCCACTTACAGTGCCAGTCATTGTAATAATACATATTTGTAACATTGACCTTCTTTTACAGTTTCTATTTTAAGATCATTCTAATACGTGCGTTAATAATATAACTATCTAATTGTAAGTCCTCAGACATGTACTTACATAATCAAAACAACAAAAGGCACTTAAAAAACTTGTATTGCTAGTGAAAAATTATTACTCATGTAGCAAAACTATTGATTTGTTTGTTCAACCAGATGACGTTATTCTGAACTTGTATATGTATAGTCTTTTCAATATTTTTGACATTAAAATTCGTTTAATATGTAGGCTTCGATCGCACGAGCAATGGATAATACGTTTCATTCAGTTTATACACGTCCGCACGAACAGTAGCAGATGTCGACTGCTCGTGTGGCCGACTAGATTTGAATGTACAGTATTATTCGGACAGCAGTAAACAATGCGTGTACGCAGGACCGTGGTTTGTTTTTTTAGCCAGTGGCGTAGAGGTCGCGGCATCCCTGGTGAAAACTGAAAATAGGGCCGCCTGATGTAGTTGAAGACTTTTTTTTGTTACATTGTCTATTGTGCCCCATGCTATTTTTGATTACCTTTAACTTAATTTAGAACGTTGTTGTGAATATTCGGCGCAATTATGACAACTATATTTATTTTAATAAATTAAAATGAAAAACCACCCAAGTGCGTGTTGGGCACGCACTTGATAGGATTTCGTAGAATCCTCTTCAACTAACATTTATTATTTGATAATACGTATAAAGAGCTAAACGAAAATTGTAATCTATCTATATTTAAAAGTGTACATACATTACCATTTTAAACAAAATTCTAACTATTTTTACTAGTGTTCGTTATAATTTTTATTGAAAGAACTAATAGTCCAGGCTGCGGGGGTTACACATGGTTTTTTGGTACAGTTTTGCTACTCACAAGATTTGTTACAATTTCTGGTTCTATGAAACAATTGTTACGCACAATGATGTTGACCTCCAATGACCTCTAATCAAATGCTCCCCTCTCAATTATACAACTTTTGTCTGAAATATTTTTCCAAAAAGAGCTTGTTTTCAAGATATTACTTTGTACCATTAACATAAAATACGGCTTATGTAAAAATAACTAACATTTAAAATACATTCGAGTTTCTTAAAACGATTTTTGTATAATTTAAGTTTTAAACTATCAAATTACTCGTTAAGGAAAACTTTTACAAAAAATATATGACGTCAATTATCTTTAATGTTAACTCGTCAAACTAATTATAATTTAACAGTAAGTTTGATGGAAATAGAAATAAATTAAGTATTTAATAATATTGCGTATCCTATTTAAATGACATATTAGGATATTTATAAATAAAACGTTGTTGAAAAAGGTGGAAATATAATAGATTACGTGACTTCCAGCTTTAAAAAAATGATTACGAATTCTTGAACTAGCTCGGGGCTATTTCAAAACAAAAGCTAGGATATAAGTTATTTTTTATATAAACCTGTTCTTGAGTAACATATAGCAGTCCATACTAGACGAAACTAAATATAAATATTATCAAAGGTAGTTTTACCCGGTTCGGATGTTAGTTAATCTCCCACACTTCACCTAAACATTGTTTTGAAAATAATGTTAAAAAAAAATTTTTTTTGTAATAAATAAATCACTTTTAACCGTTTTGGTGTAACCTATAAAAAATAATTTATGATCAAAAATTATATTGAAAAAGGTACTTTTAAGGGGTTATTAAATTTCAAGTCAATCCGGCGATTATATTCAAAGTTACACGCATATTAGTAAAGTCGTCGCAGAGCGTTTGAAAGTAGGAGGCCGGAGTAAAGGGGTTATATACAGTTAGAATTTTCAAAAAATCGATTTTTTTTATTTCATTTTCGTAATGTATACATATATTTAAGTAGGTACACACAGAAAATTTCAAGTCAATCAGGCGATTATATTCGAAGTTACACGCATATTTGTAAAGACGTCTCAGATCGTTTGAATGTTGGAGGTCGGAGCGGCAACGCGTTTTTCTCAAATCTGTGTTTTTAAAGTCGGTGACCACTATTCCTCGTAAACGGTTGAACCGATCAGTCTCAAATTTTAACACATGTTTCTTAAGAATATTTTTTAGTAATTAATCGAAAGTTTTTTCTCACCGATAAATATTTTTTTTTATAAACAATTTAAGGTCAAAATTTTGTCAAAAATCGATTTTTTTTTGAGAAGCCGCCATTTTGTCAAAAAATGTTATTTTGCTTATTCCTTCGATTAAGTACAAGATTATACATTACTTTAACGAAATCCGTTTGGGTTTTTTATTTTAAAAGATACAGTCCAGAGATATCGTGGTCACCGCAAGGCGCCTTTTTTGAGAGGACCTCCTGGAGAACAGCTGTAACAGCTTTCGAAATTATTATTTTTACAAATAAAAAATGTTAAAATACAATTAAAAGTTACCATAATATGTGTACAAATTTTTACATTAATAAATTATAAAAGTCTTCTTTTAAAAAATTATTGAAAAAAACCTTTTTTTTGGACTTCTAACTGTATGTAACCCCTTAAAGAATATGGTTTATTGATACCTGGGACCCAAGATCCCTCCCACCTTAGTCTGCAACTGTATATAATTATTACCTACAATTTTAACAAACAAAAAATCAATAGGTAACTTATTTCTTCCTATAAAATATAAATATATACATAGGTAATGTGATCCATCTAAACAGTTTATTTATAGATTTTAATCGCATTACCTGGTTCTAAAAAGAAAATAAAAATAAAACCCGGAAATAACAAGTTTATTACAATACAGTATTTATACCCAAATCCCTCTTAAATTACTGCATAAATCACGATATTAATTATTTCCACATTTATATATTTTGTTTATGTTTAATGAACCGGTTTTTTTAGACAAATATAATACTCAGGGCTTCAAAATTTAATATCATTCTCGTTTGACTATCTAAAAGGATAACAAGAAGAAATAATTAAAAATGTGGTATATAATAAATAACCAGAACTATTCCGTTAGTGAATTGTTGTTGAGTTTTGTTGTATTAAGTTCTATTTTGTTGTATATTAAATACCACTGGAGTAGGAGGAAATTGTACAAGTTTGCGGCGTCCCTTCCGGGACCGCCCTCTATCCCATTTTTGGGAAGTACTTATATGATCATTGGAAAAGATCTTCAAGGTATGTACCTATTTAATAATTTATTTAAATTACTTTTTTGTAAATTATTTATTGAATTATATTGTTTTTTTTTGTAAAAAATATCAACACAAAATTAAATCTTAACACAGGGGGAGATTAACAACATAGACATGTTCTAAAAACCTGAATGCTCATAATGAAATGAGCAGTTGCAATCAGTGGCGTAGATAGCTTTTTGCGATGGAGGGGGGGGGGGGGGGGGATTGACAGTATTAAATTTCATAAAGTTATTTTTTCAATCATATTTTTTTGTGGTGCAAAATACAAAAATTGGTTATATTCTTCACTTACAATTAGATGTATTCATTATTAAAAAATGCTCATATATTATAATCATCTTATAGTTTTTGTAGACTCGTGGAGGGGGTTGATCCCCTTAATCCACCCCTTTAACTACGCCACTGGTTGCAATGCTTTAATTTAGTATTTAGCATATATTTTATGTATGTATAATGTATACCTAAGCTAGCAACAATTAATTTACTTAAGCATGGTTTTTCACTTATTATAAATAGATTCTCCCTAAATATCTATATCTATATACATAGTATATTAATAGGTAAACATCGAAAATTGTCGTACCTTTTTTGTATTTATTATAAAAGGAGGGGAATGAAACTTATATCATTCGAAAGGAAAGGTACTCTGCCATAGATGTTCACACACAAAAAACATGTGTGTAAGATGCAGTTAAAGCATACTAATACATATAATTTTTATATACATAAATCTATATTAATAAGAATCATTCTACATATAAATAAAATTTTCCTTCTCAATGACTCCCTATCAATAGGTACACAATTTAAAAAAATATATGTCATTAACACAGACCTTTTAAAATTTAGCATTTTAATTAAATTGATATATTAAATTTTATAACCATAAAGTGTATCGACCTCTAAAAAACCACGCTGTAGTAATACATCTACAGTAAATTTGCATTTTATAATTATTATTTTAAATAAATACTAGTAGGGCCAAGGAAGACAAGTATTATACTTGAAATATGATGCTAAAACAGTTTCAATGACTTTTATATATTTTAAAGTATCCATAATTTTTTTATAATGCCACGTTTTTGTCGTGATTTCGCCGAAAAAAATGGCATGCCTGTAACTCAGAAACCAAAATCAATATTCTATTTAATATTTCAGAAACTGTCGATTTCATTCTGGATTACTGGCACAAATATTATTATTGCACCACGTTGCCTCTGAAAATGTGGGTTGGTCCATTACTGTCGATAACTCCAACGATTCCTGAAGATTTGCAAATTATTCTCAATTCTCCAGACTCTTTTGAAAAACCTGTCACATACAAGATTGTCAAAGGCCTAGCAGAAAACTCTTTGATAACAGTACAACGTAAGTGATTGTATCTAAACTGATATGTAGTCAAAACAAATAAACAAACGATTAGACCAGCGATACTCAACCTTTTTTTCCTCCGGGCCGCATACAGATTTTTTTATTTCAGGTGGGCGGAAATCTGACCTTTTTTTCTATGTCACCTAAAATTTTCCACCCCCTAATGACATAAAATTTTGCTGTTGCTGCAAAGACTTCTTTAAGAAAGCTAATTTTTCACATCTTAAAGGCCCAGGAGGAAAAACGTCATTAAATGATTTGTGTTTTGCGTTATAATGACGAAAAATTTTATATTTTTTTGTTATAACATGATCACGACAAATCAAAAAAGTTACCGAATCCTGTTTGTTTTGGCACAACAAAATATTCTTCTTCCCACTTGTCTTGAAACATTCTATTTTCTTCAGTTAATTTTCGTTTTCACTTTGAAAACTCTCCTGCCATCGAGGGTATGAATAATTTGTAGTAATTTACGTTAAAAACAGTCACAATATATCCACGATATCGTCGATATCCACTTTCTGGCACTTGAAATTATATGTTACAATAAACAAAATAGTTGGAAAAACTATAAAAACAATTGTTGACAACAATGAAGAATAAAAAAGTGGGTGGGGATACTTATGCACATGCGTTATACCTACTTCTTTTCGTGACATCTAGCGAGCAAATGGAAAACTAAAAACATATTTTACTATAATAACACAAATCTGTATTATCTACACATCTACACGAATCAACGATATGGATACCTAACTTAAAAAAAAGTATCTAATGACTGATTACTTTGGGCCGCACATAAAAGCTGGCCGGGCCGCATGCGGCCCGCGGGCCGCAGGTTGAGTATCGCTGGATTAGACCATAGGTGTCCAACCTTTTCACCTTCTTGGGCCGCATAGCGCAAAGTCAGTTTGTCAGAGACCGCACATATAATTTTTGTGTATTTAATATCAAAAAAAAAATCTGAAGACCTTTTTTTTCGTTGTTACCTAATTTCATTAAATATTTTCATATTTTTTTTTAAATCTGATGAGAGCCGCATGAAGAGTACTCGCTTGCCTGGTTTAGACTATTATTCAAAATTTGTAAATTAATTGATATCATTATGTACTAATTTGTTTATTATATTTCAGTACCGTTATGGAAATTTCAACGAAAAATCCTTAACCAATACTTCTCAAAACAAATGTGTCACAAATATATTTCCGAATTTAACAAGAAAGGGGATAAATTGTTAGAACATATCGGCAAAAAGAACCTTTGGCCTGAAAAAGAATTCCAGAGTTTAATCTTTTTTGGAACAGCTGATTCCATTATAGGTAAATTGAAATTTTTGATTTATTATAATATTTATAAAATATTTATTTTTATTTTTAGCATCTTTTTTCACTAAAACCGATATTTTGACGTATGAAGATTATTCATATTTAATGAAAGAAATTGACAGGTAAAATAAAATATAGTAAATTACACGAATAATTTAAGTACTAAGCACCACTTTGATTAATTTTACTTCCATGTTCGAAGAAATGGAAGTATTTTAGATGTGTAATCTGAATCTTCTTGATTATAACAAATATGTTTATTTTTAATCATCTACTATGACTACATTTTCTTCTTCAATGCATTCTACGTTCTGCCTATGTGGTAAATATTTTACAAAACGAGACTGAGACGAGATAGCTTAAGGGGCTATACCAGTTTGAACGCTGGAAATTTGGGTGATTTTCGGAAATTTTTTGGAAGAAAAATACTCAATGAAATATTTTTGAAAATTGAGAATATATTTAGCTATATTAGAGGTGTATTCCATAATTTTTTCACATAAAAATATTGATATCTAAGCGACTTATGCGCTGTCTTCGAAGGCGCCAAAAAAAATCTCCTCCACTGCGGCCATGATTCCGGACAATGGAGTAGCTGAAATTGAAAAAAGAAAAAATGTTATTAAACTGGAAGGTATTTCCTGTACGATGAAATGGCGTAGTTATGAAAAAAAGTATGTTTTATTGCTTATAAAATGGTCGTATTTTTAATGCCAAATCGTCAATTTTCATCCAATCAAAAATATCCTGGTTCATCGTAGAGTAAATATATTCAAGAGTACTCAGTTTAAATTTCAAGTAAATCGGATAATTGCTCTTTGAGTTACAATGTCAGTAAATTTCATTTCGAGAAAAACGCATTTAAAGATTTAACTATCGATTTCATATCTGCGAGCGGTCACTCTTTAGAGCGCTGCTATTTGGAGAGTATTAAAGATACGGCCTTGAAATTTTCACAGAATATTCTTGAAACTATAAACTCTCCAAAAAGGTAAAAAAATTGATTTTTGGGAAATTTCACACTGGTATGGCCCCTTAAATTTTTACTAAAAAATACGATAAATACCTAGTTTTTTCATGTCTCGTCTCACGTATAGCCCTATCGATATCTAAATATTATTTTCTATTCGTAAGAGCGAGAATGTACGGAGCGTGCTCGTGTATCACAGTCGTGCATTACAAATAATACGCTTTAGTTTGTGTAGTGTACGACCGTGGCTCACGCCCCGTGTATTTTCATCAAAATATTATAATGTTTATTTTGTCAGGTTGAGTACGATGACATTTTCACGACTTATTAAATTTTGGCTTCTTAACGATTTCATATATAATATGACTGGAATGAGCAAACATATGAAAGAAGGCTTAGCAGAACTCAGGAAAAATATATTAGAAAAGGTAATACATATAAAATATTTTTACTTATTTTTTAACTATAATGAGTTATATAATCTGTTTGAATTTAATATTTTTTATACTGGTAGGGCCAAAGCACAAGGCTCGTATTACATGATTTAGTAATTTTTCGACCAAATAGAAGGATCTTTAATAAATGATAAAAATATTATACTTTTAGTGTCTTTACGCCCAGTATTATCAAGTTTAACTAAATGCTCCTTTAACTAACTGTCATATTATCAGCAGATCCAAGCATAATATATTTAATTAAATAGATTTTAAATTTTCTGCAGTATTTATTTACAACGTATATTATGTAAATTTTTCATTGAGAGCTTAAATATTGATTTAAATCACGTTTGTAATACACCAAATTTACTTTAAAGGAGCATTTAGCGCTAAAGGAGCTTTAAATTGGTTGATAATACCGGGCATTAGTCTTCTAATTTTAAAAATGATTTTCCTATCACGTCCATTTTTTTATAATCACTAGTGTTTATCAAGATAGAATTTATTGGTCTATGTTAAAGGTACTTAATTCCTGTTCCAATTTTTAGATTATTGAGGAAAAGAAAAGGCAAGGTCCAATATCGAAGTATGTTAATGAAAACGGTGACATTGAATACGATTGTGTCCTTGATTGTTTAATAGACCAAGATGATCCTGAAGGAATGTTATTAGAGGGCATGAAAGATAATCTTTCGTTCTTTTTATTTGTAAGTATATATCATACATCTGAGAAAATGTACTATACATATGTACATTTCTTAATGATTTTATTAAGTATTTTGTTTAACATCATCAAAAAAATATCAACATACAGCTCTTCTAAATTTGCTTGGTTACTTATTTACCATTAAATTAACCATCTGATTTCTTCATCGAAAAATTTTCAGAACGTTATGAGTCAAAAACGTTATTGATCAGTTTATACATTTTATATAAGTATTAAAAAATAATAATAATAATAACACAACGATCTTTTGCATCAACCTGATGATGATACATTTGTATACATATGTAGAATGTATACAAATTTATACTAGTGTCCCCAGCAAATATCAACCATAAAAATACCCCATTGTCGCATAAGATTTTAAGATACATTGAAAATTCACTCTACAACCCCATTTTAAAGGATGTTTCACCACTTTTCACCAACCCGGATTTTTTTTCGAATTCTCCGCACCAAATACTGTAATGATCATCCATAACATTGCTTGCTTCTTAATGTTCAGATGTTGGCATATTTTACAGCTTCATTTACTGGACTAATGTACATAAAAACAAAATTGCACTTATGACAATTTTCGAATTCCGTTAATACTATATACCTTCCTCAAAGAAACATTAAAATCTTTTAGAGTTCAGAATCTACTGGATCTAGCCTTTACAATGTCCTTATGATGCTGGCAATGCATCAAGACGTGCAAGATAAAGTATACGAAGAAATTCAAGACATTCTTGGTGATTCCAACAAACCAATTGAAGGAAATGACGTCTTCAAAATGGATTACTTAGAACAAGTTATCAAAGAAACTCTTAGACTTTTCATGCCGGTAGGAAATTTTGGAAGAATTGCACAGAAAGATCTTAAGTTAACAAATTGCACTGTGCCAGCTGGGACTCTAGTATCAATGGTACCATATTTGATACACATGAATAAAGATATTTGGCCAAATCCTGAAAAGTTCGACCCGGATAGATTTTCGCCTGAAAATTCTGCATCTAGACATAAATATAGTTTCGTAACGTTCAGTGCTGGTCCTAGAATTTGCATTGGTAAGTTTTTTTAATAGGTTGGAATAAACAACCAGCTAAATAAGTCACTAATTGCAATATCATGAATAGATTGGTGTAATTCTACTCTATTTAAAAAAAAGTGCCTCGTATTATTTAAATTTGCCTTTTAAAATAATTTATAGGATTTATATAACAAATTGTCTAAATATTAGGGTATAGTATGGATATCTTGGAAACCAAAATAGATAGAGAATCAGTTAAATAAGAGAAAAGTTACTTTTTAGAAGGGATAGTTTAATAGTGCGTTTACAACCCACAAAATTTCCATAGACTATTATATGTTAGTTAAAACCCGCTTTTGTTTAATATTTTCCATCGTGAACATTTCATAAGTTACTCGAAGAAATAATAAAAAATTTAAATAGATAATGTAGGGTTTAATATTGTCTATTTAAACATGTTCTTTTTTAAGAAATGTTGTAGTTTTTGATATAAGAAATAAAGTTATGTTTACTTAAATAGAAGCAATATGAAATTTTTGAATAGAAGATTTTATTACCTTTTCAATGATATGCAACTTGACGTACTTATCAAAATATTTTAAAAAATCAGCAAAAAGTATTACCATCCAACAAAATAATTAAAAAACAAATGACAAATTATTTATTAACTAATGCATATAACATGAATTAACCTTAATTAATAAAAATTTCCCTTTTTTATTAGTTGATATTTTTAAATATTATATTTCTAGTAAATTTTTGAACGATATTTAACAAATGTTTAAAATACATAAAATTTAACATTATTTGGTTTGTTTTAGGATATAAATTTGCAATGTACTTACAAAAAACACTTGCTGCAAAAATCCTTTTAAAGTACAAAATCGAAACTGATGCAGAAATGTCAGATATCAAAAGAAAGTTTATTCTTTCAACTAGATATAGATGTGAACATCCAATAAGACTGATACCAAGAAGATAAAAAAGGCCTTTATATAGAGATTTAAGACGATATTTTATTATATAAAATTAAATGTTTTTATATTTATAATATATTCATACACTCGCCGCTGTATATAACGATCGCTACATACGACTGGCAACCCAATCTATATAACGACCGTTTTCCTAGCGTTGGCACGACGCGCGTTATATAGAACGGTTGAAAAATCGATGCCGTTGTTATATAGAGCGGTAAGTGTACTATAAGATGGATATGTCCAGAGGTTATTTTAGTGTGTAGTTGTATCTTGTTTCTGCTGTTCTAAAATTGAAAATCGATACGAAAATTGGATAGGAACTAAATAAAATATAAAAAGAAAGCTCACGTGTTTTTTTTAAACAATATTAACTTGATGCACATTAGTCATATGTATGCTTACAGGGCCGGATTTTGAAATTTGCCACCCCTAGGCAGCTGCGAAAATTGCCGCCCTTTTTTATTAATAAAAAATTTTTTATATCGATGGCCTTTTTTAGGTTTTAATGTAAAAATTGTATGAATAAAAATCTGAAGACCTTTTTTTTAGGTATTCAGGTAAAATTTTGTAAATTGAAGTAAAAATTTTATCAATATTTTTTTTCCGTTAAAATTTGCCGCCCCTAAAATTTTGCCGCTATAGGCACGTGCCTAGCCTAGTGTACATAACAGGGGCTAGAACTTACAATTAGAACGACTAGAGGTTGATAATTAACATTAACGTAAGTTTAGTTGCCTATATGACTGAATTTTAGATTATAATTATTGTACGTTTATTACACAAATTCACCCAGCGTATTTCGAAGTATTGAAATATATATGTTACCGGCAATGTATGAAATCCGGCATTCTATAGAATTCCTAGGTATTCTATAGAATGCCTGAAATCACCAGGCAATGTATGAAATGAATTTAATTATATACATTTCCTAGGCATTGTATAGAATGCCTAACTGATAGCCGGCAATGTATGAAATATAAACATAAATGGGGTGAAACAATCAATTTTGGTCCAGGCACAGATGTTGCTTTACTTTATGTTATAAAAATACTTCCGATGCAAATATATAATAAAAAAAATTGGTTCATTCTCGATAGCTAGGTTTCTAGATTACAATTCAGTATTGTCAGTTCAATACTGAATTATTGATTAAAATAAACTTTTTAACCGACTTCAAAAAAAGGAGGAGGTTCTCAATTCAACCCGTATATTTATTTATATATTTATAATTTTATTTAGCGATGTTCACGCATAATTTCACATTGCGTGAACCGATTTTGATATTTTTTTTATATTTACGCGTATAATTGAAAAATGTATGTCTGTCCAGTAAAGTGATTTAAAGTAGTGTTTAAGAATTTGTTTCTGATAATATGTTATTTTGAATGTTCAGGGCCAAAATCTCACATAATACGTACTCGAACAAATTTTTGACTGAGTTGATTATCAAATATTTAAAGTTCCAATATTGTTTTTGTGAATTTGTTATTTTTACAGTGAGGGGCTTAAATCTTACTTAATATACGTCTGGACTAATATGTTATTAAATGTTTAAATAATATCATACCTCATACGCAATCGAAACTAATATTTTATTTTATTTATTATAATATAAAATGTTATATTATTTGTTATTTTAACAATAAAAAACCAAATTCTTACTTATATGAATTTTGACTTTTTCCAATTAAGTAAATTAACTAAATAATATTTATCTGCTTTAATAATATTATCTTGGCATTCTATAGAATTCCTAGGTATTCTATAGAATGCCTAGGTAAAGTATATAATAAATATCTATTTAACAAATATTTCATACTTTGCCTGAAATCGTTAGGCATTCTATAGAATTCCTAGGAATTCTATAGAATGCTATTGAAACACATATATAAAATTGCATTCTAAGCTATCGTACTTATCATTGTATTTAAGTATTTCTAATAAGGGATGGTTAAATATAACGGGAAGAGCCTAAAAAAAGTCTTAAAAATATAATTTATAGTTTGTTATAATTTATTATTACATACAAGCATGTAACGTATACGTATGTGACTGAAACGTCACAATTTCTACCAACATATGAGAGGGGAGTCTATTAATGAAGCTCTAACGTACAAACTACGTTACTGCATAGAACTTGTAGCTAAAAACACGTAAAAAACTGAATACGCGTGATATTCATAGTTGGGCATTAACTCGTTAATCCGTTAATCGTTAATTAACAAAGTTAACAAAATGGTTAACGGATTAACTTCAAAGTTAACTCAAAAAAATGTTAACGCTTTTTTAACTTCCGTTAATTTTAGTCCGTTATATTCTTTGTTTGATGAAAAGTACATAACAAAGTTGTCGAAATAGCTAAAAAAAAGGTCTACAAACATTTTGGATGGTTAACTATTTAACGGATTAACTTTAACTTTCGTTAAATTTTCGAATTTTCGGTTAACTTTAACTTTCGTTACATTTTCGTAATTTTAACGCTTTAACGATTAACGAAGTTAACTCTTTTATTAACGGATTAACGATTAACGAAGTTAACTTTTCGATTAACTGTCCCCACCTATGGTGATATTGTACTATTGGCCTTGTATGATTTTCAACTTCTTATGCCGTGTTTACACTTTTTTCTCTTTTTCGGTGTAAACATCGCATTATATTCGTATCTTACATAATTCTAGTGGCAAAAAATGGATTTGTTATGATATTTAAAACCGTGATTTAAAAAAAATTGTCTGCAAAGTAATTACATGGTATTTCCTCGAGCTAAATTCACCAAACGTAGGTATTTTCGAACAACTTTAAATGAACTTTCATTGGTTAACTATTTAATTTGTATACTAATGTGTAAACTAAGTGAGATTTATCTTCGTAAGGCAATGTTTCACTACACAAATTGCAGTGACCATTTTAATAGAAAATTGAATTTTACGTAATATGCGACGTACTTGAAATATTAAAAAAATATATATATATATCCTCCCCCCAACATATCGAAATTTGTTCAGAGTTATGTACATGATAAGGATTCAGGGGACAAACAGACACACAGACGCCCAGACAAACATGGAATGAAAAGTGTTTGTATTAATCTGAAACGGAAAGATCAAGCAGAAATTATGTAATCGGAAAACATAGTTTCAGATAGCAGGAATGAAAAATAAAATACAAAAAATATGAAGTGTGGAGAGGGGGTTAATTTTTTGTTGTGATTATATATCATTTTTATTTTTATGTATCACAATTGTTAAAATATGCAATGCATATTGACAAATTCGAGGAAGGGGGTTAACCCCTACCCCAGCAATCTTCGGTACGCCACTGATCTATTCAAATTACAGATATTGAACATAAAGTATAAAATATAAGTAGTAGAATATGTGACCTGCAATTTAAAATTCTTCTCTATATGTGAATATGCATCCAATAAAATTTTAATAATTTATGTCCATTCGATGTTATTAAACTTCCAAGGTATCAACTTCACATTATAACTTCATATTTAAATTATCAAATGAGGAAACATTGAAATTTAAACATAAATAAATTACTTTTGCATTTTTTTTATATTTAGTTATCAATATATATTTTTTCTATATGTACCTACTTATGTATTACACTTGAAAATCGCAACGTACTCTTTTTATATAAACTCACCTTGGTGATGTTAATACAAACAGGTTTCGCACTTTGTCCAATTTAAATAAATATTAACATTAAATAACTGTAACATCACCAAACAAAATCAATATGCAATAACTTGCATACATAACAAATACATATATTTGATTGATATCCAATCGGCTTTAATTAACTAGGTTATTTCAAGATTTACAAAAAACTTAACCCTGTGGCGGTTGTGTCACTCACAGATCCAACAAGTATAAATGAGTCACCAAATTCAATATACAAATTAACTTAAATAAATTTTTGACCAAAATTAACTTAATGTTCTTTTAACTGTCGTTTAGCTTAAATCTAAATTTAACTTAAAATTAATAAAACATTTTATTAAAGGAATTTTAAATTTTCTGCACTGTGTTCTTTCAAAGCATGTTATACAGAGTGATTCAGCACTGTTGTGCCAAACTTTAATAGTGGATTGAGAAAAATTATTTTAAACAAACAATTTTTCTATGAGAGCCAATTATTTAACTAAATATGATTTTAAATATAAATCATATGACATTTTATTTATTCATGCTTATTCTTATTACTACTTAAAAAACGTATAAAATATGCGGGTCTGACATACTTGACATTATTTCTAGTGTCATGAAATAGGAAACTACTACTAGACAACTAGACGGTTAAATGGCAATATGCACAATATTGTTTAATTATTTTGATGAAACTAAATTTTTTTATAGATTAATACCAAACAAATTTTCTTACTTTTCATGTTTTGTTATTTATTCCTTCTCGGGAATAATAGAATTTATAAGAAAAATTCTGATTATTACTCCGTGACTATACATATTTAAAAAAAAAGATCAAGGAAATACATTTTCTAATTATTGATGTATGCGAAAGCAGAACTCGGAGCATATTAATATTTATAAAGTGCATTTGAAGTTCTAGATTTCTAATACCTATATAATTGATTTTTTACAATACTTTTTTATCTTATATTTTTATTATTTTTTTTTATATATATTTCTCTCTCTCTCTCTCTCTCTCTCTCTCTCTCTCTCTCTCTCTCTGTTTGTCTGATTTTTCTATGATTAGCTGTTTAATATACAATATATAGCTTACACTCATATTGTGCTTCACTCAATACATTCACGTAAAAACACTACACTGAAAAAATTATATGTTAATTTTTAACATAAAAAACATGTTAACGGGAGGACGAAATTTCATTCTGTGAAAAATTAACCGGTAACGTAGTAATATTTCATACCAACAGTATCAAAAATTACTATACCGTATGTGGAAGGATAGTAAATGCACTGCTATATGTATTTTATTATTTATTTATTTATTTATTATTATAAAACCTAAATAATTATTTTAACAAGTTATTAATACTCAGATGAAAAAAATTCATTAAGATTTTTATTTATTTACGATGCGTAGGAATGGGAAAAAATACACAAAATTGATGAAAGATTGATGAAAAAAATTTTGATCCTAGAATTTTTTAACACCCGACATGGTAAAATTTAAAATAACGTCTACTACAATTCAATATACTGTTATATAGCAATTTCTATGACGGCGATTGGCCAGATATGAAAAGTAATATAGAAACATAGTAAAATTATAGAGAATGTACGTGAAATTTTCATATGCAAGAAATTAAATTAAGGAATAGCGTATACATTACTTTTTCAGAGTAAATAAATTTTAATAGGTACTATGTTAAAATTTACCAGTATTTTATTGTAATTTTTCATTTACTTTATTTTAAATTCTACCGACTTTTCTGTTAATTTTTTTTCAGAAGTTGATTCTGTCATTCTGTCCGCAGATTCACTCATTTTCTGTTAATTTTTAAAAGAATATTCTCTCCGTGTAGAGCTACACATGAGACGAGAAGAGATGAGAATTAGGTAAGTTTCGTCTCGATTTAACTGACGTATCAACTCACAACAGTTTCAAATTTTATAACTGACAGTCTTTTGTCTCGGACACAAGTACACGAGACCGAGATCGAGATTCGAGACGAGATTGAGATTTTCACACAGAAAAAAGTATCAATCTCGTAAGATTAAGTCAATTAAATATACCGGGTGTCCCAGATAACTTTTCCAGCATGGGGATCTCAGTATCTATAAGAGATACAGGTTTGGTTAAATGAGATGAATTATATGTATGAAAGGGGTGAGTATTATTACACCAAAAAATATTCATAATTCTATGTGGTTTAGGCGGTATACCCAAAAAACTGATAATTCGGAATTTCTTTAAATGGCTATAACTTTTTTCTAAAAGTAGATAGGTACTTTTTGTTTGCTGTTTCTTAAAGCACTTTTTTGTGTAGAATTGATTGGTGTATTTAGATTTTTTATATCACTTTTAGTTTCCGAGATACAAGCCCTAACTTTAGTTTTTCTTATGGGCCGCTAAGTTGGCTATGGCATATTTGAACGTGTTTTTTACTCTACTTTACAACGATGTGTCACTTGCCATATTTATTATCGAAAAAAAATATATAATATATTTTTTCAAATAGTTCATTGTTTCAAATATTCATTTGTAATTTTGATTGTTGTTATTGTGATTTTTGTTTACAATTTTTGTTTTTCATGGCTCACTTAAAAGTTAGTAATAAAATACTTCATAAATATCACTGATATTTAGTATTTCGACTTTTTTTCGATAATAAATATGGCAAGTGACATATCGTTGTAAAGTAGAGTAAAAAACACGTTCAAATATGATATATTCAACTAAATGGCCCATAAGAAAAACTAAAGTTAGAGCTTGTAACTCGGAAACTAAAAGTGATATTAAAAATCTAAATACACCAATCAATTCTACACAAAAAAGTGCTTAAAGAAACCGCAAACAAAAAGTACCTATCTACTTTAACAAAAAAGTTATAGCCAATTAAAGAAATTCCGAATTTTCAGTTTTTTGGGTATACCGCCTAAACCACATAGAATTATGAATATTTTTTGGTGTAATAATACTCACCCCTTTCATATATATAATTCATCTCATTTAACCAAACCTGTATCTCTTATAGATACTGAGATCCCCATGCTGGAAAAGTTATCTGGGACACCCGGTATACATTGTATCGATCTTGATTTTGACTACTCATTCGGTACATCAAAAAAAAAATAACCATAAAAATACGATGGTTAAACTAATAATTACAATATTAATGTATGGATTTAATAACAGATAAAAATTATAATTTCATTTAATTGGTATTTATATCACATGTTTTAAATAGAGGTATAAATAGCAAACATGCAGCTCAAATGTATTAGTATCATACGTATGATATGGTAATTTTAATTCATAACTAAAATGTAAATTATAACGTGTAATTAAAAATCTTATATTATTTTGCATAACTATTCATTCAAGGACTATTATTTGGTTTCCTATCATTCGAAACAAATTGGTTTTGCAAATTCGTTTAGAAAATAAAATGTGTACCTATTTCGAAATGGTATAATGGTATATAAGATAGCAATTAGTGTCCGACCGAAGGTCAGTTTTTGGCCGAAGCCGAAGCCGAAGCCGAACTTCGGCTTTTCTTGTAACCTTCGGCCGAAACCGAAGCCGAAGCCGAAGGTTTTTTTTTCGTCTTTAATTATATTTTTTTTTCACAAATTGTTTTTAAATGAATAATGAATGATCTTTTTTTACTCTTCACTTCTTAAAAATATAAATATCTATAGGTATAGGAATACGAGTATACAGTCAAGTCTCTTTTTAAGTGTATCTTTTTATGCGGTACGATATTTTATCCAAATTCAAGTGGGGTATCAAATAAAAGCTGTCAGTTAAAGGAATTCAAATATGTAAACGTTTTGTCATTTAAAATTTAAAAAATCGTAAAAATATTTTGTCCCTGCCAGTATCTTTGATATTAATTAAATTAAAGAATAAGTCTGATTTACAACAGTCTTTTATTTGATTTGACTAAAAAAAATTTGCATGTTCTGTAGAGCCTCTCAAAATTAATGTAATTTTTTGGAAAAAATATTTTTTTGGCGTTTCTTCTTAAAAAAGGAGGTTATCCTGCAGAACAATAAAATTTTCAATAAATGATTCAAAAACTAGAACGTTCAAGCTTTAAAATAATTTTTTTAAAACTCTTCTACGACAATTTTTCGCGGAGATCCAGCTATTTAAAAACACCTAAAAATATTTGAAAAATTTATTGATACGTTAATTTTGCATTTTAGTGTATTTATATATCTATCTCTAACTTTATTATGTGCGCTATGTTTTTTTTGTGTAATTTTTTATATACGGTTTTCTGTGGAACGTACCTACCGCATATAAAAATACTTTACTGTACAATATTATACTATATTGTTCAACCTTCGGCTTCGGCCAAACCTTCGGCCCAAATTTGGCCGAAGCCGATTATTTAGCCGAAGGTGAAATTTTGGCCGAAGGTGGCCGAAGCCGAAGCCGAAGCCGAATGTTCGGTCGGACACTAATAGCAATGTCCGGTATAATAAAGGAGCTAACAAAACACTTACAACAGAGAATTAACTACGTGATGTTATCTATGGATTTGTTTTGGAGTTATTATAGGGTATTCGACTAAATTTTAAAATATATTGTAAATTGTGCGTATGTTCTTTCGTATCTTTTTCCAAAATAATGCCGAAAAAAC
Organism: Sialis lutaria; assembly: GCA_949319165.1. Lineage (NCBI taxonomy): Eukaryota > Metazoa > Arthropoda > Insecta > Megaloptera > Sialidae > Sialis > Sialis lutaria. The sequence continues at coordinate 29,636,093 of OX439234.1, forward strand.
GCTGAAAACAATCTTTTTCTATTAAAATTTAAAAATTCTCACTAAAACGCGCATTCAAAGTCACGTGGTATGCATGACGTAACTTTCTCCTAAACAAACTGAAATCAACCAATAAGGATCGAGTATTCTGACGTTTTTAATATGTTCATAGGTCATACCAGATACAGTTCTGCTAAACGCTTTTGGGATCACGTGACAAATAAGTTAAATAATACATTTTTAAATTTGGTTTATTATTATAATAGTAATAGTGGCGTCACTAGGGGGGTGCGAGGGGTGCAGACCGCACCGGGTGACACCATCACAAGGGGTGACACCCAAATACAAAACATCACTATTTAGGAATCTGTCACTCTATGAAATTATTGTTATGCATTAAAAAAAGGTCATCAATATAAAAAATATAAAAAAACTTTTTGTTAATGACTAAAAAAAAGGTCTTCAGATGATTACTGCTTAAGGCATCATATAGTGCTTAGGGGGTGACACCATGGCTTACCCCACTGGGTGACACCAACCCTAGTGACGCCACTGAATAGTAATATGTACTACCTATTCACAACATTTTAATCTTTATTATTAATAGTGGCATCTGTATGTGAGGTGACACTTGATTTCTAGTGAGTTTCTCTTACATACAGATAACGTTAGTGCTTTTATTGTAAATTTAAGCGCAACTATACTTTATTAAATAAGTAATAGTTCAATCATCAGTAAGTTTAAATGGAAATTGAAGTATGGTGATAAAGATAAGGTCAGATTCAAATTGTCTTATTTTTAAAACGTAAAAAATCGATACTAGCTATAAGGTTTTTCCACAAATATACATATTAATACGAATCTTGGCATATGGTTAAGGTTTTTTCAAGAATCCTGAAAATATCATCTGCAATGTGCAACGTTAGCCGGGAAAACGATCAAATCGTCGACGATTTAATCGTTTTTCTTATATCCAGAAGTCCATAAGTAAAAATTCGAATCATGTAAAAAATGGGTTTTTCGCATGGTGACTGTAGTGTATATTATAGGATCGATATTTAATCAGATTACTTTTTCTATTACAGCCTTGATATTATTTATATGTGGTTTCTTATTAGATTAATGGGAAATGAAAAACAACCCCCAGAATAAGCAAAAGTTGTTTTACAAGTGTTTTGTAAACGGTGTATAATGTTTATCAAGCTGAAAGATTGTAGAAACAAAAATATTGATTTTCAATTAAAATTTCCTTAATCATTTTTTCAATTAAGTTACAGTTTTGAAAAATGGGTTTTTAAAATTATAAATATACACAGAAAAAAACCTGAAGAATTACAGTTTCTTCCTGTGCGTCACAGATAATAAGCGACAACCTATCAAAATATTTTTTACAGTCTGAAACTGTAATAATGTTTGCATATACCACATTTAAATTGATGAACAAACTGCAAACGTTGTACCTTAAAATTATAGAAAAACAGTTTCAGAGAGTAAAAAAATATTTTACAGGGAAAAATTGTAATTCTTTAGGTTTTTTATTTTCTGTTTAAGATAATCTGTGTCAAGAAAGGTTGAAAATACTGTAAATATTTAATAAATACCAGTGAAAAAAATATCACATCTCTAAACTCTTTAAATTTACAAAAGTCTCCCCCACCCCCTAGTTTTTCATAAATAACTGTTTTTTCTATCTTAATAATATTTTTGACCGCAGGGGGAGTCTACCCTCCTAGATTTAACACCGTTTAAGAGCCTGACGATGATGTAAATCATCTATTTTTCTTCAATTTTTGTCGTGTTTATTAAAAGTAAATATTTTTGTTATACATAATTTTGTATGTATATATTATGATACCAAACCCTATGACTACATCTGGTTCCTATATTTGTAGCCGTTAATAACAACATGCTTTACAAGGTAAACAGTCCACCGTGACGCAAAGCGTCCGTGAAATATATCTGTATACAAAAATCCAACATTTGCAAAATAATATTCTCAGCACTTTTTGTCAAACCGGTTTCTAAACATTTCTACCAATTCTGTTTCATTAATACAGCTCCTTTCAAAGAACTGTAATCAGTACCTATGAAAACTTTGTTAGTGAAAACAGCGTAACCATGTGGTTCTCGTTAAAAAGTGAAGATCTCATTGTCACGAAGTATCTATGGAGCGCTATAACGGTCGGCGTTATTGTACTCATTGTTAAGTACAACTGGAGTAGAAGAAAGCTTTACCGGATATCCGCTGAATTACCCGGACCGCCTGCGATACCTTTACTAGGAAGTGCTCATTTGGTCTGGGGTAAAGATTTAAAAGGTAAAATTGAATTGTTGGGGGCGGAATCTATATTATTAAAACATAACGAAAATTATCTCATACAATCAGTCACTAACTCTCTTATACTAAATTGAAGTATCACTGATCTAAATTTTAAACCAAATCTATAAATAAAAACACAGAATTAATACCCCATTGAAAGTGTTTGTTACAAGACTGGACATAAAACGTTTAAATATTTTCACATGTCTTGATAATAATATATTTGACTTAGATGGTAAATATGTTTGCCACTCTGCAAATACTATATATATCCCTTTATTTAAAAACAAACCTATACTCAAGGTTAGTAAATACACAGGTTGTACCATAACTTTTGGCCAATCAGGTATTCGCGCGGGAATCACGCGGGAAATAGGTCACCTACGTCACTATGAGGAACATTTTAAATGTACTAAAGTAATCTCGCTTGCAAATACATTTTTATTTAACATTGTTTTCTGTATTATTTAAATTTTTTGGACATTTGTAACTATATAAAATAAATGTTATCGATCACAGAAGCACAAAGCATTATAAATAATCATATATTAAACATACTAGTTTATTAGTATCACTAAAATAATAATAGCACTTTGAAACATTTTTTTACTGGAGTATGTACATTTATTATATGTATCATGTATCTATCTTAAATACAAAAAACTTCGTCAATTTTAAAAATTTTAACTCCTGGCATTTTTATCGATCTATAATCAAAATTCAACATATGTAACATTATTATAAATAAAACAACTAATTGTCTAAACGTCAATTAGACAATTAGTTGTTTTATTTATTATATTTTAACGTCACTACTAGTATATTAACATTATTATATACATATTAGTTGAAAAAAATCCACTAAACATAAATTTGCTAGTTACACATCTTAAACAAACACTTGCTTAAAACTATAATTTATAGGAATAACATAATAAAAACGTAGTTTTAAATTCAGTACACTATCAATATCAAATGAAAATATTTAATAATAATTTATAAACAACTTACAATGAATAAGCTTATATAATAAGCACTAAAACAATAACTTAATATGCGAAAAATAAATATCTTAAATATACTCTGACAGTTTTAATACTGATAGCCATTTATAACGTTGTAAGGTTCCTCATGATGACGCGTTCTCCCATCTGTGTTTCCCCTCTGTGTCTCCTCTCATGGCTCTCATGCCATCCCCACCACCTCACAAACAGAGTTATGGTACAACCTGTGTATTTACTAACCTTGCCTATACTTTAATATACTATTTAAATCAATCAAATTTATATTTCCTATAAAACCGGAAGTCAGATTAAAATGACATGTAACAATTTTTCACTATACCAACGCTTCGAATTTGTTTGTGTCTAAAATTAAAATAAGATCTGGTTTGATAAAAATATTGCTGATATCAAGGATTGGCGATAAAATTTCTTCACGGTCTTTCCCCTCAAAAAATATTTTTGGTTACGCCACTGTCTTATAGCCAAAAGGAAAATCTAACTTTTTTTCACTTGTATTTAAAAATAAATAAGTTGTTTTAATTTATTTCAATATTATGTTTATCAATACATTTTTTTAAATACGCGGAAAAAAGCATTACTTAGCATCTCTTATGACTTTGATTATGTAATAATGCGGTAAAAATTAAAAAAGCAGGATGTGTATTCAATGAAAATTTTAATATTCATAGTTTCCACTTTTGTGGAAAACCAGTTTTGGCTTTATTATTTTATTAATTCTAAGAAATAATATACGTAAATTATATAAAAAATGAGTCTGGTGATATTTTATAAGATTGTGATGAACAAAATTTTAATAAAATAATTTGCACCCTTCTTTCTAACAAAAAACAAACACAAAAAAAATACCCAAATATACAAGATCATATTTATTTCGAACAACAAAATGATTAAAAATATTTATGAGCATAATGACGAAGGTATCCAATGAAAAAAAATGTTATTAATTTATAATAAGTAATTGATATTATTATTTTTAATTTATTTCAAGTTTTTCACGAATTAAATGTTTCTATTTTACATGGACGAAAATGACAATAATGTTTTATTAGTTTATTCCAATACATTTTATAATTTTAATTAATTAATTTTACAATATGAATCCATAATAGGCTCAAATAATAAATAGAAGATTTAAATCTGGGAATTTAACTTTAATTTAAAGATGAGTCCACAAAAAAGGGGGCGGTTGGTCAGTCGTGATTTAAATTTTGTTATTATTTCACTTACATTTTTTAATACCCTCCGGCAAAATCTTCTGGATCCATACCAGTTTGAATTGCATGCTAATTTTTTTTTATGTAATTTAATGTCATTTCTAACAAAATAACCAGTATTATTATTTATAATATCATCATTTTAATTAATATAATTTAAATATTTATTATATATAATTACACATAAATTACATATAATTTATAGAAATTATTCATTTTTTTTTCAAAACTAAAATAGCGGTAAAAAAATCCTATCTGCGCAGCCAACGCTGTAAGTGAATTTTCTTTGATACTTTAAAAGCAAACAATTATTAAAAGTGTAAATAAGTGTGGGGGGAACCTTGGGTTGCAATATTTATTATAATTTTTTATTTTAAAATATTTACCAAATGGTACTTAATATCGAAAAATTACAAGTTGCGTAATATTCGTGATCTCTGTCAAACTTCCGTAATAACCAGGAGCTATAAAAATGAGAATTGTTTTTTCTCACAAAGAGATTTGATAAAAACAATTTTTGGTCTTCATAAACACACTATGAACAATCATAACAACAGGTTAGGTTAGTTTATATCTGAGGGGCAAATACCCCGTCTACCCCCACTCCCTCCTACGAACGCAAATAGCAATAACTAAAAAAAACTAGGAAGAGACACAGAACCAGTCGACATGCAATTAGTTAGATGTATAAAATAAAAAAAGTGAAAAATGCGCTAATACTGGTTTTTGATATACATATTGATATGTATGTATTATGTATATTGATATATATGTGATATATGTACATATTTTTTGAACGTGAAGGTATATGAACCTTCAAACATAATTGTTAATGTAAATAAATACCAATAGTTATTAGTATTAGTATCTATTTTTCTATGAAACCTTGAGGAAAAAAAATATATATTTAAAAATTCTGAGGTTAATGGTCTAAAATATCCGCAAACATGCTCAAAGAAGTTATACCAAATATTTCGAGTCATTATTCCAATGGTTTCCAAACTTTTTTGAGTCGTGGCGTCTTTTTTGAACTGAGGTTTTCCTATGGCGTGCTTCCATGAGTCAAAGCATTACTAACTTGTAATGAACAAGTCAAACAATTTACTTATTCCTTATCATTAAATAAATAGGATGGATGAATCTGCAGATCCCCTACGTCTTTGTAAGGCAGCTATTACACTAGCAAATAAATATGTCAAAGATCTTTGATAAAGATTTGATTATATTTCTTTGATAAAATACGAGATTTTGTTCAATTACACTACATAAAATATTTGATAATATTTTCACCATTTTGATTTATCCGTCAAAAAAAATTTGATCTAATATAAGAGATTGTCATTATCTATGGTCAATTGGTCAAAGAAATATTATAAAAGTTTACCTATTACCTACACTGTCAAATTTCTTTGATCAAAGAAATTTTATCACATTTCTTTGATAGTGTAATAGCCGCCTAAATGATACACTTTGGGTACCACTGCTGCGCCGGGTTATTCTATTTTTATGTGTTTTTTTAATACAAACATAATAAAAAAAATCAAAGTTATACAATAACTAAAACATTTGATATTATTTTTGGTTAACTTGAGTTACTTAACCAAAAGATTTTGGATTTGAATCTTTATAACAAAAATTCAAAATTGGTTTAACTTTTTATCAATTATCCTTTTTAAAATCATAAACAGTCAGAATTGAATTTGTTTATATCTGGTTTAAATTAAATAGTTTATTTTTAACCAGATACCAAAAAACAAGTTTTTATTATATTGAACCTTACTTGAATTTAAAAGTATTGTAAATATAATACACACAAAATGCGTTACAAAAAACTTGTTTATAAGTATATAAACACACCTTTTTTAAATGATGTATAAAGTATCTATTTTAATTATTTAATATTGTAAAACACATGTATGCGGAAAATATTTTAGCTAACTCTTTCGCATATTTTACGTCCAAGTTGATAAATTTAATTTTTATGATAATTATCATAAATCATACACGAAAAAATATGTATGTCCTTGTTAATTAATAGAACGTATTTTTATCGATCTGCAATAAAATATATACGGTACTGGCCTCAGTCTTGGCTGTTTTAAGAACATGCTATTTTTTGGTTCGGTAGGCTTCTTTTTTGTGATTCTCATGCTACTAATAAAACAAATACCTCTTTATTAACCATTTAAAGACGCGAAAGTTGACTAGAGTCGATTGTATTTTTATTTCCCTCGACGTGAAAATCGATTATATTCTGTGACTTGAAAAAAACGTTGCACGCGGAAATCATCTGATAGAAAAAAATGTTTTTAGAAAAAATATGCGTATGTTAGGGGAAGGTGGGGTAAGACGGGGACCTTAAGGTATTTCATAAATAAAACCCTTTATTTTTGATTGCACATTGTAGGAACTTTTATTAAGAAAATAATCAACCTTTCTTCCTTAAATTCTAATCAGTGAAAACAAAAAAATATAATCCTTCTTATAGAAATATCAACTTGAAAAAAATAACTAATTTGCACCATCTTTCCTCACCTATAGGGCAAGATGGGGTACCCCCTTGGGTAAGATGGGGTACAGACTCATAATACAAGCCGTGGCAATACAGACATTCTGTATCTTCGTCCTCAGAACTAATCAGCTTTCTTGGTTCTTTTAGAACTTTTATTTGTTTTTTTTTTTCAGTTTCTTTTTATTTGTTACCTTTGGTTTGGTTTCTTACTGTTTTGTCTTTCCTCTAACTCTGTTTTATACGGAGACGCAGTAATAATAGCTGTTTTTCCTCTTCTTCGAACTTGTCTTGGCCTTTTTTTTTAAATTCGTGGATACGGCAATAACTGTTTCGGGCTAACCAGATCGAATGTTGTGTTATCCAAAGAATCATACCTACCCCATCTTACCCGCAAGTAGGTACCCCATCTTTCCCAAACTGGATTCCCAAGTTGTATTTTTTTTTGAGGTTATAAATCGAAGCAAATCGGAACGAGTTAATGTCATTATAATAGTAAAATAAACAAATATCACTAAAAAAATATGACATACATCTTGTACACCATACATTTTGAACAGTCACGCACTTTATATACCTCAAAAATTAGATGTAACTTATGTAACCACTAAAAATTTTAAAAATACTTACAAAATCACAACGTGCACACTTTCGACCAAACTATTTGTGACATTAATAACTTCTGCTAAATAACGTCACATGGCCATAAAAGAACATTTCTAGCTACATTGTATCATCAGTTTTGTTACGGTCCCCATCTTATCTCGCTACCCCGTCTTACCCCACCTTCCCCTATACTGTTTTGTTGATTTGCATTATTTTGCATTAAACATTTGTTCTTAAACAATTAATTAATCATTTTGTTATCCTGTATAATTTATCTAATTGCAGTTGTTTTTGCTGGAAATGTAATTTGTTGAAAAATGTCAACATCCATCGAAAATTAATTGATTTTTAATTTTTTAAATTATAGCTTCAAAATTGATTTACGATTGGGGATTGCAAAATATGGTTTGTTTTTGTGTTGCTTTTTTTCATTTTAACATATGTAGGTATGTCATTTCATAACACAACAGTTTAAGTATGCATTTTTATGCACTTAAAGCGTTGTACTTATTAATTTATATGGAATCTGTTTTTATGCTTCATACTAAGCATAAAATATGATCCTTAAAATTATTATTTTTTCCAATAATAATTTACTTTTTTGTGCATTATATTAACACAATTATTGAAACAGACAGACCCACTCAAATTATTTATGGTTTTTAATGTCGAAATTATATAAAAATCAACTCTTTGGTTAGAGCAATCTCTTGTAGCAATAATAGAGGATTAATATAGTTCAATACAAGTATATAATTAGGTAGCCAATAACATATCACTTTTTCGTTTTTTCATTCTAGCGGACTCAATTAATAATTATTGACAAAATTTGCATTGTTCCATGTATATAGTTACATTCTTTATGTACTCAGTTTATTTTGTAGGAGTGATAAATTGATCACAAATACATATCTAATATTCATAAGTGGGTATTAACTCGTTAATCCGTAAACGGATTATCTTTTAAGTTAACTCAAAAAAATGTTAACGCTTTTGTTAACTTCCGTTAACTTTAGTCCGTTACATTGGTTGTTTGATGACAAGTACATAAGAAAGTTGTCGAAAAAGCAAAAAAAAGTTCTTCAAACATTTTGGATGGTTAACTTTTAACGGTTAACTTTAACTTTCGTTAAATTTTCGATTAATTGTAACTTCCATTAAATTTTCAGAATTTTAACGCTGTAACGATGAACGAAGTTAACTTTTTTATTAACGAATTAACGATTAACGAAGTTAACTTTTCGATTAACTGTGCCCACCCTATTAATGTTTTTCTGAGGATTTATAAATGGTACGAGTTTCCTAATTCGTACCTGCGGTTCCATAAACCTTATATAATAATAATACACAAATTTATGAAAAAAATGAATTAACCCTCGGAGTACACACCTATTTTTTCAACCTACTAGTACACTCTGGGTCAATTTGACCCTGCTTATTTTTGATCGCCTATAATTCCGCAACTACGAAACCTTTTGACTTACCAACATTCAAAGGTATACTTTGATTCATGGTAAATGAATTTATGAGTGTTACAAATACTTAAAAAAAATCGCGAAAAATTTAAAATACGTAAGCGCTATTCACGATCAAAGTCGGTGTATGGGTCAAATTGACCCATAAGAGGCTCCGAGGGTTAATGTAATATATCAAATTTTTATCTGGAATTTTTTCGCTTTTAAATTACCTTTTTTAGATAATTATTACATATTATAGATTTTCTTTAAAATAGCTGTGGTACGGTTTAGGCGGTAATACGATTATGGCTACTTTTCTCTATCACCACAACGGACTGTTAAAGTAACAGACAGATTTTTAAATAATCTAGATTTCTTGACATTGTTGACAGTAAATTAATAGTTTTTGTGTGTCTAAATAATTAAGTTCTCAAAGTGTATGAAATAATGCAAGCTTAAATATATATTATATATACCATTTATTAAGAATGACATTTATTTATTCGACAGGTATATCTGATTTTGTTCTCGACTACTGGTACAAATATTATTATGGAACGAAATCACCACTCCGTGTTTGGCTGGGACCAGTTCTGTCCATTATTCCGACAACTCCTGAGGATATGCAGATTGTGATGAACGCACACGAAAGTTTCGATAAACCATTCACATATAATTCTATTAAACCTATCGTCAGATCGTCACTCCTGACTATACCATGTAAGTAATTAATAAAAACGATTATATCGGACCAAGGCTTATTCTCGAAATGATTTAGGTAATTCTCGTGCAACAGTTCTATCCAAAAGTTTTGGTCATATTATGATCAAAAATTGCGTTGCTACAGAAAATTTTTGATCAAGTCTACATCAATCAAAGCCGTCTATAGAGACTATTACAAATATACTCATGCTATGAATATATTTTCTCAAATTACAAACACATCAACATATAGAGCCACCAGCCGCACGCACTTTCAAACTGATTTTGTAAAAATTCAAGAAAACTAACTTTCTTCCGTACATACATCAAGTTGCGCAAAGTGTTACCAGATTTACTCTATTCAATCCATCGAAATGTCGATTCTTTGTTAAAGTTTAATATTTTCTATGGTTGTATTAATTCAACCATAAAAAATACTAATTAGTACGTATTGTGGCTGTTTTCTTGATTTTATGACTTAACACTTCGACAGATTTAAAAAAAAAACTACCAAACAGTATAGTTTTATTATTCTGATATGTGATAAAAAATTCAAAATGATTAAACGTTTTGTTTTTTAATTACATACATAATTTTGTTTTTGAAATGCACGTTGTATTTCGAGAACAAAAAAGTCAATCATTTTCAATTTTTTATCACATATCACAATAATAACCTTATTCTGTTTGGTAGCTTTTTTTATCAAAATCTGTCGAAGCGTTTAGTCATGAAAATTAAGAGAACTGCCCTAATACGTATTTGTTATAGCGGATAAGTATAAAAGTTGCAAATTTGATAACAATTATCTCGATTTTAAAACGGCCGATCTCTTTAAAATTTCACGTTCAGATAGATATCATAGTTCTTTTTATTTCGTGATTTTTTTTAATTCTATCGAAATGGTGTTTGCACGAGAACTACCTTAAGGTTGTTGTTCACTAAAATCGATCACTACAGAATTTGTTAAAATTTTAATATTGTGTTAAGTAAGCTAGTTCGCATTTGTAAAAAAAATTTCAGGTCAGTTTACCATTTCGTTTATTAATTATAAACGTGCAAAGTTGGCCTCTTATACATTGCAAGCATAGGGATCAACTAGGAATTCGATATTCATTTAATTCGTGTATTAAAACTAAACGTCAGATTTTAACCAAAAACGGATATGTTATAGATTGGTAATTAAGAAATGTGTATTTAAATATTAGAATGTTTTACCATCTCCTTAAATAATTATTAATTTTTAACTTTGATAAATTCCCGAACACATGACGTAAATATACGATATGGCAACAGCGCATTCGGCGCGATCTTTGAAATATAAAAACGTGGTATTGAAAACTGACGCGCGTTGTAAATATCAAGTGATTATTGATAACATTTAATGTTTTTATTTATAATAATAATAGTTACTATTGTTATTATAATTATTACTATTGTCAGCAACAGTAATAATTATAATATTGTTAAAAATGAATCTTCTATTCTTGTCTAATATTATAAATTGTTGCCAGATCTATTTGTTCTTTTTTACCGATATATCAAAACCCTGTAGTTCATGCTAAATTTCGCTAGATGCCACGACTTTCAGTGAACAACAACCTTAAGACGAGAATTAGCTGGTTCTTGTCTTGTGTGCAGCTTTTCTGGAGTAAACGATACTAAATTATTATGCATGAATCTGTTTACATAAGCAATAATAATAATTACAGATGCAGAATGGAAACCACAACGAAAAGTATTTTCTCCTTACTATTCAAAGAAAATGTGCGAAAGTTATATCAAAGTGTTTAATAACAAATGTGAGACTTTAATGGGGTACCTGGAAAATAAAACTATTTGGCCCGAACCAGAAATACAAACACTCATGTTCTCGTATGCAATGGATTGTATTGTTGGTGAGTTCCTGGAAAAAAATTGTAGATCTGCAGAGATCAGCTTAGATCTCGACAGATCTGCATTTTGGGACATCATATTTTTCACTGGTTTTTGATCTGTGGAACTTACAAAGATTTACAATGACTTACAAAGATCTAAAACTATCTACATAGATCTCTAAAGATGAAAACTTTTAAAATTCATGAATTTTCAACGTTACAATGATCTTCAGATCTTTTTAAATCTTTGTAGACCGTTGTAGATCTTTGCAAGTCTCTACAGATCAAAAACCAGTAAAAATATAATGTTGTCTCAAAATGCAGATCTATCGAGATCTGAGTAGATTTCAACAGATCTACAATTTTTTCCCGAGATAGTTTACTAATTTTTATGTAAGCATTACTATTTATAAATAATATGTTAATATCCTAATAGTTCCAGTCTGGCTAAACAAATTAAAATAACGATGGTAGGTGGTCTAATTTCACAATATTAATACACACCGGAGAAATATTATGTCATCGTTTTTTTAATTAATTTTATTTTGGCATAATAAATTAAAATTCCCGATCACCATATCCTTCTTTATAATTTCATCTTAAAAAGGTTGGGCAACCCTGCTTTATACCATAAAATAAATAATTAAAGTCATTTTTATTACTTGTGAACTCTCATTGGAGGAAATTTTTGATGATATTCAAATATGTTTTTAAGTTTGTTAAAAAACCTAATAATTTTGCATTTGAAAAATACAACGTAGTTTGATTTTGGACAGATGTACATTTAAATAACAACTTTCATTTCCAAAGTATTTATTTGATCTTTTTAAACTTGACTGTTTTTAAGTAATTATTTATATATTTTAGAGGATTTATTTAGCGAAAAAAATAGGTATTCAATTCCTTACGATAAATCCTACCGGAGCTAAAAAATATTACTGGAATACATGTGCGTAAGCTAGAAACACATGATTAATGCTATGTCACCCCCCCCCCCCCTCCCTACTTCGAAAAGGAAATCATTTCCTTCCAAAATTATATAGAAGAAAAAGAAAATGAAATAAATTTATATTTTTTATTAAAATATTTCAATGTAATGAGAAATTAGTAGGTACACATATTTTATTAATATTATATTTAAAGATCAAAACAAAATAAAAACATATTGATTCACCATCCTTCTTTATAATTTCATCTTAAAAAGGTTGGGCAACCCTGCTTTATACCATAAAATAAATACTTAATGTCATTTTTATTACTTGTGAACTCTCATTGGAGGAAATTTTTGATGATATTCAAATATGTTTTTAAGCTTGTTAAAAAACCTAATAATTTTGCGTCTGAAAAATACAGCATAGTTTGATTTTGAACAAATTAAATAACAACTTTCATTTCCAAAGTATTTATTTGATCTTTTTAGACTTGACTGTTTTTAGGTAATTATTTACATATTTTAGAGGATTTATTTAGCGAAAAAAATAGGTATTCAATTCCTTACGATAAATACTACCGGAGCTAAAAAATATTACTGGAATACATGTGCGTAAGCTAGAAACACATGATTAATGCTGTCACCCCCCTCCCTACTTCGAAAAGGAAATCATTTCCTTCCAAAATTATATAGAAGAAAAAGAAAATGAAATAAATTTATATTTTTTATTAAAATAATTCAATGTAATGAGAAATTAGTAGGTACACATATTTTATTAATATTATTTTTAAAGATCAAAACAAAAATGCATTTTAGCAAACTAAAAAATCAAGGTTCAAGAACACTAGAACACGTTTCTATTAATAAATTTAACTTTACTATTTTTTGTACGATACATATTAAATCATTAAAACCATCATACCAAAAAAATATGTTGTTACTAAATAACCAACCAAACGCCAATTTTTTCCCAGTAAAAATAAATGCAAGAAAATAACACATCTATATTCATTGCGTGCATAGAAAATAAAAATAAAATTGTAATGGAAAGTATTAATATGTACCTACATAAATTAATTTTGTTGTTTCGAAATTACTCAAAAACGGCTGAACCTAAAATTAAAAAAAAATTAAAATAATTATTACTTTCTTATACATATGTATATGAAATATACATACATATATATAAGTATTGTAAAGTCGATTTTTTTTCAAAATTCGGATTTTGATGGAATTATCCATTTTGACCTTCCCTGAATCCATTCTGACTATTTTCGTCATGTTTTTTTTCTATATAATCGAAGTAGTATACCATCTCTTGTAAGCTTAAAAGGTATACTTAATTTACTAAACCTATTAATCATATAATATCGTCGCTTATCTAACAACACCGCTTAAGTCGAAAATTAGCGGTTTTTACATTTTAATGTCATTTGATAGAGCTACTCATTGCGCGTCAATCTACCAATCACATTCTATAGACGTTTCGGACAATAAGGGACCAGAATTAAAAAAAATAGTAACAGCGCGCAAGCCGGTAGCCTATATAAAACATACACGGTTTTTTCGTTCTCCTGTAAAGTTGGTCAAAATGACTTGAGCGGTGTTGTTAGATAAACGACGATATGTAAAAAATGTTCCTATCTGATCTCATTGAAATAAAAAAAAAGCTGATTTAAAATTGTGAATTTAATTTCTATTACCCCTAATTGATATATGAACAAAACAGATACACCTTAAACATATAAACTGCTCTTCTGAGAAATTAAATTTGTTTTAAATATTGAACTCATTTATTTATTTTTTATTTCAGAAACAATGACAAGATCAAATGCTTTGAATTATGATGATTTTAGTTATTTTAAAAATGAAGTTGACAGGTATGATATGCTATAGTTAAATAAATACAGCTACACACCAAAATGCTCTAATTTTATCTTGGTCCAAACACCAAAGCAATTGGGTATTTTATTCACAAACATAAGAAATGAGTTATTAAAAATAAAATAATAAAAATCAATATATTTTCACGTGAGCCCTGGCAGTGATATGATAGATGTCGACTTTTGACCATGTTTACTCCAATGTAAACGGTCTCGAAAATCTCGCACTTGAATAGCATAAACTTTGTTCGTCACGTAGCCGCACAAATAAAATTCAAGTCTAGGACAATGATGTCAAATCCAAGGCCCGAAGATTGTAATTATTTTACTTTATTTTATTAAAATCACAAAATGGATGCAAATTATATAAATACAAATATAAAAAAAAATAGTTTCTTCAAAACAATGCTAAACTAGTCAAAAATATAAATTAATACAATTTTTGTAGTTATAAATTTTGTTATAGCCTTTTATAATAATAATAGGTACCTAAAATGAATTTACAAAATAATTTTGCATTTAATCCAAAATTATAAAAATAGTTATTTTCGAATATACCTATACAAAATACTTGTTCGCTAAAAAATTGTTGAGACCATTTTTTGGGTTGGGGGCTGTCCCACAGACTCTTTCACATTGAATTTGGTGACCCATGTTCATCTAAAGAACGAAGTTCATGGATTCAACACGTCCTGAAAATGTTTCTTCCAGAACTCTTCAAGAAGACGATGCTTCAATTTGATCGCTACTTGTTCGGTAACTCATAAGACTGTTTGTGACTAAACCTTTATCATTATTGCATCGGTATAGGGAACAAGATAAAATAAGAGCATTGTAAGATGCCATCATTGATAGAATATATAACAATAATAATTATTTATATTTTAGATTAGGTGAAATGTGTTTTATACGTTTACCAAAGTTCTGGCTTTTAAACGAATTCGTTTATAGTTTCACTGATATGAGTAAAGAACTCGATAGGTCTATGAAAATAATGGAAGATAAAATACACCAAAAGGTAAACTATCATGCGTGTTTTTATGCATAATTTCATATCATATAAATTTTAATATTGTAATTAATTTTTTTTAATATCTTTTAAATACTGTATTATACTTATTTTTAAAATCTTTTAAGTACTTGTTAATTATCCTCCTGCAATATCGTGTTTAGTCCAATAACTATATATTGATTTTTTTAATATTTTCAGATTATCAATCAAAGACAAGCGAAAGGTGCTGTAAAGAAACGAGTAAAGAATGATGACGATGATGACGATGGAAGAGAATATGAATGCTTGTTAGATTATACTTTGGCTGGTGAACACGAAATACCAGTCCAGGAAGTTAAAGATAATCTTACATTTTTCTTTGCGGTATGTAATAAAACTTTTTATCTACTCTCTAAACCTGAAATAGTGAATTTTCACTAATTCACAGTGTATATTCACTATTTGCCACAGCTAAAAGTCGGCCACTTGGAATTAGTGCATATACACTTATGTACCCAGTGAAATTCACTGTTTTGATAAGTGCATCATTTCACTGGGTACATAAGTGTATATGCACTAATTCCAAGTGGCCGACTTTTAGCTGTGGCAAATAGTGAATATACACTGTGAATTAGTGATAATTCACTATTACAGGTTTAGAGAGTGGATAACTGAAAATAATTATTAATATTTATTTATCTAAAAACAACATATAAACTATAACAAAATAGAAAAGTATGGTAAAAAGATATAAGCTTACTGAGAGTCATTTAAGTTGTAAGTAATGCATATTACTTACAATTAGAATAAAAGTGAGGTTAGGTTCTTTATTAGCCCACATAATTTTCCAATTCTTCTTAATGGAATGGTAAAAGATTCTAAAAGTTTATTTACATTGAAGAGCAGGCAGAAATTTTAATACTTTAACATAATTTTTAATATTAATTCTAATATAATTTTCATAAACATAGTATGGAAAATTTTGAAATACACAAATGAGGTTAGAATCTTTTTTCGCGTTTAAATCATTAGTATGTTATATCTTTATTTTATTGGGATTATTGTATTTACAACAGTGATTGTTGTACAAACAATAAAGCGACAAATTCCAAATTAGAAAATATAATCAATTCTAGACATCTTAGCAATCATAAAATATTATGAACATAATATAGTTATAAATATGAATTCCATTGAAGAAACTATAAATGCTAATTATTTTACACAAAATTTAATTAGTTTTATGTTTTATAAGAATCGTTAATTTTATATTTACATTACAAATCATTGGTTATAACCTATAAATAATGTCCACTGATGATTACATTTAATATAAATTTCCTTCTCATAATAAAAAATAAATAAATGAATAAAAGCTATATATTATATAAACCATATCATGATATTAATTAGAAAAACAAATGTAAACTTACCTTATTAATCACGCACGATAAAAGCACTCACACAATGTAATCGTAAAATGGATGCCAGCCAATAACTGTCATATACGACGCATGCGCAAAAAAGTCACTGGTTTATCAGTGGAATTCTCACTGATTCAGTTTAAGAGAGTAGATAAAATTCACTTTTTTCCAGTGAATTAGTTGATCACTGGGAAAAACAGTGAAAATTTCACTATTTCAAGTTTAGAGAGTATTAATTCAATATTATATATCAATAGTGGGCAACTACCGGTCCGCGAAAATTTCAAATCCAACCCGCGAGTTCTTTAGAAGAAATAATATGTACAGTTTAGTATGTAATAAAACTATTATCTATTAATTCAATATTATATATCAACAATATACCAGCCCGCGAAAAAATCTAATCCGGCTCGCGAGTTCTTTAGAAGAAATAATAGGGTTACGTTTACGTTAGTACCTAACATAAGGAAAAAAGAAAAATGTACAGTTTAATTTTCGATATAATTCGTATTATTTTCTAGTCTTCGGTTAATTTATAGACAAACTATCTCTTAATATATATTTTTTTTGGTATAAATATACATGTATATTTATACCAAAAAAATATACTAAATATATATATATATATATATACAGATATAGCATATACGACCAATGGCGAATTTACGTAAAAGTGCCTCTACGATATAGAAGCCTCATGCAATAAAACTAAAAAAATATTTAACGTAAGAAGTTAGAGGAAATGTCTAAATAAATATTCTCTCTACTAATATTTTTGAAGAGATGATAAAAAAATACGGGCCCCAAAATTTACTTACTTCTGATGTCCCCAATCAAGTAAATAAATCCGCCACTGTTTACTACTACATATTTTCAGAACTATTACTTAATAAATAAATAAATAAAAGTTTCCAATCGAGATAACGACCTTTTTCAAATAGGAACCAATTTTTTGTCATCAGGAAATTATTACTGACGTCAAGCCGAATGAATGGTACCCTATGTTTTTATACTTCTTTTAATCGATGTAAAGATAACAACAACGATTAACTAACAATATACTAAAAAATATACAGGTTTCTATTTGATAAAAAGGTCAATGATGCAATAAATTTAAACAAAAAATGAGAAAACTCGTTGCGAAAACTTTTTTTAATAAAGTTAATATTTTGAGGATATAGATTCTATGTTTTGTTTTTATTCTTCCTGTATACTTCAATAAATTAATTTCAACTAATAAACCATTATAATAGCATACAGGGTGTCCCAGGACTGTGTCAAAGCTCAATATTTCATTTATTATAAGAATTGGAAGAAAACTTTAAATGCAAAAGTTGTCAGGTTAGAGGAGCGGGGCATAGTTTGAAAATAGTTACATCTATACAGGATGTCCTATAAAACTGCGTTACAAATCAAAGTTATATTTTTTTTAAATACAAACTATTTTTTTTATTTGATTATCTAAAAGCATTCATTTTTCTGAGTATTTTGATATATTATGTACGGGATTATACAGAGGGGTTTAGAAATTATGACCAATTTTATAAGAAAATAGGAATATTTTCAACATCTTGTAATTACAACAATAAAATGTGTTCTCTGCTGAAAGTAATTTTGGTATATTCTCTATTATTGCGATATTACGTTAAACATTTACAAATTTGTATTATTTGCACAGGGTGTATCAAAACTCTGAACCTAATTTTTTTCAAAATTTTCAAATAGAACACCCTATATATTTTTACATTTTCGAATTGCCTGTTCAATTCTCAACACATCTTACAAACCATATTCTGTAGTTAAATCCAGTCGTTAAAGAGTTATTTATTTTATTTTTAAATTTTAAGATGTTTTTTAAAAACAATACAACTTTATTTATATTCCATAAAATAATTAAATTTTGTTGTTGTTAAAGTTTGTAAGTTCTATTATTTTGTTAAGTTATTTTTAAGCGAACTGTTTTATTGATATACATACTTATTTCAGAGCTCTGAAACATCTGGCACAAGTATATATAATATCCTCATGATGTTGGCTATCCATCCAAAGGTACAAGCAAAAGTAGTAGAAGAGCTTGAAAGTATTTTCGGTGACTCTTGCAGACCAGTCGAACCCGCTGATGTTCAGAAAATGATGTATCTTGAGATGGTTATCAAAGAAACGCTGAGATTGTGTGTACAAGTATTCAATACAGGACGAGTTTGTTACAAAGATCTGAAGTTAACAACATGCACGGTTCCTGCAGGAGCTATGTTCTCTATTAGTCCTTTTATCATACATTTCAATGAATATATTTGGCCGAACCCGAAGAAGTTCGATCCTGATAGATTTTTACCAGAAAATAGCATTTCCAGACATAAATACAGTTATTTACCATTCAGTGCTGGACCAAGAAATTGTATTGGTATGTATTTTATATTATTGATTTTCAATATAGATTTTTTTTTAAATAAAATATAAAATTTTAAATAATAAAACCATTTATTCATATAGGAATTTTTTACCCACAAATATTTAATTTTAACAATTTTAATTGTTTCAGGATATAAATTCACATTAGTGATGTTAAAAACTATGCTCGCCAACTTCCTCAGAGTTTACTCCGTTAATTCAGAAGCCAAGTTATCCGACATCACCTACAAAATCTCTATTTTTGCTAAATATAAATGTGACCATCCGATTGTATTAACTCGCCGAAATTGTTTTAACAATAATGATTAATACTAACACTTTAATCGCCATGTGGCACATATTTCTCACTATGTCTAGGAAGCCAAATTATGTAATTTTTTTTACATGAAGTCAATATATCGACTCAATTGTTTTATAGTTGTGGTGATTAAAGTGTTAAATGTAGCATAAGCTATTATATCGATTAAATTAATTGTACATAAATAATGTTATTAAATATAAATAAATGTAAGGGTATTATTTTTATGAGTTTTAAAATTAAATACCCTACTTGATATTTCAGAACAATTAATAAATAATCATGATCATTCTCATCAGTCTGATAACTAAACCTGTCAGATAGCTACATATACAATAATATATGATTAATACATTAATCAATAAATAATATGCATACATATATTATTGTAAAGTAATCGTTTTCCACAAAAGTTACTCAAGTGAAAAACTATTAACGTTTTCTTTTTATTTAAAAAGCAGTAAGTATTAATTAAAGAACTTATGATATTAAACCAGTTTATTGCAATTTGTCCTTTACGCATTTACGTCACAAGTTTGAGGAAAATATAGATAGGAATTAAATTTGAAATAACAAAAATACCAATGAGTTCATTCAAGTTCATTGTAGTTATATTATTAAAACAGGTTTAATAATAAGGTTAAAGAATTATGTCCGGTATTATAAAGGACCTAGCAAATTTGCAAACTTGCAAGCACTCGATACATGAGGTATTAATTTTGTGATAGTATCTATGGATTTGTTATGGAATTTAGAGCAGTGACACTTCAACTTATTGTAACACAGTTGGCGACTCTGACCGTATAAAATAATTTTCATACTAGCACAACTGTTTTAATACCGTCGGTTTTTACATACAACGCTTGCGCGAAATCTGTCAAAGTCATCAAAAAACTTCAACAGAACTATCATATAAGTTTGGTATCTCATTTGAGAGTGTTAGCAAGCTTGCAAATTTGCTAGGTCGTTTATAATACCGGACATTAGAGAATGTATTATTTTATTATTATGTCACTGCGGTTACATAAAATTTATTTAATTAATTAAATTCATAATTAATATTTAATATATTTCATAGAAATATATCAATATTTAATAAAACAATTAATGTAATGGTAAATAAATAATTATTGAAGAGTCATTATAGTTACGTATGTAAGTAGGTATGATGTTTTTTATTTCTGAAATACAGTTCAAACTGGAATTAATATGTTGATTAATTAATTGCAAACATTCACTTTATTAATGATGTTAAATCAGATAAAACACAAAGTAATATGAATTTTATGCAGTTATTTGTTCTATAATATCTTAACCATGACAATTACAACATGCTTAAATTTATTCGATGTAATTTTATAATTTCGTAATGGTAATTAAAGTATATTTATTGTGTAAAAAATAAAAACATTTCATGTATATAGTAAAAGTATATTATTAAAATTAATTTTTTCATTCTGAACTATAGTTTTCGCAAATATATAAATACTTGCTGCCTACTCGCGGCTCACATTTTATTCTGTTCGTCTGGAATAATTTTTCAACTCCTATAAAATAATATTTTTTGCTTAAAATTCATCTTTATATTACGTACATTTAAGTAGATAAACGTATCAAAATAAATAAAAAAGTTTAACATCCTCCACTCCCCCATAAAAAGAGGTTGAATTTCGGAAAATTCATTCTTATTGTTATATAGTGAGAGCTTATATGAAAGGAAGACATTCTTAAAATTTTATATTTCTAGGCCCAAAGACTTGGGCTAGAAGTGATGAATCAGTAAATCAAGGCACATATAATTACATTATAATGCATAGAACAGGTCAGATGCAAAATCATCGATAAAATTTATTTCTAACAATACAATGATTCGAGTCCATCAAACGAGTTTATCTATAAATAGATATTATAAAATATTAACTAGCTATTCATAATTATTGCAGGTGTCACAAAAAAAAATACATTTTGAATGTACAAATTAACCAAATATATCTATCAGAAAATGGTTGTGTCCCATTTTACTATATAATAATCTTCACGCTTGTAAACTTGGCAGTGGCGTAGGTAGGGAAGGATTAAGGAGATCAATCCACCCCCCCATGAGTCTACAAAAATTATAAGATGATTATGATATACGAGTATTATAAAACATGATTTTATAAGATTTAATACTGTCATAACCCCCCTCCAATCGCAAAAAGTTATCTACGTCAATGAAACTTGTTATATGATTTTAAAGTAGTTTTTTAAATCAAAATAAAACATGGTATGACCAAAAATTATGTCTATTCTAAAATTAAATATATACATTAGTATTAAATATCGACTTAGACAAGAAATTACAATACCCTTGAAACATTTATTAATTTTCAAGTTTATTTTGGATGTATATTTATAGAAACCTGACTTTTTAAAAAAAAGTTGAATAGCATTGCTATTTTGTCAGTTCCTGCATTAGTTATTTTGTAAAACTAGTCAGCCAGTCTATCTCGATTCAGTTTACGATAAACAAGTGAATATGGAGATACCTTTACAAGAAATTAAATATTCTGTTACTTTTTGGCTATGGAGTAGTGTTTTGTTAACAATATTTTTAGCCTTAGTTAAGTTTCATTGGGGTAGAAGAAACATGTACCGTTTGGCGGCGAAACTTCCAGGACCTCCGACAATACCGCTTTTTGGTAATGCTCATCTTGTTATTGGGAAGAATGTTAAAGGTAAGAAATATATTTAAACAAAACAGTTAATACACTGTCGGTCAAAATTAGCGGGGCACTTTTTCAATGTAAGGGAGCGTTCAAGTATTACGTAACGAATTTGGGGGGAGGGGGGGTCTTGTAAAACGTTACGATACGTTACAGGGGCGGGAGGGGGGTTTTGAACTACGCGTTACGTAACAGTTTTTAGGTAAAAACTAGGGGGAGGGGAGGTACAGAAAATTTTACGGCGCGTTACATGGGGGGAGGGGGGTCAAAAATCTCCAAAAATTGCGTTACGTAATACTTGAACGCTTTCTAAGACAATTGTCATATAAATTTGAAAATTCAGAGAAATCATCAATGCGATTTTATTTCAAAGCCCAAAGAGTAACAGCTTTCTAAATAAAATGTTTCGAAACAATTGTACATTTTTTTTAACTTAGGGTAGCTACATCCATAAGAGGTAGATTTTGGTGAACAAAATTTTCAAAAAAATCTTCAAATAACAGCTTTCATTTTTGTTTTTTCTATAAAATCACAGTTGAATTCAATCTTCTACGTTACTATAAGGGCGGTTTAGTATTTAAGGGTTGATGTCTACCCTTATTATTCATTTGTATTTTTTAACATATGTACCGTTATATACACAGTTTTCTACCCATTTTGTAATTTTATTTTTTATCTTTATCTAGGTTTTACTGAAATTGTAAATTTACATTAACTGTGACTGTTTCTAAATAATAATGAAATTCTTTAAAATTGGTTTGAAATTTTCCAATATTTATATTGACCTAAACTTAGGGGATGATACCCAAAGGTAAATAGAGTAAAATGTCATTAATATTAATAAGATAGTGCCTTTATGGTGCAAATAAATTTTACAAATAAAATAAAAATTAAAGATGCCATTTTCCATTTTTTACTCCTCAGAATGAGATAAACTTATCTGTGCAAGTGAAACAGCGATGTTATTTTTGGTACCTAGCACTGTCGCTATTTAATAGACTAGTAAACTTATCTGTCTTTTATAATACCGGCCCTAAAGGTTGCACAGCTCATATTGATGAATGGATAAAGCTGTAACTCTTTGGGTTTGAAAATAAAACGACATTAATGATTTTTCTGAATTTTCAATTTAATATGACAGCTTTTAACAGAACTGTGGTATATTGAAAAAGTGGCCCGCTAATTTTGTATTCAAAATACCATCTCACATAACTATTCAAACCATACATCTTTTCGGGCCGTCTGTGGTGGTCATACAAAAGTTACCCCCACACCTGGGCGATCGTAAATCGTTTAAAATTTAATTTTTTTACTAATAAGAATAAAATAAACAACTTTGATGATAATTAATAACCAACCTTTCGATGTATACTACAGGCATATTAAATAATAATATAAAATAATAATGATTTTAATTAGTCCTTTCTAATTAAGTATACATATTGAAATTTTTTTTAAATACTTCCTTATGTGACTAGTTAGAGTGCGTTCACACTGCGTATAACAATTTAATTTAATTTACACATATTATCTATGACTGTTGCAGGTGTCACAAAAACCCTTTTGAAATTTTGGAATAATGATTTCGAAGGCACAAAATTACCAATCAGAATATGGTTGGGTCCTGTTTTATTTATAATCCTCACCACTCCTGAAGATGTACAAATAGCACTGAACGCTTTGGAAACATCGGAAAAGTCCTATACATACAAAATAGTCAAACCACTACTGGGAAATTCACTTATAGACAAACCAGGTAAGCTTATAATACTTAGTATGTATAATAAACATATGCTAAATGTATAACAAAAAATATATTAATAATAATAAATGTTTTCAGTGAACACATATGATTTTTAAACTATTATTAACATAAAGTATACTGACATCAGCCTTGAAAGCGTTAGCCTTGTTTCACACATACGCGGTTCCATTCGGTTCGGTTCGTTTTCGGTTTCAGCCGAAAACGAATCAAACCCTTTCACACATACACGGTTCTCATACGGTTCATATTAGATTTTATTTTTTTCCGTAAACTCAGTAGTTATCATGGAGAGAAAGCAAGTTGTTGCCATGTTGTTTCTCTATAAAAAATTAAAAAATGAAGGAGGAATACTAGAATTCATTGCGAGCACCCTCTCATCACTTTACAGCAGGAATTTGGAGCATTCTACACTATTTTCCCGAAGCTAAAGAGCATGAAGACGATCCACATCAATATCTAGAAAACCGCTCATTTTATTAGAAAATCCGCGACAAAACTTAAAAAAAAAATAACACTCGCTATCAGGTTAAAACCGAAACTAAACCGAGTATGTGTGAACGCGTTCATTGCTTTGTGTTCCCTGGACACGAATTGAAACCTGATGAAATCTGTCCGTGTAGAGGGGATATTCGGTTCTGTACGGTTTCTATTAGGTACCGAATACAAACTGAATCATCGTTTCACACTTGTCAGCAGCGACCGAAAACGAACCGAAAACGAACCGAACCGAATGAAACCGTATATGTGTAAAATAGGCCTTAAGCGCAAAGTATGTTGTTTTTTGGATTGGTGGGCTACTTTTTGTAAATATCATGTTACTAATAAAGCAACTACTTCTTTATTAAAACAATTTATTTACCAAAATTGGAAAATATAGTTTCTTTTTTAAATTATAGCCTTTTATTTTGTACATACATGTTTTTTTCTCCTGTAATGGATAAAGTAAAACCAGTAATGAAGACTAATGATCATGAAACCATTAGTAGATACTAAACGTGTTAAAAAATAATGTAAAGCATTTACATCAGTTATCATTAAATCACGCTGTAATACAGTTAAATGTATATAGATTTATATCCAGTAATGGCAGTAATCAAATATCAATAAATATTTCTAATTCAGTATATGCAAGTTAAAAATGTTCAACACTGGGGTTTTAGACTGGTGCCAGTAACTTATATCTCTAATATATTATGTATTGTTTTTGTGAGAACTGTTGTCTCGTCTTATAAATTATTTTTTCATATCACATGCATTGAAACAACTAGTTTTGAACCCTGTTTTGCCAGTCGAAACAAGACAATTTCAGACCAATGCGATTGTGCCGGGCAAAAACAAAGAAACAACGTTGTTTCTGCCCGGCACATTCATTTATTTATTATTTATTTCAAGTCTGTCAGAATCGCATTTGTAATAAACAAAAGCCAATCTTATTTCTGAATTATTCTATTATTAAAATAGTATAAGATATTACTGCGCTATTCGTCTGAAATAGTCTTACTTCGACTGACTATAGAAATCAAAACTCGTTGTTTCATTACATGTGATATGAAAAATAGCGTGTGTGGCACGGGATGAAACAAAGACGATTTCAGACCAGGGCGATGACAGCCCTCGTCAGAAATCGTCTTTTTTCAACCCTTGCTACACAATATACTATTTCATATCATTATTTACAGTTTGGGAATGGAAACATCTTAGAAAATACTTCTCCCCGATGTTCACAAAGAAAGCTTGCGACAATTATGTGACCATCTACAACTCCAAATGTGACACTTTGATATCAACTTTGAAGCAAAAGTCAGTGTGGCCGGATGATGACCTACATACACACACTTTTTCATACGCTATGGATTGTATAATTGGTAAGAAAACTATTTGAAACTAATAATGGAGGATTTTTTTAAAGATATAAAAAAATCTTTTTAATTGAGGTCAGAAATAAAATATCTGGGAATTAAGTATTTTAACTTTTAGTAAATATGTTTTCTTTTCTTTTGTGTTTCACATAAGGAAGTGAAAGCTGCAAGTTCACAATTTTATTTATTTCAATTATTGTTTCAATAACCTGATTTAATTTGTACTAAAAAAATATTTTATAACTACGCTATATTTCTCTTTTAATATTTAACATGTTTTAATATATTTCAGCTACTTTAACAAGAACAAATTTACTGGATTATGGAAAATACGCCTTTTTCAAAAAAGAAGTAGAAAAGTATAATTTATTTTTATTTTTATGTGAACAAAATAATTAATTAAAATTTATTTTAGAACAAACAAACGGTGTTTTATAAGAATAACCAAATTCTGGCTAATAAGTGACGTTATTTTTAATTTAACAAAAACAAGTAAACGCATAAAAGAATCCATGTTAAATGTAGAAAAAGAAATACATAATAAGGTAAATAATGTTAATCGAAAAATGGGAATTAATAATGCATTAATTTATAATAATAAACCTATATTTTAAGATAATCTCTCAAAGAATTATGGACGAAAAAGTAGAACAGGAAACAAATATTGAACAGCCCACAATCATAGAAGAAGATGAAGAATATACAGATAAATGTTTACTCGACATTTTATTAGAACTCGAATCTGAAGGTAAAATAACGACCCAAGAAATGAGGGACAATCTAACATTAATGTTTGCAGTAAGAATTTTATTTTATTCATTTTAAAACATCAAAATATCTACATTATACCAGTTTTCAAAACGACTAATTAAGAATACAAAAACTTCTCATTAATATTTTTTCTTAGTCATTTTTGAATATTACGATGATTTTACTCTATATTCGCCAGTTACCTACCATCGGTTAAAATAACTAACTTACACTGGTAGAAAGGATTTCTCAAACCAAGTAAACCTTGTTTTGTATATAACGAAAACAATATTTTCTTAAGATAAGCAATAATCTCTTAAACCAACTATAGTATTCTTGAACGAAGGAATAACGTAGTTGGATTAAGGGTATGTTTCTTATATTAAGAAAATATTATTTTCGTTATATACAAAACAAAGTTTTCTTAGTCCAATGCAGTTTTTTTTCTGTGTATGGCCAGTATTTTAAACACAATAAATGTTTGATTTCAAATGTGGTAAATAACGCGCTTAGTAAACGCCAATAATATTAAAACAGTGGTCACGAACTGTGTTATAATAAATTGAAGTATCACTGATCTAAATTCCAAAACAAATCCATAGAAATAACACATAATTAATACCCCGTTGACAGTGCTTGTTAGCTAACACAGTTAGTTCCTTTTTAATACCAGACATGATTTTTACAAATTAAAGCTTTTATGTAAACATTCCAAATTAAAAAATATTAAATTTTTACATTGATCAACAGAGTTCTGAAACATCTGGATCGCTAGTATTCAATGTCCTCATGTTACTCTCCATCCATAAAGAAGTACAAGCGAAGGCTTACAAAGAAGTCCACGATATGTTCGGCGAGTCAGACAGGCCTATCGAGCCTGCGGATGTAGAAAACATGGTCTACCTCGAAATGGTGCTCAAAGAAACCCTTAGACTATTCGTAGAGCTATCAAATCTATCCCGATACGTAACGCATGATCTGAAGCTCTCTAATTGCACAATTCCAGCGGGAGCTGTGTGTTCTATAAACCCACAATTGATACATATTAGTCCTGATCTGTGGCCGGAACCGAAGAAGTTTGACCCGGATAGATTTCTCCCAGAAAATTCGAGGACGAGGCATTATTATAGTTTTATACCATTTAGTGCAGGACCGAGAAATTGTATAGGTATGTATGAAACCAAATAGATTAATTTAACTTAAAAACCAGTTGAGAAAATATAGAAATTAATTATTTTTTAACGTCAAGTTCTAAATGACTTATGTTCGATATTGTAAAGAATTTGCTCGAGAATACGCTAATAATATATGTGAGATATTAAGTACAAATGTCAGTCTCCTTTCAGTAGAAATCAACTATTTAAAAGCAGTTGTGACAATTGTACATTATTATAGGTACATTTATTACCACTGCTCTAGAATCCCAAGCAAATTAAAAACGATTTGACACCTCGCAGATAACGTTAGTTTAGCTTTTGCTTACATTACACTCATTAAAAAATTTCATTATTTATATAAATAATTGAAATCCCTACTTTGCAATGCTTTTTATAAATTTAAAATTCAATTATTTGTTAATTACTTAAAATTGTTACCTATTATAATAACCGATTAAGCAAAGAACTTTTTTTATAAATATTGTTAAGATACAAAAAAATATTTTGTTTTTTGTAATTTGAAAACTTAATTTCATATAATTTACGATATTTCTTACTGTCAAAATATGAATCACTAAATATTTTGCATGTTTCGTTAAAATTTCAAGTTTCAAAAAAGTACGGAAATTAATTTATAATTATACTAACTATGATCAATACTCAACTTATTATAGCATGTACAAGAGACGCTAAAAGAAGTAATGTAATTAATTAATTAGTGAATATGTTTTTTTATAGTAAATTTGTCTTTTGAGACCTATTGGTCTCTTTTAGACAGTTAGTGAATATTAATATTAAGTATGCAACGTTTCATCATACTTTGCAGCAAGCATTTATTAAAGAATGTTTTTATTTATATGAATGAAACAGACTAGTGAAGTTTTTGTTTTAGGTATATTAACACTAGAAAGACAGGAGCAGTAATTTGATGGTAATTTTAATTTTCAGTAATTCAAAAAGTCTTACCCTCAGTACGGTAAGGTAAATCAAATAGTTTTTTAATTATTCAAAACTGAAATTGAAATTATACATAGTTAAATGACTGCTCTCATCTTTAGTGTTAAAAAGAGCAAGACATATAAAATCGCATTCATTATTTAATTTTTTACGATCATGTTTTCATAATATACTAATACACATTACATAATATAGTAGGTACAATATATGCTTTCTTTTTTCAGGAAATAAGTTTACAATGGTCATGGTAAAAACAGTAGTAGCTAAAATTCTTCTCAACTTTAGTCTTCATACAGAAGCAAAACTGAGTGATATTAAATTCGAAATTGCAATTTTTACCAAATTTCGATGCCATAAACCAATCGTACTGACGCAAAGGAAATAAATAAATAATTTTATTTAATCAAATACATTTTTTAAATATTCAAGAACTAAAAAATTAAATAACAAACATCAATTTCAAAACATGTATGTACACACATTACATTGTACATATACTTTACATATCATAATATAAATATGTATACTATTGTATACTGTATAGTTTGTATAGTATTAAATCTATTAAATATGCATGAGCACAGTATGTATGTATGTTACATAAATGTAATAAAAACTTTTTTATGTCTTAAAAAGTTTTTACTCAAAAATAATAATAGTTAATGTTATACTTGTATTTTTAATAAAAATTAACACATTTTTACTATGTTTGCTAACATTGAACTGAACAGAAAGCGAAAACAAAACAAATATTTGTTGTAGAAGAGGAAGTGTTTGTATGTTAAACATTTTGTGTGTGTATTGTTAGTAAATAAAATAGTAAAACTAAAAAGTACATACATATTCATGTGCTTGTAATAACAATGATCTATATATTCTGGTTTCAAAAAATATTAAATAATTAACATCTTTTTTAAATGATAAAAAATATTGTATTATTTTGTATATTTTTTGTTGCTTCTATAAAAGTTACGAATTATTATAGTACATGCATTGAATGGATCTATATAGAACAAATTCGGAGTGCGATGAAATTTGGTACCCATGTAGTATACATTATAGTACGTCTGTAAATAAAAGTCCCCATCTATAAGCCTTGTGGAATTTTTTTAGAGCTTAATTTTGTTATTCTTGAATAACTTCAAGAAAAATAAAGATACGGAGGCGTGCCATATCAAAATTTTTTTAAATGTTTGCTTTACAATACTATTAAAAATTTATTCCAACGTATATATGCGCCTAATCATATCAGTTCATTAATTTATATTATTGGGTACTATTAACTAATACAAGTAGGTACTATGATTACTATCAAAATATAAAATAGGATAGGCTCTGGTTTGGTGTTCAGAAACGATTATTTACTCTAATCACCAATGATTCAAGATAATCTAAATATTCATAAATACTTCATTAACTGGAAGATAAGTATAAAATATTTTTTTTATTTTACAGTTAATAAAAAAATGAACTTGCAATTAGTCACATTGGCAACTGATGTGAGTGACACTTATGTATAGCATTTTTGAATATCAAATAGGTTAAGATAAAAAAAGTAAAGAAATAAAACGCATTGTTCTTCAAAACAACTTTTGACAAAAAATAAAGAAAGTACTCAAGGTTCTGTATTACAACTGTACTTAAATAACATTGAGACAGCCTTTCTCTTCTCAGTAATTAGGGCTCTGGTGTTGAACATCAAGTTATGTAGAGTAGACGGCATGCATCATTATAATATAAAATAATACATATAGCAATATAATTAAAATATACTTACAGTAAGATCTCACTTAGCGCGGGGATACATTACAGAAAATGCCAACGTTAAAAGAAATTATCTTAACATGTATGCAAATTCTTTCTGATAAATTAAAAGCCGAAGAAACATATCGTCATCTGAATATTCGTTTCTTACAAGTCCACAAAAATACTTAAATGATCAAATATTTCTTGATGAATGAACTTAATATTTTTCAAAATGAGTCTTGTTACAGACAAATATTAGTTATATCGGAAAAATAAATAGAATAAAATTTATGTAGGTTTATAGGTACCTAATATTCCTTATCAATATTAATTTAAAAAATTCTACTACGTACCGTTTTAAAAATAATTTGAAATAAGAAAAACTTCTCAGATTTCTCTCTAAATAAGACGTTTTCTATTGAAGCTTATAAAATCTTAAATATAAAATGTCACCCTTCTATATTATGTTATTTTTAAGTAAGATCATCTACATCAGCGGTTCCTAAACATACTTTTTCGCAGATCCTTATACACGATTTTTCAATATTTGCGAAACCCTTATCATATTTACATCCACAGATTCCCCCCTACACCAAAATTGTTTTATTGATACATGTTCAAGCAAAGTTAACCCATTTTATATCGTGTATATATATGGTTTAATATAGTGGTGTGATTTAATCGTTTTAAAAATAAGCAAAACAATAAAACCCCTGAATTCTTCCATAGAATCCCACATTGAAAAACGCTGATCTGCACACATAAGCAGCAATACGATAATTTGTAGTGTAGTTTAGAGAGGGTAAGAATAGATATTTCCATTAAAATCTTTAATTCAAAAATTTTCAACATAATTCCATAAACGACACTGCATACTTAAAACTTACAGCAATTATTTTTATGAACACTTCCTCCATCTAAATCCAAACCAAAATATAAATAAAACAAAACATGAATACACAAAACTAGCCTGCAATTTTTCAAGACCCATCTTATTACGGGTCTCCGGAGAATTTTATTCGAACAAGGATGATCTTTTGTTTTAGATCTTTAAATAATTAAAAAAATCATTGGAATTTTTGAATGACCTTTTTAAGTCTTTCAATTAAAAATTATAATTCGTAAATACAATGACTTGTTTTGTTTTGCTCGCTGCACCGGGTCCGCCTTTACCCCGGGTCCCAGATCTAAAGTCTTATCAGTCCCTCCTCCATACGGGAGTCCTGCAAATTTTATGCGTTGATGATACTACCATTGTCATTTTATCCAACCCTGAACTTTATTTTGAACACACATTAAAAGAAAACATCTTGAATTAGCTCCAATAAAAACCGGTTACGTATTACCTTGCACCTCCATCGAAAAATAACAACAATCACAATCATTCAACTATCTTCAGTCGTTCTTTGTGATTTCACTGAAGAGGTATTACTTGCTCTGTCAGTTGTGTTTACACGCTTGCGAGTGGGAGGGTCAGCGAGCATGTGTCGTTTATTTAGATTTTAAATTATACTCTAACAAATATTTACGATGTGGTTAATATTAGTGTTTATTATATTAGTGTTATTATTTAAGTTCGTATGGGATAGAAGATGGATGTACATATTATCAGCATCCCTTCCAGGACCTTTTGCGCTTCCGTTTTTGGGGAATATCTATATGTTCTTTGGGAAAGATACTCAAGGTATATATACGTATTTATTTATTGTCGTCTTTATAGAGTCATGTAGATAACTTTTATCATTCATTTATAAGATCTACTGTTTATGGAAGAAAACCGCATTGATCTAAAGAAGATAACCACTGAATATGCCTCCTGCAATATAGAATAAAACTTTTGTTTAGTACAGTTTAACCCCGTTTAGGAAAACATGTAGATATTTTCGGTACTTTATTACTCCGATATTACTGGGTTCCCGATTACCTGTAACCCATATTAGAAGCTCTGATAATATAATTAATAATGTATAGGTAATCAAAGAATTAAAAAAAATAATCGTTTGCTCCCCACAACTAAAAACAGTCAACGTTTCTTAAGGTTATTATCCTTTGTATTTTAGAAAAATCTTTTTATAATTAGGTAGGTAATATTATACTATAGAAAGTTGGAGCAGCATTTTTAAATTGTTTTACTCCAGTTCCAGGCTCTGCTGCAAAAACCTGCGGAATGTCACAGAATTTCATCGAATAACCAGTTTTTAAGTCAGTAAAAATGCATATTTTGACAAAAGATAAAAAAAGTGTCAATCTTGCCAAAACTTTCTTTTTTATCAGGCGTTGACATTGGTTATATACTTACATTTTTATTTATTTCACAATTTCAGTTTGTAGAAAGTTAAATCAATAAAAAAAACTATAACTTATATACATTGCCAATTTATAATTACAGGTGAATCATATATACCTGTTCATAATTTACATTACTACTTATTACATTTATATAATAATTTTTTTATATACAACCGTAAAATAAAACGATATACTTGGTATTATATTTAGATAGAATTTTACTAGTATATGATGTTTATAAAAATAACAACATGTTTTTTTGTATTTTTAATATTATTATAAATGTCATATTATAAATTATATTTTTATTAAAAGTTTTATTTATCAGCATATGTTTGTATAGAGCCCTGATCAGTGTCTGTACAGTATTAAGAAATATTTGTACTTAACCTTCTGAGTGTTGAAATCTTTATTTAACAACATTAGGTCATCGCATATCATTCTTCTTAACTATGTAATTATTAATGCTATTCTATTTACCTGTATATGTAAATATGTTAATTTTACTATTCTGCAAACAATTAGTTTTCGAAATAATTGTGTACAAATTAAATTATAATTGACACCATAATGCACGTCAATTATTTTTACTATGTACATACACAAGAGGAACCTTAATCCTAATGGTATATATAGTACTGGCACTTGTTTTGGACAATAAATGTTTTGACCTAAATGTACTTAATAAGACATAATTGTTAATATTTGATAAAGTGTATTTTCTTATGTAAATGCTTTACATTGTTTTAAATTTTATTACTCTTTATTTTGTAACATTTGTGTAGTAGTACTTATCAATTTATTATCATCAACAAGTATTCATCACTGGTTTTACCTTGTCCATTACTGGAGAAAAAACATATAAAAAATAAAAGGCTATAATTTAAAAAATAAACTGCATTTGCAAATTTTGGAATTAAATTTATTTAATAAGTTCATGAAAATTTAAAAAAATGCCCACTAATAAAAAAAACATATTTTGCGCTTAACGCAAACTTGGTGCCAGTACCTTATCCTTGTATGCTTTGATAATTTTTAAATAAATTACTTTAAAATATAAATTATTATAATATTTTTTTGCAGCATTAACAGAGTTATTGCATCAAATTTTACGTCGCTATGAGAATGAAAAGAAACCATTAAGAATGTGGTTTGGAACTTATCTGATAGTTCTCCCAACGACTCCAGATGATATCCAAATTATTATGAATTCTCCAGAAAGCATGGAGAAAATTCCAGAACTGTATAGTGTGTTCAAAGATTTTTTTGATGGAACGTTATTGTATAGTCCAGGTAAATATTTTAAATTAGTTATACAAATTAATTTCTAATTTGGATCATAATTTATTTTAAAAATAATTTATAAAATAAAGCTTATTTATACAAATGGCATACATCATTACCCATTCTTATCAATAAAAATTTATCACTATAATTATTATTACTGATTTTGATTCGATTTTTCCTATATTTTTTATCTACTTTAAAACTTTATTTTTGTTTTCCACAAATAATAATTACTGAAAAAAGTCACTGGTACTGAGATATCACCAGATATTTGGAGGGGGAGTAACTATGATAGTTATTAGTATTAGTAAAATATACACATATTTTTCTTATTTTTATGTACAGTATCATTATGGAAACCGATGAGAAAATCTTTATCAGCGCCATTTTCCAAACAAAGTTGTGAAAATCACGTACAAACTATTGACAAGAAATGTAAAGAATATATTCAACTATTTGAAAATAAGTCTGTTTGGTCAGAATCGGAATTAGAACATCTAAATACTGGAATTAGTGTAAGCTGTATTGCAGGTACATATATAATAATTTACATATATTAATCTACTATTACTATAGATTCATACTGCATATATGATATAATTTGCAGTATTATTAAGTAATGTGTTTTAATTTTTAAATACAATCTAATTTCTAATAGGAAATATTGTACTATAATTAAAAAAACTGCGTAGTCATAAAATAAAGTGATAAAATTATACTTGCAAATAAATTGTAAATATGTACAGTTATGATTCCTCAAAAAACGATATTCTCCATTTTTTTATTTCTGAATGATTGATTCTTATATTAATTCAAACAATATTTTGTTTTCAGAATGTTTCATGTCTAAAAATGCCTTTGCAAAAAATGACATCACTGATCTAATATTAATGTTGAAAAGGTAAATGTAAAAAGCAGTTATTAGAGATTAAAATAAAATTTAAAATTATAATCTCTTCCACATTCCAGTTTTGCTCTGTCGTAAAACTAAATTAAATTAACAAATTATTACACATTTACAGAAAATTTATAGAATTTTTATTCAATTTTTCCCATTATGATTCTGCAATTATAAAATTAATACTTTTCAAAGATTTTTTTTCTAAAAACTTCCCTTTGAATTTATGATAGCTACATGAAGAATACATTCGATTCTTACTAACCCTGTATAAAATAGGATATAATTTATAATATACCCGATTAAAATTTTTTTTAAAAATCGATAGATCAAATTTTATTTTATTTATTTTAAAAATATTAAATAAAAAATACTCATACAGGTATTTTACTAGAACGCCCAGTGTCGTAATCAGCATGGGGGGGGAGCTCACTCCGCAGTGTTATTAATTAAAACGGGGGTCAAATGGTGTAGGTTTAACCTTAAAATATATATGTTATAAGTCAATGTCCCAACATAAATCCTCCCCCCACCAAATCGTTTATGCCACTGTTAAAGCTCTGATTAGTTTTTGATAAAAATAAATATTTTCTAAGATCACAGTTTTTATAATGCTAGCAGAAGTTAATTAAAATTGTATATTTTTGATTTTAATAACCAGTATACCAATTAAATTTAAATAAATATATGTATTTTGAAAACATTTATCATAAAACTATATTTTTTACTATTTTAGAGTAAGCCATATCGGGTTTTACCGGTTACAGTGGATATGGTATGCAACAGATTATATTTTCAAGTTGTCGAAGAAAAGTATAGAATATTATGATATAGTCAAAAGAAATAAAGAAATATTAGACAAGGTAAGCATAGTCTTATGAAAGGCTTTCACACACTGACCATTAAAAATTTTATCCGTTAAGTGAATACCAAATATGGTAAAAAAATGATATTTTTAAAACCAATCGTAATTCAATATACCGTGGTTTCATTTCCAATTTAACAACAAATAGTAAATTTTAGAAATGTATATTACTATGATATAGTCATAAAATATTAATTAAATATTACTAGTTTGAATTTTTTTTTGTTGAACTGCTTATTATAATTTTTAATTTCTTTTAGGTAATTGGTGATAGATTAAGTAATAGAGAAACTGAGACAAATATTAATGAAAATGGGAAAGAAAAACGTTTTCTGGATATGTTGTTAGACATTGAAGCAGAAGGAAAAATTAGTAGAAAAGATGTGGAAAACCATTTATCGTTTAACACAGCGGTAAGTTTATTAAATTTCAAATGAAACAAGTTTTAAAATTACAACACAAATGTGTATATATCATAAAGGTATATATACTTTTATAAGTGGGTACATCTATACACTTGAATTCACTTGATACCTACGTAATATTAATAATGATTAATTAAAAGAAAATTATAATAATATAGAACATATCTTTTTGCACGATAAAGAAAGTTACCGTACAATATACAATTAGATATAGATTTCATTACCTACTACAAAGAATTTGCAATACCTATAATGATGTTGTGAACCGTTAAATGTAATTATTTAAAAAAAAACTTTGTTTTGAAGAAATGTAATTTTTATTTGTAAAAAAGTGTGAAATTATAACTTACTTAATAAAACTTTTACAATACTTAACATACTTATATATAACAACTAAATACTTTGGCTCTGGGCGCTTCGCACCCCAATCCATAATCGCGTAATTTATAAATTCTCAATTTTACTCGGGTCTCAGCCTATATGACTATTACTCTCGTATATGTATGTAAGTTAACCAAATTTTAGTTTTTTAAACCCTGGGATGGACATGAAGACCTTTTTTTATTTTTTTTCGATGACACCTAAAAATTTTCACACCATAATCTTCACTTGTGTACCTCCTGCTATTATTGATAGCCTTCGTTTTTTACGTTGTCATCACTATTACAAAACTTAAAGAAATTATAACAAAACCCGAGAAAGTTTAACAAATTTAGATATACTGTGTGGGGGGGGGGGGTAAAACTTGGGATTAAAGACAGTTGCAATCAGTCAAAATAACTGTCGTTTTACTGTAATACAATAGACACCTCGGCGGACGTTGTGTTCATCGTAGAGAAATAGAAATGCTGATTATAATGGCATATATGTATAACTCAATATATTAGATAAAATATCGCTTATTTGATTTAAGTTTTCTACCGTTTATATGGATTTTCTATCACGATTATAGTTTGGCAGTAAAAAGTAAAATAAGAAATTTTATTTCAGAGTGCTGAAAGTTCGGGTTCCTTGATTCATTATACTATGCTTCTACTAGCTATGCATCCAGATGTACAGGAAAAAGTTCGCGAGGAAATTGATGGTATCTTTGGCGACTCTGGCAGGCCCGTTGAAGCCGCTGATATCCGGCAAATGGTCTACTTGGAGATGGTTCTCAAAGAGTCTCTTAGAGTGTTTACTGAATTTATTGTCATCGGTAGAAAGGTCACTAAAGATTTAAAATTGACACATTGTACATTACCGGCTGGTACAATATGTGTTATTCCCATTTTTGGTGTTCATAAGAACTCCAAAATTTGGCCAAACCCAGAGAAGTTTGATCCAGATAGATTCTTGCCAGAAAATTGTGCCAATAGACATAAATATAGCTTCATTGCATTTAGTGGAGGACCAAGGAATTGCATAGGTTTGTATATTTTACACATTTATGTTTTATCCATGAACCTACATACATAAACAATAAAAAATATCTGCCAAGTAAATGCACAGTGCTGAAGTCACCAAAGGTTAATAATTATAGAACAATCTCGTCCTAAAAAAATGTCGCATATAAATTGATAAAATGAGCATTATATCTTAAATTTATACAGTAACCCACCTTAAATTTTACATATACATACATATTACAGTCTCCATATTTACTTACTGTTAGTTTATAATCGATTGGTTTTAATTTTGTGTTATAAATTATAATTATAATTAAAGTTTAATTAGTCGATTTTTAAGTGACAACAACGTGCTACAGATCGCAAAACATAATAAATTAACAGCAATCCTTTTGAATTTCACGTGTTAAAATTTGTTAAGTTTACATTAAAAAACGTGGAGCACATTATTACAAACATCAAGTTTATCTATTATGTCATTTCTCTCATGTATCGTATTATTGTTGTTATTGTGTAGTATCTACATTTTACTATAAAAATATATTAATATTATGTCCAATACTATAAAGGAGATAACAAAAGTTAACTAACAAATACTTTCAAATGAAAGGTTTGATATTAAGTTAATACCAATAGTATTATAATAGAATCGACAACTGTGTAATAATAAATTAATTGAAGTATCATTGATCTAAATTCTAAAACAAATCCATAAATAATATCACATAATTACCACCCCCTTAAAGCACTTGTTAGCTAACAAATTTTGTTAACTCCTTTATAATACTGGACATTAGAATTGAATTGATGAGAAGAAGAACAGAACAAGTCCAAATTTAGTTGTTCTGTATTATACCGGCTTCCCTTCTTCATCGGTTCCAGGCATATTTTAAATTTGTCGGTGTCTAGTACTAGTTCTGTCATTCGAATTGAAAATTTCTACTTATAGTATTGTTTTTCTTTTCGTCGATTCAATTGAAAAAAAAAAATGCCGAAATTTCTAAACCAGTGG
This sequence comes from Sialis lutaria, assembly GCA_949319165.1. Taxonomy (NCBI): domain Eukaryota; kingdom Metazoa; phylum Arthropoda; class Insecta; order Megaloptera; family Sialidae; genus Sialis; species Sialis lutaria. The sequence goes on from OX439234.1 coordinate 29,674,821, forward strand.
TAGTTAACCTTTTTATACAGGGATTTCTAGCAACTATTCTGTCATTTTTAATTCACTGTTCATCCTGCTTGTTTCCCATGTATCTCTATTTAGATTCTAGATATATTATAAGTGGAACTCCCAAATATTTAGTATACTAAATATTTATTTTTATTTTTAGGAGAAAAAATTGCCATGACAATGGTAAAAACAGTGATTTCTAATGTTATAAGATCTTATACTTTACACACGAGCGCTAAAATGTCTGATGTAACTTGCTCGTTTGCAATTGTAACAAAATGGAAATGTAATCATCCCATCACTATAACTCCAAGAAATAAGATGAAATAGTAATAATACTAATAGGAATAATCAATTGAAACTATTTTAAAACAAACAGCTGGTGAAAATTTATGTATGCTATTAAATTTTAAGATAATTATAACCCACTAGTAAAATTATTATTTTTGTTATTTATATTTATTCTGCGTTGTGAATATTTGCAAGAAAATGTTCTTATACATATATTAAAAACTTAAAATAAACGTTTTTCTGTGTATATATTTTATAATAAAATATTTGTCTATGTTATTTTTTATTTATTTTCTATCCCAAAAAGATAAGGCCCTATTTACAGATATAATAAAATATATAATAAAAAAATCTACTATTAAATATTCTTACACATTAAACTTAAATACATTAAACAGAAAAGTGAACACACAAGTGCACTAAATATAAATATTACCCGTTTATACGACTTAAAGCAGCCTTGTTAACACGCAGTCTGGTTAGACAAGATTAAATTAACAATGTATTTGTTAATATAATAAGTTTTATATCTTGTTCATTACAAGTTAGTCATGTTTTGTATCAAGGAAGTGTTCAAAAACTTTCGTTCAAAAAGGGCGCTGTTAGTTAATTAATTAGAAACCACTGGATTAAGGCACATGTATGATAAGATATTATATAGGCAGATTTTATCATCAATAGAAAACCTTCAGTTTCCATGTCCTTGAACAGCACTAGATGAATCTATAATAGGTATAATAGGTACATTAAGCTGAGATGCGACTACTCGAATTTAGTTGAATCATTTTCTAATTGGTATTTCTATTTTCTAAAGGCGCCACAAAAAAATACTAAGACCTTAATGTTTGGAAGAAATATACTAACAATAGCAAGAAAATTAGACATTTTTACAAACACTAGGATTTTCATTAAAGATGCCCATCGTGTTAAATATACAGTAAATAATTATCCTGCAAGCCATATCAATATTTCGGATTGTTAACGATGATTTTCGGATTTAGCAGGACCGAAATACCCTAAACAGCCTTGTTTGCAAAATGTTATGCGAAGTGCTTCAAGAAACGCTATTACATTTAAAGTGGCCTGGATTATATACATATCACTATGCATATGAAATGTATATGTGTCATGTCCAAGTATGATAAACTGGCAGTAGGAGACCGTTCTTATTAAATATATTGAGTTACTTAATTTTCTTTAAATGACTGTTTTGATATCATTTTTATATTATTTTTATATTGCACTATTTCTATAAGATTTGTCTGTTTATTAATAATATTGATTTTAATTTTTTTAAGTATTTTCTTCCACTTTCATCCTTTTCAGACTTTATAGTGTGTAATATTAAAATATGAAGATTATTTCATAAAATATATAAGTTGTCGCTCAACTACAACCCAAAAAATTTTTTTTTATGTTTTAACTTGATGGAGTATGCAAAGCTTCTTGAATATATTATCTGATATTTAAAAAATTTAAAAAAAAGTTGAAAATATTTATTTATTTTTTTCAAAAACTATCAACTTTTAGAGGGTTATAATTGGGCACGGTAATGCTCCCATAAAGAACAACAGCCACAATAAAAATTATCAGAATTCGTGTATAGACCGATTGCTACTCTACCATATATACAGCCTTTATATGTATACATGTTTTAGTAGTGTCAATGCACCTTAATTAATATATACCTTTTTCCACTAAATATACTCTATCTTATGTTAATATAAAATTTGAAGATTTAACCTTTAAATAATTTATTCGTCTATTGCAATCGTTTCCGAAATGTTCACCACGTTCGAGTTCGTGCTCCTAGTGTTAGTTTTAGTGTTAATTAAGTACCATTGGGATAGAAGGAAGCTCTATATGTTAGCGTTGCGTCTACCAGGCCCTCCAGCATTACCAATCATTGGAAATATTTATTCAATCATGAGTTTTAGCGGACAAAGTAATGTATTAATCCTTAAATTTTATTTGATTGATTAAAAAAAAGATTAACAGTGTTGTTTCAAAATTAGATGAGGGCGTCCATTAATTACGTAAGGCCTTTTGGAGAGGGCGGCAATGCAATCTTACGAATCCTTGCATAGGATCTGAAAGGGGGCGTCTACAGTGTTATCTATGTTTTATTTTTCTAATTAATTATTTTAAAAAACGAGAATTGAAACCAGTTTCAGCTCTTCAAATTACCTTTTCGTATATTAAATAAATAGAAAGTAGATCTAAATTGTTAAGAATTTCAATTTATTAAAAAATTAATAAAACTCATTTTAGTCAACCTTATCCAAAATACAGTAAAAATAAGTGATGTATATTTAAATAAAACCCCTTACAGGTGGAGGGGTACCTCAAAAATCATCCTTACGTAATTAATTTACAGCTCTGAGACATCGATTGTTAAATTTTAAACCGATTTCGAGATGTAAACTCTCAAATTTGATTATTTGTACGAAAAATCTTAAATCTAATATAACAAATTATACTATTAAAATTAGATGTAAATATGTATAGTGAAAGTATCTAAAAACTGCCAAATATTTTATATGAACAAGTTTTTACAAAAGCTATAGAATGATAATAATATAATTGCCTGAATTCTTAAATTTTAACACGCAAAAGATTTTTCGATTTAGAGAAACGTCAGAGAAGGAAAAACTGAAAAAATACAATTATAATATGTATAATTATTTTACAGAAAATATAAACACTGTTAACAATGTTGCACAAAAATATTACAAAACTGGGCTACCCGTTAGATTATGGTGTGGACCATTTCTGTGTGTATTACTCACTACACCTGAAGACATACAAGTAATTTTAAACAATCCAGGATCTATGGAGAAAATAACGGAAGCATACAGCTTTGTCAAGGAACTGTTTGAGGGGTCTTTATTATTCCTGCAAAGTTAGTATCATTACAATATAAAATCCAACGTTCACCTCCGGCCCCACAAATATGCCCGGCCTCCAGTATTATTGTTTCATTTTAAAACTTTAACTCGTATAAAATTAAATAAATTTAAATCACCACTATACACAGAAAAAAACTGTATTGGACCAAGAAAACCTTGTTTTGTATATAACGAAAACAATATTTTCTTAATATAAGAAACATACTCTTAATCCAACTACGTTATTCCTTCATTCAAGAATACTATAGTTGGTTTAAGAGATTATTGCTTATCTTAAGAAAATATTGTTTTCGTTATATACAAAACAAGGTTTACTTGGTTTGAGAAATCCTTTCTACCAGTGTACAAACCAATCAATAAATTGTATACAGCATTACGAGCATAATCACTGTACTCACTATGTTATATTTATTGACTTTATTTTGTTAATATCTTTGTTGATGGTGAGTCATTTCAAGATTTTGAATTGAGCTTCTAATATTCATTTTTTTTGTTATTTACAAAGTTTATAATTACATTTAGTATTTTTTTATCATACCTATAACGAACCTTGTTGCTAACTGATTGTGAGACGATTTTAGGTGTAGGCAACATAGATATTTGTCTAGGTCAGGGTTGAGGAACTAGTATCATTAAGGTCGCATACGCCATGATTTGTATAGTGTGGCCTTCTGCATGATTGTTTTTAAATATTTACTATATTTTATTTCATTTAAGTTTGCAGTGGTTGCCGAGTGATTTGACCGTACGGATCACGACTCATACGGTCAATTCACCCGGCAACCATTGCAAACTTAAATGAAATAGAGTGTAGCAGATAGTACCTATATTGTATAATTTTTCAATTTATTTGATTATGTTGATTTAATTTAATTTTTAGTGGTTCGTTTATTATAAAACAGATAGCTCCAAATATATTAAATATATTTATAATGAATGAACAATTCCCTTTTTTTATTAATCCTGCTATTACTTTCAGAGATATGGGCATTGGGCAGGGTATAAAATATTTTTATGATTTTTAAAAAATTTGTTAATTTTAATTATAAAAAAACGTTTACATATAGTTGTAATTTTATTCACTGGAATTGAATAAAACATTTTTTATAATCTATTTTACCCGTTAAAAAAACGTCAAATCATAAAATTTTCTTTTCTTTTCCAAGTGACACGCTGGAGACCAATAAGGAAATCTCTATCCATTGCATTCAGCAAACTGTTCTGTGAAAATGCTTTAGATATGTTTAATAAAAGAACGGATTTCCACGTACAAGATTTAAATGGAAAAACGGTTTGGACAGAAGACAAAATTAATGAATTTTGTGTTATTACTGGACTAGATAATTTATTATGTTAGAGAAACTGCAATTATTTAAGTGCTATTAAATAAAAATTGATTGTTTTTTAGGTACCTTAACAAATACCGAAATAACTGATATTGATTTTGATCAACACGTAACAGTCATGAAAAGGTAACCAGATAACATTTTTAAATGTTTCTTTGTAATAATCATTATAATATAACAATGTACATTATATAGGTATACGTATTATAAAATAATTAATTAGAAAAAACACCTCACGTACCGCTTTGAACCCCTCTCCCATGATAGGATTCGTATGGTTTTACACCATCCCCTCTCCCCTTCAAATAATTTTTTGTTTGCTGCAGGGCATCAACAACTTTTTAAGGGTAATTTATACGTATTAAATCGAGTTTAGAAATGAAAATGAATGACAATGGTTTACAAAATTAAAAAAAAAATTATACAAAACGTTCTTGCTCATAAATAAAAAAAATTATTCTGTGTAAGAAAAAGTTATTTTCGAAAAAATATATGAAATAAGTAAAAATTTATTCATTATTCTGTACACAGAATTTATTTTACAGGCCAAGAGTGAAAATGACCGAACTACCAATTTTGACACGTACGATTAATTTTAATACCATTTCGCCAATTTTCTTTTGATTACGTTGAAATTTTAACACAATAAAGAATATAGATAAAGCTGCAAATTTAGTGAATAACATTAAAATTGGACAAAAACTGTTTGTGTAACAGCGCTTTGAATTTTAAAAATTGCCGAATTTTGGCTAAAAAATGATTTTTTTTCGTTTAAAACATGAATTTCGAAGGAAATAACAATAAAAATGTGTATACATTAAGGCTTTTTAGTTTAATTAGGACCCATAACTTCATTCTGAATGATCTTTAGTTGATGTCATTGATTTAATAAATATACATACGAATTTGAATATTTGCACATTGATTGAGCAAAATGGTGGTCATTTTTGGATTCAGCGTGTCCAAAATTACCCTTAAAAAGTTATTGTATGCCCTGCAGGAAAATAGCTGTCGGCCAGTGTAATTAATGGACGCTCCCTTCTTGATTTTTCTTAAAATATATACACTAAAATATTTTGGCCGTGAGAAATTTTACTACCCCTTCGTAATCTAAATTAAAACTTTCTGCTGTCTGCTTTCAAACTAGTTATATAAAACAAAACAAAACGCTTATTTGAGGTCTTCAAAAATGTATTGCATTAAATTAATTATATTTGTTAATAAAAAATAAAATCTTATTTGTTTTTAGAGGAATGGACATAAGTTTTTATAGATTTAAATGGATGTGGTATCTCAGTGATACTCTTTTCAAATTATCTGCTAAATATAATGATCATAAAAATATTCTTATGTACTATCGTAAAATGAACTCGGCTGTAAGATTTTTTTCTTTTATTGTGTATATTTATATTAAAATACTGATATAAAAATAAATTTTATTATGTTATATTAACAGATTATGGAAAAAAGAAAATTATTTCATGATAATGAACAAAACGAAACAGAGAAAAATAAATGCGCATTAGATGTACTACTGGATCTTGAAAAAAATGGACAAATATCAAAAAATGAACTTAATAATCATTTTCAACTATTTTTAACGGTAAGTTTAATTTTTTATGAATGATTATTTAATCACTATTCAAAATAGAAACAACAATACAAGGTAATGGCTACGATGGCTTTGAGATAAAATTCTGTATCACTTTAAATGCCCCACCCTGTATAACAATATGTTTTCTTATAGAGTTCTGAAACAACTGGCTCGTTAGTATACAACAGTCTAATGATGCTAGCCATCCACAAAGACGCCCAAAAACGGGTACATGAGGAACTGGATAGCATATTCGGCTCCACCGAGAGGCCAATAACAGCTGAAGACCTACGCGAAATGGTTTACGCGGACATGGTGCTCAAAGAAACTCTCAGACACTTCACTAAAGTGATATTCATCGGTAGACGTCTGACAACAGATGTAAAATTGCAAAACTGTACTTTACCGAAAGGGACCGATTGTATAATTCCTATTTCTTCAATACACAACAACCCTAATCTTTGGGAACGAGCTAATCATTTTTATCCGGAACATTTCATGCCGGATAATTGTGATAGAAGACATAAATATAGTTACTTGCCGTTTAGCGGAGGACCAAGAAATTGTAACGGTTGGTGGTTTTAATGTTTCGGTTGAATTTGTATTTTTCGATAACTAAATATATATTTTTAGGTGAAAAATTAGCAATGACAATGGCAAAAGTAATGTTCGCAAAAATATTATACAAATACGATTTGGATACTGAAGCAAAAATGTCTGATCTCAAGCTTACATTTAATTTTATAGCACACTGGAAATTCGGGAATTCAATAACGATTACTCCAAGAAACAAACAAACAAACTAAAATTACTAATAACAATTATATACTTCGTTATTAAAAAAGAAATCCGAAAAAACACACACAGTTGGGATTTATGAACATTATTTACTATTATATTAATAATAATAAATGTTTTTAAACAAGATTTTGATTTTTTTAATATTAGTTTTTAATTAAATGGCTTACAAAGGCGGGACATACATTTTTCTATTCGGTAATTAAAATAATTTTAGTTCCTAGGTACACTCAGCGTTCTATAAAACGTCCATCCACAGTACGACCGTTCCATAGTACAATGTTCTAACAGTTCTATAGAACGTCTTTCTCCAACCCCCACCATAATACCATTCTGACTGCTATATTTCAGCGCCAAATTTAAATAAACAAATTGACGTTAAAGTCTTCTATGTAGTTTTACACACAAAACTTGTGTTTTGGTGTGACTCAATGTGGAAAAAAATGAAATTCAATACAATTTTCGTTGAAATTGAAATATAATAAATAGTATAAAAAAAATGTGTAAGGTACATTTTATTTAAAATTTGATAATTTGAAAACGATTAAAAAAGAAAATAACAAAAATAAATTATTGGCACATGATTATGATTGTATAGAAATCTATACATTTTTCATCCAGTATTAAAGCAACGAATAACAATTGTCTAGAGTTCTAGAGTATCAAAGTTGCAAAAGAAAATTAACATTTTATTAAATAAATTTATGAAAGAAATGAAGAAACAAGAAACCAATTTTTTTGTATGTATCTGTCAACTTTTAGGCGTGGTGGTGGGGGCTTCTCTAGCCGGCGTTATGTGGAATTATTTAATTACCAATAGCGACGTTATGTAGAACGCTGAGTGTACATAGATAGAAGTAAAGATAGTGTCTGCCTGTGAACGCCTACAGTCAAAACGGTAAGACTTACAATACTTACAAACATGAAATTTTAAACTTAAGGTTCCTTAAAATTGTTTAAAAAATATAAAAAAGTCACTTATTGTTAGCCTTAATTTTATCTTATTCAAATAAAACCATATAAAAATGTTGATTTATTGATATATGTTTCAGTTTTGAAATACCTAATTCAGTGGTTCTTGAACTAGGGTCCGCGGACTCCCAGGGGTCAGTTGAACTTTTGTGGGGGGTCCGTGAAACATGTTTGGCATAAATTAAAGTAGGTATTTTTACATTTCTATTTACCAGTGATTAATTCGTAATCTAAATACCTTCATTGATTTTTGTCAGGGGGTGCCGGTGCTCTCTGAAAAATATTTGTTCAAAAGGGGATCCTTAGATCATATAAATTTAAGAACCGCTGGTCTAGGGTATTATAATTTTGTGTCATTAGACATTACCAATGTCCTTAAAAAATCTATTATTTATTTCTAAAGGTTAATCGTTTTGTTTATAATGTTCTGTATGGAAATTCAGTATCAATTATTGCATTTTGTCTAATTAAATGTGATTTAAATGTGAAATAGTGAAAACAATTGTTTGTATGGTTAGTTATGATTCTTATTCTTATTTTTTTGTAATTGAGTTGATAAATCTATCACAAATGTAAGTTAGATGCATGAAATTAACTAAAAAACATTGAATTTTAGATTTCGTTAAAAAAATGTTTATTATATAGAAAATTACGTGAAAAGTTGAAATTTTCAAACCGCATGTTTTTATCTATCAACGTTCTCGAGATATGGCCTTTTAAAGTTTTAGTTTTTTCAAAATTTTGGAGAAAAATTGCCGTAACTTTTGAACGTGTGATCGGATTTTAATTTTGTCGACGGATTTGGAATAAGCGTACCAAAATCTATATAATAACATACATAATACTTGAAAATTCAGCAAAAAAAATTTCTCGAAAATCGTCATTTTTTTAAGGTATACCCCTTAGAAAAATCTCGATTTTCAGCAAAAAAATTTTTTTCTAATTTTAATGTATTATACACGTCATTATATATATTTTGATACGCTGTTTCCAAATCCGTCGACAAAAATCAAATCCGACCGCATGTTCCAAAGTAACGGCCATTTTCCTTCAAAATTTTGAAAAAAATAATACTTTGAGAGGCTATAACTCGAGAACGTTGATAGATACAGACCTGCGGTTTGAAAATTTCGACTTTTCACATCATTTTCTATACAATAAACATACCAATTCGCCGCCAATGTACTTGGCGGATGTTTTTTTTTTTAGAGGAAAAAAGTTTGCCAATCCCTGCCTATACATATACACTCATCTCTCGATTTCGTAACCGCTTCATTTCGTAACGGGCCAAACGCGCGATTTGCCAACCTTCTCCAATCCCCTCCATAATACTACCGTGATTGCTATCTCCGCGCGTAATTTAAATTCACCAATCAACGTTAAGGTCGGCACGGTGGTGGGGACCCCTCTCGACGTTGTCAATTCAAGCGGTTCAATTACCAACAACGTTGTGAAATCAAGCGATGAGTGTATTACTTATTTTTTAACGACAGATGGCAGAAGATGTTATGTCAATTTTTGAATTGAATTTGACAATTTATTTAAATTTAATTTTTACTACTAAACGTTGAATTTTTCTGCAGAAAGTTTTGGTATCGTTTTTATACATTAGTAAATTAACAGAACTACTTTTTATATTTATTAATATAAAAGAAAATTTTAAAATTTATATAACCTTAAAATTTTCTTATGTTCTCAGATAATGATTTTTAATTTAAATGTAGGAATTTTGGGTCATATTGATTCAGGCAAAACATCTTTAGCTAAAGTACTCAGTGAAGTAGGAAGTACAGCTTCATTTGATAAAAATCCTCAATCTCAAGAACGAGGCATTACATTAGATTTAGGATTTAGTTCATTCACGATAGACATACCTGAGCAGTTAAAAAGTAGAATTGAATATGAAAAACTTCAATTCACTTTAGTTGACTGTCCAGGTCATGCTAGTTTAATAAGAACTATCATTGGTGGCTCACAAATTATTGATTTTATTCTACTCGTAATAGATATTACAAAAGGTATTCAGACACAAACTGCTGAATGTATTGTAATAGGAGAACTTACTTGCAAGAAAATGATTGTTGTTTTAAATAAATTAGATTTAATTGAAAAATCTAAACTAAACAAAACTATAGAAAAGGTAAAAAATCATATGGTATTTAATATAATGTTAATTACATATAAGTACGCATTATATTAATTATACCTATACATATACATTTTAGATGACAAAAAAAATCAAATCGGTACTATCAACAACAGTCTTTAAAGATTCAGAAATTGTTTGCATTTCTACACGTTCTGAACCAGAAGAATATTTTTCTAATGGAATAAAATCACTCATATCATCGATGTCGAATATTGCTTATATACCTGAACGAAACAATAGCTTGCCATTTATATTTGCTGTAGATCATTGTTTTGCTATAAAAGGACAAGGAACTATTATGACCGGTACTGTTTTACAAGGAACAGTTTGTATAAATGATGTAATATTATTTTTAATTTTGTTTCATATAGAAGTCTAAATTTATATAATTTTACATTATATACAATTACAGGATATAGAAATACCTTCTGTAAAATTGGTTAAAAAAGTAAAATCGATTCAGATGTTTAAAAACCCAGTAAAAATTGCTAGTCAAGGGGATAGAATAGGAATTTGTGTCACACAGTTTGATCCAAAACTAATGGAGAGAGGAATAATATCAGAGCCTAAACTAATCAATGCAATATCATGTTGTATAATAGATATTCATAAAATACAGTACTTTAAAGGGAACATTCATTCAAAATCTAAATTTCATATATCTATTGGACACGAAACAGTCATGGGTAGAATAAAACTGTTCACGTCATCAAATCAAAATGATAATTTTGATTATAATTTAGAATATCTGTATGAAGATTCATTTCTGGATTCTGAATTAGAAAATAAAAAATATCATGCATTGATTGAATTTGAAAATCCGGTGCTGGCAGTACCTAATACTTTAATTATTGGTTCCAAATTAGATATGGATATAAATACCTCAGCTTGCAGAATTGCTTTCTGGGGACACTTAAAAGAATTTTGTACAGACAAAGATAATGCAATTTTGTTTCAACAGAAAATAAAAATTTATAAAAATAAATCAAAAATAGGAATACTTGATCGTGTAGTAAATAAACATGAAATCATTGTAAAAAATTTATTTAAAAAAGAAACAAATATACAAATCTTTGTTGGTTTACAAGTGCTCTTATCCACTGGAGAAAAAGGTAAAATCGAAGGTACTTTTGGACAAAGTGGAAAAGTTAAAGTGTATGTCAGTGAAGGATTGAAAACAGAGACAGTGGAAAAGGCAAATATAAAAAATAAAACAGAAAAGGAAAATATTTCTGTGTTTTTAGACTTCAAGAAATTCGTACATGATCCTTTAAAAAAAATTGGCCAATGATAAAATTTATAACAAATAATGTATAAAGAAAATATGTAATATTTAAAAAATAATAAAAATCAAAAATAAAAGTTCAAGTATTTTAATTTTTATACCAAACTAACATAATGATTTTAAAACATCATTTTGATCAGATTAATTAAATTTGATTTATTTATTTTTTCCCAGGATCTTTCAATTCGTACGCAATAAAACAAAATTAATCAAATATTGATTGTTTATATTATAGATTTATATATTACAACTATCAAACAAATAACTATCATAGCACAATATTACATTACAATTCATCGGTATTCTATTTACAGTTAAAATTATATACAAATAATAAATACATTTAAGTTGCCAAAATCAGTCTAGTAATTTAAAAATAATATAAATATTATAATTAACATATACAATTTATTTTTCCTTCTATATTATAATATATAATCTCTTATCGATAATATAGTTGAAATAATAACATTTAAATATTTGTATTACTTATGTATTAACTTCTTCAAAAATATCCATTAAAATTATCTTATTACTGGTAAGACATGCACAATTATATTATGTATATATGTTGTTTTTTATTAAATATTCTTTCCATTTCTAATTGATTATAGAAAAGTTTTGTTTTTAATTATGGTGTTCAAATATCTTTATCAATACAAAAATTGCTTATTATTTATTGTTTCTTGTAAATAACAGTATCTATAATTATTTTACCATTATATTTATTACACTGCATACAAATGTACATCAGATACAAGTTAAATAAATTCCGGAATCTAGAAAACTACGCATTGTCATGTACATGTGTAAAATGCTAATTTAACTAATTCATTCACACTTTTAGTAGTAACATTATTAAAGATACATGAATACCATATTAAAAATATAATCTCTGTGTGATCAAAACAGATAGAATGAAAATAATAATTTAAATGCTTCATGAATACAATGTAATAGGTCGGTATTCGCAGTGTAAAATTTTTAACTTTAAAAATAATAATTTGATTTTTGATAGTTGTGAAGAGAGCCAAAAAATTCTCAGCTTTAGATAATCACTCGTTTTATCAGTGATGAATTATGAAACACTTTTTAAGGTAAAAATCAGGTCATTAGTGTAGTTACCTCTCGAGTAATTAAATGATTACTGTCATTAAGACACCTTACAAAAACAAGTCAAAAAATGGAACTGACTGTTTCAAGAAGGGAGAGTTGATTCATGACAAAGTTAAATAATTGAGCTGAGATTATAAACATCAGCAAGAAACAAGTTGAAGAAAATGCTCCTATATTCAGGGTTCAAAGACCTCAACCACTCACCCTACAACCCAGACTTAGCTCCTAGTAACTATTTTCTCTTATTTTTTTTTTTACTTTTACTACCTCGACAATTTTTGAAATTACAGATTTACAAGGGTGCGAATACCAACCTTTTACACCTGATATTACTAACATACTCCAAGGTAACTAACTGTAAAATATATAAATTATAATAAAAATATGTTTAACAAAAATAATACAGTACCATTTGGTTTCAATGAAATATATAAAACTTACTATAAAAATGGTTCATACATGATCTAATGAACAAAATATGTGTAAAATGCATTACTTCAAAAATTTTAATAATTATTTATCACTTAAATAATAAGAAGTATTATCACAATAACAATTACTGCAGATAAAACTGCAATGGCAATCCACTGACGACGATCTGTAAAATAATGGCAATACATAAATATTATGTATATATTGCATATAGTAAAATAAGTATATTGACAGATTCTGCCAATATATATCGTGTTAAATAATTAATTGGTATTGATATTTACCGTTTGACATATGCAAAACTTTTGCTACTTTCTTCATTGTTGTATCGAGTTTTGAATCGGTGTTCTCCATTTCATGAGCAAAATCATCGAGCATTCTGTAAGAGAATAGTTGTTTTAAAACATAGAATATTTAACTTCCAAGAAAAACACAATTTTTAATAATACAAATAAAGTGACCAGATTCATAGAATCTCAATATAGGATATATTGGTTCCAATATTATAATCGAGTTTTAAATACAATAGTGCTGTCTCATAATACCTACATCATAAGAATCTATGAGTAGATGGCAGGAAAAATAGGTGAATTTTGGAAATTATTATCTCAAAAACTATTTGTTTGATTTCATCCAGGTTTGTTTTATTCCAAAGTATTAAACTTTTATTTTTAATTACTTAAAAACATTTCTGAAAATCTTCACGGAATCTCATTCATACGCAGATTTATAGAAAATTAAAACACTTACCCTGCTTGTTCATCAATTTCAACACCAATCTGTCTCGATACTGTTTTCAAAGAACCTAATGAATCACTGATAACTTCAAGTTGCTCATCTTGCATTCTAGTCATGTGTTGTTGTTGTGACAATGTATCAGTTAAAAACTGTCTTTGAGGGCTATCTAACTCATTTTCAAGTTTAGAATATTTGGTAGTGCCATGACTCACAGGAACCCTTGCCGGACTATTGTCTAACAAAGGCTAAAAAATAACATAACACCTTAAATTATATATTTCATAAAGAAAAGCCAATTCAACATTTACAAAAATACAAATTTTTATAACATATAAAAAATCAACATACCTGCCGAGCTGTACGATCACGATCTCTGTTTCTGTTTATATTCATTTTGTCTTTCATATTCTATAAAATGAACAATACTTTAATAAAAACACATCACATGCAATTCTTAAAATTGTACCTTCACTTCATCTCTAGCATTATCTATGAAACCTCTTCGAGACGTTAATTCTTTATTGTCAATTTTAAACTTCGTAGGGTTTTTTTCAACGATTCGTAAATATGTCGTTAAGGCTGTATAAAGAATTATTTTTAAAAACAAGCCATGCCAAAAACAAAATAACAGGATTCGAACAAAAAAAAAAGCAACAACTTCTACTTCTGTAAAAGGATATCTATTGTATCTTCAAGATCTTCTAAATCCCATTCTATACTCCTTAATGCATTTTTTAGTTCAGTATTTGTCCATTCCTGTTCATCTTTTGTAATAATATTTGAATCATCCTGTAATTCAGTCCAACGTAAATATAAACCTCTTGCTTGACTTAATGTTTTGGACACTTCGCTATAAAAATAGATTATACATGAGTTAAAAGATAGAAATTAGAAAGCATGAACGTAAATATATTTCAAATGTCTATTTTTATACTAATTATAATACAACACAAAATTTACATACTCTTTTACTACAAAAAATGGGTCCTCCAACGTCATGTCAATGTACTAGTACTGACGTTTTGCCCCACATACACAAACAGTCACTATTCAATAAAAACATGAAGATTTAAAAAAATATTCACATTATATATCCAAAATACAAAAGATAATAAAAATGAATGACAGTTTAGACAATGACATTCGACATGGTACGAAATTATTGACAAATCAATGATACTTCTTCTTTTTCTTCTTTATCAAATTTTCATTACACATGTACCATATGCACATATTTATACACAAATATTATACCTACTATTTCCAAAATGCATACAATATATATATTAAAATATATTATTAAAAAGTAGCTATAACTTACTTCAATTAAATAAACATAATAGCAACAAAGGATCCTTAAATTAATAGCTAATTAAAAACAATTTATACATCACATTTAAATTGTAGGAACTTTAACTTTTCATATGTATGTATTCCTTTTGGTTATTTTCAGATCCATATTAAGTTGTATAACCTGTACGTGTACTTTTGACGGAGTGTCCGTCAGATAGAATTTAATAAAATTTAATATTTTGAAAACATACCTTTACCTATATAGTATTTACACAAACGAAAAATGGTACGTAAAACCTTAATACTTAATAACTATTAATATGAATATTAATTTTCACTTTAAAATAAATAACCATGTGTCTTTAACCTCTACAGAAACCTCTTATGCTCCACGGGCACGAACGTGCTATAACACAAATCAGATACAATAGAGAAGGTGATCTGTTATTTTCTTCATCAAAAGATAACAAACCGAATGTTTGGTATTCTTTAAATGGTGAAAGATTAGGAACATTCAATGGTCACGGTGGCGCAGTATGGTGCATAGATGTTAACTGGGATACAACAAGATTCATGTCAGGTGCTGGTGATAACAGTTTTAAATTATGGGATTGCCAAACTGGAAAGGAAGTAGGATCTATTCAAACTAAATCATCAGTGCGAACCTGCAATTTTAGTTATTCTGCTAATATGGCAGCATATTCTACAGATAAAGCTATGGGACAGTTGTGTGAAATGTTTGTCATTGATGTAAGAAATGCCGATGCAAGTTCGTTGGCTTCAGAACCTATTTTCCGTGTTCCAATTGAAGGTTATCGTGTATCATCACTTTTGTGGGGTACATTAGATGATATTTTAATAACTGGACATGAAGACGGAACTCTTCACCAATGGGATTTAAGGGTATTTATTTTTATTATATTAGATTTGTTGTAAAGTTGAATTATGTGTACTGCTTATATATTTGTTATATTTATTAAAATTTTTAATTTTTTTTATAGATGTGTAAAAGTGTTCGAAATGTAAGAGAACATAAAAGTTTAATTAACGACATGCAACTTTCGAAGGACCGTACAATGTTTATCACAGCATCAAAAGATAACACATCAAAACTGTTCGATGTAGACGATCTTAATTTGTTAAAAACATACCAGACTGAAAGACCTGTAAATTCGGCTGCACTTAGCCCAATTTACGATCATGTTGTTTTGGGAGGTGGTCAAGATGCTATGGATGTAACAACAACATCTACACGTGCAGGGAAATTTGACTCGAGGTTTTTCCATTTGGTGTTTGAAGAAGAGTTTGCTAGAGTTAAAGGTCATTTTGGCCCAATCAACAGTGTTGCTTTCCATCCAGATGGTAAAAGTTATAGTTCAGGTGGTGAAGATGGATATGTACGAATACATACTTTCGATCAATCTTATTTTGAATATAATTTAGAATTTTAAATATTATATTATCTTTTGTACTTGTAACCGAGTCGTAATATTTTTTATGTTAATAAAAAGTATTGTGATAATTTGTCTTTGTTTTTAATTAAGGTATCCTATTTTGGTAACAATTATGTATATTCTTATTTTTTAATAAATCACTTTAATTGAAATTTCTAGCTAGATTTATTTTTTATATTTCGCAGTTTTACCAACTTTATTTTAATAAAATATTTTTATTAGATGTTATAATCTTCGAGCATGTTATAATAAATTATTTATTGCAAATTTAGTATTATTGAGAATTTATTACTTTAAAGAAATAAATATAGGGTACTAATATGTGCAGGTGTCCTGAAAAAATCTTCAAATCGATTAATACATTACATGTATACTGCATAAAATTCTATTAATCTATTTGGCACTACACCACGCATGCGGATTTTTTACGACGTGTATACCTTCATACACACACACATGCATACACACATTACATACTTCGACGCCGATTTATATTGCTCGTGCAAATCAACAGTTCGAAACGTTATTAACGCAAACAACGCTTGTTTTCCGTTAGCAATCAAGCGTTTGCAGTATTGAACGTGTTCGAACTGATGTCAAAGCGACGTCTAACCAATATTCGTTCAAACCGTTCAGTTTTGAGACAGGGCATGGCACTGTCACTTATCCGGCTGGTAATCTACAACCAGCTGGATTGTATAATTATTAGTTTTAATACTATGTAGTTGTAAATTAATTAGTATCTTATAAATATAAAAAGTACGGTTTTTTGTACATAATGAATTCGCCTAAGCACTGTGAAAACAACGTAAGAATACAAATGCAACAAGGTAAAAGACAACAACAAAAAGTGCAATCTTCGCAAATTGAAAATTCGGACGATGAATTGGAATCATCACCGGTGAGTTTATTTACAATTTAATTTCATACATTAATAATAATATAAAAATGTGTATATACTTATTTACTTGCAAAAATCTAACATTATTTATAATGCATAACTTAATTCATTTAAATAATGCATCAAAATTACGCTTGTGCATTCATTTTTATTTTGTTATTTAATCTTGATAATCAGCACATTTTATTAAACAATATGAAATATTGAACACAAAACAAATACAGTGTTCACACAATATTATTATATTATTAATAATATTTCAACATATATTCAAAACACAATTAATTACTCAATGAAATAAATTATATAGGTCTTATCAGATAATTTTTTCTTAATTGCAGTGTCGTTCTGTTCTAATGTGTATTCCTACCTAGGTATTATTAAATGTAAAATATATTGTCATATACGTACTTTGTAATCATAATAATACATAGTTTTTTATTTATATTTATTTATCTATTATTACTTTCAATTTGTTTTTATAAGGTTTTAAATAATTATTTTATTTTTAAAATGTAAAGAATAAAAATACACAAAGAAACGTTCATCTTTATACGACATAATAATATATAGATATATATGTACCATAATATACCTATATGCATACACAGGTATAATAATGTATGTGGTATGTATATGGTATTATGTGTATAATATGTAGTTCGACGAATTAAGATCTAGGACTCTCATAATGATTTATTTATCATAATTCTAGATTTATACTTTATTATAAACATGCCCCCACAAAGGAAGGCTGACAGGGCTTAGCCTGGTAGATCAGAATTAGGAGGGGGGAAGTTATCCAGCTTATAGTACCAAATGAACAGGAGTCAAAAACCGACTTCATAAAATACTAACTTGTTTTATCTATCCAATTATTTTAGTTTAATATTTATATTAGTTTAATAATGGTAGTTAGGCTTGTCGGAGATCCCGACCTGCGGAACTGCCGTAAGATTTGGGGGCCTCGTTAAAAAAGATTAGAGTAGGGGGGGGGGGGGGGCAGTTTAAATACATTAAGCGGCGGACATCTATACAGAGAAAAACATAGCTCTAATTCTAGTCAGGGATCATCGATAAATTACTTCACACAAATTTTATGGTTTTTCGACCCCCTTCGGCCTTGTCACAGGTTGTCATATTCGTGTGACCCCCCCTGTCGTGACGTCACACAGATTTCGAAACAATTATTAGGTACTCAATATCAACAAAAAAAATATTCTGTCATTGTCCTTGGCTTCACTGGTCTCGAGTTACCAATAAAATATTAATTTTTCCTCACATTTTTGCTTTATATAAATTCATTGTTTTCATTTTTTATGTGATATCACGAAGCTTGTGACTCCTGGGCACTCCTGGTCACCCTAGTCACACTACGTAACACTTTGAGGACCCCCCCCCCCTCACCTGTCCACTTTAACGCGTGACGTAGTTTATGGATACCCCCTAACCGATAAAGCAATCTAATAAAAATCGAGAATTTTATTGCTATTGAGTAAGTAGTTTCGAAGTACGAATTAAAAGTTAGACAACAGATATTTCCGATTAGAAAAAAAAATTAAAAAAATTTCAAACTGAAAACAGAGAAGTTTTCCAAGTCTTGGGCCGGTCAAACTAAGTATAAGTAAATAAGTTTTTTTCGTAGAGGTTCTGTTTAACCAGGATAAGATTAAAATTTAATTAAAAATCCTTTTCCCAGGAGCCCAAATCCAAATTAACAATACATTTATGAACGTTAAATGAATTATAAACACGGCGGTATTGTTTTTATTAAAGTACGCATTTATAATCAATATTTTACACCATAAATGAAAACAAGTACTTTATTATAAGTATCACGATTGTGTGAGTCGTCCAAAAGTTTATATAAGGTATACAGTTTTGAGTTTCCTTTGGACGTGATGGAAATAGCAAATAGATTACTAATTATAGAAAAAGCCACGTTTTTGATACAGTTATTTAAACCATTATTAAAGGAGCTGCAACAAAACAAAAAAACTCTTTATGTTTATCAAAGTAAATGTTGCATATCGGTTTTATTTATTTATGTATTTTTGTTTATATATTTTTGATCGTAATTTACATAAAAATGCAACACGTATAAAATTAAAAAATTCGAAAGTGGTTTGTTTATACCTACATACATATACATTATTGGTTTTTTGTGTTAGATAAGATATAAACTTTATAAATTACTAAATATGTATTACTTTCATTTCGGATATTCATATAATAATATAATTATATGTATTTTATAATAAATATATTCGCAAGTAAATTTAATTTTTTGCGTTTTATAAATTCAATTTTATTGCAATTTTGATGATTGTTGATTTAAATTTACAATCGTTAATTTACTAAATATTTGTTGGATCACAAATAATTTTTTTGTTAATATTTATTTAAAATTATAAAATTTCATTATAAACATATTGAAAATGTGAAAGTCCGTTTCGCATTGTTGAATATAGACAACCAGATTAACACTGCTATATTTTGATTGGTTTTATTTGAATTCTTGTTTTCATTTTTTTAAAATATTTAGTAATGTCCTTGAGTTATACAATTTCCATTCTATTTCACGGTTTTTTAGATTAACAAAAATGTATTTTACCTAGTAAATAACTTTATTAAACTCAACATCAGATTAAAAATAACATGGATATATTAATTAATAAATTAAAGTTTCAAATGGAAATATTAAAACAGTGTTTACAAAAAACAAAGAAGAAACTGCAGGTTTATAAGTATTTTTATTGTTGCTTCTTGTTTTTCTAACAAAGGTTCCAATTTGCAATATGCACTGCTAATAAACTTCTTAGGTTTTCGTAAAATATTTTTAAAATTTTTTTTTCATTGTTGCCAATTATTTTTGCAGAATATATTTAAAAAAAATTATTTTAATAATCTATTATTTTTATTTTAGTCGCAAATATTAGAACGGGTGAAACCTGATCGAGTTACAGTAACCAAACCAGAAGAAGATCGGCGCAGAAGGACAATCATTGTAGAAAAGAAAAATGGATCATATGGGTTTACATTGCAGAGTTATGGTATCCATTATAAAAAGGAACAAGAGATAGAAATGATAACGTATGTGGATTATGTCGACTTTGATGGACCTGCGTACAGAGCTGGAATGCGAGAAGGAGATGTTATTTTGTCGATTAACGGAACTGATATGGAGAAAGCAGATCATAAGACATTAGTTAATTTTATTAAAAATTGTGATACAAGAATGAGAATGGTTGTTTTATTTGAAGATTGTGTAAGAAAGGTATTAATTAATTTGTAATTTACAAAAAATATTTTTTATTAAAAAAAATCTTTCATCTCTTTCATAAATCATCTATATTTTATAGGTTGAGCTCCACATGCGGTATATACAGCTACGCCGGATTCTTCAAACCAAAATGAGTGAATTAGAGAAATTATGTCTGAAAGAACGTCAACTACTAGAGGGAAAATGGAAAACTCACAGCTTGCCGGCTCGAAAAAAAGCTACATCAGGTGAATCCGGAACGCCAACACAACAGAAAAACTACACATATTGTAGGCCTGCTCTTTCGACTGAAGATGTAATAAAAGCACAAACAAACCAGACCCCTCCACCTCCTGCGTTAATGTTGGCATACCAATACTTAGATCCTCATTATCGGGCTTACGTTCTTCAACCCTCAACAAGTAGCAGTGGAGAGTATCTTCTCAGCCTAGGGCCATCCAGATGCCATGGAGAACAACAACATTTCATTGTGAAAACACCTTGTGAACCACAGAGAAATAATAAAACCTATGTTCAGACTAACGGAGTTGCACCTACTAATAATGGTAAAAACAAACCAGAAAAAAGTCAATCGCACGATCAACCCACACACAGACACTTATGCAATCCTTGCATCAAAGCAAACAATAATCCAGACAATACCAGTTTAGAGGCTTATGATCTCGCTAGTCCTTGTTGTGATCCACATTGCGTTCCATCAACAAGACGGAGATCACGGAATCACAAAGAACACCACAAGCGTGAATGCAAATCAACAGAAATACAAGACAATGAAGAAACCAAAGCTGTATGCCATTCTCATTGCAAAACGCATCAACCTCAAGTACAGCATATTGTAAATGTTCAGCAACACCCACAGACAAAACATCGATACTTTGGTTTCGGAACAGGACTCGTAAGTCAGTGCAGCCTACATTCTTGCACATCTAGTGAATTCAGTAACACACAAGTTGTCGGTTTACCTGAAAGTTCAGGTGCCTCATATACTACGTCATTGAGTACAGATACTTTATATTGGGACGCACAACCATCTGGTGATTTCAACAACTCACGACAAAATTCAACAAAAACTATTGTCAAACACACGTATCATCAGCCTCAACAACATTATCAGCAGCATGTACATTCTGAAGATGCTGATCATACGTTCGCACAACAATATAGTGTCGTCAAACCAAAATCTTGGGATAACTTAACAACAAAAGCATTTGGAGGATACGGATTTGGTTATGGTTATTTAGATACATCTTCGATAAATAAAAGCCACAGTCGGACACAAAGTACAAAAAGTACTAATACTGCCAGTTCAAGTACACAAACTACCAGGTCAAATAGTGAGAGAACGCAAACGGTATATTCATGCAGAGGAAGTAGAAGACATGTACAACCAACTAAATCAACTGAAAGCTTATTGGCCATACCCAAGTTTGAAGGAGAGCAACAGTTATCGGATTCAAGTCTATCCTGTGATTGTTTGGATGCAAGTACACCTGATACATCATCACATGGATCTCAGTTTTTCACCAATTCTAGAACGAATATTCCTAGTCCGACTGAATCAAGAGGTAGTTATTACTCAAGAAGAAATTCTAGAGCAGAGTCTCAACAGCCTAATCCAGTTTCGACAAGTTCTGAAGTAACAAGGTTGTAATTTTTTTAAATCATTTTATTATATTTTCATTATAATAGATTCTTTCTTTCTCAAGAATATTTGACATTTTTATAAACATAATGAAGAAGTATCATTTACTGAAAAATATATGTAAATGATACTTATTTACTTATAAGTCAAGCAAATATTAAAATATATGCAATATATTTTTTGGCTGCATATAAATAGCAAACATTTTTAAAAATGACATAAATGGTATTTAACTTTTAAAGAACACTCTAAATCAGGGACAGATAATGGTTGCACGTCAATATTTTTATTTGATTATAATCAAGAAAAAAATTGACGTTTACAATGAAGAATGATCTTAATTAAACCCTGTTTTAAATAAATAAAATTGCTGGATATTGAAAATATTTTTAACTCTGTTAATTTTAAATAAATAGTAAATTGTTATATGCACTAATAGATAATTATCTAGAAGAAAATTGATTTAAACTATAAATAAAGTAATAGCACACCAAACTAAAGGTATATCTACATTCTACATATTATACAGTAGCATTACTAAGAATCATGAGGTCCAAAGTAAAAATATAAACCGCATGAAATCAGACATTTTGGTGACTAGGATTTTTAGATATCTCTATATTTGTTATATATATCCAGTAAAAGTTACAGGTAATATTAAAAAGACATTATTAGGTAATTGAATATATAAGGTTTCTCAAAATGGAATGCTTATTTAAAAACGTAACAGTTCGGAAAGTTTTATATTTTAATAATATTTATTTTTATTAATTAGAGTAACATTTTTTTTTGTTCTTTTTGCATCTCTGGCTATCAGCAGAATACAGTCTTTAACGGTTATTAAGTTAATGTAAAAACAAAATAGCATTCCATTCTGTGTTATCCTGTATTTAAATCATTTTATACTTCATCTATGTCAATTTACATATCCATGTCATTTTAAAATCATCGTATTTATTAAATCAGTATTAAAATTGATTCCATGTACTGATATATTAATAGTTAAAAATATTTAAATAAGTCACGTATCAAGTACAATTTTTTTCTTTGCTCGGAAACTTAAATAATAATAATAAAAGTTTCATATTGACGACAGAAAACTAAAATCAAATAAATGATGCATACTAAATTTTACACTAGTTGTCAGCAATTTTTTAATTTTTTTCTTATATCTCCTAACAGTAGTAATTTTTTTTTTAAATTTGAGTCGTTTTACTGTAATACAAGCAGTGTATTTATCATTGTAGAGCTATGTTGAATACATATACTAATTTCAATGGTATATTAATAACTCAGTATCAACGAAAATGTTGCTTTTATAGTTTCAGCTTTCCACCGATGATATTGATTTTAGTACTGATTTTAATTCTACCATACTGAATTAAATAAAACGATATCATTATCATAAAAAAAATGCATAAATCAAATATAAAGTCACAGCTACAAAAAGTAATTTTTTTATGAATTGATAATATTAATACGGCTGTGTTCCATTGAATATATAGAACTTTATAAATAATCTAATCGTATATAACCATAGACAAATAACTAGTCAAATTTTTGAAAAATCTGTAAAATAAGTAGACATTTTTGTTATATTATTATATTATTTATTATTATTCTTTATAATAAATACATGAGATAAAAATAAAAATTATTTTACTCTAAATATAAAATATAAAGTGTATAATATATAATGCCTAATCATACAAATATACGATAGTCAACATTGTAAAGTGGCTTAACCCTAAACTATCCAATCAAATATGTATTGTTCATATTGTGAGTATATATACTTATGACGAAGGACTTGTAGACATCTAAAACATACAATGAAAATTTAAATATATATGCACAGTGTTATAAGTTATTTAAATTACAAACCTAATTGGTATTGTCTAATCAATGTACAATTATGTATTATATGATAAATGATTGATATTATATAATTATTATAGATTATTTCCACTTGAAAAGATTTTTACAAAATGTGTATTCCTTTATATTTTATTTTATTAAATGCTTATGTATATACGGGGTGAATAAAAAAAATATCTTCTGTTCAGTAATAATAGCACTCGGGAATCAGAAACTTTGGAATGGCCTTTGTTATATAGTCTAGTATTATGAATTCATATTTCAAATCATTTTTTAGTAGTTTAAATAAAAATAAATAATTTTAAAAAATATTGGAGATAAAGAAGCCATCAAATCAATTTTGAAAAGGTTGTTGGATAGAGAGTTAAAAAATGAAAATTTAATTGAGCTCTTAATTATTTTTTAAATTAATAATTTGATTTTGTAATGTTAGTAGTATGCGAACAGTCATTATCATGCTACAAAATCACTTTTTCCGGTCTTCCCATATTAACCAATTCTCAAATTGATTGATGCAGATCATCATGAAGTGTCTAGACTGTCTTCATCAAAGTCGAATATATAAGTCTTCCTGAACCTAGATCATTTTGTGCTGTACTTTCCCAAATGGCATTCTATCCGTAAACAGCATAAATAGTTCTAGCGGCCTCCAATGTATTAAACTCAATGTTTCTTTAGTCGACAATCGACACAAACTTTACAAATTGGAAAATTCAAGAAGTAACAAATATTTTAGGAGTGTTCTATCATTGAAAGTTTTTTTTTATCCACCCCATGTCATTTTCTTATATACATATATTTCATATGGTTTGTTGAGTTTATATAGATATAATAATTTGTAATTATATTTTGTAATATTTTTTGATTTGTAAGTTTATGTACAAAATATTTAATTTAATTTAATTTCTCAATTAACGCTTTGGTAAGTAGGTTTGCTATGAAAATTAGAATGCATAACCAAGTATCGATTTTTGTAAAACTTAGCAACACATTCTCCACAGCGATATGGTTTGCGAAAGAAATTTATATTATTCTTATGTTTTTCATGAATGTGTATCAGTAGATATACATTTTCTTCAAACTTTTGTTTACAGTATCCACATTGATAATGTAACTTCTTTAATGGTATAATTTGTTGATTTTTTGTTACTTGTTTTGATAATGGTGTACTGGTAATAAAATCTAGTGAATTGTTAAAATCTCGTTCATTTATTTTCAAACTCTTAATAAATACATGTTTTGAGTTTGGTAGTAATCCAATAGTTTCTTCTTTTTCAGCATGTGGTATATCAAATGTTAATTCTCTACGAGTCTGCAACTCTTTTTTAACAAATAAGCCTTTTGATCTATGAATCGTATCTTTTCCATTTATCGGTGACTTGTGTCTTTTTAATATTGACTTTGGTTGAAATTTGAACTGTGGTAGTCGGTATTGCTTTGGGTTTTTATTTGTACAATTCAATATTACAGTACGATTTATCTTGTTTATATTTTCTATCATATTTTCCAATTCTGATGCATGTATATTCAAAATGTGATTCGATAATAAAGTTTTATTTGAAGACATATAATTGCAGAAACGACATTTAAACCCATTCTGGGTATAATTTAATACAACTTCTTTATGTCTGCTTACAAAATGTTCTAATAAAACAACTTTATAATGAAATTTGGAATCACATACACAGCAATAGAACATTTCCTGTTCTTTATTTTGTCTTTCGATTATTTCATGAATGTGTTTCTTTTGTAAATGGTCTTTTAATGTAAATTCTAAATAAAAATATTTAGCACAGAAAGGACAATATAATTTATGTGGAATCAAACATATTTCTGTAAAATATTGTTTAGCTAAAAAGCTGAACGTAGATGACCCCATTAATGTTTCTTCCAGTGAAATTTGTGTTGAAGTCTCATTTTTATTAAATGTTCCTCTTTTTATGGTAACATCATTATTATTATTTAGAGTGGCGTGAAACTTTTCTTTTAAAATATCTGAGAAATTTATTTCATTATAATTATTGTAATTGCTAGTGTCTTCCATTGCGTTCAAATATTGCACCATTTTATATTAAATTATTATAAGTAGTATTTATTGGTTATATTATGTATTAATATCAATTTGTAGATATAAACTCTTTTAATATTTTTAATATATGTATTAGTTATGAAGTATTAGTATTTACCAGTACATATGTATTTACTTTACATAATATGTAATATTTTAATGCAAATATTAACGGAAAGTGCTTAAACTTTCAAAATTTACATTATAGACAACTTTAAGAAAAAAAATATCAGCTATCATTTATCACAAATTATGTAATTTGTTGTTTATAATTTTTTTACGAAGTATAGTACAAAATATATAAATGTTAAATTTATTACAAAATCAATTGTATAAATACGATGAGATATTAAATATTTAGAAAAATTATTTTAAAAATATTTTTCTCCTATAGATTTCCCATACGGCATTTATTCATTGAATAATTTCATTCATATTAAAATCTTCGCCTATATTCATTGCTTTGTACGCTATAGTTTGTTCGGGTTTACGACCTATAGAAAATAGAGTATTTAATTTAAAATTATTTATAATATTGTAAATTAATTTTAACTCTTTTATAAAAACGCGAAAAAGACAAACAGTTAAATTAAAATGTGTTACTTTTAAGAAGTTAGATTTAAGTATGTACAAATTTACAAGTCGAATATATTGAAATGTCAAAAAGAAATATAACATACATCAAACCGGAAGAACCGAGTTTTCTGAAGCGTATAAAAGAACAAATCGGATATAAGGAAGGACCCACTGTAGATACTAAAGTAATTGCATTTATAAATTTCGATAAATAAATATATTCTAGAATATAAATATTTTCATGTAGCGTGAAAATTTACCGGCATCTCTTCCTGAAGATCTCGAAGATAACGATGAAGAACAGCCCACTGTTGTAGTCCTCAAACCGGGAGATCTTACCGCCGAGGAAGCTAGTCTTCTCCAAGAAAAACTCGAAAAAGGTAAGTTTATTTTTATAATTTATATTAGTATTAATTATTATATAAAAAGTAATTTGTTATAAGAACTTTTATGACAATGGTATTAATTAAAACAAATAATATGACGTAATAAAGCTATAATTCGATAAATGTGTAATTTTCCAGCTGATTATTGCCTTTACTATATATGTAGGTATGTGCATGTAAACATATGCTTTGAGCATACGTTGGTATTTGAATCGTCTTGACATTTAAACACGTGGATTTTGACAAGTGCGACGCACGACCCTTTGTATTATTATTTTAATTTTTCATTAGGATTTATCGAATTATTTAGTTTTTATTTCGGGCCAAAGGTCAGTTTGAGAAGTCTACAAAAATTTGCTTATTATATATTTGTAAAATTAGAAAGAGAAGTCCCCAACCGCGTCAGTCTACTGCTTCTATCTTTGTTTACGTTCAAACCGTGGTTCTTGCCAGCCGTTATGTTCAACAGTAGATAAAGCCGGGGTAAATAAAGATAACTAATACCGGGTTCCATTAGTCAGAAAGAGACATCCATTATATGGGCTAATATGTTACGCAACAATTTACGGCGCGCTTTTTAAAGCGAGATAAATATATGTTAGATAGAGAGAGTCGGAAGTATCGCGCACTCGCTTTTCTGAAAAGTATTAGTTATCTCTTTCATAGCAAGCTGCCTTACTCCCCTTTATTAAATAATGGTTTGGCCCATTCACGGAAAACGGTATTTTGTAAGCTCTCGATTCTGTAATGGTTTTGCCCATGAGTCGAGGAATAAAAATCGATGATAAAAAAATCTTAAATTTTTATCTAATTACTATTTTTTCCAAAAATTTTCCGATAATTAATATCTAAAAACAATAAATTATATACACGTAATCATTATTCATGCATTGGTGACGTCATAACATACATAAATGAAAACCTTTATGACTTGTGACGTCACATCTAATGCGTACGCGTGTGTGAGTACCTATTATTTTCCACAAATTGAAAACATACTTCGAGTAATCTAAACTTGAAAGAGTTGAATACAATGTACACTGAAATGATTGAAGCCACGACATGCGGGATAAAAATCAGTACCTATACCAAACTAACAAGAAGATCCAAAATACAATAAATTGCATTTCCCATTTGCATACACATACTATAAATATTGATGTACCTATACGAACTACAAAACTACAAACCAATCTTTTAAAACTCGATACACCATTTATTCAACTATTGAAAACTTTAGTCAACTCAACTTAGACGCACGTTACACGAGTAGCTTCTACTAAAAATAATTGAACAATTTGGTATACAAACCTGCAATATGAAAATTTGAACTTAATACGTCATTTTCCTGTACAATAAATGTGCTTTTAACCAAATCGAAAGTACAAACAAATTAAGTCAAAGGATCCCGCAGAATCCGGGTCTCGATCAAACTCTTTGAAACTTCGAATTCTGATAGTCCTTGATGAGTAGATCAAAAGTCTCAATGGGCGCTAATTCCTAAAAACTACTTGTATGTGTTCCCAAAGACATATAATCGATTGCTACCATAAAAAATTCAATTTTTCAATTCTTTGGTAAATGGCGCCAAAAATTTCAACATTGGTTATAAAATTCTCGCCCTCATTTTTTTTCTGTTGTGTAAACGTCAAAATGACATTTAATATGTCAAAGTAAATAACGATTCTAAAAACCAAATGACAATTTTTAAAACTAAATTGAGATAAATCTTCGTAAGAGAATATTTTACTACAACAGTTCTGGTGACCTATATTCATAGGTGGGCACAGTTAGTCAAAAAGTTAACTTCGTTAATTGTTAATTCGTTAATAAAAAAGTTAACTTCGTTAATCGTTAAAGCGTTAAAATTCCGAAAATTTAACGAAAGTTAAAGTTAACCGTTAAAAGTTAACCATCCAAAATGTCTGAAGACCTTTTTTTCGCTATTTCGACAACTTTCTTATGTACTTGTCATCAAACAACCAATGTAACGGACTAAAGTTAACGGAAGTTTAATTTAACGGAAGTTAACAAGAGCATTAACATTTTTTTGAGTTAACTTAAAAGTTAATCCGTTAAGCATTTTGTTAACTTCGTTAATTAACGATTAACGGATTAACGAGTTTATACCCACCTATGCCTATATTATAGAAAATTGAATGTTCTACGAAAAAGAATCTATAAAATTTTCACTTAACATGTGTCGATCTTGAGATATCTTGAAAAATAAACATTTTGGTATGTCACCCCTTCTCCTTACACACGTTTTTGAAATAGAAGTGTCCTCAAACTAAACCCAATCAACCAACCAAGTTTCATTAATGTCGATTAAATTAAATGGTTCATGAGTTATGCATGTAACAAGGATTCAAGGGACAGACAGACAGATACGAAATGAAAAGTGTTTATCTTAACCTCAAACAGAAAGATCAAATTAAAAATTTGAAACTGCAGAACTTTTGTTTTTCATTTTAAAACGATCACAAAGCTTCTAGTATCTTTTATATGACGAGGAAGCAAAAATAAATATCAATTTTTTTGACACATGATTTTAGATTTTTTTATGAAAAGTTAAAAAAATTAAACTCAACAAACAGGGTGGCCAGTTTCTGGAAAATCGGGAAAAGTCAGGGAATTTTGCTA
The DNA here is from genome assembly GCA_949319165.1 of Sialis lutaria. NCBI lineage: Eukaryota > Metazoa > Arthropoda > Insecta > Megaloptera > Sialidae > Sialis > Sialis lutaria. The sequence continues at coordinate 29,704,575 of OX439234.1, forward strand.
TACAGGGAAAAACGCTAAAAATTCTCCTGGAAAACCGGGAAAAGTCACCCTGGACAAAGTATCTTGCAAAGTTTGTTACTTAAACTTATTAACATAGGTGGGCACAGTTAATCGAAAAGTTAACTTCGTTAATCGTTAATCCGTTAATAAAAAAGTTAACTCGTTAAAATTCCGAAAATGTAACGGAAGTTAAAGTTAACCGAAAATTCGAAAATTTAACGAAAGTTAAAGTTAATTCGTTAATAAGTTAACCATCCAAAATGTTTGTAGACCTTTTTTTAGCTATTTCGACAACTTTGTTATGTACTTTTCATCAAACAACCAATGTAACGGACTAAAGTTAACGGAAGTTGAATTTAACGGAAGTTAACAAAAGCGTTAACATTTTTTTGAGTTAACTTAAAAGTTAATCCGTTAACCATTTTGTTAACTTCGTTAATTAACGATTAACGGATTAACGAGTTAATGCCCACCTATGCTTATTAATACATAAGTAAGACAGAGTGCAAAGCGATTTTATTTATTATTATTTGAACAAACGCCGAATATAATATAAACGCAGACCAAAAATGAACTGTGACCCTTTCACTGTTCAATCTTTAGAACAAGGTTGGACTAACAGATCCAATCTAATTGAAAACTGCAGTCACACGAACGTTGTATTTAAACCCATTTTATTTATTATTTCGAATGAGATATATAGGGATATATTACATAAAACTGGAATTGGTTGACACACAAAAACAGTTAATTTTTTATGGTTGGTCCACCAGGTATTTGCCCGGTTGTCCGCTGGTCGTTTCCGAGTTTGTTACAGCTTAAAATTAACATTTACTTTGAGGCGAAAAAGCATTCGCCCCTACAGGTGCATTCTACGTAGGCATCGATCAAATTCGTAATAAAATATTCTCAATAAAAAAAACGTTTGTAATTTTACAAATAAAAATAATTATAATTAAAAAACATTAAAATAAAGACATACATTTTACAGGAACATGTTTCGTGGGATAATTAAAACGAAAAACTAAGGATAATTTAAATAATTTTCGGCAAAACAAAAACAATGTATTATTGTACTACCGACCATTTTCTGTGAAAACGATTTTTAATATATTTAAGAAAATATATTACCGAAAAAAATATCAATTAATTAATTATTATCAACTGTTATTAATTTGGAAAAATGATGAAGTTGGGTTATCAAAAAAACAGTCAGTTGCAGTGAATTGCATTACGTTTGATTTAACAAATTGGTACTAACAAGGAAACCTTTTCAGGTCGAAAATTCGTATCGAGTTTAAACTTTGTATATAGTTAGAGGAGATCAAAGTAAGTAAGAAAAAAATTATCACAGCTGCGGCAAAACGGTTTAAGGGGGTGAAACACCCCTATGAAAATGTGCAAAATAATCATATTTTTTCAAGTAACTCTGAAACTAATGAAAATTTAAAAAAATCCATAATACAAAATTTTCATGATTTTTTATGCTCTTTCGAATGGCGGTAGTCAAAATTCGAAAAAATTAAGTGGGTGGGAGGTGGGTGTTAACGGTTTATTTTTTTCGAATTTTTACTGTCGCCATTTGAAAGAGCATAAAAAATCATGACAATTTTTTATTATAGATTTTTTTTAATTTTCATTAGTTTCAGAGTTATTTGAAAAAATATGATTATTTTGCACATTTTCATAAGGGTGTTTCACCCCCTGAAACCGTTTTACCGCAGCTGTGATAATTTTTTTCTTACTTACTTTGACCTCCTCTAACTATATACAAAGTTTAAACTCGATACGAATTTTCGACCTGATTAGGTTTCCTTGTAAGTTATTGACTATTTAATGTGTAGGAACAAAAACGGTTTCATTAATTCCAATTTTATAAATTATTGGCAAATTACAAAAATCGGCTAACATAAGACATATACACGGGTCTATGCCATAAAAGGGTTCCGGTGCATTTTTCGTCGTTAACTTGCGACTTCGACTTCGCTATATTTCTACTGTCCGACTCGTACACTTTTACTTTTCTTCAAAATATTTTCGCTTTTAAAATAATAATAAGTGTATAATTAACGGAGTCGGAGTCAGTACCTCTCTACCGACGCGGAAGTCCATTTTAAGTGCCCTGAAGATGCCCACTGTAATGCGTGACGATACGTAGTCTAACAATGAATTAATGTACATAATGAAATGGATAGCACACGGAAACCAAAGAATTAAATTATTCAGTTAATCTGTATATAATTTTTCGAATTTTTTAATGACAACATTTTTAGCTGTATGCAGTTAAAATCTGATTTTCTTATTATTTACCTATATAATAAAATAAATCACCTTTTCGCTATTTTTATAAATAATTTATAAAAAAAAAATGAAAAAAAAACTAATACAAAAATAAAATAAAACTGACATAAAAAAAAAAAACTAAAAAGACTGTAAAGTATTATATAATATTACAGTCGAAACTGTTATAACGACATCGATTTATACAACATATCGGTTTTAATGACTCAAAATAAAAGTCCGGCTGAATCCCATATAATTGTCTTTTTACCGGTTCTTACGACTAACAGCTTTTACGACCTAATTTGACTGGTCCCCTCAATATCGTTATAACTGCGATGTTTCGACAGTAACTCAATTTAACAGTTTTATTTTATTTTTCTTAAAAAGTTTTTTATTGGCTTTAATCTACTTCAAAAACTGTTAAATTTAATTATTATACAGAATGAGTCATATCAGATGGAACAAACTTGAACAGTTGATTGAGAAAAATATTTTAAGAAAAAATGTTCATATAAACATGTGTCCGGAAATTTTTCGTGAGGGAGCTACAGGTCCCCAAAGATTTAGTCTAAAATTAGTTTTTGTTTTAAACGATTATTGACCTGAAACAGAAAGATGAGTGAAATTTTAGAAATCGGATAACATTTTTTTTTCATTTAAAATAGTATCGCAAAGCATCTCGTATCTTCGATAATAAAACAACTCGCATAACAAAAATACAAAGCATTTTATTCATTATTGAATAAAAATCACAATTGCCATGGAAAACTAAAATATGTTTATTATTCGTCGAGACGTCAGCTAAAATGCAATATAAATTTCAAGTCAAGTGAGCTTTGGAAAAAAGAATGGTTGATGTTTGAAATTTTTATATTTGTTAAAATTCGTTACTAATTTTTGTTATTGTATAATATAACAGCAATGGCGGTTTTAGGAAGGGAGATTGGGCGACCGCCCGGAGTACCAATTTAGAAGGGGCGGCGGACGGCCACATGGAGAAAAACTTAGTTTAAATTCTAGTATAATTTGTTGTCCCTTTAAAAAACGACAATTATTAAGTCAAATGCTCCAATACTATTTATACTATCGTATTTCTCGATTGATCTTATATCAAATCAACAAAGTATATTTCTTTGTATTTTCTGTCATATGACCTTATAAAAATGCCAAACATTGGAAATATTAAAGAATATTATACTAGATAAAAATCTAAGGACCCACTGGCCCCAAAGACCCTGATCTAAAAAAACGTCCAAATGCATACCCGAATAAAAAATATATACATACGAATTGATAACCCTCCTCATTTTTCGAAGTTGGTTAAAAATAATAATGATCAATAATATAATTATTTAACTTTTTCAGCTATTACTATATTCAATTAGCGTTTTAGTAATCATATAACCAAAACCTCTTTTTAGATTCCATACAATAAAGGATCTATATACTTTTCTATTTACTTTAAAAAAATGTTCCTCCCCAATTCTGAACAAAATCCTTTGGTGGCCTACCGCTGGTTTTTCTAAAAACATATTCGGTAACTTCTTGTGCTAAAAAAATCAATACATCATCTCTATGCATTTTTACAATAATAAGATGTAGGGTGGAAAGCGGACATAGCGTCCTGAAAAACAAAAGGGAAAAAAGAACATGAAAATATTAATTTCTTGCCAATTTTTGTAACTTCAGTGGTCAAAAATATGAAAATTTCTTAAAATAGTGTCCTATTATACATAATGAATATAAAGAAAAGTTAGGAAAGAAATTTAAATATGGCTTCTGGATATAAACCAAGTTTCATATGTAAAAGGATTTTTTTTTGATAATAATAAGAACGTTTTTGAAATACAAATAAACATTCAGATAGACAAAGTTTAAAAATAAATAAATATGAAAATAGGTAGTGTTGCCTGTAAATCGATAGATAGCATAGGTGGGCATTAACTCGTTAATCCGTTAATCGTTAACTTTTAAGTTAACTCAAAAAAATGTTAACGCTTTTGTTAACTTCCGTTAACTTTAGTCCGTTACATTGGTTGTTTGATGAAAAGTACATAACAAAGTTGTCGAAATAGCTAAAAAAAGGTCTACAAACGTTTTGGATGGTTAACTTTTTAACGGATTAACTTTAACTCTCGTTAAATTTTCGAATTTTCGGTTAACTTTAACTTCCGTTACATTTTCGGAATTTTAACGCTTTAACGGTTAACGAAGTTAACTTTTTTATTAACGGATTAACGATTAACGAAGTTAACTTTTCGATTAACTGTGCCCACCTATGATAGATAGCCACTGATAGACTCACAAAAATCAAAATATTTGCATTGTATACTGCCATTAGTCTACATAATTTATATATCTATTATTATTGATTATAGCGTTCAATACATTTATTACAATACTATTAACACAGTATAATTAAATCAATACTATAGAGCAAAACGTCGATACCATTTCCACCACATATTTGTTAATTATTAATTTGTAATTTGATGCCCAAAATTATAAATAAGTTTATATAAGAGTACTATATTTATAATAGTTCATTTCATATGTGTAAATCCTAGAAAAAATACTTTCGCAAAATTAATTATTTATAATAATTTTGTAGATGAAATATAAATAAAATTATTTTGAAAAAATAAAATGGAAAAGTGCGTGTTGGGCAAGTACATGATAGGGTTCCGTAATCATTCTCACTACGATTTATAAAAAAAGTTTGATATAATTTTCACTGAAAGTACTATATTTATTTTTGAATCGATAGTTTAGGGGGGGCGCTCTGATAACGACGTTAAAAAGCAAATTGATCGTGACTGAAGGGTTAAAATCAAAAAGTCATTTGACTTTTATTATTGCATTTTAGGAGACCTATCAAATGATTATAGTGAAATTAGTGAAAGTACTATAATATTAAAAGCTACATTCTGGAATTTTTTCAAATTTTTTTTAATTCATAGTTTAGAAAATAGAGGGGGGGGGGCGCTTTTATAATGAACTTGAAGAGTAAATACATCGTGATTGAAAGGCTTAAATCAAAAGGTCCTGATATATTTTTTGTTGCATTTTAGGAGACCTTTCTAACGCGACACTCCACTCAATGGAGTAGGTGAACATTTTTTTAAAACATTTTTCATTTTATGGAAGAGAGGCCTAACATTTTTTTTTTTCAAAAATCTTATCATTTCTGTTGTTGGGGCATCAATCTATTACAACCGTATACCAAATTTCATCTTATAATGTCAAAATTTTTACAAGACGGACGGATGGACATGGAGCAATTATAAGGGTTTTTAGTTTTCTATGAAAACCGTACAAATGGAAAAATGAATAGAATGTAAATTATAGGTAACATTATCTAATAACTTTCATCTAATTATCTAATCCATTTACAAGCGTAAAAATAGGAGGTACAAATTAGTATCACCAGTGCACCACCATATCCTAATATAGGGTAGATACGCAATGAAATGGATATTTGAAATTGAAGAAGCTTTTTTGAATTGAAATTACAAATATTATAAAAAAATCAACTACGTTATACAATTCTCTAATTAATTGAGTTTCTTAATCTTGATTTGCTTTTACACAAAAAAAAACTGTAGTGGAGCAAGAAAATCTTGTTTTGTATATAACGAAAACAATATTTTCTTAATATAAGAAAAGTACTCTTAATCCAACTACATTATTTCTTCGTCCAAGAATACTATAGTTGGTTTAAGAATATATTTCTTATCTTAAGAAAATATTGTTTTCGTTATATACAAAACAAGGTTTACTTGGCTCAAGTAAACCTTTCTACCTGTGTAAACTAACGCAACTGTAACGTGTTGTTTCAGAAAGTTTTTGATAAAGTCGCCCCCTCCCCGAAGTAATATTTGTAATTTTTGTTCTGATTAGGTAATTTATGTGTTGATCAATTATTAATACAATAATAACTAATCGTGTTTGTACTAAAAATTCAACTATATATTATTCAAAAATCTTAAACAATAGTTTCGTAGTCCACGCGAGCGAAACCGCGGACACAGCTAGTTCATATATGTAGATAAATCATAACCTCACAGTAGTTAGTTAGGAAGGGGGGGTAAGGGGATCAATCCCCCCATGAGTCTATAAAAATTATAAGATTATGATATACGAGTATTTTTTCAATAATGAATACATCAAGTGATTAATATAACCATTTTTGTACTTTGCACCACATAAAAAATGATTTTCATAATGAAAAATATAACTTTATGAGATTTAATACTGTCATATCCCCCCCTCCCCAACGCAAAAAGCTATCTACGCCACTGTCACACTGAATACACACATATGTACAATGTACATATGTGTGAACTTCTACTCTTTCATACGAGATAGGTATAGCGTATAGGTACTTGTTGCATCTTTCTGTAATATATTTGCCACAGTTTTAGTGAAAATTGTTGCAGAAGTGACACTTATGTACTAATTGTTTAACCCGTAACGGGGTCAAAACTGGTCAGTAAAATCAGTAAAAGTCAGTTTTTTGTAACCCGGTCAGTTAAAGTCAGTTTTTTGGAAAAATGGTCAGTTTTGTCAGTTTTTTTGGGTTTGGCACTCAAAGTTTTCACATCGGAGCCCAATTTATCGTGAAAAAACTCACTATTTGACTTCAAAACGATACAATTACCGTGAAAAATATATTCAAATTATTAATAATGTTTTGATTGTGAATTCGCAACAATGATTTACTTATTTAAATTTTAAATAAATCATTGTTATGAATTCACAAAACAGAATACATATTTGTTAAATATGCACTTGATTGGCTGAATAAAAATGTATCTGAATGGGGAAAAAGGGATGGTGAAAGTGACTTTTTTGTTATGTGTGCTTAAAAAAATTTCTATGACTTGGGGCTTTGAGGCAATTGAGCAACATGCATCATCTCAAGACTCAAAAACATAAAAAAACAATCAAAAGTAAAGTTGTCCATTTCTCAATTGCATTTTTTTGACTCGGTTCAGATAGTCAGTAAAAGTCAGTATTTTTAGATTTCTGTGTCAGTAAAATCAGTATTTTTGAACACTGAACTTGTTTCGACCCCTGCCCGTTGTTTCCGAGATATGCATGTAGTTTCAGGTGATGGTGACCCTTATTTTTCCTCTTTTCCTAGGAAATCAAAACAAACAACCCGAGAAAAAAATGTAGATCTGCAGAGATCTACTCAGATCTCGACAGATCTCCATTTTGAGACAATATATTTTTCATTGGTTTTTGGTCTGAGGAGATTTATAAAGATCTACAATGACCTACAAAGATCTAAAAGGATCTACAAAGATCTCTAAAGATCGTTGTAGATCGTGATAGAGATTAAAACGTTAAAAATTCATGAATTTTAAACGTTGAAAATTCATGAATTTTCAACGTTTAAAAATCATTAATTTTCAACGTTACAACGATCTTCAGAGATCTTTGTAGATCTTTGTATACCGCTGTTGACATTTGCAAGTCCCCACAGATAAAAACCAGTGAAAAATATGATGTCTCAAAATGGAGATCTGTCGAGATCTGAATAAATTTCTGCAGATCTACAATTTTTCCCCGGGAATTTTAACGAAAGCTCAGTCGACTTTAAAGTCCTCTGAGAGACACGAAAATGACTGCAGGGTGGCCACTTTCTGGAAAACTGGAAAAAGAATTTTCGATGCGGTTTTCATAAATGGCAAATTTTTCGACATGGTCCAATTTTCCGTACATGTCGTTATGCTTTTTGACTGATAGGTTTTCAATGTTAACAAAAAAGGTCATTACGTGACCATCCCTACGAATCCACAACTAATTATGATATAAATATTTAAAAGAACCCTTCCTTTGAAATATCTCATAAAAACGATAACCGCGGGACGCACCCGGAAATACAACCAAACACTTCGAGTTTATAAGATTTTTATAGTATACAAAAATAATTGAATTATAAATATTTTTTAATATGCTATTTTCTTAATAAAACTTACTGTTAGTATACTGTTGACAGGGCCGCGCCGCCCATATGTGCGAAGTGTGCGGCGCACACAGGCGCCAGGGCATCAGGGGCGCCTTTTGGGTTTAATGAAATACCAGCGCCAATCATTAAAATTAAAAATGTATCGAAATAAATTAAAAAAAAATTAAATTCTATCGATCTTTTTTTTTAAATTAAACAATGTTGTGGTGAAAAGTTTAGTAGGAAATGCAGAAAGGTCGTTTTCTAAATTAAAACTGTTACAAAATTACCTGCGCTCAACTATGAGCCAGAAAAGGTTAACGAATTTAGCAACAATATCTACATATAGAGAATCATATTGAGCACGTAGATATACCAACACGAAACTATTATTTTTTTACTATTTTTGCTTTCTTTTGCAAAATATAACATACATATCAGGCGCTTAGCGCTGAAAGAGTTTATCCCGCACATATTGAAAAAAAAAAACGTTTTACATACCGTTCTAAACGAAAATTTCCAATTTTTAAGAAACTAAAATGGCTCAAGCGTTACAAGCTACCATTACGCTATGAGAATAAAAAAAAATTCCTTACAAGATATTCACAAAAACATTTATGCGTGTTTTCTTTATCTGGAAGTGAAACGTAATTTCTCTTCGCACATGATAGGGTTCCGTAGTCATTCTCACTACGATTTACAAAAGAGTTACTTATTTCAAATTTTTTCATAAACTATTTTTGTTACATTCTGGATAGTTTAGAAATTAAAGGGGGGGGGGGGTGGCTTTGATAATGACATTTAAATTGTTTTTCAATTTATCGTGACTGAAGAGTTAAAATGAAAAAGTCCTTTAACATTTTTTGTTGCAAAAAGTCAATTGAGATTTTTTTGCATTTTAGGAACCCTATCTTTTTGTTCACTTTTCCTTCTATGGGAATGGGGTCCTAAATAATTTTGATAGTGTTCGTTATAATGTTCATTGAAAGTACTGATTAATTTTATACCAAATTTCATATTATCTATTTATTTTTAAAGACAGACAGACGGACAGAGCAAAACTAAAAAAAAAAATTTTTTTCGGAAAAGGGCGCTTCATAGGTTTCGCACACAGGCGCTGCCGAGGCTCGGCGCGGCCCTGACTGTTGAATAACAAAAAATATGTTGTATTTATTTGCTATACTTATAGCACAATCCATATTGCAATACTTAATGATTTCGTAAAAAATATACACAAAAAAAAACTTCCAAAACGTTGCTGTTAAAATAACACTTGCGCCAAAAAACCAAATGCCGACTGATTTTGGTAGTGAGGGGGGGGGGGGGTAAAAATATGTGGCATTTTGTCCTCCGTCTATCCAGGACAATTATTTTCTGAGCTACAACAAATTCGATCAAATCGACTTTTGGCCAGCTTTTCGGTACAAATACCAATATCCAAAAAAAAAATTTCCGCAAATATAATTATCAGAGTGGTATCGCACTTTTTGTTTAATTGTTGACTATATTAATGCTTTTTGAACGGTTATCTTAGGATTGCGGTCATTCTAGAAAACTGTCCTGATCGCGGTCATATAATTTTTCGGTTGTAGAAAAGGGGTGATTTTTCACAGGTTACTTTAAAAAGTAAACAACAATTGGAAACCCTTATATTTTCCATACATCATAAAAATCTAGACAATACCGTAAATTACTTTTACATTTATAATATAACCTAACCCAACCTAATCTAAACTAATTTAACTTAACTTACAATTAACTACATTACTTCACAAAACCATCCAATAATTAATTTCAACAGAATACTTTCTACCAAAATTCAAAATTTTCAAATACTATGGTATATCAATTAGTACTTCTTAAAGAAGATATGTAAATAAACAACTTTTGTTAAGAAAATTTAAAATTATAATTTTAAATTTTGAAAACTAAAAATAATAATTTTTAATTTTAAATTTTCTTAACAAAAGTTGGTTTATTTACATATCTTCTTTAAGATAAAGTACTAATTGATATACGATTGTATTTGAAAATTTAGAATATCTCTAGAACTTTCGAATTCTTGATATATCGCGTATGACACTTTAAACTATCAAAATATCAAATAATCATATGTACATCCTTACAAAGTTCATTATTTCTAACTTCCAAATTTAAAAAAATAATAAAATTCCATTAATATTTAACGAAAATACAACACTTTTAATAAACCCTAAAATTTAAGAACAAGTTGCCATATTTTTTAAACAATTGAAAGTATGAAAATTTTTGTTTTACAAAAGTTTCTTATTTTTTTATGATCTTTACAAAAATGTACTTTTTGATATACCATTCCATTTGATTTTGCTGAAAAACGGGCATGTACCCCTCAAACTACCCCCCCAATGTGCGGATTTAGGGGGTTGAAAATATTTTCCTGAAATCCTTTAGGGTCGATATATAGTAATTTTTTTATCTTAATTTACTGACATGTACCCCTCAAACTACCCCCCAAGGTGCGGTTTTAGGGGGTTGAAAATATTTTCCTGAAATTCTTTAGAGTCGATATAATAGTAAATTTTTTATCCTAAAACTCTATCTTCAATAGTTTGGGCATAAAACATAGTGGGCGGGTGGGATGGTCTGGAACATCCTTTATATAAACCGTTTCTATTCGCTTAACCGAGTATAGTAGTGGTGAATTCGAAGTTGTTGTTTGTTGCATTTTTTAAATCAAATATTTAAGTATGAATTTTCATCGTAAAATAAAACAAGTTTTTAAGGAATTTAAGTACAGTACATCCTACTCTGGTTTGAGTGGATAAAATCCATTCAATAATAACTGACAATGAGATAAACGTGTAAAATTATATTATATTTTAACTCCCAGGAAATACCAGGTCTTAGAATTTGTGTAGACAAAAATAAATAATAATAATAAATAGGTAAGCAACATTCATTATCAATTTCAAATATTTTACCTTTCCTGGAAGTGAAATGTTTCTTTATATTTTAATATTCAATCAATATATTGCAAAACTGCTGTGGCTGTGGCCCTAGACGCTTTCGCCCCAACCCCCAATCGCGCTATATTTTAGATACTCAAATTTTCTCGGGTCTCAGCCTTCAGCTACGACCCTCGTATGCATATTATATTATACTCCTACCATTAGTTTTGCTGATAATTAATTTTTGAATTTGTCAGTGATCACTTATCATTATTACCATTTTTAGTAATATTACATGTACAAATACAAATTACCCTAATCTCAAACGGACTCGGGTCTCAGCAAACATTATAAACTTACTATTATTATTAATATTTTAAAATAGTAAAAAATATCATTTCAACATTAATTTACACATTTTTTGTGTTTTTCATATTCAAAGAAAATACGCCGAAGCATTTTCAATGTTGTTTAAGTTAAATTATTTTATTACGATTTTTATGTTATATGAAACCAGGGCTGTGGAGTCGGAGTCGGAGTCGAGGAGTCGGAGTCGGAGTTTTAGTAATTTTGGGTGGAGTCGGAGTCGGTAAAAAGATACCGACTCCGACTCCTTTAATTAAATAATGGTTTTTACTTCTTTACACATTTAATATTTTTTGTTCGTTTTGAATTATGAAGTACAATGATTTGAAATTTTCAATTCTGGCCGTAACCAGAATCACCGTAATTCACTCAAAAAAATTTTGTCCGAAAACAATTAAAAAAAAAAAAAAAATTGTACAGTAAAGAGTCGGAGTCGGAGTTGGAGTCGGAGTCGGACATTAGAAAAATACAGGAGTCGGAGTCGGAGTCGTAGGTTTTTGTACCGACTCCACAGCCCTGTATGAAACAATAGCAAATTTTCAAGACTACACTAATATTGAATATAAATAGGGTAAATTAAATCAATTTTACAACAACCGAATGATTAAAAAATATTTTTTATAAAATTTTATATGAAAATGTTACACGGAGAGTTTTGATCATTTTTTTCAAACTTCCAACATAGCTATCATTTAGTACAGTGGTCTTAAACTACTACTAGAACTACTACTGAACTTTTGTCGAGGTCCGTGAAACATATTTGGCATAAATTATTTTTTCATTTCTATTTACCATTTTTCTATATTATCAGTGATTAATTCGTAATCTAAAGAACTTTATTGTTGTTTTGTCAGGGGGTGGTGGTCTTTGAAAAATATTTGTTCACAAGGGGATCCCTAGACCATATTAGTTTAAGAGCCGCTGGTCTAGGGTACTATAATTTTGTATCAATACCAATGTCCTTAAATGGATTATTTACGTATTGTGGAAGTTTAAAAAAATCTATTATTTATTTCTAAAGGTTAATTATTTTGTTTATTCAGTATTGCATTTTATCTAAATACAGGGTCCTCCAATAGTGTGTCCGGCATTGTTTTACGCCCAAACTATTGAAGATAGAGTTTTAGGATAAAAAATTTATTTGATATATTGACTCTAAAGAATTTCAGGAAAATATTTTCAACCCCCTAAAACAGCTCCTTGGGGGGTAGTTTGAGGGGTACATACCCGTTTCTCAGTTAAATCAAATGGAATGGTATATCAAAAAGTACATATTTGTAAAGATCATAAAAAAATAAGAAACTTTTGTAAAACAAAAATTTTCATACTTTCAATTGTTTAAAAAATATGGCGACTTGTTCTCAAATTTTAGAGTTTCACTAAAAGTGCTCTAATTTCGTTAAAAATTATTGAAATTTTATTATTTTTTCAAATTTAGAAAGTAGAAAAAATTAACTTTGTAAAGATGTATGACTATTTGTGATTTTGATTGTTTAAAGTGTCATACGCGATATATCAAAAATTCAAAAGTTCAACTAGGGATAATTCGAAATTTTCAAATACAACGGTATATCAATTGGTACTTTTTCTTAAAAAGGATATGTAAATAAACAACTTTTGTTAAGAAAATTTAAAATTTAAAATTATAATTTTAAAATTGAAAACTGAAAATTATAATTTTTAATTTTAATTTTTTTTATCAAAAACTGTTTATTTACATATCTACTTTAAGAAAAAGTACTAATTGATATACCATTGTATTTAAAAATTTTGAATTATCCCTAATTGAACTTTTCAATTTTTGGTATGTCGAGTATGACACTTTAAACTATTAAAATCTCAAATAATCATACATCTTTACAAAGTTCATTATTTCTACTTTCTAAATTTAAAATAATAATAAAATTCCATAAATATTTAACGAAATTAGAGTACTTTGAGTAAAACTCTAAAATTTGATAACAAGTCGCCATATTTTTTAAACAATTGAAAGTATGAAAATTTTTGTTTTACGAAAGTTTCTTATTTTTTCATTATCCTTACAAATATGTACTTTTTGATACACCATTCCATTTGATTTTACTGAGAAACGGGTATGTACCCCTCAAACTACCCCCCAAGGAGCGGTTTTAGGGGGTTGAAAATATTTTCCTGAAATTCTTTAGGGTCGATATATATAGTAAAATTTTTATCCTAACTCTCTATCTTCAATAGTTTGGGCGTAAAACAATGCCGGACGCACTATTGGAGGACCCTGTATATGTGATTTAAATGTAAAGTAGTGAAAATTATTGTTTGTATAGTTACGTATGATTCTAATTCTTATTAGGGTTCCGTAGAAAACTAGGAACCCTTATAGTTTCTCCATGTCCGTCCGTCCGTCCGTCCGTCTTCAAAAATTTTGAGATAATAAGATGAAATTTGATATACGGTCGTAGATTGATGACCCAAAAACAGAAATAATAAGATTTTTGAAAATAAAAATTTTTTAGACCCCAAAAAATTTGCACCTACACCATTGAGTGGGGTGTCGTTAGAAAGGTCTCCTAAAATGCAACAAAAAATGTATCAGAACTTTTTGATTTTAACCCTTTAATCACGATGTATTTGCTCTCCAAAGTCGTTAAAAAAGCGTCCCCCCCCTCTATTTCTAAACTATCAATTTAAAAAATCTGAAAAAATTCCAGAATGTGTCTTTTCATTAGTACTTTCACTGAAAATTATAACGAACATTATCAAAAATATTTTGGACCCCCCTTCTATAGACTGAAAAGTGAACTCTCATTTTTTTCTCCACTTACCCCCATTGAGTGGGGTGTCATTTAATAGGCCTCCTAAAATGCAATAAAAAATGTCAGATAACTTTTTGATTTCAACCCTTCAGTCACGAAATATTTGCTTTTTAATGTCGCTGTCAGAGCGTCCCCCCCCCTCTATTTTCTAAACTATCGATTCAAAAAATCTGAAAAAAATTCAGAATGTAGCTTTTAATTAGTACTTTCACTGAAAATTATAACGAACATTGTCAAAAATATTTTGGGCCCCCCTATCATAGATTGAAAAGTGAAGTCACATTTTTTTCATTTACCCCATTGAGTGGGGTGTCATTTGATAGGTCTCGTAAAATGAAATAATAAAAGCCAAATGACTTTTTGATTTTAACCCTTCGGTCACGAAAATTTTGTAAAAAAACTATTTTTTTATAAATCGTAGTGAGAATGACTACGGAACCCTATCATGTGCGTGTCCAACAAGCACTTGCCCGTTTTTTTTTTTTTAAATTGGCTTGATATTTCTATCACAAATTTACGTTTGATGCGTGAAATATTACTCAAAAACTTGTAATTTCAGATTTCGTTAAAAGTATGTTTATTATATAGAAAATGTCGTGAAAAGTTGAAATTTTCAAACCGCAGGTCTGTATCTATCAACGTTCTCGAGATATGACCTTTTAAAGTTTTTGTTTTTTCAAAATTTTGGAGAAAAATGGCCGTAACTTTTGAACGAGTGGTCGGATTTGATTTTTGTCGACGGATTTGGAATCAGCGTACCAAAATTTATATAATGACATATATAATTCTTGAAAATTCAGCAAAAAAAAATTATCAAAAATCGTCATTTTTTTAAGGTATACCCCTTGCAAAAATCTCGATTTTCAGCAAAATTTTTTTTTTCTAATTTGAAAGTATTAAACATGTCATTATATAAATTTTGACACGCTGATTCCAAATCCGTCGACAAAAATCAAATCCGACCACACGTTCAAAAGTTACTACTATTTTTCTCAAAAATTTTGAAGAAACTAAAACTTTAAAATGCCATATCTCGAGAACGTTGATAGATACAGACCTGCGGTTTAAAAATTTCGACTTTTCACATCATTTTCTATATAATAAACGAATTTTTAACCAAATCGAAAACACAAAAAATTTCAGTCAAATTTAATGTTTCTTTATTTAACTTTTCATAGAAATTCAACTCAAACACAAGAAAAAATAAAAGGAGATCCAAAACTAACCCACCAGAATAATATATATTTCTACTGTATGATAAAATTTGCATACCAATGATCTTGTAACAGTGGTTCTTAAACTAAGGTCCGCAGATCCGCTGAACTTTTACCGGAGGTCCGCGAAACATATTTGGCATAAATTAAAGTCAAATTTACACTTCTATTAACCAGTGATTAAATAGTATTTTAAATTCTTTATTTTTCTGTCAGGTGGAGATCCTTGAAA
Source organism: Sialis lutaria (assembly GCA_949319165.1). NCBI lineage: Eukaryota > Metazoa > Arthropoda > Insecta > Megaloptera > Sialidae > Sialis > Sialis lutaria. Next base: position 29,720,345 of record OX439234.1, read on the forward strand.
AATAATTGTTCAAAAGCGGGTCCTTAGACAACAAAAGTTTAAGAACCGCTGATTTAGTAAATTTTCTCAGCTTTAAAATGCTTTTACAAAAATGGTTGTCACATTTTTTGATACTGAGATATTCGAGGTTGCATGAAAAAAGTACCCTATTAAAAATATTCTTGATCCCACAATATTGATACAAAACACCTGAAAAAAAATTTATATTTTTTTATAAAAAACAAAAACTTTTCCCATGTCAATTTTTCTCAAAAGTTTGTTTAAAAAAAAATCTCAAAAATAAATTATAAAAAGTACGTTCAAAACCTAAACGTATGCAAAAAAAAATAAAACAAAAAACAATTTCTCAGCCAAATTAAAAGATTTTTATAGGAATATTTATTCAAATACATAGAAGATAAAGATAACAAGACATGTTCTTTGATGGAAATGATAGAAAATTGTAGAGATTAAAAAATGGTTAATTTCTATCATTCCAGAAAAAAAAAGATTTCAAATTAGTAAATTTTTGACCAATTTACAAACTTGAAAACAGGCTATTTTTTAGGTATCCCCTTAATTAATGTGCAGAGGGTACGTGTATACGTAAAATAAATCAAAGGACCCCGCACATTCCTTATGGGAACTGGCTTTCCGTGAAAATCGCTAAATTTTTGGTATGTTGTAGTTTATGTGATGCTGATCAAAAGCTATCACAGGCACAACCTCGAAAAATGAGCCGTTTCGGCGATAAAAAATTTTCATGAAAAAAAAATTTTTTTATCTTGTTTTATTTGAGTTTTTATTGTTTTAATGCTTTTTTGGCTATTCTAGTTTTTCACTTATGCTATTTCAGAGGTAAGTTGTTATTAATGATATTACAATGATGAAAAATGTAATTCATTTTTTTACTAAAATGTGTAAACAACAAAATTGATAAAAATTAAATTGAAAAATTAAGATTTATATTTTGTTTCATTTAAGTTTTCAGTGGTTGCTTATCAAATCACATAACAACCACTGCAAACTTAAATGAAATAATATAGATGACAAAAAAATAAATGCTGTTCAAATCATCAATTATTTTAACTAAATAATAAAAATAAATTCCACTAAGGTATTTATGTAAACTAGTAATGATATATTATAAATGTGAGTTATTTATAACTTTAAAAATGTTAAAAGATCTAAAACTTAAATAAAACTTTAATTTCAATTTTTCATCTTCAAAAATTTTTATCGCCGAAACGGCTCATTTTTCGAAGTTGTGCCTGTGAGAGCTTTTGATCAGCATCACACAAACTACAACATACCAAAAATTTAGCGAATTTCACGGAAAGCCAGTTGCCGTAAGGAATGTGCGGGGTCCTTTCAAGAAATTATTTTTAATAAAAATAATATCTTCAATAACAAATCACATAATAAATTAATATCACCACTGTTAAAAACCATTAATATATTCAACGATTGAACAAATTGCATTAACAATAAGTGTGGTACCTATACACTTCTGATTGATTAAAGAACTAAAAATAGATCACGTGATAAAACAGAATTATTTGTTGACAATAGAACTTTTTTGAAAATTCTGCATGTTTTTTTTAAATTTAAATAGATAATTGTTTAAAAATATTTGCGGAAAATGTCTTGACGAGGTGTGGGTTTTGCATTTTCACAGAAAATTCCCTGTCTAGCAAAATTTCCTGACTTTCCCGGTTTTCCAGAAACTGGCCACTCAATGTATTTTTATATATTTAAAATCCTAAACATGCTGAAATCGGAAAGCCTGATTTTCGGGCGAGAGTAGAGGGGCTTCGCGCATGCAAAAACTAATAAGCAAGTAGGTATTGTAGCTAGTCATTAATGTCATTATCGTTTGATTTTTTTCAAAATAAATATCGTATGTTTTTCGGTAATAAATATCGGTTATTGTTTGGTGATATGGGGCCCCTATCAATCGCGGGCCCTGGGCTTGTGCCCAGAGTGCCCAGTGGGAAAGAGGGGCCTGCTTTCAGAATTGCAAAAAAAACACTTTTTTTTTTCATTTTTATTCAATCACGGTTTGGTCATAATCTCATAATAAAAGTTTAATAACACAAAAATTATATTATAGTGTTACTTTGGACTCAATATATTTTGGTATTTTGTTTAGTTTCATAACCAGGCATTCATATCCTCTCTTGAAAAAACAAATCTAGATATATTTTAAAATGCGTTACTTGATTATAATTATAATCATATTTATGTATAGTTATTTTTATTAATTAACTATTTAACTTAATTACATATATAATGTTTATTTATTCAAATTGTATCGATAATATTATTTCTTATTCTTGATGTACTGTGAAACAATTATTTAAAATAAATATTGTACAAATATGCGAACAAATAGTTAATAATTTTTAAATGAATCATTGATTGTCATACCGACCGATAATAGAAGAATGTTAAATGGTATTTTATAACATAATTTTTGTTTTCATAACTAAAGGAAATCCGGTTATTGTAATAATGTATCAATTTTTTTCAACAAAAGTTTTAAATTAAGTAAGCTAGGATCGTGTTTCTTTTCTTTTTGTCGATATCATAGAAATATGTAATATAAACGTATGTAGTTGTACATGTATAGATAAATACATTTTGATAGAGTAAGGTGTGATAATAGAGGGTTCTTTTCTTGCAGAAGCTTCAGAAACCAAAGCTAATCTTTCGGAACGAGTAGTTTTCTCAAAACCAAAACCTAAAGTCGGAGCTGTTGTAACAAAACGATCTACCTCACCTAGTGCCAAAGGCAAAGGTCCCAAAGAAAAGAAACAAAAGAAAACCAAACAATTGTTGTCATTTGATTGTGAAGAAGACGAAGATAATTGAAGGTTTGTTCTTGTTTTTACTTATGTTATATAGTGTATTATTTTAACTTTTGACTTCAATATTCCCTGAATTATTGAAAATTAATTTTCTCATCGAAAATATTCGATTGACCTTTAAATTTCTTTGGGCTTTTGACTTTTATTAATTTACCCTACTCAGTAAGTATAAAATCGGGTAAAAATTGTTCAAGAATTAGTACATTAAAATATAACAGAATGTTATATGAGTCTTCGGTCAAATCCGGGTACGAAAGAAAAGTGAAAACCGCAGTTTATGACAAGTTATAAAAAAATATTACCCTTTCCTTGCATCTAGACTATCTAGAGTTCAGTTTATGATCTTTCGGTGACTTTTTTACGGGTTTATATATTTGGGTGTAGTAAAATTACGAAGAAACCCAGTGAAAAATAAATAAGTTCACTCAATCAACTTATAATATTAATTAAATAAACAAATAATTATATAAGTTGTGACTCATTATGTCTTGTGTGTCAGTCCGTTAACTGTCAAAATAACATAACTATAGAAACAACAAAAATTCATGAAACATAATGTTTCTATTTTATGTTGTTTTTTATTAGTTTTTAAAGTTAAACTTTTTACCCAAAAATTATATTTTTTTCTGCAAATATATTGATATTTCCAATGATCATAATTCCGTCTACGAATTGAATGTCACCTACAGCATGAATCTAAAGTCAACAATTATCAGAACATCAATATTTCGATTTTATATTCAACTAAAAATTTCCTTCGGTATATAGTTTTTATTCAAAAATCATAACCTTTTAATTTTTATACATTTTTTTATAAAATTACCAATTGTAATTTTTTCTCGGTGCATACCTGACCTAATTATTCAATATTAATTGTTGGTTTATATATTTATAACTATTATAATTCAAAAAATAATTAAGATCAAAAAATTTCAAATAAATTTGTGAAGAACTTATTATATTCTATATAGGTTCCCTAATAGATTTCTTTTTGTCTTAATTATTCTTTGAGTTATGAATATCCTAAGATGTATAACATTTTCTTTATCTGCGCAGATCAAGATTTGATTGATATATTGTTCATAATTTGAATAGTAATTGAATTAAAAAAAATCCAATGAATCTTATAAATAATTCATCAATAGAATTTGTTTTTATCTCAACTCGAAAGTTGTCAAAACTTAATGTGTTTTTCATAAATATTGTGTTGTTTTTTTGTTTACCTTTAAACCGTTATAACTATTGCAGTTTTCAAGTTTTTCTAATTTTACTGTTACCAACGTATAGAGAATTTAAATTAGATACGGAAAATATAAATATCCTATAAAATTATTGGATCAGTGCAATAGCAGCGCGAATTAAACGGGAACTGAGACAAAAATTGAGTAATCACGTTTCGCACATAAATAGGTCAAACTGTAACCTGTAACGACCGTATCTCGGTCAATTTTTATTGTACCTATCGGAATAAAATAAAAAACACATTAAAGGTCTAAAACAGAGCAACAAAAAACAATTGAAATATGTTTCAATATTATAAGTTACTTTAATGTTGTTTACGAAAAAAACTTTTTCACCCCTTTCACCCCCTACAAAACTACCCTTGCAGCCCTTGGCCGACTACGTTCAACGATTTCTTAAAGTTTAGGTCTAAAACTACGTATGTATACCAATATTCGTTGATGAAGGAATTATTGTGTTAAAAAAATATGTTTACTTATAGTCTGTTTCATTTAAGTTTGCAGTGGTTGTCGGAGGATTTGACGGTATGAATCGTGAATCGTACCGTCAAATCCCCCGGCAATCACTGCAAACTTAAATGAAACAGACTAGTTATGTGGAAAAGAAATATTTTCACATAAAATGGACCTGATAGGTGGCACTAGTGTCGAGATATTTACGAAAATGTGTATTTATGGTCTAATTTTTAAACAAATTATTTTTGGGCAAAACAATGTTTGTCGGGTCAGCTAAAACAACAAATACAACCCTCTATACGTGACAGGGGGTGAAATATTAACCCCCGTGCGAAACCGGGGCGGGTCCGCTATCTTCGCCATGATGTCTGTGTGTCTGTCTGTCTGTCGGTCTTTCTTATACTTCTTCCCGATAAAATATGCAATTACATAGTTCATAATATAGACAGAACCTAAAGATTTGTATATTACTACCATAGGTGGGCACAGTTAATCAAAAAGTTAACTTCGTTAATCGTTAATTCGTTAATAAAAAAGTTAACTTCGTTAATCGTTAAAGCGTTAAAATTCTGAAAATTTACGGAAGTTACAGTTAACCGAAAATGTAACGAAAGTTAAAGTTAACCGTTAAAAGTTGGCCATCCAAAATGTTTGAAGACTTTTTTTTTCTTTTTTGCTATTTCAACAACTTTCTTATGTACTTGTCATCAAACAACCAATGTAACGGACTAAAGTTAACGGAAGTTAACAAAAACGTTAACATTTTTTTGAGTTAACTTAAAAGTTAATCCGTTAAGCATTTTGTTAACTTCGTTAATTAACAATTAACGGATAAACGAGTTAATGTCCACCCATGATTTTTACTAATGAACCTAGGTTGTTTTGGGTCATGTTATCCTTAAAAATTTCATTGTTGTTGTAAGTAAAGCTGGGCGCGGGCCGTGAATTCTTCGGGTCACGGTCGTGACCCGCGTAAGCGTGAGCGATTTTCAAATATTGGATCGTGAGCGTGCGTGATCGTGAGTAACAATAAAACAATCGTACGTGACCGTGCGTGAGTAAATTTTTGTCGTGCGTGAGTCCGTGAGTCGTGACTATGAATATTTTTAGAATGATACGTTTGGATTCGTTTCACATATTTAATTGTTAATACGAAATGCTACAATTGATAACAATAAGAATTTCAAAGAAGAAGCACTGTAAAATTTAATAGTCAGCGTTGCCAACTTGAAATAAATTTAAAATCCCTCTGTCGACACGTTAATAATCCCCCAGATTTTAAAATGTACCTATTGGTTGTTACTATTACATATTACATACTATGTTTTATTTCCATTTTATCCATTTTTTTGTTATTATTTGCACGAAAAATGTAGTTTAAAAGAAATAATACAAATATAAAGTATACACATATTATATTGCACGAAAAAAAATTAATTAAAAATTGTATTTATTTCATATTATTGCGTGATCGGGCGTGAGTAAAAAAATACAATTCGTGAGCGTACGTGATCGTGATTTTTATTTCTGAGACCGTGAGTGAGCGGGCGTGACTAAAAAAATTTTGCTGGTGAGCGTTCGTGATCGTGAGCAAAAATTACTCACGCACCCAGCTCTAGTTGTAAGTAACCACTAAAAATCAATATGTATGTAATACATACAGGCGTAATCAAAAGTAAGGACCGGCAATTCATTTTCGTAGCTATCAATTATATTAAAAAAATGTCTAAATAAAAATTCAAGGAAATTCAGGTGCACTTTTTAGACAACTTTTTTTTCATAATTATAGTGTCAGGAATTTTTTTTTCTAAATGGCAACATAGATCATAATACATCATGTATTACTATTACTATACTTAACTTTTCTATAGTCTACTTTATTAGTAATTTTCAGTAACTGAAAATGTATTTATTTATTTTTCAAATGCACAGAAAGGCAAACATGACAAACGTAGTTTAATGATATCAAAAATGATCTATATATTGCCGCTTAGTAAGTAAAAGGTTTCATGACGTCAGCTACGAAATTATGAAGAAGAAAATTCAATAGGTTGTCTAAAAAGTATACGCTTGAATTTTCCATTGAAATTTTTTTGATATAATCGATAGTTACGTAAAAGCTACGTAATAAAAATGGGCTTGGAAAGAAAAAAAATATAGCTGCGTACTTTTATCAAAATAATCAATGTTACCTCTACTTTTAATTTTGTTGATATAAGTTTTTTGATTGAAATACATATATGTAATACGTATAATATGGTGGAGGCTCTACAGCATTTCAAATTCTTTTACTTATATACAAATAAGGGGTGTTTCGATTTTTTATTAGTTATTTTTATTGAGAAATAATGAATTAATACGTAATAAATGTATTTAACAATAATTAAAAATATGTATCTATTATTTATATGTAGATAGACGTGTATACATTAATATAAATAATAATAATAAAATTATGATCAATTATTTTTGTACGATAATTTCTATTTTAATAATTATTTAGGGGTACTTAACTTATCTATCTTTTATTTATTATTTTTATGTAGTAATTTAATAATTAATTCAGCTAGAAATATAATTATGTGTTTTTAAAAAATCTTAAATTAATTAATACGAATTCTCTTAATTTTAATAAAATTAAACCATATTTATTAATAGCATTTACTTTTATGGTAAAAAATATGATTTTTTTAAATTTATATTTTCATTTTTTTTTTATTGTGTATGAAAATTAACGTGTACTTATATTTTGAAGAACTATAAGTTAAAATTTCAAATTCATCTTCAAAATCTATTACTTATGTACCTACTTGTATAAAAAACGGTGGATTTGAATGAACAAAAACCAGATTTAGGAAACTTGGTCAATGTTAACAGTAAGCGATAGTTATTATTATAGCGAAAGGTGGTTCAACTTAAAAATACATATAAAATAAGAATATGAATTGAAATAACAGTTATTTGTACTAAACGCGTTGTTGAATAGATTCAATCGAGGAATCAAGCGTAAATAAATGTTTTCGAATATTTTTGAGAAAATAATTTTTATTCTGATTTAAAATTATTTTAATTCTTAACCACGTAGAAACTGTAAATGATCTACAGTGATCTACACACAAAACCCTATGTTGGATGAAAAGAAAAAAAATGTTATATGTTGTTCAAATTCTTCAAATTGATTAATATATGATAAATATGAATAAAATATATATATTTTTTTAAGTTTTCTTCCATCAAACATTTTATTGAATATGTTTTATTTATATGTAAATCTTCCTAATATCGTTTTATTTAATTTATTTAAATAATATTTATGTTAATTTAAATTATTTAATTAATGAAATTATTATTGGATGGTATCGTCATAATATGATTAAAATATAAATGATAAATGAAATATATCTAATAAATATCACTAATTGATTATTATTTATTTATCTATATAATGACAAGTTCCCTAAATACATATATGTTATACTGATTAGGGACAAAAGATAAAACATTTATCATACTATAACTTAATTATCTTCCATATCAGTGATTTAATACAATCACATATTATTATGATACATGTTTATTGTTTATGTATATTAATTATTTTTATACATAAATTATTGCTAATTATTTCTTTTCATTTAAGAGTTTTGATTTTTTTTATTATGATAACTTAATATATAATGGAAATAGAGAGTCAATTACAATGAATTTATTTATTTATTTATTTTATTTGATATATCATGATTTCGTGGAAACTTTTTTCAAATATACATAATTATAATAGGTATATTCTATTTTTGAAATAGTTCTTTTTATAGTATTATAATTTATTATGTTGGTGTTTTTTTTTGTTTGTTTTTTTTTTTGGCGCCAAAAGTAATTTTTGATAACTATTTTCTATTTGTTTGTTTAAATTAATTTGACATTATTGATAGACGACGGATTAGATCATTGTTTTGTATTGTGCTTATTATCTTTCGTGGGATTTCCGGACTTTTTCGACAAGGGGTCCAGAAAACCGGTGTTACGGTTTAATGCATTGTTCTTGACAATGGCCTTTTGATCTTGACAGTGAGCACGTGCTTTCTTGGCCACGTGGGTTTAGACAATTGGTACAAAATGATTTTGAACCAGTGGACATTTATAATAATCGAAATTATGTTATAATATAAAAAAGTGGCTGCGCGGCGCACATATCCAATAAATATAACTGTTTTTTTCGTGCGAGAGAGAGGTGAGATTCTATAAAATACCGCCAAGTATATCTGGCGCCCGTTCACCTAGTGTTGAAGTTCTCTTTGTTGTACTGTATAAAAGTTCTATGGGCCGAATGACTATTGGGCCAAACCATTTTCGAACGGAGGGAAGTCGGGTGTACTCTCGAAAGTAAGATATTGCGCGGGGTGTTCCCCTAGCCTAGCTCGCTTAAGCCTTATGGCGTTTCGCAGGGGTGTAATGATTTTTTACGGCCCGTCGGGGGCCCTCGGATGTAACAATTATATATGATTAGGTACTATGTAAGTCTATTCGCTCTTTTCCTGGATTTATTTGGTTTCATTTAGCCGATGTTTGAATCGAAGAGTGCATATTTTATAAAATTAACACTTTTCTTACTAATTAACGCTTTATAAGCCAAGTCTATTCGCTCTTTTCCTGGATTTATTAGGTTTCATTTAGCCGGTGTTTGAATCGAAGAGTGTATATTTTATAAAATTAACACTTTTCTTATTAATTAATGCTTTATAAGCCAAGGGGTTATCTGTATTCGATTGATAATTTGTAACTTTTATCAGGTACATCTAATTTTGTATGTGCATTTTTTATAAAATACTTTTTTATGGTTTTTAATTATTAGGTGATCTAATTTTTTTAAAGTAACTCCTCTTTTTAAATCTTAGTATCCCCCCTCCTCTTACCCCCCGATAATTGAAAAAATCAATAAAAATATAATTGATATGTTTTTATCATTTATTAGAAAGATATCATTTTTACGAATTGTATCTCTAATTTGGGGGTATTTATTATATTATAAATTGATTTTTATTGAGTACGTCACTGTATGGGTCACGTGACCGTTGGACGCCATCTTAGCAGTTTTGGTGGTAATGGTTTGTGACGTCGCTTAAAATAATTTTTCGTGATTTTCATTCAATTTTAATTGATATTATGTGAATAAAAATAGATTAACTTGTGGTACATGGTACGTGTTTGTGAATTTTCTTTTAGATTTTTAAACTTCCCGGGTTTATATGTGTATGCTCAAACGCTCAAGTTAACTTCATTCTTATTGGTGGCAGGCAGCTGTTTTCCCACTGCTTGGTTTTTTATTTGACTGGGATTTTAAACGCAAAGCATTTCCGATGATATATTCTTAACCTCATTTATAGTGTAGATATTACTTTATTTTACAGTTTATAAGGCATTCATAAAAAATAATATTTCATGGATACCACTCATGTTTTTATAATGTAATTATAATGTTATAATATAGTTGGTAGACATGACTCCTCAATAATTGAAATTTATATATATATATATATAACGTGTATATACACATACATGCATATAATAAATACTTTATGTTTTACTTTCAGAACTTTTATAATTTGTTATGGATTCACCTGTCAAGATGTTGGAAATAGAAGAAAATCCATGCAAAGAAAATAACCACGGTATGAATTTATTAATGAGTTATAAATTTAGTATGAATTAATTGTGTACTCTTCAATTTTAGGTGAAATCAGAACTAACGGTGATGTAAATGGTTCATGCGATGAGAGTATGGATAACTGTTCTTCTCCTGAGAGTACGCAACAACCAAATCTGGATTCTGCAAACAGTTGTGACAGCAGTAAATTTTCAGATAAACACAAAGTGCCTAATAGTGAAGTGCCTGACGGATCAATTGACAATTCGGGCGACAGTGAAACAGAAGATCCGGATGGTGACAGTATTACTGATGCAGATCAGAATGGCACTGCAGAGGAGTCGGCAGATGATGAATTTCCTGCATCAATCAACGGAACCGAAGATGACATCAGTATGGAATCTGATGGTGAACGGGTGAATTCTGTTAATCGTTCAGAAACAGCCGATCATTCAGATACTATTGAAATCCATTCAGATGCTCCGATTGAAGTCAATTCAGATGATGAATCTGAAACTGGTCGTAACTCATCCACATCCCATGAAATCGATAATGAAAAATCTACAGATAAACCAGAATCTATCAAAGATATAAACGAGTCCGGTGATGTCACTATAGTGGATAATGAAAGTGAAATGAAATCAAATGGCCGTGCGTGTAGTAGTCCGGAAATATGTGACTTAACTAAAGACAAAGACTCGTCTTGTGAAAATGTCTCGGATGTGATAAACCTCGACTCACCCCCCAAAAAGAAAAAGAAACCGAGCTTTGATAACTTCACACCTCGGAGAAGCACACGCAATTTGAATAAACAAAAGAGTTATGTTGAAACTGATGATGAACAAGCACCGCAAGATGCAGATGACGATATAGAAGAAATAACACCTGAAGATCCGTTGGCCGATCCATTAGATTCTACTTCTATAAAGAAGCATCGTTCTCTATCGATAACCACAAACTTGGGAGGCACTATCGTTGTCAAAGACACTAAAAAATTAGTTGAAATTGCTGCGACGTCCAAACCTACCCCGTCTGTTGGTAAAAAAGAACCGACTTTAGTAATTATAGATACAAATTCAATATTATCTGGGCGTGGACCTGTACCAGTGCCGGTACCAGTTACACATAAGCCTAGCATATCTTCAGCGTATTCAGTTTTACCAATGGCATTACCGGCACAAGGAGTATACCCGCCCAATATGAGAGCCACAATCACTCCAATCCCTTTACAACCAAAAGCTGTGCCTACTCCTCAGCCATTGCTTCCATCTCTCACTGATGACATGTATGTAGTAGAAGCTCCTTCGTTTATAGTTCCTTATGTATACGAGAAACCTCCAGTAAAACCATTGAAGGAATATGTAAAACAAATAGCAAAGGAAATTAGTGAAGAAGAAAAGAAAAAAGAAAGTGAAAAGAAAGAAAATGAAAAGAAAGAAAATGAAGAAAATGATAAAGCTGATGTGGAAATGAAAGATATAGAAAAACAAGATGAAACTGAGAAAAAAGATGATGAAGAATCAGAGGAAAAAGAACCCGCTGAAAAAAAAGATAGTGAAAAAGAAGTTAAAGAAAAAACAGAAGAAGAAACAGATGAAAAAATTGTTGATAAAGACACTGATAAAGACAAAGATACAGATGCAGTTACAGACAAAAATAAAGTAACAGAGAATGAATCTAAAGATGACACAGATGTAAAAACAGAAGAAACTACAGCGGAAAAAACCAAAACAGATGAAAAAGATGATAGTAAAGTAGATAGTTCATCTGATGTAATTGAAATTAAGTCAGATACTAGTGTAAATAAATCAAATTCATATTTTGATTTACCTTTAGGACAATTTTTCTTTAATATAGGTTTTAATTTAGTTCAAGAATATGTTCAAACAGATTTACTTAAACAACAAAAGAAGAAAAGGAGTAGAGAAGGAAATGCTCCTGCAACAAACATGGCGATTTCATCTCTTGTAAAAAGTTTAGAGTTCAGTAAAGAAAACAACGAGCCATACCATTTGGAACTAAAAAAATGTGATTATTGCAGTTTCCGTACTGAATCATCGTTAGCTCTAGCACATCATTTAGAAACACCCCACATGAGAAATTATATCTACCGGTGTAATTTCTGTCCGCTAGAAGTGCGTAGCCCTCATGATATTCTGTTCCATATGGAAGCTGAACACAACACAAGAGGCAGACTCGAAAGAGCACCTGCTTTCCATCAGTGTCCTAACTGCCCGTTCGAAGATAATCAAAAAGGAAAACTCAGTCGGCACATGTTGACGTGCGCTAAGAAATTCAAACCAGAGAGAAATCTAGAACCACCCCACGACTGGGAACCGCCTGCTAAAATTCCGAGAGTACAGAGAGGGAAACAACTTATTCCCAGTGCAACATCATATCAGACTGCTTTTGCGCAATCGAACAAAAATATTCCTATTATGCCTACAAGAATGCAAAGTCCCATGATGGCATCCAGGCCTAGGGGCAGACCTGCAATGTTGGGTAAAATGCCCATCAGACAGGGTATGATTTATCGACCAACTACAACACCTGGTGGAGGCCAAGTCCTGGTACCGACCTCATATCAATATGGAGGGAACCAAATATACACGGTATGCCAATTTATTTATGTTTAAAATATCTATATAATAAGTTTTTAACTGCCGATATTTTATTTTCAAATATTTGTTGAAATGTATATATATTTTACAGATTCAGTTGATTTAAAACAATTTTTATTATGTCCGGTATAATCAAATTTGCTAGCATGTACTAAACTGTCAATGAACATTGAACTGTCATATAAGTTCCAAAGTGCTTACAAGCTGGTAAATTTTAGTAATTTCATTTATTATACTGGACAGTAGTATATCACAAAAATTAAAAGTGTCTATTCAAAGCCTTAAAAATATATTATGTATAATTCAACAAAATTGTATACAAAACATTTATATAACTGACCTGACATAACATATAAACAAGAACTAATTGTAATTTAAACATTTTGATTTTTTAAAGATATAGTTTCTTACACTCTTCTAAAATGTCATTATTTATTATATATTAATTTTATTGTAACCACAAAACATTTATAATAAGTACACTTTCATTTTTTTGCATTTGAAGCACTTGATCTGGTTCTTATTTCACATTTCTTGGCTTTACTTCGTGTGTTGGTAGCTGGAGGGCCTTGTTCAATAATTTTTAACGTCTCTGGATTATTGATAATGTTATTTACTAAAGGTTCAGCTTCTTGAGTGTATTGAAACAGGAACACTTTTGTGAATAGTATACATAACATAACAGCAGTTGTGATCCAGAATTTAATTCTAGCTATATCTTCTTCTATTTGGATATCATTGCCAAAGATGGTTATTAGCATTTTGTAACCATTTATTTAATAAATAAAAAAATACATTTAATTATGCAAAATTTGACAGTTACAATACCATTTATTATTTTCATAGTAACTGTTACCAATTTTTTTTTGTTTTAAAATTAAACTTTTCTCTTTATAGGATTTACATGAACATGTTATAATAATATTTATTTTTAAATAATGTTTACAATTTATGATTAAAATGCAAACAAAAATTGTTTTTAATAAAAACGTTAAACTTCTATCACGATATGTATAAAAAGTCAGTTAAAAAATAAATGAGAGCCACAAATAATAGAAATATTAATTTGCATTTTAATTGAATATTTTCCAATGTGATAAATTAATATTGTTGACATAAATATATAACAATGTATAATAATATGACAATGTATTGTTTGTTATGGGGTGGTGCAGGTAGTGGGCGGGCAGGGACTAGAAGTGGACGCACTGCGCCTGGCCACGTCCGGACAACCGGCTGGTTCCAGCGGGGGCTTTACCATACAGGTAACAACAGAACGCTGTTCTCTGCCCACCCAGCCCACACCCTGTCCTTCCACAATCTTCATCAGGGTATTTAATACAATGCAATCTAGTCCGAGTTAAATAACGGGCACAATTTTTATTTTTAATTATCGCCAAATAAATAAAATAAATTTAAAAAAATATAGTTGAAAAAGTTGCCTTTTTGAAATCATAAATAATAAAAAAAAATGGTCATAAAAGTTAAATATTAAATTCAGCATTAATGTTAATATCGTTTAGCTCATTGACTGATATTGTTTAGCAGGATTGTACTGTATTATAATGTTATACTCTACTCATTGTTGGTGCTTTTTTTTTAGGTATCCATCCATCTTTTTCTAGGAAATTTGTGTTCTGCATTTTCATCAATCGCTTATTATCATGTTTTGTGTAGATCGTATTTATTACAAATTCATGTACGGCTGGAAAGTTCTCGGGCTCAGGTACATTATGTTATTATAATTGCTCGTGCTATGGATCAACTCTTTATGAGTATATAAAGAAAAAATAAATTCATTAGTGTAATTATGTCTCATGTAATTAAATAATAAACCTCAAAGCACGAGCAGTTACAATAACATGAAATACCTGAGGACAAGAACTTTTCAGCCTCCCCTCATATTATTTATTTAAACATTAACACCTGAATGTTTTCCTCAGCTTGATGCTTGTTTATATTTTCTAGTTCTTATTATTATGTTATTTTTTATTTAATCTGTTTTATTTATAAACACTAGTCAAGTGCCACACGCCGATTTTCTTGAAACTTTTCACACAAGTAGAAAAAATTCGTATAACTGTAAGAGAACGACACTCATAAGTAGCGTTAGTTAGCATTGTGCTTAATGGAGTTAAACTTTTGAATGTGTTTTCTATCCTTAAAACGTCTTGTTAGCCAAAATAAAAAAAACACGTGTTTAATGTTTTTTAATGTACTACGTGTGTGCAAAGTTTCAAGAAAATCAGCGTGTGACACTCGAGTAGTGTTACTTGTTAGTTTATTCAGTATTCAGTAATAATTTTTAATTACTAATAAAATGTTTTCTGTTTGTTTTACTGTGATGATCGTGTTAACTGTAAAAAAATCATTTTGGAATGACTATAAATTAATAAAAACAATTGAAATTGCTAGATTCTTAGTTTCTGGGTATAAGTCATATCTTGTCTATCTTTACATAAAATATTATAATTTATGAAAGAATATTAACTAGAGATGTAACTAACACCCAGAAACCAAATGTCAAGTAAGGGAATCATTGTGGACATGTAATATCTTGCTCTGAATAAGATTAATTGATTTATTTGTTGTGATAGGCTTCGTCGTCACCTGTCAACAAACCGCAGAACAAGGTGGTGCATCAGCCGAGCATTTCGATAACGCCGTTGCCACGGCAACACGCCGCTCCGCCCGTATCTATGCCAAATGCAAAACCCGGCGAACCGAACTCAGGAAAAGCAACGTTTGTCATATGCGAGATCTGTGACGGCTACATCAAAGATCTGGAACAATTGCGCAATCATATGCAGTGGATACATAAAGTGAAGATCCATCCTAAAATGATCTACAACCGACCACCGTTGAATTGTCAGAAATGTCAGTTTCGGTTTTTCACAGACCAAGGTCTTGAGAGGCATTTGCTCGGATCACACGGTCTGGTTACTAGTTCAATGCAGGAAGCAGCGAATAAAGGAAAGGATGCTGGAAGATGTCCAGTCTGTGGAAGGGTAAGTCCTGTTATTCTTCAATATTCTTTATATTACACTAAAGTACAGGGATTTTTGAAGATTAGGGAAAAAATAAAACTGAACAGAGTTTGACAATAATGATTGTCTAATGAAATATTGAGAGGGTTATATATTCATTTAAGTCTTTTTGCAGTTTGAAATAAAATTATTATTATTTTTTTCTAGGTGTATCAATGGAAATTACTAAACCACGTGTCCAGAGATCACAAAATCACATTAAAACCGGCGCATTTATCATATAAATGTACTGTTTGCACTGCCACATTCGGAATGTACAAACAATTTGAAAACCATGTGTATTCAGCACATAGCGTCGTTGCTAAAAGAGTTATTGATAAGAAGAACAGTTCTCCCTCCCCAAGGACTGCTACAGATTCCCTCCTTAAACCACTGAAAATAAACGATGAAATAACCATAATACCGCAGCCAGCAAAACCCAAAGCTAGTACATCGTCTAGGACAGAATCGAGATAAGGTATTTGCTGTTTATTGTAAAGTGTTAAGTTTTAACAATTCTAATTAGTGTTGTTTTATTTGCAGTGTAGTGGACTGAAGATGGCAGCGTAATATAAATTAAAAATACTTAGCAGAATTAAAACTGGACGGTTGAACCAGTGTGGTTTTGCAATTAATGTACAGGGCCTATGAATCGATTAACGTTGTATTTAAATTATTTACTGGGAATCGTGTAAGGCTCTTTCTCAATATTGTAATTAGTTATCTTTGGAACATTAGTTTTCGAATAAAATACAATTAAAGAATGCATTTTCGGTAATATTTATTTATGGAAATCGTCATGTCAATGAATATATTTTCAACATATTATAGATAATATATGGTACAGGCAGATTTTTATTGAAGAAGTAAACTATTGTTGCACTTATATGTATATTTCAGTTGGACTTTTCCAGTATTTGATTCTTTATATTTATTCTGCTGTGTTGTATGTAAATAAAAAATGCTTGTACTTTCAAAAGATGTAGAATTTCAGTGTTCTTTTTTAATTTTATTTTTGTATCAAAAATTTATTTATAATGGCCTTATTATTTTACATTTTCATACAATATTTGCAGCGAGTTATTTCAGTTTTTAATAAATTTTATTTATAGAACTTTTTAATATCATTTTATTCATTCCACAAATTATAATCTTCTTTTCCAACAGTATTATTATTTAAAGTTTGGTTTCGTTTGTGATATTCTAATTTGATTGAAACTAAAAGTTTATTCTCATATAAACTTCTCTGGGTAACAATTTCTATAAGCACTTATAAATACTATTGTAAATAATACAAAATATTAAAAATAAATATGAATCTACATATTTTACAAAAATGATGTTTTGTACATTATTTTTTTTCTGTCTTTTCAATGTTTTTATTGACCAAAGTATTGGAAAAAAAATAATAAAGTGTTATAATTTCTAGAAACTTTTTTTTCTATATTCTTTAACATTTTATAACTTTCAACCTACACTCGTTCAAAAAAATTAAATATATTTTTTATTTTCTTAGAAAGTTATGCAATATTCAAATACCATAGCTGTAACTTGAGTAAAAATGATCGCAATTGAATTTTTCAAAAAGGAAATTAAAGTTTGAAATCTTACTTTTATAATGTTTCGAAGGATTAATTAAGTAGTGATTTCAAGTTTTAATTTCCTTTCTGAAAAATTTCATTTTGATCATTTTCACCAAAGTTACAGCTATTTGAATATTGTATAATTTTTGGGAAAAATAAAAAATGCCTTTAATTTTTTTTGAGTACTGTATTTTATTTAAAAAATAAAATGTATTTGGCAAAAGATATTTATAAATTTATTATATTTAAATAATACCTTTTTATTTTAATAATTCTTAAAATTGGTAAGAACAGTGTTGATATGGAAATAAAAATCAATGTTGGATCCAAGAGGAACTTCTCCTCCTGGTGACATAAAATATAACTTATAAAATAAATTCAATACCAATGTAATATCAAATAATACACTAACATTAATGCAGACTAGCATTTTATGTCAAAATGAAATAAAAATGCTACCTTGCCGGAGTGAACTCTGGATTCAACACTGATAAGAATAAAAAGACAAATAAAATAACATCGTTAATATCAAATTGTTTTATTATAATTATTACATTTAATTAAAAGTAAATTTTCAAAGTTAGTACAGTGGCGGTGAAAAATTTATTTAAGAAGAATTTTTCATAAGCATTTATGAATTTTAAAAATACCTATACTAACTTTAATTTGTGTAGGGTATACGTGCATTCAACCCCCCCCCCCCTCCCTCCAGATACGTCAATGTAATAGGAATTTGATATCTTTTTATTTTAAATATAATTCGTTTTTTCATCCTTGTTAGAATCCACAACTGGTACTATAGCTGGTACTTCACTATTTTCCGTAGTAGATGGATATTTTTCACTATTATTGTTAACTCCATGCAAGGGGTGGAAAAAGCTCACGTTAATTTCTTCAAATCTAGAAATAAAATTTTACAATTTGAATTTCGCGCTTTATTATTTAAATGCACATTGTAGTATTTTTATTGTTGAAATGTTTGTTAATTTTAAAATATCACTAAATTTAAAACACATTCAAATTTTGAATCTTGATTATTGTTAAACGTATTTTTTTTAAATCTTACCCTTCGTTTATTTCGCCTGTTTTGTTTTCTCCAGAATCTTCGTTTGTTAAAATCCCCACTTCATATACAACTTCTTTTATAACGTACCTAGAATAAATAATTAATAATATATTTTTTTATAAAACCGATAGTGAATATTATTTACAAATTCTTTGATGTACTATTGTTATTAATTTGCGTAGTTGTCTCTAAAGATTGATTAATTTCTTCATTTTTTATAACGGGGTTCGCTGCACAACTTAAAATTAAAGTTAATAAAAATAAACCGTTTAATTCCATTTAAAATATATAAATTTCAAAATAAGAAATATTAATATTTGTTCCTTTGTTTGGAACAATTATTATTAATTGTTATTGTTTTCAGTCCAACGTAAAAAATCAACTAGATTTGAAAAGAATTATTATTTTTATAAAACACAATATGTAAACAGAAATGCGATATGAAATTAGCAGATTTAAACCATTTATTATCGAGTATATATAAATTAATATGACCTCAGAATTCGTACCTGTGTATAAGTCAGGAACGTTTTCTGCGAGGGGTACGGATTCAAATGAGTTTACATGTACTTAAATTATTAAATATTAAATTAAATGACATAATTATAAAAAATATTTTATTTCCAAAATGCCGTCTCGTGTGAAACCCTATTTAACTGATTATATAGTTCAAAAGAAGCATGATTATACTCGCAAGATAGGCAATAATATTGTCCTCTATGTAGACACATCGAATTTTTAACTATTTATTATTTTACAATAATTTTTGAAGATATTCACGTGGACTTTTTTTCTTATTTCTAATCATAGGACCGGAGTATATATTTATTTTGTGTAAATTGAAGCATCCGTATTGAGTAAAATTCTGCATGTTTTCTTTTGCATCGATATTTCTCTGCCTAACTCAGGAAAAAGTTAATGAACAAAAAAATACTAGGTAAAACTCAATGGGCTTATTACTGGCCCCATATAGCCCTGGTCTAAATTATAATTTTGTTTATACTGGAAATCGATAATACCTACTTATTAATACTAAACTGTTCATCGAATTTCATAACTGTATCACATTGGGGTCTCGAGATATTAAATAAAAACTAATTTTTGATAAAATTTTCGAAGGGCTGTAGTTCCCTCACGAAAATTTTCCGGACACATGTTCATATAAAGTTTTTTGCTTAAAATATATTTTTTCAATTTTTTTATTATAGATTCGGTATTCAGTTCCCTAAGTTCTCGAGATGTTTTGATAAGACTCCGGAGAGTTCTTAGATGATGTAAGGAACAGGCTAGATTACATAATATTATTATAATAATCAGGATTTTTTTCATACAGCATCGCAATGTAAAAGCGCGGACATAAGAATGTTGCAGCAATGTTTCAGGAATATTGCGAGCAATATTACTGATGAAACATTTCAGCAATATTACATGCTCTATGGGTATAATAGAGTATAGGTATTGATATACATAAAAATATACAACTTACTCCCCCTTCTATGAAAAAGTACATACGTCTATGATACGTACCTATTATGAATGAGTCATCAAGAAGTAATAATATGTATTAAATGATTACTCATAATTTTTATGACCTTACATATTTTGTATATGTTTATTGCAAATTGGTAACACGAAGGAAAAATTAGATCCAAAAATAAATAAAGCAAGGTACATATTGTTATATTATTAATATTTATTATTAGATATGTTGCATATCAATTCGCTAGATCACCTCTAAGGAAAAAGGGCCTAATCATTGAGTAAAGAATAACAAGAGAAACAACGTATATGGGAGACTTGAAACGCAGTAGGTATATGAACCATGCACTTTTTGAGCATCAGGAAGTGCTGGTACCTATTGATAAAATTATTAACTAAACGAATGGTTGTCGACTCTACTAAAATACCCAACCTACCAAAATTTTAGCTCCGCCTACATTGAAATGATTTACAAGCGCAAAACACTGGAGTGAGTGTCTCAAGCATATATGTATTACATATATGGTCTCAAGTCTCAAGGTCTTTCGTGTTTATATCAGCCGCCAAACGCGCCAAACTATATACATACAATTATACGACATTATTCTATTCGTTATGTATTATCTCTTTTCTTATGACGAACGGCAAATACAATTATTGCATTTATTATTTCATAATTTTGCTTTAAAATTGGTATGTTAAGTTTGAAACTTTTAAGATTTTAATTTCATTTGGTATCAATATGATGTTAATAATAAAATAAAAACAAAGTTATTTTACATATACAAAATAATTTTGCTTTAAAATAGATTGTTTAAAGTTGTAAGAAATATAAATTTATGACGCGATGTTACATTACTGATGATGTAAAAAAGTGAAAATAAGAACGTACAATCATTATAATATTATTTATATTTCTCAAAGTTTGAAAATCTTTTGACCTAGTATAATGTTTACTTTTGGAATATAATGCATGTCAGTCAAATGGGGGGGGTCTATTCAGCACCATAACTACCACCGGGGTCCAGGGGCCCCCAGGGTTGCCAGATTTTTCAAATGCTCCGGCGGGACATCTTCGCAGGGGGGGGGGGGGGGGTAGTGATTTTTAGGTTACAGAAAAATTCATTTTATTTTATTTTTTTAACATACATATCACCAATAATTGTTTAAATTAAGTCCGTTTATCTATAAATATATTTACTGAACAAACTTTAAAAGTTCATTAACCACATTAGTACTTTTGTGGACTTGTAACGCTTGTAACAAACTAATATTCAGGTGACAAAATGTTAAAAAATATTAGTTATATTTATTATTAGATTGAATTGATTTTAAAATATGAGAACCCTCTTTTTTTAAATGTACATTATGCACATACTTTTCAAAAATTAACAAAAATTAAGAATGATGTTTAAGCGGGACATTTGAATTTTTGAGCGGGACGCGGGACTAACTATCCTGGAGCGGGACAATCCCGCTCCAGGCGGGACGTCTGGCAACCCTGGGGGCCCCCGAGCATAGGAGATTTTTGAGAAAAAAAAAATTTTTAGACCCCATTTCCATGAAAGGAAAATTATTTTCAAAAAATGTGGGACGTCGTTAGAAAGGCCTTCTAAAATGCAACAAAAAAATGTATCAAAACCTTTTGATTTTAACCCTTCAATCACGATATATATTGTATTTGCTCTCCAAAGTCATTATAAAAGCGTCCCACCCTCTACTTTCTAAACTATCAATTCAAATAATCTGAAAAAATTCCAGAATACCGGGTGTCCCAGATAACTTTTCCAGCATGGGGATCTCAGTATCTATAAGAGATACAGGTTTGGTTAAATGAGATGAATTATTTGTAAGAAAGGGGTGAGTATTACTACACCAAAAAATATTCATAATTTTATGTGGTTTAGGCGGTATACTCAAAAAACTGAAAATTCTAAATTTCTTTAAATGGCTATAACTTTTTTGTCACAGTGGATAGGTACTTTTAGTAGACGGTTTCTCAAAGCACTTTTTTGTGTAGAATCGATTGGTGTATTTAGATTTTTTATATCACTTTTAGTTTCCGAGTTATGAGCCATAACTTTAGTTTTTCTTATGGGCCGCTAAGTTGGCTATGGCATATTTTACTCTACTTGTTTTTTACTCTACTTTACAACGATGTGTCACTTGCCATACTTATTGTCAAAAATGCTTCAAATAAAAGTTGTTTAGTTTTGAGGGGGACCCAAAATGGCGTTATTAATTTTTTATTTTTTGGGCCTCTTCATGGTCAAATAGGCCCAACTTTTTTTTTCAAATGGAAACCTATATTTTTTATTACGGTATCTTATTGTTTGAAAAAAAACAAGTAGCTTTTGTTTCAAAAAATTTTTTGTATGACTTCATTTTTTTTTAATATTAAACAAAATAATTTTAGATTTTTACTAATTTTTTACTCGAAACCCATTAACTTTAGAGGAAAAGTGTAAAACACAAAAAAATGTTTATTTTAATAATATGTTATAACTAGCGAAATTATTTCAGATTTTTTATTTTATTTTTTATTTGCTTTAATATTTTGAAGAGCAAAAGTTATCAAAAAATCCTGATATAATTATCCTAGTTATATCAGATTAAAATAAACATTTTTTGTTTTTTACATTTTTCCTCTAAAGTTAATCGGTTTCGAGTAAAAAATTAGTAAAAATCTAAAATCTAAAATTATTTTGTTTAATATTAAAAAAAAAATGAAGTCATACAAAAAATTTTTTGAAACAAAGGCTACTTGTTTTTTTCCTAACAATAAGATACCGTAATAAAAAATATAGGTTTCCATTTGAAAAAAAAAAGTTGGGCCTATTTGACCATGAAGACGTCCAAAAAATAAAAAAATAATAACGCCATTTTGGGTCCCCCTCAAAACCAAACAACTTTTATTTGAAGCATTTTTTGATTTAATTGATAGATAAAAAAAATTAGGGGGTGATAGATTAAAATGGGACACCCTGTATAAACAACAAAATCCAATGATATAATACTAATAATAATCTTTAGGTTTTTTAACAGCTGATCAAAACAAAAAAGTTTTAACCAATAACAATATACCAACTTTATACCCGCGGGGTATATTTTTAATTAAATGTATATATGTAACTTTTAAAAGTTTCCACGATCGTCGAATTATTTCTTATATTTTAGATAATTAATTAATATGCGTGTATCAATCATTTACTAAGTAATTAAAAAATAAAATTTTAGTACTAATCACAACGTGTGAAATAGAACAAAAACCGTTCATCGACACGACTAGAAAAAAAAACAATAAATTATAATGTTGGTTTGGGTAAGGGCGGGGCTTATGCAATGACAGCTGTCAAGTGCGGGGTGCGGGACAGATAATTTTGTATCCCGGCTAAGTTAGTACTTCAGGTTCCGGCCGCTAGATGGCTTTGGTGCTGCCACCTGGTGCCTGGAACCGCGTCCTCGCTTCAACAAAATGCATTACGTTGATTCTCTTGTTATTCTTTACTCAATGGCCTAATGCACTTCTTTGTCTGTTTATATTTTTATATGGTAGGTAGGTATACATCATTTAATAATAAAATTAAGATTTAATTATATATTTTTAAACATTTTTTACGTTTTCTTACATGCAATAGCAGGGCCGCCGAGAGCCAAACCGGACCCCGATGTAATAATCTGTAATATAAACTCGGGGAACCCGAAGCAGAGCGAATACCTTTTTTTTTATCAAGTCAATAATTGAGGAAGTATTAAATGTGATCTTTTTTTTCGTCATCCAATATTTAATATCTATTTCAAATAATTTTCAATATTATTATAATACATTCGTTCCGGGCCCCGATTTTGCATCGTCTGCATCGCCCTCTTGTCGGCCCTGTGCAATAGTTCTTTTAAAAGTTATTTTTCGTTATTATCAAATAAATACATCATACGAAATGTATGTATATTATTGTAAAAAATAATGTAATTTGTACTAATATCTATTGTAAATACCATATTAGTATATCTATACAAAATTTCACAATATGACGCGTGTTTTGATCTTGCCAAGTCAATAACTAATAACTATGCAGTATAAATACATGAAAATTAGTTCAATTTTAGAGAGTTTTCAATCAATGTCATTACCTCCTTATATAATAACAAACAGAGTTTTAAAACTCTGTTTAAATTGGCCTTAATACCCAGGGCCGGATTTACAAATTTGCCGCCCGTAGGCAGTAACAAAAATTGCCGCCCTTTTCATTGAATAAAAATTAAAATAAGTGCATATTTTAATATTTTTCATATGAATTACCTTTTTTTTTTTTTTTTTTTTCGTTGTCAAATATTTTTTTTTGGGTTACTTTTCCCAAATATGCCGCCCCTAAATTTTTGCCGCTCTAGGCACGTGCCTACATTGCCTGCATGGTAAATCCGGGCCTGTTAATACCCTATTACGTGCCCCCAGGCTAAGGCCATATAATCACCCCTTTGCGGGGACCATATCCAGGCCCAAGATTATAACATTTTTCGTACTGAAACAATTTAA
Organism: Sialis lutaria; assembly: GCA_949319165.1. Taxonomy (NCBI): domain Eukaryota; kingdom Metazoa; phylum Arthropoda; class Insecta; order Megaloptera; family Sialidae; genus Sialis; species Sialis lutaria. The sequence continues at coordinate 29,744,844 of OX439234.1, forward strand.
AAATATATTTTTCTCTTAGTTAATGAATTTTGGTAAAGAGGGTCCAATCTAGTTTATATATTAACTCTTTTTCCCAAATCATCAAATAAAAGAAATGAAAATGAATGCGCTATATAGATAGTTAATTGAGGAAATTTTTTTCTGTAATATGTGCTACTAAAATTCAAATAACCTACACGTATTAAATCTCCCTTCACTACGAAAAAAAGTAAGTACTTAGCCGCATTGTTTGAAGAACCAACTCTATGAACATTTTAAAAGAATTATTAAATAATATGATGTTTATATCATTCATTATTTTCATAGCCCCTAAATGAGAGTAGGGTTCTAACTTGGGAGCCCAATGCGGCGAGCGAAAAAAAATGTTTTTTAATAAAATGACCAAAAAATTCATTCAAAGTAACCTGAGATTTTTTTTATTGAAAGACCGAAAAAAACTTGTCACCCACCAACAATTTCAGCTTTGGGGCCCGTGATAGAATGTGGGGGCTATGATTATTTTACATGTCATATCAATCATTTCTAAATTATCGTAAAAATTAGCACCGCTTAATATTTTTCTATAATATTTATCAATCTACATATTTAGTACATTAATTGATGTGATGATAATTCCCATTTACATTAACTATCTTATCTGTGTATAGAAATATGCAGATTAGATAAATGTACATAAAATAATATTTCTCAGTTGTAAACCAGATGATTATCCCTGCACAGTGCGATTGTTTATATTATTCGGGTAGTGATGTTCTGAAAAAGAGATAAATCGTAGATTAGTGCCAATATGGAACCTTCAGAAAGTTATAGTAACAGCAGTAAAACGAGTAAAACAATTCCTCGCAATATAAAGATTATAAGCGGGATTGTAGGACTGGTAAATGTTATTTAGTTTAAATAATTTAATTCATTAAAAGTGCAATCAGTGGCGTATCCAAAAATGTTCGTTATTAAAACAATTTGGTACTACAAAAATAAAAGTGTTTAAAGTTGTTGGAATTATAAATTTTACTTAATTAAAAATTGGCCCCTTCTTTGGATACGTCGCTGAATGTTTAATTATATATAGATATTAGTTATCCTGATTGATTTTATTATACTTAATAGTCACTGCAATCATTTTATCATATTTTTCTGTAAAATGAATCAATAATATGTTTTAATTTGATAAGGCATTTTTTTTTATCGTTTTAAACTTTTTTACATGTATGTAATATGGCTAAATGCGGACCCAGGGGGGATGGTTAACATGACCCCTCCCTGAAACCTCTAGCATTTTTTTGTCTATTTCATAGACCATGACTCCCCCATCTCCCCTTTTCCAAATTATAAATCTAAATCCGCACTTGCATAGCATTACTACATTTTACTTTGTGTTGTCTATATAAGAAACAACTTGCTAATTTTGTTTTATTATGCTAATGATACTAATTGATTTGAAAGAAACGAACAGAAATAGATTATATTTATATGTTTGCATTTCGATGTGATGTTTAAAAAAATCACGAATGTAGTATTTGTTAAATAAGTATATATATAAAAAATATCAATATCAATTTTTTATCTTGTGGTGTACGTACGTACATATATAAATTATGTAGGTATTTTCTTCAGATAAAGAAATACTTAAATAAAAATATGTATATATCTACTATCTACCAACATTAGTACTATTTCATATTTTAATCATAATCAGATAACGAAATATTTTTTGTACCTATAGATAAGATAAATAATTAATTTTGCATTAACTGTATAATTCATAAATAACAATATAAGACGAAACGTTAGTCATTAAAACCAAGATGATAATAGTTCACAATAATGTATAAATATGTAATTTGGCTCAGGCCAAAACCTACCCAAATGCTTTTTTGTATGTAGTTTATAAATGAGAAATTAGCGATCTAAAAGCAGTAGTGATATGTGTACACATTTGTATACCATAGAAAGGATAGTAACTTTAGATTATTGTAAATTAAAATAACTAATTAACATCCTGTAGGAAGAATTCCTGTAAAAAAAGTTTTAGTTCAAATCAAATTCTTTATAATATCGGATATATAAAAAACGATACATACCTGAAAGGGTATTCTTGTCATATGCGACCTACTGTTTTGCAAAGGGGTCATATTTTACATGAATGACGTAGATAGTTTTTTGCGATGAGGGGGGGGGGGGGGGGTATGACAGTATTAAATCTCATAAAGTTATATTGCTTATTATGAAAATCTTTTATGTGGTGCAAAGTACAAAAATTCATTTATTGTTAGATGTACTCATTATTGAAAAAATACTCTTATATCATAATCATCTTATAGTTTTTGTAGACTTATGAGGGGGGGGGGATTGATCCCCTTAATCCCCCTCTCCGATTTCTGAAGAATATATATAGTGCATTAATCGTTAATCGTTAATCCGTTAATCGTTAATTAACGAAGTTAGCAAAATGATTAACGGATTAACTTTTAAACTCAAAAAAATGTTAACGCTTTTTGTAACTTCCGTTAACTTTAGTCCGTTACATTGGTTGTTTGATGACAAGTACTTAAGAAAGTTGTCGAAAGAGCAAAAAAAAAACTTTCGTTAAAATTTCAAAATTTCAGGTAACTTTAACTTCTGGTAAATTTTCGAAATTTTAACGCTTTAACGATTAACGAAGTTAACTTTTCTATTAACTGTGCCCACCTATGCATATTTGAAAAATTAAATTCAAGTCAAGTAAGCTTTACTTAGCTTAAATTCTAGTAGAATTTTTGTTCTCTTTAAAAAAGGATCATCATTAAATTAAATTCTCCAATACTATCTTTTCTATCGTATTTCTCGTAAACGGTTGATCTTATGACTCATCCTGAATACATATTTTTTGTATTAAATAAATAACAATTAAATAAATCGAGGATACTTTACTCATCGTTTAAACTGGCATAACGGCTTAACTAACGTAGGAGCTTATCACAATTATATATTGTGTCAGACTGTTGTCATAAGTTTTAAATAAATTCGATTGCATTATCACAGTAAAAGGCACTCGAAATAATACAATTCTATTACTCATTATATCTTTATATTTATCATTAATAAAAGGAATTTATACCAGGGATCAGGGCAAACACTACTGGGTAAAATACATTAAGGCGACAGTTGAATTTTGTAAATTAGGTCAAACTTCTTCTGAAATTAGACTACCACTCAGAGCCCATACATCCTATCACGAACTCTCATATTTCAGTAAGTTTGAATGACCTTTTTTAGGTCTTTCAATTAAAATTTTTAATTTTAATCAATTATTTTTTATTTTGCCCGCAACGCCGCCACCCTCCTTAGCCGTAGGCCCCATGACCAGAGTCCTGTCAGTCTCCCCCCCCCCATGTTGGGGCCCTGCTACTAACAATCATCATCACTCGGTTACATTCGGTTTCGGCTTCGACCAATTTTAACCAAAAAATGCACCTTCGGCCTAAATTAAGGTTTCGCCGAAACCGAATGACGAAATGACCATTGTATTATTTTATATAGTTATTACAGTTAGGTACATAAATAAATGTTTTGTAGTGTTATTTACTGTTATTACTGTTTGTCTGTCTGTCTGTCTGTGCACGATTCCGGTTTTCACGTGGAAGGTATAATTTATGGATATTTTTGTGTAAATTTCATGAAGTCAGAAATATCTTCGCGTAAATAGTTAGTGATGTTTAATAAATTTATTACAGATTAAATTTATATCCCCGGGTAAGACCGAGTCCAGTACGCTAGTTCAGCTATGAAAATAAATATATCCCCTATTTTTTTAGCATATTATACAATTCTTTCGGTTTCAATCTCGGCTTCGGTAAAAAAATACCATCGGCCGTACGCTATTTGTTTCTTGTAAACTATTTTATTTACTACTTTTTTTTAGATTCAAGGATGTGCTTGGACGGCCCTGACGCTGCTTGCGGGTCTTCTGCTATCCTGTGCTGTAACCATAAAACAAAATGATGATGCATTTGGAAATGCGTTGCTTGATTATTTTACATCATGTAAGTCAATTTAATCGTTCCGAATTAAAAACTAAGAAGATACAAGAATGTTTTTAAATTATTGACAAATATTTTATATTTTTCGAAAGATCAAAATTGGCAAAAAGTTAATTTAAATGTTATCGCAATCGCGAGCGTCCGTAGAGGAGGGCAAATGGGGCATTTACCCCCTCTGGGATAGAGTGAATTGATAATGCCTATTAAAAAAATTAAATAAAAATTTATCGATTTAATTACTCGTCTACAAGCTTTGCTCCTTTGTGAACAACAATTTTTTTACAATGTTTAATTCATAAATAATTACAGGAGGGGTCTATGAACTTTGTAATTCCTTCAAAAGGGGTGTACATACAAAAAATCTTGGGAACCCCTGGTCTTGACCGATTTTTTTATAAAAGTATCTCGCAGGCCATATAAAATAAATAAAGTGCAGCAGAATTCAATATAAAATATTACAATTATTAACAATAAATATTGTATTGCAGCCAATTGTCCTGCACCTGGAAATAAGGCAGATCCTACCCATGCCCATGCCATTATAATGAACCATCTACATTTACACATTTGGTCATGGATCTATTTCGTATTTAGTTTTTATCAAATAGTTAGCTCTGGAATGCTTCTATTCAGTAAGTAAATACAGTACAATCTCAATTTATGAACATACAAGAAACGAAAAATTAAACAATTTAAAAATAATCATAAAATAATTTTATTGAAAAATAAAGACCATAAGTACGGGGCAGGGTACTATATAAATAAGTCACATAACTGCTTCTTAACTTCTTATATATGGTATATTTGCAGTCGCGCGTTCAGGCCCGGATTTACCATGCAGGCAGTGTAGGCACGTGCCTAGAGCGGCAAAAATTTAGGGGCGGCAAATTTTAGCGAAAAAAATATTGAAAAAATTTTGACATAAAAACCTAAAAAAAAAAAGATCTTCACATCTTCTTTATAATAATTGATACAATTTTTACATGAAAACCTAAAAAAGGTCATTGATATGAAAAACCTTAACTTTTTTATTTTTATTCAATCAAAAAGGGCGGCAATTTTCGCAACTGCTTAGGGGCGGCAAATTTCAAAATTCGGCCCTGCGCGCGTTGTAACGTTTGATATACATTAACATCATAGGTGGGCACAGTTAATCAAAAAGTTAACATCGTTAATAAAAAAGTTAACTTCGTTAATCGTTAAAGCGTTAAAATTCCGAAAATTTAACGGAAGTTAAAGTTAAACGAAATTTTGAAATTTTAACGAAAGTTAACCGTTAAAAATTAACCATGATCCAAAATGTTCAAAGACCTTTTTTTTGCTCTTTCAACAACTTTCTTATGTACTTGTCATCAAACAACCAATGTAACGGACTAAAGTTAACGGAAGTTAACAAAAGCGTTAACATTTTTTTGAATTAACTTAAAAGTTAATCCGTTAAGCATTTTGTTAACTTCGTTAATTAACGATTAACGAGTTAATTATTAATTAACGAAGTTAACAAGTTAACAAATGCTTAACGGATTAACTTTTAAGTTAACTCAAAAAAATGTTAACGCTCTTGTTAACTTCCGTTAAATTTAATCCGTTACATTGGTTGTTTGATGACAAGTTGTCAATATTTGTTTGAATAACGCAATTTACGGGGGGATTTGCAAATAATAACCATAGGTGGGCATTAACTCGTTAATCCGTTAATCGTTAATTAACGAAGTTAACAAAATGGTTAACGGATTAACTTAACGGATTAAGTTAACTAAAAAAAATGTTAACGCTTTTGTTAACTTCCGTTAAATTCAACTTCCGTTAACTTTAGTCCGTGACATTGGTTGTTTGATGAAAAATACATAACAAAGTTGTCGAAATAGCTAAAAAAAGGTCTACAAATATTTTAGATGGTTAACTTTTTAACGGATTAACTTTAACTTTCGTTAAATTTTCGAATTTTCGGTTAACTTTATCTTCCGTTACATTTTCGGAATTTTAACGGTTTAACGGTTAACGAAGTTAACTTTTTTATTAACGGATTAATGATTAACGAAGTTAACTTTTCGATTAACTGTGCCCACCTATGATAATAACCTACATAAGAAAGTTGTTGATTTTATTAACGAGTTAACGATTAACGAAGTTAACTTTTCGATTAACTGTGCCCACCTATGATTAACATATTGATTGATATATTAACAATAAATATTTACCTCCTGATCAAAACAAAATTAATTCAACACACAAATTTTACTAACAATAAGCTGACATTTTCCGATTTACCTATTAATTAATTACCTTTAAAAATAATCATTTTTAACAAAAATTAATCATTGTTACTTTATTCCAGGTATCGATGAAGAAGATGTCAAAACCGTAAATAAAATCAGCTATAATTGGTCTGCTACAACATTAGCTCTTTCAGTTTTTGATATTTCGTTGATGATTATGTTTGCTGTAGATTATAACAATATGCCCGAGGTAAAAACATTGAACATATTATATAATTATTTTTACATAATGATATAATATATGTAGACCTTTAGTCTTTAATATTTTGTGTTTTATATGCAATTATTTTATAAGTTAATCTATTGCATATTGAATATTTTCAGGGCAATTACGCAAAATACACAGCGGCGATATTCCTAATGATCATGGCTTCACGTGGATTTGTTCTGTTGATTATTAATGTGGTACTTGCAATCATGTTACTTTTCTACACGTTACAAGTAACAGAACCGATAAACGATGTGACAGAAGCAAGTGACATGGTGATGATATCACTTGAGTTTTATTTAATTTTGAACTGTTTTTAGGATAATGATGATGAAGACGAGATTCAGTTTTGGGGAAGACCACAGGTGAAAACAAAGAAATTAAAAGGCCATGAAGAGGAACCTCCTAGTCCAATACCTAGTAACACTCATTCATGGCAGCCTCCCATCGATGCATTCTCATACTCAAAGTAAAAATATTATCGTAATTTGGACTTACAATATAGTTTAAACACATTTTTTGTATTCTTATAGTGATCCACGCCTTCCACCATGGCAAATGAGACCATCAAGTATTGTACAACCAACGTCTAAACCACCTGATAACGGCTATCATCCTGGATGGACATTACGTAGAGATCCCAGCTATTTAACCTCACCCCCTCATTGGGATATTCGTCAACAGCCAAAACATGAAAGAGAAGCACCGAGACAAAAACAAAACCAACCATTTTCAGAACCGTTAAATGTTCCTTTGCCTGATTACAGTCCTATTCTCCCTCGTGTGAAACCTATGGTGAAACCGTTAAGACCAGCTATTAAACCACAGTCGCAGTACGGCCCCTCTTATTACTAAACAATGTTTATTCCCAAATATACATGTTGATATTTGACATTTTTACTTTGTGTAGTGGTGGAGTTGAAATCTTGAAAATTGTATTTCGATTAAGAATTTATATACAGTTGAGTTTAAATTGACTAGATTTTTAAATCACAAATTTTGGATACCAACAATTTTATTTTTTCTTAATTGAGAAAATTAGAGCAATTATGATATACACGTAAATTGAATTAACTTTTTCTGGGTATAGTTAAAAAAAAAAGCACGCCATTTAGAAAGTGGTTACTAAAGCATGTTACATAAGAATCAACTTTTCTAATTTTTATTACCCTACAATTCTACCACTGCGTACACGAACCCAAATTTAAATCTGATTTTAAAGTTTTAAACAATTTTTACACATGAACAAGAAAAATGTTCATCCTTAATAATATACTATAATGTAAATATGTAATTTTTATTATAAATATAAAGACCTTAAAAACATATTTATTTATATAACAATTAAAAAAAATATTTTATTGTAATTTCTACTTTTTATTGTTTTTTTATTTATTAGAAGCAATTATTCATTTTATAAATAAGTTGTAGGTATATCATAACTTAAAAAAATACATTTAAATGAAAAAAATGGTTTTATTAACTTTTTGGTAACCTATAAATACCTCCACATAACAATAACTTATGTTCTTTAACTTTACTATCCAAGAAATGACGTAATTCTTGTAAGCTACATTCCATTGCGGTGGGACCTTCTGAGGCAAACATTTTCAACATTTGGTGTATCCTATCCAAAGGCATGGAATCTAAGTTTGTTAACATTCCAACGATATAAGACCAAAACATCTGAAAAATAATTAAAGATTCATAACAAAACTATCAATTTAATTATTTTCGATAGTAAAAATGGTTTTTGTTTATGTCATAACTGCAAAAACCTTCAAGCTCACCTGTAGTTCCTCTTTCCGTTGATCATGAGCTGATGCCATAGCACTTTCTACTTCATCATCTTCACATGCAATTTCAGTTAGCGGAGTTTCTTTAGAACGACTTGTCCCTTCTTCAACCAAAACAAACGTGTTATGTGGTTCTTCTTTTATGATACCTTGCGATAACCAAAATGTAATTTTACGTTTCAACATAGTCGGTGGTACTTTCATTACGTGGCATAGTTCATCTATTGTCCATTTTTCTGAAAAAAAAATTTATTATGCAAATTAAAATTTGTTTAATATTTTTATTTAATTATATTACCTTTATCTTGAAAATGCATAATAATAGTAGCCAAAAGAGGTGATACTGTTAGATTTAAAGTCTTGTTTTTTAATTCGATTTCTATATCGACTGATCCTAAATGTGGCTTCCAACATAACGTTCTGTTTCCTTTAAGCATTTCAAATGCTTTTGTATACAATGCAAGTTGTTCTTTTACATCTGGTAATAACTCTAAAGTCTCTTCTTTAAATGCCGGCCAAAACTGAGCCGATAAAATAACTGCCGTACTCGGAAACTTTTTTTCTTCATTCATATAATCAGCATCCTGTTGCAAATGTGCATTTATACGTTTCGAATCACATATATCTTTCAACATAACTTCGCAGTAATGTAATTGAGATTCGCCAAATCTTAACTTGAGGTGTTCTAAGTAACGTATTTCTTTTTCAGTATTGCAATTTGTTGGTGACAGTAATCTATCTGCTAGTAAAGTTCTGTATTCATTCACGAATAATTCTTTGTTTCCAAACACGTTCACTAGCATTGATATTATATCAGACGTACGACGGAGTTTAGAAGTTTTAGCTAGAATATTAAATAACATATAAGTATGACTTCGGTTACTTAATTAAACATTATATACCTGGATCAGCCTCGATAGGATCTGGCATCCAATTTTGCCAATCGTCGGATTCTTCATCAGAAGCAGAACTGTCATTTAATTGTGCTGGTTCTCCTTTCACTAACTCATCAGCCAACTCAAATGAACCTTCTTCAGTTAGACTGCACACCACACATCGAACTGTGTCTTCCCTACTACGTAAGTACTTTCTGATAGGTTCTGTAACGGTATCCAATAAAACTCCGGTTGGGTCGAGTCTGCGTAATGCTCTGATCGCAGCCACATATGCCATAAGAATATCTTGCGTACTAACACCTTGATGCAGTAATCGATGCTGTAATGTTTGTTGTAATTTAATTGTCAGAGATTGTCTTAGGTTTGTTTTTGGCAAGCAGACTCTAATGTCGTCGATTATTGGTTGAGATTCAGGATATTCTATAAAAATAAATTTGTGTGTAAAACGGAAATAAATTGTTATGAGAATAATAATAATTACCAATGATAATATAAAATAACTGTTCAATAATCATTTTTATGTATGTTTCATGTAAAAAGTGTTGCAATTTTTGTTGAAACTCAGCAATTGCATCAGTCAATAAACAATCTCTTATTTCAGTTGAACCGCTGTTATAAATTTGTGATAACCATGTTAAAACCACAGTATTTAGCCACTGGAATCAAAAAATATAATAAAATATTGTTTACCACTTTATGGTATACGAAATTAAGTAGATTTGATTACATACATTTTCTAAATCGTTTAAGTGCGAAACATCGTAACTACTCTTACATGTTTCTTGCACATAGTTTTCAATCTGCGTATGTATTAATAAAATAACTTCCTGCATGACCAATCGCTCCAATAACCCCATTTCAATAAGTTTCCTAAAAAATATATGGAATAATAAGAGCTAAATCAAAGATTATATCCATTAATTTACCGATTAATATTATGGAAATTCTCGATAATTTTATCACATTCACATAAAGATGTATCATTATTACAGAGACTGCACTGCAGATTTTCATTTATTATTGATGTCTTGTTCTTATTGCAAAATACTCGTAATGATATGTCATAAAAGTTATTAATAATTACATTATGATTATGTGGTATTTGCGATAGCATTGTTCCATGAAGAATGACTCTGAATGAATCCAATAATTCAAAGGATCCATACAATGTCTTAGCTTTTCCAAACCGTAGTCTTTTAATTCTATTCAATAATGGAATTAACTTTGAAACAACACAATAAAGATTATTTACAGCATCTGTAAATAGATGATAACCTTTATCCGGATTAACTGTGGTTTGAAAATGTGACCAAAAGTTTGGAACTATATCTTTTCGACAATATTCTTTTAAATTTTCTATAAACAATTCTTCAATAATATCGTTTAGTTTCAAATTATTTATAATAACAAGAGTTTCTTCAAACTCTGATTCTAGCGAATATAAATTAAATTCCTGTGAAATATAAAGATGTTAATGAATTAAAAATTATAACTTTGGTTAATATATATATAGGTTACCTGAATATTTAGTATAGAACGATTTATTTTATCCCATGCATCATCTAAATCACAAGCCATTTTACTAAATAATTATTTATTATTCTATTCGTTGTTTAATTCTAAATTCTAACCAAATATTAACCCAACTGTCACACAGAATAACTGACATAACGTTCATAACCACAGAAAAACGTGAAACTTGACTAATAAACAAATATAGAACAGAAGTCCTCAATTTTTTATCCATAAATATAGAGGATTTAAAAATTAATATGAAAGGATAAAAAATAATCAGCTATTTCAAATTATTTACTATTTATTTAAAAATTAAAAACACAATAAGAATCCATTTCAATTAAAATAAATAATACTATGAAAAATTACAGCTTGTTATTAATTACCAAAAATAAAATCTTAACTATTATAATTACTCCATTTTACATTAATTTTATTAAAATAACATTTAGTTACAAATTATCTTACAAAATAGAAACTAAAATCTAGAAAATCAAATAGATTCAGTGAGTACAAAATTCAATGTTTTTATTTTTCCTAAGAAAATAATGTTTTATTTCACTTTTTTTGATATTCTTTCCATCGTTCTCTGTTTTGCTTCTTCATATAGTGGTACAAGTTTTCTTTCTTTAGCTAGGATTTTTAATATTTCAACTATTAGAGGCAAGTAATTGTGCTTCCTTCTTATATTCTCTATCTGATATCTTCGTACTTTGTTTTCTTCTTCATCAATTAAAGCTTTAAGTCTTGAAATTTCTGCTAATTGAGCATCTGTTTCCATTCCACTTTCTTCCATAGCTTTCGTAACAGACTTTATTTTTTGTTCGTAAGCATTCTTTTTATCGGATACAATAGCCATTAAATTAAAATGAATCTCTCCTTCATTGTACCTAAAAATATAAAACAATTACAATATAAATTTTGCATACACTTTTGCATCATCGTCTTAATAACTAAGTAGTATGAAGTAAATGATACTTACTTCTGTATTCGTTTTTCAATAATAGGCCGAATAACATCGAGCCAGTCAGAATCAGTTGGTATAGCACCCAAATCAATTGGGCCTGCCTTTAATCCATCTAATTCATATAATCTTCCGTCAACTGGTAAATAACCAACAAAATGATACACATCGTCATCTTTTGATGCTGATTTGGAATCAAATTCAAACAATGTTTGTCTAGCAAATGAATTGTGAACTGTACGAATTGTTTGAGAGTTGCTTAAAGCCAAACCTTTCATATAGGCATCAAAACTTTGACAGAATTCTTTAAATTCAGAGATTGTTTGCCCTAATGATAAATCAGGATGTTTACAGTTGAGCAATATACTTAAAATGGCTTGTGTTGCACAAGCATTGTTAATAACTTGCTTAGCAAAGAATATTTTCTCCAATCTACTGTCCTGTACAATAGATCCAGATGGTTCGTCATCTTGTACCCATTTAAATAGGAATATTAATCCATGTATTGGTCTAAAATAAAATAAATAATATTAATAAATGCAATCATGTGAACAAATGCAAATATTTTTTACTTCAAGTTTTCAAACAATTCTGGATCTAAACTCCATAATTCTTCAACTTGAACACCTTTTACACCTAAAAAATTAGAGGTTATGGATAGTCACAATATGGATATTTTATTAAATCCGTACCGAATTCTTTGATTAATTCTGTGAAAACTCCTGGATCACTTTCGATGAGGCACCAATTTCCTGCACATTCTGCCATACTTTAATTTATTGTAAATTTAGAATGACTGTGGAAAAACGAGCAATAAAATCTTTTTATAAACCTTATAAACGGATTTTAAGTATTCTGAACATTGCTGTAATTAAAGTTTGACATGTATACCAAGAATACAACATTTTAATGTTTAACTTGCATGCAATTTTTCTTAAAATAAAATTTAAATGGCATATTTGCAAAGAATGGATGTTTAATTCTTAGTTAATTAGCGTTGATTTTAAATTAAGGATCTATAGATTCTTAAATTTTCCTTTTGCCTTGATATTCAATTTTTGCAAATATTTTTATACATTCAGTTTACCAAACTGTAATATTTTGAAATATATTGCTGTTTTCATAGTACTCATATCATTCAAAGAAGTGGTGTCTTATTTATAAGTTTTAAAAACAATACTTTTGCTTTTAAGACTTTAAGTACCTAATTTAAACAACGTTTAAGTATACAATTCGTTACATTACTTTATTAGTTAATATCTACAGTCAGTTTTTAAGCACATTGTCATATGCAACATGGAAGGTACACATTCATGTACATATATTTTGTATTTCATTTCTATAAAAGTATTATTTGATTTTTAGAACGAAAAAGTGAAGATTTGTGGACACCTTTCAAGAAACTAGAAGAATTAATTGAAATAGCTATTAACAAACCACATGAGTGTTCTTTACCAGAACTAGAAAATAGTTTACGTGAACACAAACAAAATTTTCTAACACTTTTGAAAAATCCTGTAAGTACATATTTAATTTCATTAATAAAATTGTTTATTAAATATATATGTGTTAATATTTCAGCCAAGAAATGCAGCTTACCGTGAGGAACTAAATCGTGGTTTAACAGCTGGTATTACGATACCGGATGTCGGGCATCAAATTTTGTCAAGAGAACTTGTACAAGAAGCCATTATCATATCTGATATGTTTGAGCTGAACGAATATATGGCTTTAGATTTGTTATGTACAGCGCAGTTACACATGCCAAATCATCCAGGTTTAACACGAGGATTAGTGGCAATCTTATTATATTTTGATGGCCGTAGAGCTCTTGTACAAGCTTTGAGAATGCTAATACAAGCACGTTCTGGTGTACTGTGGGCTTCAGAAACAAGTCCTGATGCTGTTTTGTACATAATGCAATATACAGACCAATTATTAGCCGATGGCCTCTTTGATAGAATATTTGAACTTTTACTTAACTTGGATTTATCTAAAGAAATAGAATTACTTCAAAAAAACCGTGCTTTGGGTAGTCCAAAACACCACCGTGAAGTTTTAGATACCTTTCAAAATATCCGACAATCTTTAGCTGATATTGTATTTTTTTGGTCAGCGCAAACAGGTTTACCGAAAGAACAAATTTTAAAATTAATAAAACACTTGCAACTTGCTACTATGCAAGATGATCCCACTGGAGCGGTAGATGATGTGACATTAACACTGCAGATGGCTTTAATGTATGCATTAGATCTAAACGTTTTACAAAGGCTCGAAGAAGATGATTTAAAAATACAAAAGCTACCTTTGATATCAGATCCAACACTTATTGAATTTTTAATAAGGGAATTATCTCCTGATAAAGCAAAATGGAATTGTGAAGGCCTGCAAGCACTTACTTCATTTACATTCGGACTCAGTTTAGCTACTTTACGAATGACTACGTTTTCAATCCCGAGTGCAACAGATCAAGCTGATATTTTCATCGATCACGCAATACAAAATAAGATATTTGAATTCTTAAATCAAAAATTTTTAAACAACGATCTGTGTTTCACACAAGAATTCTTTATTAAAAGATTACATAATTTAATGACAGACTTTATAGTATTGATGCATTCAAAAGTCAAAGATTTGCGTCTCAGAGCAGATGAAACGGCAAGAACCATACAGATGTATATGCAAGAAGGTTTAGAGGCTCCTTCTAACTTGCCACATTACTTTGAGAATTTACTACAGTCAATTGCTAAATTATATTCTAAAGATGTGTTGGATTTGAAACTAATTTTGGATTACTGGACAAATGCAAACATGTCATCTGCTTCAAGATTGTGTTCACGATCAATAACTCTTTTCAAATTTGTACGGCAAGCTGGAGAACTATTACCTCCTACATTATTTGTACCTTACTTAAAAATGATAAGCAGTCTTGCTTCATGCCAACAAGCAGCGAGACACACTTTCAACCTTCTCAAACAAAACAGTTCTGGAAATGTTACAACTATGTCGTGGGATCATTTTTTTAATTCACTCAACCAATACTATTCTAATTTGCGATTGGAAGCGCCTCCGTCTGCTGATACGGTGTATCCAATAAGAAATCATCCTCGAGGTATAACTCCTTTAGAAATTCAAGGTTTAGTTGGAGTGCTCGAGGTTATACGGACAGTTGCTGATAATGATGATTTTGCAAGAGTAGCTTTATGCGAACATCCAGGATGGGCTTGTTTGAATGTTCTGTTGGGATTGATCAGTTGCCCCGTTCCTATACAACTAAAAGCTGAACTGTTAAATACTTTAGCATCACTCTCTAAGTCGTTTGAAACCGCTATGCAGATGTGGTCAAATTTAGAGGCTTCTCAAATTGTAGTCACTATTCCTAGCACTAGCAGTTACCAACCTCGAGGAATTCAGACAGAACTTGAAGAGATCGAGTCAAGATTAGAAGAGTATTGTCTCACAAAAGCTTTTCTAAATTTGATCAATGTTTTAATTTCATCGGGCATACCTAGAATGCTAGGAGCTGGACCGAGAAAGCCTGGTTTCGATCCTTACTTGACATTTATTATCAATACTGTTTTCATTAAATTCAATTCACGTTCCTATAAAAATCCTGAAGAAAAATGGGAAATTGCACAACTGTGTCTTGAACTTTTTGTGAAATTTTTAAGCCAGTATGACCCTCAAGTATCTGATTTCCCAAATCAACGTTCTGATGTTAATCCACCACCAGGATTTCACATAATGTTGCAGTTGAGTAGCAAAACTGAGCTTCTACGATTGGTATTATATATAATTGATGAAGGTGCTAGATCGTTTGATACATACACAATATTTCCTGGAAAGAAATATTTAGAAAATGCAGCATTGCTAAGTTTAAAATTATTAGATCATGCATTCCAGTTGTCTGATAAATTTTTCACTTTGGTACATAATGTGGCATGTCCTATGATGTTAATCAAACTAGAAAAGCTTCTAATGGGAATAAATCAACGTTCAGGAAGACCAGATTACTTACTCAACATTATAAAATATGTTACTTACAATTCATGGCTTAAAGAACATCCTTACATAACAATCAAGATAATACTTGCGATAATATCAAAACCTACCATAAATGAACATATCCTTGGGTTAATAACAGCCAACAGTAAAACTGGATCAGAAATACTGCAAGGATTTGTTGATTGTTTAGAAGCTGAAGATGTGGAAAACGATGATGAAGATGATCCAAATGATTTAGTGAATTCAACAAAACTAGTTATTCTCAAACTGTTTAAAGAATGTATGAAACTAAGTCCGCCTAATCTCTGTCATTATTTCTTTGGATTTAATTTGAAAAATGATGTCCACAAGACTGTACTACAAATGCCTGGAATTTTAGGATTTCCACGCACGTGTCTTCATTCGTTATTTATCATACTAAATAAATTTGCTAAACAGCATTCAAAATGCCATCCAGCTGTTGTTGAATCTGCATACTCAATATTGTATTTACTTTGTTCAAATCCACACACTTCTCAACCGATGTTACGTTTTATCAGATCACACCATTCTTTCTACGATGATCACATCAACGCTCTTCCATTAAATGTTAAAGATGCCGTAAGCTTAAATCAAGCATCGTGGCTCCTTAAAATAGTGGCTATTGAATTGAAAATAAGTGCAGAAAGTAATCATATTTCACAACTGATAATGCTTGTTAAACTGCTTTTGGGATATTCGGTAAATCCAGTTACTACCAACAGAACAGATGTCGCTATGATTACCAGTGAACTTGTCGATAAAAAGAATGTAAATAGATTGATTTTGATGTTAGATAATCTAAAGTCTAATTCTGAAGCTTTCCCTACACCTAGATGGGATTATTTTGATAACACTTTAATGGAAAGAGTGTTGAAGAATTGTGAACATTCTGTTGGAGGAATACGATTATTGGATATTAAAAAGTTGCATCGTACACTGATGGAAGAATTAGGAACTTTACAAGGTAGTGCTGCAGTTAGCCAACGCCAGTCTATTTTAAAGGAAATTGAAAATGTATTGAAATATGCTGTTAAATATAATAACTGGAAAAATAAGACAGCGGCTTCTTTAAGATTTATGGATTCTTGGAGACAAGTTGCTGAAGTATTGTTTTTAAATATTTCTCTAGAAGTCATCAGTTTGGATGCAGCTCAAAACTTTTTAATTCAAATTTTACATTCGCTATTATTTTTATTAGTCCCGACACAGTTGTCAACTGAATTAGGGAATATTGTATCTGAAGCAACATTAATGCTGTTTTTATGCTTGAGAAATACATATAAAATAGAACAAAAACAATTACTTATCAAGTCTCAAGATCCAGATATGAGTTTTATGACTTTATATTCAAACACTGTTATTTTACAACGTATTTTACGTAAAATCGTCGAATGGATAATCGTATCAGAAGTAACGGCACAGAAATTACGCATGAATCTGTACAGCGCATTGTTACATTTTATGTCAATTTTAACTTCACGTAACTCGACAGATGTTGATACAAAGAAAGCTCAAAGTAATTTATATTTCAAACGATTGGATAACACCAAGTATCGGATATCTGAACAATCACGTTATTCAGAAGCTTTTGAAGAACTGTCTACGTTTGGTGAAAAGTTGATAGATATTCTCTGCCATGATTGCACAGGGGGACATGATGTTTGTAAAATGCTTGCTTTTGCTGTAATGGACATGATGGTAGAAGTAGATCGTAATAATGTTTGGATTAACTTTTTGAGTGCAAGAGGATATTTAAAACATATAATAGATAGTATTCTTGAAAGTGATGAACAGTTGAAGGCAATTTTAGATCCAATGCCTGAAAATTTAAAACCATTATATTTATACGAATCAAAGATGGCATTGCTGTGTCGTATAGGAATGACTAAATATGGAGCTGAAATTATTTTGGAGCAAAAAGCATTGGCTTGTTTATCAGTGATGAGAGTATTTGATTACCATCCAGAAATTCATCAAGAATCAAATATATTACGTAATGAATTCACTCCACCGATTGAAAATCGTTACCAGCGATTACTTTTCCCTGTGTTGAATTTATGCGATTCAATCATAACTTCATTGGGTCCAGAAAACCAGTCGGCTTGTGTGCAAATTATTCACTTCTTATCGAGTCATACAGAAGCGATAGAATTAGTGATTCGTTCAGGAAATCCAAATCTAGCAGCTAATGTTTTAAAAGAATTAGCTCTTTTAACAGGTGTTGTCGCTCGTACTACAAATTATGATATGTCTGGATTTTTAGATATGGGAGATAATTCAACATATTTAAATCGTATACAAAAATTGATACTGGCATTGTTTCCACGTTTTGTTATAACAGATACAGTTATTAGAAATCTTTCACTTGGAACTGGTGAAGAAATGTACGAAAATCCTGACCGATTGTTATTTACATTAAAAATTGCCTGCCATCTACTGTTGTATGCCAGAAACTGTATCGTAGGTCACGGTATTGATCACAGATCAACAGGAGTTATATTTCCACCAACGTTAAACGATACAGTTACGAATGATTTACGTTTGCAATATTCAAACATAGGAGACCAAACACCAAGTTTAGGGATAATAGTCAAACAGCTAATGCAATGTGTCCAGTGCTATCATAAAGAAAAATTAACATTAGAATTTCTTGTTCGAAAAGTAGCCGCAGTACCTAGCATGAACAGTACTGATTTGAAGGAATTTATTCCAAGCACATCTGTTAAATTCAACATAATGGAATGTCGAATGAAGGCGCATGAGAAATTGTCTGCACAATTAGTAAATAAAAGGAAAGAGATGGACTATTATACATTTTTAATCGAAAATTGTGTTTATTTAATATGGGCACATTTGGATTTTTATATGCTACGTTCTATTCCAAAAATATCATCTCATTTTGGACCCAATACAACTCATAGTGAAAGTAAGTTTATCAAAAATATGATATGTATTATAATACAGTCAATAGAAGTTCACTGTTTTAAACAATGATGCTTAATATATTATAATTACCAAGCTTATACTGTAATTATATTTTTAGCGCTGTTAGCTTCAGCTGCAGAAACATCATGGCGAGTAACATCAGATGATATTGGAAATCTAAAACAAAGTTTAGTTGGTATTTTCAATGAGACATTCAGTCGTCAATTAACATCAACAGGACAAGTAAGAAAATATATTATATTGTTATGTAAAGATTAATATATTTAAATGATTGTTGTTTTTGTAGGTACAATCTGCTCGAAAAAGTTTTGTCGAGGCATTACTACGGAGAATCAAACGTCTTATACAGTTTGTTCCAGTTAATTAAATATTTGTTCTGTATGTTATGTATAAGTTTATTTTTATTGGTAGTAACTACTAACTTTTTTGAATATACACACATTTATGTATATATTTCGTTAATTTATTTATAAATATTGCGTTCCATTTTGTCAAATTTAACTATTTATTTAGATTAAAATATTAACTTTATTGTTAAAAGAAAAACAACTGCCTTTAATAAAATTTTATTAAAATCAATAATTTTTAATGGTACAAAAACTATTATAATTAAATAATAAAAACCAACATTAAAAAAAATGTAATAAACAGTATGATTTACAAATAGTGTAAAAAAAAATTTACAGTAGATCGAGGATGATATTTTAAGCAAAAAACTTTATGTAAACATATGTCTGGAAATTCTTTGTGAGGAAACTTTTCTTATTTTTAATTGTAGAACAAGAATATAAGCTTATTTTGTGTAATTTGAAGCTGTATTTTGTAAAATTCTGCAGTCCTTTCTTTCTATCAATATTTCTCAAAAACGGTTGATCCTATCCCAAGAAAAAAACTATCAGATCTATTTGAATCCACATTTTTTCAGATCTGTAAAATGGTTATCCAATTGGATTTGATCGGATCCAATCAGATCTGATAATAGCGGCCAATTTTTAGATATAATTAGATCTGATTGGAACCAATTTGATCTGATTGGATCCAATTTGATCTGACCAGATCAAATTGGATCTGAAAACTGGCCGCTTAATGAGATCTGATTGGATCCGATCAGATCCAATTGTATCTAACCAAATCTGAATTAGAGAATAATTTGTTGTTTCTACTGAACAACTCATCATTTAATATTTATAAGAAAAAAATATTATGACATTACCTACCTACCTTTATACAAATTGGAAACATGCTTCTCTGGCGAGAGGTAATTTGCGATTTTTTGGATCCGATCAGATCAAATTGGATCTAATCAGATCTGATTGGATCTGATCATATCAGATTGGATCCAATTGGATATAAAAATTTTCATCAAAAATAGCATTAGATCTGATCAGATCCGTAATTTGGCCCATTCAGATCTAATTGGATCAAATTTCAGATCTGCTCTGATCCAATTAGATCTGATCGCTTTTTCCTGGGATGACATATGAACAAAGTATATTTTTGTGTATTTTGTGTCATATATTTTTTACAAGGACCCAACTCAAGAAAAAATTAACACATGAGTTCCCTAGTTATTAGATAAACACTAATTTTAAGCAAAATCTTTGTAAGAATTTTCAGACACATGTTCACATAAAGTTTTTTGCTTAAATTTTATCCTTGATCTACTTTTTAATTTGTTTACACTAGTTGTAAATCACCTGTATTAGGATGATAAGTTTTTGATCTGAGGTAGTTCTTGTTATCGTAATTACTTATGCACTGTATGTTATTAGTTGCGCAATTCTTTACAAAGTAAATATCAGGGTACTGACTGCTCTTTACGAATAATTTCTTTCACCGTCTCATATTGCTGATGTGTATGAAGAATACCTCCAACTTTTTTATTAGAAGACTTACATACAGCTAGTGACTTATAGCACAAGCAATTAGGATAACAAGTACCTCAGGCCGGGAATTTTTCAGCCTCCCCTCGTAAACTTATTTAAAATGTTTATAGTATACAAAATTGTCTTAATTAAGTATCAAAATCATTAATTTATTCTAGTTTTATTATTTTCCCTATATCATCTGTACTATTGACAACAGCTTCATCCCACGGTCCATGATAGTTATCCTTAAATTTATACCATTTAACAAATAAATATGGGTACAACAAATTGATAAATATCACAGCCACAATAAAGATAAGGGTAACTATTAACGATAACGAATATAATAAAAATATAACTAAACAAATTGTTGCTACTACTAAGTAGTGCATGTACGATAATTTTCTTCTTAATATTGGAAACAATACAAAACATTCGATTGATATAGTCATTAAAACAAATGCATGGTAAGGTGATGGTAGTCTTGATGCTAAACAAATGGATCCAAATATAGCAGCGTTCAATGATAACGAACTTGAAACTATAGTCGATGACAATCCATAATCGAAAAATATCATATGTACCACCATCATTAATGATGTCATTGCATAAATTGTATCAGTACTGACAGTATCTGTTAATGTATGCAAAACTGGAGAAAAAATGTAGCCGTAAAATAAAAACACTAAAACTGTTCCCATATTAAATCTAATACTCGTTGCAGAAATGTTCAAAAACAAACAGTATTTCACATATCCAAATATTGTCAATAAAACAGAACATAATACAGCTGTGCTTGGCTGTAACCATTCATTGTATAAGTATATATAAATAACACAAAATAATACAATTACACAAAGCTCTTCTGTAACTAAACTTGCACCAGCAATTGCTGCCTGGAGCGACACATTCTTAACAAAAATATTCTTTTTCAATTCTTTCATAAGAGAAGGATCAGTGTAGTTATCTGGATACCCAACATTTTCATAAAGGTTTTTTTTCCAAGGAGTTTTCCTGCTTTTCGACATGTTAACGAATAGATTAATAAATCAAATTTCTAGTTATGCAAGATTTTATACTTTAAAGAAAATACATATTTACATTGTGAATGACTTCTGAACTTTATTAATAAAGTCATTTTGTGTTTTCTTCAGTGATTTTATATAATAAAAAAGTAAAAACAAATTATGTACTACATTTTATTCAAATTGACAGCTCAGTGTTGTACAGTCGATATTGTAGGTATCATTCGTAGTTTCTTATAGTTTTGTTCGTTTTATTCAATTACAGTTGGCCAGCCTGCATAATTTGTTTGACGTGTATTCTTGCGGGGGTAGGCGGTTTTAAATCGGTGTCCCAAAGATTTTCCCTATATAAACAACCAATTAACTATTAATTTTGTTAATAATATATTTATTTGCTAAATTAAAATGGCACCATCAACTAAACTGAATTTGAAGGATCGTCTTGAAGATGGAAAATTAGACCTCAGTATGTCTGAATTACAAGATGTACCAGTCAAAGAAATTGTAAGATACCTTTTTTTTATTTTTTTTTATATATATAATTACGCATTTACAAATTACTTTAATTTTTAATATAAATGTATATTTTTTTATAGGCTCTACTTAAAAAAGCAACTTATTTGGATCTTTCAAATAATCGCCTAACAAGCTTAGGAGTAAGTTAAATTTTCTTATTAATAATAAAATATTTATTAAAAAAAGATATCAATGAACATGACATTTATTTCAAGATCAGTCAAATATACAAAATATTTTTTGGTGCATTAAATCCATACAAAATAAATTAATTGATTTCATATCTAAAATTTTATATAAAGTATATAAGTTTATTGAAGGCATAACTTGAAAATGATTAGATAATTATATGCGTATGTTTTAAAATTGACAATACATATGCCACATATGCTTTAAAAATTTTAATAATGAAACCCATATTTTGTATTTTTTTGCAGAATAAAATAACTGTCAATTGAAATTAGGGTTAATAACCGAAATTAGTTTAATAATTATGAGAAAATTTTATATAATAATATAAAATTAAATTACCACATTTTTTTTAGAAAAACTTTACATCTTTAACACACATTATAAAACTAGATCTAAGTAGCAACTTACTTACTGAATTGCCCGCAAGTTTTGGAGAAATGAAACAGCTTAAACATCTTGATTTATATAACAATCAATTAAAACACTTGCCTTTGAGCCTTGGTGAATTAAAGTCTTTGAAGTGGCTTGATTTAAAAAACAACCCATTGATTCCTGCTCTGGCACAAGTAGCAGGCCAGTGTTTAGATGCTCAGCAGTGCCAACAATGTGCCAAGAAAGTGGTCGCATTCATGTTCGACATGCAGGCAAAAGTTGATGAAGAGAGAAACCGTAGAGCTAACCAGAGACAAAAAGATATTGACGCTAGAGATGCAGCTGCTGCTGCTAATACTAAGTCTCAGCAAAAGAAGAATAAGAAAGCTCCTAAAGTGGAAAACCAGAATCAAAAGGTTGAAAAGCAAGAAACCGTCATTAAACAAAATAAACAAACTAATGTACAAACAAAGCCTAAAACTACCAAGAAACAAACGAAAAATACAGAACAAATAAAGCAAAAGCAAAAGAAATCTTCCTTTATCAGTGCATTCTTTAAATTTGTATTTTTTTCATTTCTGTTAGCAGCACTGGTGATGTCTATTTTCTATTTCAAATTCCCTTCAGAATATGATAGTTTCAAAAAGCAATCCCTTCAAGTTTGGAATCAAACTTTAGATAAACTTCCGCCTTCGGTTGCAACGACAATAAATGATGTGTTGATATATGTGGAGCCAGCTGTTGATTTCGTACATTCCAAAACCAACTTAGCGGTCGCAAAGTTAATAGAAGTAAAGCATTTGATATGTGAGAGTGAACAGTTTAAAATTGTGCAAGAAAAAGTAATATCATTGTGGAAAGTATTTATTGTAAAAATTCAAGATTTGTTTAGGACTCTGTATCCAGAAAAATAATGTGCTGATAATATTGTAATCTAGCAGATAAATAAATGTCAACATGGTTTTATAAAATAATAATTGATCTCTTTGTTTGTGTCTTTGCCCTCTGAAATTACAGATAAGAGAATTTAGAAATATATAAATATTAATTACACAAGTTACACGAATTTAATTGGTAATTTTCTGTCATAATAATGAGGAAGGAAATGTCGATACTAATTAACCTAACATTTGTTCTAAGTTATTGTTTAACTGTAAGTTACGTTGAAAGCAGTATTGTTGTAGATAGTAGTTTTAAATATGTACCGGATTGGGAAAGTTTAGATAGTAGACCACTTCCAAAGTGGTATGATGATGCCAAGTTTGGCATTTTTATTCATTGGGGTGTTTTTTCTGTACCTAGTTTTGGTTCAGAATGGTTTTGGAGTAACTGGAATGGTAAGTACATTTATAATAGCTAAACAAACATTTAGTAAATCTTGTTATTACAATTTAAGGCAAATCAGAAAAATATGTAAAGTTCATGAAGGATAATTATCCACCAAATTTTACATATCAAGATTTTGCTCGTGAGTTCACGACAGAATTTTATGATGCAAATGAATGGGCAAAAATGTTTAAGAAATCGGGCGCCAAGTAATTGAATAAATATTCATCATCTACATAATATATAAACAATAGTTAATGTTTTAAATGATTTTAGATATGTAGTATTAACGAGTAAACATCACGAAGGTTATACATTGTGGCCTTCCAAATATTCTTTCAGTTGGAATTCACAAGATGTCGGACCTAATCGAGATTTAATCGGTAAGGAAACATTTTTTTTAATAATAATAAAAAGAATTTATTTTCTTCTTTCTTCCTGAGAAAAAATGATCAGATCCGGATGGGTCAAAATTTCATAAACTAGATCCAATCAAATCTAGTCACTTTTTCCTAGATTTGCTTTTATAAATAAATAAATCATTATGTTAAAATACAGGTGAATTAGCAAACGCTGTACGCAAAAATAACATGACATTTGGACTTTATCATTCGTTATATGAATGGTTTAATCCTTTATACGTGGAAGACAAAAAAAACAATTTCAAAACTGATCTCTTTGTCAAGCAAAAAACTTTACCAGAACTACATGAACTGATAGATTTATATAAACCAGATATAATTTGGTCAGACGGAGAATGGGAAGCTACAGATCAATATTGGACATCTAAAGAATTTATTGCGTGGTTATATAACGAGAGTCCTATTAAAGACACTGTTGTTGTTAACGACAGATGGGGCACTGGTATTCTTTGTAAACATGGTGATTTTTATACATGTACCGATAGATATAATCCAGGTATTAATTAATATATATTGCTTTATCTATTATAATACATTATCTCTTATTGTTCATACAACATTCAATATTTTTAATTGAATATTATATAAATATTTACTTTCATTGTTTATTGACAATTATATAGATTATTTAAAAACAATTACATTATTTTAATAAGAATGAGTTATTGATGATATAACATATCAATAACTAATTAGTTACAACTGGGAATTATCATAATTAATTTCATGATAACTAAATTGTATAATATACAATACATATTATATTATATACAATAGTTATTAATTAAGTATGATAATTTCCAATTGTAACTTATGTCGTTATGAAATTTTAGGTGTATTGCAATTACATAAATGGGAGAACGCTATGACTATTGACAAGAAGTCTTGGGGTTATCGACGAAATGCAATGTTATCAGACTATATGACCACAGATGAATTAATTGATGAAATGGTTACCACTGTTAGTTGTGGAGGTAATAATTAATGTTTTTGCAGCTAATTTATTTACCGCTCAGCTCTTGTTAGTGATAGCATGATTATATATACCCTATACTTGGCTGCTGAATAAATTACAAAATAGAAATAATGTAATATCAATATCGATAACTTTTTAAAATAATATAAAATTTGTTGAACTTAGGTAATATTTTAATGAACGTTGGTCCAACAAAAGATGGTATTATAACACCTATCTATGAAGAACGGTTGTTAGATGTAGGAACATGGCTAGAAATTAATGGAGAAGCTATTTATTATAGTAAACCTTGGTCTAAACAAAATGATACCACAACTACCGGTGTGTGGTATACTGCAAGGCCTGATTTGAAAGCAGTATATGCAACTACTCTTAATTGGCCGGAAAAGGATGTTCTTGTTTTAGATTATGATGAAAATCTATTTGGAAATGCTGTAATTACAATGTTAGGAAATGAAGAGGAATTAAAGGTAATTTATTATCTATTATCATTTTAATTTATTATTTTTAATTTATGCTTATTTTGTATTATGAACTTGTTCCAACTATCTTATTATTTAATTTTCAAGAGCTATTTATGATTATTATATAATTAGAATATACTTCAAATTAAAGTTCTTATCATATTTTTAAGCACTAAAAAAATATATGCGATTGCTTATCTGATGTAAAATATTTAATTAATTAATTTTGTAGCTCAATGATATAATATCTTTACATGAAAACAAAACACTTAAATATTTGAAAATAATATATATATATATATATTCTGAAAAATATCTTACATATATTTTACATTATATAAATTCTGAAATATATCTTACATTTTAGTACGAAGTTACTGGAGATAAAGTTAAAATATCATTTCCGAATAAATCAAGTGTAAATTCCAAGTGGGCTTGGGTTCTGAAGATATCAAACTCTTCATATGAACAGAATGTTATATCTTACAGCTGAGCCACTTCGTATAAATAGGCACCAAGAAGTTTAGTCTGTAATTAATAAATATTGAATTTTTAACAAAATAAATACATAAGATTTTATTTCAATAATGTAACTTATTTTATTTTATATTTTTAAATATGAATAAATCCAACAGAAAACAATAATTATTATTTTTATTTGAATCATTTACCAAGTTTACTTAAACAATCGATGTTGTATAAATATACTTTTCATGCAAATAAGTAAATGGGAGAAAAAAAAGTAGTAGTAAACATAAATGATTTTAAACAATATATTCAATTTCTATCTTGTATGGATAGGTTGATTTTAGTTATATTTAGCAACTGCGTGACTCGTATGAATCTATTTTTATTATTTTAAATCATAGAACTAAAATGTATTTTGGAAAACCTGATGAAACAATAAAATAATCAAGTATAATACACATTCACTTTACATATAACCTTGAGTTATTTATATTTTATATCTTATCTATTTTTAAAACATGAGAATACAATTGTTTTCATGTATTTCAGATAATGTCATGATAAATAAAGATAATACTGAAATCAAACATTTGTTTTTCAAATCAAATTCAAATTCCACTTAAAAATAATCAATACAAACAGTAATTAATAAACAAATTTATTAAATTCAACTTGAGATAATTTTTAACTGATATTGCTATATTAATTAAATAATGACTTACCCCTTGAATGTAATTGCGTACATCTAGCTTCTCGTTCTGCGAATGAGCTCCATCGTCACCGCAACCAACCGGTAATAATAGCACGTTTTTCCCAGTCACTTGTTGTAAAGTTAAAGTTACAGGTATAGAACCGCCTTCCCGAGTCATGTCGGGCTCGATTCCATACACTGCTTTAGTTGCCCGTTGTCCTGCAACGTAATGTGGGTGGTTTGGGTCTTCTGTCCATGGTTTACCTCCGTGAGCCATGTATACCTGTGTAGAAAATAGGTAATTTGTGCAATTGTTAAGAAAAATAAATTAAATAATTTACCTTCATGTTGTTAGGACTTCCACGTTCTGTCCATAGTTTTTGCATATGTTCCGAAACATACTTCTCGATTTTTTCTGGAACCTGATTAGGTACAATTCTTATTGAAAATTTTCCAATAACTTTTCTTGGTATAACTGTTTTCTGCCCAGGTTCGTAGAAAGCCCCTTCTATCCCATGAAGTGATAGAGAAGGATAACGCCAACGATGCATCAACAATTGTATCTTATCTTCCTTATGCAATAATGTTTTTACACCCAAACTTTTGCGGTAATGAGTGACATCAAAATCAATACGTTTGTATATTTCTTCTTCATTTGGTAATAAATCAGCTACTTCATTATAAAGACCAGGAATTAAAATTTTTCCATTTTTATCAACTAATGAATTTAATAGATATACCAAATCACTCATAGCTTCATGTCTGAAATAATATTTTAAATTATATAATCATATCTGTTCTTTCTCTGTACTTTTTACTTACACTGTTCCTCCAAAAACACCACTATGTAAATCTTTACTGGCACATTCAACTTCCAAATTGAAATAGCAAATTCCACGCAATCCATAAGTAATACATGGTTTTGTGTTTCCTAACCAATAGTTATCAGAAATGCAAACGTAATCTACATCAGCCAAGTATGTATCTTTCTTTGCATGTAATAAAGTGTCTAAACCTTCACTTCCGGATTCTTCCATACCCTCGAAACAGAACTTGATATTTACTGGAATATCAATTTTCAAAGCCTGGTAAGCTTGTATAGCATGAATCCAACAAAGAACAGGCCCTTTATCATCTGTCGATCCTCGGCCGTATAATTTACCATCACGTTCTGTTAAAACGAAGGGTTCAGTATCCCATCCGTCTTCTTTTAAAGCTGGCTGGACATCTAAATGTCCATAAATACATACTGTTTTCTTATTTGGATCGTTTCCCAAAGTTCCTAAAAGAACCGGAGGTAAAGGCAGTTTTTTACCATCATGCAAAATTTGTTCTCCTACATTACAAAGTTCTGTTTCGACACCAATTGATTTTAATTTTTCCGCAGTAACATTCATCATTCTAATACATTCATTTCGGAGACCTGCGTCAGCTGATACTGAACGAATAGCAACAGCATCTCGTAAATTAGTGATATATTCTGGTTTGTGTTGATCAATATAACTAAAATAAAATTTAAAAAAAAACAGATATTAGTTACAAAATTTAAAACACAATTTATTAAATTTTACTCGAATAATTTTTGAAGATCGGCTGGAAGATCAGACATTTTCAGGAATTTATTTCAGTAGCAACCAGTAGCAACAGGAACAACGAATGACTATTCGTTAAATGAAATACGGTGACGATTAATTTCCTTATTTAAACAAAAAAAAATCGAACAAGTTGTGATAAGGTTGTTGACTTTATACCGGCGCAATGGACAAACACTAATATTTATTATACCGAGAATGATAAAGAACTTGAAAAGTTATTCAATGTTTAAAAAGAGATAAAAGATGAATCTGAAATCTTTTTTGAGGTTGTTGCCGTTGACAACAATACAGAAAATTGTCATAACCTGCAATCTGCAATGACATGACAGTAACCATAGACAATCAAAAGATAATGGAAACACACACAGAATAGGTAATACAAATTAAAGAATAAATTAATAACAGGTACACCAACATGTGTTTTAACTATCGATATTTCAGGAAACAATTCTGTCAATACAACAGCTGCTGCGACAGACAGTTTATTAATAAAGTTGTGGGTGCTAATCAAATGTTTTTAAGGTGCTAGAAATAAATCAAATAAGATAAATATTTGACCTACCAGTCAAGTGATAAAGTGTAATTTAAGGAAACTAAACGTGTCTTAAGTTTGTAATACATATACAACTGTACATTAATTTTGTATTTGCTATAATTAGTTTTCATAATGGAAGATATATTTCATTGGTGTAGAGAAGGGAACGCAATGCAAGTGCGGGTCTGGTTAGATGATACGGAACATGACATGAATCAGGGGTAGGTTTTTAAATCGCTAGTGATAATATTTATTCCTTTTATCTTGTATTTTTTGGACGATATCCAATTATGGTAAGGACACGCCTACTTATGAAACTGCATGTAGGCTCTTCTATGACGTAATTGCGGTTTATAAACGCTGTGTTTATTATGCATGCACCTTTATTCAGAAATTTAGATAATTCTAAATCTGGTTACATTAATCATAATTTCAATAAATGTTTTTATTTGTAGAGATGATCATGGCTTCAGTCCACTGCACTGGGCTTGTAAAGAAGGTCATCAGAAAATTGTAGATCTTCTTATTCAAAGAGGTGCTCGAATAAATGCTACAAATAGAGGAGATGATATACCTTTACATCTAGCTGCTGCACACGATCACAGAGATATTGTTTTAATGGTAAATTTAAAAAACAATGTTTCTTGGTTATACCAATATTTTTAAAAAATTTTCATTTTAGTTACTCCGTAACAGAGCTGATGTAAACTTTATAAATGAACATGGAAACACTCCTCTGCATTATGCATGTTTCTGGGGATACCAAGCTATTGCTGAAGATCTTATAAACAGTGGTGCAATTGTATCTATTGTAAATAAAGACAATCATACACCTCTTGATAAGGCAAGAGGCTCGTTAGCTAAAAAGTTACATGATTTGGCTATTGAAAATGGACAAGATTTAAAAAAGATACATTTCAAAGACCAAAGTTGGCTTGGGTTAAAAACAAGGAGCCGTGATGCTACCTTATCACGCCATAAAGGTATAAACGTAAAAGATTTAGTCCTCCATTCAAAAATTGCTGTTTCACCATCTGGAGAAACTTGGAGAGGACGTTGGCAAAAGAATGACATTGTTGCTAAAATTCTAAACATCCGTGAATGCACCGCACGTATTTCAAGAGATTTCAATGAAGAATTTCCAAAACTAAGGATTTTTTCTCACCCTAATATTTTACCAGTTGTTGGTTGTTGTAATGCTCCTCCAAATTTAATTGTCATCAATCAATACATGTCGTGGGGTTCTTTGTACACACTTCTTCATGAAGGTACAGGAGTTGTAGTCGATACAGCAAAAGCTATACGCTTTGCTTTGGATATTGCACGTGGTATGGCTTTCCTCCACAGTTTGGAAAAGATTATACCGACATATCATCTTAATAGTCGTCACATAATGGTTGATGAAGACCTTACAGCACGAATAAACATGGCCGATGCGAAATTCTCTTTCCAAGAGAAAGGTCGGTACTATTATCCTGCTTGGATGTCTCCAGAAACATTAACTAAGAAGCCATCAGATAGAAATCATGAAGTGTGTGATATGTGGAGCTTTGCTATTTTATTATGGGAATTAGCAACGAGAGAAGTGCCTTTCGCTGACCTGTCTCCAATGGAGATTGGCATGAAGATTGCTCTGGAAGGATTGCGTATTAGCATTCCTCCAGGTATTTCTCCACATCTTTCAAAGTTAATTAAAATATGCATGAATGAAGACCCCGGAAAGAGACCAACATTTGATATGGTTATTCCTATTCTTGATAAGATGAAACGATAAGTTCAGAATAACTTTTAAACTCTTTGTTTTTATTTGTATAATTTGTTTATAATAAAACAACAACAAAATGAGGATTACTATTTCAAAAGAATTGACAATATTTCGTAGTGTCATATTCTAATTTTCTGAATATCGGAATCTGACATTTAAAAAAACATTTAGAAGCTTTGATTAATATTTTATGAAATATTGAATTATTGGTAACATATTAATTAACTATTTTGCACCTAATAAAGTGCTTAAGGGGGTGTCCATTAATTATATAAGGTTTTGGGGTGAGGGGGTCCATAAGATTTTACAAATCCTTGAGTGGAGAAGGGAGGGTTTATAAAAAATTGTACTTACATAATTAATGGACATTCTATATTTGTAAGATATCTACCCAATAATTTGTTTTGTAACATATGTAAGATACATTTTTATCATATTTTTGAAATTATTATAATTAGATTAACACATTTAAAGATAAACTTAATTTTTGTACAAACTTCTGGTAACAGGTGTTATGAAATGTACTTTCTGAAGATAAAAAAAGTAAAGGAAGAGAATCAGTTTTTTTAACAACTTTCATTTTATTTGTAAATATATATTTTGAATCTACAACATTATAAAACGGTGTTTTTGATAAATATACAAATTGAACAAAAATATTGATACACTAAAATAGATGAATTTGTACAAATATGTACAATTTACACACCTCATTAAATATATTTTAATAGAACCTGCGAATTATTTTCATTAAAGCTGTTTTACTACTGTTATTATATAAAATAATAATATTAATTATTGTAAAATTATCTATATTTAACATTCCCAGTAATTGAGAAAATAATCAAACAGAATGAAATACTATTCTGTTTTATTCCAGAATCTGAACGTAAAAGATATAGCAAATTTTCAATCTTAATGATGTTTACAGGATTCAGACAGAATCAATAATAAAAATTGACAACTAAAAAAAAGGTTGGCAACACTACAAAACTTCTTCAGACTGCTTAGATGTAATAAACGATAATTGAACGTAATGAAATTATTGGCGGTGAATACGGAATTTTACAGAAACCAGAATGAAACGTCAATATTTGATTATTTTTGATTCTTTTTTCAATTACTGGGCTGTTTTAAGTTTTATGTTATAATGGATGATATAATATTTTATAACATTTTACAGTATTTTTATTGAATTTATATATAAATAGAATGAGTAATCAGAGTCGGTACTAAAATATTTAGTAATTTGGGACTTTTCATTTTGAAACAAGAAAAATAATTCAGTTCTCGAATAAATGACTCTGAAAAAGTATTTTATATTTAATTTAAACCGAACATTTTAAAATGGAGTTGGAATCTGTATCATTAGAAATATAGTGCCATTTTTATGTCCAGTTTCATGAATGACAGTTATCTGACAGATAATACTTTATCGTTTCTGAATATAATAATTGCTGTATGTCTATCATTCTCTTTTACAGTGTCAGTTAAGGGCTCTAATTGGTTACCGAACAGTTTGAGGTAAACCTATTGTTCATGAATCTCGGCATTGATATATATAATAAATATATACATTTGTAATAGTGGTGCCTTTAAAAATATTTGAATAAAATAATATAGTTTTACAAGAAAGAAATACTTAAAATAAATTATAAAGTAATGTGTTCATAAAATTGTGTTTTTACATAAAACCAAAAAAAAAAAATGTATTTTAATTAATATTTATAATGTTATATTATTATAATTGAAGAGGAAACTACTTAGAATACTTTTTTGAGTGTCTTGTAGTTGTAATTAAAATTGTGCTAATTCGGCTTGCCAAATAATAAGAATAATATTTGTTTATAGTTTTATTCTCAATAATATACAGATGCGAGAATATTTTTTAATATCATTATATTAATGTTTTCAAGGAAATGTTAAAAACTAACACTTAGTTATATTGTATGTAATAATATATTTTTAATTTATTGTGTGCCTTTACTGCCTTTATATTTTAATATGTTATTAATAAAATATTTTTGTATAAATATTAGTATTATTAATGACAAATCAAAAATAAATACACAATATTTTTTTTTTTAATATATAAAAACGTATTTTTATAATCATTTTATTTTATAGCAAATTCCTTTCTAAATTAGGAATGAAAACGGTAAGTTTTTATAATTAATTATATAACTATAAATTTTATAAATAAAATCTATAAAAGTTTGCAAAATACGTACAAATTTTAAGCAACAATTGAATTTTGTGAGTAGTTTAAATATTGGCGCCGTCGTTGATTATTTTCCCCGTGGAGGGTGGTATCATGATAGTAAGCATGCGCAATAACGTCTCTTTCAAGCCACCCTAAACAGTAAAATGATTAGTGAAGTGTGTGTGTGTTTTTGTGAAAGTGTATAGTTTTTTAAGTAATATGGAGTGGTAGTTTTAAGAATGAGGGAACAAAGATTGTACTTTTATAAATCGGTGTCGGAGTCATGGAGCCAACCAGCTCAGAACCGAGCCCCCCGAATGTCGTAGACTCAACATTTACCAGGTAGATTTGACACTGACGATGGCACTAGGTTATTGGTGTATGTACACCTTGCTACGATTAGAATGCACTCTTGAAGTATTTTCCTGGTTTATTTTTAACATTCTTTATTGATAATATGTAATTGTACATTATTGTAATCTCTATACAATAAATAATTTTATTATTATTACTATTCAGGGTTTATAAAAATGTGTTTAACTTTTTAACTATTAATTTATTTACTTTTTCAACAATGAAATTTGAAACTCAATTATTATTTTTTTAACCCCACACACTTAAAAATTAAATACATAATCCTAAATCAAGTATTAATATTTTTCAGAATTATGTACGCAAATCTTACTTAAATGTTATCAAATAAATATACCATTGCGATTTTTCAATTTACAAATGTAAATATAAAATAATTTCACGCGGATGAAAAAGTTTTGAAAAAAGGGTGGAAAGACTTAAAAAACAATGCAATGGAACAATTTCTATTGATCAATTAACGCGATTTTTTACGCGTTAATTCATGGAAACAATTAACCGCGTAAATGAAAGGATTACTGTACTAACAGTTAAAGATTTGTTCTAAATTGGATATCGTACACTTGACGTTTATGTGTTGCATTCTCTTCGTGGAGGCACTGTACAATCAGATTTATAGGTCATAAAAGCTCTCATTGTGAATTTAATCGGTGGGTGTAGAGTATTTTTATCAAAAGATGTATTTTTAAATATCGGTAGTATCTATAGATCATTTTTTATCACATCGTATGTATTGAGTATTGTTATTTACATACGTAAATATTTGTTTTTATATAGGTACCTACTAAAATTTACTTATAAATAAAAATGTTACCGGCAAAGTATGTAATTCAGGCAATGTATATAATTCCTAGGAATTATAAACAATGCCTAACGATTTCAGGCAAAGTATGAAATAATTTTTATTTATTGTTATAATAAATAAAATAAAATACGAATATTAAGTATATGATTTAAAATTGTTAAAATAAAAAACACAAAAATATTACATATTAGTTAGTCATTTAATAACATATTTATTTATCTTACATTAAGTAAGATAAATAATCAGTATTTTAATATTTTATTACATAAAGTATGCCAATATCTGTACCTGAACCTAAATTTGTTGGTTCACCCTATTTATGTTTATATTTCTAGTCTATACAATGCCTATGAAATTATATAATAAAATTCATTTCATACATTGCCTGGTGATTTTTAGGCATTCTATAGAATACCTAGGAATCTAGGAATTCTATACAATACCGGATTTCATACATTGCCGGTAACATATATAAATTATATATTATTTTACCGTGATCTTGGAAAAAAAATTGGTTTCTAGATATTAGTTAAACCAGCACCCTGAAAATGCCTTATTGTAATTATCAGGAAAATGAGTTGAATAAAAATCAACTCGACTTATGTCCGGTATCATAAAGAAGCTAGCTTTGCTACCTAGCAAGCACTCTCAAATGAGGTATCAAACTTATATATGACAGTTCTCTTTGAGTTTTTAATAGATATGTATTTGCATTCGCAGCATAGGCGCCGACTTTTCATTTAACCTGGGGGGGCGAGATTTTCATAATTTTTTGAGGGGGGGTGCAAAAAATTTCCTTAAAAAATGTGCAATATCCAACTTTCGTAATAACGACACAAATTTCAGAAACGCAACTAATAATGTGAAAAAAAAAATTTTTTTTTTCATCAAATTATTGTAGTTTCGATAAAAATCGATCAAACTTTAATTATTTGAAATAATTGAAAAGTGGACATTTATATTTAATTTACAGAGGCTCATGAAACGTAAACGATGATTTTAGCTGAAAATATAGCAAAGTGTAGAAAAGTCGTAGAATTTTTTTTAAAGCTGTTGATCTAACTAAGCTTTGTAAAGGAAATAAAAGATGTTTTAGTATTAATTTCCTTTTTGAAGAAATTTTTAGTGATAATTTTTACTCAAGTGACAAGTATTTGAATATTTACACCTTTTTTTAAAGTAAAAATCTTATTGACAAAAGTATCTTTAATTTAAAAGAAACTAGAGTTCAGCTGCACAGGGGGGGGGGCGAAGCCCCCCTGGTATAATATCTGGAGGGGCGATCGCCCCCCCGTAGTCGGCGCCGTTGATTCGCAGTAAGTTGAGTTTTACCGTTTTTACTCAATGTTAGTAAATACACATTAGTAAATATATTTTACATAGGTACCTTTGTTTTTACCTTTTTACTTCCAATGCATGAAACTATCTATCAAAACTTCCAAGAAAACTATTTGAGAGTGCTTGCTAGCTAGAAAATTTTGCTAGTTCCTTTATGATACCGGACATTATACTGACAATCAGAACTCGTGAATTCATATTAAGTACCTATACATTATACATATATTATTAATTTTAGGGCAGAGGTTCTTCAACTAGGGTCCCCAGACCCCCGGGGGCCCGCAGAACTTTTGCTGGGGGTTCGTGAAACATGTTTGGGATAAATTAAAGTGCTTTTACATTTTTATTTACCAGTGATTAATTAGTATCTAGCAACAGAACCTTAAGTCGTAGTGATAATTTATAAAATCATTTAAATAGATTTTTTTAAAGCAATCTACTATACAGTAGAAATATATAGGTACTATTCTGGTGGGTTAATTTTGATTCTCCTTTTGTTTTCTCTTGTATTTGAGTTAAATTTCTATGAAAAGTTGAAATTTTAACCATGAAATTTGACTGAAAATTTTTTGTTTTCGATTTGGTTAAAAGTATGTTTATTGTATAGAAAATGTCATGAGAAGTTGAAATTTTCAAACCGCAGGTCTGTATCTCAAACCGTTCTCGAGTTATAGCCTCTCAAAGTTTTATTTTTTTTCAAAATTTTGGAGAAAAATGGTCGTAACTTTTGAACGTGTTGTCGGATTTGATTTTTGTCGCCGAATTTGGAATCAGCGTGTCAAAATCTATATAATTACATGTATAATACTTCAAAACTCGAGAAAAAAATTTCGCGAAAAATCGAAAAAATTCAAAGGGGTATACCTTAAAAAAATGTCGATTTTCAACGAATTTTTTTTTGTCGTATTTTAAAGTATAATACATGTCATTATATAGATTTTGACACGCTGATTTCAAATCTGTCAACAAAAATCAAATCGGACCACACGTTCAAAAGTTACAGCCATTTTTCTTAAAAATTTTGAAAAAACTAAAACTTTGGGAGGCTATATCTCGAGAACGGTTAAAGATACAGAACTGCGGTTTGAAAATTTCGACTTTTCACAACATTTTCTATATAATAAACGTACTTTTAACCAAATCGAAATTACAAAATTTTTGAGTAATTTTCACGCATCAAACATCAATTTGCATAAAAATAACAACTTAATTTTAAAAAAATATATTGAATTAGAATCTTAACTAACTATAGAAACAACTATTTGCACTTTTATTTTTAATTTTTTTATATTTCACAAATCATTTTTTATTAAAAATTTATTTATTTATATAAAATGTAATAATATGCTCGAATTACCATAGAGAACATAAAAAACGATTAACCGTTAGAAATAAATATTTTTTAAACCCCCATAGTACCTATGTAAAAAATCCATTAAGCTCATTGGTACAAAATTATAATAACCTAGACGAGGGGGTTAGTGAAATAGATTTGGGAAAAATTAAAGTACTTTTACATTTCGATTTACCAGTGATTAATTAATAATTACTATCGACCTTCAAGGATTTTGAAAAAACTTTTTAGACAAAAGTTGTTTCTTTTTTTCTGCAAAATACGAATATGTAAAAAAAGAAATAGGTTTCCATTTAAAAAAATGAAGTTGACCCCAAAATGACCTTAAAACCTCCACTAAAAGTCAAAAAATTTACCTCCATTGGTTTTCCCCCTTCGAACCCTGAAACTTTTGTACCAAACATTATCCCTGAAAAACCTTAATTTTCGAGATATTTGCTTGTCTCAATTTAAATAGACCACCCGTATATTAAATTTGGTATTAATGCAATCTGAAGTAGAAAACGGGATATTTTTAATCCATGACATTATTACAGTGTTAAACAAGAGCCGGGTTCGAATCCTGCCAGTCCATTGGAGGCGTCGAGCCCGGGTGCTATCGTTTTTTCAAGAGGTAAGATATTTTATTTTTATGTGTAATATTATTTAAATGTCTATAGCGTGTGCTATAGAATTTGAATGTAGGCTGAGGCTATACACATGCCTCATCTGCTTACTTTTTCTGTATTCTATATGTATTGTTTTAAACAATACCATTTTTCATGGTTTTTTGCCCTGCTTTTGTTGACACGCGGTTATTTTTGTGTATGATTTTTTTACTAAATAATATAACTGTCTTAATTTAATTCAAATCTGAAATGTTTTTTTTATCTCCAATTTATGAAATCAAAAATATATTTTTATCCAACCGTAGCTTACTTTACCTGATAATTAAAGTTCCGATGAAGGTAGAGCTACACTCCGCGACGAGATGAGATCGAGAGGATATACTTTATTTAGTATGAGTTTCGTCGAGAGTCTCGTAGTGCGATTCATATTTTAATATACTTTTATATAATAAATTATCTCATTTTAAAAAATTTGTCGCAACCCACTATAATAATCGACTTGCGACCTACAGCTTGGGAAACGCTGATTGTAGAATACGATCATGATCCAATAATACAAGGTCTGTTACGATTATTTTGACAGCCACCATTATTGCATATAGTGTTGATGGCGTAGTAGATCTGCCAAAAATTTACTAATTAAAAATTGACATTTTACATATTAAGTTTGAATTATTAAATTTAGAATTGAAGAAAATAGAAGTGTGAAGTGAAATAGACACTGTTGACATTATATTGGTTATGGAAAAATGCGGTATTGTGTTGTAAAAAAATGTTTCAACTGGAAACAGACAGATAATATAAATTTTTTTTTTCATTTTTCAAAAAAATCCCGAAATAAAAAAAAGTGGATTAAAGCTTGTGGTATTTTTATTTTTACTTCTATAAACATACTATAGGAATTAAATCTCAATGTGATTATTTAAAATTTCACGTAAATGCAAGTGATAAATTATATATTCCACTTGATGTAAAAACATTATTTTTTAGATGTAGGATGTTTTTCAGAATTAGAAGTTTTAATAAATTTATAAAAAATGAAAAAAACCAAAGAATAAAATTAAAAAAATTATTATGTAAACTGTATTTATCGTTTTTTTATTTATATTATATATTATTTATATTTCGTTTTTCACAAATTCCTTATTAGACAAATTTAGTGTTGATGACGTCACAGTATAAAGCAAGTGAGCTGTCAAACAGACCTTGTATTATTGGATCATGGAATACGATATAATTTTTTGAGGTACCTATACTTACTTGAAAAGAATCTTAAAATATTTTTAATTCATTCACTATAGCTCAACTTTGTCGGCATGCAAAATAAGTACCTATAGTATTTATATTTTATTTATTAAATACTCACCAGTACTCAAATCATAATATATGAAAAATATAAGCGTTTGCTAAATATTATATGTATGTAATTTTTAAATTAACATTTTTCATTTATCACACCTTTTAAATACGAGCTTAATTATAAATTATTATCAATTTAGATGTAGGTACTCTTAATACATCGATGATTCACTGCTGGAATTACGATGAATATAATTTGATAATATCTAAGAGCTCACCTATTACATACATATATGCATGTTTTTAAGGATGAGTGTATAAGTGTGTTCATATATGTATGTGTGTGCCGTGTGCGTATACATATACAAAACTAATTGTAATTAATCTCTCACTGTTTAATAATACACTTCCTAGTATAACGTTGTTGATTGGCCGTCGTAGATTTTGCTGCATCCATAGGCGTAGTATAAAGAGAGTGTTTTAGACTACTTTAAAGTAATATAGTATTTAGTACTAGAGGAGGGAAATTATAATATTTAATATCTTAAGACGAGAATAACTATTTATAAACTAGATTGGGATAGATAGTTTTGTTATTTATTTAGGATCAGACGACTTAAATTGTCCCACAAGACTACTTATAGGTAGGTCTCGTAATACTATGGTAAAATGTCGAAAAAATTTGCATTGCTACAGAAAATTTTTGATCAAGTCTATACTCAAAGCCGTCTATACTGACTATTACAAACATTAGCATTACTCTCATGATATAAATATATTTTCACAAATTACAAACACATCAACATATAGAGCCACCAGCCGCACGCACTTTCAAACGAATGTTGTAAAAATTCAATTCTGATATGTGATAAAAAAAT
Source organism: Sialis lutaria (assembly GCA_949319165.1). Lineage (NCBI taxonomy): Eukaryota > Metazoa > Arthropoda > Insecta > Megaloptera > Sialidae > Sialis > Sialis lutaria. The sequence goes on from OX439234.1 coordinate 29,784,565, forward strand.
TCAAAATGATTGATCCTATTGAAATGGTGTTGGCACGAGAACTACCTTAAATAGCAATATTCACATTTTTCTGAAAATATTATTTTTCTTTCAATTTTTCCCGTTTATGACTTTTTCTGGTAACTGGAAAATTTTTATAAAATACTCTTTAGTTTTTTTTATTTACTAATTATAAACTCCTTTCCCGTAGAAAATCGATTTTTTGTTAAATTTAACAAATTTTTATGTTTATTCGATTTTCTGCGGAGATGGAATTTATAAATTAATAAATAAAAACTATATAGTCTTCTTTATAAATAAGCCAGCTACTAGAAAAAGTCATGATATACAGGAAAGAACGGGAAAAATTGAGAGAAAAGTAGTATTTCAGAAAAACGTAAAAATTGCAATTTAAAATACACGTTAATTTTTTTTCTCACAAAGAGCAGATTGAGGGGTTGCCCCGGTAATATTTCAATTTCAACGGACACCCTAATATACATATTTCATATTAGAAAAAGTTCACTACAACGTGAATTGCTTATAACATTACATTTGCTTATTCATTTTATTTATTGTTTAAAAATAACAATATATAATATGCACTAATTAAATCGATAAAGATAAGTTATTTGTTATTTTTAAGAAGTTTTAATAGAGCATTACTAAAATTATATATTTTTTCATCTATAAAAAGTATTTTTTTTCGTAATTTGAACGTTTTAGAAGCCATAGTTACATTCTACCCAAAACCGAGTCTTTGAAGCTATTGCTATGCTTCTCCCACCCCCTTAAAGTAATTATGTATTCATTCTTACCTGTTATTATTTTTTTGTTCCGTTGGCCCCCATTGTTTATACGCCACTGTAGCCGCGAGTGATTCGCCCGGCGGTGCAGAATCGCTCGCGGCCGCTGCACTTCTTTTTGTGCACACACGGCCGAGGTGAACGCACTCCGCGGTTATTCCACCGCGCCTCCTCCTCACCTCACCACACCGTCTCCCCGCGCGTACACATCGGTCGGGTGCTACGCCATCGTGGGGCCCTACAGTGGCGGAAAGTACAACTATCAACTATCAAACGATTTACGGTGAAGCGAAATAGTTTCTAACGTGCCAAAAATGATCGCTTTTTATTTGTTTGTTCATAAAGCGTTCAGTTATGAATATTTGTAATATTGTAGATGTGAAAATTAAACAATAAATAAATTAAATACAAATTATTTTTGTAAAATGTGAAGCCACGGTAAAATTACATTCTAAAAAAAAGGGTATACACACGTAATTTTTGCAAATACATATTATATTTAATCTATAACTATAAAAGAGTTTGTCCTTAACCACTCATTTACTCACTCATATATCAACGTACAGCCCAAACCCCTGGACTTAGAAACATAAAATTTCGTAGGTGTCTTCCTTTTACAATGTAAGCACCCACTAAGAAGGGATTTCTAAAAATACAGCCCCTAAGGGGATAAACGGGGGACTAAAAGTTTTTTTATCGGAAAATTATTTTTTTGGTCAGATTTATTTTAAACTTCGTATAGATACTCTACAATATAAATAATAAATTACGTATTTAAGCATTTTTCAACCGCTAGGGGGTTGCAAGGGGATGGAAAAGTTTTTATGGGAAAAAAATATTTTCGGTTGTATTCACGTATGGAGGGTTTTAATTAGTTTTTATTTGATCCGGCATAATAATACCACAGGGGTGGGGGTTTAAGGGTGAAAAAAAACGCTAGTTTCAACTAGATTATTTTTCTCGTCTCGTTCAAGTCTCGTTCTGTAAAAATATTGGTTGGTCTCGTCTTGTATGAAATCCTAAAATATGTCAAAGTTAAATGAAAATATAAGACAGAAATACACAATTTTATTTTTTGTTGCATATTCACCGTCTCACTGATTTGTCAGTTTAGTGTAAATCATGCTTAATATAGGAAACATTTAGATAGGTGTATACAATTTGAAAAATTAAAATTAATGTTTTTTCTACGCCACTGAGTTTCGCGCCGTTTTTTACTTTCATACATTATCCCTTTGTTATGTAATAGTATATTTAATCTGTAGATATTTATCGGACACTTGTTCCTAGTGAACTTTACTTTCTTCATATTTCCCATAATTACAGCATTAATCAATTTCTATAATCGATATAAGGAATTTCAATATATTTATAGCTAGATACATACAGTGCCGGATTAAGACCGCGAGCACCAAGTTCTCATACCCCTTTCACTTCCTGAAAAATTAGTAAAATACATATAATAATATATTAATCTAGTATTCAGAGCTGTCACAAGTACTCAGTAAAAGTACTTGAAGTATAAGTATTTTTTACTATTTTCAAAAGTAGTTTTTCATGTAGGTATATTGTCAAAAGGGTATATACATATATAAGTATAAAAATATATGTATATATAAAGTTTTATCAATTTTTTTATGAAAATGATTATAATTCAAATAATTTATCGATTTTTATAAAAAAATTAATCCTTTTTGATCAATAAATTATTGGAACATGTGTATATGTATAATGTAAAGTTCTGGTCGAATTTGAAATAAAAATAATCTGCCGTGTGCCACAGGACTTTCTTATACGTAATAATGACAGTGAACAGTGTACGTGATTTTTTATTTTAGTGAAGGATATTTCTGACAAACTAATAAAAGATAGAGTAAAATGAATGAGACATAAACTTTAGAAATATTATTTTATACATTATGTATCGAACGAATTTTGTTTAACATAATTACTAACAATAAGATGGAAACAGATGTTTACTCATGTAATTTTTTTAATTTTTTGAAATAAGACAAAAATGTTATAGATAAAAAATGTCGAGTATGTTACTATCTATAATTTATTCCCCATACATTTTTTTCCAACACTTATGATTTAGCCAGAAATATTTTTTTAAAATCATTATTTAGAATAATCTATACTGGTTGCTGGGTGCTTTGACCGTACGGATCACGACTAATACCGTCAAGTCGCACGGCGACCACTGCAAACTAAATGAAATAAAGTATACAGTGTTTATTCTCAGTATTACGTATAAGAAAGGCCCATGGTACCTATGGCAAACACGTACAGTCTCTGTAATACGTATAAGAAAGTCCCATGACACTCATGGCAGATATTTCTTCTCTGTTATGAACCATTTGAAATGTACTTAAAATCGAATACTTAGTAAAAAAAAAAAAAATTAAATTTGTTTTTTTCGAAAAAATGAATAGAACATAAATTATAGATAATAATATTACCTACAATTTTCAACTTGGCCATTTTTCTCTAATTCGCACTGTTTCAGTGTAATTCGAAAAATTCAAAAATCGATGTAGGTAAACATCCGTTTCCGGTTGAATGATCGTTTTCAAAAATAGGAGGTTTTCTTCCCAGGCAAAAATCAATCTTAAGTATAAAATTCCACCTTTCTACGATTTGTCGTATTTGAGTTACAGCGTCTACAGACAGACCGACAGACAGACAGACAGACACACAGACATCATGGCGAAAATAGTCAGAATGGATTCAGGGAAGGTCAAAATTAATAATTCCATCAAAATCCGGATTTCGAAAAAAATCGCGTTTACTATACTTACTTATACTATATGTATATTTCATATACATTGGTATAAGAAAGTAAAAATATTTCATGAACTAGTAATAGGGGTTATCAGTCAAACTGACAATTCTTACAAATATTTAGTTGCAGAAATAAAAAATACAAATATGTATGTACAAAATCTACATGAATGAATTACTTAATACATAAAGACAAAAATTAATTGGTAATTTTTCAGAAAGTCAAAACTAGATATTAACTTATAAATACGTATGTATTTGATAATTAAGTACCGTTACTTTATATAATTTTTTTTAAATTAATTATTTTCCGATATCACCGTTATTGTTACAACTTTACAAGTTGATCCAGTTGTTGAAGAATATAATTATGAGATGAAAAATAAGCAGTAAAATCTATAGCATAAAATACATTAAAAACACGTTATAGTAATAAAGGAAATATTAAAAAATGTAGCATTAATCATTGACTATACATAGTTTCAATTTTATGTTTTAAAGCATGTGTAGGTATAAAGTATACATGCAGTAGATATACACATAGATTTGAAATGAAATGAAAATTTGTTTAGGGAAATTGTACGAGAACGTTTTTAACATCCATACTATCATTATAAATGCGAAAGTGTCTCTATCTGTCTGTTTGTTACCTTGTCATGGTTAAACCGCTGAACCGATTTTGATGAAATTTTGCAGGGAGATAGCTTGCATTCTGAGGAAAGACATAGGCTATTTGTATCCTGAATTAGATAAAAAACGGGTGTGTGGCATCTGTACGTGCGATATGTTAGTTATAAACCTGTTTTATCGACTATGTCATAACGAAAATCTGTATTACTACGTGGACGAAGTCACGGATAAATTAATTTTGAAATTTATTATTGGTCAATTAATATTGTACATTTAGCGCTACACAATCATTCATGGCCCTCTATATCTGTAAAAAGCATTGACACCACCACAAAGACATTAAATTTACATCTGTATATAAAACAAAACAATTACCACAGCATTGCAGTGTAACAAGACAACATAAAAAGAAGACAAAAAATAAAACACAAAAAACATTAACCCATTGATATTTTGATCACATAATTGATTACGCGCAAAAAAGCACGATTTGATTTGCTGTTATTATGATGTCCAACTGATCATACCTCCTCCCCTTCCACCCGCCCTAGACAGCACTATAGCCGTTGTTTCCCGAAAATAAAAGAGCACTGACTTGTATCTAACTAGACGTCATAGGTACTTTGTCTCTTACGTATATATGCGCGATCTTTTTGGAATACGAATGTGTCTCTTGAGTTTTGACTTGATCAAAGTCGTATGGAAGAAGTATGTAGAAGATAGGTAGGGAGTGGAGAGATATAAATAAATGTTATAGGGACGTTTTATATATTATGTTGCCTCAATCTATCATAATGATATATTATTGTGTCTTGACTTAAGCATTTTACTCTGAACAAGTCGAGCAATATTCGGTTAGTTAGTACCTTTCCCCGAATAGAACGAGCACACCGAACATTTTCCATAGCTTGGGTAGATCGTATTTGATTAAAGGAATAATTAGCTAACTGTGTTCAAGTAGAGACGTTAGCATTTGTGGTATTTGTAGCATTTTGATGAATTTAACAAAATATTTACTGAAATAATTTTTTTTTATTTAATTTAAAACAAATCAGGTATCTATGTAACTGCTTCAGAGCATTTATTTATATTTATTTGAATTATTGAATTAACTAATTATTACATTAAGTATAATAGTACCTATGTATGTATATACACAGGTCGAAAGGTTAACTTGAGCCAAGTAAACCTTGTTTTGTATATAACGAAAACAATATTTTCTTAAGATAAGAAATATATTCTTAAACCAACTATAGTATTCTTGGACGAAGAAATAATGTAGTTGGATTAAGAGTACTTTTCTTATATTAAGAAAATATTGTTTTCGTTATATACAAGACAAGATTTTCTTGGTCCAATACAGTTTTTTTGTGTGTAAGAAACTATAGACCGTTATAGTTAGGGTTTCCATCTGTCCTCATTTTCCCCGGACAGTGTCCTTTTTTTAAGGGCGTCCGGGGATGTCCGGAGGGATTTTTTAAATGTGTCCGGGGTTTTTAAGAAGTTTATCTATGGAAAAAAGGTCATCAAAAGTATTTATAGTCAAAAATTCAAAAGCAATTCAAAAAAAGAAAAGGTTTTCAATATATTTTAAATGGCATTTGAAATAAAAATCTAATTCATTGGTACAATATACACTTTTTATTTATTTTATTTATCCTCTTTCTGTCCTCTTTTTTAATGAACGAGTCCTCTTTTCACACCTTGAGCTACTGGCAACCCTAGCTATAGTTAATATACCTACCTATAAATTGTAATAATTATTTTAATCAAATATATTATATCCAATTAACATTCTTACCCTGAGAAAAAAACTATATAGCAGTTATTGTTTTCATCATAGGTATTATAATTAAAGTATTTTTTTTTCAATTATACAATAATATAAATATAATTGTATTCACTCGACAAATAAATATTTCTCTATTATTATTTTAATATTCACTTTTATACTCATATTTAGTTTTGTACCTTCCTTAGCAATTTTCTTATGTATGTATTCCATAGAAACGATAAATTTTTTTGTGTATGCAAATATACATATGACGAAACGTTGGCAAATAATATCGACATAATTCAGGTTTTTTTATTTTTTAAACCAACTTTAGTATTTATAATATTCTTCCAGTTTATGGAAGAACCAATTAATCAATACAATCAAAAATTTTAATAGATATTCAATTAATGAAAAATGGAATTATTTTCACGGGAAGTTTTATAATATATAGGTAGTTTACTTCATTACTTATTAGGGTACTATAACCTATATTTGGTTGGTATCTCATGCCTCACTTGAGGTATGAGACGTACCACTCAAACTTTATATCAATTAATTGATACAATTTAACTCTTCAACAAAACTTCATATCCAAGCTAAAATTAATGACTTTATTAACTATACCCAATCAAAAATGAATTTCCTAAACTAATTTTAAATATAATTCGTTCAAATAATAATTCCACTTTGATACTATGATACAAAAATATAGTTTAATAAATAAATAATTGGACATAGTTTAATTAATTCCCAAATTAAATTATTAACTTTCTAATTGTGTTAGTTTTTTTTTAAAGTCTGCATGTGCTCCCAAAGGGAATTCTGAACGTTTTATATGAAGAGTATGCATAAATTATATAAATAGCAGAGGCGGACTTATGGTTTAATTGGCCCCTCGGGTTCTAATTAATTAATATAGTATTGGATATATTAATACAATTTTTACATTTCTATTTCTATAGAAATTATATCAAAGAACAAGTTATTGAAAATCACAAATTGGTGGTCAGTGGCGGACCTAGAACTTTCTATTAGTATTTTATCAAAAATGCGTTGTTCTTTTTTTGGAGGGGGGGGGGGTAATTAGTACTTCAGCATGATTCTAGGTCATTGTAAATAATATTTATCATTAAATTAATAAAATTTTTAGTATATATTTTAATGTTAAAAAAAATTACAAGTCTTTCTCGGTCTCGTTCTCGGTCACGTATAATTTTTTTAGAAAACAGAAACGAGACTGTTAGTTATAAATCATAAACGATACCAGACATCTAAATATTGTTTTGTCTCGTGTATATTTTTAAATATACATATATCAATACATTTTACCACAAGATATATTTGTAAGGTACACCATAAGTAAATATGTGGGCATTACCACGCAAAATTCGTGTGTCTAGTTTATCAAGGTTAAAAATATTTTAAAACTTATATTTGAAATGTTTTTTTAGAAATTGAAAGACTTTTAAACAGTTCAATTTCAAAACTGAAATAAATTAAAAATTTCATTGTTCTAGTTTTAGTTCAAACAACTTCAGTTTTATTTATTCTAAAGACCAAATAAGAGAGAACTTAAATATGTTTATATTCTAAAACAGTGGTGTCAAACACGTGGCTTGTGTACGACAAGGGGTCCGTAAGACCCTGAAATGCGGTCCTTGGTTTAAATTTTGTAATTGATTTTATTGAAATAATAAAATTGAATTTTTTTAAACATTAAAAATTATAGAAGTATAAAATATTAATTTTAACATTTAAACATTATTAAGTCATTTTTTACAACAGCTCAAAAATTCCGAGAAAATTAATGTAGATTTGACACCTTGAAGATTAGCTTTTGTTCTATGGAAGTTTGAAAGGCGTCTATAGTACACCAGGAGTCTATAGGGGGTCTATATGGGAAAATTTGTATGTTTTGAAATTCGATGTTTTTTTATGTAATGCAAGAATTTAAAAACAGTTGAAAGAGCAAAAAAGGTCATTTACAATTATTAATTAACAAATAATTACAGGAGGGGTCTGTGAATTTTCATTCCTTCAACAGGATGACCAGTTTCTGGAAACCGGGAAAAGTCAGGGGATTTTGGTAGACAGGGAAATGTCAGGGAATTTTTTTGTAATAATGCAAAAACCTCACAAATTCCAGCAAATATTTACACAATAATCTAAAAAAAAGGAAACGTAAAAATTCATCTGAAAAACCAGGAAGCCAGGGAAATTTGTTCCAGAGAAATACTGGCCAACCTGTTCAAAAGGGGTCTATGTGTAAAAAAGTTTGGGAACCCCTGTTATAGAGCTAATTCTTTATAATTACCGATATAACAATACAGAGAAAAATGATATTAAGTTTGGGATATATAATATTTGTGTACAAATATAATTTACAGGATGATCTGTTGGTGGGGACTCCAGGCAATTGCCCTTTTTGCCCCAACGCGTCATTACTAAATGGCCCATCACTGTAACAGGGGGCATACTTACAAGCCCGTCTCTGTGAATATGTATATAATTTGAACATATTTGAGGATAAGGCGTGGTGTGTATAAAGAACCGTTCGAGCTGCAGGTTATTGCCCACCGTTTACAATCACTGTATCTCTATTTTTTGTTAATTTTCATCGTCGTGATCGTACATATGTATACATACATTCACATATACGTATAATTAATACAGAGTTATTATATATTACCAGCGGCAATCAAACTGTCTGCTTCGTTTCACTCATGGAGTACATTGTGTTTTCAGTTATGTAGAGTCGTGCTTTATTACATAGGGGGACTATAATTTTTTCAATACCCATTTTCACAATATATTTAATATATTTTATTAGTTAGACAGAAAATTTGTTTTATATAATTATATAGACACACAAGTACACTGTTCACTCTCAGTATAATGTATAAGAAAGTCCCGTAGCACGTATTGTATTTATTTTTTTGCTAGAGTAAACATATTTTCCAGAATTGAGTTTCCTTCAAAAAAAGCCTTTTGTGTACGACCAATTATTCGTTTTATCTTACATACAGTATAGGATTATACAGGGTTACACATTAGGAGTGGATATCGACTTTATTTTCGAAACTATAAGAGTTAGAACAATATTTCAAATCGTAACTACCCTTCAATTAGCATTAGGAAGAATAATTAAAAATCATGCAACCCCCATCCATACTCGCATCGCCCACACGCCTCTCAACTTTGAAATTTCAAATGGAACCCCCCATATTTTATTTTAGAATTTGAAAGATAAATTTTATTAATGAACATTTTACTTCAAGAATTTTTTTATATCATGGACCATTTAAGAAATATTGCGCAAAATGTGTATTTTTTAGGGTATGGTATTTTTGTCACATTAAGAGTGGATATCGTCTTTAATTTCGGAACTTTATAGTCCACGGTATTTAGATTAAAATTTGCCAAATAGAAGAAAAAAATCATAAAGTGTTGATATTTTGTACACGTACTCTCAGAAGGGTTCGGAATAAGAGCCCGAAAAGTTCCCACCTAAATCGTGGATGGAACATCCCCTTTTACGTGAAAAACTACCCCTGGAGTGAATTTTATTCCAGTTTTTCCCATTTTTCATCCGAACTACCGCTCGGAGAAAAAAATATTATAGGAATTAAAGATTGAACATGAAATTTTACGTAAAAAATGTCATATGCACTATTCACCTAATCCTCAGCCTACTCTCGCATTCAATACTCAAAGTGAAGGGTAGTTTTTGGAGCGCAAGGAAAAATCGGTATGACAAGATTTTTCACCGTAAATATTTCCATAACGGTTAATTTTACCAAAAAGTTGATAAGAGTAAAAATTGTAGAACTGAATCTCCTCTATAAGATCTAAATATCAGAATTTTGTTTCAAACGTTTTTTTATTGATTTTTTACCTTTTTACACAAACGTAAATTACATTATTTTCAGATATTTTCCGTAGAACCCATTGAGACAACATTTTCGCGCGTTTTTTTTTAGTGATTTACCATCGTATGTCTATTCTACTAAAGTCTTGTATATTTTTGCAAATTTATTCCTGTTTTTGGTGTAGAAGTAGTTTTAAGTATGAACTACCTGTTAATTCATTCAGAATTTAATTATTTTATACAGGATATCCGTTAAAAGGACTTAAGGGACAAGCACATACACACACACACATTGGAAACATAGTTTTTTTTTTTAATATACATTAGAGTTGTCCCACTTTTTTTTGATATAAAATTATATTCGTGTAAAATTATGGTATATGCATTTGTGAAAAAAGGGAAAAATCAATAAAAAAACGTTCGAAAAAAAATTGTGTTACATGAATCTCATAGAGGAGATTCAGTTCTATAATTTTCATTGTAATCATTTTTTTGGTAAAATTAGCCATTATGGAAATATTTACGGTGTAAAATCTCGTTATACCGATTTTTCGTTGCGTTCCAAAAACTACTCTTTACTTTGAGCAACGAACGCGATAGTAGGCTGAAGATTAGCCGAATAGTGCACATGACATTTTTTACGTATAATTTAATCAGGTATATTTAATTCTTATTATATATTTTTCTCAAAACGACGGTTCGAAAACAAAATACTGTATAAGACTTTACGAAAGGAAATATTTTTAAATCCATAAAAAAATAGTTCTTTTCATAAGTTGGTTGTCCAATAGAAACACGCCGCCATTTTGTTAAAACATATATGCAGTATGTCGACAACATTACTATTGAGTATTACACTAAAGCAAATCTTAACAGACAGTTCTCATAGGTGCTACAAAATTTGGTTAAAAAAAATGTGGAACATTTTGATATTTATTTTCAACGCAGAGGCACAATTTATAACTTCCATCCTCAAAATTTTATATCACAACTGCCAAATGGGTTGCAGGAAACGATACAAATGTGTTAAAATTGGGTTGCGCTGCTGAACTATGTGTTTCAAATACCACAGAGAAGGTTGCCTTAATTCACCAACTGAAGAGAAATTAATTCAAGAAACCACCACTGGCCAATAAAAATGTACAAGACTTTAGTAGAATAGACATACGATGGTAAATCACTAAAAAAAAACGCGCGAAAATGTTGTCTCAATGGGTTCTACGGAAAATATCTGAAAATAATGTAATTTACGTTTGTGTAAAAAGGTAAAAAATCAATAAAAAAACGTTTGAAACAAAATTCTGATATTTAGATCTTATAGAGGAGATTCAGTTCTACAATTTTTACTCTTATCAACTTTTTGGTAAAATTAACCGTTATGGAAATATTTACGATGAAAAATCTTGTCATACCGATTTTTCCTTGCGCTCCAAAAACTACCCTTCACTTTGAGCATTGAATGCGAGAGTAGGCTGAGGATTAGGTGAATAGTGCATATGACATTTTTTACGTAAAATTTCATGTTCAATCTTTAATTCCTATAATATTTTTTTCTCCGAGCGGTAGTTCGGATGAAAAATGGGAAAAACTGGAATAAAATTCACTCCAGGGGTAGTTTTTCACGTAAAAGGGGATGTTCCATCCACGATTTAGGTGGGAACTTTTCGGGCTCTTATTCCGAACCCTTCTGAGAGTACGTGTACAAAATATCAAAACTTTATGATTTTCTTCTTCTTAAATATCTAATTTACTTGGACTATTAAGAGTTAGAGTAATATTTCGAATTATTACTACCCCCACCCATATTCGCATCGTCCACACAAATAAAAATACTGTTATAATGTCGATGTCCACCCTAATGTGACAAAAATACTATACCCTAAAAAAATAGAAATATTGCCTAATATTTCTTAAATGGTCCATCATATAAAAAATTGCTTTTAGTAAAATATTCATTAATAAAATTAATCTTTCAAAATCTGAAATAAAATATGGGGGGTTCCATTTGAAATTTCAAAGTTGAGAGGTGTGTGGGCGATGCGAGTATGGATGGGTTTTGCATGATTTTAAATTACTCTTCCAAATGCTAATTGAAGGGTAGTTACGATTTGAAATATTGTTCTAACTTTTATAGTTTCGAAAATAAAGTCGATATCCACTCCCAATGTGACCAAAATACTATACAATAAAAAAATAGAAATATTACCCAATATTTCCGAAATGGTCCATCATAGAAAAAATTGTTTGAAGTAAAATGTTCATTAATAAAATTGATCTTTCAAATTCTGAAATAAAATATGGGGGGTTCCATTTGAAATTTCAAAGTTGGGAGGCCTGTGGGCGATGCGAGTGTAGATGGGGGTGGAATGATTTTTTATTACTCTTCCAAATGCTAATTGAAGGGTAGTTACGATTTGAAATATTGTTCTAACTTTTATAGTTTCGAAAATAAAGTCGATATCCACTCCTAATGTGTAACCCTGTATAATGCTGGAGCTTTACTGTACTTTAAAAATTGTAATTAATTCTAAATAATATTTTTTTCATTTTTATACATTTTTATTAAAAAACATAAATTGTAATTTTTTCTTAATCTGGGCCTACCGTAATTTAATTATTATCATATTGCCTAAACTATTTTAACTCTCTTTAGGCTTTCGAACAGTGAAAGTCTCATCAAATTCGGTTCAGTGGTTTTGTGTAAGTTGGATTAAACAAACAGTCGGAGGAGTTTCAAAATTGTAGATTTCAACGTCAAGAATTATTGAAATTAAAATATTGTCAACACGAATAATACTTCTGATATTTATTTTATAAAAAAAAACATACATTTATATTTTATTGTCTTGAACCCCATTTAAAAGACATCAGCATAATCTGCTAATGCTCTTTTACGGTTACTTTAATATTGATACATTCACATTGGTATTTTTTTTACAGAGTTGGACTAAGTTTTTAATTAATCATATTTTAATAATTATAATCAACTAATATTAATATCAGAACATCGTAATATGTTACCGACTTTAAATCAAATTTAAGTATTGGAATTTGGGACCCTCCATTTACAAGTAATCCTACCAGAAAAAACTATAATACAACATTGTTTCTTCTCAATACGAATATAATATTTGTAAAAAAAAATAATATGTACGATTAATTCAATCGGTCAGTCAGAAATTCACATAAACATTGATGAATCCAATCTTTTAAGGGGTTAGGTGTAGTCAGAAACACCAAAAAATGACAATTTTAAATAATTTTTTTTTGCCAGTAAGTTATTTTATTTTATCAAAGTAAAAACATAGCATCATTAAATAAGGTTTCGATTTGACTTGACAGAAATTTTAGAAAAAAAAATTAATAATTTTAAAAGTAATGGCTGTTTGTGTTGATCCAGTTTCAACCGAAGCTCCTTGCGGTGACCATCACTTATCCTTGGAGATTCATCCAAATTCAATCGGACAAAAAAAAATTGTTTTATTAATAGATAATCTAGTGCCTGATCGAAGCTTTGTTTTTTCTTTCTTAAATTAACAAAATGGCAGCCTCAGGAAATTTTTTTCCAGATTTTCGGGAAAAAAACCAACAGGTAATTGTTTATAACAAATCGAAATTAAAAAAAAAGAAAGAAATCCTTCGATCAGGCACTAGTTTTTCATGTTTTCAAAAAGCTGTATAAATTTCATTAAAATCTACCGAGCGGTTTTCGAGCTACAGTGGTCACCAGTTCAAAAAACATAGTTTTGAGAAAAACGCATTTAAAGTTTTACACTCAATTTACGTAAAGTAATACATGTTATTTAATTACTTACACAGAGTCATCTATTAATGGGCCATATAATACTTAGTTCTTCAGCCGTTGTAGCAGCTTCCAAAAATGCAAAGAAAGAAAATAGATTTCTTGAAAATTCTGACTACACCTAACCCCTTAACATTGAGTGGTGGTTCATATTATTACATTATATTTCTATGCGTTCTATATTTCTATAAATACTATGCATACTATTACTATATGTATAGTGTATAGGTATACTATAAAACGATATCTAATTTTACTATAGTATGATTACATCAAATAGGGCACAGTAAGTATACCTATATGTAGGTATAGGTTGATTCATATTTTGTTTCAAGAGTACTTTAGGAGAGATTTTCGTCGAATTAAAAAAAAATGTTGAAAAAAATGTGGGCTGCACACGAGATAAGATGGGAATTAGGTATATCTCGTCTTGGTTGTTGTAACTCAAGGTATATAAAGACAAGGTAGCCTGGTCAACTCCTTGACCAATCAGCGATGGCGCGGGAATTGACGTCACGACGCCGACGCAGAGATAATCAAATGTCATAAATGTATAATTGAATATAAATTACAAAAAATTACTTTATTAATCTAATTCGACATTGCAAAATCATAAAGAAGCTGTTTCAGACAATTTGGTCTTTTCAGGAAATGTCATATTTACTATTTTTAAGTGTGCAATATGTTCTGTGATTCTGACAGCCTACGAACAAATAAAAATCGGGATATAAATTACCCCTCGATCACTTACTGCCTCGGGAGCCAAGAGACTCTTCTTACGGCCCTGGTCTCGTCTCGTATATAGGTACCTGACCGAGTTCGAGACCAAGAAAAGTATCTGTTTCATGTAAATTTTCTTCTTACAATATTTTTCATTTTATTGGGCTTTGTTAATTTGACATTAATTAGCAATAAAACCGAAATTTATAAAGTTAATATCGTTTCAATTTCTTCTCTTCTCGTTAAAGATGAACTGAAGTGGTATCATTTCGTCCGAATTTAAGACAATTTCGTCTCCACGTGCTACCCGAGTTTTTCTTTCAAGTGCTTTTTAGGAAAGTAATTGAAATTTTAAAAGAAAATTTGCTGAGAAGATGAATTCTTGAATATGCAATCAGGTTACTAATTGTTATATGATTTTAAACTACATTAATATAATTTCGCTTTCAGTGGTAAGATGTGCCAGACTGCTATTACTTAAAACCACTCCTGAATGTGAACGTGTTAAAACAGGCGATCTCTATAATGTTTTACTTCATTTAAATATACATGTAAATTATGCTCAGAGGAAATATTCGACATTTGATAATAATTAGTGTCTATCTATTAATCTAGTGTGATAGAGGAAGACAGCTGCCCCGTGTGAATGAACTTTTCTAATATAGAGAGAGAAGGAACCGGTTATGTATTTCTCAAGATTTACTCTATAGAAATACGCATACACACATCCATACATACACACATATATATTTACATCTATGCAGGGACGTGGTGTGTTTATTATCAAATGTTGTTATAGTGACTAGGAAGATGTGACTTATACCCAGAGATTTGTACGTGCATGTATATTAACTTGTTGAATAACATTGCAATGTTAAATTTATTGATTTTATTTTGATGATATACTTATTTGCTCATAGGTGGGGAGTGGGGAATCATTTCAGGATTTTTAATAGATCTTTTTTTTAGCTATTTATAAAATTTGGGCTTACTATAGTCTGTTTCATTTATGTTTGCAGTGGTTGCTAGAAGATTTGACGGTAGGAATCGTGAATCGTACCGTCAAATCACCAGGCAACCACTGCAAACATATTTTTCGAGAAATTACTAGTCGTGCAATTTTTTCGATTAGACAGCAAACGTTATTACTCCTTGAGAAATACCTTAAGAATCCTGAAGATGTAACGACCAGGGCCCCTATATTGATTCGAGTTTTTCGTAAATCTCGCATGTCCAGTAAATAACTTAGTAACTTTTAATTTTATTTTAGTAATCTCGAATGTGAAAAAGTCGAACGAAGAATAGGGGTCCAGAGCTGTAGAGTTTATACAAAAACTTACTACTACGACTCTATTATTGTTTTACTATTTGACTCCGACTCAGACTCTTTACTATACAAAAAGGTAACACAAGGCATTTCATCGTCATTACGTGAATTTTAAATTTTCTTAGATTGATAGAATAATTGAAATTTATGATGAAAGTAAATTTGCAAATAATAATAAATAATTTTTTAAATAAACATTTATAAAACAGAATGTCCTATACTTTAATAAAAGTAAAAACCATTATTTAATTGTTTTACCATTATTAAAACTCCGACTCCGACTCCAAAATCGACAAAACTTGATTTGATAAATTAGCAATATTAAATTATACACCCCTGTTTCTTATAAATACACGTGCAATATAACTCATTCTTCTCTATCATTTTTGTTGCGGGGTTGCTATTAGATGATAAAGATAAGTACACCAGAACTGTTGCATTCACTATGTGTTCAATGTAGCTCATTCAATCAAAAACTTTTAACGGCGAAGGTGAAACAGATGTACCGCAGAAAAACAACAACACAGTCAACAGATGTTTACTTTGCAATTGTGGAGGTGTTGTTCGATAAATGGTCAGCTCTTTACGAAGAAGCTTAATTACTTGTACCTACTTGTAAATTTTAATACCACTGGTAGCTTTGATATTTGTTTTACCAATACGAGTTTTACTTTTCTGTTTTGATGTTTTACTTCTCTGATGTGTATCATAGATTAATGTGAGCTGTCCATACACTTAAAGGATTTTAAAATGAATATATTTTTTTATAATTTTGATCTGATTACTTCTGTAATAAATAATTGCCAAAATTCCTCATTGCTTTTTTATTTTTTAGATCAGCGTTTCTTAAACATCGTTCAAATGTCAACAAAAATAAACCATAAATTTTCACTTCGAAAATATCTCGAAATTATGTACTATTATGCAGTTCTCATAAGAATGCATGTTAATTTGTTTATTTAATATTTCTTAAACTATTCTCCCAATGAACTTAAAATTTTATAAGATTTTTTTTAAATACAAATACATACAGAGTGTCCCATTTTAAGTGCACACCTTTAATAACTTTTTATGGTGAAATGTTATTAAAAAACTTTTCAGATAAAATTATTTCAGATAATTTTATTTTACATGAAAAAACACGTATCTTTCATTGAAAACTTTTTTTGAACAACTTAAACCTTTCCAAGATATCTAACAAAATAATTCGAGATTTTGAACTTTCAATATTTTTTTACTCACAAACCATCAGGTTTAGGGAAAAAGTATAAAATACAAAAAATGTTTATTTTGATCTAATAAAACTTAAAGAATTATTCTATATTTTTTTAACATTTTTTTTTGCTTAAATAAAATAAATTGAAAAAGTTTTAAAATTTTAAAAATAAGTCTTATTAGATCAAAATAAACATTTTTTGTATTTTGTACTTTTTCTCTAAAGTTGATGTTTTCTGAGTAAAAAAATATAGAATGTTCAAAATCTCGAATTATTTTGTTAGATATCTTAGAAAGGTTTAAAGTTGTTCAAAAAAAGTTTTCAATAAAAGATACATGTTTTTTCACGTAAAATAAAATTACTTGATAAAAACTATAGGTTCCTATTTAAAAAAATGATATTGACTTTCAGGGTGATATGAATATCACCCTGAAAACACCACCTAAAAAAAATTCATCCAAGTACGTCTATGTCCCCCTCCAAATCGTGTAACTTTTATCTGAAAAGTTTTTTGATAACATTTCACCATAAAAAAGTTATTAGAGGTGTTGTGCACTTAAAATCTTGTTATTTTCAAAGTTTCATCGAAATCTGTTATTTTTTATGGTGTCAACCTCCTTAAATACTTGGTGATTATAATTCGATTTTTTTTTAAAACTACATTTAAGATTAAAACTTTAAATTAAAGAAGGCAGACGTAGAATTTTTATGGTTTTCGGTTTTCGCACTCAAATTGATGGTCGTTCTCTGTTACAAGCACTGCTGATAACGCGGATCAATGGAATCATTTGGTTTGGTATTTGGGCGCATTCTCTTTCAATAGCTGCTCTTAATGCATTAACTGTTGCCGGTTTTCTGCCATAAAATTTATCTTTGATGAGTCCAATGTCGTGAGGTCCAGGGAACGCAGGAGATATTCGATGCTACATCTCTATAAATCTCCGTAAACTCCACTTTCATGTAGGGATCATCTTTATTTAGGGCGTAGATTAATATTGAAATGCAACTTTTTCAAAAGATACGCTTCAAAATGTAATATACGCTCTATTTTAACATTCCTTTTCACGAATCGCTTACTTAACAGATTTTTTTGGAGTTTTGCAGTAAGTTTCTGGGAATTAATCAGTTTTGCCAAAAAAGACAGCGTTGTAGTGTCGCGTTTAGATTCGCTAGACGTTTTTAGTCTTCTGTATCTTTGGATACATAATATAATGGTTTATTTTTTTAATAAAAAACGATGAAATCCCGGACATGATCCTGTATAATAATTGTGAGTTTATAGTTTTTATATTACACAGGTAGAAAGATTACTTGAGCCAAGTAAACCTTGTTTTATATATAACGAAAACAATATTTTCTTAAGATAAGAAATATATTCTTAAACCAACTATAGTATTCTTGGACGAAGAAATAATGTAGTTGGATTAAGAGTACCATTCTTATATTAAAAAAATATTGTTTTCGTTATATACAAAACAAGATTTTCTTTCCAATACAGTTTTTTTTGTGTGTATACACAAAAATATCGGGCTTAAAATAATTAAATAATTTTAAAAGTTATTGAATATAGATTTAATAATGATCAAAGGACATACAAACGTGTCTCATATATCTAATAATTTATTAATTTTAGTTATTAGGTATATTTCATTTATTTTACATTATTATATATCAGAAATGTAAAATTTATAGTGGAAAAAATAAACGCAAGACTATAAATAGATTCTCATGAATGCAATAAGTCCAAAAAATACCAGTTTTCGTTTAATTGTCGAATCACGAGGAGAAGAAAAATATTTGTATTACGAAATGTTTTTATAGGTGCATGGCCTATCAACAATTTGGTTGTATAGATTACGATTTTGTATTGACAATTTGATGCTTTAATAGGTCGTAAAATTTTCGATGCGTGTTTTAGAAACATTGGTTCTATAATTATTGTTTAGTGGAAGATTTTTATAGCATGGCTTGATAAATTATTGTTGTTTAATGTTAACTGATTGGTATTGATAAAAAGTAAAAATATACTGGTCATGTTTCGGTATTATGAATTATGTACACTTTCTTTTTAACACGTACTTGTTATTGATTGTTAAAAGTGATAAAGTTTTTAATATTTACCGTAAAAAGATTTGTGAAGATCGATGTATATTTTGTGAAGAAACCAAAAATATTAAGGCAACTTGATAAAATCATTAAATAATTTAAGGGGGATGGCCACTGTGACAGAAAAAAAATATTTTTTTTTCTTAGATTTTTTTGAAAGTTTACATATTCATAAATATGTATACACAAAATTGAGTTTAAATTTTGAAAATTGACGGAGTTACAGTCAATTTAGTGAGACAATGTAGCACGGCCGGTTATGACATAACAAAAACATTAAACACGTTTTTCAATTTTTTTTTTTAAATAATTTTCGTAATTGTAGTGGCTATCGTTGCACGTAGAAGATTTTTGAAATTTTGATAATTACTATTTTTAAAACCGCTCTAATAAAGAAAAATAGGTCTTAAAAATGAAAAAAAATTTCAAACGATCGCCATTTTGTGAAAAAAAAAATAAAAAAAAACGGCTACGTGCAACGATAGCTACATTCATATAGATATTGATAAAAATTTTATTTATTTTTTTCATATAACCCTTCTCGAAATTTCGAGTCGACCATAGAGAAAAATATTTTTTTTGGTCGTCACATCGAGGCTCATAACTTTGTAAATATTTAATGTTTTTCAATAAAAATTGATATTAAATAAGTCGAATATATACTTAATAAAATGTCCTTTACCTGATTCAAAAATAATTAGTTATATCTGTGAAAAAAATTCCCAAACATTGACAATTTTTTGACCCGTCACAGTGGCCATCCTCCTTAAATGGACGTGGTAGATTTTCTAATAGGCTTAGGGCTAGAATGGTATTTTTTTTAATTCTTGGAGCGGCACCAAAAGCTTTCTATTTTAATCATCAAAAGTTTATAGCAGAAACAAAAATTAATAATATTTTTTTTATTTAGCAGAAACTCATTTCTTATCTGCTTTTTTATTATATAACAATTATACACTTAATTATTGCATATTAATACTGTTTATTTTGATTATAAACAATATCCTCTTTATTTTGCGTTGTTTTGATTTACTCTAGTTTTATCTACATAAATTGTTTTCATGAAAACACGTGGTAGAATTATATATACGTTTAGCCATTGGCTGCAATTTCTATCATATCTTTAATAAATAAATTTAACAAATCATTGATGATTGATAGCACATACTTACATATGTAAATGCATTTGTTTGATATGTCTGCATTTCAAACACGAAGGGTTACGCATTGATAAAGTAACAAAAACACGCATTATTCTCTACTTATCATTGATAAGTGTATATTTGTGTAGTGCGTATTTTAAATGTACATGTACTTATACTAATAATTATCTGCATGAGTACATTTTGTTCAATTCTGAAATTGTATTTGTTACTAGTAAAAGTTATAATTAAGGTTTCACGCTGAGACTTGCATAAACTTAATCTCGCATCGTTTATGACAGTGGTTTCCAAACTGGGAGGCGCGCCTCCTTGGGGAGGCGCGGACTAGTGCAAAGGGAGGCGCGAAAAGTTTAACAGAAATTTAATTTTCAATACATCACATTAAGTTATATAAATAAAAAATATATACATATAAATAAACTTTTATAACATAACATTACTTTTGTATACTGAAAGGGACGTTACTGTGAAGTTTTAGACTGACAACTATTATTGAAAAAGCAAAACTGATAGAATTATCATGCGATACTTCTAAAAAAAATTCTGAGTGAAAGCACTCCCCTTAATAACACCTAGATTTAATGAAGTTTGTGCTAATAACAAGTACAGTCATCGCATTAAAAATAAATTTTATACGTAAAAAAATACATTTTATACCTTTTTTAAATATGTTTGTATAATTTTATAAAATAATGGGGGGGGGGGAAGGCGCAAGAGAATAATTTTTTTAAAGGGAGGCGTAGTTACATAAAGTTTGGAAACCGCTGGTTTATGAGATCAGACGAGAATTACATAAACCTTGTCTAATGTAGGTAACATAATTGAAAAGTTGGGTCTATATTTTCTTAAATTAAATTAAGGATTAAAGAATGTGTATTTGAATTAAATTGATAATCTTCGTTGCAGACATAATATCGATCTTCTTATTGAAAGATCAAAAACTGTTTCGATTATTTTTATGTATATTGAAAGAGAGTTTTGATAGAATAAAGCTCACTATTTTATTTATTCTGTAAAGAAATATATTTTCTTGCTATGAAATATTTCGAACATTTATTTTGTGAAACTAATCATTTTGAGTTTTGAATTATTATATAATTTAAAATCAGTATCTCTTTTTAGGGTTCCGTAGAAAACTAGGAACTCCATAGTTTCTCCATGTCCGTCCGTCTTGTAAAAATTTTGACATAATAAGATGAAATTTGGTATACGGTCGTAGATTGATGACCCAAAAACAGAAATGATAAGATTACATTTTTTTAAACCCTCCTTTCATCAAATAAAGTGTTAAAAAAAATCACCATTGAGTGGGGTGTCGTTAGAAAGGTCTCCTAAAATGCAACAAAAAATGTATCAGAACCTTTTGATTTTAACTCTTCAATCACGATGTATTTGCTCTCCAAAGTCATTATAAAAGCGTGTCCCCTCTCTATTTTCTGAAATATAATCTATTAATCTGAAAACAATTCAGAATGTAGCTTTTTAATTAGTTCTTTCACTGAAAATTATAACGAAGATTGTCAAAAATATTTTGGACCCCCTTTCATAGACTGAAAAGTTAACTCACATTTTTTTTCATTTACCCCTGTGAGTGGGGTGTCATTTAGGTCTCCTAAAATGCAATAATACAAATCAAATGACTTTTTGATTTTAACCCTTCAGTCATGAAAATTTTGAAATAAATCTTTTTTTATAAATGGTAGTGAGAATGACTACGGAACTCTATCATGTGCGTGCCCAATACGCACTTGCTCGTTTTATTTATTTTTTTTAAGATAAACTGTCGAAATTCAGATTATGCAGAATAAACAGCTACCCAATAGGACCTTCACGTAAAATTCCTAATGTACTTTTTTTTAAATTAAATAACTTCACAAAATAAAAAGCTCTCCAAAGACCACCATCGATCGTTCAAATCTGATTCTGGAAAAGACATTCCTTTATAACAACTTATTTTCTTGACAATATTTAAAAAATAATTCGTTGCTTAGGCGGCTGTTACATTATCAAAGAAATCTGATAAAATTTCTTTGGTCAAAGAAATATGACAGTGTAATACGTCAATTTTTATAATATTTACGTAATATTTACCTTCATAATATTTCTTTTATCATATACAATAACAGTTTCATATATTTGATCAAAGTTTTTTGAGGGAAAAATCAAAATGGCGACTGAAAAGTGTTCGTGGACGGTTTCGGCTACGAAATTACTTATAATTTAATATATGATCAAATCTTTGTCAAAGATATTTGACATATTTATTTGATAGTGTAATAGCTGCCTTATAAGTATTTTTGTTATAAATCAATTAAAAAAATGAAAACATATGCATATTTATAAAAGTTTTTATCCAATATAAAAATTATGTTTTCTTAATAACATTTTCTATTTCAAAACAACCATTTCTAACAAAATCCTCAAGTTCTTGCCGATCGCGAAGACTGAGCACCACAGCGGCGCGACGCACACTATTACAACGTGTGTGTGTGTGTTATGTATATGTGTACGGGAGGGTCATCGACCGGTGTCCCTCCCCGGCCGTGTGGTGTCGGCCAGCAGCACACACCAGCACAACGCTCGGCTTCACACGCGCCTCGCGACCGACCACTGTCAGGAGCACGACGGCCCGGAATCGATGCACCGGGTCCACGCGACTACTTGTTATAACGAGCGAACGTCACATGTGTCAACAAGACTGATTTTTAAACACGTGTACAATATATCTTATTGTGAGTTTTGTTGTGTATTCGTTATTACGAACGATTAGTGCATATGTGGATAAGACTGATCGCATATAGGATTGATGTGGTTTTTTTTTATGTATCCGTTATAACGAACTGTGTGTCTGTGTACAGCGATATTTTGACAATGTGTTTGCGTATAGCGAATATGACTATTTTATAAAAAAAATGATTAATGTGTGCAGTGCTGAAACGTATAATTCTACATTTGTTATAACGAATAATATTATAGTGAAAAGACTGACCCATTGCAATTATTATTTTATATTTTTATAACGAAATGCTTGAAGACTGATATATTATAATCATCGCAGTTTTTGTGTTATTTGCTTTATAACGTTTGTTAACAAGTGTGATAATTCGTTATAAAACACGGTTTAGAACAAATACTGTATACGTTGTAACAAGACTGATTTTTGTAAATTCAATATACAAATCGTTTTTTATACATCGGAGAGATTAATATCACTGCGATTCTATACGTATTCAAAAAATATAACAATTTTCTTTATTATGGTTATATTGTCAAAAACCACCGAGATCTTATAATATTTTTATATCCAAAAAAGCATATGATTTAATTGTGGTTATATGTACATATATTTTTCAAAAGTGAAAGTTCTTGATAATAAAAAATAAAAAAGTATTATGTGAAAAGTATTTTCTTTAAATCTAATGACCACTTTCATGGATATGTATTTGAAAATGAAGATAGTCGTTATAAGTTTCGATAATTTATGATTGATGAGAAATAATATATAAAAAAATATAAGTGATGGGATGAAGAAATTCTTTGTAATTTAAATTCAATTATAGTTATAAAAAACGTGCTTTATCAAAGCAGGTTTACAGCTGCTTAGAAATCGAAGACAGTACAAAGTTTATATTTAATTTTGGGATGAGGAAGATATACAATTATAAAAGAATCGTGTAGAAGAAATTAATAATTAAATTATATTTACACTGCCTTTATTCTAGATCAGTTAAATTTGTTATTCATATTTAAATTAATTGTGATATAAAAAGTGCCTTCCAAATTAATCAAAATGGATGTATCGGGTCTTTTCCCTAGAACCATACACTTCCAAACCCCAACGCAATAATAATACATTGGAAAAATATGTAACCGGAAACAAGTGAACTGAAATGGATTAAAAAATGGACGTTTTTAAGATAGATCAGTCACTGACGGGAAGTCATTTGGGAAATGCCCCACCACCGGAAAAACTATCACCGGAAGTAACGTTTGATTCCGGAGGATCCGAGTTCAATTTGAGTTTCTTTTCCGGGGAAGACAATAGCAGTACGCAAGGGGGGTTTAGTGATCCGGGGTCCGTGGGGTCAGTGGCATCGGCCAGTTCACCACCTCCACAGATACAGTCGTTTCCCGGACATCTCCAGGCAGGAGGATCTACAGGTGCTGGATCGGTGTTATTGCAGAGTCCGCAAGGAATCAAACAAGGTAAACTACTCTTCTGAAGTTTAAGTAGTAAAATAGATAAATAAATCCTTAGTGATTATTGATTATACACGAAAATCTGACACGCAAATTTAAATTGGGGGCCTCATGTACGGTAATGAATTAAGATATTTTTATTCGGGAAGGGGGTTGGAAACCCCCTTCTACTGGTAAACAAAAGAACATCTTTAGATGAAATTTCACGAAAAGAAGACATTAGAAAATAATACTGTTGGTGTGGGCCCCAGGCAATGCGCTATATATGCTTAATATAATTATGCTAGTGGCTTAAAGCTGTATTTTCTTTCGATAGTTAGAAGTCTTAAAATATAATATTTTGCAATATTTCTCATAGAAGAAACTTTAATTTATTTAAAGTCAAAAATGGACGAAAAATATTGATAAGAAATACAAAAGAAGGGTATCAGAGTGCTTGAACATATTTTTATGTTCACATAAAAATATTGATAAATCTATAATATAAGGGGTATTTAGATCACTATGGATGAATTGTAATAAATACATATATTTAATGTAAGCTGATATAAAGAAATTTTACAAAGTTGTTTTATAAAGAGATAATATATTGGAGAAAGTTCAGTAATTCACATTATGTAAGGCAATACTATTTTTTAATCGTGTAAACATGTTTTCATTGTTTTCACTTTACTCTATTTAAGATGAAAATAAGATAAAATACACGACGACTTTTGATTTCCTGAAGATAATTTATTATTATTATAGTAAAACTTTATATCAATCATAAAATAATTAGTTGATAAAAATATTAGATTAGGTTTTATGGATACAAAACTAAATGGTGACTTTTTTTCAAATGTCAATTTCTT
This sequence comes from Sialis lutaria, assembly GCA_949319165.1. Classification (NCBI taxonomy): domain Eukaryota; kingdom Metazoa; phylum Arthropoda; class Insecta; order Megaloptera; family Sialidae; genus Sialis; species Sialis lutaria. The sequence goes on from OX439234.1 coordinate 29,809,794, forward strand.
GCATAGACGTCAGTTGAAAATTTATAATATGCAATTATTAAAACATTTATAATTAATTAATTTTATAATTCAAAACAATTAATATTTTTAAAACCCGAATTATCTGCCGATTACTTTATGGAGCTCATTTCATTGGAGTACACGGGTAACAGTGTTAATTAGCATATTATGAGAACAAAGATAGCACTTCATGTAAGTGGAAGGGACATAAGAATATTAAGAGCAAGCAAATAAAAAGTGATTGTGTTTTGTCTTATGAACACATTCCTGTAGCATTTACATAACAAAAGTAGATGCACTAACTTTTAGATTCCCTCACATTCTTTTTAGAGTTCCGTAGCCAATTAGAAACCCTTATGGTTTTGGTCTGTCCGTCCGTTTGCTGTCTGTATGTCACAACCCTCCCATTCTTTCATTTATATACTTATATTAAGATGAAATTTGGTATAGATACGTACGTAGATAGATGACCCAGGTTCAAAAATGATGAGATTTAAAAAAAGTATATATTTTAGACCCCTTTCCTTTAGACTGAAAAATGTAAAAAAAATTTCACTTACTTCAGATAGGTCTTCTAAATACAACAAAAAATGTTTTAATTTTTAATAGGACCTTCTTGATATTAACCCTTCAGTTACGAGATATTTGATTTCAAAATCGTTATCAGAGCGTTCACCCCCTCTATTTCTAAATTATCGATGCAAAAAATCTGAAAAAAAAATCCAGAACACTGTAACAAAAATAGTTTTTTGAAAAATTTAGAATTAAAAATGCAAAAATTTTTTTACAATAGAAATTTTTAGTTACACTTCTACTCAGGATCTCCCTGAATTAAGAAAACTTGAAATAAAGTAGCCTTGCAATACAGTGAGATATTTGAGACACGATATAAATATGTTCAATTTAAAAATAACGTCCCTAAAATTATTACATGCAAGAAACAGCACATTATACATATCTCAAAAAAGAATTTTAAATGCACTATGTAGCAGTGTTTTTAAATAGTTGTCATGTTTAAAATTTAAGAGCACTTAAAATTAAGACAAGTGGGAAGCAAGAATGTTATATTGTTATATAGGATTTTTATTATCTGCTAAGGTACCTATGTACTTGGTTTGTTTACTCAAAGTTATGTTTGTACTGGTTTTAAATGTTTATTACATTCATTAAAATCACCACAGGATTTAGGGGTATCAAATGAAACATTAAACGTTTTAACTATAAAAAATAGTAAAAAAAATTAAATTAATTGAGTATATTTATACATTATAAAAAACCTAAACCAGTGTTTCTAAACTTTTTTTTAAATTCTCCCCATTTTTATACTATTAGATTTGTAACGCACCCCTTCATTCCGATGGAATTTTTTTTAATAAAATTATTTGATTTTTACCTTCCATTTTAAATTTGGTTTAATACTCGAAGCTATATACTATGTAGTATAATAAATGTTTAAAACAAATTTCGATTTTCTTTTTTAATGACTAATTTTACAGGAGAAAGTAATTTAAAAGAATCTAATTTAATTTGGGATCAAATATCCTAACTGATATCCAGTTAAAAAAAAACGATAAAATTTGTCTTATATGTGCATTTTTATGTTGACATTTGACGCTTGTTCTAACGTCAAAATTAGTCACGTGCACAGGTCATAGAATAATTTTGAATTCTAGAGTCAAGTGATTAACCTGGTTGAGCTTTATATGTCATTAATTTTGATGAGGTAAATATCAATTAAAATTGTTCTTCGTTTTGATGTACATACTATCGAAAAGCAAATCAATCACTATAAAATCCGGATAGACAATATCTGACAGACGTTGACGCTGCGTTTCTACCGCTGTTCCCCCCATCGCCGTCCATCCGCAAATCATACGAATCAGAAAATCAAAATCAGTCACGTGACCAGATTTGACGCTCGAAAACAAGCGTCAACATAAAAATGCATTTTATTTTTAATTTTTTGCCTGCAAATTTCATACCTACCATGTTTAGACCAAGAAGACAAAATGGCAAAGTGTTTTAAAAACACCGTGTTATTGTTTTATCTTTTTGGTCTAAACACGGCATTAGGGTTGCAAGGATTTATTTTATAATTATTATTCACACTGTTGACGTTACAAAACTCAATTTCAACAAACTTATCACCTACGACCATAGGTGGGCACAGTTAATCCAAAAGTTTACTTCGTTAATCGTTAAAGCGTTAAAATTTCGAAAATTTAACGCAAGTTAAAGTTAACCATCCAAAACGTATATTGCTTTTGGCGCCTTCTGAGATGGGATAAATAGGTAAATAAAACAAAAACAAGTAGATAGATTAATTAATTTAATTATTACAAGCGACAGTAGTGACCAACCCTCGTTTCGCACGGATAGCAGAGCATATACGCACCTTGGCGCAGAGCAAGTAATCAACAGGGCCGCTTTATTTTTAAGAGTTTCTCGGCTCTGGATTCTTGCTCTTTTCAGCAACAGCGCCGCGCCGCGCCGGTGTACCCGTGTGGCGCGTAATTCAAACAAATAATGACAACATGTCAACAAACAATCAATGTAACGGACTAAAGTTAACGGAAGTTAACAAAAGCGTTAACATTTTTTTGAGTTAACTTAAAAGTTAATCCGTTAAGCATTTTGTTAACTTCGTTAATTAACGATTAACGGATTAACGAGTTAATTCCCACCTATACCTACGACACCTTCGGCGGTAGGCCTCTATATAATCAAAAATAAAAAAATATATAATTATGTAATTAATATTTAACATTATGTATACGTCAATAAAAATTAAAAGTAAGTAGGTACAATTTCTTTGGAATAATTTAACAAATATTTTATTCATATATTTTTGACATATTAACAAGTATATATGCTATTTAATGAACACTAGTGGAATAAATACATATACACTTATTTTATATACTAAAGTCCATATCCAATTATTATTTGATATGTTCTGAATTAATTTTACGTTCAGCCGAGTATTGTATATCATGTTCACTTTCTGTGACCAACAGTTGTGTTCAACCAAGATGATTTAACACTTCTTGTTAAACTTTTTTTTGTACTTTTATTTTTATCGAAAGATTACACTGTTCCAATTTTTGTTTCATTACAGGTTGACTTTATAATTCAGATCTGGTTAGAGCCTTTTTATTTTATTAAATATATGTATATTATTTACAAAGTATGCATTTCATAAATTAAATGAGTGATTATTGTGTTATTTTTTAAGACTACGCGGAAAAAAGATACCTGAAGAATTACAGTTTTTTTCCCGTAGGTATATAGTATATGTACATCTCGTATAGTAAACGACATAACGTATCTTTATAAAATATTTTTTACAGTCTGAAACTGTAATAATGTTTGCAGATACTCAATATAAATTGATGGATAAACTACAAACAGTACAGCCTAAAATCTTAATATATATAAATTACGTGTCACATGTTCCTCCGCTATGGACTCCTAAACTACTTAACCGATTTTAATCAAATTTGTACACCGTATGCAGTTTGATCCAACTTGAAACATAGGAGGCCTCCTATGGGAAATGGGGGGGGGTTCGCCCCCCCCGCCCCCTTTTTTAAAGAGAGTTCCTATTTTTTTACGGTGGTGGTGGTGGGGAGCTGTAAAGCTTCCTATGGGAAAAGGGGGGGGGGGTGCCTCCCCCTTTTCGCCCCCCTCTTTTTTAAAATAGAGTTCCCACTTTTTTACGGTGATAGTGGTGGGGGACTGTAAAGCCTCTATTGGGAAATGGGGGGGGCGACCCCCTACCCCCCTTTTTTCACACTTTTTACGGGGAGGTGGTGGGAGGCTGTAAAGCCTCCTATGGCTAGAGTAAATTTTCGTATGCATCTAGGCTTCTGGGTATAATTTTAAAGCTTCCGCGGTGATTTTCATATGCATTCTTGGGTTTTTTTATGTATAATTATAGGCAACTATACTGTAGTGTTTGTCTTATTTTGTGGTGTTTAATTTATATTACAAATAATTTCTGTTTTGGTTGTGAGTAAATTTTCTGTCTATTTCCTCTTTGACAGTTTTTGCATTCCGTAATAAAAAGTTTCACTTCTAACGCTTATAGTTTTCGACTGACGCTTTCATTTTTTTTTGTAGTAAACGAATTCAATATTCATAGTTAAGACAGGACAACGTCTGTCGGGTCAGCTAGTATTTTATAATAATAGGTTGTCGCTTACTATCCGGGATGTACAGGGAAAAACTGTAATTCTTTAGGTCTTAGGTAGACGAATTTACATAAGTTTTCGATGTCAGTCTCATATTTTAAAACTGATAGCCTTGTCTCGTCTCGTGAAAATTGAAACCATCTAGTCTTGACTTCATTTCATAAAATAAATAAGTCTGTCTCGTCTTGTATACGTGATCAAAACTGAGACCGACATATATCTCGATATCGTTCTTTTCTTTTTATTCTTATTAATAACTAATTACATATAAAGATTAATTTCAAATAGTACATTTTATTATGTAACATTTAATTTAATTACATTACAAAAACAGCATCGCGTCGAGAATCATATATGTCCAAATAATACTACTTATTGATAATGCCTTAAAATTGAAACTTTCGACGAGACTTATAAATAAAGTTATTATCGTTAGGAGTTAACTTTTCGGGCTGTTATCCACGTTGTCATATTCTTACACTTGACGTCTCGACATGTTGGAGTCTTCTTCAGTCGTTTCATTCTCGTTTCATCAAAATTTAAGCTATGTGATATTTCGTGTAATCAAATGTTGAAAATTCGATCAGCGGAAATTTTTTTCTGCTTTTGCTTTTACACAAAAAGATCAAACCAAGGCAGAGATTTCTGAAGTGGAAAAACTAAATCTAGTGGCTTGTAAGAAAATTTCGTTACCAACTTAACAATCAAAACCTTTGATAGAAAATATAAATAGCTTTATTTAATCTTCAATTTTATATATTTACATAAAAATATATTTACAGATTCATTTTTTTGTAACCAGTAAACTGATTTTTTTTAAATTAAACTACATATGTATATTATAAACTAAATATTAGCATTAGTTAATATGCAAACTTTATTTTGACGTTTTGGTCCGGTCAGTGACTCCATGTTCTTATATTCAAAAGAAAACTGACGCTCACAATCAGTATTAACGAGTATAAACTTTGTATTAAAATATTTTCACCAGAACCTTAGCATTCTTTACAACAATATTTAGTTACGCATTTTTTAAATAAATCATTGATAACAGAAATATTTACTTTGTGAATTTGATACCGGGTGAAACACCTTTTGACGGATTTCCACGGCCACTGTGACGGCATCGTCGCCAGTAGCACCTAGCCAAATGACGTAGATAGACAATTTAATGAATGCGCGAACGGTCATTTGATATTCCAAATATCAACACAGTAGGAGTAGTGTTGCCAACGTGACCGTACTATGTAACCGGTACCACTGATTTGTGTTGGTAATACTGTTTACTTTTTGTGTAAAAAAAGTATAAGAATCGAAATAAAATTTATAATGTTATCAAATTATATATTATCAGGCCCGGATTTATCATACAGGTAGAGTAGGCACGTGCCTATAGCGGCAAAAATTAAAGGGCGGAAAATTTTGGCGGAAAAAAGGTTTTCACTTTTTTTTAATAAATTTTAATAAAATTTTTATATTTTTAATAAACTTATATATAAAACCTAAAGAAAAGATCACCGTTATAAAAAAAATTATTGATTGAAAAACTTTTCGTACCACACTTATTCCACCATTGAAAAATTTTTGAGGGGGGGGGGAGAAAAACTACCTAGGGACGGTAATTTTCTAAATTCGGGCCTGTATATTATTAATATGTCAATTTGTTCCACGTTTTATGAGTTAATATTATTTAATTTGTATTTAATTTATTTAAAATTGTATACCACTGGTATTTTTACCGTGAACCCTGTTTCTATAAAAAATATTTTTAGCCACCCCTGACAGTGTTATGTATAAGTGTGATATATTTATAATCATAACTTAAAGCAGAAGGTTTTATTCATGTGTTATCATATTATGGGCAAAGGGCAATTGCCTGGTACCTCCACCATTTTTTATAAACTCATTACTGAAATAATAATATCCAAATACAAGTTTTGCGCCCCTGTTGGTGGAGGCTTCAAATAATGCCATATCTGGGACTCCAGATTATCGGTGTTAATGTATGAAGATAAATTTCGTTTATTCATCTCTGTAATCTGTTGTGGAAATTTTTCGTAAAATTTTCATAGTAATTGTTATTTTTTATGCGATTTTGCATTATATCAATAGGGGGCGAATATCATAATCAGTGTTGAATTCAGCGTAGATCTTGGAGCGGTCAAATTTCAACTTTTCACGAAATTTTCTGTATAAAAAACATACTTGTAACGAAATCGAAAATAAAAAAAAATTGTCGAAATCAATAATGGTTCAAATTTCGATTTTTCATAGAAATATCAATTCAAATAATTTTAAAATAGATAAATTTAATTTATAACATAATTTATTAAATTATGTCACGGACGTGAATAAAAAAAAACAATTCGTGAACAAAAATTACTCATATTCCCATTTTGATCCAGGATGTTACCGAAATTTATGGAAGCTAATAAAGTGAAAACAGCAGTTTTAAGTAGTTAAAAACTTCAATAACTCTCTAAGAATAAATATCAGAATTCAACACTGTACATGAAGTCCCCAAATTCAAAATTGCCTGGGATCCTACGGAGCTATAATTCACATTTGTCTGTGAGCTACAGTTTAAGAACCGCAGCCTTACGCGATCCTTCATATTTATATAAACGTAACAAATCAATACATATAAAACAACAGATTAAAAAAGCGGCAACGTACATACAACAATGTTGAAAACGTATATTGATTTTGTTATTATTATTATAATTTTATTTTAATATTATCGCGCTATTGTACAAACATTTCCCGCCCACGCGTATTTCCCATGTGAGTTCATTAATCACATGAAAAGTGTGTGTATTACGTTCATTTTCCTTTGAACTAAAACTAGTTGAATTTATTATTCATTTTATAGTTACTAATGTATTATTTTTTGTTTGTTTATCAATACTGTTTTATTGTGTTAATTGTTCTTTCATTAATTTATCAATACGTCAATTATTGTCATTAATTATACCATAGATTTGGAAAAGTTTCAATGTTTGGTTAAACTTAATTCAAATATTGGAATGGTAACTAATAAACAAATTCTGATTTTTTGTTAATTTAATATCTTCATTTTATAATTATTAGGAATATAAATTTTCTTTAATAATTTAATTAACACTAATGTCCGGTATCATAAAGGGGCTAGCAAAATTTGCTAGCTTGCAAGCACTCACAAATGAGGTATTAAATTTGTGATAATATCTATGGATTGCTATGAAAATAGCAGTAATACTTCAACGTATCACAGTTGGCGACTCTGACCGTACAAAATAATTTTTATAATATCACCAATGTTTTAATACCGTTGTTGGTGTTTACATACAACACGTGCGCGAAACTTGTCAAAGTCTTCATGAAACTCCAAGAGAACTGTCATATAAGTTTGATATCTTTAGAGTGCTTACAAGCTAGCGAATTTGCTAGTGCCTTTATGGTACCTGACATAACACGTATGTGAACTTAGCATCTCAAATGTTAGCATCTCAAAAATAAACTTCAGTTATGCTTGCATCCAGCATAGTTCTATAGTTCCTGATAAGTTTTTACAAAAGTTCCGTTGATTTTCTTAGAAAAAAATTGATCTGAAAAAATGAGATGCTAACTTCTCGTAACACCTTATAGCATCTCAGCTTATAACTGAGATGCTATAAAATGTTACAAGAAGTTAGCATCTCATTTTTTCAGAATTTTTTTTTCTGGGAAAATCAACGGAACTATTTGTTAAAACTTATCAGGAACTATACTGCCGTGCTAAGCACAAAAGCGGTATCTCAGTAAAGGCGAGTTTCGAGAAAATCAACGTTTTGTTAAAATAGTTTTATTTTTACTTTACAGATTGTTTTTTTGATTTATTAAATGGAATTTATTCATTATATTGGGAATTTTGGCGGTATCAAAATATACAGTTATTCGTCTACGTATTATTGATATACCTCTAATTCTCTTAGTAATTTAAGGTAAACCTGAGATAGGAAAAACTTTTTCAATTTTTTTTTCATATGTTTTAAATAAGAAATCGCTATTTGGCTTAGTTCATTGGATTCGTATTTTTTTAAGCTATTCGATGCCATAAAAATCAACGTTATGATTTTTTTTGAGATACCGCTTTTGTGCTTAGCACGGCAGTATAGAACTATGCTGGATGCAAACTGAACTGAAGTTTATTTTTGAATTCCGCTGAGATGCTATAAGGTGTTACGAGAAGTTAGCATCTCATTTTTTCAGATCATTTTTTTTCTAGGAAAATCAACGGAACTATTGTTAAAACTTATCAGGAACTATAGAACTATGCTGGATGCAAGCAGAACTGAAGTTTATTTTTTAGATGCTAACATTTGAGATGCTATGTTCACATACGTTGACATAACAATAGATACACTCTTTGGAATCATACAACTTTAAGAAATTTTAGTACATCATCATTTATTTATTTGATATTTCAATTTCATTGAAAATATCACTGAACATTTTTTACACCAGAATAGCTAAAATCAGTAGCTACATAACTAGAAATTAATTTAAAATGTATTAAATATTATGTAGTTAATTACTTATTAGACATGTATACTTCACGAATGTTACGTTCTTTTTGAATGAATATTTTCAGTGAAGAAATCAATTCGAATCTATATTTTAAAGAAAATTCGTTCTTTTGTTCACTTCATTCAACGGTAATGCATGCAATTCATTCTTTCGCCTCACATGTATATAGGAAAAGATATTTTGAAATTCAAAACATTGAGGTATGCAATAAGTTATAAAAATAGCGTCGTTATTTAAAATAGAATATAATCTGTATATCATTCATATATAAATTTACTCTCATTTTAAACATCAGAAAAAATTGTTGATTGTTTGAAATTGTTCTAAACAAACGAATTTTTAAGATTGATTTTTACACGATGGCCAGATCTATTGTAGGTATTTCTAAATCACCAAGATTCGTGACTGGAAAATATTGAAATAAATCAAATCATACATTATTGTATTCATTCTATTGGCATATATGCAGGGATGGTGATTTCTGAAACCAAAACCATATCCGAAATAATTAGATTTTAACCTTCGAAACCGAAAGTTTTTTCCTCCTCCCAAACCCAGAGACACAAACTGTGGACAAAAATAAATATTAAATAATAAAAATCAATATCCGAATATGAAACTGAATCCAAGATAACCGATACTTCATATCTCAACAACTCTAATTTGAACTCAACGAGTCACTGAACAAATCAGAATGATTGAATTGATGTAAAGGACTCAAGTAACTATCTCTAGTACTTAAATACATACTTAAAACAAATACAGGTAACTCTCTTACAACACGATAGATAGATAGAAAATACCGTGTTATATGAGACCCATAACGAGTACAAAAAGGGGAGTTAGTTCCGAAAAAATTCAAAACAGATTAAAGTAAAAATAACGTTTTGAATATATTAATTCTTGATTAAATGATTTTCTTCCTCGTCACTGCTCGATACAAATAAACTTAAAACTTTTTTCGGTTAAACAGGGTGGCCAGTTTCTGAAAAACCGGGAAAAGTCAGAGAATTTGGTTGGAAGTCGGAGAATTTTTTATAAAAATGCAAAACCACACAAATTCTCGCAAATATTTAAACATGTGACCTTTTTTTATAGGTTTTTTATCTAAATTTTAAATAAAAAACACAGGGAAAAACGTAAAAATTTTCCTGGGAAAGCGGGAAAAGTCAAGGAAATTTATTTCAGAGAAATACTGGCCACCCTGTTAAATGATATCTTTTTCCCTCTCTGAATCTTTTTTATCATTTGCGCTTTCCACCCGTAAAATATTAAAAAAGTCTTTAATTTTAGTTTGCTTGTTTGTTTCCATTTTTTTAATCATCGGTACATGGGAACGAGATGCTTATTTTGCAGACATCACAGCACTTCTATTTTTCTTTTCATTTTTCCTAATGATTTGATTTGTTGCTTCATTCAAATTTCGAGTTTTTACAATGAATGATACTTCTTTTCCTTTCACATTAATGTGATTTAAAATTTGTATTTTTTCATCAAGATAAATAAATCTTCTCTTAAATTTTTATTTTTATCAGATATAGCATGGGATGAAAATAAGTTTTAAAATCAGGGATATCGAAATTTCTTTAATAATAAATACATATATGTATACCATTTACACAACCGTGTTGTAGAAGGGTTTTCGTGTTGTTGGAAACCGCGTTATCGGAGGACTACCTGTAATCTGAAATACAGCAGATATATTGATAATAAAAAATACCTAAAACTTAAAACGAGTTGCTTTTTTCCATAGATATAATTGGAAAATAATAAAAAGTGCGATTAGAAAAACTATTCGGATCCGAATACAGCAATGATCAATGACTAGTTATACCAACTGTTGGAACCAACAACAACTACCTCTTCCGTCATGGGGTATATTTATTTCCTCAAGACACAAGCAGTCAATATAGCAATGTTTACCTCTAGCATTGGATAACAGATCCACGTATTAGCGGACATGTCATCGAAACGTCCTAATGATCGCTGTACATAAAGGTGCTATTTGGGCAGACCACAAGAGTACAGGGGAACAGGTTTTTTCGTGTTGGCAGCCCGGGGCTGTGGTGATTCCGCGCAGGGCAGTGAACTTGTTGCCGAAAACGTAAGATGTATATTATAAGCTTACACTGGCCCTCATCCAAGGCCAATGCGATGCCGTAATATCTCTTCTTGTTGATCCGTACATGTTTACATGATCATGGCTTCAGAGTGATTCTCAATATTTTCAATTCTGTGTTCTTATTACTTTTAATTTTATGCATGAAAATTAATCGAAGTTTCTTTTATATGAAAAAATAGGAGAAATTCTTCTTCTAAATCTACACTTTTTAATGTTTTCAGAAAAATTTAAATTACATCAATTTTTTGAAAAACTGGATAACAATTCAGGGTGGCCAGTTTCTGGAAAACCGGGAAAAGTCAGGGAATTTTACTATACAAGGAAATGTCAGGGAATTTGGTTGGAAGTCAAGGAATTTTTATAAAAATGCAAAATCACACACATTTAAAGAGTGACGTTTTTTTAGGTTTTTTATCTAAATTTTTTAAATAAAAAACAGGGAAAAACGATAAAAATTCTTCTGGAAAACCGGGAAAAGTCAAGGAAATTTGTTTCAGAGAAATACTGACCACCCTGCAATTATAACTGAAGTAGGAAAAACAAATTTCTTCGAAACTGTACGTGTAAATTGATAAGTATGTTTTACGAAAATAAAATTAATTACGTCCTCAAAGACTAGATGTTTCAGAATCACTGAAATACGTAGTGGTAGATACCATCATTTAGCAAAACGTCTTCAGCAAATTTCATGCTCAATATAAAACATGTTGGAAGAGGTCGTCAAACCTTGAATATCGGATAAGAGGTTTAGGACCACAGATATTTCGTACATTTAAGACCGCTGATATAATCCTCTTATGTATGAGATTGTTGTATTAATCTCTACTCGACTATTGCAACGTCGATGAATTTAATATGATATGTTAATACAAAAAGTAGATTTTTTTTGTCAACTGTAATGGTAGATTTACACAAGAAAAACGCAAACAGCATGTTTTTAAAACAATTGGTATTTAAATATCTATTGGGGTTTATTGCTATTTTGTCCAAAAAAATTCAACGTCTCTAAAGTATAACGTTACATAAAAATATAAATATGAATCCAAGACGTATAGCAAATATAGAATCAATGCCCCTTTATTTACATTAAAAATTAAAAATGAATAAGATTAATTAATTACTATAATAATATAGAAATTACATAAAAAGCATCATCAAATTTTTTTTATCAAAGTATCAAATAAAATTTTTAAGTGTATTGTAAATAAAACATAAAAAGGATTTTAATTCACGAGTACTTGAAAACTCCCATGCATTACGTATATAGTAGTTATTTTTATAAAGAATGATTTGCAAATATTCGACGTTGTTTTTTCTAACATGCATCTTACGATGATATTCAAGTACATTAAATACCTGCATGTACATTTTTAAACACCAATTTAAATAATGAAATATACAAGACATAACAACTTCGATTGCTATATTTATTTAAATAAAGGCTATTTCTGGTAAAACAGATTATTCTCTATTTGTATATATAGATATACCTATTTAACTCATCTTTAACCACAGTTTAACTATTCGAGATTGTTAACTTAAACCAAGAAAAGTTCGTTTCGAAAATCAGATATATCAAAATATTGTTTCTCATCTCATGTCATAAATAGTTTTCACTAAAAATAAATACTTTGCACTTAAAAAAAATATTTTGCACTTGACTTTAAAGAACTGTCAGATTTAAAAATTACATATTTTTGATGTATTTATTGTGATTTTACTGATTTTCTATATTTTTATCTAACCTGCCTACTAACATCCTTCATTTGGCCCAAATATTTTTGATAATTTTTGATGATCTATATTTTAACCTAACGTAAAAACCAACCAAACTCCTTTCGCCCCAATAGATTTGATCTTTTTAATGTGATTTTTGTGATTTTCTATATTTTAAAACGATTTAATATTCGCCTTATGCATTAAAAAATAAAATAAAGAAGTATTAAAATTTATGTTCACGTGTATAATGTGGATACTATAAAATTTTAAGTGCAAAGTATTAAAATTTATGTTCGATGTACAAAGTGATTAAACATTACACAAACTAATAAAAATTCCCTTCCTCTAGAGAAGCACAAATTCATTATGATTAAAAATCACAAAATCAGTCAACAATCAGGTGTATACCTATATACGCAAAAAGGTTGTAAATTAGTTTCTTACGATAATTTGAGATGTCGTTACGATAGGTTATTATAACTACAGTAACGCCCGTATAGTTATTATGTTTAATATTAACATTATGTAAGAACATAAGAGCTGCAGAACACTTTATCCGTGGCCAGGTCTTGCCTGCTTGCACACTTACAATGTGAACGATTACCCTGATAAGGATCTTAATAAATCGAAAGTAATAAAATTGACTATAAATCGATATCAAAACGTATTAAATCTGTACGTATTACATGAACGCATTAAAGCCAGTGGCAGCTGGTTATCACATTCGTAAGACGCTACCAAAATCATTAGTTGCTTTGGTTTCTAAAAGGATACAAATTCAGGATGATTAGTGATAAATTACCATAGCGAAATTAATCTTAAATTGACTAAACAATAAATGATATTTATTTATTTATTTTTATAATAAAACTCAGTCTTCAGATATCTGTAAGATTATTTTGATACATATATAGGTAAGAAATATACATTTTTTTGATATTATTTACAACTATTATTAAAATTTTATATTTAATTTTCAAGCTTTCTCATGGTATTCTTAAATTTTTTTAATGCCCGATATTATAAATAATTTGATCTTGGATTAAAACTTTGGCAAATAAGGTAACGTTAAACCATTTTGACGCTGGGTTAGAACAGCCTTAATTAATTTTGATTTCTCAAAGTTTACGTCGTGACGTAACAGCGCTGTCTTATTTGCCAAGACTTAAAACCAAATCAAAAGCTTTCTACAATGTGTCAAACCGTTATGAATTTGGTTTGGATTTTAGAGCAGTGGTAATGAATTTTTAATAATTAACAAGGAACAAATTTATGTATTTTTTCATTATTATATGTATTCAAGCGGTATCGTCTCAATCTCGTCTCATCCAAATTCTTAAATCGTTTCAAACGAGATAAGTAAAAGTATCGTTTCGGTAATTAACCCTAATCAACAATGAATATTAATCGTTTGGGAAGTTGTCCTAGTCCCCGCCACTGCAGGTTGAATGCACTGGCAATAACATATCGCGTCTAGTATGCACACTTTATATAAAAGTAACAATGGCTCGTGTACTCCAAGCCTGTTCAATCAAACTCGATATTTCACGGTTTGTGTAGGCGTCTGTTTTTTATTTGTCTTCTTTTTGTATGTGAACATAATGTAAAATTAAATAAGGCTCACATTTTGATTGTGTCTTTGATCAAATTCAATATTACTTACTCCTCTGTTGTATGGAATGTATTATTATGTAATTTTTGGAAAAGTGACTATAAGAGGGTATGTGGGAAGGGGGGGGGGGTAATAAATGAAATACTGATCGATTGTTTGAAATGTAATATTTCCACGTGCATTCTGGAAGTAATTTGGATTCAATTTAAATTTTATTGATATGATTTTATTTATATGAAACGAGTTTGTCGTGCTATTTTTGTAAAAGCCTATTTACCATGGCCCCACAAAAGGAGATTGACAGGACTCTAGCCTGGGGGCACGGCGCAGTGAGTCAGTAAGCTTTTTTGTTTTTATTTTTTTGTCGTCGTCAAAATACAACTAATGAATAATGTTTTCCAGCATTTCCCAAAATTGCAAGGGGATGTAAAAGTTTGTATGAGAAGAATATACTTAAGACTTATGTAAATCAGTATTTCTCAAAATTCAACCCCTAAGGATTGCACCCCGCCTTAGGGGTTGAATTTTCAGTAACCAGAGCTGTACTCGTAAAGCTCTTATCATATCTATATAGGTACCTTTTTAATTTTTTTTCCGTTTTGAATTGTTAATGTGTGATAGTGATATGCGATAGGCTTATTGCAAAATTAAATCAACGAACTCAAATATCTAATTTAAGTTTAAGAATGTTTTGAAGGAAATGGACGTATCAACCGATTTTTATGCATTTAAAAAAATTCAAAGTTATTCTTGAAGGAGCTATAATCCATCGAAAATGATTAGTTTTTATTAAATATATGGATAACTTATTGTGATACAGTTACGAAATTTGATGACAGGTTTAGTATCAAAAAGTGTTATCGATTTTCAGTATCAAATAATAATTATTTAGCCCAGGGGTGTATAACGTAACCAGGCCTTTAAATGTGTAATACCTACTTCAAATTAATAATAGACTTTTATAAAATGTAGAAAACAGTTGTAATCTTCAGTACAAAAAATACGTAAAATGAAAAAAAGCGAACAACTGTTTGAAAACCGCTGTATGCCTTATATAGCTCGAATCTACAACGATTAAAGCTCTTGCCGTATAACGCTTAACACAAAAATCTCTCTCACTCTGTAAAAAATGTCATCGGCACCTCTTTACAATTACGTGAAGCGACAAAAAAGGCTTCACAGATATTACAACTGATCAAAACAATAAATACAATGTTGATATGCATTTACTATGCAGTAACCATGCATCGTGAATCTAATAATACATACTTATGAATAGACTTCCGCGTTTATATGTGGCCATTGGCTTCAGCGTGTGCGCGAGAAGGAACGACGCATACAGCTGTAGTGTGTGGGCAAGTGAGACGAGCACTTGTTTGGCAACAGCTCAGAGCCTTCTCGATTCACTCGCTTGCGCATGCGTGTTACACTCTACGAATTGAATCATATGCATTACTTACAACTTACATACATTGATGGAACTTGTTTTATTTTATTGTACTTATTTGTGGATATTGGTTTTATTCACAGGGACGTAGATAGAGGAAACCCTGGGAGAAAGCACCTTATCATAAGTTTAATATCATCTCTTCTAACTGCCGTATTGGACAGTCCAAAACCCAAAAACAACTAATTTTATTTTTGATCACTTTACTATTTTGATAATTTTGTACATAATAGGTGCTCAACGCAGGGGTCTAAATGAGATGGAAGGCTTGATAATGATTAAAAAGTGACAAAAAAAAGATCATTCAATTCAAAGGGGGTGAATAACTAACATTCTGCCCCAGGTACCAATATTTCTTAGTCTGCCACTGGCTCAACTAGTTGTATAAAAAATAAATTTTAACTATTCGTTTTATAACGCTATGTAGCTCATTGTCAGACATATAATTCTAAATACCAACATGTATACATTTTATTGGTTAACAAATGCCCCCAACAAAAAATAAATACTACGTGCCTGATTTTGTTGATTAATGATATAAATTCGCATTTTATTGTTATGATTGATTTGTTTGCTTCTTGTTTATTTTAATGATGTATTTTTGTTTTTTGTTTTATTTTAAATTTGATACAAAATACATTGAACCTACTTATGTTACGTACAAATATAAACTGGGAGCAAAACGAAAAGCGACATAAAAAACATTGCTAGTATAACTAAATTATTCCCAATACATTCTTTTGTACCGGACATAATTTCAATAGGCCTATTGATTAATTGGATTAATACAATTATGTCCGGTATTGAAAACTAGCTAGCAAAAATTTGCTAGCTTGTAAGTATTTTCAAAAAGGATATCAAACTTATATGACAGTTCTCTTGGAGCTTTTGACAAATAGTTAAATGCGCAGTAAGTTGGTTTTTACGGTTTTTACTCAAGCAACTAACTTACTAACTGTCAAACTAGCTTTCGTTAGGTAGACTATAATACCGGACTTTAGATAAATAACAGTACCGAGAATAAAAGTGTCATTCAGACGATAAAAAATACGGTTAATCTTATACACGTTCTACACAAGATGGGCAAATACTTCTGACGAATGGCCAGATTAACTATTTCAATTTATTTGCGAGTAGTGTTGCCACCCTTCCTCTTTTCCCCGGACACTGTCCTTTTTTTAAGGACATCTGGGGGGATTTTTCAAACGTGTCCGGGGTTAAGAAGTTTACCTACGTAAAAAAAGTCGTCAAAATCAGTAACCGTTAAATTTCGGGTTGGAAGCAATGAAAATGAAAACAAAAATCTTCAATATAGTTTAATGGCATTTCAAATTAAAACTTTTTTTTCAATTTATATCCTCTTTTTAATGAATTAGTTCTCTTTTCACAGCTTGAGCTTCTGGTAACCCTATTTGCGAGCCAATAGTCTTATTTTACATTAATAATCTCAATTTATTACTTTAATTTGATATATATCTATTCAAAGATCTAACTGATAAATAAGACGTGCATTTCAACATGAAGTATTTTTTTTTTCAAAATGCAGTACTTTCTTTATAATACCATACCATACAAATATAGAAAAAGTTGTAGGTATGTATGTATATTCTCATTTCTATAAAGACAGTTGGTTACATAAATACGGAAATAGTACCCCGAAAGGACAGCGTTATCTATGAATAACAAGTAAGAGAATACAGAACGACTGTAGGCGTAAGTGAAAGGTTGTATGTTGTACGTATATAAACAAATAAATTACTTGTTTAAACTTTCATCGGAAAATGCGGTATCGAGTGAATATTGTTAGATGTTTAATTCAAACCGTACGGTTACGATCAGAACCAGTTTCAAATCTTTCAACAGAGATGTATTAAGGCGGTTTTCTACCTATATAGATCAATTTTAAGCTACGGTATTTATTTTTGTAGATTATTCAATAGTATAAATGCATAGATTTATTATATTATGTGACAATTTAAAAATAAGTGAATGATAGATATTTTGACATTTGTGGCTTATGCATAAGCTAAGAACATTTTGTAGAAACGAAGTTGTTTTTATTATTATTATTAATAATAATAATAATAATAATTTTGTCTATTGAACCGTTAGATCATTTGGACAGCTGTTTTAGTTTATATTATATTACAATATTTCTTAAAGTTTGTGTTAAAACTTATTTTGATTGGCATGAATTTACAATTTGTGAAATTTTCTATAAGTTATGTTGTTAATTCGTAGTTTAATTTTAACTGTTTATTTTCCAGTATTATCAAGTTTAACTAAATGCTCCTGTAACTAACTGTCGTATTCAAGCCCGGATTTAGAAATTTGTCGCCTCTAGGCAGTTGCGAAAATTGCCGCCCCCCTTTAAATGGTGGAATAAGTTTGATGCAAAAAGTTGAAAATTTTTTATAATTTATTCTTTTAGTTTTTTTTTATGTAAAGTTTATTAAAAATATAAAAATTACATTAAAATTTATTAAAAAAAAGTGTGAAGACCTTTTTTTTAACAAGTTTCCACCAAAATTTGCCGCCCTTAAATTTTACCGCTCTAGGTGTCTGCATGGTAAATCCGGGCCTGGTCGTATTATCAAAAGAACTAAGCATAATACATTTAATTAAAGGGATTTTTAATTTTCTACACTGTTTTTACAACGCATTAATATTGATTTAAATCACATTTGTAATTACACCAAATATACTTTAAAGTTTAAAGGATCATTTATCGCTAAATGAGCTTTAAATTGGTTGATAATACTGGACATATGCCTATTAACTATACCTATGAGTTTTTAAAATGTAATACGAACCTGTTAGAAAACGGTATAGATATATTTTTTTATTATTTACAATATTTTTAAAACGAGTTTATTTTCTAAAGAAAAAGTTGAAATAGTTTTAAATTAAAAATGTACTTAATTGTTAATAAATAATAATCCGATTTCTATTTTTTATTTTTCTATAAAAGTTCCTTGTTTCTACATTCTATATAATTTATAAACTGTGCCAAATTTTAATACATTTTTTTCATAATTGAAAATACTTTAATAATATAAATATTGGTACGCCCAAAAAAGAAATTAGTAAGTATTACAGTGCAGCATGTTGCAAAATCGCTTCGAACCGTCAAATTGTAAAATTTACAAACTATTACTAATGAATCCGGCCAAGTGCTAGGAAAATGAGCTAAAATTAACAATGTTTACAGTATCTACTGCTTATTTTCCTTGTATTTACTTGATTTACAAGACGAAGTTGTAATTTTTGCTTAAGTTCTTGTAAATTTTACAATTTGACGGTTCGAAGCGATTTTGCAACATGCCGCACTGTAATACTTACTAATTTCTTTTTTGGGTGATATGTCTACCCTTCTTTAATACATATGGTTAATCAAATTGTTTTCACTTCATCATTTTAATCAACGTTCCGTTCTTTTACAGTAAACCTTTCCCGTATACTTTTTAAAATAAAAATCATTTCAAAATTACTTCAAAAACCTACTTATATGTACGTACATACATTTTATAAACGTACTGTAACTACTTAACATTAGATTGGTAAGGTACTATTTAATCTTAAGATGTTTCATTTCTTATGAATTCAGAAGTCAATATTTTATAAAAATAAATAAACAAAACCAATCACTGATTAGGTCGATTCTTAATAAGCCAGGTCAAATATTCCATTGAAACGATCTAATTGTAAGTGTCAAGAAGATCTAACCTTCTACTTAACGTAATGTATGCTTTAAATTATTATTCAGTCAGTTGTTTCTTTGCGAACCGTTTCAGATAATTTCACTTTTAACATTCAGTGTATTCATTATATAGGCGTATAAGTGAGTGAATTAAACAAGTGAGCATGGTCAGTCACAATCACGATATTAACATTTTCACTCTCGGTTATATTTTTTAAGAATAATGATTTAATATAATGACACAGGTAATAAGAGGTTATCCATTATTTTTTTATTAAAATTTCAATACAATAGTATATTTACAATCTACTTCCAATTAGTTATTTTTTTCGGACAAATTAAGTCAGTCCAAAACAGTAATTCGTTCAAAGGCATATTTGAATTATATTGATTCAGAATTTTTCAGACAAGCATTGAAACCTGTGTGCTCCGTAAAAATGGGCTCCGTTAAGTCAGTGGCGTATAAAGTTAATTAAGGGGTTAGGTGTAGTTAGAATTTTCAAGAAATCGATTTTCTTTTTTTGCATTTTTGGAAGCTGCTACAACGGCAGAAGAACTATTATATGGCCCATTGATAGATGACTCGGTGTAAGTAATTAAATAATACGTATTACTTTACGTCAATTGAGTGTAAAACTTTAAATGCGTTTTTCTCAAAACTATGTTTTTTTAACTGGTGACCACTGTAGCTCGAAAACCGCTCGGTAGATTTTAATGAAATTTATACAGCTTTTTGAAAACATGAAAAACTAGTGCCTGATCGAAGGATTTTTGTTTTGTTTTTAATTTCGATTTATTATAAACAATTAACTGTTTTTTTTTTTTTTTCGAAAATCTGGAAAAAAATTTCCTGAGGCTGCCATTTTGTTAATTTAAGAAAGAAAAAAAAAGCTTCGATCAGGCACTAGATTATCTATTAATAAAACTAATTTTTTTTGTCCGATTGAATTTGAATGAATCTCCAAGGATAAGTGATGGTCACCGCAAGGAGCTTCGGTTGGAACTGGATCAACACAAACAGCCATTACTTTTAAAATTATTAATTTTTTTTCTAAAATTTCTGTCAAGTCAAGTCGAAAACTTATATAATGATGCTATGTTTTTACTTTTATAAAATAAAATAATTTACTGGCAAAAATTTTTTTTTTTAAATTGTCATTTTTTCATGTCTCTGACTACACCTAACCCCTTAATAATTAATATTAAACGTTGTTTATTGCCTTAAAGGCTATTCCATTGATATATAATTCCATTAAAAAATCATTGTCAAAATTATTTTAAATATAAAAGTAGGGTAGCATCACTTTTAATACCTACATACATATTTCGTTTATGAATTAATAATGTTTATAAATATTAGTAGGTATAGGTACTTAGGTACACAAAAACACAGCTGACTATAAAAAAAATCTAAACAATCAGTACAGGTGGTTGAAAAGCATCTGTTCTAATAAAGATATGTAAACAACGAATTATTAATATTATGTTAATGATGTACACATGTATACCATGTACCTACAATATATTACACATGAGATTTGAAAAAAATACATTTACATTTTTTTATACATGGAAGGTATACCTATAAAAATAACTTTGTTCAATAATTTATTTGCTTCTAATTTATGAACACATGTTTCACAATTTACTCGTGAAAAAATAGCGTAGAGCCTGTTTTACTTTTGTCAATTTTTTATCAATTTTAATTACTTAAAATGAGTCAATAAATGAAAAATTTGTAAGCTAAAATCAACTTACATTAGAGAAATTATATACATAGAACTATAGTTATTACTGCTACTTCGTCCGCGTGGCATTTGTATTTTTTATCTATATAATCAATTTTTCAGGATACAAAGTAGCCTATGTTTTTCCTCAGGATGCAAGCTATCTTAATGCCAAATTTCATTAAGATCGGTTAAGCGGTTTAGCCGTGAACATCTTATACTGTAAAAATCTCAGATGACGAACTTTTAGGAGATAATATAAAACTATGTACAAACTACAAGTAATTTGAAATTATGCTAATTTTTATTTGACATTATACATCTGACAAGCGCAAATCCAGGGGGGGTCATGGGGGACATGACCCCCCACCCCTTCGAAACATAAAAAATTATAGCAAATTAAATTTATTAAATAGAAAAATGCGTATTAAATGCGTACTAAAATAAAATATTTTGTCCATTCCACAGACCATGCCTCCCCCCCCCCCCCCAATGTAATTTCACAGTCCATGACCCCCTCCAAATTGTAGGTCTAGATCCGCGCCTGACATCTGACAATAGTTTTGCGGACTCCAGTTTAAAAAGCACTGTTTTAGAATATTTAAGTTATTGGTTTTATTAACAGAAATCAATAAACCTGTTCGCATCGAGCTTTTATATATAATATCTACGAAAACAATACATTTTTTCTAGTTATTATTTAGTACGTCGATATATTGATGAAACAGCGTTGTAGGTATTTATAAAAGCCATTTCGCCCACGCTTCGAGTATATGTTTAAAAATAAAAATATACATCCTATTGCTAAATAAAGTATGTGTATATATTTATTATTTGAACTTTTTATTTATTTTTAAAAATGTATGAACGTTTTAATAGATCTGATGTAAATACATAATACATATACAGTAGAAACCGGTTAAAACGACATCAAAGGGACCGGTCATATTGGTCGTAAAAAGCGGATAGTCGTTAAAACTAATACGTCGTATTAACCGATGTCGTTATAACTGGTTTCTACTGTATGTATACATACAGGATGACCCGTAAATATATCGACAAACTTTCAGGAGTTGCCGAAGACATTAAAACAATCGCTTTTTGCTAATAAACCCATGTCTGCAAACAAGAAGTTTTAACAGTAGAGCAAATAGAAGGAACCCCGCATAACAGCATTGAATTTTGACATTTGATTGAAATCAAAAGTTATGTAGGATGCAACTTACGAAAATTCATAATTTCTGCTCCAGTATTGCTATACCTACGATCATTTTAACCAAGTTATGAAGAAAAGATTTTCAGTTTTCCAAATTTGCCTTGAAATTTTTTTTCAGTTAGGTATTCAAAGTTTAAAATGTGGTTTTTGCTTTGAACGCAAATAACTCAGTCAAAATTGTCGTATAGCGATACGAAAAAAACCAAATTGAAAAGAAAAGCCTGAACCAAAAAAGATTATTTATTAGATTTGATAAAAAATATTATCACTACACGTAGAGGCTCTCAAAATTGATTAACAATACGTTGCTTAAACCGTTAAATATTGAACAATATAATGTAGTAAAGAATTGTGTAGAATAAATAGATCTATATTTTGTCAACTATGTTTTTCAAAAATCCTAAATAATAATTCCGTATAGTCCACGCGAGCGAAGCCGTGGACACAGCTAATAAAATTATAAACATATCATTAAGTTAGTATAAGAATTAAAAATAAGAAAAATAATAACAATGACATTAATGATCACGACTTTAGTTCATAAATGGTAGAGTTCAACAGGGTACATCCAATTATTTATTATTCTTTATCATAGACTTTTTTACCTAAATAAAAAAACAAACACCAATAATGAGTTCCATCTTATTAAATTTGAATAGCTAGAAAATGTCGATTTCTCATGTACATTTTTTTCGCAATTAGTTGTTCGTTCACCTTTCGATCTTAATGTATTTTATTTACATGATATTTACAATATATTTGTACCGTTATCAAATAAAGAAAATACAATCTCTACATTGGCGTGCATATGAATTTAAATATTTTATTTTTTCGTTAAATCATTTATGAAGGTGTGCGGGTGGGTAAAATGTAAGAGAAATATGTTTTTTTTTTATATTGAGTGTATTGATTAATTAGCACGTTACTTTCTGTCTATATATTTATTTGTATTAATTTATACACTCCGCCCCCTTCTCATTCGGCTACGGCTCTGTACCCCACTCTATATGATTTATTATAAAAAATTTAATATATTAAATTATAATCAAGGAAATTGGTGAACACGCGATCATTTTTTGATAGTATGTTAATTTTTTTTTAACCAATGTTGATAGGAATGAAATATTTACTACATACGTTTAGTGTAATTGATGTTTAATATCTTCTGTTAAAAACACATAAGTAAAAATCATGATTAATACAACATACATACAACAGTTCTACAGGGTGTCCCATTTTAATCTATCACCCCCCTAATTTTTTTTATCTATCAATTAAATCAAAAAATGTTTCAAATAAAAGTTGTTTGGTTTTGAGGGGGACCCAAAATGGCGTTATTATTTTTTTATTTTTTGGACGTCTTCATGGTCAAATAGAACCAACA
Source organism: Sialis lutaria (assembly GCA_949319165.1). Taxonomy (NCBI): domain Eukaryota; kingdom Metazoa; phylum Arthropoda; class Insecta; order Megaloptera; family Sialidae; genus Sialis; species Sialis lutaria. The sequence goes on from OX439234.1 coordinate 29,833,462, forward strand.
TTTTTTTTTCAAATGGAAACCTATATTTTTTATTATGGTATCTTATTGTTTGAGAAAAAACAAGTAGCTTTTGTTTTAAATAATTTTTTGTATGACATCAATTTTTTTTAATATTTAACAAAATAATTTTAGATTTTAGAGTTTTCACTAATTTTTTACTCGAAACCCATTTACTTTAGAAGAAAAGTGTAAAAAACAAAAAATGTTTATTTTAATTTGATATAACTAAGAAAATTATATCAGAATTAATTTTTAACTTTTGCTCTTCAAAATATTAAAGCAAAAAAAATTTAATTTAAAAAAATCTGAAATCATTTTTCTAGTTATATCACATTAAAATAAACATTTTTTGTTTTTTACACTTTTCCTCTAAAGTTAAAGAATTTCGAGTAAGAAATTAATGAAAACTCAAAAATCTAAAATTATTTTGTTAAATATTAAAAAAAATTGAAGTCTTACAAAAAATTATTTAAAACAAAAGCTACTTGTTTTTTCTCAAGCAATAAGATACCATAATAAAATATATAGGTTTCCATTTGAAAAAAAAAAGTTGGTCCTATTTGACCATGAAGACGTCCAAAAAATAAAAAATTAATAACGCCAATTTGGGTCCCCCTCAAAACCAAACAACTTTTATTTGAAACATTTTTTGATTTAATTGATAGATAAAAAAAATTAGGGGGGTGATAGATTAAAATGGGACACCCTGTATATGAATGTATATTTATGTATTGATAGATTATTATAAAGCATGCAGAGATTCTGAAACTTTGTAAGCCCAAAATGTTTGTTTAGAAATGTATTCACGAAACTTATGTTGGGAATTTCTCATGAATCCACATACCTTTTTCAACCAATATGAGTGGTCCCTTCGATGTCGTTATAACCGGTTTCTACTGTATTAATTAATACTAAACTACATTTATTTTTACACATAGTTTATGATAAAAGGTATTTTCAATATAATAGTAGTTAGAATCACTGCTAAATATTCATTAATTAATCCGTTAAGATTTATTAATAAGTAAGTATAAAGTTCGGAAGTTTCCTCTTAACTAAAGTTTCGCTTATCAGAGAAAATAACTTTTAATTATGTATGTATTTTGAAAATGGAATATAAATTTAATTAAATATTAATATTTAATATTTTCAGTATATTAATACCTTTTCACGGTTAAACCACTTAACCGATCTTGATGAAATTTGGCAGTTTGCATTTTGAGGAAGGACATAGGCTACTTTTTATCCTGAAAAAATTATTAGATAAAAAAATGAGTGTGTGATATTTGTACATGCGGTTTTATCGACTATCATAAATTAAATTTGTATTATTTAACCTTCTTCTTTTTCTTTATGGGTTTTATGTCTGACAGCTCCTACCTAACCTAACTTCCACGTGAACGAAAACATGGGTAACAGCTAGTAGAACTGTGAAATAGTAAAAACTAGTGGAATCATCACTGATTTAGTTTAAGAGAATAACTATCGTAAGAAGAAAATTTACATACATATGTGTTTATTTATTTAATTTAAATTATATATATTTTATTTTAATCAATTTAGATATTATTGAAGATAGATGGCAATAGCAAAAATGATTTTGAAAAGTGCTTTAATGATTCGATTAAACGTTGGCATCAATATATTTCATCAAATGGGATTACATACTTTGAAGGATAAAAATAAACATTGAAGAATAAACAAATATTTTGTCTTTTATTTCATTAAGGAGGCAGACCCAACTTCCAAAAAAAGCTTTTTTTAGGATTTTTTTACCACGCATTAAAATAATTAATAACAAATGTTTTTCCTTGTGAGAGATATGTATTTACAGAAAATGTTATAATTTTTGTATGGCAAAATATTAAAAAATAAGTGGGATACCTACAGTAAATTTGGGAGGGATCCAAAAAAAGTGTTTTGCCGTGATCACTGCTACTCGTCACTGGATCATCAGAAAAAAATGAATCATTAGTTAATGACATAATGCTCCGGATGGACGAAGGAATTTGAAAATTTTTGAATTTTCACAAAATGGAGGATGTTGAAAGTCAAAGTTCTTTATTTGACTAAAATTTCACTTGCATTTTCGGCTATAAAAAAATCCTTCGTCCATCCGGAGGACAATTACGTATAGAATAAGTGAGAAAAATTTCAAACGGATCACAAGTTACAGTGATCACCGACTTTGAAAACATGGTTTCGAAAAAAGGCGCACAATTTCCTTCTACCTGCCTACTTGAATACATTAGAGACGGCTTCGTTCAAAGTTATATATCTCCATAAATAACGGTCCGATTTGTCTGAAATTTTTAGAGAATACTTTTGAAATATTCTACTTAGAGAATTCAATAAAAAATTTGATTTTTTCAAAATTCTAACTGGGTCTGCTCTCTTAATTCGGGTTATACATTTTTGGTCGAAGTAGTACATTTATCCTCACGTTATAGATTTTTTTACTACCATCTACAAGTACAATTAAAAGCAAAATTACAAACGATATTCACATGGAAAGTTTATCAAAAATTAGCATTTATTATTTTCACCTAAAATATACAAGTTTCACACATATTATAAATGTTATCATTGGTGGTACTATTATAAAAGAAAAAAATTACCAATGCAAAGCCAAGTGCCAATGAACTGGTCATTTTCAGGGTCAAGTCGAGACATGCAAAATAGAGTTAACAGCGTAATATACTGTGTGATGGAACTATATATAGCATGTTAACACGTATGTGTTGTCATCTTCATGTTTACATATGTGTGTGTGTGAATGGAGGTGTGAAGAAATGGAAACTTATACAGTGACCGATGTTGGTTCGTTTCTTCTAGTAATATGTTGTTTGTTGCGTGATATACATATATCATAGACGAACAATTTTCAGTAGGAGTAAGATTAAATAAAGAATACAATACTACATATAAATACAAGGTATGTAAAGCATAAGGTAGTCTCATTATTCGGCGCGAGTGAGAGAAATACGTCGTTTGGGGTACCCAAGCTGATTAGTCAAAACTTCAAAAGTTAATGAGACAACCTGTGTATTTACTAACTTTGATATAAATATAGATAATAGATCTGAACATTAATAACCGGGATTAACAGGAAATACGAATGCAGCGCAATATATCACACTTTTAAAGTTTATAGTTACTAATACTTGCAGAGAAATAAATAAAACATCAACAAATAGCTTATAATTATATAAAATCTCATTTATTATAACTAACCTCCATCCGTTTCATAAAAAAATAAGCTTATTTTCATAGGATTTTGTTAAGTGAGAAAATATGACGTAGACAACCATTCATAAGCTTAAGTTCATATAAACTAGGACCACGAAAGCCTACAGAAGAAAATTAGCAGGGTGGCCAGTTTCTGGAAAACCGGGAAAAGTCAGGGAACTTGGTTGGAAGTCAGGGAAATTTTTATAAAAATGCAAAAACCACACAAAACAGATATCTATTAAAATTTAAAAGAAAACATGACCTTTTTTAGGTTTTTTATCAAAATTTAAAATAATAAAATAAAAAACAGGAAAAAACGTAAAAATTCACCTGGAAAGGTCAGAGAAATTTGTTCCAGAGAAATACTGGCCACCCTGATTAATATTATATATTTTATATTTTTAAATATAAGAAATCACTGATCTACACTAGTTCTCAATGATCAGTGATTTTGGCCATATTGATCCTTGCAACAATGGCCCACTGATTTGTTCAGTGAGTATCCACTGATTAGCAATGCCCTATACTCTGCAGAGTAAGGAATAATATAAATAAATACTGATCAACAGTAACTATTCACTGTTTCAGTTTAAGAGAGTAGGTATAATTTAGATATTGGATTAAATTTTTTTACACTTTCGACAGTGATACAATAAAAAAGTAATAAATAATTATAGGTACGACAGTAATATTTAAACTGTTCAAATAAACAACAGTACAACAAATTATAATATCAAATACTACAATTGTATAAACAGCTACTTTACAAGAAGTTCCTAGGTGTGTCTACATAAATATATAAAAAATATGCTATAAACTATCTATAAATGGTTTTTTAAATGATATCACGTTCATAGGCTCTGGAAGAAAAATGTACAGTTTATAACAGTGTTTCTCAACATGCCGATTAAAATGAAGTATGTTTATGTTTTGTATTTAAAGGTTTATAAATTCTCCAATCAATCTTCATTATAAAAAATAAACTTCATCGTTTTAGTTTTCGTTGCTAATATTTCGCCACATATTACAGTTAGAAACGTAGGTATACTTGCGTTACCTATGTTCGGAAAAGATAACTAATGACCGCCGTCCGGTATAACACTTTCAAATGGGGTGTCAGACCTATATGACAGTTCATTTGCATAATTGATTTTTGACTTCTGAATGTAACCCGCATTATTTTAGTTAGTTTCATTAAATTGTAATAAACTGTTTTAAGAGTTTTCAAAATGTCCACTACATTCTATGACGATCGAAATTACAACCAAAATGACGTGTTACATATATTCAAAAGCTTGTATAAATTTAAAGGTTGGTAATTTTTGAGAATCACTGGTATGTTGTCTTAGGTGTGGTAACCATTGAAGTTCGCAACATATCTGAAGATAGATACAAGTTGTCAAAGAACCGTTAGTAATATTCTGGACCGGTCCATCATAAAGGAATCTTCTATAACAGCAGACTAGCTCGCGCTATGTATTGCCCATTTTAAAATTGCTTCAAAGAAAAAAATATACAGGAAGAGATGTTTAAAATACCGAGAATGTAGCGGTATGTGATTGTACCGACAATTTAATATTACAGAAAATAATATTGCTATTTTTTTTTTAATTTTCGAAGTATCTGTCTTATGCATGCGTTCAAGTCACCATGTAGTTATTATATTATTTCTCGTTATTCTTTAAACGAGATAATTATTTTAATTGTATTGGTTCATATTTTATCGTTATCTTTATTTAATTTAGTAATTCAATGTTATTTAAATGTAAATCTACAACAATATAACTCATTGTAAAATTTCTTATTAAATGTGTTCCACAGAGAAATTGAAATCGAAAATAAAACTTTTTTTTTAAAACAAAATTTTGGAGAGAATGTTGTCAACAAAGCAAAGTTCACATCCCAACAACTGGGGTAACAAATGAAAGCTAGTAACACGAGGAACTTAAATATACCAATAAGTATTAATTTTATAGCATAAACATACCAGTTCCCAAAAACAATACAAAATTGAAAACTGGTGAATGTGTATAATTATGTCAATGAAAACTATCAGTTGCATCTATGTATCAATTGTGGGGTTTTCGCCAGGCCCGGATTTACAAATTTTCCGCCCCTGGGCAGTTACGAAAATTGCCGCCCTTTTCATTGAATAAAAATAAAAAAAAGTGAATATTTTTCATATCAATTACCTTTTTTTTTTCGTTGTCAAATTACATTGTTAGGTTATTTTTACGAAATCTGCCGCCCCTAAATTTTTGCCGCTATAGGCACGTGCCTACACTGCCTGCATGGTAAATCCGGGCCTGCCCTCATGCCAGTAATTAAGAAAAGAATCAAACGGAATGAAATATCATTTTGTTTTACTCTGGAATCTGAATGTAAAAGATATAGCACATTTTTACCGTAAAAATGCTATTAATTTTTACCCGAGGTGCCAAAATTATAATTTACAAATAATTCATGAATTAAAATTCTTGAATTATCAATTAAATGAAAAATGATTAATCAAAGGAATGAATTAATTATATAGAGTAATCTTGATAAGACTCGAAAATTTTTTTTTACTTTTCAAATTTTGCCGCCCCAAAAAATTTGCCGCCCTGGGCACTAGCCCCTAGTATAAATCCACCACTGGTTTTCGCTGTTTTTAGGGTTCCGAAGAAACCCTATTAATCTCACTTTGTCGTCCGTCCGTCCGTCCTTTTCACTCAAAGCTCAATAGCTCGTAAACTATATAAGCTAGAACCTTGAAAATTTTACTGAATATGTAAAATGACACCCTCTAGTAAAATATGTACAAATATCTTGGAAAAATATTTTTTAGGGGGGGTGCTAAGAAGCTAAAGACAGGCAAAAAAATATTTTATTTTATACCAAGACAAGTGGCACATCAAAATGTGTAACCAAGCTAGTGTAATTTGATCCTTATTCTTATTTAATTATAAATCAAAAATGGCGCCTACAGGGGGTTTTAAAAGCAAATTAAAAAAAAAAAAAAAAAAATGTATTCCAAGTCGTGTGGGGTGTCAAAATGTAGATCTCAGTGAGTAGAATATGACACTATTTTTTATTTTTTTCTAAATTAGAAATGGCGCCTACAGGGGGCTCCAAGCAAAAATTTTGTCTGCCCTCAATATGGTATCCGGAAAGTTTTTCGAAACACAATTTTTCGAAACACAATTTTTCGAACACAATTTTTCGAAACACAATTTTTCGAAAACAATTCTTCGAAACACAATTTTTCGAAACACAATTTTTCGAAATACAATTCTTCGAATGAACAATTTTTCGAAAAAATAAGTTTTGGATTTTTTAAGTTTTACACAAAATTTGATAATGGTGGAAATGAAAAAGAATAAAGAGTTTAGGTTAGGTCAGCTTTGGTCAGAATAGATTAGTTTAGTCCCGGTTAGGGTAAGTTACTTTTAGTTAGGTTTGCTTAGAGTAGATTAGGTTAGTGTCCGTTTAGGTTAGGTTATATAAAGGTAATATTTAATTTACAGACCATAGACATAGAGATATAGACAGCGCATTCGTATTTAACATAATGGTGTAATATGGGTGTAACCATAGACATAAAGAAATGGACAGCGCATCTGACTCGTAAAAAGAGCCGTGTCAAATGAGAGAGACAGAAGATGTTTGGAAATCATATATGTTATTTTCCAAACGACATGCATCTCTCTCTCACTTACAGAACATATGTTACACCCATATTACACCATTATGTTAAATACGAATGCGCTGTCCATTTCTCTATGTCTATGGGTGTAACATATGTATGTTCTGTAAGTGAGAGAGAGATGCATGTCGTTTGGAAAATAACATATATGATTTCCAAACATCTTCTGCCTCTCTCATTTGACACGGCTCTTTTTACGAGTCAGATGCGCTGTCCATTTCTTTATGTCTATGTTTACAGACATAGTTTTCAATAATCACAAAAAACTTAGGTATATTATTTTAAATAAAAATAAATTAAAAAAATATTTTTTAAAGTGGTTTTTATTAAAAATGCACTGAAAAGTCAAATATAAATATTCAGTTGTCACTTAGTTCTTAGGTTTTTATGACTAAGACCATTAAAAGAGTGGGGCGCTCATAAAGGCATATGTTTAGCTTGAAATGAATTTTAAAAAAATTCTACCCTTATATATTTTATCAATTCATACACAAGATATTTTTCCATGCATTTGCCTCTATAGCGTCCCGCGCTTTTATAAATTTTTCGAAAAATTGTTCATTCGAAGAATTGTGTTTCGAAAAACTGTGTTTCGAAAAATTGTGTTTCGAAAAATGTTGTTCGAAAAATTGTGTTTCGAAGAATTGTGTTTCGAAAAATTGTGATTCGAAAAATTGTGTTTCGAAAAATTTACACCAAACCCCTCAATATGCACCTGTAAATGGCTCTAAACAGTCTACGTAGTATATACTTCGGAACCCTTATGGCATACACTGGTGTATGTCTTGACAATTTTTTTTTTTGTTTCGTAGGATGCTCGTAATATGGCGCCATCTATTTTGTGATGCATACACTTTTTTTAATTGGTAATTGTCGACCAGCGACACTCTTGTATTATTATAATTATGCCAATGAAAACTATCAGTTAATTATATTGAGCTACATCTATCAATTGTGGAGTTTTCGATATATTTTTTTTCATAAAAGTTTGTAATGTGGTGCCATCTATTCTGTAGTACATAAACGTTTTAACTGTATTATTATATTAGGCTTTTATCTTTGCTAGTTAATAACAAAGTGTGTGCCATCTAGTGGTCACAAGTGCAACCAAATTAATGTTTTCAATTATGTACAAATTTTATTACCATAAGGGTCATTCTTAGTCAACTCTATCAGAGAAAAACGCTACTTTTACGGATTTTCATAATTTTCACATATGTTGTTAAACTTTCTCAAATAATATAACTTTCATTCATCATTTCGCAAAATTTTCAGTTTTTTGAAAATGACGCGTATTTTAAGTTTTGCAGACATGACGCATATGCATTTAAACAATAATTTTTATCTCCGGATGTACTTATCGTAGCCAATTGATTTTTTTTTAGTTTTGTTCACAAAAGAACGATCTTTTTGGACATTTTGTCCGTTTTTAAGTAAAAAAAAAATTTTGATTATTTTTTGTACAATTAAATTTTTTTTTTAAATTTGAACCTGAGGTCAGCTTTTTAAAAATCTGAAAAAAATCAGAAATATTGCTTATAGTATTCTCTATCATCCCTGCAAATTTTATGCTGGACATATTTATAACGGCTTCAAAAATTTTTTTTTAAGGTTGTTGTATATAGGTTACGCGCACTATACATTGATTTGTCGTAATGAATTCGGGTGAAAATGTTTAAATCAATGTTGTTTGTGTGTAATCTATGGAATTAATAAATTGATTTCGAAATAAAGTGATCATACAGTGTGTTTAAAACTGTTTGTTTTATGTACTCATTAAGATATATATGTTAAGTATAAATGTACATTTCTACTTATTTTTTGATAAGAAAATTAATAATTCATGTATAATTTCTCAAAAATAAAGTCTTTAAAATCTCATATATTACCTCTACTATTGTTTATTACATATAATACGGCAAGATGGTTACTATAAAAACGACTTTTATAATTATTTTAATTAAAAAATATGAATACCCTAATTTTTAATTAGATTTTGGACGAAGTTTCTAAAATCAAAGAAAAACATCTCTAAGGTTTTATATTAGTACTCAATATTATATATTAGTCACATTAAAATCAATTATAAAAAATATTCTATTTATTCTTAATAAGAATATAGAAATTATTAATACTAAATTTATAATATCAAAAGGTATTGGTGGATGATTAAATGATAGTTTTTTGTATCATTCCAATATATTTAATGGTGAAATAATTTTTAATAAAATTAAGGATTCTATTTTTTATTAACTACAATTAAAGCAGCTTTTCAAGTGACCACATATAATATAATTAATATATATAATACTAGAGGTAATATATGAGATTTTAACGACTATAATATTAGTGAGAAATTACATAAGAATTATTAATTTTCTTATCAAAAAATAAGTAGAAATGTACATTTATACTTAACATATATATCTTAATGAGTACATAAAACAAACAGTTTTAAACACCCTGTATGATCACTTTATTTCGAAATCAATTTATTAATTCCATAGATTACACACAAACAACATTGATTTAAACATTTTCACCCGAATTCATTACGACAAATCAATGTATAGTGCGCGTAACCTATATACAACAACCTTAAAAAAAAATTTTTGAAGCCGTTATAAATATGTCCAGCATAAAATTTGCAGGGATGATAGAGAATACTATAAGCAATATTTCTGATTTTTTTCAGATTTTTAAAAAGCTGACCTCAGGTTCAAATTTCAAAAAAAAAATTTAATTGTACAAAAAATAATCAAAATTTTTTTTTTACTTAAAAACGGACAAAATGTCCAAAAAGATCGTTCTTTTGTGAACAAAACTAAAAAAAAATCAATTGGCTACGATAAGTACATCCGGAGATAAAAATTATTGTTTAAATGCATATGCGTCATGTCTGCAAAACTTAAAATACGCGTCATTTTCAAAAAACTGAAAATTTTGCGAAATGATGAATGAAAGTTATATTATTTGAGAAAGTTTAACAACATATGTGAAAATTATGAAAATCCGTAAAAGTAGCGTTTTTCTCTGATAGAGTTGACTAAGAATGACCCATAAAATACATTTAAATATTACCTATTGAATAAATTGTAGCAGTGCAGAAGGTTGGGGCCTATGGCAGTATTAAAAATGCCCCCCCCCCCCAAATTTTATTTTGCTTCCACTTGTCAGAATAAAATTTCCTCTAGCTACTCCTTTTTGTTAGGGGACACTGGTGACTGGGTGACACCAAATAAACCCCCTTTAAGTCCGATATAAAATTTAAATAATATACCTTTATTATTCTTCGTATATACATTACCTTTGTAAAATTAGAAAGATATTGGAGACCTTATAAGATATGAACCTTGTTTAATGGTATAATTTGTATAATTCATAATTATAGTTTCAACTTGTTTTCATGTATTTTTTTTTGTTTTTGTTACAGAACAACATTATGCTGCTGCAGATTCAAATAGTTCCACGCCAACAAAGTCATTTGTGCCATGTAAAGTATGCGGTGATAAGGCATCAGGGTATCACTATGGGGTCACCAGTTGTGAAGGGTGCAAGGTATTTATCGATTATTTATTATTGATAGATTTAATATTTTTTATAAATTAACTTTAAATAATATTTATTAATAAATAATATTTGTCTTTCCGAACCACTTATGAAAACCCATAGACCACAGATTTAGAAATACTGCAATATATTTTGTTATCTAACAGTGTGAATAAACCTTATAAAATATAAACATGGATAAACTTGCAAGATGTTGTGGTTGTTAAAACATGTTAAATATATGTACCTATTTTGTATTTACATTAGTTATACTTTACATTAAAAATAAAAATATTAGTGTTCTTTAAGTTTGAGAATAAATACATATTAAATATTTTGTATACGTAAATTAAATTAAATATTTTTCATATTGATTATTTTCTACTAAATCTTAATCGTTTTTCAGGGTTTCTTTCGTCGAAGTATCCAAAAACAGATAGAATATAGGTGTCTTCGAGATGGAAAATGTCTGGTCATTCGATTAAACAGAAACCGATGCCAGTATTGTCGATTTAAAAAATGTCTAGCTGTTGGAATGTCTAGGGATTGTACGTATAATTTAATAATATTTATTTTTAGATCTATAATATTTTTAAACAAAGGTCTGATGCAAATATTTTCATTTGATAGATTCAGTCATTACCGACAATGATTAATTATTTATGAAATTAAACATTTAAAGTGTTTTTATCATTGTCCCGCTTGATACTAGTAATTTAGTAACTTACAAGTCATTTGATACTGCAACGATTCATGCATTACTCGGATACAGAATTAATAATGAAACTAATTAAAACGGCGAGGAATATATTTGTTCACCCTATATACAATAATGATATACGTGGATCAGTATTGATATTTATTTTTATAAAACTATTTAGTTGAAAAAACAAAAACAATATTTAAATTAGGGAAGACAAATTGCATGACGAGAAATATTTAAATTATTCTTATCTTGTAACACAATATGTAAATTAATAAACTTCCAGTGCAAAAATCTTAAAATGGAAATCAACCTAATTTTAAAAACGTTTATTAAATGGTAACTCCGTAATATGGTTTGTAACTTTACTTATGCAATTATTTTTATTATAAATAATATGTTTGTTATTCAATGTAAAAGAAAATATATTATTCATCCATGCATTATTTAATATCTTTTAATTATATTGTATTGAGAAATTATAAAATTGAAGTTGTAGTAATAATGATATTTTTCAAATAGAATCAGTTCTATTCAAGCAATAAATTCAACAATTATTTTTTTTGATTTATTTAAGTAAGTTATTTAGTAGAATCAATTTATTTATGTTTGCTAACTTTCTAGCTACATTTGTGTACTATTTTTTTCAAGAACTTCAATATGTTTAAAATTTAATTAAATATTTTTGTGGTGAATTCTAACAAATGAAAATATGTGAGCGAATTACAGCACTTATACTATAGTCAAATGGCTATTTTACAAGCATGAGTGTTAAGTGATTAAAACATTACAGACAAATGGAAATAAAAAGGCTGAAAGCGTTACAAATAATATTTTGAGTAAATAAACATGTGCTTAGAAAACATAATTAAAACTTAAACAATACATTATTTAACATACACTTTCAGACTTTTCCACAGGTCTTAAGTTAATATTAATGTTCATACCTTACATACTATCTAACTAAATATTCTTACATTTATTATAGCTGTTCGATACGGACGAGTACCTAAACGTTCTAGAGAAAGAGGCATGGACGATACGACTCGTGTGACGACCACAGACCCTGACCAGTCTGACATTGAATCCAAACAACTTGCTATGTACGACATCATCGTCATGGTATCACAAGCCCACCAAGCAAACTGTGGCTACACAGAAGAGCACACGCGAACAATCAATGAGAAAAACTTGATCGTAATTCCTCCAGCACCAGCGGAGGAGCAAGGCGTGGCCACGTCGACGGCAGATGCTCTGGAGTTTCAGAGAATCTGGCTATGGCAGCAGTTTGCAATCCGCATTACTCCGAGCGTACAGAGAGTTGTAGAATTTGCTAAACGTATTCCTGGATTTTGTGATCTGAGCCAAGACGACCAGCTTATATTAATCAAAATCGGTTTCTTTGAAGTGTGGTTGACACATATCGCGAGATACACGAGTGATACGGCAATGATGTTCGATGATGGAACTAAGTTTGGTAAAGAACATATGGAAATTATGTATGACGTAAGTTCTATTTAAAAAAAAAAGAATATAAGGTCAATTGTTACAATAATAGAATCAAGTTCCTATTCAATTTAATAACAAAAATTTTAACTATTGTCAGGTTAAAGTACAATATTTACTAATCAAATATTCTGTTATCAAGAAAAAATGGAATGGCTCATATTTAGAAAAATTACACTATGTATTGATATAGACAATTATACTAAACTGTTATAAATATTTTGACTCAACAAATGATTTCATATTCTTTAGTTTTCCTATTGTATTATTGTACAAATGTAAATGAAATTTATGTTTTTAACAGGCGGAGTTTGTAACATCGTTTTTCAACTTTACGAGTTCGTTTAACTCGTACACTCTGACTGACGGAGAGGTAGGACTGTTTAGTGCTGTAGTTTTATTGACTGCTGATCGACCGGGTGTCACAGATCCGAAAGCTGTTGAACATAATCAAGATAGAATAATAGAGGCTCTAAAAATACAGGTAATACTAATAATCTGTAAAATGCCAATATTTTCTGTATGATTTTTTTTAATAACTCAATTTTATAAAACCATATACTGTTTGTTTTCAGATTGGAAGAAATCACGTAAATGAACCGCAGCTATTTTCAAGTTTATTAGTAAAGTTGCCGGAGTTACGTAACTTAGGTACTAAACATTCAGGGCACCTAGACTGGTTTCGTGTGAATTGGAAAAAAATGAAATTACCACCGTTATTTGCAGAAATATTTGACATTCCTAAATGCGAGGATGATCTTCAGTGAGATATCAAAATAATATTTAAAGAAATGTAAATTTCCATTAGATGTTTCTATAGTAAAAGTTAAATCGATATTTTAAATTGAAAATTGTAATTTCACTGTTCTTTTTAGCATGTAATATTCTTATAGTAAGTAACAGTGCTAAAACATTCTAATAGAAGTTCTCAAAACTTTGTAGAAAGTCTAATGGATTATATATACATATATATATTTATTAGCGAGATGAGTATTGATCAATACAAAATTACTCTTTGATTTAGGTTATGTATTACACATTTTGCCGTTTTGTTTTCAAAAATGACTTATAAATAATGTATAGGTACAATGAAATGTTCATAAATAAATACATAACCTAATAATAAAAACATAACCTAAATTGAACAACATACTCATCTTATTTACTAGATGCACGCTAGCCTGTGATCACATGACATTCAGTACTTTTAAGTGTGCGTAGGTTTAATAATTTAATCAATTACACTTGTTGATATCATCTATTTATTTCTCCATTATCTATAATCAGACATGCAATATTAAGATCATCGAAGAGGTGTTGTTAGTGCACTGCCAGATATTCGAATCGGATTCAGTAGATCACTGTTGATAATTCTCACAAAAGCTCTCTACTATTATGTATTTCTTGCTCAAATGGCATGGAGAAATTTTATTGGGAAGCAATCGTATTCTATCCCAGAATTTTGGTAGACTAATTTAATTAATTTCAAAATATATTTGTCTAAATAAATTAATATACAGGTAAGGGAGCGTCCATTTATTTATTAATTCAAACTTCAAGGAAAAGGAGGGATCTGTAAAACCTTACTAATCAGTTCCATGCAACTTCCTAATGCAAGTCTTACAACTCACCTTATTGTCGTAGCAATTTGAAACTTTGCAAACTTATGTAATTCTGGTGACAATACAATAATATGGTACCATCGAGCTTGTATGATGATTAAGGTGGGCAGGTGGGACAAGTGTGTTTTTTAAACTAGAATTTATTTCACACATCTGATTCAAGGTTGCTAGAAATTATAATTTTTTCACTATTATTGGAATCTAGTACCTAGAAATAAATTTATTTGTTTATATTATGCTACGTGTGTCTCTTTACTGCTATACCTACATATTAAAGATAAACTTGTGTAAGGTAGGGGAGGGGGGTCACTTAAATATTTTGAATTCTTACATAATTTATTAAATTTCCTTTAAATTCCCCATATAGTTGTTACGTTCCTAAAAAAATGGTGTTTTTGTGAATTTGTGTTATATCAAACAAAGAACTTGATATTCACCGCTGCAAACTTGAGTTCATTTATAGGGGTATATATAATTAACAAGTACATACTAAATATTCATTTTATTTATTGAAAACATTTGATAAAAGATATTGAAATTTTTGGATTAAATAATCTAAAGTTTTAGTTCTTGAACCATGTTAGAGAAAATCTGAGTTACAGAAATGCTGCGTTGTATGAGGAAATTGCTTCAATTCTTAAACTATGTCAGAGGGGTTACCTGTATTTATCCTAAGAGTTAAATAAAAATTTGATGACTACTATATATAGCGTATAAAAGCAATATTTTTAAATTGGTGAACTTCAATATACTATTTAAACCAATTAATGTAAAAAGTTTTTTACTGAAAACAGCAATAAAGTATGTAAAATAAAATATTTGTGGTATTTGATGTCAAATTCAATAATAATTGTGAAATAATATATTGACAATCGCATTGATGTTACATATTTGCATATATCTGTCTGTAATAATATATTTTCTACCATTCTGGGATACATTTTTTCCTATATACTGTACTATATACATATCATGTTGAAATTGTTTTATATAATTTTCTTTTACAGTAGAGAATTATAATTCTGTATTAAATGTTAATTGTTGTGAAGACTATGCCTTTCGTATAATTTTAAAATATACATATATATATTTATTATTTTAAGTACTTTATTTAAGAAAAATCTTGAGCTCGAATTTAAAATAAATTTTAGAAGATCTAACCTTTGTAATTTTTATGAAATCCTTATACAGTATTTTATTCGAGTTTGATGTTAAACGTAAGATCGTATATATTTTTAGGAACTGTTTAAAGTGAAGGAACTACATTTAAGTATTGTAATTATCATATCATCTAAGAAATGAGTAATAATTTTTGTTAATGGTGATAAAAAATCCCCTGAGGTTCAATACAATAAGAGTGAGATAGAAATAGGTTTAAAACAAATCATCAATGGAAATCGGCATGTTTATGTTATTTACACAGAACTAAGAAATAAGGAAATATATTTTGTTTGATATTCGTTGTGTAGAAATATCAGTTCATGTGCTACATGTTTAAATAAGCAGTTAGATATTTAACGTGATGATCGGTACTACAGCAATTTGCTGTTTTATTGCTAATTAATTTTCATTTTGTAATATATTAAATGTTGTGATTTGAAACAAAGATGCGCTACAAAAAGTACCATTAAAATATTTCAATTGGTGTACATGAAAAAAATGTGGAAAACTAGTAATTATATCTTTAAAAAATCATCTTAAAAATAATATGTAAATATAGAGTTTATGATAATACGTAGTTTAATTTAGTGTAATTGAAATTGATTATTATTATATGTGTTTTCTTATTTCTTAGCTCTGTAATTATTTATTGAAATAATTTTTATAATAAGTTATTAAAGTACAAAATTTTCATATTTATATGGGTACAGGTCTGTATTCAGTTCAAATGTAATGTAATTATTTTCTGATATGTTTTGATTTACGCAATATTTGACGTACTTTCAATTGAGCATTTGTTTATAAATTTCATTCCAATTTAAGAAATTCAAATGTACTTAAATATTGTATAAATAATTAATAATGACAATTTAGAAACATATCAGATATATTTTTCATCATAAAATATTATCATTAATAATTTTACGATGAAATTATAAAATAATAATATTGCTAATTATGAATTCGGTTATCGTTTCGAGTACTTAATGTTATTTATAAGTAATAAATATTAATATCTATAATAAATATCACATGGTTATTTTGTGATGGAATCATGATGGTGGACAAAACTTTTTCTACTTATTTATAATGGTTAGTGATTTAATTTTTTTAAATATTTATCTGTGAATATAACTTTAGGGGTATTAGATGAAATCCGTGTATGGTCAGTTACGGAGTTAAAACATCACATTTGTTAAGAATAAACTATTCTATATAATCTAAATTGTACCTTATATGAATGCAATAAATTTTATTCGAAAATGTATAGATCACTGTAGCGCTGCGAAACTTATAAACGTTCAATTAATTAATAAATTCCTGTTAATATATTTAAGATATAAAATTGTAGGACAATCAATTCGAAGTGGGATAAAAATTGATATTTATTTGATTGATATGATTTACAGAAACTTTAAAATGTATATGTTCAATTAAAATACTGTGCTGATATTAGAATAAAAGGCATGTTTTTGTTTTAAATAAGTCTATACATTTTTGTAAATTAAACAAAAATTATCGATTAATATTAGACAAAATTATGTTCGTATTGGTAAAGTTAGATGTATTTTGTATTATTTATTTCTATATGCTGCTGATAGTACAGAAAATAATGGTTTTAAGAGTCGAATTCCTTGCCCTAGTTGGTAGCTAAATGATGAATGTATAGCAAAAAGACATTTCTATGTACCTTATTTCTTATCACTGTAAATATTATAAATACATAATATATAACTACATAATGTATTCTACTTAAATTTATAATATTATTATTATTTATATTTAGATCTGATTTATGATCTATTTTTCCACTGCCTCAATTTTTTATTTTCTGTTTAGTTTAATTATTTAAAAACTCATTGGAGTATAAAAATTTGTTATTAGCAACTAAGTTGCTCAAAACAAAAGTATATAAATGAATGTTCTGAGTGTTTTTATTATATGTCCTACAAATAATAAAGCGAATTTAATATTTTAGTTTTTGATTGTACTGATTGAAACTTCAAATTTTTTATATATTTCCTAAAAAATAAATATGTCTACAGTAAAGTATATATAATTTTTTACACACTCAGGACATTCATAATATAATAAATTAAATATTTATAAAAAGGTTATACTGGTTGGTAAAATTATAATGTTATTATATTTTATATCAGTACTTAAATATATGTTACAAATAAAGCATTTTCACTTTAAATATTTATTGTTATATTCTGTATATTGAATAAGAATCTGATATACTATCAATCCTGAATGATACATTTACACATATTGTTACTCTATTTGCTCATCCATATTTCATTGTCATAACATTTAGATAGTTGTTATAATTTGTTCACACAATGTGTACTTACTGAAATTATATTAATTGTATTTATATTGTTCAAACTTTTTATATGTGATCTTTGTAATTTTTACATGTTATAAAGTAGTTTTCGATCTGTGAATATCTTCTTTTTTTGTAAAAAAATAACTTACACAGTATGCTATTACTGACCCCTTGCATTTTTTGGTGTTGTAGATTTTATTCAGAGATTAATATATTGCTGGAATAAATGGGGTTGAAAATTTATTTTGTTTGTATTTATTTTTTAAACCTATTGCATCTTTATATTATTTGGTGAGTATTATTAGTGTTCCGTGCCAAACAAAACACTTATGAAATCACTTTTTCTGAAACTATCCAATGTAAAAATTTGAAATTTAGCACAGAGATAGTTGAATTTAGAATAAATTAGAATTCTTATAAACAATTTAACTGTTTATTTCTTTATAACTGCTGAATCATTGGTTTTAGAGAAAACATTTTTCGATAAAAAATATTTCTCATGGCGGTGTAAGGAACGACTTTTTTGCTTACATGTTTTTTCAAAAGTTTCAATAATTTATATGGGGGTTGATGGCAAGGGTTACTAATTATGCAAGTATGGCTTGCACTTGTCTTAATATTTTAAAAATATTTTCGACATATTTACAGTATAAAAACTTGGATACCTACTATATGAATCATTATCGAGTTTTCTCGTATTTTGAAAAATCGCGCGCAAAACATTGCCTGTACAGTGCTGCCGCTCATTTCTCCAACGAGAACTAAATAATCGACACCAACATGTCAGAAGTGTATATGGCAGCTTAGATCTTAATGGGGTTGGTTTTTCTTGCGGTGAAACTAGTTTGTTGATTTCCGCGGACTTAAGAAATGATCAGTTGAAATAATACGCAATGAGCATTTTAATAATGATGGTGATAATGTAGTGCGGTTTGGTGTGAGTGTATAAAGCCACCCTTTGGCGTGGCTACAGCAATTCCGAGCACTTGGGAATGGTTTCAAATCATGGGTGCTCAGCAAACGAAAGATCGTATTGTTTCGGTTGGGATTCATTCCGTCAGGACTACAAGAAATAAACCTCGTGTACCCAAGGATGGCCGTGTGTTGGGATCCAATATATTTACAGAGCACAGTGGTATGGCAATATGTCTTAATTTAATGATTCATCCTTTCGTCTTACTAAATTCTTTGAATTTCTAATGAACTATTTCGATAGAATATTGTTTTTATTACCAGCATGCGAAATTTAACACATATCGTTCTAGGAATAAACAATTGATTATATTTTTCAATTACTATTTCACAGAACGATTAGCGTATATGCAATTTACTTATCTTTTACTTTCATCTTCTTGTAAATATGTGTAAATATAACAATTTGTTGTTTTTCTGTATTATGCAATTAATATTTAGAGCATGTTATTAGTCGTGGATGAAAAAATTAGTCATGAAATCGGGTGCATATATTAATTTAATTATTGCATATTAGATTATTCAATTTACCGTTTTCGAACTTCCTCTGTAAGTAATAGTAGAGCAGACCTAAATGCAATTAACAGCAGCATTTATCAATAAAGCTAAAACTGTTATTTTCTGTAATAAAAAATGTATCAATTTTATTGTACGTTATCTGCAAACCGTTATTTTTGCTGACGATCAGCTGTATTTATTATTGCATTTGGTATTTATTTCTGTCGGAATGTGTAATATTTATTGTACAAATAGTAAATATTGACACTTTATCAATCGTTGAACAATTATATGAGCAAATATTGTTGGTGCAGTACTTTTATCATTTGGTTTCCTTTATATACTTATTGTTATGTGTGACTCATGACATTCAGCATTGTCATTTTGCATTAACATTATTAACAATAGATTGTATTTTATATTTAATCGATATGTTTTGACGATACATCAATATTGGGTGCCTCACGTAATAAATACTAGGTAGCTCACCTCAGTGAAAACAATTATCAATGTTCATAAATATTATATTCGAAAATGTGTATTAAAACAATAAATCATTAAAATAAAAAAAGTGATTATTTTTTAATCTTGCTATTATTTATAATATTTGTAATACAAACACAAAATATAATATTTGAAAAATATTTTTTTATCGTTATTACAGAAAAAAATTCAATATAATACATTATACATGTTTTCAACATCATTGTAAGCTTATCTCAGGAGATAAGAATCAATTTAAAAGGTGCAAAAAAATATTATATAGGTAACATTGAACATAAATACCTATAAATTAAGAAACACTAATTAATATAAATTTATTTTATCCGAAGATTTCCTAGTTTGAGACCAATCTGACCAATATTATTTTATTCGACCCTAAAATAAGATTTGCTTATTTCTCTGGGGTAATGACATGTTTACGTTTAATGTTAATCTAAATACCCATTAAATGTCCGGTACAAATAAAGGTTTATACACCCACACCTTGCATTGTTGAAGAAGTGTACGTGTAATAACTATTGCAATCAGATATAATTGTATTTAGTCGGGCAAGACGAATATTAAATTCCCTCGTATAGCTAGGGTTGTAAGTTGTAATCTTTTCTTAATTAATATTGAAACTTATGCAGTAATCTTGATGCAAATGATGTATTTTCACTAAATGAGATATCCAGTTGTCTAGAGTCCAGGTTATTATGTAGTTATTTGTATGAAATACAAAATTTTATCATTTGTTTTCTAAACTGTTGTTAATAAAGGGTTTTACTAAAAATAATAAAAATCGATAAAAATATTTATATAAGTGGGTATTTTATTCATGCAAATATTATGCATGTAAATATAAATAAAAATAAGCACATTTTAAGATATTTTCGAAATTATTCTCATACAATTTTCGATGTATTTGTATTATAAAAAAATCAACAAGAAATTAAAATATTTTTTTAGATGCTAGTAGTCATTGAATGAATTAATTATTAATTGACAGAGTGAATCACCTAAAATAACATTGAATCTATAAAAAAATCCAACTTTTTTTATTTCTATTAAAAATGATTAGAAATATGTTAATGTTATATTTCTAAAAACAAATAAAATACAAGCTATTAATATTAAACTTTTAACTAATTTAAATTCAGGCAGTTTCTTGTATCTATTTTTAAATCTAGTTTTTTTAACAACTAGTAGCACATTGCTAGATTACATAAGTGTCAATAAACCTTAAAATTTATTGTCATTCTTTATTTAAAGTTGAAGCAAACATTGATAACACATAATTGTTTTCAAAGTCGATTTATTTTATTATTTAGGTTATAGAATTTAGTACGATAAGTGATAACAAAATAATAAAATTAGTAATTAACTGTCACTTTGATTTAATTTAAGAGGGATATAACAACATTCTTTATTTTTTTACTTTTTTTCTATAATATAATCAAAGATTTAAGATTTATTTATATTTTTCCATTTCAACACACGATGAAATATTTGAAGTAAAGATAAAGAACGAAAAAACACTATTTTTACGTGTATTTTTTTACCTAATATTCGAGTATCAAAATTATAATAGCTGACAAATGCATCTAAATTAATTAGTAATCAAAACAACCAATGTACTTATTGTGAGCGAATTTTTTTGTTAAAAAAAATGTTATTTTTTGTTGTACAATGTATTTATTCAAATATGTATTATGTTTTTAATTTTTATTCGACATAAAACTTTGTTTCATTGTTTTAAATTTACACTACCATTGTTTTAATGATCATACTATATGCATACAAATTTTATTATAACGATTTTATCTTGAGTACTAAACCGTTTGAATCACTTTGAATTTTATATTGAATCAAGATTTGATATATTCTAGACTTACAATTAATTTGCTATCAATGACACCTAGTATTTTAATGGTGGTGGATTGTATTACATTTTCATTTTAATGGTATTATAAACTCAATTAAAAAATATATAAAATATCCAATTGATATTACCTAAACAATATTTTTGTTTATGCTCAGGGAATTAAAATAAGGTGACCATCCGTTCTCTTTTGAAGAGGACAGTGCTCTATTTTGGTCAACTGTCCTCTATAGTCTATAGAAAACTTGTCCGCTATTTTTAGTTTTCGAAACTTTTGTTATTTGGACTTTTCTGAATAGTAGGGAGGGTACTCCTCTTGTGAAATTTTGTCCTCTTTTTAATTTTTATAATTCTGGCCACCTTAATTAAAACCATCCAATATTTGAATTGCTGTATCACTTTGATATTAGTACCTACTAATACTGCCTGCTACTTGCTTCGATTCAAATATTAAATTAATTATTTTATTTGTATTTACGGCGATTAATTAAAAAATATATTAATGATTTTAAGTGCTCCAATTTTGCTCCAATTCCACAGCAAAACCTCATTACTCCATGCTTCAGTTTTGAGTTCCAAATTAAAGTCTTGTTTATGATTATACTCGATCTTTCACATTTATTACATTGATAGTAAAAACTTAAATTCTTTAATGACATATTTTTGAAAGGTATTGAATTTCGTTTTGTTTATAGATGTCATATTTTTTATATCTAATGAGGTGCTCGTAGCAAAAAATAATGGTTGGAATTAATTGTCAAGTAGAGTGCACATGTTTCACAAGTTGTTGCTTGTTTGAACTTGTTTTCTAAGTACCTGTTGTATACGTAAATACATCTGAATGCAGTTTTGGAACATGTTCAAACTTGTCAGCCTTAAAAAACAATGAATGCATTTAGTTTATATAAATTTGCTTTTAACTGTAATGTTCTGTATTTAGCATTTTTGAAATTGTAAAAAAAAGTTTTATAATTGTCATTGGGTAGTATAGGTAATTTACAGGCGCGAATCTAGATTTATAATTTGAATGAGGGGGGTCATGATCTGCGAAATGGACAAAAAAATTATTTTGTTTATTTAATAAGCATTTTTATATTTAATTTGCTTTAATTTTTGTGCCTTGGAAGGGCTCCTGTCCCCAACGATCCCCTTGGATCCGCGCTTACTATTTAGCATAATAATCAGGGCCGCCGAGAGCCGAACCGGGCCCCGATGTAAAATGAATCTTGGGGGCCCCGGACAGACTGAAAAACCTTAATACTGTTCAATGTGATGACCTTTTTTTTTTTTTTTTTTTTTTTTTCATCAGCTCCGGGCCCCTTCAAGCTCCGGGCCCCGATTTTTTGCATCGCCTGCATCGCCCTCTTGTCGGGCCTGATAATAATTAATACAAAAAATAAAACAACTAACTAATTTTCTAATTTCTCAATCAGTTTACAGTTTACATGATTGTTGACAAAAATAATCAATTTTTATTGTTTTTTTAGAATTTTTGTTTGACTTATAGCAGGTCCGTTTTAACGACAATTTACAATTCGTTTATAAAATAATTAGGCCAGGTACGTCTTAAGAAAAAATTATAATTGATATATTTTAATAAAATTATATATAAAATTGGATCGATTTTGAAATAAAAGCTGGCAAAACTGCGAGGAAATTTTAATAAATAATAAATTAAATAAAAACATTTTTATACAGTTTCTGGAAAACCGAGAAAAGTCAGGGAATTTGGTTGGAAGTCAGGGAATTTTTATAAAAATGCAAAATCACACTAATTCTCGCAAACATTTAAAGAGTGACGTTTTTTTAAGTTTTGTATCTAATTTTTTTAAAGAAAAAACAGGGAAAAACGGTAAAAATTCTCCTGGAAAACCGGGAAAAGTCAAGGAAATTTGTTCCAGAGAAATACTGGTCACCCTGTTATAGACCCTATCCTGTAAATTAAAGTTTTGTAAAGTTTGTCGTTTGGGTCAAATTCTTATAAAATATAAATTTGATCAAAATGCAAGTTCAAATCATATCCTTTCTGTAAACATAAATATATACATACCTACTTCCTATATACAAAATATGAATAATATAACACAAAAAATATTGAAAACGCTATCCCGAGACCCGTCTATTGACAACGGCGGGGTTTCATTCATGTATTGAGAAAGTGATCCGTCGCCCCCGCACACATGTGCTGTGTCGTGTCCTCCCTTTACCTACTCGCCCGACAGACTCCCCCCCCTCTCTCAAACCTGTCCTCGCCAACACAGCGGGATCACCCTCACGGCCTTGCCCGTGGTACGCTCTTGTCGCAGGCTCCCGCAAAGTTTGTATGAAACGGGTGCGCTAATTTGGCCTCCCCTTCTTTTTTAATATTTGCTGTATATTGTTTTGTAATCTCGATGCAACTTTAAATGCGTGTAATGAACGAAGTTTTCTGTTTGTTTTAAATAGAAGGGATATTATAAATAATAAGTGTCGGGTAAATGCAATAAAGATTTATTATTATTATTTTCTGTAATCGAAGCGTTTTGCCCACTATCTATTGACAAGTTCATATCTCTAAAATTTTCTATCTGATATCAATAATAAAAATTAAAGTTGATTTAAAACAGTGATTTTTTACTTATATTACCCATAATGCTCTTGAATATAATTCAATACTAAATGGCACTACACTGAATTTATTTAAAAATTTGTTAAACTCTATCTTCAATAGTTTGGGCCTAAAACATAGTGTACGGGTGGTCTGGAACACCCTGTATATTTAATGTATTTAAAAAAAAAATTCTTTCCAAAAGTTTAGACTTTCTCGCTTCGTTAACTTTCAAGTGGTATCGTCTCAGTCTTTAAATGAGATCAAATTGAGAAAAGTATCATGTTCGGTATCGTAAAGGAGCTAGCTTGCAAGCACTCACAAACGAGGTATTAATTTTGTGATATTATTAAATAATTTTACTAATTATTTTATTAATAATTTATAAGAATATCACGATTGTTTTAATACCGTTGACGTTTACATACAACGCGTGCGAGAAACTTGTCTAAGTCTTCATGAAACTTCAAGAGAACTGTCATATAAGTTTGATACCTCATTTGAGAGTATTTGCAAGCTAACAAATTTGCTAGCCCCTTTATGATACCGGACATTAGAGTATGTTTAGCCCTAGATCGAGGAAAATCTTGTCTTGGCGTGAAGCTATTTCCTATACACACAAAAAAAACTGTATTGGACTAAGAAAATCTTGTTTTGTATATAACGAAAACAATATTTTCTTAATATAAGAAAAGTACTCTTAATCCAACTACATTATTTCTTCGTCCAGGAATACTATAGTTGGTTTAAGAATATATTTCTTATCTTAAGAAAATATTGTTTTCGTTATATACAAAACAAGGTTTACTTGGCTCAAGTAAACCTTTCTACCTGTGTACCTACAACAATTTTCTCGACTATTTGATATCTATATGAAATAAATCGTTTTATTTTGTGATCGGTTCATAAATTTCTAAAATTCTAAAATAAGGATAAGTAAAATTGAAATAAATGATAATTAGCGCCAATTAAACAATTCGCGTTCTAATGTTATATAGTTCTTTTACAATTATTTAAACTACATAAAAAGTTTTAATTGTGTACATAAAATGTACGCAGGTATGTATATCTGTATGTAGTTAATTAGAAAAGTTTTAATAATGAACAAATATGTAAGTAGTTAAGATACTAAATATTTTATGATAAAACTTATAGTGGCACACACAGTATATAATGAAGAATGTGTAACGATGTATGAAAAAAATTGTAATTTCAACTTTTAGCAACTGAAAAAGCAGATCTTAGAAAATAATACGAAATATGTGTGTTAAGAAAATTAACTGTTTTTATTGTATAAAAGATAACTATATAGATAAAGGCTGTTCGAAAAGATAGCTGTTTATATATAGGCATAGAAAAACTTTACGTATAATCAGTTTTTTATGATTTTTTAGGGTTCCGTACCTCAAAACTAAAAAACGGAACCCTTTTATAAGGTCACCCCTTTTTCAGGAACCGCTAGAGGTTTTAAGTTGAAATTAATATCAAATATTAAGATCTAGTATTAGATACGGCCTTTAAAAGATATATTGACTGATTGACTGACTGATCAATAAAACCTTCTCGTTTATCTAAAATCTTGAAATTTGGTACAGAGGAAGGTCTCAGTACAAGGAAAGAAAAAATTCTAAAATCATTATTTTCGTATTCTATGTGGAATTATAAATAATACACAACATAAGTAGGTACAGTGTTTACTATCTAAATAGCTCACACGCCACTACATCAATGAACGTGAAATAAAACGGTTAATATTAGAATGCAAGAGATACGAATTTTAAGAATATAGAAATCATTAGCCAATATTTGCTTATAATAAACTGAAATTAGATTCAGTTAATATTAAACAGGGTTTTAAATAAAGGGTAACTATACAATGAAACGGATATTTGATATTGAAGTAATTTTTTATTATAAAATAAAATTATTTTACATTATAAAAGAAATGTACGTTATACATCATATATTAATTGAGTTTCTTTAACTGAATCTTTTTTTACCACGAAAATAATAGAATATAGTTAGTACCATATGTTTTAAAAAATTCGGTCAAGACATAATAAGAAATAAGAAGGGTTCCGAAGTACGTACTATGTGGACTGTTTGGAGCCCTTTGCAGGTGCCATTTTTGAGTTCGAAAATAAAATGAAAAATAGAGTCGATTTCTACTGATTGAAATCTATATTTTATATTTTAGTACTTGATTAGTGAATAATCTTCTAGGAAACAAAAAAAACATCGCTAATGATAATATGCCAGTGCCATAGATCTTTATCATTAATAAAACAATTATATTTCAATTGTTTAGTTCCTATACCACTTTCGATTGTTTTTTGTATCTTTCAGATCGCATATTATGTTTTTATTTAACCCTCCGTCTGTGCACTATATTTTTCGAGACACGGTCTGTACACTGGGTCTTTTAGGGAACAGTCGTGTTTTCAAAGTTTTATAGGCTTTCAAAAAATCTGAAAAAAATCAGGGTTACTTCTTGAAGTGTTTACTACATGGCTCAACAGTTGTCAAAGCCTAAAGTTAAAAACCATTGGTAATAAAAATTTAAGTATAGTCAAAAATGGAAGAAAAACGGGATTTTGTTAAAAAAATTGTAACTTTGCAATAAACTAATATATCAAAAAAAGGTTATATGGTTATGAAGCTTAGACTATGACCTTTCAAAAGAATATAGTGTCATTGGCGTAGCCTCCAAAAAGTTGAATTATTTCAGCACTTGAAAGTGGGAAATATTTTACGGGTTCAGGCATGCCATAAATAAACGAAATGGTAATTATTTTGCACAAAATCAGTGTTTTTTTGACATAAAAATAGTCAAAAAAGCCTAGAATTACATGAAACAATTATTTTAACCACGAAAAGACGAAACAAGCAAAAAAAAACGGTATCCATTTACCATAAAAAACAGTAACGCCGTCTGTACACTGACCCATTTAGGGAACGGACGCAACTTGCATCTGCTGGCGTTTGCAAGAAAATTGTCAGACCCGGGTGCCCTTTGAGCCTTTAGTCCCTACTCATACCTAGTTTTTTTAGGCGAGGTAGCACAAGCCCGCCCCCCATTCGTAGGAGAGATATTGAAGTTTGAAATTTCTGTTCCTTAAAAGACCCAGTGTACAGACGGAGGGTTAAAATAATTAATATACTCGTAATGTGCATTGAATGAACTACTTAAGTATTGCTCAACCTGCACATAGAAAAACATATGTTAAGTATCAATGTCCTTAACAAATATTTTTCTTATTAATATATCTATTAAGAAACAGATACATTATAATTATTTAATTAATTTCCGTTTTTTTTTTCTACATTTTCAAATCTACTCATCGCAAAAGAATGTTGTTTATGATAAAAAAGCGTTTTCTATGAATTTTAAATGTGATAGTGTTAGCAAGTTATATACAATTTTTTTGTTTGAAAATGTATTAATATTGATCATGTAACCTTTTCTACTGTTTTCGCGCAAAAAACGTGAAAACTAACGGCGTTTGCTATGAAAGATAAAAGTGACAATTATTTAGAATATAACCTAACTCGCTATAATGCCCAAATATATACTTGTCATTATTTTTTTGTTTAAAATGGGAATGGATGGTGTAGGGTCGTATTTCGTTTAAATAGGGGTTGGTTCCTCTGATATATGTACATTTATATAGGTTATTAGTTAATTTTTGTTAGAGCTTCACTCGAGGATTTCGTGTTTAAATGTTGCAAAACTATACTGATTTAAATTGATATAAGACAATGCCAGTTAAATATTTGATTTAAGATAACTTACATTTTTACAGAGCAGAACTGTCGGTTATAATATTATTGATTTAAAAAATTAAATTCCTAAAATATTAAATCGGTATATTATTAGTATTGTGTTAAACCCAGTGGCTCGCTCATAGTTTTAATAAATGAATGTTATGTATATTATGTATTACATGATTTACATATTTATAAAAATAATACATATACTGTATATGAAAATGGTGACTGAGGAAAACAAGGGGCTTGCAAATTATATAATAATTTAACAAAGGTCTCATGCGAGCCCCCGTGAACCTCCTACAGCTCAACACTGGTTAAACTCCATTTTTTCGCGTTAGCTGAAAGTTTTCTTGGCTATAAAAAACTTTGCAAATAAGTTTTTAATTTTTTTAAAATGTATCAATTATTTTTTATATAATTGATTGTTTTTATGAATTATTGTTGGATTTTTAATTAAATTGATAAGAAAAATATTTTTTAATTTTAATGTTATATGAATAATATAAAAACTTTTATTAAATGAATTATATGAAATAAATTTATGTTTAAAGAGGAAATTAAATTTAGTGTTTAACTTCAAAAAAGTCCAAAGGATGTGATGCCACATTATGTAAACTTTGATAAAAAATGATAAAAGAAACAATTTATAGTTTTAAAAACAACATGTCATTCCTTTTTTGTGTTACAAAATTATAATATTATTAATGAATTATTAATATTTTTTAATAAAAATCATTGTTTATTAAAATTGTTACAAGCATTTGAAAACTATTTGTTTTTTAGGTGCCCCGTGAAATCTTATGTATATAACAAATATTCTCTAAGCCGGGCATGTATTATATGTGTGAGAGTCTAATGTTATGGGTGCCGTATCTGCAGGGCTGCCCCGCACTTCCTCTTCTCATTGAGCATTATCCCGTGCTGCGGTCATTATGTCTTATTCCGTTCATTTATTTTTTATGTACGCACACATCGATGTTTCCGTTTCTTTTCAATAATCATTTACGACTGGCCATCGTGTCGCGTCGTCAACTCGAAGCTTCTTCAATGTTATCTTCGTGTATATTTTGCTTGAATAAATTTTTTTTGTTAATTTTATTGGGGGTAAGATTGTAAGATAATATTTTATTAGTTAATTACCATTTATGTTTTTTTATTGCTTCCCCGCAATATCGAAGATACGAGAAGCTTTGTAATCGTTTTTTTTAAATGAGACAAAAATGTGTTCAATTGATTTCAAAATTTTTATTTATGTCCGGTATTATAAACGACCTAGCAAATTTGCAAGCTTGCTAACACTCTCAAATGAGATACTAAACTTATATGACAGTTCTAGCAAATTTGCAAGCTTGCTAACACTCTCAAATAAGATACCAAACTTATATGACAGTTCTGTTGAAGTTTTTTGATGACTTTGACAGATTTCGCGCAAGCGTTGTATGTAAAAACCAACGGTATTAAAACAGTTGTGCTATTATGAAAATTATTTTATACGGTCAGAGTCACCATCTGTGTTACAATACGTTGAAGTGTCACTGCTCTAAATTCCATAACTAATCCATAGATACTATAACAAAATTAATAACCTCATGTATCGAGTGCTTGCAAGCTTGCAAATTTTGTTAGGTCGTTTATAATACCGGACATTAATCTTTCTATTTCAGCCAAGACAAACTCTTTTGGTTCCGTGTCTGTCTGTCTGTTTGTGTGTATGCCTGAGTGTGTCGAGATTTTTCTCGATATCGTTCCTTAGTCACGAAACAAAACAGCAACATCGTGTATTTTTACAAAAGTGCAATAAACCCCATACATTTTTAAATACGAAGTATTTTAAAACACTGTGTTGCTGTCTTGTCTTATGCGGTGTAAACACGACATAAGACAAGACCAACTTATTTTTTTTTCGAGACGAGACCGAAACGAGATAACTTTAATTTTCACGAGACGAAACTGTCTGTTGTAAAATTCGTCTCGTTTCGTGTGTAGCCTTAAAAAATAATATTGGTATTTGTTGCTTTTCGCTTTCTTCAAAGAATTTATTCTTTATACATGTATGTACTTCCTTCAGTAAGATAAATCTGCAAGATAACGTGGTAAACACGATGACGAATTACAATTATTATGTTAATTTAAAATACGTAGAACTACCGTTCCATTATTCCACGTAGCTCACGAATATACAGGATGATTTACAACTAGTGTAAAAAAATGTACACTAGATCGAAAATGTTTATGTAAACATGTTTCTGAAAATTCTTCGTGAGGGAGCTATAACCTTCCAAAGATTTTGCTCAAAATTAATGTTTATTTAATAACAAATTTTGTGTCATATAATCATCTACCAGAACCCAACACAGGAATAAAAATTAAAGAACAAAAAAATACTTGATAAAAGTATGGCCCCATACACCCCTGGTCTAAATTAGTATTGTTTGATACTGGAAATCGATAACACTTATTAATAATACTAAACTGGGTATCAAATTTCATAACTGTATCATAACGGGTTCTCTAGTAATTAAATAAAATAAAAATTTGAGCAAAACGAAAAAATTTCGGACACATGTTTACATAAACTTTTTTACTTACAATAACATCCTCGATCTACTGTTAGTTTTTTTTACATTATAGTTTTAAATCATTCTGTATGTATATGGGATTAGTTTTTATAATCGACTTGATTTTGATTTAGAACTATGTATGTAATTTGATATTAATCAATTCAGACAAAAATTATAAGGCAGAGGTAAACCAGATATTCGATTAAAAAGATTAATTTTTTTTTATCTGATATACATAACTTGTTAATTTTGCATATGCCCGATATTGTAAAGAAATAGCTCGTAATTAAAATAAAATTCCAATATGTTTTAATGCCAGTGTGATTGGCAGTGTTATATGATTTTTAAATCATTTATTTCAACATATTTCTTGAACGAATGCAGATATCTATTAGAATTTAGTAGAAACTCTTAACTATTAGTTGACCCCCCCCCCCCCCTTCTTCATACCTAAGGTTTTACTGACCCCCCCCCCCCCCCCCCCGTCCCAATGTTTTATGTAATTAATTAATTACATTATGACCCAACACCTCAATTTATTTATGTAACTACTCCAATTACTCCCCGGTAGCTACGCCACTGACTTAGTTTACTGTTTGTTTACAATGGAAAAATACGAATTAACTTTATTGCATTAATTACATGTATTAATAATATAAACATAACAATTTTCTGTATCAGTTTCCTTTAGTTTGAAGCACATATTATTATATTTATTGTCTGGAAAATTGCATTGAAAGTAATAGTTACCACCCATTTATGTTCTTGTAGTTCTGAAAGTGAAAGTACGAACTTTTGAAGTACTTGTTGATTATAAGGTGAAAATACTGTGTTACCTATAACAATTGCAAAGCAGTTTTCATTACTGCATCACTTGTATCGTATTTTTATAATAATAAACAAGTGCAATAGATACTGCTTTAACGCAGAACTATATATGAATGTTCAGAAGGTATAAAAATATTTTTCTTCTATATAATGGCTCTTAAGTGTCATTAATGTCCGGTATTTTAAAGAATTTTCTTGAGAGCAAAGCTAATTAGCTTTTGGCTAACACTCTCTTCGAGGTGTCATTATGAATTATCATTATGAATTTGTTCGGGATTCTAGAGCAATGGTATTTAATGTATAATAAAGTAAAATGCATTTTATGAGGTACACTTATCAACATTTATTTTAAATTACTGATTTCTACTTGTTGCGTATGCGTTAGCCTTGTTTCACACATACGCGGTTCCATTCGGTTCGGTTCGTTTTCGGTTTCAGCCGAAAACGAATCAAACCCTTTCACACATACACGGTTCTCATACGGTTCATATTAGGTTTTATTTTTTTCCGTAAACTCAGTAGTTATCATGGAGAGAAAGCAAGTTGTTGCCATGTTGTTTCTCTATAAAAAAATTAAAAAATGAAGGAGGAATACTAAAATTCATTGCGAGCACCCTCTTATCACTTTACAGCAGGAATTTGGAGCATTCTACACTATTTTCCCGAAGCTAAAGAGTATGAAGACGATCCACATCAACATCTAGAAAACCGCTCATTTTATTAGAAAATCCGCGACAAAACTTAAAAAAAAATAACACTCGCTATCAGGTTAAAACCGAAACTAAACCGCGTATGTGTGAACGCGTTCATTGCTTTGTGTTCCCTGGATACGAATTGAAACCTGATGAAATCTGTCCGTGTGGAGAGATTATTCAGTTCTGTACGGTTTCTATTAGGTACCGAATACAAACTGAATCATCGTTTCACACTTGTCGGCAGCGACCGAAAACGAACCGAACCGAATGAAACCGTATATGTGTGAAATAGGCCTTAAGGATATAGCTAATTCGCTTAGCAATTTCTTTATAATACCGGGCATAAGAAAGTGCCCCATCTCCGAGATTGTCGACCCTCCACTGAAGTGGAGAAAAGAACAAAAATCAGTTTCTGTCGGTTTATCGAGTTTCTTTAAACTTTACGATAAAAATAGTTATATATAAAATTAAAACTATTTGAATTCTCTACAAAATCACTATAAATTTATTAAAATTACTGTCTGTTAAAATACTAAATTTTAACAAATAATTGTAGGCATTAGGGATTATTTATTTGATACCTACCAGAAATGAAATAAACATGAAACAGATACATAAAACTTTAAGTAGACGTTCACTTTAGAGCTTAGACCGTAATTAAATGATAATTATTAGTTTACAGTAAAACCTATTTAATTCAAAGTAATTTGAGGAAGAAGTCGTCCAGATTTAGTAATTATCCGGATTAGTGAAACAAAACATGATTTAATTAACTCAATTCCTGAAACTATTTTTTTGTTCGAAATTTTTATTTTTTGTCTATCCTCTGATTGGTGGAAAAATTCCCCCCTTTTAAAATATATTATAGAAATATTCCAAAATCTATCTTAATTAATATATTATTATATCAGACAGACTTCGTATTAAATAATAGTATAGATATGGCAAATTCAGATCGACCTTTTAAAAGGACTAAAGACGAAAAACTTGAATACATAGTTTTTATTAAAAGTAATAATCACATTCAGAATTATAAAAAAATCCCATATATTATATTATCGTTAACATATTTAATATAGTTTTATCTAAAAAATATACAATTGATAAATAATTACGATAGTTTTTCACAAACAGGAAATTGATAAGTTCATTAAATCATAAGTGATGCAATAATTTTGAAGATCGTTGTTAATAAAGGCTAAGAAACTCAGTTGGCAATCTTTATGGATGAGTAAATCACATATAATAAAAGATTAAGGGTAGATATGTAAGATATAAACTACACTCCCCTTCCTTATGTTGAAAAGGTCATAAGTCATCGTATTATAGTAGTTTTATCAGTTTTTCTTCTCTGTCTATTCGCAGTAACTCATTTTTCTTAATATTTCTGATTTTAATCGCGAAAATCGGTTTCTACCGTGTCCTTTTTTCCATTCAATTTCCTGAAATCGACAATATTTTTTGGTGTTAATCTCTTATAATATTATGCTATGTTTTAAAAGAACGTTATTTCGGTGTTATGTTGAATGTTTTTGTTGTGAAATTCAATTATTGATATACGATATTTACTTTACTTTTCGTGAAATTTGAAACTTCAGCCTTCATTTTCAATTATAAAATATGAATAATTTGAATATTACAGTAGATCTTATGTATAAAGAACTCATTATTGTTGTTAGGTGCATACTTAAAATGTTAAATTCATTATAGTTACTGTTATTTATAAGCAACAGCTGAGATGTCCAGAAGTTACTTAGTTTACTTAAGAAACAGTTGAAAAATGTGATGTTTTTAATAAACATACTTTAGTTGAATTATAATAAATTTGGTTTATATCTTTGCTCACAGATGGGGTTTTTGAATAGAGTTTCTTAATCTTTTTTTGATTAATTATTTACAAAATTTGACCTTACTCTTATTTTTTCCCCGATAAATATTTTACATTTAAATGTGCCAATTAGAGCTGGGCGCGGGCCGTGAATTCTTCGTGTCACGCCAGGTCACGACCGTGACCCGACGTGAGCGATTTTCAAATATTGGATCGTGAGCGTGCGTGATCGTGAGTAACATTAAAACAATCGTGCGTGAGTCCGTGACTATGCATATTTTGAGAATGATACGTTTTGGAATCGTTTCACAAATTTAATTGTTAATACGAAATGCTACAATTGACTACAATTAGAATTTCAAAGATGAAGCACTATAAAATACATAGTCAGCGTTACCAACTTAAAAGAAATTTAAAATCACTCTGTCGACATGTTAATAATCCCCCAGATTTTTAAATGTATTAATTGTTACTATTATACAATACTATTATATTTTATCCATTTTTTTGTTATTATTTTATTTGCACTAAAAATGTAGTTTAAAAGAAATAATACAAATATATATAAAGTATACACATATTATATTGCACGAAAAAAAATTAATTAAAAAATTAATGCAAAATTTTATTTATTTCATATTAAAATCGTGACACGACCGTGACCCGCCGTGCGTGATCAGGCGTGAGTAAAAAAATACAATTCGTGAACGTGCGTGATCGTGATTTTTATTTCTGAGACCGTGAGCGAGCGGGCGTGACTAAAAAAATTTTGCTCGTGAGCGTTCGTGATCGTGAGCAAAAAAGTACTCACGCGCCCAGCTCTAGTGCCAGTATCCAATCACGCACGATTCAAGAT
Organism: Sialis lutaria; assembly: GCA_949319165.1. Taxonomy (NCBI): domain Eukaryota; kingdom Metazoa; phylum Arthropoda; class Insecta; order Megaloptera; family Sialidae; genus Sialis; species Sialis lutaria. The sequence goes on from OX439234.1 coordinate 29,868,212, forward strand.
TTGAAAATCTCTTACGTTCATGTCGGGTAAAATCCGTGACCCGAAAAATTTACGGCCCGTGCCCAACTCTACCCTAGTCGGCGACTATTTTTGCAAATATGTGTCAATATAAGTATAAAATATATCAAATACAAAAATTCTGAAAGCCTTCCAAAACGAATTGTTCATACATACCTACCTAGTAATTATTTAGTAATAATCATTACGATACTATTTTAAACCCGAAAATGGTAATTATTTACAACGAAAGCAAAACACAATAATTACTGTGAAGCACAGATGAGTAACCTGAAATGAAAATTAATTGTACGCGATTATCGGCCGTTATCCGCTCGAGGTAATAAGGTTTCAGTTGCCATATGTTGTGGGATTAGATATGGCAAGTGTCTTCTCATTACATACTTCTTAATTTCACCATTGATTTATTTTATTTTCAAAACGTTATTTGCGAATCGAATACTTTACCCATTCATTTATATTATTAAAGCAACCAATTCCTTAGTCGAGAAACTCAAATCTTTATTTATACATATTTCTACAAAAAATTAAATAATCAAAATTATAGTATCTACGAGAAGTGAAGTTATTTATAACGGTAATGTATTTTCTATTATATTTCACTTTCGTCGTTATTTTATTTTTTAATTTCCCAAACGTTTTTCGCGAAGGAAATAATTTCTGTCTTAAAAAAAAATATTCTGTAGATTAGTTTTTGTGTGAATATGTAAATAGCTGTATACTTGTATATTCCAAATATAATTAGTCGTGTGTGAGATAATCTAGGAGGAGGTATTCTCTACTATAGAACAGAGAAAGGTGTATGTACATATTATTCATCGTATGATATTGGTGGAGGGTTTTGTACGAAAAAACTAATAACGTTTTATTTTATTTAAAAAGTTTTAAGTAGGTACTAATATCATGATTTTTTTGTTACTTGTAATTTATATTATCGCAAAAGATCGAGTTGTACACAAGTGAAAAAAATGTATTTATGTACAAGTTGTCTTCAAAAAATAAACTTTTAAAAATATTTTTTATTAAGTAACATATACTAAAAAAAGTACTTTAGTACATGTAAAGCACTAGCAGAAGATATAATCGTTTTTAATGTTTCAAATTATATGATACCTACTGAAAGAAATCACTTATTCCAGATTCCTGAAAAAAAAAAAAAAAAAAATTCGATTTAAGTAGAAACCTAAATATATAAACAGTGGGTTACTTGAAATTTAATCAATTTCTTTAAATATCTTGTTTACGTTAATAATTAAATTTTCATTAAAACTTTCCATTCCATGAATTACGAAAATTTTCTATATTAGTCTTTCAAAGTTGAATTTTAGAGGTCGCGAATTTTTCCCAATAAAAAATAACTTTTATAAACGTATGCAGTATTGTTTATAAAATAATTCGCAGACAAAAAATGTATGATAAAGTAGAAATCATGAAAAAACATGTTCGATAATTTGTCAATATAGCTTTTCTGTAGTATCATAATTGAATTTTATTCCTCATTCTTCAACAAGAATGTTTGATATAAAATGCCATAAATTCAAATATAAATAGCAAATATTTAGTTATTCCGTGTTATCGAAATATTTTTACAAACTAAGTTCGTAAAAGTGTCTAACGGGCCGTATTTTTTATTTAAAAAATTGAAACATTAAAATTAATATACAGCATTTATTACAGAGGCACTTCTTCAGAGTAGACCTTTACCCCACATACCAGATCTTCCAGACAGCGAGCCGCCGGTCACGACTTCCGCGGCGGGTGCCTCGGCGGCGGCAGCTAGTGCGAATGCCGCGGGGGGTACTGCCGGGGGCGCGGGCGCCGCCGCCCCCGGCACTCCGCTGCCGCTCGAGTCCGCCAACCGGTGGACGTCGAAGGAGAACCTTCTAGCGCAGGAGGAAGACGATCCTCAACTGTTTGTAGCTTTATACGACTTCCAAGCTGGTGGTGAAAACCAGCTCAGTCTTAAGAAAGGTTAATTTTATTTTGTTTTGAACTCAAATGTATTGATTTTGAAAATTTTATTTCTCAGACGCCATTTTTTTTGGCATATGTATTTCTTGGCATAAATGACATTTGCTAGCAATTTTTATTTTAGGAAATGTAATAAAAATAAGATATTTAAGGTCTGTCCGATAAAAAATATCAATGTTACCCACACACATTATTTTGAGACCACTTTTAACAAATAGTTGACACTACGTTTTATATTTCTGAATCAGATATTATTTGTTTATTATATGTTTTCCTAAATGGTGTTAGGACTAACTCATTCATTTTTTAATTAATCTAACAATATCAATGTAGTTTGTACGAGCTTTATTTCATTTTACATTACACATAAAATTGCATGATAATCGCTTCATTAATTTACATTTATTAAAAACAAATATGTATAACAGAATTCAAAATGATTAAATTCAAAACTTTGAAAGGAACTTGAGTTAACACATATTGTTAATTATGTGCAAAAGGAGCTAAGCACATATTGTATTGTATAATAACTGTGTTAAATATGTATATAGAATTTTTTTAAATTTTCAGTACCCTTTTAGATCTTCTTTAACTATAAATTAGTAGTGATTACCTAAATAAGAAACGTATAGATATCAATATACTCTCGATTATCCTGGCTAATGCTGGGGAAGATGGGCACAGTTAATTGAAAAACGCAGTTAATTTGAATTATCAATTTTTGTTTGGTTTAAAAACATAAATGTATGCATGTATAATATATTTACAATTTAGATTATCATTTTTTTATTTATTAAAAAAATCTGTGATTCTTGTTTGCAAAATCTAAACACACCATCACACCATTCGTTTCAAATGTCAAAAAATGATGAATTATGAACTAAATATATTATTATTAACAGAAATTTTGTTTCTTGCAGGAGAACAAGTGCGTATTCTAAGTTATAACAAAAGCGGCGAATGGTGTGAAGCTCACGCGGCTTCCGGACAAGTCGGTTGGGTGCCTTCTAACTACGTAACTCCTGTGAACTCTCTCGAGAAACATTCGTGGTATCACGGACCTATATCTCGCAATGCAGCAGAATATTTACTTAGCTCCGGAATCAATGGCAGTTTTTTAGTTAGGGAATCAGAAAGCAGTCCTGGGCAGAGGAGTATTTCATTAAGGTAGATTTTTTTATAAATATATTATTTGCAAAATATCAAAATGTCTTGTACACCACACTGAATCATTTCTGACGAGTTCAGTAGGAAAAAAAAGTCTAACCCTAGTGTGGTAAAATCAAGTGGTTTATACAGTGTGGTGTTCAAGGATTAATAAAATACAATTAAAAATATTTAAATAATTTTTACCCCTTAAATTGTATAGATATGAAGGGCGAGTATATCATTACCGAATTAATGAAGATACTGAGGGTAAAGTCTACGTAACAGCAGAGAGCAAATTCAACACGCTAGCGGAACTTGTACATCATCATTCTATGTTATCTGATGGACTTATAACTCAGTTGCTATATCCAGCACCTAAACATAATAAACCGACTGTGTTCCCTCTTAGCCCAGAGCCAGACGAATGGGAAATCAATAGAACTGATATTGTTATGAGACATAAGCTCGGAGGAGGTAATTATATATTTTTATGAATCTAATGAAAGTAGATCGTATGTTTTTATTTATTATATTTAATATTGTTAACAGGACAATATGGTGATGTATATGAAGCTGTGTGGAAGAGATATAACATGACAGTTGCAGTAAAAACATTAAAGGAAGATACAATGGCATTGAAAGACTTTCTGGAAGAAGCTGCAATTATGAAAGAAATGAAACATCCGAATTTAGTTCAATTATTAGGTGTATGTACGAGAGAACCACCGTTTTATATTATTACAGAATTTATGAGTAAAGGTAAATATATAAGTATTAATTTAAAGGGGAAAACCACAGAGAAAGTTTAAAAAAGTCGTTATAAAAAAAAAGTAAAAGGTGGGTTTGTGTACTTATGTATGCGTGTTAGAAGTTATACTTCTTTGGCATAGTGATATCTAGCGTGCAGTTGCAAAGCTGAAAACCTTTTTACCAATTATAACAGAAATCTGTATTATCTACATAATCTAACTTCATGATATTGTTTTCTTTACATGGTGCGTAAGCATAGTTGCATGCACTTTATAGATCACTTTAAAGAATAATAAAAATATTCAAGAAAATTTTTGCTAATTTCACTTCACTAATTATGTTTTTTTTTATTGATTTTAGGTAACTTATTAGACTATTTACGAAACGGTAATAAAGATCAAATAAACGCAGTTGTATTAATGTACATTGCAACACAAATCGCAAGTGGAATGAGTTATTTGGAGAGTCGATGTTTTATTCATCGTGATTTAGCTGCTAGAAATTGCCTTGTAGGAGAGAATCATCTTGTTAAAGTTGCCGATTTTGGTTTAGCGAGACTTATGAGAGATGACACTTACACAGCCCACGCTGGAGCTAAGTTTCCAATAAAATGGACTGCACCAGAAGGTAAAATTATATATTCTTTTAATCTACTTCTGCTTATTATAAATCATGAAATTATTTTATAAGTTTCAAAAACATTGCTTATTTTTTTAGGTTTAGCATATAACAAATTTTCAACAAAATCTGATGTCTGGGCGTTTGGAATATTGCTTTGGGAGATTGCAACATATGGTATGTCTCCGTACCCAGGTGTAGATCTGACCGACGTTTACCATATGTTGGAGAAAGGTTATCGGATGGAATGTCCGCCGGGTTGTCCACCAAAAATTTATGAATTAATGAGACAGTGTTGGCAATGGCACGCACACGAGAGACCTACGTTCAAAGAAATACACCACGCACTAGAAAACATGTTCCAAGAATCCAGTATTACAGAAGGTACTATTTGTTTATTTTCTTAATGGTTTTTGTTGATTTGAAAGTTTAAAGAGTGTTCAATTAATTGTTTACATTTCAGAGGTCGAAAAGCAGTTACAAAGCAGTGACAGTGGTATAACATGCACAACGCCACAAATGTCTTATAAAAAATCACATTCCGGAAGTACAGGAAACATACACGGAATCACCGCTAGTCAAGATCATTCTGGTAAGTTAGGTTAAGTTGTTAGGATCGTTTATATATTATACTAGGTGTACCCACGGAGTAAAAACACATTGTATTTTATTTTATTTTTCAGAATCTATATCAGGAAAATTAAGTACTTTCACAGCATCATCGATAGGAACAGGAAAAAATAATTTAGTTCAAATGCGAAGACCTACAAATAAAAAAGGAAAAACTGCCCCAGCTCCTCCAAAACGTACTAGGTACTTGTTTTTATTTATTTATAGAAGTAAAGTAAATTACTAGTTAATAATTTTAGCATTGGTATCTAGGCCAAAAACCTGATTTCTGTCCTACCCTCGGACTCCAGCCTCATTGGAGGGGAAATGTCAGAATGTTATTCTAATGTACTATTAAAAAAATCTATTTTAAATTTCTTCATTTTATTTCTTTATTTTAATGTTTCAGTCTTCTATCATCATGCAGTTCCTTTAGAGACAGTACACTTGTGGTGGATGAACAAAATCAAGAAATAGGTGCTGAAGATGGTACAGATGTCAACGGTAATTGCAATAAACATACATGTTAAAAAAAATGTTCCAGTTATAACGTATTTAAGTAGTAATTTATTTAGGTATCACTCGAGACATGCAAGCATTGACCACAAGTGCGAAAGCGGATAGTGAAAGTGATGTACAAGATCAAACGCCAGATACTGATGATTCAGGAGCACATTCGTATCCTGAAGCGACAACAAATGCATTTATAACCGGTACTTCAGCTCCTACGACGACTTCCTCATTTAAACGAGCTCCGATCATGGGCAATCGTGGTTTAGAACAGAGAGGCAAAAAAGCTAGAACATATCCTACCAAAGAAAATACAAATACACAAAAGGTTGGTTTGTAGTTTTTTTTTTAATAAAATCTTCTAAATATTAAAAAGACAAATAATTAATAGTTTTTAATTTCTGTTTAGGTAATACAGGTAGCAGCTCTTGAAGTTCAAAATGTGAAACGTGCAATAAACAGATATGGGACTCTTCCGAAAGGGGCCCGTATTGGAGCTTACTTAGAATCGCTGCGACAGAGCGGTCTGTCCACAGATCAGGAGACCAACGTCACGACAGGTAACGCGCCAGTCACTTGTCCTGAGCAACCAACAGACACGACGGTGCGCAGTCTGTCGCCCAGGACCAGTATCAGAACTCAACCGCAGATGATTAGAAGTAATTCATCAAGCGGAGTGACCACTTTCCACCAACCTCCATCGTCACCTACAGCTATCAAATTACATCGCCCGAGAACGGGTATTCCACGTAATACTGAAATCGGTAATTACATTATCTAATTATAAAAATTATGAAACTTAAACTGAACTTTTTATTAAATTATGTTTTGTGTTGTTCATAGGAACTGGTTTACGTACATTCCGATCAGTAACTCATTCATCATTTCGAGGTGGCAGTCCTTCAAGAGCTCTTCAACCTACTTTAGCTGATTTAGAGTTTCCTCCACCACCGACAGACCTTCCTCCACCACCTGAAGAGTTTGATAACGGAGATGAAGTGGAACACATACCTACTCTGTCAACATTTAGACGTGCAACTGAAAGTGATGATATTGATAACATTCAGCCATTAGTAGAACAGGCAAGTTCGAGGTTTGGAATCAGTTTAAGACGAAGAGAACCATCTACGGAATCTTGCGGAAGCGGAAAAGATAGACCAGCTAGTCCTGATTCTCCAAGAAATGATAAAAGTCCAGCTAGTGATGCGCCTGTAGTTGGTTCGCCTTTAGAGCCTTTGCCATCACCTCCGAATCTTTCCAATGAATCAGCAGATAACGATGCACAAAACGATGAAGTACCGAATGAGGAGGAAAAAGGTAGATTGTTTAAATCAGTATTACCGAGCATGAAAGAAATGTTAGAGTTAAAATTAGTTGCTGAAATCAAAGAAAGGGCTGATAAGAAATCATCAAAGAGTATTAAGGAAGCTTCTCCTAAAGAACCTCTATCTTCTATTATCATACAAGATCCTGTTATTCAACTAGTTTCCGAGTTGTCTGAAAGCTTAGACATTAAAAAAGAACCTGATGGAAAATTAAATTTTCGCAAAACAACGCAGTCTTCACTTCCTCCAAAACCAGATAATAGTTCATTTAAGCCTCAGCTAAAAAAAGTAGAACCTTCTTTAAAACGTTCGACCATGACATCAAAAGAAGAGTTGAGCGGTAATTCGATAATTGATTTCAAATCACGTCTGAGAAAAATTGATGGCAATAGTGAAAAGAAAAATGATAATGAAGAAAATACTAATAAAGATAGCGAGGTCAGAAGAAACAGCGTCGGGGCTGACGGTAATGATCAATCATCAGACCAAACGAAACGTGAAAGCACCGCGAGCGCTCACAGTCTTGACGGAGGACTCAAAGTGGATGAAAATGATGACAAACGTAGAAGCACAGGTAGTATTAGTAGTCTTAAAAAATTATGGGAATCTAAAGAGACATCGACAACAGAATCGGGAGGACAAGTTCAGTTAAGTCCTAAGTTAGGTATTAAAAATAAAGCAGAAACTCCAAGAACGCCAGATATTCCCGAAAATACAGACAATGATATTATAGATTCGGGCATGAATGAAGATTCGCCTGAAGAATTATTAATGAGTAAAAGTTTGACCGGCAAAAATATTTCAGGTGAACGTAGAGTTTGGCCACCACCAGATGAAAAGCCTGCCGTTCCTGTTAAGCCTCTTGTAAAGCCGATTAAACCCGTGCTGGGTGTCGGGAATCGGCCGTCGATTTACGCCACACCCATTGCATCAAAGCCTCCGGTTTCCACAAAACCAGTTTTAGACAATAAACCTATTGAAGATGAATCGTCGTTAAAATCATCTACAGATAAAACAGGAAAAGAGAACATTCTTGAAATATCACAAGCGCTGGAATCGAGCCTGTCTTCTGTGAAAGCTAGCCAGTCGGTAACAAATTCAACGTGGCTTCAGTTATCTGATAAGCTGGGCTTGCTGCACGTGTCGTGTATTGGATATGCTGACTCTGTTGTACCAGCTCATGCCAAGTTCCACTTCAGGGAGCTGTTGATGAGGTTGGAAACAGAAGCTCAACAACTTAGATCTGCCGGGAGCAGAAATGTAACGGAAAACAATCGCTTGTTAGTAGAAGTGACGAATACCATTAAAGATGTTGTGAATGCTGTTTTAAGATAGATTGTAGGTAAGATTATGCCTGTTACAGAGGTGGAAGACTGCCGTTTAATTGAAAATTTAACCTTGTATTATTCCAGATACTGAAACTAATCCATAAGACAGGGGTTTTGTTTTAATTCTATACCCTGTTTGAAAAACATTATATTTATTTTTATTAAAAATATTAAATCCTAACGGGCTAAGAAAAAAAACAATTTTTATAACATAAATTATTACGAATCATTAAAAAATGTTTTTTAGTTAAATAATGGACCAATTATTTTTTATGTAAAATATAATAAAAGTTTAATTTATAATTAAAAATGTACAAAAATCAAATTTCATAAAAATAATTAGTTTATTTTTGAAAGTATCTGGGATAGAAAATATCTTTGTGACAGCAGTATCTAATATTTTATATATATCATTAAGGACCACTACTAACTATTACAACTGAATGATTGAGCAACGAGGAGTGACATTTAATCTTTATATATTTTTTTCTATACAACTGTGATAAGTGTAGAAGGATTTTAGTTGCTTATATACTGATACATGCTCAATAATGTATTTGATTGTTTCAAGCTTCCGCGGTTGTTTCTCGTAAATTGATTTTAGGCTCTTGAATATCTGTCGTATGATTGTGTAATTTACTGAATAATAATAATGATAATAATAATACTAGAGTAGTGAGAAACCAGTGGTGTAGAACATGTTTTTATAATATTAAATAGACTTGTAACATTTTCTTGCTGCTGTTATACAGGATGAGGGAAAAAAAAGATTGGGCCTCTGAAAATAGAAACAAAGACTAATTTTAAAAGTTTAAGAGTTTAAAAAACTATTTTTTAAAACCCTAAAACTTCACAAGTAAGTAGTGTTTTTTTTTCTAACACTCGATTCTTTTTATTATTTTTCCCAATCTTGTATATAGTTCACTTTTATAAGGGGTAACTTATTTAAAATAAGTATTAAATCCCCAATTACGAATTTTTACTTTCAAAATGTGAACTAATTATTTTAATTATGCTTGGATTGATATGCAAAAGCCTAAATTCAATTTGTATTAATTTATTTACATTTGTTTTAAATAGAAACATGTCGCATTGAATCGTTTGTTCCAAAAGTCGATAATTTAATTTTTCTATTGCCTAGTTCAAATAGAGTTATGCTAGTCTGTGTATGTGTAATAATGGGATGTTGTGTGTTTGTCATTTTTAAAATTATAACTATGTATATCAAAAATAAAATAAAAAACTAATTTATATTATAATACTACTATCTATTTTATTTTATACAATCCAAAGACATTATACATATTGTAATGTATACTTTTTTGTTATGCTCATCAATATTATATTTTATTAGTTTAATTTTAATGGTAATTAAATCCATATTTAAAAATGTTTCTCAATTTAAATACATATCATAACTTTATTATGAGGTAAAAAAAAAACAGAATTTATTAAATCATTTTATTAGCATGTAATGTTGATTTTTATAACACTGAAGGATTACTTTATTAATGATTGAAATAATTAAATGAGTGAGTATGATGGTCTTGTTGAATCTCTTATTTTTCAAAGTAATTGGAAAGGAATTTGCAATATCTAACATTTTATAATGTGGATTTTATTATCTAGTAATTTATTTCATTAATATATTAGTGATTTTTTGGTGTTCATAATTATTGTATAATATTATAATGTTTATGTACATTTAAAAATATTTTACTATAGAATTTATAGTAATGATGTTTTTAAATTTGTGCATAATTACTATAGTATTGATATTAAATTAATTATGAACCATCTTTAAATAATTGTTCATTTTGTAAATAAACACTTATATTGAACGCTTATTTCACATTTCATATATAAATATTTTTATTTTATATTCCAATAGTATTAAAATATCAACTATATAATAAGTAAAAAATATTTTCTTCAAAGACATTTAAGTCAAACATTTACTGAAAATAAATATTTAAAAAAATAGTAGAATCAATTAATATTATTTATATTTTATTTTATTAGTAGTTATAAATATTTGGATAAAAGAAAATATTTAATATTAATTTATGTTATTGAGCTATTTATTTTAATTGACGTTAATGTTTTCAGTAAATATTTGGTTTTTATAGCTAATAAAATATTTTTCGTAATACTACGAGAGGTTTTGTATTTTTCAGCTGTATCAGTAACATTTAAATGTATTTCAATATTATATATTATGATATTATTCCTTCAGACTGTCTGATTATTCACTTAATGTTAAAATCCATGGTATATTTTAGCTCCTTTAATATGGTAGACTGAGTTACTATTGCTAGTTATAAAGATTTAAGCTATTTTTACTATAAACTTGATCAAATGGCTTTGATAATATGAATGTGCTGATAGATACGGTGAAAATATTTTAAGCGGTTATAAGATTTTTGTATATATTGACATTCTCGCATTTTTGTACAGGCTTTATATTAGGCATAAATATATTTAACATATTGACTGCATAATTGTATTTGTACATTCAAATATAATGTAGTTTTACTCAGTGAGCATTTGTTTGATTTATTTGTTTATATTTCAGATTTAATTCATACTTACTTAATGTTAAATATTACTCAGATAATGTTGCACTGATAACTTGATGGAGTGTCTAATATCGCTCTCAGTTATAACTTTGTTATACATATTTTGGAGTTGTTATAATGATGTTTGAACAAATAGTACCAAAGTGTAAATTAGAAGTGCAATGAAAAATACTACACATGTAATAATAGCGTATTTGTACAAAAAAAGGAAAATATAAATAAAACACTTTTTAACTTAATTTTATTTTATTAAATATTAATAAAAAACGATTTATTCATAAAATTACTCCAAGATATAACAAAACATTATTGAATCACAAGACTTTTAAAATTAATTAATTAATTTTTTGTAGTTTTATCTTCTGGTTTTGGTTCTAAAACTGCAGGTTTGGGTTGGGAAATATTTTCTGGAAGGGGTGCAGGTTTTGTCAATGAACTTCTATCTAGAAGTGGAGCAGGTTTGGTTAACGAACTTCTATCTGGAAGTGGGGCAGGTTTGGTTAAGGAACTTCTGTCTGGAAGTGGAGCAGGTTTAGTCAAGGAACTTCTATCTGGAAGTGGAGCAGGTTTAGTCAAGGAACTTCTATCTGGAAGTGGAGCAGGTTTAGTTAATGAACTTCTATCTGGAAGTGGAGCAGGTTTGGTTAAGGAACTTCTATCTGGAAGTGGAGCAGGTTTGGTTAAGGAACTTCTATCTGGAAGTGGAGCAGGCTTGGTTAAGGAACTTCTATCTACTGCAGCAGGTGGTGCTTCATTATTTGCAACATCTCGTTTTTTATACTGATAGACAGCAGGTTTTCCTGGTTGTAAATCAAATGTACCTGGAGCTTGCCAGGTTTCATCGGATTGGTCTTCATAACTGCTGCTCCTGGTTTCACTTACATCTTCAGATGAGAAATCATCGATGTCTCGTCTAGTTCTTTTCCCTGAAGAAAATGAAGGCTTGTCTTCAGAAAATACTGGCTTGTCTTGGGGTTTTACTGGTTTTTGAGGTCCTCCAAATGACGGTACGTCTTCAGAGAAAACTGGTTTGTCACCACCTGTAGAAAATGTTGGTGAATCTCTTCTGTGTTTTGTCGCAGAAGAGAAAGATGGACGATCATCAGAGAACACAGGTTTATCTTGGGGTTTTACTGGTTTTTGAGGTCCTCCAAATGACGGTACGTCTTCAGAGAAAACTGGTTTGTCACCACCTGTAGAAAATGTTGGTGAATCTCTTCTATGTTTTGTTGCAGAAGAGAAAGATGGACGATCATCAGAGAATACAGGTTTATCTTGGGGTTTCACTGGTTTTTGAGGTCCTCCAAATGATGGGACATCTTCAGAGAAAACTGGTTTGTCACCACCATTGGAAAATGTAGGTTTGTCTCTTCTATGTTTTGTCGCCGAAGAAAAAGATGGACGATCATCAGAGAACACAGGCTTATCTTGGGGTTTCACTGGTTTTTGAGGCCCTCCAAATGATGGGACATCTTCAGAGAATACTGGTTTGTCACCACCTGTAGAAAATGTTGGTGAATCTCTTCTATGTTTTGTTGCTGAAGAAAAAGATGGGCGATCGTCAGAGAACACAGGTTTATCTTGGGGTTTCACTGGTTTTTGAGGCCCTCCAAATGATGGGACATCTTCAGAGAATACTGGTTTGTCACCACCTGTAGAAAATGTTGGTGAATCTCTTCTATGTTTTGTTGCTGAAGAAAAAGATGGGCGATCATCAGAGAACACAGGTTTATCTTGAGGATTCACTGGTTTTTGAGGTCCTCCAAATGACGGGACATCTTCAGAGAATACTGGTTTGTCACCACCATTGGAAAATGTAGGTTTGTCTGCAGAACGTTTTACATGTGGTCTGGGTGGTACACCGCCAATCAGAATAGGTGGACCTGATGATCCTGAAGTTGGTGGTCTTGGAGGTACACCTCCAAAGCCTTCTTGAGAAAATGTTACATTTGGTGGAATAGGTACTGCATTGAGAACAGTAAGTGCTGTTATCAGCAATGAAATTGTTAACTGAAAAAAATGTTAAAATTTTATTTTAAATTAAAAATATATATACAAATTAGTTTATAAGATGTGTGATTATTTTAATAAAATATATTTTGTTATAAGATATTAAAGAAACACTTACTAGTTTAGCCATAGTGAAACACCTACTGATTGATCTGAAATGCAATTCTCTTATATATACCTACCGGCCATAAGGTTGAATCATCTGTATTGATATCTATATGTTTAAAATTTATTTAATATCAAAGCGTTGAAAAAAATACTAAGGTCATGTTTTGATTAACATATGTGTCCTAACTATTGACTATATTTACTTATGAGATCATCATTGTACATAGTTATTAGATTTAATGGTAGAAAATACAAGTCGGGTTTTTACGTATTATTGTTAAGATAATATTTACTAACCAGAAACACCTATTGCATATAAAGCATTTCAAATTTCTTGGAAACTAAATTATTTTAAATTAATACAAAAACAAATTATTGTGAGAAAATAGTTATGTATTTTAATTTATTCACTAACAAATTGTTCCTTGAAACATATTTATTTAAAATATTTTTAAAAAAATACAGATTTTATTTCTCAAAACAATTTATTTTGTTGATGTAAACCAATCTCCAAAAATTTGATTTATTTATAAATATTTATATTTGTGCGTTTATCAATAAGAAAACGAAACTATAAATTATATAACAAGAAAAATAATATACAAAATGATAATCATAATAAAATATTGTATTGCATATTAATTAACTACATATTATGATGTACTATAAATGATAAAAATGGGTATTCAAATTAGTTTGATTAACAATTTTTTTTTTTTTTTTTTTTTTTTTTTTTTTTTTTTTTTTTTTTTTTTTTTTTTTTTTTTTTTTACTTGAAAAACGGAGAAACTGTGGTTTCTTAGTCACTTAAACTAAAAATACACCTTAACCACAAAATTTATGTCACTCGACACGTGTTTCGACTTCACAGTCTGGAATCGTTAGGCTCCTGATGAGGACTTCTTGTGAAGTCGAAACACGTGTCGAGTGACATAAATTTTGTGGTTAAGGTGTATTTTTAGTTTAATTGATTAACAATGTAAAAAAATGAAATCTTTTTATTGAGATAAAACATTAAATATTAATTATTTAATATATTATAAAAACATATTTTTACAAATCAGTTAAATATATAAAAATAATTATCGTTTGACACTAAACATTTTGCTTGTAAAATAACTTGAACAAACATTTGCTTTTCGTAATTTTTAATACTATGTAAATATTAACTGATAATTATTATGCATAATCAGGGGTGTGCTGCCAGACATTTAACAACTGGCTCGCTTAAAAAAAACATGCCATGCATAGTTTTTAATATTGTTGTAGTTTCTGAAAATATGAACCGAATATGCAATAATAAATACAACCAACTAATAGTACAATATTTCAATGATCGATAGATCAAATCATATAAAACATTGCACATTGCATATCTGCAATGGCCAGGGATATAATGCACAAGTATCGAAAAAAGTTTTAAAAATCATACAAAAATGTATGATTCGTAAAAACGATTGGCAAAACTGAAGATTTAAAAAAAACTTAACCGACTCCAGCACACCCCTGTGCATAACCGTATTTGGTAAAAACTTAAAATAACTTTTAGCTATAGTCGTGGCTGTACCCTAACGCCAAAACTGAAGAAAAAAAAAAAAACTTTTAGCTATATTCTTTTTTATGTTATCACAATTCCAAAAATTATAAATTTTCAAAGTGAATTTCCAAAATATTTTTCTAACATTTCATTTTGAAAATCTTTCATACTTCCTACTTTGGAGCTTTTCGTTTTTTTTGTCCTTTTTTTTACTACTGTTGATGTATAAGCTGGTGACCCAAATTCATTTTTATCTTTCATAGGTGTTTGAAAATTCGATGGAGCAGATATATTCAATTTTGATTTCTTTTTATTACTTTTAGTGTTTTCTTCCAGACTTTTCCCACTTCTATGTTTTTTCTTTTTAGGATGCAATATTGATTCAGATACACTATTTAATAACAACTGCCTTAATTTTTCTACATCATCAGTGTCTTGTAAATTTGATTTTTCATTAAGAGGATCTGATATATCTGATAAACAACTTGCAGGAACATTTTCTTCTTTAACAATAACTTGTTCAAAATTAAATGAGTTTTCTTTTTTCTTTTTTTTCTTAGATTTTTTAGGACTATCTTCTTGAGGTGTTTGTTCTTGCTCTTCATTTTCATTAACTGATAAGTTTAACTTTTTAGGTGATTTATTATTTGATTTTTCCTTTTTCTTTACTACAGGCGTCTCATCTTTTTTTGGAATTATGCAATCATCATCATTTGTATACATGTCTATTGTATAAATATCAATTTTATTTTCAAAATCAACATCCGTATTAATTGTTTGTAAATCATTTTTACTGAATACTTTTTCTTCCGGAGAATCAACATAAAATTCCAGACAATCTGCTATATTTTCATCGAAACAATCTTCTTCAAAATCATTGTGTGTTTTTTCTTTACTTTTTTTCTTATGCTTTTTATTTTCTGGTTTGGTTTTCTGTGGAGACGTATATACTTGAGCTTCAGTAAGTAATTTATTTATATTTTCTTCAATATTGACTTCATTTTTATCTATACTTCGTTTTTTATTTTTTTTAGATAAAGTTTCTTGATTATCCAATGATTTATTTACGTGTTCTTCAATGTCAATTTCTGTGTTTTCATTTACAGTACTCTTTTTTCTTTTCTTTAATTTTTTATTTTTTTTATCAGTAGAAATAAAACTATTCGAAGCATCAGATAAAATTTCTGGTTTAATTTGTTGTGGTTGTAGTAATTCATTTATATTTTCTTCAATATTTAAACTACTCTTCTTTTTTGACTTCTTTCGTTTTGTTTCTTTTTCAACAGGAACAATAAATGAGTTATCATTGTAAGAGTCATCCACCGTATTATTTGCATTTGAATTAATCACGTTATCCGAATCATCAAAACGAATTTTCTTATTTTGATGTGAGTCTACATTTTCATCTTTTCTTTTTCGTTTTTTATGTTTCTTACTAGTTATTGATTCTGTAGTTATATCTACTATTTCTATCTTTTTCTTCTTTGATTTTTTTTCTTCACTCGTACTTATTCCACTATCTTCTTCAGTTTTTCGTATCGTATTTAATAAATTTTCACTGTATCTAAAACACATCGTTTAAATAAGTATTTTATTTTATATTGACAAATACCAAAAAAATACTATAAATACCTCATATCGAATTCTGCCTTGATATATGGTAAGGCATGATGAAAATCAGTGTAAACAACATTAACAAATATTTCTTGCCCGATTTCCACATTTTTTCCAATCCAGTTTTCATTACTTTCTTCTTCATCGAATGGTCTTGGAATGGATACGTTAAAAATATTATGCACTAGGCATCCAACATGATCAACGCTTTTCTTATTGACGATGGCTCTCAACGTGTCTCCAATTTCTGGACAAAACAAGTAGAAATCAGCTTGTATATCCAAATGAATGTAATAGGATTCATTGAGTATAGCACCAGTGTTCGATAACAGCTTAGGATTTTTGTAAAATACAAGGATTCCCTTCAAACTAAAAAATAAAAAAATTATTTGGTGACAAGTTGAATTTATTAACTACCTACGTTTTATCATACTTTTTAAGGCCTGTATTAACTACATCTTTTACACCGTTCGTTACATCGTTTAAATGAAAGGGATGTAATGCTATATGCTTTTTTGCCCCTTTAACTAATTTTATGCATGCAAATTTGTCTTTTAGTAGTTTATCTATTTCTTTTGCATTGAATAGCATAGTCGGCATAGAACTGAATGCCATTGTAATTACAATATAACTTATTATATAAAAATGTTAAAATTATAAAATAACACGTTTTCTACATTTTATGGTTAAGAAACTTCAAAAAATGTAATTCGCGGTGCTCGGGGGGCTCGGGGAAAACGGAAACGAACGAAAAGTATGACTAGTAGCGACATTCCGTGTACATTTAACGTATTATTACGATTTAAAATTTTGGTTTTGATCCAAAAGTAAAATAAAATAAAATAATTTGTTTATTTTTACTTATATCTATAATAAATAATAATAACTATCTGATTCATTTAAATTTAATGTAATTACATCTGTTATTTAAAAGTATTTTCATATTCTCCACAGAATATGTAAAAATATACATGTACATATAATATGTATTCTGTTAAAATGACATAAATAAACAGTAATTGTTTTGATATAAATTTAAAAACAAACCATTTTTATAAACGTTTATTTATTTACATATTATTATTAAAATATTAATTTTAGTGTGATACATAATAAATAACAATCGTAGAATAATGAAAATGATGACAATAACGCGAATCAATATGTCGTCATTCTGTCTAATGAAAAATTATACCACCGATAAATAAATATTATATATTTGTAAATAAATACAGTTTTATGTTTAATATCATTCATTTTACCGAACGTTATATGTTTTGATTCTATTCTATTTTTTTATTAAATTACTTATTGATATATACAATCTATTTTGTTAATTTTGACAGCCGCTAACAGAGCTGTCATCGTTTGTTTACTGAGAATATTTTCTTTTGTTTGTTAAATATTCGAATAAAAATTAAAACAGTTTTTATAAAATCATAAAAATGACTAAAAATAAAGATAATTGGGGAACTTATAGCGTCCGAATCGGTTTAAATTTAGTATCGCATCCTTTGGAATATGCTAAAATTTTGATTCAGGTTAGAACATTTTTATTAATCTCAGTTGTGTCTCTAGAAATGTATGCTTAAATTATACATATATTGAAATAAAGTAAAACGTCAATTTGTATAGTACATGTATGCCTATTTAGTAATTTCAATTTTTATTCATTAAGTCAATTTCTTGTAGATTGGTCATGAACCGTTTCCACCTAGACCAGCAGTATCATTATTTGGGCGACCAACATTAAAATTACCAAATATTTTTGAATATGGTAACCTTTATAAATATAAAATCTTATTTATATATCAAATATTCATTTGAACTGTATTTTAGTGAAACACATAAAGAAAGTTGATGGATATTCTGGGTGGTATCGTGGGCTAGTTCCAAAATTATGTGGGAACATGGTGAGTGCTTTGGCTAGTCAAAAAGTAGTTGATTACTTTGAAGAAGATGAAGTTGAAGAAAATAATGAAGCAGCAGATTCAAGAACAGAGCAAGAGAAAGAAAAAGAACGATTTGTGCGTACATTGCGAAAAGATGTTGTCAGTCATGTAACAGCTATTGTTATTAGTCAACCTTTCCACGTTATTACAATTCGAATGATGGCACAGTTTGTTGGAAGTGAAACCAGATATACGTTAGTAAAAAAAATTATATTTTAGGTTTTCAAATTGTAACATACACATATTTTATTTTAGTGGAATTTTTGCTTCAGTAGTCGAAATATACAGACAAAATGGAGTGACTGGATTTTTCAGTGGATTGATTCCAAGAGTATTAGGCGATGTTTTATCTTTAATATTTGCCAGTACATTAGCGTACATTGTAAACTCTTATTTCCTAGAAGATAAAGAATTACAAATGTATACATCAGCTTCAACTTCGGTAATTATTTTATCTCTTATAACAACAAATGTGTGCTAATTATTTAAATTTAAAATTAATTTCAGTTCATTGCAAGTACTTTAACATACCCATTTCAAGTTGTTGCTAATTGTATGGCTGTGTCAGGTTCCGGGTAAGTTTTTAGAAATTATAGCTACCAGATTACTTGATTAGTAAAGTATTTTCCAGAAAATAAAATATATACTTTCAACTGTTTTTTTGTCAAGTTTTAAAGCCTCTATAGGTATATCACCCAGTTAGACATCCAATCTGCAGGATTCTTGCAGATTGGGTCGTGTATAGCCAAGTCGGGGTGATTATATATATAAAATACTACTGACTAGAATAGTACCCAATTTACCTTACTCCCACTCTACTTCCCTACAAATCAGCCATACATTGGGTGGTGTATAGAGGCCTTTATCTTTGATTCTGTTGTATCAAACAAAAACATTTTTTCATTTTAATTTATATTTTATAGACTTGCTGCCGGAAGCCCACCTCACATGCCTGTTTATACATCATGGACTAATTGTTGGTCTCACCTATCTCAAACAAATAATCTGAAACGTGGTTCAAGTCTGCTTTTACGCTATTACACAGGTCCCCAAATAGTAATTAACGGACGGGCAATGCCTGTCAATAAAGAAGGATTCGGTTATGAATAAACCTAATTTTACACAAAGAGTCATATTATGTAGTTAATATTTGTTAATTTAAATGTCTGTCTGTGACTGCCATTAATTTTTTGTTTAGTAAAAATGTTGACATTTTTTTAAAAATTTATGTTTTAATAATATAATAAAATATAATTCAAAAATTATTTTGTATTTTTGTGTTATGTGGTTTAAAATATATAATAAATGTACATAATTAACCATTAAAGAAGTTAATAAATTATTTTTTTGATATTATATTTTACCTAAACTATTTAAACTTATAAATAATGTATGGTATTTAATTGATTTTGTTGCATGACTTAATTACAACTGACAATAATAATTAAATAAAACAATGACTTAACGGGATTAAAATATTAAAAGGAAAAATACATACATTATATGCATGTTATACGTAAGTGTGTTGTATGAGGTACCTTTAATATTAAATACATAAATCTAAAATATTTTTTTATTTCAACAATACAGAAGATCAATTGAAAATAAAATTGCATATATTATTATATTTTATATTTAAAATTATTATTATATTTTCTTCAATAAAATATTTTTTACAGTTTATTAGCATATTTATATAAACTTATAATATTTATTTAATTTAATTTTTACTATATAGGTACTATTGGGATCCGTCAGATGGGAGGAGCCTAAAAAAACATGGCGCAGCTAAGGGTTTAATTTAAAAAAAATTACAAGACAGCGTCAATAGTTAAAATATAAGTATTATAATGTACACATATTTTAAATTCACTCATAATTACAGATAATATAACGCAATAACATCAAATACAATACACATACGTTATTTATTTTTGATTGTTTACAATTTTTCAACAAACAAATCTTTTAAATACATATTTATATTATAATAAATAAGGTGACCAATATTATAAAAATAAAAAGGAGGACAAAATTTCAAAATAAGGGTACCCTTCCTAGCATTCAGAAAACTCCTCAGAAAAAGGTCACTTTATTTTTGGACCTTGAAAATTTTATAAAAAAATATTTTTGATTTTTTTTAATCTGAATTAATTTTTGCAAATATGTATTTGTATTTAGGTATTGTACAATATACAAAAACAGAATTATAAATAATTTTTATAAATTTAAATTTAAATTAAATACATATGTTAATACATGATTAATAATCATTATTGACGTAAATTTTACGTACATAGATTAACATTAGTTTTAAAATATCAAAAAGGAGGACATAAAGGAGGACACTTTTCAAGGGAGGACAGAACCTACAAAAGGAGGACTGTCCTCCCTAAAGGAGGACGGTTGGTCACCTTATAATAAATCAATTATATATAGGAAAAATTGTAAAATTCTTTCTTGGTACTTACTGTCCTTTCATTCATTTATTTTTGGATAATTTAAAACATAATATTGTGATTTAATCGTAAGTTTTACTATAAACCGTAAGTTCATCTGTCAGTTAAAATGCTCGAGATTATTTATTTTTTCATTATTAATTTCTATTACCATAGAAACTGTACCCCCAGTCTAGTTACAAGTTTTGCCACCAGGTGGTGTACGTTCATTTGACGGATCCCAATACATACCATATAATTAGTAATTACAAAATAAACTTCTACCATTTTAAATTATGTTGAGTGACAGTTTATACAAATATGCAATAATGTAGAGGTGTAAACCAAAGTTTCGTGGTCCACATAATTTTTTTTAAATTTGGTCCGAGACATATGCATTATTGCTATGTATGTCTGTGTGATAATCTGTCACTAATTACATTTATTATTAATACGAAAAAAAAAACACACACAAAAGTGTATAAAACATATATACCTATTCAAATTATTATTAAATTTTTTTAAATGAATAATTTTACTATCACCGTAAAACAGAAGCAGTAAAGATTTGTTTTAAAATCTGGGGCAATTCAGTCAAATCACTACAAATAAATGCTCTTCCCATTGGAAGTGATCGAATCAATCTAAAAACAATAAAATAATAAATTAAATATTATGTATTTAATGCCTGTATTTAACTTACTTTTCAGCTTGATCTTCTAAACTTCCTATAAAAATAGCATGAGCACTGACTTTTGGATTCGATGATAAAATATCACCAAACTGTTTTGCCGGAATTCCATACCGTTGCAAATTAGCATCCGACAGAACTACTACAATTGCTTCATCGCAATCTTCTTTTGAAATAGTATCTATTGCGTACTCAGTAGCTTCTAATGTGTGGTCTCCAGACCAACAAAATTGAGCATGAGCATGCATAGTCTGAAACAAAATTAATTTAATATTTAAATGTAGTTCAATGCAAATTTAATAATGAATAATTTTACCCTTATTATTTCCAAGCGATCTTTATTATTTTTTGGCGGTTTTTTATGATTTACAAACACAATATTATGAGTCTCCCCAGAATGCCCACAGATATCATACTGAAATTTTTCTTCGTAACCTTGAAAAGCTTCCATAACTAAAACGACAGCTTCTAGCTCTCTTTCTAAACGACCATCGTAGGAATTAAACCTAAAAAATTTATAAAAAATATATCATATAATAAATGAACATAAGTTACTTTTAAACTACCTGTACATGCTTCCAGATACATCAACAACCAACTTTAAACGTTTTGGTTTTAGCTGCGGACTTCCAAAATCAGGATCTTTATCAGTTCTTCTTCGGTAGATATTTTTTTCACCTGTTAAACCTACAAAAGCAATATATATTTATCGATATATGCTTACTTTATATCAGTTATTTATTACTTTCAATTAATTTTCCATCGTCTAGCTCTCCTGAAGTTTGATGTCTACTCCACTGTCTTTCTTTACTTTTTGCTTGAAGAGAACTCAACACAACACGCAATGACTGTACAGGTTTTGTAACATTATTATAAAACTGTGCATAAAGAGAAGCATCAAATTCACTCATTTTTATCTCACGTAGTTTATCTTCAAAAGCTTTACGCCCCATTTCTCTTGCAGCTTTCTTTACATGTTCTGGAATATCATCTTTCTCTGCTTCCGACAACTTAAAGAAAATATAATATTTTGACCATGATTTAAAAAATTAATAGAAATTGCAATTTTTAACCTGATGAACGGTGTGTCCTTTATCTAATCTATAAGGGCCCCCTTTTCCACCTAACCCTGCTGTATCTCTACCTCCTGTTCCACCAGCCCACGTATTTCCCCCTACGTGAGGATCGTTGTTTGGATCTTCTTTTCCATGTTTTGGACTACTCACATCTAAACTATAATCAAAATACCATTTTTACTTGAATGAAAACAATTAGATAAGATCATTTTTAGGATCTAAACAACTTAAGAGTTTTTTATTCAATTGGATCTGTTTTTTGTGGGTACATATTAAAACTAAAAGATCTATGAAATAGTACTGTTATTTGTACTCACCCGCTTTTACGTTCTATAGTAACCTGAAGATGTTCTTTTGCTTTTTGTATTGCTAACCATTGTTTAGAAAACATTTCTTTAGTTGGAAACCCATATTTTGTTAAAACTTCTGATAATGTTTGAAGGACATCGTTACTGTATCGATCAAAATCAAATACATTGAATATAACATTTGCTAGATCTTCATTAGGAAATTTCTAAAAAAAATTCATTATATACTATAATGAACATTTAAAATCTTATTGTTTCCACCTACTTGTAAATGTTTAACAATATTGACGACCTCTCTTGTCGAATAAGGGTAACTAACCAAGCCCTGATCGGCTAAAGTACGAAGTTCACCGAATGCTTGTACAAGTTTCTCAATTATTTCTTTCGGCACATCAGGTCCATATTTTCTGAGAAGTTCTGTTTCAGATTCAACAGATGGGTTGTCAACAGCATGACAACTGAATAAATCACCTAAAGCTCCAAAGAAATCATTTCCAAGAAATGGAAAACCAGGTCGATTCGCTAAGACAATCATACGGAAATCTGGATGCGTTACGATAGTGTTAGGTGATTTATTAGCTCTGTGAATAGAAATATAAATTAATATAATAATAATACATGGTAAATACTAACTAAACAAACCTTGGATCATTATAGCGCATAATTCTACGACCATCACTTAAAATCATTTCTCCTGATTCAACTAAAGTCTTCAATATACACGTAACATGAGTTGGAGCTTTATCGGCTTCATCAACAACCAACACGTAACCATTCTTCACAGCATTTACTAATGGAGAATCTTCATAAATCACAATCCCATCTTTAACAGATGGTTGTAAAGTTAACGTTTGAACTGTAGTATCTCTGTGAAGTTGTATATATTCTCTTGGCCGATTCATCAGTTGTAATAATCTATCGGCAATTTTATTTTTACCGACACCTTGATTTCCAACGAGTAATAAGTGTGAACCTAGTAAGAAATCTTGTAGAAGCCATTCTAAAAGTTCTAAGTGTTGGGGTACATCATAGAATAAAATATCAGGTACTTTTGACATCATCTGGCTGCTATAAATAGGACAGCGTGTTTTACCGATTGTTAAAATATTATTTTCAGTTGTACTTGATATTTCAGATGGATGATCTATAATAAAAAAAAACAATGAGTGTGTACTTATGTACACGCGTTAGAAGTTATACTTCTTTGGCATGATTGAAAAATGATTATTAATAATCTCAATTTTAACTTGATTAAATGAATAAAATAATGTAATGCATATAAATTTATAAACAACACTAATATTTTATTTAATAATTCGTAACATTATTTCACTATACTATTTAATCAAATTAAAATTTAATTGGATATTATTTCAAAATCCATATTTATAAATCATGAAATTTGAATAAAGTTATTTTTTTATATAGGCAATACTCTTTACAGTTGTGTTATTTAGGTAAAAATCTTTATTGTTAATTTTGTCAATACGTCATATTTTTTTTGATATAGGCAATACTCTTTACAGTTGTGTTATTTATTCTGTATTTTCAGTCTCGGGCTGGATATTTCACCGCATAAAATTTCGTTATATTTTCGTTACATTACTAATTTCATTTCCGTTACATTACTGATTTCATTTCCGTTACATTACTCAATTTTTACCCTCAACGTCCCTAAAGAAGTATAACTTCAAAAATTATTTTGCTATTAAAAAAAAGTATAATTATTATTATATTTATTAATTCACCTAAATTTTCATGTATGATCCCTATTCGTTTCATACTATTTTCAAGAGTATTCCTAGCTAAATTAGGCAGAAATTTAGCTAAGAATGTTTGCTGAATTGTTTCGTATGCAGAGTCTTTGGGATATTTTGACATTCGAGATGCAATCCGTAACAATTGACGTGTTGATAATGAGTTTGATAAGCTCCGTAACATTGGATCAGTACTCGACCGCAAAAAATGGGTTAAATTGATAATTTGATTTAGAGGTTTTGAAATTTCTCCATACTGAAAATAAATATATTTCAATAATTTTTGTTAAGCACATTAAAATTATACAAACCATAGAATGAATTATGTGTATTTCTTCTTCTCTGCTGAGAGTCCGCATTTCATGGAATAAAAATAAGCTTAATAATTCCGACGACAGCCAATTGTTACTTGCAGCTGTATCGGAAGGTGGTTCTGCTAGTGCGATAATACGGAATGAAGGATGTACCCTGAGAAGACCTCTCTCTGACATCTGTATCCGTGACAGTTTCAACTCTGATTGTATTTCATCAAAGCGATCTGCTCGTAACATTCTTCTGCCATCATTTAAGTGTAGCTCTCTATCATGAACCAATCTATAAAAATATGTTAGTTTAAAACACAAAAATGTATTTAACTTCGATACACATATACATATACACAAAAATCTAAAAAAATATTTCTAAGATATTTGAGTTTTTCAGAAACGAAAGAAACAATAATTACACTTTTCATCAACTTCTTTGACATTGCTATTTTGGTCATTAATTCATCCAACGTTTCGTTACATAATGCATTATTGTTTCCTCATTTAATTGTAAGTAAACTGCAATGTACCTATATAAAAACTAACCAATTCAATAACTATAAAGTAACGCGCATAGGTAGGTGGGCATTAACTCGTTAATCCGTTAATCGTTAATTAACGAAGTTAACAAAATGGTTAACGGATTAACTTTTAAGTTAACTCAAAAAATGTTAACGCTTTTGTTAATTTCCGTTAAATTCAATTTCCGTTAACTTAGTCCGTTACAATGGTTGTTTGATATGAAAAATACATAAGAAAGTTGTCGAAAAAGCAAAAAAAAAAAAAAAAAGTCTTCAAACATTTTGGATGGTTAACTTTTTAACGATTAACTTTAACTTTCGTTAAATTTTCGAATTTTCGGTTAACTGTAACTTCCGTTACTTTTTCGGAATTTTAATGCTTTAACGGTTAACGAAGTTAACGTTTTTATTAACGGATTAACGAAGTTAACTTTTCGATTAACTGTGCCCACCTATGGTAACGCGCCTTAAAACCAGAAGCTAAGAATCAACTGAAAATTACCGTAAAATATTTTCACTGTTACTTTTGGAGATATGGGCTTAATATTTTTACATTTTTTTTATATTTAAATTTTGTAAATCGTCAGCTTTCTTTTTTTACCCCCACTCGCCAAATTGTTTGGTTACCCATTTACCCCCTTTAAAAAGCGCTAAAAACTTATATATTTATTTTTATAACTCAGGTCTATTATCGATCCATCATTCATACTAATATTATAAATGCGGTAGTCTGGCTGCCTGTTTGCATAGGTGGGCATTAACTCGTTAATCTGTTAATCGTTAATTAACGAAGTTAACAAAATGGTTAACGGATTAACTTTTAAGTTAACTCAAAAAAAATGTTAACGCTTTTGTTAACTTCCGTTAACTTTTTCCGTTAACATTTGTTGTTTGATGAAAAGTACATAAGAAAGTTGTCGAAATAACGGTTAAATGACGGTTAACTTTTTAACAATTAACTTTAACTTTCGTTAAATTTTCAAATTTTCAGTTAACTTTAACTTCCGTTACATTTTCGGAATTTTAACGGTTTAACGGTTAACGAAGTTAACTTTTTTATTAACGGATAAACGATTAACGAAGTTAACTTTTCGATTAACTGTGCCCACCTATGTCTGTTTGTTACCTTTTCACAGTTAAACTGCTGAACCGATCTTGATGAAATTTGGTACGAAGATAATTTGTATCCTGAGGAAGGACATAAGCTACTTTATATCCCGATAAATGATTAGATAAACTAATAATAAACTACTTTACTATAATTATACAAAAACTCAACTTTCTACGACAAACAGTTCAGTATATAGTTAGAAGCTAGGCTGTGAGCTGTGACAGACAAACGTACATAGTGTTGATTTTATAACTCTGTTCCTTTTTCCAATAAAAAACAGATTCAAATACCTGTGAAGAACCGCCAATGTACTCGGATGTATTCTATGAATTCCATCCAAGACAGCCAGTTTTCCTTCCAAAGCAGCTGTAACCAGTGGCGAATTCTTCCAAACTGTATTACCATTATCGAGAGTTGTTCTTTGCTGAATTAAATCCCTTGAAGTTATATCCTGATACAATACGATAGGCTCCACTTCATAATTCATTATTTCTGCTAACTTATTTACAACAAGGCTTTTACCACATCCTCTGGGCCCAATTAAGCAGACGTCAAATACTTTGGCACTTTCAAATAATTCTCCAATCAAGTGATTTTGGTATTCCGTTTCGATATAAAAATTATTTAAAGAGACAGTAGAATTTTCTGTGCCTTTTGGAAGACTGGTCGATTGTGTAAATAAATTTTTCAAATAATCTAAACTTCGGCCGATTTGAGTTGACCTCTCTAGCCTTATTTTCAAATTAATTAAAAGATTGTCTACTGCTTTGATGCCTTCTTGAGGTAGAAAGATATTGTACGGATAAAGACGGTAAAGTAAATCATATACATTTTCAGATGAATTGTTTTCCTGAAATATGTATTTAAATGAAAGTATACATTAAAATAAAGGAGAAGTAAGAATAACAATTACTTACTAGTATACTTGCAACTAAATGAATATTATCGATTGGAAAATAAGGCAAATTCAAATTTTCACTTTCGTTGCTTAACAAAGCAAAAGCGGCGCTAACTAATGAATCTATTTTGGTTGGATCAAGTTTTGATGTTCGAAGATCCTTTAAAATTTCCTAAAATAAAAATACAGAAACAAATATTAGGTATTATTATCTACTGTGTATTTTACTATTGTATAAAACGAATACATTCCTATTGAGAGATCAATTTCTTGTAGTTATTAAGTAAGAAACAAATGTAAAGATTGTGAAAAATAGGATTCAAGTTTTTAAAACTCCATTAAGTTTTTGGCATTCTACCGTTTCCATTTTATGTTTAACAAGTCCCACTTAACTGTAAAAATAGTTTAAACTATCAATTGAGGGAGATTTAATGCTATAGTCTGTTTCATTTAAGGCGGTAAACCACCCTAGAATTTTTTGAAAATCGAATTTTTTTTTTGGCTTAAAGAGTTCTTTAATATTTCAAAAATATCCTGGAAAAGTTTCAACCGTGGGTCCAGTCTCTACGTGCCCGAATTTTGAATGTAGCGCGGGCCTCATAATCCGTGCGCGTGCTGCTCAGACGCCCCACCGCGTGCTACTGGTAATAAGAACGTTTTTTTCTCGAATTCACATTTTTGAAGTCGGGCGGTAAGTTTACTCGCACAATTTTCATCCGATCGACTTAATATTTTAACTGTATATTCCTGACTGCTTTCTCTACAGAAGTACCTGGGGTTTTTGTAATATATTAATTTTTTCAAAAGTTATTAACAATTTTTTAGTGAATTTTTAGTAGTTTTTTCATATTTTCTGTTCAAAATGACGCCATTTTGTAAAAAATCGATTTAAAAACAAAAGCTCAGGTACTTCTGTAGCTATTCATATATATTTTCGAAATTTTTGTGTCTCATGTTCATATCTTTAAAATTGCAGGTAAAACGCTACCGCCCCCGAAGCACTAAAAAAAGACGTCTCAGGGAAAATGCTGCCAAGCCGCCATTTTGTTTTTTACAGCCAATATAAATATTGAAAAACATTGTTCAAATGTTGTATAAACAAGAACTTTTTACCGAATTTTAATATCTAGTATAGTTTTTTTAATAACCTATCCCGAAATGTGATCAATTTTTCGGTCTCTATAGGGTGGTTTACCGCCTTAAGTCTGTAGTGCTTGCCAAGGGATTTGACGGTACGAACGACTATATATTATTATGTAGTGTCTCATTACATCCGGGGGTCTGCTGAACTTTCGCAGGGATCCGAGAAACATGTTTGGCATAAATTAAAGTACTTTTACATTTCTATTTACGGGTAATTAATTCATAACCTAACGACCTTCTTTGTTTTTTTTTGGCAGGGGGAGGGATCCTTGAAAAATATTTGTTCAAAAAGTAGTCCCTAAACCATATAAGTTTAAGAACCGCTGGTGTATAGAATCCAACAGTGCCAAAAACAAACATTTTGAAAAAATGATATTACTGCCTTTTATCTAAGCACTGCGGTACATTGTAAGACTGAAATTTTCCTTCCCACAGAAACCACTAAAAACTGTTACCTCCCAGTGTATTTTTGTTAGGATTCAAAAAAATACTCAAGTGGAGGAATATAAATCGTATTTTTATATCTAAGTAATCTTGGCTCTTATAGTTATACTTTAAAAAATACACAATGAAAGAGTATAGGTATATATATTTTATGAGACATCCTGTATTAATGTAAATTTATATAAATTAAACTAGGCCATAATTTAATGAAAATGCACGTTCATATTCCATAATTTAATGTCATAACCACCTCCCACCTCACAATATATATGACCATTTTCCTGCTCTAGAAAACAATTGCATGTTGTATGCAATACATAGACACCTAGATCCAATCCTCGCAAGTGCAATTCAGTTAATAGCTTTTCGGGAAGGGATAGTGATGAGTTCTTTATTTTCATACGTCAAATGTGGAACACGAATTCATTTAGGTGGTTTTCGGCGACAGGTGCCAAAGGGGTGAAATAAATTCTGCACACGAAGGTGGTGGAGGTGATTAAATATCATGTCAATGTAATACAAAAATTAAGACGTTGCTTGTACAATTTATTTGGTATTTTAATATGGATTGTTTATGAAAATTTAATTGTTTATTAAAATTGTCTGAGTTATAGTTAATTTTGTGAAGCCAGATAGCACGGTCGGTTATAACCCTCGGAAAACTTTAAATGTGTTTTTCTCGAAATGACTTCTTTCGACCTGGTTCCAGCAATTCCTCAAAGACTAATGAACCGATTAACTTTTTTTGTTATCTCAGTGGCTAAATCTGTGCGTAGCCGATTTTTTAAAATTTGATATTTACTATTTTTAAGACCGCTTGAATGAAAAAAAGTGTAAAAAATTAAAGAAATTCCAACCGTCGCCAGGTGGTCGCAAGATTGTGACAAAAACTTAATTTAAAAAACGACTACGCAAAACCATATAGCTACATTCAAATAGATATTTTTATTTCATAAAAATATTTCTTTTTTTTCCGATAACCCATTCCGAAATTTCGATGGAACCATGAAGAAACATTTTTTTTGTCGTCTCACCGGGACTCATAACTTTGTAAATTTTTAATATTATTCAATAAAAAAATAGTATTGAATAAGTTGAATATATTATACTTAATAAAATCTACCCGATCCTAAAGTAATGAATTATACATTGCTAATTTTTTGACCCGTCATAGTGGCCCTTTAATACTTTAAATACTTTTTACAGTCACCAAAAATAGATATATTAAATTAATTTTGAACAAAATTTCATAATTTCTGGAAAGTTATTTATACCTACTATAATTTTATATTTTCGAACAGAATAGGTCTTGTATTTAAATATCAATAAACGCGTACTAATCTATAAATATCAAAAGTATTCATATACATATTATAGAAAATACAGAAATAAATGTAAGATTTGCGTGTTCTGATATAATTTGCATAAAAATATGTGCCAAATAGCTCTAAATTTTATAACTATCGTGCAAATCATCATGTCTATAGTGGAACGGAAGAAATACATATAATATAACATTATGACTGTAAGAAAATTTTTATTTTTCTATAGTCAGGAGAAAATGGAAAGGCGGGTTAAAGAATCAAGGCAGGTAGTGGTGCTATGAACAGATATTAATATAAAAATACAATCAAATATCTAAGAAAATAAAAAATAATAATAAAAAAAAATAGGGAGGAAGTTGCATAACATATAACCTTCCACCCCGGGTAGGGGTTAGGTCGGCATGTGGTATGGGCACTATCTAGGTCCTAGATTCTAGGATATACATAATACATAATTATTATACAGTATACAAAGCGTTTTTTTGTTGTCTTTTTAAATTATGATCGTTAAAAACAATAAAAGTGTACCTATTATTTATTTTCTTTAAAATCACATTTCTTTTCAAGTACCGCTATATTTTTAAGAAGATAGTTACTAAGAAACAAAAATACAATCGATTGCAATAAAATAACAACAATTAATTGAAAACCTGAAACCTCAAATTGTTTATTAAAAAAAAACAAAACAATATATATCACGCAACTATAATAAAACAAGATAGGAATATAAATACATCGAGTAACAGAGTGAGACAGATCAAAAATACATCTAATCGTTATCGTGGAAAACTAATTCACACGCAATGTATCAAACAAAGAAAAACATATAGCATGAAAATGTTGTGCGAAAGAGGAAAATACATATTGAATTGTTATCATTATTGCAATGTACTTCTTATTCAATTATGTACTAGAGAGTTTACAAGTCATTGTTGGTTTCAATTATTGCCACTTCACATGCGAAATGTTAATTTAAATTTAAATTAAACAAGAACTGTGTACTTGCATATTACATACAACATACACATATTATATATAAATACATGTATGTAATAATATGTACCTATGTATATATGTAGGATGTATATAGGTATGATAAAAATATAAAATTAAAATATGAATGTTTATAGTAAACAGCATAAGTTTTCTTTATAAAATTTATATAATCCGAACTGTTTGAATTGATCTAATTCAAACTAAACAGATTTGTTCTTTTTTAAGGTTCTTAACTGTAGCGCGCTTTGACAGTGAGGGTCTCTATAAGTAGAAAAATCAGACGCTATTAAAAAAATGGAAAAAAATTAGACAGAAAACTTTACTAAAAAGGGGAAAGTTGTTGTAAGGGTCTCCTATTACAATTACTCCCAAAACGCACTTAAGTGTATGTATGTACATACTTGAGTTATTGAGTATATGCACAACACTGGTACCTAGTACCTATATATAATTATAATAATATTTATTCAGGATAAATCATAAATGTATAATGATATGGAACACGTCAGCAAAAATAAACAATAATATAAAAAATACCTTAACTTTTAAATACTATTTATTCTATGTATTTAAAAGTTTAGGTCTCGAATTCGTAATGTAAAATATCTTTCTTAATGAGAGTTAAAAACTTTAATAAACACTAATCTGGAGTCAAGGGTTATTTTAGTGTGCAGTTCTAGCTTGTTTGTTCATTTCTAAAATTCAAATGTGCAGTATTGGCTTACGACTGAGGCACTGAGCTCTCTTATACTTATTTTGCTCAAACTGTACAACTCTAAAATATTCTTAAAATAACCCCTGTTTAAAGTATATGAATTTAACAAATAAAATATTTACATATATCCTTATTTTAGATATGTAAATATGCATTTTAATTAATTTCTTGTTTTAGTTCATATTGTTTTAAAAATCTTATGGTGGAGGCTCTATGAACTCTACCATATTTTCTATCTAGGTAAAAACGACAAGCAATTTTTATTACCAAAGTATATGCCTGCTAAACAATTTGTAAAATAAATTAAAAACTAATTGTAATATAAATAACTATCCGATTTATATTTTTGTTTTAATAAACACGTTTTTAGGGTTCCGTAGAAAATTAGGAACCCTTATAGTTTCTCCATGTCCGTCCGTCCGTCCGTCCGTCCGTCCGTCCGTCCGTCCGTCCGTCCGTCCGTCCGTCCTGAAAAATTTTGTCATAATAAGATGAAATTTGGTATACGGTCGTAGATTGATGACCCAAAAACAGAAATGATAAGGTTTTTGAAAATAAATTTTTTTAGACCCTCCTTTCATAAAATGAAAAGTGTTTTCAAAAAAAAAATTTCACCTACACCATTGAGTGGGGTGTCGTTAGAAAGGTCTCCTAAAATGCAACAAAAAATGTAACAGAAATTTTTAATTTTAACCCTTCGATCACGATGTATTTTCTCTCCAAAGTCATTAAAAAAGCGCCCC
Source organism: Sialis lutaria (assembly GCA_949319165.1). Lineage (NCBI taxonomy): Eukaryota > Metazoa > Arthropoda > Insecta > Megaloptera > Sialidae > Sialis > Sialis lutaria. The sequence continues at coordinate 29,900,761 of OX439234.1, forward strand.
CCCCCCCTCTATTTTCTAAACTATTAATTAAAAAAATCTGAAAAAATTCCAGAACTTAGATTTTAATTAGTACTTCCACTGAAAATTATAACGAACATTGTCAAAAATATTTTGAACCCCCGTTTCATAGACTGAAAATTGAACTTACATTTTTTTCCCCACTTACCCTATTGAGTGGGGTGTCATTTAATAGGTCTCGTAAAATGCAATAAAAAACGTCAAATAACTTTTTGATTTTAACCCTTCAGTCGCGATATATTTGCTTTTTAATGTCACTGTCAGAGCGCCCCCCCCTCTATTTTCTAAACTATCGATTCAAAAAATCTGAAAAAAATTCAGAATGTAGCTTTTAATTAGTACTTTCACTGAAAATTATAACGAACATTGTCAAAAATATTTTGGGCCCCCCTATCATAGATTGAAAAGTGAAGTCACATTTTTTTCATTTACCCCATTGAGTGGGGTGTCATTTGATAGGTCTCGTAAAATGAAATAATTAAAGCTAAATGACTTTTTGATTTTAACCCTTCGGTCACGAAAATTTTGTAAAAAACTCTTTTTTTATAAATCGTAGTGAGAATGGCTACGGAACCCTATCATGTGCGTGCCCAACAAGCACTTGCCCGTTTTATTTATAGATACATAATTATATTATAACATTTATAACTAAAAATAAACATAGTTATATACACGAAAAAAAAAGAAACCTAAAGAATTACAGTTTTTTGTAGTGTTCATCCCGGATAGTAAGCGACAACGTATTATTATAAAATATTTTTTACTCTCTAAAACTGTAATAATTCAATTGTAAATTGTATAATGTTTGCAGTTTTTCCATCAATTTTTAATGAGTATGTATGCAAACATTATAACAGTTTCAGGTCGTAAAAAATATTTTATAATGAGTTTGTTACTTACTATCCGTAATGCAGGCCCGGCAGAACAGATAAATTTTTAGTGTCTAGTAAAAAAGTGGGGGGAGGGGGAAGTTGGAGAGTTTTTTTTAAATATGGTTTTTGAAACATTAAAAATGATCAATAGTTTTACAAATAAAAATTCAAATTAGCTTTTTATTCATAATATCTGACTCAATTATTTAAGACCAAATTGGATGCTGTAAAGGGTTTTTATCTACATTAAGTACATGTGACGACAAAATCATTTATTTCGATAAGGATTAATGTTTTGCAGGTCATAAATAAGTCCACGTAAACAGAACCTATAAAAAACATTCCAATCTCTGGTGGGTAATTCGACACACGCAAATTTTTCGAGTGTCCCTAGCGGTTTTGGAAATGCCGAAAAAATACCGCAAATATACAGTATTATTACTGTATTTTTTCAGCATATTTTCAGTTGTTTAGGTCAGTTTTTTTACCGAAACATTACGGAATATTTACCATATAGATGCGTAATATTTACGGTAAAAATGCCGCATATTTACGGTAAAAATGCCGCATATTTACGCTAAAAATGCCGCATATTTACGCTAAAAATGCCGAATATTTACGCAAAAAATGCCGAATATTTACGCAAAAAAATTAAAAATTTTTCATTTTATTTATTTCTAACATAGAAGCGAACCAAAATTACTGTATTATTATGGTAATTATTTGAAATTTTTTGGGTTAAATTTTGGCATTAATGTGGTAATTGTACAGTATATTTTTGGTAACTGTACGGCATAAGTGCAGTATATTTTGGGTTAAATTTGGGCATTAATGCGGTAATTGTATAGTATATTTTTGGTAACTGTACAGCATAAGTGCAGTATATATACTGGATAACTACAGTATAAAAACTGGCCAAAACAACTATAGTTTAACAGAATTATTACCGAATTATAACCGTAAATATACGGCATGAGCATAAATGCCGAAAAATTTCGGTATTTTTACGGCATTCTCGAAACCGCTAGGGGTCTAGTACGACATACCGAAGCCTAGACTGATGCCGGCCCTGCCGTAATGTATAGGAAAAAAACTGTAATTCTTCAAGTTTCTTTTTTTCCGTGTATACTCGTAATATTTATTATTTCCCAACATTCATTGAGTTAATTATATTTAAATCTTTAGAAATTATAATGACAAACTTTTAACAACATCTAAATTAACATGGCAAATGTCAAGATTGATAATAATATGTAGAAAAATATCAAATTACTATTATAAAGTAATTTAGTGAATGTTAAACAGTATATATATCCGTGTATGTATCTGTTTTAAATGATATTCATTTAGTTATTCTACAAAACTATTTTAGTTATGATTAATTTCTAAAGTTAGGTTGTCGCATTGTGTTGACTGTTGTCGCATGACATTACAAACTATAATAAGTTAGTTCTTTATTTACATACAGTCTAGCAACTAAGAATTGAAACGTAAACTACATTAAATAATACCCCATACTAATATTATAAATGCGAAAGTAACACGGTCTGTTACCTTTTCACGGTTTTTTTAATTTTTATTTTCAAATTATTAGTTACCAATAATCATACTAACAGGTAAAATTAAATAAAAGCTCATTAAAAACCCTTTCATTTGATATCCATACCAAGGGGGCTGTGAACAAAAAGGTAATCCGCTATCTTGGAGATTCTGCCATATTGAGTTTAAATGACGTCACATAGCTTATCGTGTTCCACTCATCAAACCATTTCATTAGATAAATATGTCAATGAGGTTTTGAATAAAAAGGTAACTCGCCATATTAGGTTCAGAATTACATTACATTTTACTCATTAAACCCTTTCATTTGATACTCATGTCAAAGATTCCCCGTCATCTCAGAGCGTCAACTATATTGCGTTTAGAATTACGTCACATAAATTATCATATTCTACTGGTCAAACTTTTTCATTTGGTACCCTTGTCAAGGTGGTTGTGTAGAAAAAGGTAATCCGCCATCTTGGGGTGTCCACCATATTGGATTTAGAACGATATAAGATATACAATATTGCATTATCACCGGACTTATATACATGTCAAAAATTCCAAAGCTCGAGCTTAATTAAAACTAGTCGAAATTTTTATTGGAATATTTGAACTTAACGTACCTACCTACTAACTAACAAGGTATTTAAAATATATTTTCGTTCAATAAACAGTTTATGGAAAATCAACTAGTATAAATACATCTAAATTTTTACTAATATTAATGGAAAAATTAATTGATATACTGTCCTTGACAATGACATTAATCTTAATAAATTACAACCACGCTAAATGAAATATGAATATCGTAATCAATAAGTTATGTTGACATGTTTTATTTAATCCACCAAAAGCTCATATTTCTATGTTATTTATCAATCTGTTACTAGCAATATATTTAACTAATCCTGTATGTAGGTATCTATAAATAAACTTTAATTTCATGTTTTTGTATTTATATGAATTTTAGAATAACTACAATTTTTGCCAATAGGAAACGCGCCACTATAATACACATATAACATAAACAATTTTATAAATAGTGTCAAATTATGATAAAAAATTGTTTATAAAAATATTATAATAGAATCTACAAGAACCATTTATTTTCGTCAGTAAAATCTACATCCATCAAATAAAAACAAAAAGTGGATACAACCGAATATGACGTAGCAAAATAGTACAACATTTTCTTTATTTTCACCAACAAACCTTGACTTTTGAATTTTCATCACAATAAATGCTTAATTCATAAACAAACAATAATAAAAGTTTACACGAATTTGTAAAAGGTTTAGTTTTGAAAACTCATTTAGACGATCGCGTGATATCCACTGAAAATGCTGCAAAGCGAAAAACACATATTAATAATGATAATGTCACATGTAAATAAAAAGAAAGAAAATTTTATTGTGCATCACTAACAACAAAACTTTTGTTGAATATTACGATGCGGTTTCATTATGACAAAATTATAATAAAATACTATGGCTAGGCCATAAAATGCACACCCCTTAAACATAAAAAAATGTAATAACTTATATCAAATAAATACAGTACAGGTACAATATAATTGGTGAAACTTAAAAGGATGTTTGAAAAAAAGATTGGAGGTAATTAATATTATATAAATATATAATATGAAGTTTATCACTCAAGATTTTTTAGAAAATCAACAATGAATCTTGATATCAATCGATTATTACCTTTTTTACTTTTTTATACATACATGAAATGTAATGTATAAATAAAGTATAGTGATCACGAAAAAAATCGAACTCGAGATTTTAACGGAATTACACGTTTTGAGGGTCCCTGAATCATATACAACCATTAACTCAATGACGTCTGTGTGTGTGTCTGTGTGTCTGTGAACGCTCTACAGCCTAAACTGTAATACTTACGAACATGAAATTTTAAACTTAAGGTTCTTGTATGCTCTAGATGTGCACCTCCTATTTTTGAAAACCATCACTAAACCGGAAACGGATGTTTACTGGTGTCAATTTTTGAACTTTTCGAATTATTTTTGAAACGGTACGCAGTAGAAAAAAATATTTTAGATTAAAGTTATAGAAGAGACTTTTATCTATAATTTATGTTCTATTCATTTTCCCCCCAAAAAATTGTTTTTAGGAAATAATCGATTTTCTAAAAAAAAATATTTTTTCGATTTATTTTTTAAACGGTAGGTATTAGATAAAAATGTTTGAGATACAAGTTGTAGAAAATATTGTTTTCTATAATTTATGTTCTATTCTTTTTTTTGTATCTTATGAATTAACCAAAAAAAATAATTATTTTAGTTTTAATGGTTTTAATTTAAAAATGATTTGAATAATACAAAAAATCTAGTTATCTATGAAAATTTTAGCATTTATTATTAGAAGTGTCAAAATTGAAATTTAGCAAAATAAATACTTGTTAATACAATAATCACTAATCTTAATTGATTTCGTTTAATATTTAATGTCAATATTAAATAGAATGTATCAATTTCATTCACTGAAAATCATTTTGTAAGTAAAAAATTTTAAAATCAAATATTAAATTATAAAAGTAATCACATATTAATACTTTGGTGTCATGATGTATAAAAAAGTCTCGTGCCTGCCAAGGCAGTTTATTTTATTTAAATTTAGGATGTATTGTAATAAAACAACAATCATTTTAATTTACAATTTTTATATAACATATTTTTTTTGTAAAATGTATAAAGTAAATAAATTAATTAATATCTAATAATAATTAAAAAGATAAATTCATCCACATATTGCAGCGATAACAGCTGTGTTCACCTGATGTCTAGCATTTAAAATGAAACAACAATGTAACGTTTATAGGTTATATTACGTATATAATATATTTGTTTTAAAAATGCAAACTTACCAGATTTTATCTTGATTAAAAAGATTGACTGGCTTTGAATAAAATAATTAAAATACAGCACGTATCGATGTACAATGTACATGTATTTATATATTAATTAACACAATATAATAATTATGGAATTTGAAGTGACATATGAAGAAATAGCGCCTACTACTATTAATAAATTATAAATAGCAACTACTCTATTTGTAAAAAAATTTCTTGTCAAAATATGAATTTTTGTTTAAATAAACTGCAAATTTCGTTACTTCTAGTTATCCAATTTTGTTGAGTTTTAATAGGGTTCTATTCTGATAATAGATGAAGTGAATTCAAAAGGATTGGTGCAAATTTATTTCGAATTGTAGCCTGTAGTTCGGCGTTTCTATCAAAAAAGCGGGTTAAATCGACAAATTGAACTTTATTGATATTTTTATAACAGAAAATTAAAACCGATCGATATTAAACTAAGCAAAAATGGAGACTGTAATGTTTTCTATCAGAAAATGTAAAAATGTAAGTGAGATACTGAAGAAATTTAAGATATAATACTCATTTTATCAATTTATATACGATAAAAATTTTTAGGACGAGAGTAGAACACACTTTCAAGCAGAGCCTGCTTGGGGTGTGCAATACATGTGTCTATTAAAAATAGTATATTGTGTATGAATTCCCCGTTGAAACAAGACGATTTCTGACGAGGGCGAGAGTTGACTGCCCGAGCGAAGCGATTTTTCGAAATTCAACATCTACGGGGTTAAAATAGGGTGTCAAAAGGGTGTATAAAAAATAGTTTTTTTTTGTTCGCATTCAATTGAAACTTATCGAACAAACTCTACAATATATGTTAAATAATGATACAATTATTTCAGCATTTCCCAATGTTTAACCCCTAAGGTGTTATGGGGGTGAAAATTTTTTGTAAAATATATTTTTTTTAATTTCATCGAATGAAACATGGCAAAAGTAGGTATTCTACAAAACAAAGATCAGTTACAAAAATTCAACCTTTATGAGAAGAGGGGGGGGGGGTAAAATTTTGATATATTTATCTTTATATTTGTTCATGATATTAAAGTAAATTCGGACAAATTAACATTCAATTTAAAATGAAATTTCAATATTCAAGCCCTAATAGCATGGGACGGGGACGAGGATGGATTTATATATGTTTCTCTGCATACCTGCTTTACTTATAAAGGTAAATTCGGGCAAAAATAGTCGTCTATTCAAATAAAAATTTCAACATTCAACCCCTAATGGCGGGGGTAGACAGGGTCTGTGTTTTTGATATATAGGTAATGAATAAAAATCAATATAAAAAATGTTATATGTCATCCTTTATCACGTATGGAAGATTCTAATAAGTTTCGAAGTTTACGCGAGCGAAGCCGCGGGATTCCGCTAGTATACATATATAAGATCGCACACGAGTGTGTTTTTCATTAAAAGTATTTGTCCAAACTTGCGCGTCATTGCTACACAAATATTAAGAGGGTAGACTACTCTATAACATTCAAAAATATCATTTTTTTCTTTTTGCATAATCAAATATGTATATTTAATATCGTACTTAAAGTTTAAATCGAAATTCGCACTCCTTCCGAAGTTATAGCCTGTAAACACTTATGACCAACGTTCGGCTTGAAAGCACGCAGCAGATTTAATTGGTGCAGATTCTGGGATTCGGGACCATTCTGTATCACAATTTACGATGACCTATCTCGAGATAATTTACTATCAAGATGATTGGGCGATCACATGCAAAATACGAACGAAAGTTTCATCTCTATCATTTGAATCTTGAAACCTTAACCCTTATGTCAATGACCAAATTTGTCTACGTTGTCTTATATCCAGGATACTTTTACGAAGAATTAATATATTTAGGCAACACATGCACGAATATAAATTTTTTCTTTGTTAACTCTTTGGAGACCATTAGAAGATTCCCAGGATTCTTAGGAAACGAATTATTGTCCTGACAATAATTCGAAAAGTCAACAATGTAAAAATGTCTATTCATGTGTTGCCTTATCGTTATATGAATTCCCCGTAAAGGTACCCTAGATATTTGACAACGTAGACAAGTTTGAACACTTACATATGAGTTAAAGTACTCTTAGTTACAACAATGAATTAACTTTATTCCTTTTTTGTACGTTTAACAACATATTTTAATTTTTATCCTTGACAGTATCAATTTTAACTGATAAAGAATGACCCCATTCAAATCATTGAAGTTTTGCAAAAGCGTATAATACATCATCAAAGAGTTTCATTTATAAAGAAATTGTTAACCCACAATACCAAAAATATAATAACGGTATTTTACTATCGAAAAAAAACGGAACTAAAAATAATTTCCTTTTAAACCAATTAAGTCGTGAATTCACACGCACCAATTTTTTAAATAAAATGGCTTTTTCTATAGGCATATACATCTATTCATAAAATTCAATATACAGTTTATTCAAACGCATATAACTCATGGAATATAATGTTAATCATAAATCTATTTTTATAACACATAAAGGTAAAATATTCAAATATAATGTAGTACCTACATACAATTTATTCTAAAACGAATCAAGAAAATATAAATAAAATACAATATGTAGTTATTTAAAGATATCAGTTTATATATAGAATAAGTCGTGTTTTAGGGGGAGATTGAAGATTAACTCCTTCCACTTTTCTCTACATACAGAGTGAGTTACAGCGCCGTTTATATTTAACCGGTATCCGGCAAGTTTTTCGAAACACAATTTTTCGAAAAAATTAAGATTTAGGTTTTGGGTTTTTTAAATTAAGTTTTACACAAAATTTGATAAAGGTTATAGAAACGAAAAAGAATAAATAAAAAGCAAATCACTGTTACGCCTTGATGTTCAAACTTTTATTTAGTAAATAAAATATTAAGTAAATAAATATTTGGACATTTTTCAAAATAGTTAATTCACAAAAATCCATAAAAAAATTTCAGATTATTTCTTTAATAGGTATACACGTTAACTGTCCTTGGTTAGGGCAATTTTTTGGGGAGAAATAAGCAGGTTAATCTCTCTATTAGGTTAAAAAACGGGAATTCAACTCCGTTTTGGTATACGCTAGGAAACCATCTGTCAAAAACGACACGTCGCCACCTAGTGTGCGCCGTTAGCAACTTTGGGTATATTACTTTTCAAAAAGGACAGCCGAAAGTAATGTTCCCAAGTTCCGATTTCGTTAATTTTTTTTCATATCTATAAACCTATGTATGAAGAAGTACTTGACCAAGTTTTAATTAATTTTAATAACTATTTTAGCTGTAATTAATTATAATTTGAAAATCGAAAACCTTTTTTTTTCTACTTAATGGTTTGATATAATTGGATGATATTTTCAGTAAAACTTAAGGGTAATATAAGGCCTTGAAAAACATTAATTTTTTATTTTTACTAAATTTTTTTCATAGCAAATTTTTATTTTTTATTTTCAAATGTCCGATATTACCCAATGAGTAAATTACGGGGTTAAAACACAAAGTTATGTGTGTTATATTTAAATATGTATTGAAGAGTATCAATCTTTGCGGATTATAAGGATTCGACCCGCGAAATTTGTCTATTTTCGATCAACTCTATTACGATTTTTTCTTTTTTTCTTTTGAGTGGCGTATCTTTGAAACCATATATTTGATTATAATGAAATTTATATGGTACCAGCTCGATAGTATACTCTTTCAAACAAAGAAAAATCAACCGAATAGGTGCATATTTGTCGTAGTTATACCCGAAAATACATAAAAAAATATATAAAAAAATAGAAAACTCTCTCCTTTTTTGAAGTCCATGGTCAGATTCTGATAAAATTTATATGAGACCACCTCGGGAGTATACTCTTTCAAACAAACAAAAATCAACCGAATAGGCGCATATTTGTCGAAGTTATGCTCGAACATACATAACAAAATATATTGATTGAATTGATAACCTCCTCTTTTTTAGAAGTCGGTTTAAAATATGAAAATTTCGGGGTCAAATTCTAATAATATACAAAGGTTGATACTTATCAATACAAATTTTAATATAACATACATAATATAACGGCAATTATCCATTTTTTCCTTTCAATTATAAGACAGATTGGTTTGACAGAAACCCAAAATTATTTATTTTTGCCACTTGGCGGCGCCAGGATCGATGGTTTCCTAGCGTATAGGGCTATAAAACTTAAATTTTTCGAAAAATTGTCCATTCGAAGAATTGTGGTTCGAAAAATTGTGATTGTATTTAATTATTATTTATTATATTTTTTAGTCTGACGATGATTCAGTGAATCGAAATCTTGCGTGTATATTATTTTTTTCAAATATTTTTTTTGGCATTTAGACAATAAAGTTATTATTATTTATATGCTATACATATATTAATGTTTTATTTATTTACGATTATAAATTTCGGAAAGTGAAACATATTTCGTTGTATTCGTACTCCCGAGGCTACGCCCTAGCCCCTAGTACCACCAGGGAAGACGTATATTTTTAAATAATATTTATTACACAGTACACACCAAAATTATGTCTTATTCCGTATTTATATCAAAACAAAAATAACATAATTGTGTTTTAAAACATTTCGTTTTTCAAAATGTATAGGTTTGTTGCACTTTTATCAAAAAACACCGTGTTTCTGTTTTGTTTTTTTTTGGTCTAAACACAGCATTACAAATACATATGTATTATTTATACGTAATTTATTTCTTATAAAAATAGAATATGAATATAGATTTTCATAAATTCTAAAATTGAACGAACTCAAACTTGACAAAAAGAAATTGTATGTTATTGTCTATCATAATGTATACAACTGTTATCCCCTTTCTTCAATGGAATACACGAAATACAACCCATTAAAACGCATCAAATATGCAGTGGCGCCATTATAATATATACATAGAAATGAGTAATGAAAATTTGAAAAACACATTTTTCTATCTACTTACTATTTATTTTAATTTGAACATTGAAAATTCTTATTAATTTTTTTTTCGAAAAATACCTATCGAAAAATTTTGGATTTTAATGCCATTTAAAAAATGTTTTTGGCGTAGGTAATACTTTAGGAAAATTTTGCAACTACCTTGGAATCTGATTTCATAGAGGGCCCTAATTTTTTTCTTTCATAGACCAAACATTAAAGTAATGCGGTAAATAATTACTCAAATTTAAAGGAAAAATATCATAATATTTTTATGATTGATTTTTTAAATAAGAACCAGTATGTCTGTTTTTAAGATTGTGATTCTAATACCAAACGATTTTTTAATCAGAAGTGATATTAAAAAAATATAGTATAAAACGAGCTCAAAATTATACTCTGTCTAGAGCCCCTAACAATCATATAGCGCACCACTGCTAAAAACACCCTCTTTTCAGAAAATACAACTATATCATATGTGTTTCCGACAAAGGAAAAAACTTACTTTTATAACCAAAGTACTTCCTGATGGGACAGTAAATGTATATTAAATATTTGATTTATTTGAACTATTTATGTAAATGATCACGCGATGAGCGCAGTCGCATGTTTAGTTATAGGTACACGGTATATCAATTCATATGCAACGTGAAATATTCTTGTATGAATTATAGCTGCAAATAACTACTCCTAGGCTATACATTATACGGACGGACCCTCTATATACATATACTTAGTATTGTCGCAGTTAAATATTGTATACAGACCAGGCCCGGATTTAAATATTTGCCGCCCCTAGGCAGTTGCAAATTTGCCGCCCTCTTGTTCAAAATAAAAATAAGATCTTAGATACTGGTGACCTTTTTTAGGTTTATTATGTCAAGTTTACTTAAAGAAAATCAAAAATTCTCTAAATTTGCCGCCCCTTAATTTTTACCGCTCTAGGCACGTGCCTACACTGCCTGCATGGCAAATCCGGGCCTGATACAGACTGTAGATTTCATATCAATGATGCATAGGTGGAGATAAAATATTAAGGACACTTTAGACTTTAGAAAAATCACGTACTATATTAGAATTTTTATAGAACGAATAACAAATTTAATTTGCATAAATGAATAAAAAATTGAAAGAGGCATGCATATTATAACAAAATCGCTTGGTGGAAAATATGTTGCTATAGAATAGAACAATTATTATTAAAATGTATGTTAATATATCGAGTTACGAATTTTCATTTCGAAAATTAAGTTACTTACAAAAAAAACTTGCCAAACAAAAGTTACTCAGTTTGGACGGAGCAATATATATATTATTTATTAATAAATGTAACATACGTATAGGTATACAGGAAAATAAAATAAGGTAGAATTTTTGTTTTATTTAAATAATTATTTGACAAATGCGAGTAACAAAACTGTATAGCGTATAAAAAAGTTTTATAAGTATATATTAATTTAAATACAATATAAAAATCTATCAAATAATACTAAGAAACTAGTAATAGAAATGTTATTTATAATATAATTGTGAAAGAAAGAAACAAAAACTATTTTTATTCTGTTTGATTTCAAACTAAACTTTTGCATATTTTAAGCCAAACGTATTTCTGTAATAAGTCATTTATTATTATGAAGCTAAGCTGCTACTTATTGTGCTTAAAGAATCTACAGTCCTTTTGGGCAAATTCGGCATAAAAATATGCAATTGTCTTTTTGATATTGATTGGAAATTATTTCCATCAGCATCTTTTTGTTTAGGAACAAACGGACTTTTCTGTTTAATGAAATTTCTACTTTGCAAACTACCCTGCCTCAACAATATCTTTTCTTTAGTGTTAAAGTTTCTGTACATATTCTTTTCAAACATCCGCGCCTTTTCTAATTCTTTGAAAACACTAACACTGTCTCTCGTATTGTAACAGTTTTTTTCGTAATTATTTTCGCCGACGGAATGAAACGGAATTGATGACATCGGTTTAGGTTTTACGTAAGGATTTGTTGAAACAGTAAAAACACTTTTCCCTTGCCCGCCAAAGAAATTTTTTGCACTAACGACAGAAAAATCTTTAGATTCAAATTGCAAACTGTTTGATCTTCTCTGGAAATTATCTGGTTTAGAAAAATCTGTTTTCATTTTATCACTTGGCGAATACATATTTTTATAAGGCATCAAATTCACGTCGATTTCATTTTCAGATCCAGATTTAATAATATCCGATGAATTACTTCTTCGTTTTGCTTTTTGGTGATCAGAAAACATTCTTGGTGTTGTATTTTTCCCTGTATGTTCTTTCTTGCCACTACCATCCGTAGAATTTTTCGAAGATACTGTAGTAACAACTCTTTTCTTTGACCACATGTTTTTGCTTTCTTCCGTTTGTCTTAACTTACTTGCAGAAGTTCTATAACAATCGTCTAGAATAGATGCTCCAGCTAAATCCAGCCACTGCAATACTCTTTCTGATAAAAAATTCTTCTCTACTTCTTTAGAAAGTTCAATCTTTTCTGTATACAAAGACGGAAACAAATTAATCTCAGGTTTTTCTTCAACTTTACATACAAGATTAATCGGTTCTTGTTTCAACAGCGGCACTAAATTATTATCAACTCCTTGACCAGATTCTGTATCTGAAGAATAAAGTTCATCAACTTTAAAATTCGCGATATCTATTTCATTATCATCAACCAAATCTTGTTTTTTCGGTGAATACTTTTTTGAAGATTTATCTTCGTTATTGACCGGTCTGTGATCAGAAATCACAAGCTGTAACTGGACTAGGCAGTTTTCTAGCTCATTATTAGGTAACGTAGATTTGATAGATTTAGTCAACGTATTCGTTGAAGAAGCACGAGGTGAATTTGTTAAACTGGAAGTTGGTGTTTTTCGGCATTTGTTGAACGAACGCTTCAATAAAGGATCATCAGAAGATAATATCGGATGTCTTGAACCATTTATCCAAACGTATTTGATAAACAACGGTCTCGTACTTGATTGCCATCGTATTTTTACCATCTTTCTTTATACACGCACATTTATTATTATAATGTTGTTCATAACTATTAAATAATTAATTAATTATAGTTACAATAAATCAGTGCTATATTTACAAACAATACAAGTTCGTTGTCGTTTGTTAACAAGTTTGAAACAAAAAACAAACACACGAGGTTTTTCAATCAATTTCCCCCAAGACACGGATATTGTCAGTCACGGAAACACAAAGGTGTCCTAATTCTGAGACAGTAAGGAAGTCTATATTAAACGTTTATGCTGAATATAGGTAAAATGACATACACAATACATATATGCAAAATATTATTCTAAATTACTGAATTTTAAATCATGTAAAAAATTAATTTTAAAATACTATATTTTTAAAGTCATTTTTTTAATTCTAAAAAAAATGTTTCTATATTGATTATTATTAAGTAGATATATATTAATAATTATTTAAAAACAAAATTCACCATACAATTCAACAATCACATAGTGCATTTTCTTTTAAAACTCCGGTAACCGGAGCGACGGATCGCAGAACTCCGACTGACTCCAGAACGTTACCGTCAGATATATATAAATAGTGTGTGACATGCGAGAATTCATCGTGTACATGACGTCACGACGCACTCTCCCCAAACAACCCACCAAATACTCGTCACATGTCAAATTACCTAAACAGCGAGTGACACGTATTTCTGTATTGGTAGAAAAAATAATAAAATGATTTTGATTTTATTGATTTATCGCTTACTGAGAACTATTCAAATACATACATTTATCAAAAAAATAATAATAAGGAATCATAATATTTCTAAAGTAACAAGTGCATTTTAAAATTTGAAATTTCAATTTTCCAATTTGTACATTAAACTTTAATTAATTTCCCTGAAAGTAAAAAATTATAAAGCAAAATAAATGCAAAAAATGTTATTTTTTATAAACTTTTTTAATGGACTAAAAAAATTGTAGAAATAATTCAATAGCTTCAAATTTTGGTCAATTTGTATCAAGTGGTCCAGAATTAAATTAAATGGTTGCTTGACCATTCTTTATAAAATGATTTTTACGTGTATAAGCAATAAACAATTACCATAACACGTTAATAGTTTAAAATGACCATAATTTTAATTTTATTGTTCTTTATTTTCGCGTGGCTGCCATATTTGTTTAACAGGGAGCAACATTTTTGCACTTTAAAGGATTTGCGGAAACTTGAATATCTCAGCATCTATTTCTCCTATCAACATCGGGATGAAAGCAAATTGTTCAGAAAAAAACAGGCTACAAGATTATTCTTATACATATGTATTATAAAAAATCTCATTTTCAAGGGGATGATTTTTATCACAAAGTATTCGATAATAACAATTTTGGTTTCATGTATCTAAAATGTTGGTTACTATATATAATATATACAACGTTTCCCAATGCGAGTTCCGCGAAATAAACGCAAACATTGACGGGTTATGATAGTCAGAGACCTTTGGCAAACAAAAATCGGGGCCCCTTTCTCGTTTTGAGGGAAAAAATTTCAATTTTTTTTACACATGTTGAGTAATGCGCTACTAATTGTAAATATTAAACTGGATGACTTAAGGCGGTAAACCACCCTAGAACTTTTTGAAAATCGATTTTTTTTTTTTTTGCTTAAAGAGTTCTTTAATATTTCAAAAATATCCTGGAAAAGTTTCAACCGTGGGTCTAGTCTCTAAGTGCCCGAATTTTGAATGTAGCGCGGGCCTCATAATCCGTGCGCGTGCTGCTCAGACGCCCCACCTCGTGCTACTGCGGTAATAAGAAAGCTTTTTTCTCGAATTCACATTTTCAAAGTCGGGTGGTAAGTTTACTCGCACAATTTTCATCCGATCGACTTCAAATTTTAACTGTATATTCCTGACTGCTTTCTCTACAGAAGTACCTGGGGTTTTTGTAATATATTAATTTTTTCAAAAGTTATTAACAATTTTTTAGTGAATTTTTAGTAGGTAGTTTTTTCATATTTTCTGTTCAAAATGACGCCATTTTGTAAAAAATCGATTTAAAAACAAAAGCTCGGGTCCTTCTGTAGCTATTCATATATATTTTCGAAA
The DNA here is from genome assembly GCA_949319165.1 of Sialis lutaria. NCBI lineage: Eukaryota > Metazoa > Arthropoda > Insecta > Megaloptera > Sialidae > Sialis > Sialis lutaria. Next base: position 29,916,124 of record OX439234.1, read on the forward strand.
TTTTTGTGTCTCATGTTTATATCTTTAAAATTGCAGGTAAAACGCTACCGCCCCCGAAGCACTAAAAAAAGACGTCTCAGGGAAAATGCTGCCAAGCCGCCATTTTGTTTTTTACAGCCAATATAAATATTGAAAAACATTGTTCAAATGTTGTATAAACAAGAACTTTTTACCGAATCTTAATATCTAGTATAGTTTTTTTAATAACCTATCCCGAAATTTGATCAATTTTCCGGTCTCTAGGGTGGTTTACCGCCTTAAACTCGGGCTACCAGGCAAGAGCCCTGTCACCCCTCCCCACCCCTTGTAGGAGTCGTGGATCTACATGAAATATTAACAGAAAATAACAAAACCAAGAAGACGTTTAAGAAATCAATAATGAAAAAAAAAAAATTTTATATACATATGTATATTATGAATATTTTTTATTTACCTTATAACTGCCATATGAAATATCTCTAGCTTGGAATCTCGACCTCAGTGGTGGATCCAACAAATTTCCAGTGAACCTGAATATTAATATTATCTTATAATTTAAGCTTGGGGTCATATAGTAATATTTTCCTAAAATGTCCATTTAATAATTACCTTGGAACTGGGAGACCTAACGCTATAACACGAAAATCTTCATTAACCCTTACTAACTTCCACATATCGAGTTTTTCTTTTCCGTGCTCCTAATTCAAAAATCAACCATTAATAAAACACACCATTAAATATTTCAAATCTAGCATACCTTCAACAATTCATCATATCTTTGGGCAGGTATTAGCATTCTGCCATCTTCCAAATGCATCTCCCTATTCTCTAAAAGATTATTCAATACAGGCAAAACATTACGTTCAGCTTTCTCCAGGCCCTCTATAACCAGCACTCTACCTTCTATAGCTGCTCTAACTGCACTCTATAATATCAACAACAAAAATTATCACTATAAGCCAGTGATGTAACTACAAGGTGGCTGGACTGGCAGAGTTAGGAATCTCGCGACTGATATTTAAGTATAAGCTTTAATTTTTTTTCATCCTCCCACCTAAAAAAATGCCAGAGGCCCTCAATTACTGTACTCGGCCAGTAGTTATTTTGTTTTCAATAATTAACTTTTAAATAGAACAAAAATTATTTTTACTTTTTGTTCTGATTCGCTTTTATTAGGTAAGTAATTTAAGTGTTGTTTGGTTTTTATTAGAAAAACAATTAATCGTGTTTATACTCAATTCAACTATATATTTTTTAAATCCTAAACAATAATTCCGTAGTCCACGCGAGCGAAGCCGCGCGGGCCCAGCTAGTCTATATATATAAAAATAAATCCCTATTTCCCTTGGTCACGCCATCACGCGTGAACGGCTGGACCGATTTCACTATTTTTTTTGTTGTGTTTGTTATTGTCATGAGAAGGTTCTTATGAAAAAAATTAAAAAAAATGCGCGGAAAATTAGAAAATTTAAGAATACTTAACCACCATATAATATAATATACAGGGTGATTCAGCACTGTCGTGCCAAACTTGAACACTAGATTGAAAAAAATATTTTAAGCAAAAAACTTCCAATAAACATGTGTCCGGAAATTATTCCTTAGGGAACTACAGGCTTCCAAAGATTTTTCTAAAAATGAGTTTTAATTTAATATCTAGAGAACCCTTTGTGATAGAATTATGAAATTTAGTATTTGGTTTAGTAATAATATGTGTTATCGATTTTTAATATTAACCAATTATATTTTAGGCCAGGGCTGTATGGGGCCAGTGGGCCCATCGATTTTGATCTAGTAATTGTTTGTTCCTTAATTTTTTTCCTGAGTTGGTACTTTTATAAGATTATATGACACAAAATACACAAAAACATACTTTGCTTGTTTATCATAGGATAAACCGTTTTCGAGAAATATCGATGGAAAGGAAAGCATGCAGAATTAACCTTAATACGGATGCTTGAAATTATAAAAAATAAATTTATATTCTTTTTCTATGATTAAAGGTAAGAATAAAGTTCATATAAATAAACCTCCTAATATGAATCCTGTAAGATCTATAGCCAGTTCTATTACTGTTACATGTACTTTATTAACATGACTAAAAAACAAACTAAAAATGGCTATTTGTTGATAAGGATGCATTTTCGGAAGTATATTTATATTAACTTTTTGTCTTATTTTTTATCATGAAATAAGAATATAAATTTATTTTTTATAATTTCAAGCATCCGTATTAAGGTTAATTTTGCATGCTTTCTTTTCCATCGATATTTCTCGAAAACGGTTTATCCTATGATAAACAAGCAAAGTATGTTTTTGTGTATTTTGTGTCATATAATCTTATAAAAGTACCAACTCAGGAAAAAAATTAAGGAACAAACAATTACTAGATCAAAATCGATGGGCCCACTGGCCCCATACAGCCCTGGCCTAAAATATAATTGGTTAATATTAAAAATCGATAACACATATTATTACTAAACCAAATACTAAATTTCATAATTCTATCACAAAGGGTTCTCTAGATATTAAATTAAAACTCATTTTTAGAAAAATCTTTGGAAGCCTGTAATTCCCTAAGGAATAATTTCCGGACACATGTTTATTGGAAGTTTTTTTCTTAAAATATTTTTTTCAATCTAGTGTTCAAGTTTGGCACGACAGTGCTGAATCACCCTGTATATAATATAGTTAAGACAGGACAACGTCTGTCGGGTCACTTAGTCTCTTATAAAATATTAATTATAAATACCTGATCAACGTAGATAGCAGTTCCGTGGGCAATTTCTCTTCGTTGTTTCAAATCAGACTCGGTGGTATCTCGAGATAGAGCTACATACTCTAGTTCCCGACGGGTTAGCTCTAAATAACGTAATGCTAAAAGACGACGTCCAGGTCCGGGTGGACCCAACAAACACGCGTCTTGTCCTAACTCATCTTTTTGAGCTAACCATCTCATGTGATGAAGGGTGGTTTGTGTCAAAGCTTCCACATCCACTAAACAGTTATTTAATTATTTTTTAAGTAATCATTTTATATTTTGTATCTAACAATGAATATATATAAGAAATATATACAATAATTACAATATTTTCGAGGCACGAACTCTGGATGTTTCGGTTCTTTAATTTCTTTCTCAACTTCTCCAATTTTAACTTTGGTCCCAGTTGAACATAACCTAACACTAATTGCATTTTCACCGTAATTATAATAGTTTAATGCTCTAAGCAATACCGCCAAGCGTCTATTTACAATCAAATTGGACTGCATTTAGCTATTATAGTAACAAACAAATTAAAGTAATTTAAATTAGAGCATAATTTTGACAAAACTAAAGTCCAATTTGACGTACAACAGCTGATAACTCACATGTTAAAAACTATCTGTAGTAAATATTACAACCAATTACAATAACGTATCGTTTCATCTCTTTATTCATAGTACTACTCCATTGTATACTTTATCTCACTCTCGCTTTGATGAATGACAGCATTGGTAAAAAATAAGTAAATACACAGGTTGCCTCATTAGCTTCTGACCAAATCGCTTGGGCACCCCAGATGACGTATACGAAACTACATTATTATGATTGGACACATCATTTCCCCTCTCTAAATTTTGGCACCTCGGAATGACGTTTCTCTTGCACCGAGTAATGAGATCTAATGAGACTACCTTATATTTTACATACTTTGGGTAAAAAATATATTTTTTATTTAATGATTCATTAGCAATTTTTGACCTTGCTTATTTCGGATCTATTTTTCATTTAATACGATTAACTTTTAAAATTAATTCTTTACTTTATTAATCAATAAATCTTTACATATTAAATAAAATTTAAAATATACTTACTGTGTTTCGTTTTTGCTATCTATCTTTACATATTATCAAATGCAAGGTCTCTGTCCGTAATCACTCGAGAATCGCTTACCCGATTATGATGACGATAATAGTAAATCAAATCGGAAAAAAATTGCGCTTACTACTGAGCGCTCTTTTGCAATAAGGGCGTTAAAATTGAACAATATAATGTAGTAAAGAATTGTGTAGTATAAAAAGATCTATATTTTTTCAACTATATTTAAAAAAAAAGAAAACTAAACAATAATTTGGTAGTCCACGCAGGAAAAATCGCAGACACAGCTAGTATTTTATAAATAAAGGCTAGAAGTGAAAGAAAAAGGTCAATGAATGAGCATTTATTGTATTTTTTATAAGAATCCCGCATGTATTTACAGCAAACGGACAAAATATATATATAATAGCACTCACTGGTGTACATAACCATTCAACAATCATACATGATTAACTGGCATATAGATTACAGAATAAAAACTATAATTTTATCACATTCATATGAGATTTTGTGCTAACAGAAAAAAAAAAAAAACTTATATAGAATCAAGCCTGGGACACGCTCAGTACACCAGACTCCACAAGATGCGATCGATCTCTAGTTAGTAGCGTTAATCTTTCATTTTAACGTTTTGCGTTGTGTAGTATAACGTGTACTAAGAGTGTCCAAGTATTTAAACTTTTGGTTATTTTAGTTGTTATTTATTATGACAATAAATAAAAGGCAATATTTAGTTGAATCCCTGGACATTATATGGAAGCATAATATAAAACAGTGAATACATAGGTCCTTCTATACTACAGTGACTACAGAAAGTCGATTATTATTTTAAACAGGCAGATCTAGTTATTTTGTATGTACCTTTGTATGTTCTCTTCGCATAACTGTATGAAGTTATAGATAAACATGCAATTGTCAATTTGAATGAATTATTATAGTCACTGTTTTCTAACTTGCTCTCATGAAAGATTTTGAGTGTTCAACAAAGAAAGGAATGTTAAAAATATTTTGTGAGATAATTATATAATACTTGTATACACACTTTAAATAATATACAAACTGTGATCAGGCCCGGATTTAGCAATTTGCCGCCCCTAGGCAGTTGCGAAAATTGCCGCCCTCTCCGTGTGGTACTAGAAGTTTTTCAAAAATTTTGGATTGAATAAAAATAAAAAAAGTTAAGATTTTTGTTATCAATGACCTTTTTTCCCAAATTTGCCACTCTAGGCACGTGCCTACACCGCCTGCATGGTAAATCCGAGCCTGACTGTGATTAGTAAATACATATTAATTTAAAACAAATAAAATTTTAGTAAGTTTCATTTAGTACCCTGAAGATTTTTATTCAAATTTAATTAAACGGAAACTGTCCTTGATATATCATAATATAATATAATATATACATAGCATTACACAATATAATTTTATTAATAAATTATTTATGTAATCCTAAAAGCAAAATAAAAGATTATTATACGTCTACACAGATTTCTATTGTATATTTGAAATTTGGCAGCTTCCTTTTTTGTGTTTATAAGCGTAAATGATAATCTATACAATGATGAGTAATATATCATATGAATAACATTAATTTTCAATAACTATGTTTATTTTAATGCACAGTATAAAATATTAATAGATATTTCTAATAACAACACAGCCCTGGGACATAAAATTCTTGGTTTTTCTTTGCTTAATTTGCTGCTTTTTATATTACACTGCATCGATTATTATTTAAATAATTAAAATGATAAATATGTGTTAAAAATTATATATTACACTTATTAAAAACAATTCAAGGATTTTATATCTTTCTAAAAAAAACTCCTTTAATTTTTTTGACGAGTGTAAATACATTGAGTTAGGTCTCAATATATCAATAATAAAACGACAGCAACTGCAATGTAAATAAGTATACCAGTACATTCCAATATCAAAATTAAAAATAAATAAATTAGATTAAATACAGTTGTACGAATCATAGCAATAAGTAAGTTTACGGACAATGTAGCGCATTTTCAAGTACGTGTATTTTAAATTTAAAATATCAGTGTGTATTTGTTTAAACATATAATTAAAATATATAAAAAAGGAAATAAAGTATTCATTAATCTTATTAAAAATATATAAATCAAATATACAAACATATTACGTGTTAACCGATCTCAAATATATCCACTATGAGAAACAAATCAAATACATCACATTCTTGTATCAAATACAATTCAGTATCCATCATGATTTTTTTGAATTTTTGATCAAATCAACATACATTTTAATGTGATTTTTCAAATATTATAAACAAGGTATTCAAGCTAAAAGTTTTTTTAAGTACGGTTAAAAAAGCAAATACCTTTGTTGAAATTAATAAATAAAAATAATAAGAGGGGGGATAAAAATATCTTGGCCTGAGGTACTTTTTATTTTTGTAAAAGTTCAAAAAAGTATTTAAAAAAATGTATGTTGAAATATCGATTGCAACTATACGATTTTCTATTACACGGATAAATCAATGTTTAGGGCACTAAATTGTAATTTTACTGAAATCTTACTTTAGTAACTGCAAGCAAAAAAAAAAAACATACAAATAAAATACTTAAGTAGTACACATATGCAAACAATTAAAAAAAAGATTTTAATCCAGAAATCTGCTCAACACAAAATATTTTAAAGACAAATTGATCAAAAAAAAGTGCAATGAATCTAGAAAAAAGTTAATTATGAATTCACTAATCTAGAATTTATACAATAAGAAATGTACAATATTTATTGAAATGCTTTTCAAAAAAAAATTACTTTTGTTTAGATTTTATTACTTTTTTAAAACCAACCATATAAAACTATCTGTACTTTAAAAACATATTTACTTTTAATTACACATCATTTATTTTTTCAAAATTCATTTCACTATCACTTAACTTTTTACTAAACATAACTGAAGAAAAACAAAAATCTCTGCCATTAAAGTCACTGGTCTTTTTTCGCATCCAACATAATACTAATTTCTGACTGCCTGTAGTTAGTAACAACGCTATGTATTTTTTTACAACATCGGAATATTAAAGAGGAGCCTGTATCTGTTGTTTCTATTAAGTGGCTAAATATTCGTTTCACAGCTACAGTGATGTTTGCGCCATCGAGCGCTGTCTATTGTTCAAGAATGATATGACTGGGTTTTATATATTTAAATACGTAATTTGGCTAACTACACTGGCTTTGTTCCTTCCACCACCTGTTCTGATGGCAACGATGTTGTCTGTGCTGTACTTTCACTTTCTGCAGTGCTGAAAATGTAATTTCAATTATTAATACGAATTTCTTTAATTGTTGTTAAATAAAAAAGCAGTTTATGGACTATAGAATAAAAATATGTATGTAGTCAATTTAATAAGAGCGTGATCAGGAACCTTCCTTACTTATAAAATAATAATAATTTTAAAAATGCTTACTTTTGAATAAGAGAATTAACAGTAACATTTTTTATTATTTCTTCATTTTTCTTAACATCGCCAATCTCGATCTGACCTGATAATTGCACCAAATTATCAATAAAATCCTTGCCTTTACTCGCTGTATCATCATCGTTAACGTTATCTTTAATATTTGTACAAACGTCTTCCATTTTAACATCTACAATTTTATCAACAATAGTTACAGAATCTAAGGTTTTTTCATCTTTGTTAGGTTCGGGGGGTTTGTTTTCACTAGATACAGTTTCCAATAAAATATCATTTGATTTACAAACAGTAGATTCAAAATCATTCTTCTGCAGTTGCGGTTGCAGCATATTGATATTAGAATTATCCGCTGTAGAAAACGCCGAGCCAAAATCACTGAAAGGCGCAGCATCAAAGTTTGCCCAACCGTCTTGTTGTTCGGCCGTCGCTCCAGTCGAGTCGTTTGTGTTACTCCAAGGATTTGATGTACTTAATGGTGTGATTGCACTCTCGCTTACTTTAACACTGTTTGTCCAAGCTACACGAATGAATAATTCAATTTTAATAAATTATACCAAAAATAATATAATAACTTACGATCTCCTGAATCTACATCCATTTTCGCCACCGGCTGATCCTCTTCATCACTGCTGCAGCTGTGAGCGTTCCAGTCGCCACCGTGCTTGTCTATAACCGTTTGGAATGTAACCTCTTGCTCCTTCTCCTCACACATGTCATCTTCTTCATCAAGCGTATTGATACTTTGAGCACAGATCTGATTGAATAGATCCTCTTGCTGGTCCAGATCCCCGGTACTTATGTCGAAAGCGATGCTTGTCAGGCGATCGACCGATGTATGCAGGATGTCCTCGCAATCGTTGAAATCATTGTCTTGGTACCCGTAAGTTTCGATGAACGGTGGAGTCATCGGTTGCATTTGGTATTCGGTGTACACCTGGAATAACATTGACTTCTTCTTCATAAATTTATACACATTCACAACATACGAGGAGCTTAATTGCCAAACTTATTATTTATTTGTCTATATGTCAAAAATACTGCAGAGTATGCCACAATCTAACAAATGTTTGTTGGTATGTCTGTCTGTGTAAATATTTGCTGCAAACTTTATATGTGATAGTACATAACTGCATATAATTACAATTTGAAAAGAAATTATAACTTGCAATATGGGAAAAAATTAACTATTAATTGTAATGGCATATAATCAATAAAAAAAATCTAGAAGATTTTAAACTATATACAATAAATAACTAAAATACCTGTTGGTGCAGTATAGAAGCTTGATTGAAAGGAACATCCCTGTATTCATCATTGCTACTTTCAGAATTGGACTGGTGGGGATGCGATCCACCCTGTAAAACAAAAACAAATCAATAAAAACAATAAAACATCATAAACTACAATTTCAACGTACCAAAAGTATTTGATGTTTTTTGTTGACCTCAGCAAGCGGGCCTGAAATGAAATTTTCCCATGCTTCTAGCGTTTCTTTTGTCAAATGTTCTTTTATAAAAAGACCGAGTGCAGTCTTCTCACTCTGTTGTACAATATTGTTGGCAATACTAATAAGGTGCCCCATGTATCCCTGTCGGACACCTTTCGGTTTGGCTCTGAAATAAATATTTATTTTACAAAAAAAATACTTTAATAAATTCAATTAACTTACTGTTTTTGATCATTGTCATCCCATGCTTCTAAAATTCGACCAATTAATCTACAGTCAACAATAATCTGCAAAAAAATTACAAACTTATTAGTTCTATTGTATAATCAATATAATTAAACAATGATTAATGTAAAAATCTACGAAATAATCAAAAAAATATGTTAAATTTACACTCACATGAGAATACATAATATTATCCTTTACATCTTGTATAGTTTCATCTTTAGAAGAATTTAAAGTGAACGCAACACATTGTTGAACTTGAGTGTGTAGAAAATTGTTCCACGTATATTTGAAGAATAAGTCTAATAATACTTCAACAGTCCCGAGCTTGGTTATAGTCTTCATAAATTCAGTATTACCATTACTCAAAAGGGCCGCAAGCAGTCTCGTTACTTGTAATCTTGTATTACCTAATGGCGGGTCTAATACCCCGATGGTAGTTTTCACAGGCACTTTCTGGAATAACAATTATTAATGATTTGCAACGTATTTGTATAAAACAAATAATATTCATTTAAACATACTTTAGGTGGATCCAATAAAATATTATGAAAATCTTTCAATCTAGACAAAATAGTTAAAGTTGTACTTTCAACGACTTTTTGAAAATGTTCTTTTTCATTCGAGTCTTCTTTTGGACGATAAGTGTTTTCTTCAGTTTGCCTGCAAAATTAGAATAAGAATTATGTAAACTACGATTAATTAAATAAGCGATTATTTATCATTTTAGTGCTACAAATTATTATTTATAAAACATAACAGATTTGCTATGAAATAATTAAGTGCACTAAAACGATTATCAAAACCAGTTCTAATCACATAATTTGTTTTACTTACATGTACCTCTTATAATTCAATAACGACAGTAATACTTGAATTCCACCAACAATACTTGTTTCAGATTTTTCAGAACCCAAAATATTATCCAGAATAAGTGAAACAGTTTCTGATCTACAAATAAATTAATATTTTTAAATAACAATGGAAAAGTTAAATGTATATACATACGATTCTATAGTAGTTAAAATGGGATCAGGCTCAGTTCGTTCATTAGAGTTCATTAAACGCGCCTCTCTTGCACACTCTATAATATCACTTAATAGTTGAGCTGCATTAGATTGACGTTCTGTATCCACAGAAGGATGAAGAAGGCCAACCAATGACTGTATAACATTTTGTCCGTCTAGCCACTAAAAATATAATAAAATGGTCAACTACTATTATCTTGATAAATAAAAATTATTATCGGTAAATGTTCACAAGTGGGGTCATACATAAACAACAAGCTTTAAAAGTTTTTAAACAATCTATCAACTCTAATTTCAAGAGGGGGTGGAGCCCCATTTCTGAACAATTACCTTAGTATCTTACTTACCGTTAAAATATTTATCTTAATATCTACGCCTTCAATTTTTGTAATTAATTTAAGCATGAGGTCCATTATGGCTGATGTACCCAAATGTTTTAATAATAAAGTCACAAAATTCTCTTTGACCTTTAAAAACTCCAGTACCTGTAAACAAGCGACCTGATAGGAATACCAGTTCTAGGATGGCGGAGGGGAGAGGGGATATAAACATTTTGTAAATATATACAAGTTTAGATTATTTCAAATAGAGAAGCAAAAAATAATTTAGCATTGCACATAAATAATATTGCAGACCCCTTTTACGACAATCTCCAATTTTTAAATTCACTTTATAAAGTTGTTTGATAATAAAAACCAAACAAGTCTATGAATATATAAATGAGTCTATAAAATACAATCATTGAGGTTGATAGGTTAAAGGATTTAAATTATTATTAATAACCTAGTTTAATTTTTTTACCAATTGTAAGTTACTAATAAAAATGTTACATTTTTTATTAATTGTAAGTTACTAATAAACATTAGTACTTATCTTTTTAAAGGGGCCAGAATTAAAAATTAAATAAATGAAAATGCTAAAAAAGCAAGCAAAGCACATATGTAAATTATCAAACCTGTTCAGATTTCTGCGATATCAACATACTAATTGTTTTACTAAAGTACGAGGCAAGTAATGGATTCAATGGAGGATCTGCTTCAATAAAATTATACAATTTTCCTAATAACTGTGAATTATTTGCTAAATTTTCATTCAATGCAGGAACATCACTAGTCAATAGTTCCGATGCTATATTTGGATATTTATATTTGGCTTTTTCATCTAACTCAGGTGACGGTTCAACTGTTGTTAAAGTCACAAGTTCTTCCATAATCTCTGGGCGTACCAGGCTAAAAACAAGCATTATATGAATCAATAAGTCATATATTGTATTTGCAATATAGTATCACTTACAATTCCATCAACTTCTTATTCTGTGATTTACATTCTTGCAGTATATCATCTTCATCCATAAGTTCTTGTAATGTTACATCCTGTAAAAAATTAGATACATGTATATTTTCAGTAAATTATTAATAATTATGATCAACTTACAGATTTGTTTAGCACCGCATCAATGTGTGGTGATGAATTTGGATTACAATTCCAAAACATGTTTGAATGATGCTGTAATAGAATAAAACGTTCCATTTCAATATACAGTTAAAATTTAACAAAGCTTTATGTATTTCAATTGACTTATTCGTGTTTTCTTTGTGGTTTAAATACGAAATAATTTCTCTACGTTAATCTAATTTTATTTATCTATTGTAACTACCTTGATTAAAGAAATTGCGTTGGTTATGTTTGACAAAAAAATGATTACGTTCGTTAGTTACGCAGTGATACTTCAAAAGCAAATATATAATAGCATTTCAATGTATATCAAATATGCTGATCTTGTAATGTTTTCATCTTACACAATTTTTACCATTATACTTCATCACAAAGTACTTATTCTAAAAAATATGGCGTTTGCAAGAAAGTTATTACAAAAAGGATGAATCGCGCTACGCAGGAGAACACTGTAATACCGACAATCCTGTTGAATATAAGATATTTGTTTTATCTATGTACACTCATCTCTCGATTTAGTAACCTTCGATTTAATCACCGCTTGATTTAGTAACGGACTAAACGCGCGATTAAGTAACCTTCTTCTATCCCCACCATAATACTACCGTGATTGCTATATTTCTGTACGAAATTTAAATTTACCAATTAACGTTGAGGTCGGCATGGTGGTGGGGGCCCCTCTCGACGTTCTTAAATCAAGCGGTTGAATTACCAACAACGTGATTAAATCGAGCGATGAGTGTACAATTTTCAAACTTGCATTTCCTGTAAAATAGCCAACATAAAAAATAAAATATGTGCGCATGCGCAAAAGTTTACTTTAGTGTTACTTCCTCTGGCATCTTCACTCCATTTACCGTTTACCTGTATTCTTCCCAGTTTCTTGAAAGTTTTTTTTTGAGGGTTAAAATATATAAAGGAAGTTTACGTTTTTTACACTTTATTCAGTAATTATTTTAGCGAATATTGAGGAAATAAAACAAAAAATTAAGTAAGTACTTCCATTAAATAAATTAAGTTAAAACTTTCTATTTATGTGGGTCGCCATTCTGGTGTTGTGTATAGTACTATTGATATTATTGATAAGGCGTCACGCCTTTTAAAGTATGTAATTACAAACATTTACGTTAGCACATTTGTTTAATATTATTTGTGTGGTTATGTACATTAATACTATGAAATTACCGGCGTTTACTTTGATTTAATTTTGTTGTTCATTGAACTTTCAGAATGTCGAGATATCGCGAATGGGATTTATCTTGCAAAGTGTATGTAGGAAATTTGGGATCTTCTGCAAGCAAACATGAAATTGAAAATGCTTTCAGTAAATATGGACCTCTGCGAAATGTGTGGGTTGCAAGAAACCCACCAGGTTTTGCTTTTGTTGAATTCGAAGATCCCAGAGATGCTGAAGATGCAGTTAGAGGTTTAGATGGAACGTAAGTAATTTATTTTATTAAATACAAAAATTAGAATTATTATTATATGATGAGTATTTATATATTTTGTCTTCTTTTCCCGGCAGAAAGAACTATGTTGATTAATATTAATCTGAGATGTATTATTTAAGTTTTATTGTAATGGTTTTAAGTGATATAAATTTCATGCAAGATAATTTTTTTCATTTAGACGTTGCTGTGGGACCCGTGTTCGAGTAGAGATGTCTTCTGGTCGTTCCAGAAGAGGGGGCAGGCGACCACCACCTCGGTATTCTAGGTAAGAATATATTGATTTATATATTGTTGTGATTTATATATTGTGTATCCAAGACTTCTCGTTATATTTATTTAAATTATTTCCTTGCTTATATCCTCATTAGTGGACTGCTAAAGGTTAACATTGTTTTATAGAATAGTTAATTTTTTGCTGTCTGTTATTTACATTGAAATAAACGGGTCATAATTTTGTTTATCGTTTTAAGTCATACAAGTTTAAAAAACTTATTTTATCATTTATTTATAATACATAATTTATTAAAATATGTATAATTAAATTTGATTCTCTGAAATACAGCGGAACCTTGTTAGTACGTTTTTGAAAGGACAGAGGAGAAAACATACAAACGAAATATTTTAACATGGGGTCTTATAAAAGATCGCCGGGAACTAAAAAAAAATACTATTGTGAAAAATGTACTAATGAGAGTTCCACTGTATGTCGAAAAACATATAACAAAATTCTTGTGCAAGGAATATCCTGTAACACAATTAAGAGGTGTTGCTAGGAGAGGTCCGGTTTCCCACTTAAATTACATGGGAAAATGATTCTTCAGAACTAAAGTTGGTATTACTGAAACATGACATGTATCAATAATATTCACCAGTGCTAAAACATCTTTTTCCCATGTTATTTAATTGGAAACAGAACTCCTCCCAGAGGGTTGTTTAGATCATAAACTAACTTATTTTGTAAAGAGAGAAATATATATTTTTTGGAACGTCCTAGTAAACATTAGTTTTTAAATTATTCTATTATCTTGTATGGCTATTCTATATTTTAAAATATTATTTCCTGACTACTATTAAATGTGTCCAAAAGTTTCACAATTTGATAAGTGCTTTTAATCTAAAGCTATTTATATAATTTTATAATTATATTTCAACAAAATTTTTTTTTTCATTGTATCTGCGTTAAATATAAATGAAATGTATGGTTAAATAATTTGTATAATATAAATTATATGAGTACCTTGTGATTAAAATAAAATGGATTGTGAGGTATTTGGGCACAGGAATTGCATATTAAGTGGGGTAAATGACGCTGTAATGGAGGTGTTAAAGTGATATACACACTTTCAGGCCGCTGTTTACATGTGACCTTCCTCCTGACTGAGCACCCCACTACCTTCCACCAACTACCACCACTACTACAAAACACCTCTAAACTCTGCCCCACGCCAGGCGTCACACAACTACTACTCATCTTGCGCAGACGTTTAAACATCGTTAGCAACCTCTATACGCCGTCATCCATCATTCACCTCGGCAACGTGTTTATAACATCGGTAGCGACCGCACCACCTAATACGTCGTATCTACCACCCTTGTCTGCTCGCGCGTCAACAATTGCAACGCTACCGTGTTGTGTAGCTCCCGACAGACCGGTAGCGTATTGCAGCTGTTCAGTTGTCCTTAGTTGTCGGTGAAAGCTTGTGCTTACTGGAAATATTAACGGTTATATGTCCGTAATGGTATGTCAAATTCATTCTGGCATTTTTACTTTTATTACTGAATTTGTCGGTTGTTTTAATTTTTAAACTATGTTAGTACATTGGTAAAATTATCGGTTATGGTTAGTGCTTATGAAAATACTTAATCTTTCTTTATTATTCTTTTATTTTATTTTTGTAATTTACTTTTCAGTTTTGGGATATTATGTATATATCAGGATTTTAGGGTATTGTGGAAATGCAAATTTTCAAGGTAATGAGAATTTACAGTTAATATTTAATTTTAAGTTGCACAAATTTATTTCAAGGCGATTATATTTTTCTTTATGAAACACCCGAATTATTGTAAGTGAAGAAATGCTTGAATTTAGCATTGGTTGTTTCCAAAAGCACAAGAGTGTTCACTACATCCCTTGTTGGGGGATTATTAAATATGGTGGTAATTTAAAATGGTAGGTGTTTGATATTGAATCAATGTTAACACTGTTGTATTATAGGTCCCGATCACCACGCCGGTCGCGCTCTCCAAGGTCGAGATCGCGTTCTCGTGACAGACGCAGCCGATCTGATTCCAGAGACAGACGCTAAGAGAAAGGATCTGATGATAATGATGATAAACATTATTGAACGTATCAACTGTTTTAAGTGCAAATGTTTTCATATTTTTAGTTACTTTTAATACTTGGTGTAATATTATTCAGTAATTGTATTTGGTTATTTTTTATTAAATATATAAGCTTTTGAAAGTACTGATTTTATGTTCTTTATATATTTTTTGATAATAATTGCAATAATTTTTTTATACAAAATATGGGAACAATGTTTTTGTTTGATACATTATTTACTGTTAGCTTATATATTTAATACTACTAATATTTCTGAACAAGTGTTTTCCAAACTTAATGCTTAACGATCTTCTTTGTTGTTATTTTATTGATTTCGCAGAGAATGTGCTTCACAGTTTGAAAACCTTTAGCTTAGAAGGAATATACACTCAAATAATTGAATGTAAAGCACTTAAAATAGCACTTCATAATGAAAACTGTACATTTTAATGTTCGTTCGCGTTATTCCTTTAAGCCGCAGTAACACTGCTGGTTGTTGCTGACTACTTGTATCCACAGCGAGATGCAGTTTTTATGGGATCACACTACATTTTAATTTATCCAGCTACTGCTGATATTTTAGTGGCTGGTGATAGTTAAATCCCATTTAATTTTTCTTAATATATTTATATATGCTGCATCGTGAACTACTATTTTTGTATATTTTTGTTAAATTTTTCAACAATTTCAATCAAAATCTAACCTTTTCTGCACTTGTACAAAGCTAGACAGCTACTAACGGTCAGTGACTGGTAAACCAGCCTAATATGACTGCGGCTTTAGTAATCTACAAATGATTGTTTTACCTTTTTATATACAAATGATTAAAGTCAATGATGTTGGAAGTTACTGACAAATGGAGTCATAAAATGGGAATATAGTTAGTAAATTTACATGAGTAAAAAAAAATGTATTATATCAGCTTTTATAAGTTACTGTGTATATATAAGTTGTGGTATTGGTACTTTTCAAAATAATTTCAATTTATAGTGTGATCGTGAAATTTTATTACTAATATTTTGGTAAAGCGACATTTGGCTAGATTTTATATATTTTTGGTATACTATTTTGATTTTATGCGCGTTTATTATTAGATAGAAATTGCGACGATGTGTTTTCACAGATTTTTTTATATTTGATGTTTTGTTTGTTCTAATCGTTAATGAGTAAGTAAGCGTGTGTGAATGAAAAAAAAAAAACAATATTGCGATGATTTTCAACTTAAAAAAATATATGTATCTTTTTGATACAAACAAATAATGAACATATTTATATTATTACCATATCATAACTTTATATGTATACAAAAGTATGAAACAAAGATTATTATCTATGTACGGAAAGGTCTTTTTGTTTTAATTATATTTTAAATTAGGCTACATTAGTCATTTTATAAATTAAGTATGGCTTTGTATAGAAAATTAGATGATTTAACATAACTACATTAGTAGTAAATGTCAATTGGAGTTGTAAATTATAAATGTATAATGTCAATAACAATGAAAATTTGTAAATAATTAAAAATATTAAAATATCAACATTGAATATTTACGTTATTACATTATATATTTAAAAATTATATGAGATAAAAAGGGTATTGTAAAAGTGTAGCCCTGCTGATTATTTTGTTATCATTTTTTTGTCCTGTGAACAATTTTGTAATCGTGTAATTATTTACGTAAATATATGTATTAAATTAAATCTACTTTATTTATTTTTTATCTACTTATTATTTTCAGTCTTTTCAGTTCATAATTTAAAAATAATATGTTACTATGGTAGAAAATCTATATAAAAAAGTCCTGTCAAAATTCATTGTGGTTATTTCTGAAATGTTAAAATGATATAAAATTTAAAGTTATTCTGATTGCAAAATTTTTAGTATAATATGTAAAAAAGATGTCACAAATTCCAGAAGAAGAATTTCAACCGGTTACAAATGAATATATTGAAAGTTTAATCAAGAAATATGAGGATAAAAACCGTTTATTGCGCTTAGAGGAGGTGCACTTCATTTAACACGTACAGTGAAACTTCTCGAAACTGACCAGTTAAATTGAATGTTTTATCAAAAACTGGTCTGAAATGCATATCATGTAGAAGTGGTTGGTTTAAGAAATTTCACAGTATATATTTCTTTTAAACATATTTGAAATTTTAAGAGCATATTATACTGAATAAAAACGAGTAAAAAAAGTAATCATTTTGGTTCCAAAATTTATCAACCTTCCAGAGTTGGCTTCCAGTATTGTCAATGTAATAATTCATTTAATATTTTGTTTATTATACTTCTATTTAGTTGTGAAATTCACTAACTCATTTAATTTCTGAGTCTTGGAATTGCTTAGTTCTTTGGAAGGATAGATTAACCAGACCCATGTTGATTAGACTTACTCGTTTTAGTGAGTAAAATTTCTGACACTTATTGACACTGTGTTTATTTTTAAGGAAAAACTCAGAGAACAATTAAAAAATAAGAAAACTAAAAAAATATTAGAAGAAAGGTAATTATTTTATGTGTTTAAAAAATATAACAGTTTTTTTATTTACAATCAGAAAAATTAAAAATACTTTTAAATAGTAGAACCAACAATGAATCATTGTCCGAAGATACTTCTTCAGAAGATTCGGAGAAAAAGTTACGTAGGATCAATAACTTAATTGAATTACAAAAAATGGTTATTAACGAACAAGTTTTGAAAAAGAAAATAAAGAAACTAGAAAAGAAGTTTGCACTGAAACTAATGTTAGTGGAGGATTTTTTTAAAGAAAAAGGGTTTCAATCACCGGCTAAAATTGTTACCCAATCAAATGTCAATGAGAATCAGAATGTAAAGTTAGGTAATATATATTATTATTCAGGAATAATAAAGAAGTTATTAATATATATCAAATTGTTCATTAAAAGAATCCACAATTTATTCTAGAATCTGAACAGGCAAAAAAACCTGATGAAAATTATTTGCTCGGAGAGTCACAGGAGAAAATGATCAGTGATGTTGATTTTGATAAAATTTCACAAAAAGAATCTAATACAACAAAAAATTCTATGAAAAAATCGGAACTTCCAAATGCTATATCTAGAGACAGAAAATCAGTTTCATTTACTGCTGATTCTATATTAATAGGAACAGATGGTGATTCAGCTCCGATAAGTTCAATTAAATCTAACAGTGGAGGATCAAGTCGCAAAACTTTAAATAAAAAATGTACTTGTAGAACCATAAATCCAGTGCCATGTCAATGTGATGAAGTGAATAAAGATGTACCTATGGTAGATAACGGTACACAGACTACAATGAAAGAATGCACGTTGAATACATGTAGAAAACACAATCATATTGCAAAAGGTACATCAAATCCTTTTTTTGAGTTACCTGAGGCAGTGTCGCCTACAGACAGTGAAGTATTTTCAACTCCACCTGAGTATATTGAGTCTCATTGTGAAGGCGCAAATTTTTGTGGTAAGAAATCATCAGGAATTTTTCTAGATGAACTCGAATTAAAACAAATAAAGAAAAAATGTAATTGTAAAAAGAAAGGTACAAATATGAAATGTGTCTGTAAGAAATTAAAAGAAGAACTAAGACAGCAAAAGGCGTTACAATCTTTAGGAAGCGAAAATACTAATGGTAAAGATGGATTATCTAACGAAGGAACAAGGACATTGGAATTTCCTGAAGAAGAAATAAAAAATATAGAAAATTTAAAAACAGATGAAAAAAGTAAAAAAAGTGATATATCAGAAGATACGAGTAGAATAAAACCATATGATGAAGAAAAAGAAATAGAGGTACATGATTTTCTAGACCAAAAAGACAGTTATGCTAGTACAAAAACTAACGGAACTGCTGCATCAAAAAAATCGGTTCCAGAAAATGATTCAAAACAAAATTGTAGTTGTAAAAAAGAAAGTATGAAATGTATTTGCAACACAATGAGTATAATATCACAGAATGTTCCACAAGATTTTTCAGATAATACAAATTTAGATAATATACAAGATAAGAATATGGCTTTAGAAAAAAATATACCACAAATCATCATTCAAGATGCCTCGGATGGTAGAATTTCAGATGATGAAAATATAGATAATACAAATAATAAAATTCCAGAAGAATTGTCAAAAAGTGAACAGAAGATATGTCTATGCAAGAAAAAAAGCTTACAATTTAATTGTATATGTAATGAGTTAGCAAAATCTCAAAATATTGCATACAACATTACAGTAGATGAAAACATTGATAATGTTGTAAATGAGATTAAAGAACTGAATGTAGAAAAATCAGTGAATATTGAAGATTACATAAAAGAAGACAATCTAAGTGCTAAGCAACAACAATATAAATGTGAAGAACTAGGTTCATCTGCAATGTGCGTCTGTTTTCAATCTGATTTTAATGTGGACTCTAAAGGTGTTGCTGAAGTGGAACAAATTCCAACAAAAGATGACGAGTTGAGGGCAAATACTGAGGAGCAAAGGGTTGACATTGATGTTAAGGATGAAGAAGGGATTGATGAAAAAGAAATAAATATTGAAAAGGGTTTGGATGGTGACAAAGAAAAAGAAGTTGATATAGAAACATTTGTTAAAAAAGAAATAGAGGTTGAAAATGAGTTAGAAAATCAAGAAGACGTAAAAGTTGTAGAAGAAATTGAAAAAGATATAGAATTTGAAACAATGAAAGAAACTAGTGATGGACAAGTACCTGAGCAAGTGGAAGAAACAGTTGATATTAATAAAACTGAAATACAGAAAAATGAAGGGAAAACCAAACTTAAAATTGTTATATTGGTTGATTCCGATTTAGATTTGAGTAATGAATGTGTATGTATAACTAATAGAAAAGAAAAACGAACTATTGAACTAGGGAAAGAAACAGAACCGTTTAAACTGTTGGAAGAAATTAAAGATCTTAAAGAAGAAGAAACAAAATTAGGTGATCAAGCAGAAGATGTGGAAATTACAGAGGAAATAGATGTACAACCGAGTGTAGAGAAAGGAGATGAAACAGAACCTAAAATAACCGAAGAAATAAATGAAACTGAATATAAGGTTCCTGATGAAAGTACAGCAGACGAGATATCTCAAAGAGATATAGAAGTAAAAAAAATAGAAGACATAGCTCAAGAAATTGAAGTTGAAAAATCACCAAATGATATATTGTTAGAGCCTGTAACTGAGGTATCTGATGAGCTTATAGAAGATATGGTGGTCGAGTCAGTAACTGAAAAGCCAGCTGAGCTTGCAGGTGATAAACCAGTTGAATTTAATATAGAAGATATTACAGTTGAGCCTGGATTCGAGGATACATTAGAACCTATTGTAGAGAAAGTAGACGAATCTATAGTAGATGTAGAGAAACCAGATGCACCTATAGAAGAGATACCAGTTGAGCCTATAGTAGACATAGCTCAAGAAATTGAAGTTGAAAAATCACCAAATGACATATTGTTAGAGCCTGTAACTGAGGTATCGGATGAGCTTATAGAAGATATGGTGGTCAAGTCAGTAACTGAAAAGCCAGCTGAGCTTGCAGATGATATACCAGTTGAATCTAATATAGAAGATATTACAGTTGAGCCTGGATTCGAGGATACATTAGAACCTATTGTAGAGAAATTAGACGAATCTATAGTAGATGTAGAGAAACCAGATGTACCTATAGAAGAGATACCAGTTGAGCCTATAGAAGATATATTAATAGAGCCTACTGTTAAAAAAACAACGGAGCCAGTTGAAGAGAAATCATCTGAGCCTACAGAAGATACATCAGTTGAACCTACAGTAGAAGTATCAATAGAACCTATTTTAGATAAAGGAGATGAACCTATAGAAGAGTTATCAGTTGAGCCAATAGCAGAAACACAAACAGAGCTTAGTGTTGATAAACCAGTCGAGCTTACAGAAGAGATACCAGTTGAGCTTATGAAAGAAATACCAATAGAGCCTGTTGTTGAGAAACCAGCTGAGCCTTTAGAAGAGTTATCAGATAAGTTTGCAGAAGATACATCAGCTGAGCCTATAGAAGAGGTATCTACAGAACCTATTGTAGAGAAAAAAGATGAGCCTATAGAAGAGATACCAGTTAAGCCTATAGAAGATGTACCAGATAAGCTAATACTAGACGCACCAATGGAGTCTACTGTTGAAAAACCAGCCGAGCCTATAGAAGAAATAGCAACTGAGCCTACAGAAGAGATACCAGTTGAGTCTATAGGAGAAACACAAACAGAGAAACCACCACAGCCCATTATGGAAAAATTAACTGAACAAACAATAGAAACACCAACAGAACCTATTGTTGACAAAACACCAGAACCTATCGAAGAGAAACCATTAGAGACAATTGTCGATAAACCAGTTGAATCTGAAACAAGGGAACCTATTGAGGACGTTGCTGATTCAACTGTGGAGAAACAACAAGAAACATTAGCCGAAACTATAGTTGAGCCTGTTGCAGAGCTTGAACTAGCAGTTGAGAAAGGTGCTGAACCTATAGTTGATAAACAAGAACGAGTTGAGCTTACACAGGAAGTATCAGCTGAGCCTATAATAGAGTTAGAGTTTGAGAAACAAGAGCTTATAGAAGAAATTGTAGTTGAGTCTATAAGTGAAATACAAACTGAGTATGTTAGTGAGAAACTAACAAGTCCTATAGATGAAGTACCAATTAGGCCTGCTGAAGAACAATTAACAGAACCTACAAAAGAAATACCATTAGAGCTTCCTGATAAATTACTAACTAAGCCTGAAGATGAACTAATAGGAGAAGATATAATTGAAGATACGATACAAGAAGAAAAAGCGATAATGATTGCTGACAAAGGTGTAATTGATGGAATTGGAAAATCAATAGAGGCAGAGGAAAGAAAAGATAAGAAATCGATATTTGAACTTATAATTGTTATCAGATCAAAAGAAAATCTAGTAAAAGATGAACAACTGACCAGTGTAACAAATAAAATAGAAACTACAGAACAAATACCGATTCCAGAATCGAAAGAGGTAGAAGAAATAATTGATAGCAGTAAAGTTATACCAGAGGAGACAGAAGAAGTTTCAGAAAGTACCGAGCAAAAGGACATAATAGATACTGGTATTATTATAGAGGATGCTACTTATGAGAACAAATTAATAGATGGTTCACCAGATGAAGAAAAAATAGACGTAGAAATACCTCCAGAACACGAAGAAATATCAGATGCTGGTGGTATTTCTGAAGATACTACTAATATAGTAAGTAAAATAATAGAAGATTTACCAGGCGAAGAGAAAGATGAAGACATAGAAATAGAGATTCCTTCAGAACGCAAAGATATATCGGAGGCTGGTATTTATGAAGATACTTCTAATATCGTGAGTGAAATAATAGAAGATTTACCAGGGGAAGAGAAAGATGAAGACATAGAAATAGAGATATCTTCAGAACGCAAAGACATATCAGAGGCTGGTGGTATTTATGAAGATGCTTCTAATACAGTGAGTGAAATAATAGAAGATTTACCAGGCGAAGAGAAAGATAAAGACATAGAAACAGAGATACCTCCAGAACGCAAAGATATATCAGAGGGTGGTGGTATTTATGAAGATACTAATAATAAAGTGAGTGAAATAATAGAAGATTTACCAGGCGAAGAGAAAGATGAAGACATAGAAATAGAGATACCTTCAGAACGCAAAGATATATCAGAGGCCGGTGGTATTTATGAAGATACTTCTAATATAGTGAGTGAAGTAATAGAAGTTTTACCAGGCGAAGAGAAAGATGAAGACATAGAAATAGAGATACCTTCAGAACGCAAAGAAATATCAGAGGCTGGTGGTATTTATGAAGATACTTCTAATATAGTGAGTGAAGTAATAAAAGTTTTACCAGGCGAAGAGAAAGATGAAGACATAGAAATAGAGATACCTTCAGAACGCAAAGAAATATCAGAGGCTGGTGGTATTTATGAAAATACTACAGTGAGTGAAATAATAGAAGATTTACCAGGTGAAGGGAAAGATGAAGATATTACACCGAAAATAATGGAACGCAAAGAATTTGCCAAAGAAACAGAAATAGTTGATTCAATTACTGAAGCTTTGCCCAAAGATAAATCTAGCTATAAAATAGAAGAGTGTATCGATGTAATCGGTAGTGAAATATATGAAGGGACTGGAGACAGCTTGTATAAGATAATAGGATCAATTACTAAATGTGATTGTGTCGATTGCTCATGTTTAAATTGTCCTAGTTATCCTAAAAATGACGGTAAAAAGAAAATTAAAAAAGGTGCCAAAAGTTTATCGGATATTATTGGCCTTACAACGAAATGCGATTGCACCATTTGCAATTGTATTAACTGCCCTTACAATGATAATAATAAACATACGTTGATGGAAAGTTCAAGAAGTGAAGGATACAATCCACATATTAAAAATATATCAGCTGTAGAGTCAATTACTGGGTCCACAAAATCTGTTGCTTTAGATGCAAAATGCGAATGTAAAGTTTGTAATTGTACAAAATGTAGTGGGGTACCAACTGGATCTAAAGAACCGGAGCATTTGGAAAGCCGAAACACTCTTAAAGCTGCAGATAGTGTATCACACATGGTAATGTTTACTGAAAAATGTGAATGTATCAATTGTTTGTGTGAAAATTGTTCAAAAAAAGATATTGTGAAATCAAATAATCAGAAACAAGATATGTATTCCGGTGGAAAGTCAGAAGTTATGAAACAACCAGTGCATACAGATGCAGAATGTGATTGTACTACTTGTATGTGTGAAAACTGCCCGAAGAAAGGAATGATACAGTCAGAAGGTATTGTAAAATCAGAGAATCAGATACAAGATATGTATTCCGGTGCAAAGTCAGAAGTTATGAAACAAAATGTGCATACAGATGAGGAATGTGATTGTACTACTTGTATGTGTGAAAACTGCCCGAAGAAAGGACTGGTACAGTCAGAAGGTATTGTAAAATCAGATAATCAGAAACAAGATATGTATTCCGGTGCAAAGTCAGAAGTTATAAAACAGCCTGTGCATACAGATGGGGAATGTGATTGTACTACTTGTATGTGTGAAAACTGCCCGAAGAAAGGACTGGTACAGTCAGAAGGTATTGTAAAATCAGATAATCAGAAACAAGATATGTATTCCGGTGCAATGTCAGAAGTTATGAAACAACCAGTGCATACAGATGCAGAATGTGATTGTACTACTTGTATGTGTGAAAACTGCCCGAAGAAAGGAATGATACAGTCAGAAGGTATTGTAAAATCAGAGAATCAGATACAAGATATGTATTCCGGTGCAAAGTCAGAAGTTATGAAACAAAATGTGCATACAGATGGGGAATGTGATTGTACTACTTGTATGTGTGAAAACTGCCCGAAGAAAGGACTGGTACAGTCAGAAGGTATTGTAAAATCAGATAATCAGAAACAAAATATGTATTCCGGTGCAAAGTCAGAAGTAATGAAACAAAATGTGCATACAGATGGGGAATGTGATTGTACTACTTGCATGTGCGAAAACTGCCCGAAGAAAGGAATGATACAGTCAGAAGGTATTGTAAAATCAGAGAATCAGATACAAGATATGTATTCCGGTGCAAAGTCAGAAGTTATGAAACAAAATGTGCATACAGATGGGGAATGTGATTGTACTACTTGCATGTGCGAAAATTGTCCGAAGAAAGGACTAGTGCAGTCAGAAGGTATTGTAAAATCAGATAATCAGAAACAAAATATGTATTCCGATGCAAAATCTAATTCGAAAACAGGAATAATACAGTCAGAAAATATGAAACAACCAGTGCATACAGATGGGGAATGTGATTGTACTACTTGCATGTGCGAAAACTGCCCGAAGAAAGGAATGATACAGTCAGAAGGTATTGTAAAATCAGAGAATCAGATACAAGATATGTATTCCGGTGCAAAGTCAGAAGTTATGAAACAAAATGTGCATACAGATGGGGAATGTGATTGTACTACTTGCATGTGCGAAAATTGTCCGAAGAAAGGACTAGTGCAGTCAGAAGGTATTGTAAAATCAGATAATCAGAAACAAAATATGTATTCCGATGCAAAATCTAATTCGAAAACAGGAATAATACAGTCAGAAAATATGAAACAACCAGTGCATACAGATGCAGAATGTGATTGTAATACTTGTATGTGTGAAAACTGCCCGAAGAAAGGACTTATACATCCAGAAAGTATTGTAAAATCAGATAACCAGAAACAAGATATGTATTCCGGTGCAAAGTCAGAAGTAATGAAACAAAATGTGCATACAGATGGGGAATGTGATTGTACTACTTGCATGTGCGAAAACTGCCCGAAGAAAGGACTTGTAAATCCAGAAAGTATTGTAAAATCAGATAACCAGAAACAAGATATGTATTCCGGTGCAAAATCTAATTCGAAAACAGGAATGGTGCAGTCAGAAGTTATGAAACAGCCTGTGCATACAGACGAAGAATGTGATTGTACTACTTGTATGTGCGAAAATTGTCCGAAGAAAGGATTGGTACAGTCAGAAGGTATTGTAAAATCAGATAATCAGAAACAAGATATGTATTCCGGTGCAAAGTCAGAAGTTATGAAACAACCTGTGCATACAAATGCAGAATGTGATTGTACTACTTGCATGTGCGAAAACTGCCCGAAGAAAGGAATGATACAGTCAGAAGGTATTGTAAAATCAGATAATCAGAAACAAGATATGTATTCCGGTACAAAGTCAGAAGTTATGAAACAACCAGTGCATACAGATGCAGAATGTGATTGTACTACTTGTATGTGCGAAAATTGCCCGAAGAAAGAACTGATACAGTTAGAGCGAAAGAAACAAAGTGAACATACTGATGAAAAATGTGAGTGTATTACTTGTGTGTGTGAAAATTGCTTAAAGAAAGGAATTGTTAAACCAAAAGTTCAAAAACAAGTTATACTATCAGATGTCATTTGTAATTGTACTATTTGTAATTGCATTGGTTGTACTGACCCAGCTCATATTATTGAATCAAATGTAAAATTAGTATTATATTCTGAAGAACCAGTTGAAGGAATTGTAGAAAATCTACCAGAACCAATACTAGATGGAAAACCTAACAAAGAAAATATTGGAATTCCTTCAGCCATATCTACAGCTGAAAATATTGGCACTGAAATAAAAAGTCCCCTTGATGTAACTACTGAAAGTAAAACAATTAATATTTGTAGTTCATCAGGAATAATAGGAGAGAATCTTCCATGTGGCTGTATTAATTGTAAATGTTTAAATTGTAATCGTTTAAAATATGGCACAGTTAAGTGTTTACAAGAAGTAATTGAAAAATATACTATTGAAGAAAACACTAACTGCAAGAGTATAAATTGTCAATGTCTCAAGTGTCAAGGAAAAGATGAAACAGTGAAGAATATGTCTGTACCAGACATGGTTGAAGAAAATACTAACTGCAAGGGTATGAACTGTAAATGTCTTAAGTGTCAAGGAAAAGACGAAACAGATAAGAATGTGTTTGTTCCAGACGTGGTTGAAGAAAATATTAAATGCAAGGGCCAAAATTGTAAATGTGTTCTTTGCCAAGGAGAAGATAAAACTACCGCGAAAACTCAGAAATCAGTCGAATTTAATATAAACAACGAAACAAAATCTGATGAAGTAACATATAGTGCAATTTCGACGAAACCTTTGTTTGATTTAATTGATGATATAGCTAATTGTGATTGTACTGATTGTAAGTGTGCAAATTGCTTCCACGGAAAAGATGTATCTAGTAAAAAACATTTCGGAGTAAGAGTAAAAACTCCTGTAGACTATTCTAAAGAAGAAGTAAAAGAATTAGCCCACAACCGTTCTTACGCTGATGTTGAAGGAGATCGAAACTTGGAAATTATAATGTGTTCTTCTCATGGAATTGCAGATGTAAACAATATAAGTATTGAAAATGAAGAAGGTAATTATCAAAAATATATATCTGTAGATTCTTTAGTAGAAATTAAAGACACGATTGATAAAGAAATCGAAGAACAATTATCAATTAAACAAAAAAAGAATATATATTTTTGTCGTTCATATCCTGCTATAGATGCAGTGTCTGCAGATATTTTAGATTTATTAAGTACTGATATTGTTGAAGTTACAGAAGAGATAATCAATGAGGGTCCAAATAAAATAGTGATACCAAAATTAGTAATCACAGCCTGTTCTCAACAAAATGATAATGAAACTTCAAAAAATATTGAAGAATTATTTATGAATAAAGATTTTATGGAAATATCTTTATCTACTTCCGATGAGGTAATAATAATTCTTACTTTGGGTTTCATAGAGAAAAATTAATCTTGATTAGTTAATCATACTTTTTAAAACCTTCATTATGTTAATTCTAATCATAAATAAAAGAAAAATAATCGCAGTGAAATTTTATTAAGTTGGCATGAGGAATTTAGGATTATACAAATTATTTATTTTGAAACTATGGTTACACATATAATATAAAAATAATACAAATCACAGTTGGTTTCTCATTTTAAATTTCATTGATTTATGATATGTCAAAATTTTTAGTTATTATGAATTCAGATAACGCTATTTATGTTTTATAACAATGCTATGGTTCAAAATATAAATTAATTTCCAGTCTTAATATTTGTTATGAGTGTAAGTAAATATATTATAAAAGTAAAAGTAATATTTAATAAACTTAAATTTATTTTTAGCAAAACATAGCGAGTAACAAATCTCAAAGAGCGAGTGACACTCGATTGTCAGGTAAGATCATTCATAAATATGCATGCATGTTAATAAATATTACTTTGATTTGTTCAATTTTATTTAATATATTTTCAGAGTCCGTATGTCGAGCTATTCGAAGATGTCTTCTTAAATCGGCAGCGTCGGATGGCAAGTACGACCCGCAAGATGTTTCAAACATCGTGCAAGCAATTATATCAGAGAAATTAAGTCAAGACAAATCTTTCGATGGATTTCGGAGGTATGCTCATGAGTACCTACATTTATAAAAACTATATACATATATGTGTTAATAAGCTGACGGATTATCATAAGGTCATTTATTTTTCAGTAATTTAAACGAAAATAAAGAACCTACAAATGAATTAAACACAAGAATAAGTGATGCTATATCAACAGCCAATAAGGAAGTCATCAAGGCTTTATCATCCGCTAACGATAATGTTAACTTAGCTTTTGAAAAAGCAAATAAAATAATTGAAAACGCTATACTTACGGCTGAAGTATGTAATACCTTCTCATTTATTATAGCATTTTAAAATCTAGATTTAGTATTGTATTGTATTGCATGTATTTTTATTCCAGTCACAAGTTGCAGTGCAAGGGACCCAACAATCTTCATCGCAAAAAGAAGGTGTAGTTATTTATTTATTTATTTTATATTTCTTTTATTAATTACTTAAAATTTCAGTTCAAAAAGTTATAAGCTTCAAATCACCAAATGGTGATAAAGGTTCATCGGAAACTTTCAACTTTAAGAAACCTGCAGACGATAATAAGTGTAAATGTAATAAATGCGAATGTCCTTCTTGTCCATTACTACACGAAGGACAAACTGATTCTGCGCAAAAACCGACTGCAGTTAGCACGGACGCGAGTCTCAAATCACAAGGAGGAAGTATGGCCAATAAATCTCTCAATTACTTAGGGGGAAATTGTGATTGTACTGATCAGTGTATATGCCTTGAATGTACGGGTATGAAAGGATCTTTGAAAGACAAGCCGTCAATAAAAAATCAAAACGTACCTATGTCAACTGCGACCATGTTACACGATGCAAACTGTAAGTGTGATAACTGTACGATTTTAGTGACGAAAACACCGCCGAAACAGACACTCATTAAGAATAGTGAATCGACTGAAGATATTTTGATGCAATCGTTAATGTTCAATCAACATTGCCGTTGTTTAGAATGCGATTGTGATAAATGTCCTTACGGTGAAACATCTGATAAAAAACCATCGGTACCACAAGTAACACCTAAAACAGATAAACAACCATCGGTGACATTTAAGGTGGATGAAAACAACGGAATACCTAAATGCAAAGTAGCAGAT
This sequence comes from Sialis lutaria, assembly GCA_949319165.1. Classification (NCBI taxonomy): domain Eukaryota; kingdom Metazoa; phylum Arthropoda; class Insecta; order Megaloptera; family Sialidae; genus Sialis; species Sialis lutaria. Next base: position 29,945,450 of record OX439234.1, read on the forward strand.
TGCTCTTGTTTTGTTTGCACGTGTACGTTGAATGCAGAACAAATGTTAGCGATGAAGAAAAGTGGAGATTTGAAATCGTCAGCTGGACCTGCTTCTGTGGCGACTATGAAATCTGGCCCATCAGATCATTCGCAAGGTGCATCGGAAGGTGAGTACCTAGGACAGTTTATTATTCTCCAGAAACGGACTTCAATCCAGAGAGCGACGATGTGCGCGCTATGCACATGTGGGGAGGTATGTGGATGCACTAATTGTCCGCATGCGTTCGCTAAAAGCACAAACCGAGAAGTTCGGTCAAGTGAAAAGTGTAACATGTGCACATGTAAGAACGGGTGCAAGTGTGAAGATTGTCCATTTAGTAACAATAGCGGACAAGGTTCTGCTGCACCACCTGCATCCACTCCTGCGACTAACAATGATATGTGCAATTTATGCTCGTGTGATGGCCCGTGCAAGTGTGCTGATTGCCCGTACAGCATATCTCGTGTACCGAATGTACAGATTGGTGAACCAACTCGAAAACGTTCTTTGATTGAAGTTGCAGATGATATGAATTATGATGAGTATTGCGAGTGCACAAATTGTCGCTGTTCAAAGTGCCCTTTACCGGCAGGAAAAGCGAATAAAAATAAACCGATTCTTGATTTTGATAAGTTGCGAGCTTGTTTCTGCACAGAGTGTAATGTTGAACTATCCCCTGACGATATTAATACTCATAAACACGATAGTTCTCAAGCTAAAAAAGCACACGTTCCACATAGTCCCGTTAAAGTGGGTGTGTTTATTTTTGACTTTTATCATACACCTGATTGCAAATGTTCACAATGCCATAACTCCGTGCGACAAAGAGCCGGAGGTTCGATTGAGAATAGTAAGGAAAAAAAACAAATCATGTCAGAATTTCCATCGATGTTAAGTTCTCAAGATATTAAACTGTTTAATGATTTTTTGATTTATAAAGATAACTACAGAAAAAGTTTGTATACTACTTCTTCTGAAGCAAGTAAAGCTGATAGGAATTCTATTGAAAATTTGGAAACATATTGTTCTTCAGTAAGTTGAATTTGAATTTATTTATTTTAATAAATGTAATGTGTATGTTATTATTTCAGAATTCTTTAAGCTGCGCTTTAAATAGTAAAGAGCCTTCAGAAGGAAACATACCGTTTGTAGAGACATTTGACGCTTCTTTATTGAAAGTAATCGACCTTCGTCAAGTATCTAATAAAAGCCTGTTGGTGAAATGGGAATCGCCAAAAACTTTAGATATAATCGGGTACGAGATATATGCAAACGGACATAAGATGAACTTTGTGAGGAACAGAGAACGAACAATCGCTGTTTTATTTAACGTAGATCTCGATCAGAATATATTTGTTGAAGTGTATGCTATTAGTACTAATGGACAATTTTTACCTCCTGCGACCGCAATATTTTTACCTTACTGATAGTGAATAATTACGAGAAATAAATTATGTATTTAATAAACAATGTTAAAACCGATAAAAGTTGATTTTCGTAGTGTTTAATAATGTTTCATAAACATGAATTTATAATAGAATTCCGTACCTATTTCAAAACTAAAAAAAAACAAATAACGAAATTCTATAAGGGTTCCTTATTCCTTTCCGTTTTTGCCAGGGGCGCGACAACATCTCATTATGTTACTGATTATTTATGTAAATGAAAAAAAAAAATTTTTAAGCTTCATATTTATTTAAAAAAATATATTAAAAAATATATATTTATTTTATTAATGATAACAATTCTTAAATAGTTGTGACCATTTTCCATTATCAAACTGATTTACAATCGATCACTTTTATTTACTAATGAACACGTGGAGTCCATTAGCATTAATATTATAGAAGCAATACATAATAATTATTAATGATAATATATGTACGCACTAATCAGGGTATATAAAATGAATCCAGCAAAAGTGTTCTATATGTATTCTCCATGTAAATTTAAGACCTTCAAAAAGTACACGTATTCATATACCACAATAATTAAAATACAATATAATTATTAGTAATAAACTACATAGAAATATTACAGAAATGTCTAATTTGATATTAGTGTTAATAGTTATAGTAAAAATTATTTTCGTTTATCCTCAAAGACCTAATATAGTTTTCATCATGGCTGATGATTTGGTAAGTATGTTATTATTGATGTTTCCACAGACTGGTGTATATGTTATGTTATATTCTCAAAATTATCTGTGTTCATTTTTTATTCAATAATATAACAAACATAAATATACTTAATATACCTAATGTTTTATCACAAAATTAGTAGTAGTAAGAAGTAATCTAGTCCTTTATCCATAGCAGGCGTAAGTAGTTTTGGGCAGTCTATCTTCAGGTGCTGATTTGCTTATCAGATTGTAGTGTCTTATGTACTTACATATATCTGTTTTGTCACGGTCCGGTCATATTTCGGTTGTTTTTGCTGTGAATAAATAAAAATTGTTTATGATTAAAATAATAATTTATTACAAAAAGAAGTTTTGAGACTAATAAATTAAAAACTTTTCGAAGGGTTGGAATGATGTAGGGTTCCATGGATCAAATCAGATACCAACACCAAACATAGATGCCTTAGCTTACAGTGGAAGAATTTTGAATAAATATTATGTTCAACCTATGTGTACTCCATCTAGAGCTGCTTTAATGACTGGAAAATACCCAATACATACGGGAATGCAACATTATGTATTGTCTGAAGCAGAACCACGAGGTCTCCCACTCACAGAAAAACTATTACCTGAATGGTTACGTGACTTAAACTATTCTACTCATTGTGTTGGTTTGTATTTATTATACAAATTTTGATCACATTTATTTTAGAGCTATAAATACAATTATATTGATCTACAAAAGAAATATTATACCTATATCCTCAAATTCAAATGTATGTATACAATACATACCTACACATATTAACAGAAATAATATTAATTCAGTTTTTTATAATAAAATAGACCAATCAATAATTAATTTAATTAAAAAATCAGCCCTTTTATATTCCTAGATATGATGGATATTTTTTATTTATTGCTTGAAATTATGTATGTAAGTAGGTAATTTTTCGTACGCAAATTGGATAAAAGTTGTATACAAATATATTACGTGTACAGTAATAAGTACATGTTGTGTCCCCGTTTTTAGAAAATAAGAGGAACAAATAAACAAATAAAATAAAATAAATCAAACAAAACAACATTAAATTAAATCACCTAAGACCTAACAAAACAAGAAACCGTTTAGAAGCTGTCTAAAAGAGGCCAACAGTCCTCCAAAGACAAATTTATTATAAGTACATGTGAACATTATTGTATATTTATTAAAAAAAACAATTGCGTGATATTTTGACCCAAATTGGAAGTATTCCAGGACGTTTGATCACCCTGCATTATATCTTGTATAAGATAAAAATATTGTTTAATATAGGTAAATGGCATTTGGGTCATTGGAAAGCAGCTTACACACCTACAAAACGTGGTTTTGATACTTACTTAGGACACTGGACTGGTTTTCATGATTACTATGATCATACAACTATGATAGATGATACATGGGGTTTGGATATGCGCAGAGGGTTGAATGAAGCTTATGATTTACATGGAAAATATTCTACAGATATTTACACTGAGGTTTCTTAAATGTTTAATTTTTATTTATTTTAAAACTTTTTGCACCAAGGGCTGTTTACTGTAAATTTTTCCCGATAGTGCATATTTTATTATATAACTTAAAAAAAGAAGAAACTTTATTATTTTTACAAAGTTGAAAAAAACTTTACACATCTAATTTAAAATAAAATTCATTCTGTAATACTTCTTCTTCAAATTAATTTATTTTAAATAACAAAATCTGCGATCGATATTTGCTCAAATTTTTTTTTAAATATCGCATGTGATTAAAAAATATTTCGGACAAAAATGTCTTATTTTTTTACGTAGAAACATAAGTTCTTATTTCAAAGTTACTTATAAAAACACAAGTACTACAAATTAAAAATATCATGATATTACTCTAATTAAACTGAATCATTCATTCACCTAGTGATAATATTACAATTAACACAGAAAACAGAAAATTACACAACTGAACTAACCATAGAAATAAACAAATATATCACCACCCAACACTAAAAAATAAAAAAAAAACAATTCGTAGGTTGAGAGATAATAATAACATGTAAATAAGTAGGTACTGCCAAAAATAACTATTGTATTAGTAATTTGTGAGGTTTTCATTTTTATTTAGGAAGCAGTAAGAATTATAAACGAACATAACACAACTAGACCGCTGTTTTTGTATCTGTCTCATACTGCAGTTCACACATCGAATGATTATAATCCATTGCCAGCTCCTGATGAAGAAGTGGACAAATTTAGTTACATTAAATCCTACAAACGTCGTCGGTATGCTGCTGTACTTTCACGTTTAGACAAATCTGTGGGCGATGTTGTTAAAGCACTAAAAGAGAAAAGTTAGTTTAAAGCATAGGTGAACGGCGGGTAATATGGCACACTCAGAAAAATCTAATTAATAAAGCTTTTAAGTCGAGTGCGCCACATAAACCGAACTAGAGGATAATGTAGCGCCAACTAGCGTTTCCCAATAATAATTAATGTACAATAAAAATATTAACAAAATTGTATTTATTATATTTATTGTAAATATTCAAACAACTGGTAAAAATTAAAAATTGTATTCATATTTTATTTCCTATTTAATAATATTCTTTAGGTATGCCATATTACCCGACTTTCTCTTAATATCAGTTCACGGTTAAATATTTGGGATTAATTATTATCATCTGTCATCTGTCTCATTTAACTGACATGAGTCATATAGGTAGTGGTTTCATTTTCGTTCCGGTTAGGCATTTTTAACGGTCTAACTGGTTAATTATTTCTCTATCTATTATTACAATTGCAATTATATAGGATGATTTAAAAAAGCAATGGAACGAGAGCTTTTTACCATTTTGTCTTGAAATATACTATTATATCTTTACATGATATATTTTAGTGAAAATAATAATTAAAGCATATTTTATTTCAGAAATATTAAAAAATACGATAATCGTATTTAGTTCTGATAATGGAGGAGCATCACGTGGTTTTAAAAAAAACTATGCATCGAATTGGCCTTTACTAGGAATGAAAAATACACTCTGGGAGGGTGGAATAAGAGCGGTTGGAGTTTTATGGGCTCCAGGAATAGAAAGGCGAGTTTCGAATCAGTTATTCCATATCAGTGATTGGTTACCGACTTTATACGCAGCAGCTGGTGGTAATCCAACAGATTTAGGTGGTATAGATGGTATAAATATGTGGAATTCATTGCTATCCGATTCACCGTCTCCTCGTAATGTTGTTCTTCATAATATTGATGATATAGATAAAATAGCTGCAGTTACTAAAGGAACCTATAAATTGGTCATAGGTAATTCCCTTCAAGGAAATGATTGGTAAGTGTGCTTGCAGATTATTTAAGGGGGCACGTTCACCTGAACGCATCAAAAATTAACGTTTTTTTATGAATTTTTTAAGGCATACAATGTTAACAATTAAATCAAATGAAAATGGTACCTACTTATGTTATTTATTGATAATTTTAGTTAGAACAATTTAAAAATATATTTTTTATAAAAAATAAATAATGACATTATTAAAGATTCTGTTTAAAAAACGGTGCCTCACTGTCTGCATGATAACTCCTCTTTCGAGTAATTAAAAAAAAAATATGACAATTTGAATTTAAATTTTACTTTTACGTGCAAAACTTTGGGTTTTTATTGTTAATAAAAGTTTGTTGAAAAAAAATATTTAAAAATGGCTCAACAGACGATAGTCAAAAGTATTATGTTTAAAAAATATAAACCTATTAAAAAATATTGAAAATTGTTTGAGTTATCATGTAGACAGTAATCGAAAAACAGTTTTGAGAAAAACGCTTTTGAATTTTCGAAGCGTTATGAAGACAATTTGTAGAATAATTTTTTTTAAGTAAACTTATCGTCAATCCCATTCCAGCTTGATATTGTATCCCTTCCTCTACTTGTATTTAATTGTTTTTTATATTTTTCGTTGTTATCTCCTAGTTTTTCGAGCGTGTTAGGTTGCCTGATCCTAGCATGTTTTAGTTGATTCACGTGAGTCAGTTGGCTAACATTTATTGGTATAACTTAAAAATGGAATGGAATTTTTCAATATAAATTTTTAAAATATTTGTAAAAGTACGAGGAAAAATAAACTATAATTTGATTTTTTGATACGTTCAGGTAGATGTGCCCCATTCAGTGAACATTTTCAAATTACATTTTCTATTCCAGGTTTGGACCATCGGGTCGAATTAAGGAATATAAATATGACATAAATGCTATTATAAATTCGAATGCTGGTATATCACTTTCGCAAGAAGGTTTTGAGATTACTAATGAAGATGTGTTAACAACTCGAAATGACGCCATGATTAACTGTGACAATATCGAAACGAAACATCAAGATTCTGACACTTACCTTTTTAATTTGGAAAATGATCCATGCGAACAAAGTAATATTGCACAACAGTAAGTATACGATTATGTACATAGTACATACTGAAAGAAAATACAATTAAATTAATAATTATATTTTAGAAACCCAAAAATAGTTGATGAGTTGTTAAATCTAATAACACAATTTAACAAAACAGTTGTTCCACCTGGAAATTTAAAAGATGATCCTCGTGGTGATCCCATACATTGGCATAATGTTTGGACAAATTTTGGTGATTATTACGAGTTTTAGAACATGCTTAATGTTTTTTAATTGAAATAATAAAAATAAATAAATAATTTTAAATAGTTAAAAAAAATTGTTTCATTTTGAATATTAGTACTGTAAACAATTTCAAAAATATAAAAAAAAACGGTCAAGTGCAAGCTATACTTGCACAATTAATGTTCCGTTTCATCAGCCCCCCTTTTAGATTTACTGAACATGAAGCATTTATTGTTAGAAAGGAAGCAACCATTAGTTGTAACAATGCAAAAAATGTTACATGTCAATTAAACATTGAGCTTTCTTTATTTAATATTGAAGAAGATCCTTGTACATTTCATGATCTAACAAATGAGTAAGCCTTGTTTCACACATACGCGGTTCCATTCGGTTCGGTTCGTTTTCGGTTTCAGCCGAAAACGAATCAAACCCTTTCACACATACACGGTTCTCATACGGTTCATATTAGGTTTTATTTTTTCCGTAAACTCAGTAGTTATCATGGAGAGAAAGCAAGTTGTTGCCATGTTGTTTCTCTATAAAAAAATTTAAAAATGAAGGAGGAATACTAGAATTCATTGCGAGCACCCTCTCATCACTTTACAGCAGGAATTTGGAGTATTCTACACTATTTTCCCGAAGCTAAAGAGCATGAAGACGATCCACATCAACATCTAGAAAACCGTTCATTTTATTAGAAAATCCGCGACAAAACTTAAAAAAAATAACACTCGCTATCAGGTTAAAACCGAAACTGTGAACGCGTTCATTGCTTTGTGTTCCCTGGACACGAATTAAAACCTGATGAAATCTGTCCGTGAGGAGGGAGTATTCAGTTCTGTCCGGTTAATTACCAAAATCCGGAAATATAAGTTATTTTTTTAAATTATAGCCTTTTATTTTGTATATGTTTTTTTCCTCCAGTAATGGACAAAATTAAAACAGTAATGAACACCACAAAATATTTAGTTATTACAGCAATATTAGATAAGGGTAATAGAAAAAAGTATGCATAAAGTATATATGTACCTTTCAGGTTTAATGAATTGTCTACTATCGTAAGATAATATTAAACAATGTGTTCCATTTGAATTTTAAATAAAAATATTACAGGTGTGTACTGGAAGTACGCATATAACAATATTTCAGTAGAAAATTGTTTCTTGTATTGGTTACTGAACACTGAAACACCTGTCGTTGTGTTTATCATCGTAAGTCAGCGTTTTTCAACCTTTTAGTACTTGCGAGCCAATTTTCAATCATAATTCTCATCGCGCCCCCCTTCCCCCACCCTCATACAAAAATTTTCACTGAAAAATAAATCTCAGCTAAATACAAAAAAGTGCTTAGTGTCAATTTCTAATATTAAACCTTCTTTTGAAAAACTTTGCTCTGCAAGACAGGCCCAAGGGAGTCACTAATAATAATCTTTTATTAAATTTAAATTTGATTTAATTTTAAGTTAATTATTAAATACATTATGCAGTACTAATACAATCCTATTTATAAGTGTATTATATCAGTGTAAATGTAAACGTGTATTTTATTTTTTATTATGTCAGAATGTATTTTATTGCTTTTCTTTCAGTAAATTAAATACATTTTTTAATAATAAGTTTTCTCATTTTTTCTTGTTATGCTCGCGCCCCTCTTTCAGTTTTATCACGCCCCCCTAGGGAGGCGCGCCCCACAGATTGAGAATCGCTGTCGTAAGTCATAGTTTAAATAATAAAATAATGCAAATGAACTGTATACTATGGAAATTCGCGATTGTGTCGATTTTTTTATAAAGTTGTGACTATTTTAGAAAAAAAAAATGTAATCGTATTGTATTGACCTGAATACATAACTGGTATGTAATTTTTATCTGAATTGATTCGATTGTTATTTACATATTTATGTCTTATTAATAAAAATGGCTATTGTTATTGTAAAGTCTTGGTAACTGTTGCTGATTAGAAATATTTTTAATAGATAAATGTATAACAATGTTGTTTTTGATATTCCAATTGTTAGTATTTATGACAACTAGTGCTGTTAGTTTTGAAAGACCTAATATTGTTTTTATATTGGCTGATGATTTGGTAAGTAACTTTTATATTCTGAAATATTTCTGATAAAGAAAAAATAGTATACACAGTCATGTGTTGAAAATATTATTGCTTGAGGAAGTTGATTGAAAGCTTATAGTCTATTTCATTTAACCCTTAGCTGCCACTGTGGGATACCAGGTGCCCCACATTTTTTCAACTTCAATGTAAGCTGTTTAAATTTTACAGGGTTTCCAATTTTTTAAATATATTTAATGTTATATATTCTATTAAATAACCGATTGGAGTGCATTCCGTATCGTTCGAAGATGATTTTTGAATTTGATTGAATTAAAATACTCAATAGCTTACGAGTAGTTAGCATTTTAGTGTCTGGAGTACGAGATGACCCCAGTGTGGCAGGTATGTTATTCTCATATATGTAATACTTCTATATTGCCAATCAGGGTCGGGAAAAAGGATAAGTCTGTACGACGTGGACATATATTGTTGTCTCGCTATTTTCAAGTCAAATGGTCGCTAGTGCGCATGTGCAATCAGTTTCAAACTGACATATTCGATTTAAAATGTTTTAATTGGCCAAGGCCTCCTTTAAATATGATTCTGCGCCTGCGCAATGGAATCCATTTGACTTGATTTGCATCGACTATCTCACTTCAACTTATCAAGTCCCACTTATAGCGATTGGCAATATAGGAGTATTACATATATGGTTATTCTGAAGAAGTGGAGCAGCTAAGGGTTAAGTTTACAATTGTTGCCGGGTGATTTGACGATTCGTACCGTCAAATCACTTGGCAACCACTGCAAACTTAAATGAAATAGAGCAGCGGTTCTTAAACTTATGTGGTCTAGGGACCCTCTTTTGAACAATTATTTTTCAGGGACCCCCCGTGACAGAAAAACAAAGAAAGTCGATAGTAATTAATCACTGGTAAATCGAAATGTAAAAGTACTTTAATTTTTCCCAAACCTGTTTAACAGACCCCCTCGTCTAGGTTATTATAATTTTGTACCAATGTCCTTATATGGATTTTTATGTACTATGGGGGTTTAAAAAAAATTAATTGTTTCTAACGTTTAATCGTTTTGTTTTTATGTTCTCTATGGTAATTCGAGCTTATTATTGCACTTTCCCTTAATAAATTCGATTTGAATGAAAAATTATATGTGAAATATAAAAAAATAAAAATGTAAATTATTGTTTCTATAGTTAGTTCAGATTTTAATTCGATTTTTTTTAAATTAAGTTGTTATTTTATGACAAATTGATGTTTGATACCTGAAATATTACTCAAAAATTTTGTGATTTCGATTTGGTTAAAAGTACGTTTATTAAATAGAAAATGTTGTGAAAAGTTGAAATTTTCAAACCGCAAGTCTGTATCTTTAACCGTTCTTGAGATATGGCCTCTCAAAGTTTTAGTTTTTTCAAAATTTTGAAGAAAAATGGCTGTAACTTTTGAATGTGTTGTTGGAATTAATTTTTGTTCACGAATTTGAAATCAGTGCGCTAAAATCTATATAATGACATGTATGATACTTTGAAATTCGAAAAAAAAAATTTTTGTGAAAAATCGACATTTTTTAAGAATACCCCTTGGAAAAATTTCGATTTTTGGTAAATTTTGTTTTGTCGAATTTCAAAGTATTATACATGTTATTATATAGATTTTGGCACGCTGATTTCAAATTCGTCGACAAAAATCAAATCCGACCACACGTTCAAAAGTTACAACCATTTTTCTCAAAAATTTTGAAAAAAATAAAACTTTGAGAGGCTATAACCTGAGAACGGTTTGAGATACAGACATGTGGTTTGAAAATTGCAACTTCTCATGTCATTTTCTATACAATAAACATACTTTTAACCAAATCGAAAACATAAAATTTTCCAGTCATATTTCATGGTTAAAATTTGGTAAATAAAAATGTAAAATCACTTTAATTTATGCCAAACATGTTTCACGGACCCCAGTAAAAGTTCCGCGGACCCCCAGGGGTTCGGGGACCCTACTTAAAGAACCTCTGAAATAGACTATAGGCCCCCTAGATGGGCGCTATGAAAAATTAAAGTAAGCGATTCAATAACCATTACTAGCTGTTTAAAATTTATTTATTAAAAAATAAGTATTTGTCAATGAAAATTTATATAAAAATGATATTTTTCATTTGATTATTTTTTCGATGATTATTTAATAAATAGTTAAATTAATAATCAAAGTATCCAATTATAAAATTTTAATTATTTAAAAAGAGGGCAGAGGAAATTTTTGAAAACAGTTTCACTGAATCTCATTAGAAATCTCAGTAGTATGGTACTAAATCCTTTATACATTATATCATTATGGCCTAAATAATTTATTTTAGGGTTGGAATGATTTAGGTTTTCATGGATCAAACGAAATACCAACACCAAATATTGATGCACTTGCTTATACAGGGATAATATTAAACAAATATTATGCTCTACCTTTATGTACACCATCTAGAGCTGCGTTAATGACAGGAAAACATGCAATACATACAGGAATGCAACATAGAACTTTGTATGGTGCAGAACCCAGAGGCCTTCCTTTAACAGAGAAACTATTACCTGAGTGGTTTCGTGAATTAGGATATAAGACTCATATAGTTGGTTTGTTATTATGTTTTTACATTTACAATTTATTTAATAAAAGGATATATTTAATTGCACTATATAACTTTGTACATCGAACATAAATTTTAATACTTTTTTTTAATGCATAAGGCGAATTTTTAATCGTTTTAAAATATAAAAAAATCATATTAAAAAAAATATCAAATCTATTGGGTCGAAAAGAGATTGGTTAGTTTTTAGATTAGGCTAAAATATAGCAAATCATAAAAATCACATTAATAATATCAAATCTATTGGGGTAAAAGGAGTTTGCTTAGTATTTAGATTAGGCTAAAATATAGAAAATTACAAAAATTATAATAAATACATCAAAAATATGTAATTTTTAAATCTGACAAGTCCAAATTGAGGTCAAGTGCGAAGTATTTATTTTTAGTAGAAACTATTTATTTAAAGTGATTTAATTTGTATTAAAAAAAAGTGCATTTAACTGCTTATTTTTGATGCAAAAGGTAAATGGCACTTGGGTAATTGGAAGAAAGTTTACACACCGATGCACCGAGGCTTTGATTCGCATTTAGGATTTTGGACAGGGCATCAGGATTATAATGATCATACAGCTGAAGAATTTGGCTCTTGGGGATTAGATATGAGGAGAGGAATGGACGTCGCTTATGATTTACATGGGAAATATTCAACAGATGTATTTACTAATGTAATGTATCGGTGGCATTTAAAAATAATAATCTAGTTAGTTTTGTATTATCTATAGAGCAGGTGTCGGAAAACTGCGGCTCACGAGCCACGTGCGAACCGTTTTTTCTTTATTTAGGATATAGTTTATTATAAATTTAATTTTTTACCTTATTTGTTAAATATATTTATAGCTTTTGTGACGGACAGATTTGGCTCCTAGGCCTGCCATACACGTAGCGGTATACCGGAGAGGTGTGCTTGTACAGTTGACCTGCACAAGTAAACTGGAGCGTGAGTGGTACTTCTGTCGATGAAATTGTACAGGTGGCCAGAACTGAACAGGCGAGCCAGGAAGAATCGAAAAACAATTCTTTCTACCTGCGCAGTTGATATAACTGCGCGTCTGTGGGGCTTTCCCAACAACACCTGCACAGTAATAAATTGACGTGAGTGTAACGATTCATTCTCAACAACCAATCGTGTCACCTCATCGTGTGAATGCCATGAGCTTAATTGATGGTCAAACCGTTACGTGTGTGAGCTCGTCGACTGTACAAGTTTACCTGTGCAAGCAAACTGTAAACTGCAAACCGCAACGTGTATGGTTGGCCTTAAGTTTGCTGACCCCTGATCTAAGGTTTTGTTTTGTAAAGTTTTTAGTATGTTGTAAGAACGACTTTGCAAACAAATTAATTAAATAAGTTTTGGTTTCATTAATCTTCCTATTCAAAATATTTAATTTTAGGAAGCTGTGCGTCTTATCAATGTACATAATACATCCAAGCCCTTATTTTTGTATCTCGCTCATGCAGCTGTTCACAGTGGAAATCCATACAATTTCCTACCTGCACCTGACAATGATGTAGAAAAATTTGCATACATAAAAAACTACAAACGGCGTCGTTTTGCAGCAATTTTATCACATCTTGATGAATCAGTGGGAAAAGTTGTAGAATCATTGAAAAATCGCGGTAGTTGAAGTTTATTGGTATTATAAATAAGTAAATATAATAAGTTGTTTAATTTATATTTATTTCAGGAATATTAAATAACACCATAATCGTATTCAGTTCTGACAACGGAGGAGCAGCAGCTGATTTTAATAATAATGCAGCTTCGAATTGGCCATTACGTGGTGTAAAGAACACTTTGTGGGAAGGTGGAGTAAGAGTGGCTGGTGTTTTGTGGGCACCAGGAATTAAAAGACGTGTCTCAAAACAATTACTCGATATCAGTGATTGGTTACCAACTTTATACTCTGCGGCTGGTGGTAATGTTTCTAAATTAGGTGATATTGATGGTGTGGATATGTGGGATTCGTTAATCAATGATAATCCATCTCTTCGTGATACCGTTTTACATAATATCGATGACTCATTCCCAGTAGCTGCTGTATCTAAAGGAGATTATAAGTTGATACAAGGATATACATATTATGGACAATGGGATGGATGGTATGAGCAATACGTTTTTTGAAAACAATAAAAAAATATAATTTTTCATAGGTATGGTCCATCAGGGCGCGACGAAAATTATACATATGACATAAAATCAGTTTTAAATTCGCAAGCAGGAAAATCACTTAAAGAAAGTGGATTTAATTTGACAGAGAACGAAGCTTTAATCACTCGTAACAAATCCATAATAAGCTGCAATACGGTACAAAATATTACATGTCAGCCAAATATTTCACCCTGTTTATTTAATACTGAAGAAGATCCTTGCGAACGACAAAATTTAGCTAATGAGTAAGAAAAAATAATTTTTTGTTCGTTGCGTATTATATTATAATAATATTTGATGATGTATTACTTAATGGTGGTTTTTAGATATCCTGAAATAGTAAAAAAGTTGGCAGATATTTTGATAGACTTTAACAAAACTGCAATTCCTCCTAGTAATTTAGAATTTGATCCACGAGGCGATCCCAAATATTGGAATTACACTTGGGCAAATTTTGGAGATTATTTAGAAAACAATGAAGAATATGATTATGATGAAACAGTACGTAATTAGTTTACATGAAACATTTATTGTTCACTTATTGTATTAGTACAATTCTTTTTCACATATAAAATATACAGTAACAGTGCAAGGGCAGTCATTTAAAAGGCCAGTACTTGTCATCGAACCACAATCTTCATTTTTGGAATTATCAGGTTGACCAGGTCCCCATTTCATATAACCCGTATTATTTAATGGTCCACCTATAAAAAATATTATGACATTAAATGTGTAATGTAATTTGTAAATTATAAAAGTTTTTAAAAAGTAAAAAAAGTAGTGGCAGCGTTCATAGATTAAAACGATTCAATTTTTGTTTCAATGCCCGAGTATTATACTAAATTCATCATGCATCTACTTATAAAAACATTGAACTGGATTTAGTTGTTTTAGTCTTTAATCGATTTAATCAATAGTATGCTCATGTATTTCCCTTCTTCTACGATATCATGAAATCCTGATAAAATATATGTTGGTTTAGGATTGACGGATTTTGTATTTTCTTCAAGTATTTTAACAAAAAGGTTGGCTTCTTCTTGCGAGTTTGCGACTGACAGATGCGCGTCTTCGTTTTCACAAATCACACTTGCTGTGTGCCAATCAAGAGGTTGATGAAATTTATAGAAACCAAATCCTGGATATAGGGTGTAATCCCCACGGAATTCAGATTTGTAATAATTTTAACTAAAATATATCATAATGTAAAATCGAAAATATAAATTATCTTTATTATATCATTGAGTAAAAGATAACCATATATGTATAATGTATACATATATTGTTATTTAATCAATGATTATATGAACAAAAAATATTACATTATGAAACTGGGGAAGACAATCAAACACTTTTTGTATTTAGAGATAAAGAAGGAAAAATTACATTTTCTATACTTCTTTAAATCAATATTTCGAAATATAAATTGGTACAATTAATATTTGGAATTCTAGATTTTTTTTATGGACCACTTAGATATTTTATTATTAGTGCATATTTATTAAATTTAATAAAAGCTTGATTTTTTTAAAATTCATTTTTAAACAGTGTGTTTGCATAAAAGTATTTTTATATAAATAAATTTATATATAAATGCAATTATAAAGCTATACTAGATTGATTGTACGTGTAAATATGTACTTCAAATGATATTAAGTTGCATATATTATGGATTACGTATGTTTATTTATTTAAAATTGATAATACGACTGAACATTTAAAAAACTGAAGATATAAATAATAACACGTTTACCTGTTATTGACATAACAACTTCGAACCCATGATTATTATGCGTTTGTTGTACATCAACAATATAGTCCATGTAATTTGATTGTTTGCTATGGAATGTGACCTAATAATGAATAAATTAATTAGTATATACTTACAATGTACAATCTACATCCTTCTTTTTTATTTTGATAAAAATTACATTACCGAAAAATAATAAATGATTATAAAATATATATTTAATATGCATACATCTTACATTGTTTTGTAGTTTTCCGCATACATTTTTTGCAGTATCAATAGAAATCTTATAGGTATAATCAGTGATGATTCTTTGACAGTTACCATCACATTTACCAGTAATTAAATATGCAATGACATAAACTAAAGACAATTTTGTTTGGTGTTTCATTGTGTTTTCATTCGAAGTCAATTTTTATAAATGTACTGTATAGGAATATAAAAATTTATTAAATTAGAGCTATTTAATTTTTCGGGATATTATAATCAGTATTAATATGATTTCCTATAAAAATAAATATTGGCATCAGTTTCCGGTTTTAATGATAAACATTTATTTTAACCAGTAACAAGTTTGGAGTTTTAAATCAAATATTACATGAAATTCAGTTGCTTTATTAAAAAAAATTATTTATGTACAAACGGTTTTTATATAGTATGCATATAATCATATACAATAATATACATACATACAATTATCAGAACACTTTGTTGTATAAAAACAAATATATATTATACTAGCTGACCCGACAGACGTTGTCCTGTCTTAACTATGAATATTGAATTCGTTTACTACAAAAAAAATGAAAGCGTCAGTCAAAAACTATAAGCGTTAGAAGTGAAACTTTTTTTTTATTACGGAATGCAAAAACTGTCAAAGAGGAAATAGACAGAAAATTTACTCACAACCAAAACAGAAATTATTTGTAATATTAATTAAACACCACAAAATAAGACAAACACTACAGTATAGTTGCCTATAATTATACCCAAAATCCAAGAATGCATATGAAAATCACCGCGGAAGCTTTAAAATTATACCCAGAAGCGTAGATGCATACGAAAATTTACTCTAGCCATAGGAGGCTTTACAGCCCCCCACCACCTCCCCGTAAAAAAGTGGGAACTCTCTTTAAAAAAGGGGGGGTCGCCCCCCCCCATTTCCCAAAGGAGGCTTTACAGTCCCCCACCACCATCACCGTAAAAAAGTGAGAACTCTATTTAAAAAAAAGGGGGTGAAAAAAGGGGGGGGGGGGCAACCCCCCCCACTTTTCCCATAGGAAGCTTTACAGCCCCCCCCCACCACCACCACCACCGTAAAAAATGGGAACTCTCTTTAAAAAAGGGGGGGGTAGCCCCCATTTCCCATAGGAGGCATCCTATGTTTCAAGTTGGATCAAACTGCACACGGTGTACAAATTTGATTAAAATCGGTTAAGTAGTTTAGGAGTCCATAGCGGAGGAACATGTGACACGTAATTTATATATATTAAGATTATAATTTATTGGGTTGTCGGAAATGTCATGATGTATTTTAGGCTTGTTTTTCAAAGTTATTTATATATGAAAAGAACAGAGATCAGTCATTGGCATATTGTTCGTTTTTTTTTCGATAACCTGTTGCCATTTTTCAGTGATCTTAATAATTATTAGTTCATAGAAGGAGCTATCGACGAAAAAAAAACAAGGTGCTGATTTACAGCCTCATTGGAATGAGGCTGTAAATCAAGCAAGTCGTTTTGAAGAGCGCGAAACAACTGAAAGTTGACGTAATAAGGCCAGGCGAGTATGATGGGTATGACAACATATCCCATCCAAACTCTAACAATTTTTGACGGATAATCAAATTGTTTTTTGGTTTTCTTTATGATAAACGAGCTCTGGACGTTTCTGAATGATGGATTTGTCTAAACTATCTAATTGTCAACAGTTTTAGTGTTATTGAAAACCACATCCTGTAAAGTAAAACAATAGAAATTTAGAATTGTAGCTTAAATGTGTTAATCGATAAGAAAATGACATATTTAGATTTTATAACTATTCAAGGTTGCTTGAATTGTTTATGTTATCAAATATTATTGTTTCCTGTGATATAATTAAAATTATTGATTAATAGTGGGTTATTTTTTCGTTAAAAAATTATTTCACTATACGTACAAATGCCAGAATAAATCTTTTTTATCTGCAACAATGTCAATACTATTTAAAAAAAAGTGTAAGCTATACTTGCACAATTAATGTTTCGTGCCTTCAGCCCCCCACTTAAATTATTGATAATTTTGAAAAACGTAAAAAACAATAAAATGTTTCTTACATATTATCGTGAGTAATATTTTTGTAAAAAAAACTTTTCCTCGAAAAGTTATATAGAAATAATCAATTAAATTGTTTATAACAATTGGTCGCACTAGAGTTTTTCAACTCTGATAATTTTGGTTCAATCTACATCAAAATGTTCCTGATTTTTTTTTTAAATTATTTTGAACGATCTAAAAAAATTAAACTTTTATCTCGAAGAATGTTTTAAAAATTCATAAAATATACATGCTCTTAGTTTCCCAATTTACCCCTTCAAATTATACTTCAAAGTTATACTTCAGGCTTTTAACTAGACAAAATTTTTACGTCGAATAATTTCAGAGAAAATCTCCTATGATGGAAGGACGGACAGCGAAGTGAATTCATGTGTTCCGTTTTTCATGGAACACTAAAAAAAATTAACAGCGTTTTCACGGAAATAGGGACTGGCGAAACAGGCCTAGCCTAGGGGCGCAGAATAAGAAAATCTTCATAAATAGGGAATAAAAATGCCAAATATGCAGTTAATGTTATAAAATATAACATTTTTTAAATAAATTATTTTTAAAAATGTCTTCGATTAATTTACTTCGTTGCGCATCCACCTAATTGTAAAAATATGTAAAAAATCGGCATTTTTTTTATTTAACACTAAATATTTAACTGCATAAAAAATAATTTTAACTGCCCTGCCCCCACTCTGAATAGTTTCGTTCAATATTGTGTAACCGGTTTAAGATATATGAGTCAGTAGTGGCATTTACCTTACAATACTATAGTTTTTTAAACGTATATAATTCACATTGCAAAAATGAAGTTAATTATTTGTTCAATTATATTATTTGTATTGTTTATTTCTCAGACGATAGCAGATAATAAACAATATGATGAAAACCCAAAATTTATATTTAAATTTTCGACCGAAAAATCAAACTGCAGTCATTGGAAAACAACGGTAAGGATATTTTTTTAAAGTTACTCAATGCTTATGATTTTGTTGTTATTATATTAAATTTCGCGAATGATTTTATGTTTTGTATTTATATAATTTGAAAATAATTATAAGTATTAATATTTTAGGTTTCGATTCAAAGTTCAGAAATAACTTTGTCGAAGAAAAATGTTGACATAGAACAAATAACAGAAAATGACGGAATAACTTTTGTTATGACTGTAGCAGGTATGTAAAAATTATATAACAGTTAAAAAATTGAATGGAAACAAAGGAAATTCAAATAATTTTAAAGAAAAATAATCGTTTTCTCAGCATATTTTTTATATGAAAAAAAAAAAAATTAATTTAATTTTTTACATTTTCTAAAAGTTTATAACAATTGTCATTTATGTAAATTTATTTTAAGATTTTGACATGTGTCCTTCATGGGTGTCACTTCACCAAGATTATACATTTTACCAGGGATTTGGATATTATAAGTTTCATCAGCCACCAAAAACATGGCTGCAGGCGAAACGTATTTGCGAATCTGAAGAAGCTCATCTCGCGGTTATAAATTCTCAAGATGAAGCTGATCTTCTTATATCCATAAGTAAATCCTTTAATTTAACCGATCCTGAACAATTTTGTGTTGGCTTTTCTGATCGAGCTGAGGAAGGAAAATTTGTTACCGTTTTAGGTGAGTATGTAAAAACAATGAGTCTTTTTGAAATTAGAGCGGCTCATTTTTAGTTTACAAATAAAGTATTTTCTATTTAATCAACGAAGTATGGTGTAGATCAGTGTTTCCCAACCTTTTTTGTGTTATGCCCAACCTAAGCCTTTCTAAAATTCTTATATCCCCCCTCCAACATATACACAAATTTTAATATTCAAAAATTGAAATGTTCACTAAAAAATGCTTGAATTATAGGTTTTAGGAAGAAATCACTAAGAAATTATTGAGCATATACACAGTAAGTAAATTTTCGAATTGCCCCTCTGTGAGGCGTGGGCCCCACGTTGGAAAACACTGGTGTAGATCGTAACTTGCTGATCAAATCTTTCCATCTTTGGAACTTTTGATCTGCAAGTTGCTAGTTACATTACAGTTTTAGCCAATTTGACTGTACCCTAATTTTCATTGATTTTTGCGAGTTTTTTTGTAAAATTGTTTAATATTTTTTTCTTGACAGTTTTATTTTATATTTAGTAATATCCCGAGTGTTTTTTTAAAGACTTTCCAGTGGAATATTTTCAAACAAATGTTTCATGATTTTGAGGGGGCTAAATATTGACATTAAGGGTTTACCTTGAAAAGGTCGCCATGATGGATTTTCAGGTTCAACTTATCTTTTTCAAATCTCAACCTATATTTTTTGTTACAGATTCGTAATTAACGGGGAAAAATAAGTAACTTTTGTTTGAAACATTTTTTCTAAAAATGATATGGGGCAAAACAAAGAGTAATATCTGGATTTTCAATAATTCGACAAAAAGTGTTTACATTTAGGCAAGAATTATCAGTGATTTTTTTTATTGGTAATTCATTTTTTCTTAAAAAATTCAAATACATTTCTTTATAAAAAGTTTCATTTTTTAAAAAATAATTTTGAAATAATTTTTTTCTGAAAATCCTTGTCCAAATCTTAGCACTTTTTTCATCTTATGATTTTTCTTATTAATTTATAGTTTTTGAGTAAATAATTATTGAATATTCAAAAATGTCTATTGTATTGCTCCATATAAAAAATAGATATTTTTTAAAAAAATTAGTCAAGAAAAAGTTGCTTATTATTCCTCGCAAATTACGAATCTACAAAAATATGGATTTACATTTAAAAAAGAAAAGTTGAACCTGAAAACCCATTATGGTGACTTTTTCAAGGTCAACCCATTTCGTCAATATTAAGCCCCCTCAAAACCATAAAGTTTTTGTCATGTAAATTTTCTCTTAAAATTCTTCATTTTGGAAATAATCTGCTAGAAAGTCCTTAATAAACACCCGGTATATGCAGCCAATTTTAGAATTGTATGTATTATGGGAATAATAATAATCTATTCTTTTAGGAAATACTCTTCATGAAACTGGTTTTGCTAAGTGGGCACCAAATCAACCAGATGATTCTAATGGTGAAGACTGCGGAAGTTTAAGAGTTGATGGATATCTAAACGATTACAATTGTGACAAGTTACTTGATTTTATGTGTGAGAAGGAGCTTAATTACTAAATAATGTACCGTTACAATAAATAAAAAAGTATTATTTTATGTTTTCTACAGTACTGACTAGCCCGTCCACATTTTTTTTATCGTTTATGAAATTTATATAATTTATACAAAATCTAATTCCATTTGTTAATTTGGAATAATTATGTACCCCCTCAGGCTAAAGAATATTTTGCCTAAAATTCTTTATAATATTTAAAATATATCAAAATAAAAATAAAATTTAACATCCTTTCCCCCTTTGGTGGTGAATTTTGGAAAATGCGTATTAGTGTGTGCTTATGTTATAAAAGGAACGCAACTCTCAAAGTTTAAATTTCTGGGTCAATTTTTTTGGGCTTTATAAGCGTTGAAGATAATAATAATTGCATATAACAATTAATTAAAATATCGATTAAAAATAATTTGATATACATAAATAACAAAAATTATAATTTAGTCTTTAATATCCGCTTTGGTATCGGCCTATAAAGTCTATAAAGTCTATTTTAGTTAAAATATTATTTAATTAATTTAAACATGCAGATTTATTGCTCATAAAATAAAATACGAGATAATTAGTACATGTGTACAATCATATGCACAGAAAAAAATGTTTAAGTAATCTTTGAACGTGACCTACTAATCTTTTATATCAATTATATTTATTTTTAGATATTATATTTTTACATCAAAATACAAAAATAATTAGTAATATTCATTTATAATATTCCACACGTGTTTATGAGTTAGGTTTTAATTAAAGTTAATACTATATACTTATTTATACTTAATTTTAAAATGCACAGTTATCAATTTTTTATTCTTGGGTTTGTGTGTATTATATTAACATTTACAGGCAAGTATTAAAAAATTATTTGAAAATTATTGTTCATTGAATTTATGTAAATCACGGAAAAATCTCTATTTTGTGGACTAAATAATTATCTATAATAATCCAAAGTTACTTAAAATACAAATTGTATTTTTTTTGCATAAATCAATTTTTCTCGAACGTTTCCGTATCCATACCTCATATATTTATGGATTTTATTATTGGGGGGGGGGGGGGTAGTGTAAAATAATTTTGTCAAGGGCCCCCTTCTGAAGAATTGTCTGGGGCCCCCATTTCTATAGTTACGCCACTGATTAAATGTATTAAGTTTAACCCTTTATGAACCGATTTATCTAATAATTTTCGTTGTATGAATAAACACTTTTTTGTTTTGCTCTGGGGACTAGCCTATATAGCCAAAAATGTACCTACGTTTAAAACTACCCAACTACAAAAAGTACTGAATTTTATAAATCAAGGTTTTTACGATACCTACTTATTTGTTTTAATTAAAGAATCTAACGCATTTCCTTCTGCACCACCAAATACTTCTAACGGATATAAACATTACCCTGACCATGGACTCTACAAGTTTCACAAGGAAGTAGCTGAATGGCAAGACGCGAAACAAGTTTGTGAATCAGAAGGAGCTCATCTAGCAGTTGTCAATTCGCAAGCTGAAGCTGATTTTCTTTTATCAGTAAGCAATGCAAATTATTGCTTCGAAGAATTTTGGGTGGGGTTTTCTGACATTGAAACAGAAGGAAAATATATTACGGTTTTAGGTAAGTTAATAATCTTTAATGGATGACTTTTGACTAACTATTTCTTGATTTTGATATTTTAGGAAATACCATAAGTGATGCTGGGTATTCGAAATTTAAGAAAGATGATGTAGACGGTAAAGATTGTGGACGTTTGAGACAAGACGGGTTATTGGACGTTTCTTTCTGTTATAGAACATATAAATATATTTGTGAAAAATAATAGATTTCTAAAATATATGTATAATGTATACATATTTAAATTCAATAAATATTTAATAAATAAAATCGCTCAATATTAATGACATTTTATTTAATTGTCCGAAATACATATAATAAAGAAAGAAAAATATTAAAGTTAAATCGCCACTAAATACAAAAGAATTACTAGAAAATGAAGTACACACTATTCTCACATAACCACATTTCTAAGAAATTCGAAAATAAAAATTTAAATCCCCTTATGTTTATGTTTTATGTTAATAACCTCAGTGTCTCCTCGCATTATTTCTATAATCCCGGTCACCCTGCTATGATTTGCCCATCAGCAACCTCTTAATCCCTGTGCTCCTTAACACACATCTATACCCACATACACACACAGAACACACACTACAAATAAAATGCAACCCCGAAGGAGCTGCATGTCTGAAAAGGCTAAGCTAGCAGACATAAATACATGAAGAAGAAGAAGAAATAATAACAACTTAATTGTGTAAATGTTAGAAATTTTATAAAATAAAGATAAATGCGAGCTTTCTTTTCACAGAGTTCATTTATTATTATAATTATAATTTTTAACTAGCATAATTCAAATAAAATCTAAATTAACATAATAGTGCGAGCTTTCGATTCACAGACTTCTGTGAATTAGCTATTTGTTGTATTTTTTAAAATATTTTTCATCGTCAATGTTCATTTAGATATAACATTTTTATTTTAGGTCAGGTAAGGTTATCATATCGTATATTGATACTAAAAAAACTATTGAATATTTTTTAAATTAAGTATTTAAAACTCTTTTTCGCATATAAAAGTACTTGGGATATGACACCAGAAATCATTGAGACCTCCATCGTTAACTAAAGATCCGCAATTTTCATTTCCTTTTGAGTTATCAGGTTGATTTGGGGACCATTTCAAATATCCACTTTTCTTTAATAAATCACCTAGAAAAAAAAACAAAACATTATTACATACTCACTTTTACAGGCTGGGGCATTTAGTGTTATAGATTTTTATCTCAAATAAATATTTAAAGCAAAAAATGTTTGGTTTAAGGGGGTAATCGAATAATAATAATTATTCAATAAAATTTTAAGGCCAACATCATTTTGAACCTATATTTCTTATTTAATAATCTTATGTTATGTGAAAAAACACGAATTTTTCATTGAAAACTTAAAAAAAATGAAATGCTAATAAAATTCTAGAATAATTCTACAAGTTTTATTATAACAAAATAAACATTTTTTATGTTTCATATATTTTTCTAGAGTCGATGACTTATGAGTAAAAAATTCTAGAATGTTCAAAATTTCGAAATTATACCAAAATAATATTTTATCAAGCTCGGCGAGTTGGATATCAAATGAAAGCAGATGATTCAACGAATATGTTGTAAGCATTTTGTAATTATTAAAATCTTTGTTTAACGCATTCAAACAAAAATCGTAAAAATATTTTATTCCTTACCCAAAACTTACCATATGTCTGAAAGTAATAATGAAAAAAATTTAAAACTAAAATTAGTAGCACTCACCGCACTTATGTATCTTTCAAAAGTAATTCAAAATTTAGTAATAAATGTAAGACAATGTGCTTTTACTTTTTCAATATTTTTTAATCTGCTACGAAATTATTTAATAGAACTATTAATTTACCTAAAATAGTAACATATTCTCCTTCTACAGCTAAATCATTAAAACCAATAAGTGTGAGGTGAGGATATTCAACTGAAACTTTGGGATATGATTTGAATATGCCTATTAACAAGTTGGCTTCTTCTTGGGAATTTATTACAGCTAAATGTGCTCCTTCTAATTCACAAATATACTTAGCACTGTGCCAAGGTGCTGGGTGTATGTGAAACTTGTAGTAACCAAATTCCGGATAGAAAGTGTAGTCGTCTCGAAATTTTTCAGGTGTTCTGGTTTTTTCTATATGTTTTATTACGTCTGAAACACATATATTTATACTGAGTAAAGTTTAATATTTCTTTTTTTTATATTTGATAATTTTATTTAAAAATAAATGTTGCAAATACCTTGAAAAGTTTTCATGAAATCTTTAAGTGATATTTCTTGCTCAATGCCCACATTGTTTTTCATCTGAAATATGAACAGCCACAAACAATATAACTAATTTAATTTAATAATAATTATATTTGTTCTATTTTACATGATATTTATATAAAAATGTAAATTAAAATTATTAATTATTTTTAAATGAGTATTTTTTACTTACAATAACATTGCCATTCAAATAACAAAAATTTGAAAGTAAAATTATTAAAAGTAAATTATTATATTTCATTGTTAGACAAAATCAAGTCAGATAAGTGAGCACGTCTAATTTTTGAAGCTGTATGATGTATAATTAGAATAAAATGTTTTAATAAATAAAAAAACAAACACAAAGTAATTAAAAATTATGGTGTGATGTTTGGTAAACTCGAGATAAATTAATAAAAATAATTATAATGTTTAATATATTTATCAATTTTTTGTACTAATTTTTGTATATATAATATATAATGAAACTTTTTTGAAATTAAAATTTTAGTGTATTTTACATTAATTCAAAATTACCTATAACAAATAATTGACAAAAAATGATTATTCGAATTAAGCATCTCTTTCGCACATAAAAATAGATGGTACAGTGCAAGGGTAGTCATTGATAAGTTCATTTTCTACTAAAGATCCACAATCTTCATTTCCAACGTCTGAATTGTGTGGGCCTCCTCCCCACCAATGAACATAGCCTGTATCCTTTAAAGGTGTTCCTGTAATGAATTAAAAGTGTTATTATTGAGCTTAACAATCTCCACTTGTATCAAAAGTAGTTCTTAGTAGTTATAAGGTACTAACTGGCACCAGTCTTGAACAACATCTCAGTGTTGAACATTTTTTAACTTAAATGTACTGAATTAGAAATATTTGTTGATATTTGATTAATGCCATTACTGGATATTAATCTATATACATTTAAGTATCTTACAGCGTGATTTGATGATAATTGATCATTTTGTTTAAATACAGTGTACAAATAATTATCGTGGTTCGGCACACTATTAAAAAAGTATTTTTTTCTTATGTAAATGCTTTAAATTGTTTTAAAATTTACGACTCTTTATTTTGTAACATTTGTGTAGTAGTACTACTTATCGTTTTACAATCATTAATCACTGGGTGTTCATTACTAGTTTTGCTATGTCCATTACTGGAGAAAAAACAAAAAGACAATACAACTGTATTGTCTAACAAAGTCTCTGTTGATAATATTTATTTATTTAATAGTTACAAAAATATTAATTAAATCGAAAAAATGGGCAAAACAGCAATACAGTGTTTCTTTGGCAAAATCACAACAAAACTTATACATTTCAAACATAAATTTAAAAAAGATATACAATCTTTTGATGACTTTTTAAAGGATACGGAGTTTGTTACTAATTTTTTTTAAATAATGTCCAAACCTTTAATGTAATTTCGTGATTTTTTTTACGAACGTATATACCATATTTAAATAATCTGGCCGCGCAACCATCACGGTAGGTGAATTTTCTTTGATAGTAAAAAAAGTCAAAAACTAGTATATGTGTTAATATGTAGGCGCTGAAACTTTTATTTATCCGTAAAGGAATTGCGCTGACTAACGAAGTTAACCGAGGTACACTCACCTTTCGATAAAAAAGCATTCGATATAAGGTCCGCTCGATATAAGGGCGGGTCAGTCTCTCGATAAAAGAACCTTCTCCTCTCGCCGCTAATTATCGCCATAATACAACGTGACTTAAATTCACCAATTAACGTAAAAGCTTCCCACAGACCGACGCGAATTATTCGCAGTGGCAGCGATAAAGGCTCCGACAGACTGACGCGAAACATTCGCAGCGACTTTTATATATTTTTTTATTTTTTATTTTTATATATTATATATTTAAATATCTACCGAACCGATTTTGCGATAGCTTTGGTCATTTTGTAGATCCTTTCTTTCTGGAGTTAACACAATAGTTCCATTTCTTAATCATGAATAGTTTTCGAGTTGTGAATCTTTTACCCGAAAAGAAACTTGAAAAATTTCCGAAAAAACGCGAAATTTATTTCACCATCGTCTTTTTTTGTCGTTTGAAAATATATATATATGTTGGCCTGTCGGAGCCTTTATTCGCTGCCGCTGCGAATAATTCGCGTCGGTCTGTGGGAAGCTTAAAGTAGTGGAATCCTCCAGCCGCCCTTATATCGAGAGGTATATTTATAAAATCGTTTTTTTTATATTAATTAATCTGCAAATATAACCTGTTATTGTTGACAATAACGCTGAAATAATAATATTTTTTTAAGTTTTACTACCTAATACTGTGTAGTGTTCCCCTTCAACTTGTATATCATTAAATCCAATCAACACATTGTTTGGATATGTGACTGCAGCTTTAGGATATGCCAAGTGTAGACTGTACACAAACACTGCCTCTTCTCGGGAGTTAATGACAGTTAAATAGGCGCATTCAGATTCACATATTTCTCTTGCATCCACCCACAAGGCAGCTTCTCTGTGATATTTATAATACCCCGCATATGTTTTGCCTTTGTAAAATCTATAACCGTCATTATTTTTTGGTTTACATTTGATATTTTTATTTCCTATAAAATAGAATTATATAAAAATTTCCTAAAATATATTTTTTCATCAATAGTTTATTGTAATTACAAATTAGAAAAAGGTGGTTTTTGCCTCATCCACATAAGCGAGCCGTTGAAGGAAACTTCTTTTGTTTAATCGAAAAAATGGGCAAAACAGTTAATATGACGTATTTTAATGCATGGACTGTATACGAGTTCTATCTTTATCTTGTACATTTACTCATCGCTCTCTCACGCATATGTACACACACATACATTCAAAGTCACGCATTGACTCTGGCCATTCACTTTCTCCCTCTCTTCAGCATTTCATGTTTAATGATTTGGATGTGTCGTACTTGATTAACGCATCAAGGTAATTCCAATTCACTCGTGTCACTAAAGAAGTTTCACTTCAAAAATAAATGAAAGGCTTATAAAGCCGGATAATCATGCTAAATCGGCCTTTGTATAGATTTGGCTGATTATTTTTTTGGAAATCATATTTTATTTAACTTTAAACCTGCCCAAATATTAGCTACCAAAAATTAATAGTTTTCCAGAAAAAAAAATTATTTGTTTGTTGATAACCCGTTAATCGAATTAATGGTGCTTGTAGTATATTATAGAGGTACTTATGACTCATTAGAGGTAATATTATTAAGATCTTTTGTACACGGAAAACCAGAAAAAAATAAAGTTTAAAAAATAAAAATAAACACTATGTTGCACTCAGAGGGCAATCATCATTTTTTCACAAAATATACTTTGTAAATACCCAAACAACATATCAAAATCCCAAACTGATTCAAAGGGTGTAGCATACTCGTATATATTCGCCTGCGATCATATCGGCGCGGCGCGGCGTAGCACGGGCATGGTGCAAGTTAACTATGGAGTGCAAATGTTAAATATTTTAAAACATCTCTAATGTGTTACTCGACAGGGCTGGATATCGGGAATTTGATGGGATCCATGGTGTGACAAAGATAAAATATAGAGAGCGTAGGCGGGAAAGTATGGGAACTATGCAGGTTGAAAGTTAGAATATAAAAAAATAATCAGTCAAATCTATGCAAAGGTCGATTTTGCATGATTACCCTGCATTTGTGACTTTAAAAATAAAACGTATTAAGATATTATTAGAAATACCTGCAATTCCTAATGTTGATATCGTGCCGTTATTATCGGTGTTGTTGTTATTCTAAAACAAATAAGTAGGTAATACTAAACGAATACGTAATACTGTATAAAATAACAATTAGATTCTATAAAAGATATACCAACATACATTGTAATGCAATTTTGAACACATATATTCTTCATTATCTATATACACTTGAATCAATTGCTGAGATGATGTTCCAAACACATTGTTCAATGATAAACAAAAAAGTATATATAACAGTTTCATGGTTGAGCTGTTCAAATTAAAGTGTTTTAATATTTTATTTAAAAACTTAGCAAGCAACATAATGATGTCATTTATACATGAAGATCATTTGGTTAATTGACTTGTTTAATTGATCTACATATTTGTCATTGCTTATTTTTTTCTGTAAGGTCAAAAAAAATTCTCATAGTCAGTATAAAACCATTACTAAAAGATATATAATTTCTGACTAAACCAACATTACCAACATAAAATCGTGGCGATTGATACGATGGTCCATTTAACTAAAGACAGTTTTAATAAAGAATTTAAATACATCAGAGAGAAATCACAGAATTCAACTGATTTAACTAACAAATCATAACTAATATTTTTGATAAAAAGTGTCATAAACAAAAGCGTCTATAAGACATTACCTAAAATAAATAAATTAAAGAAGAACCTAAAAATTACCAGACTATTAAAGGATTGTCCAAAATGTTTAAGAAATTCGATTTTAAATCAATTTATTTTTATAATAATAATATTAAAACTCTCTTAGGTAGCCCTAAAGATAAAACTAAGGTAATTAAACTACATAGATTGTCTCATAGGGTAGTTTCACGCTATTGGTTGATGGCGGCCAGAGATCTTCCCCTTGCCCAAATGCTTAGTTATGAGACAACCATTATAGTTTAATAACTTTGAGATTAAACAGATTTATTACGTTGTATCTTCTGTTCTATTATCGGTAGATAGTTTACTTTGTGCTCATTCTATTTGTTATACAATCTAGTATAAATAAAATCCTACAACATATTCTCATCCGAGCCGTTAACAATATACGAAAAAATGGCATTTTCCGTGATTATTTGCGCATTTTTTTTATCAATTTTTGATTTACAATATCTTCGAAATAAATTAGCGTAGTGAAATAAACTTTATTTTGTTTTCTTTGTAATTTTATGCAGAACAAAAAGTAATCTACAATTTTGTGGGATTTCGTGATAGGGTCAGAGATAAAGTGTGAAATGTGAAAAATCGCACATATGTGCATTTGTGCATATAATGCCTTACGGTCAGAATTTAAGGTCA
This sequence comes from Sialis lutaria, assembly GCA_949319165.1. NCBI lineage: Eukaryota > Metazoa > Arthropoda > Insecta > Megaloptera > Sialidae > Sialis > Sialis lutaria. Next base: position 29,975,188 of record OX439234.1, read on the forward strand.
CAAAATGGAATTTGCGTTGTTTGAATAAATGCTTTTTTACAACGATTTTAAAACTCTGATGGAGACTGGCCTAATAGATTAAATAAAGGAAATAATTTCTAATAGTAATAAAAAAAGGAAAACAGATTCGTTCATAATTGAGCCATTCAGGAGATAGTGTATTTAATTACAGAATATGATTTGTTTAAAAACTTAATATTTTTATAAATAGACTCAATGGAGGTTGAGAATGAAATACAAAATATTTGTTTTCGTTCTGTAAATAATGTTTATTTTGGTTTTGCAACATTAGTTTTGTATCGTATAATCAATTGCTTAAGATGTTTTAGATGCTTGAAATACCTGTAAGGCAGAAATTTAAATGCGTTTCTAGATCACTATTATTTTCACTCGATATAATAAAATAAAACTTATTGTACAATACGTTGTGTATTTATTATATACACATACATACTACATACATGTTCAAAATACATTTTATATTTTATAAGTACATAGTAAGTTTAAGGATCTCTCTCGCACATAAAAATGGATGGAATATTACAAGGATAGTCATTGATAAGTTCGTTTTCTACTAATGAACCGCAATCTTCATTTCCACCGACTGTATTATGTGGACCTCCTCCCCACCAATGAACATAACCTGTGTCCTTTAGAGGGGCTCCTGTAAATAGGTAGTATCTAAATTAATATCTGGCCTGTTCAGAATCTAGAGTGACTAACATCAGATTTGGATCTTGGCTTCTGGGTGTAAGCCGCGTCGATTTGGTCATTTTACTGGCCAACGTTTCGTCACACATTGCAGTGGACATCTTCAGGGCTCTTGTTACACTGTAACAAGAGCCCTGAAGATGTCCACTGCAATGTGTGACGAAACGTTGGCCAGTAAAATGACCAAATCGACGCGGCTTACACCCAGAAGCCAAGATCCATTTCAAGATCACCGCGGAAGCCTGAAGACTTGTATAACATCAGATTTATTTATTATTGATCCTATAGTCTGTTTAATTTACATTTACAGTGGTTGCCGGGGGATTTGACGGTACGATTCACGATTCGTACCCTCAAATCCTTAGTAACCACTGCAAACTTAAATGAAACAGACTATAGGTGTGTTTTAGCTGAAATATTCTTTAATTAAAAACTTTTTCTTGTATTTTCTTTTTGTTTTATCAAATTCTGTTATGGGTACCAGGCATGCAAATTTCCGAATGAACCAATCAGAACCCAATATTTGCTATTTAACAGATGTGTACTAAACTGTCAACACAAACAAAGATTAAAGAAATCAGGCAAAAGTATCTTTGATTTGACACATATAAAAACTGAAAACATATCTCGAACACAACAAAATAATGTCACTTTAAGTTTACAAGAAGTATTTATCAGGAATTTTAATAATACCATACAGAAGCAGTCTTGGCCAAACTTAAATATGATAAAATCCATTGTTTAAATTGCGATAAAAGTTATACATGAAAAACTAGGGAATATCTATAAACATTATATTTAAATATAATCGGTCATTACTGATTTTTAATTAAAAAAATGCAAAAACAATCAATTTATACACTTTGCAATTGACTGGTCAAAAAACCTGAAGAGATAAACCCTCTAAGTACATATATAAAGGCTGCTTTAATGTAGTGTTATTCCACTCCTGATAAGGACTTCTTTTAAAGACGGAACTTGTGTCAAGTGGTATTATTTTATTGTGTTTAAGTTTTTTTTTAGAGTTTATGTGTCTGAGAAACCAAAATATTTCCGTTTTCTACCAAATCTATAATTTATATTTTTTAAAAATAAGATACCACAATAACAATAATATTTACATCACTAATTAACAAGATTTATATAATTTAAAAAATAATAAGACATCTACCTAATACTGTGTAGTGTTCTCCTTCAACCTGTATATCATTAAAACCAATCAATAGATTATTTGGATATGTGACTGCAGCTTTGGGATATGCCAAGTGTAGACTGTACACAAACACTGCCTCTTCTCGGGAGTTAATGACAGTTAAATAGGCACATTCAGATTCGCATATTTCTCTTGCATCCACCCACAAGGCAGTTTCTCTGTGATATTTATAATACCCCGCATATGTTTTGCCTTTGTAAAATCTATAACCATCATTATTTTTTGGTTTACATTTCGCCTTTTTTCCTATAAAATTTTAATATTTTTTTTATTAAGAAAAATTGATTTTATTTATTGTGTGTTTAGGTACACCAAAAAAACAAAACAGCAAGACTGAATTTTTTTAATAAAATTGCAACAAAACCTTTTGTTTTTATAATACGACTTGATTTAAAAACATTATAATGTTGTTTTGTCTTATTGGTGTAAACATTTCGTTATATTTTAATGTTTCTTCTGGTTATAATTTTTAAGAAAAACAAAAACAAAATATGACCAAGGAATAAAAATACGAATAAATACTAGAACAAATATTTTAGTTTATTATTTACAACATTACTATTTTCAAAATAAATATAAATACCTGTATTTCCCAAACTTAATATCGTGGCGTTAATGTTGCTGTTGCCATTCTAAAATATAGGACGAAATAATTACTTACATTATAACACAATTAATAAATTTAATTATAACAAATCTATATACATCGTTTTGTAGTTTTGAACAAACAAATTCTTCATTATCAATATACACCTGAACTAATTGTTGAGATGTTGATCCAAATACATTGTTTAATAATAGACAAAACAAAATTTGTAAGAATTTCATGGTTCATATATTGAAACTGAAGTAGGTACATAATATTTTATACACGAGTTGTTAAAATAAAATAAAACAACGGAAGGATGTCAATTATATAAATATGATAATTTAACTGATATATATATAAACTCAATGTCAGTTATTTAGTTTTTTTAAGTAATGATTTAAAAATAATTCAATTTTTGATTATGCAATAAAAATGATTAATCAGTTATGAAGATGAAAATTTAAATATAGGTATGCCAAACAAACCATATGAAAAATATTAAAATTTTAATTACAGGTATAAAAGAAATCAATCACTCACTCAATAAATTAGCTAAAAAAATACCACAAATGACGTCACTACTTTTTAAATTCGTGAAACAATTCCTTGTATTTTCTTATAACTATGAGATTTAGCGTTAATGAAATTAAACTATAATATTTAAATGATAATTAAAAAGCATCTTCTTCAGTAAAATTAACTTTTTGTCGCGTATGATAATTTGGCGGTAAAGACTCTATTATCTTTTATTTTTGATAAAATTGTATTTATACTTTTTTAACGGTAAATCTCAAGGTTACTATTGTTTGCAATTTAAAAAAAAATTGTTCCTTATGATAATTTGGAGGTTAGTGCTAAACAATTTCTTCTTCTTCATGGGTTTTATGTGAAATGGATTTTAAACATTTTTATTAAAAATATTCGCATTTAATTTCTTTTTTAAGTTTAAAATTTCAATTATTTATTTAAATTTAATCAATTTTTCAAATAACTGTAATGTGTCAAGCTCGTATTTGATGGAAAAAATGGATTTGCTCTAATTAATTAATTAAATGTATTTTAAAGCTTGAAATAGTTTGAAATTTTTTTTTAGAAAAAGTATCAATTTTTTCTTCGAACGTTTAATCAATAATATAATATGAATAAACGATTAATTAATACTAAAAATGAAGCAAACATGTACAAACAATATATATTATATTATGTAAGATATTACACACTACATAAAATATTTAAAATATTATTGCTTCCATTCTTTTTCACACATGAACGTTGCTGTATAATGACATGGGAAATCATTAAGCCAACCATTATGTGTATGTAACGTTCCACAGTTTTCCGATCTTCCACCACTAGGATTTCCTGGATACCAACTTGAATAGCCACTGCTTTCTATAGTTCCACCTAAAATAGAACACGATTAATATATTATATCTAATAATGATTTTCTATAATGGTAAAAAAAAATACTTTTTTTCAATTAATAAGAGTTGTTATTCTTCCAGAATAACTCGAGATAGGTATATGAAATATATATAATATATACTATCTATATTGACATAATATAAAAGGATAGAAATAATATCGATAACTACTGGACCGATTTAGATGAAACTAGCACCAACGTTGTTCGTATATATATATTTTATACCTGTGACAGTTTCCCAGTAACCTTCTCTGTTCTGATCATGTACCCCTATAATCAATTGTTCAGGATGTTTTACAGATGCTGGAGGTTGTGCTTTAAATAAGTTGTGGACCAGAGTCGCTTCTTGTTGAGAATTTAAAACAACCAAATGTGTTCCTTCAGATTCACAAATCAATTTAGCCGTATTCCAATCTACTGGTCTGCTATGGATTTTGTAAAAACTGGAAGTGTTGTAATATGTGTAACCTTTATTTCCCATTCCTTGTTTTAGCTGATTAAATTCTAGAAGTAAGTAGTTTAAATAAATGTAAATTATCCATGTATGTATTATATGTATATTTTGTATATATAGGTACATAAGTTACTTAAGTAACTATACTTTTGTTTTTAGTAAACAAATAAAATAAAATATGTAGCATAATATTGATATTTCAAAAAGGTTTGTATTTTTGCACTAACATTTTTTTTTGTACGCACGTTGTACACTCAAACATATGTTTTAATACTTTGCACTGAATAGTCCCACTGATGTTTTGATAATTTTAATGTATTTTTTTTAATATTTGTGATTTTCTATATTTTATCTTAACGAAACTAACCAACCTCTCTTCGCCCCAATAGGTTGTCCTAACCAAGGACAGTTAAAATAATTAAATTAAAAAATTAACAATTAAAAAATTGGGTTTTATAGAGAATTCGCTTTAAAGCAGAAGCTAAGCTTATGTCTCAAATCGTTATTAATTTGCTTGCGATTTTACAGCAGTGGTAATAAATGTATGATGATGTATAGTTTATCCACATTTTGAGACCCTTTAAACCAGATTTAAATATTTTTTATTAACATTGCATTTCATGTATATTTGTCACCACTGCTTTTAAATCATTGGTTTCTAAGTAACGCGCATGCGTCTAGGTCATTCGTATAAACTATACCATTGATTAGTAGAACTGGAAGTGAGTTGTCATTTATATTTAATACCACGCAGATTGAATTAGCTTAAAATTAGGTAGCTATAACTCGAGAGCAAATTCTATATACTTACTATAAGAAACATTAATAATTTTTAAGAAGCTACTTATTTTTTGATCTTACCTTCAGTTTTTGATGGAATACAGACCATTTTACAATTATTATTAATAACTTGTTCTTGATTTTCATTCTGTAGAATAACGATATTGGCGTTTATAAATTATGTAAAGAGTAAAATATAATATAGGTTGGTTTGGTACCTATAGCTGGCTATTTCTTAAAGTTATAATATTATGTAGTAATATAAAGTTGATTACTTACATTGCCATCTGTTAATTTAGAACATACATATTCATCATTGTCTATGTATAATTGTACATTTCTATTGCCCTTCGACGTAGAAATGATAAAAAGTGTGAATATTAACGTGGCAAATATGTATTTCATGATTTATTTGTTAAAACTGGTAAAATGTTATTCGTGCAGATATTTATACGCTTTTATATATTTATAGTTTAGATAAAAAAGAAGTAACATTTGAAAGATTAAAGTTTTTAATGGCTTGCATAAGCTTTGACCTGAAGATATTAATTTATTACCAGTTGAATTATTTTAAAACTGTGCATTTTACGTACTCAATTTCGCAGGTATGGATGAGGGACAACATTTTTAAATAGTTTATGAGAACTTTTGTTAACTAAAAAAAGTCATGTATGGTATAAAATTATTATTCATATACAGAGTTAAGTTCTTCAAGACTCTTGTTTTCAGTTGATACCCCATACTTGTTAAAATATTATTAATTAAGTTTGGATTTTAGAGTATTAGTAATTAATATAAATAATGTAAACTTGCTATAATTTCTATTGTGTATAATAAAAACCACTGCTTTTAGACCACTTATTTCTCCACAATAAATTTTTAATTAATCAAAAACAATTACGTAAGCATAATACATCCGTATACATATAAAAAAATGTTTAGTTACACATGTAGTATTTTTAAGTATGTCTCTACTTTTTTCTTAATACATATCTCTAAAATTTGAAATTATATTATTGACCGTAACTAATGTAAGACATTTTAGTTCTTTAAAGCCACACATATGTATTACTCAAAGAGGCGAGCCACAGTTTGATGACCACTGGTCTAACCCTATGGAACTATGGAAGCCTAAACATTGTAATTTATATAATTTATATTTAGTTAAATTTTTTCATAATATCGTCTAATATTTACTTATATTTATATTATAATCTGTTTTCAATCACATATTTGCCTAATAAAATTATAACTTAATATTATAAATAATGATAATTCAATTTGGATAAAAATAGATACATTATGTATAATTATAAAATCACAGCTCTTTTTCACAAACAAAATTACATAATACTGTACAAGTGATATCATCTAATCCGCCATTAAAAAAAGCTCCACAGTTTTCTTCTGTAGAATGACTTGGTGAATTCGGAGCCCATTTTGTGAATCCAGAATCTTCTACTGATATACCTGTATAAATAAAATGGATTATTTATAAATAATTTTATTTACAAAATCCTAGGTAAGTACGCATCTACAAATGTTAATATATATGTATGTATATTAGAAAAGTATGTTTAACGATAAAGAATCAAAAAAATAAAATGAAAAGACAAACCACAAAAAACACAATGTCACTCAACACGCGATTACGAAAAGAAGTCCTCAATAGGAGCTTAATAGTTCCATACTGGAACTATTAGGCTCCTGATGAGGACTTCTCGTGAAATCAAAATAAGTACGAGTGACATTGTTTTCAATGTGGTTAAGGCGTATAGATTTAGTTTAAGTTGAAGTGAAGGAAAACTCAAATATAGATCTAAGCCGCATCTATTTTAGAGATATATTAAAACGCTAATACTGTATACTTACCTATAGATATGTAGAATGCAATGAATATAGTTTCCTTACTTACATTAATGATATACGAAAAGCGGCCAAATCTATGTATTTCGCCGATAGGCAAAATATATTTTTTATATAAATTTTTTCGAGCGGGTTTTCCAAAATTAATAAAATTAGTAATAGTTTAATCACGTTTAATGTTTAGGTATGATTTACTTACCTGAAATGGTATCGTATTTTCCTTCAGTATGTAAATCATGAAATCCTATTATAATATGATTGGGATAGTCAATTTTTGATCGAGGATACGAACTGAATATCATTTTGAGTAAATTCGCTTCCATTTGCGAATTAAGAACAATCAAATGTGCCCCTTCCAGTTCACAGATGTACTTTGCACTGAACCAAGCAGCTGGGTGGATGTGATACTTGTAGTAACCAAATCCAGGGTAAAAAGTGTAATCATCTCGAAATTTTATAGGTTTTTGGTATTTATCTTCATCTAAAAATTGAATACATTTATTTATACAGGGTCCTCCAATAGTGCGTCCGGCATTGTTTTACGCCCAAACTATTGAAGATAGAGAGTTAGGAAAAAAAATTGACTATATATATCAACCCTAAAGAATTTCAGGAAAATATTTTCAACCCCCTAAAACCGCTCCTTGGGGGGTAGTTTGAAGGGTACATGCCCGTTTCTCAGTAAAATCAAATGGAATGGTATATCAAAAAGTACATATTTGTAAAGATAATGAAAAAATAAGAAACTTTCGTAAAACAAAAATTTTCATACTTTCAATTGTTTAAAAAATATGGCGACTTGTTCTCAAATTTTAGAGTTTTACTCAAAGTGCTCTAATTTCGTTAAATATTTATGGAATTTTATTATTATTTTAAATTTAGAAAGTAGAAATAATGAACTTTGTAAAGATGTATGATTATTTGAGATTTTAATAGTTTAAAGTGTCATACTCGACATACCAAAAATTGAAAAGTTCAATTAGGGATAATTCAAAATTTTTAAATACAACGGTATATCAATTAGTACTTTTTCTTAAAGAAGATATGTAAATAAACCGTTTTTGATAAAAAAAAATTAAAATTAAAAAATTTAATTTTCAGTTTTCAATTTTAAAATTATAATTTTAAATTTTAAATTTTCTTAACAAAAGTTGTTTATTTACATATCCTTTTTAAGAAAAAGTACTAATTAATATACCGTTGTATTTGAAAATTTCGAATTATCCCTAGTTGAACTTTTGAATTTTTGATATATCACGTATGACACTTTAAACTATCAAAATCACAAATAGTCATACATCTTTACAAAGTTCATTATTTCTACTTTCTAAATTTGAAAAAATAATAAAAGTCCATTAATTTTTAACGAAATTAGAGCACTTTTAGTGAAACCCTAAAATTTGAGAACAAGTCGCCATATTTTTTAAACAATTGAAAGTATGAAAATTTTTGTTTTACGAAAGTTTCTTATTTTTTTATGATCTTTACAAATATGTACTTTTTGATACACCATTCCATTTGATTTAACTGAGAAACGGGTATGTACCCCTCAAACTACCCCCCAAGGAGCGGTTTTAGGGGGTTGAAAACATTTTCCTGAAATTCTTTAGGGTCAATATATGTAATAAATTTTTTATCCTAAAACTCTATCTTCAATAGTTTGGGCGTAAAACAATGCCGGACACACTATTGGAGGACCCTGTATATGTGCAATACACTGTTAAGTCCTCATTTTCAAAGATAAATAAAAATTATTATATTGTTATATTAAGTATATTCATATGCATACTTACCTTCTTTAAAAGTACATAATTATAATTAATAGTTACCTTTATTATGACATAGATATTCTTTATTTAGTAATTTGTTTGTATGGTTACAAAATGTTTGATTAGAATCCGATACGTAGAAATTAAACTAAAATATACAGTATAAGTATATAATGAATTAATGAACTAATATTTTTATAACTACTTACATCTGTTTTCGATTGAGTAAATTTAATAAAAAATATAATACTAATACAAAATATTAAATACTTCATAGTTATATTTATTTTACTTCTCTGATAAAACGGTTATTTTATTGATTATTATAGTTACACTGTCTTAAAGAAATAATAATATAAAGATCTATTTTTAAATATTATTTTTATATTATTTGGCTTATCTTATTTACAAAGGAAATACTTCCTCATTGTACATATATTTGTTTATGTAGATATCCATTATTTACCTAGGAATTTTAGAAATTTAATTAAAATGATGTACAATAAATAGGATTTAGAATATCAGGGGATTAAATAACACTAAATGATGGTAAGATCAATAGTTTTATTAGTATAATTAATTTAAAAACATGAATCATTTGATAAATATTTTTCATTGTTTCTTCTCACAAATAAACGTGGTAGCAAGACTACACCCATAGTCTATAAGATAATGTTCATGTAAAGCTCCACAATCTTCATTTCCTCCATAACCATTTCGTGGATCATTGGTATCCCAAATAGAATAACCACTTACTTCAAGTGTATCACCTAAATACATACATATTATAAAATATAACAAAAATCTATATTTATGAAATAACAACCAATTATACAGGGTGATTCAGCACTGTCGTGCCAAACTTAAACAGTAGATTGAGAAAAATATTTTAAGCAAAAAAGTTCCAATAAACATGTGTCCGGAAATTTTTCCTTAGGGAACTACAGGCTTCCAAATATTTTACTAGAAATGAGTTTTTATTTAATATCTAGAGAACTCTTTGTGATAGAATTATGAACTTTAGTATTTGGTTTAGTTATAATATGTATTATCGATTTCTAATATTAACCAATTATATTTTAGGCCAGGGCTGTATGGGGCCAGTGGGCTCATCGATTTTGATCTTGTAATTGTTTGTTCCTAATTTTTTTTCCTGAGTTGATACTTTTATAAGATTATATGACACAAAATACACAAAAACATACTTTGCTTGTTTATCAGGATAAACCATTTTCGAGAAATATCGATGGAAAAGAAAGCATGCAGAATTAACATTAATACGAATGCTTGAAATTATAAAAAATAAATTAATATTCTTATTTCATGATAACAAATAAAACAAAAAGTTAATATAAATATACCTCCGAAAATGCATCCATATCAACAAATAGCCATTTTAGTTTGTTTTTTAGTCATGTTAATAAAGTTCATGTAACAGTAACAGAACTGGCTATAGATCTTACAGGATTCATATTAGGAGGTTTATTTAAATGAACTTTATTCTTACCTTTAATCATAGAAAAAGAATATAAATTGATTTTTTGTAATTTCAAACATCCGTATTAAGTTAAATTCTGCATGCTTTCTTTTCCATCGATATTTCTCGAAAACGGTTTATCCTATGATAAACAAGCAAAGTATGTTTTGTGTATTTTGTGTCATATAATCTTATAAAAGTACCAACTCGGGAAAAAAATTAAGGAACAAACAATTACAAGATCAAAATCGATGGGCCCACTGGCCCCATACAGCCCTGGCCTAAAATATAATTGGTTAATATTAGAAATCGATAACACATATTATTACTAAACCAAATACTAAATTTCATAATTGTATCACAAAGGGTTCTCTAGATATTAAATTAAAACTCATTTTTAGTAAAATATTTGGAAGCCTATAGTTCCCTAGGGAAAAATTTCCGGACACATGTTTATTGGAACTTTTTTGCTTAAAATATTTTTCTCAATCTACTGTTCAAGTTTGGCACGACAGTGCTGAATCACCCTGTATATAAATTAATTTTAGACATTTATTGTTTTTGTTTTTGATTGAAATCTCAAAAGTTAATATTTTGAAGTTTGTGATTTTTTTAATATTATTTTAACGACTATCATTGAAGATTGTACAAGGGGAAAAGCAAACCCAATCATTTTCTTGTGTATTACTAGTAACGAACTAAGGAAGGGGCGAACGGGCGATCTACCACGGGCCTCATGTGTTAAGAGGGCCCTGGTTAGCATGGTAAAGAGCAAAAAAGGTCTTCAGGTATTGCTATGGCTATTTTTCTTTTTAGACGTAATTAAAAAATATATATATCATAACATTTCGTTCCGGGCCACAATATTCCTTAGCCCTGCACTGTGTAAAACCAGGAATTCTTATAAATACTTTAAGAAAATAATTCAAATTACCTAGAACTGTGATATATTGACCTTCTTCTACAATATCACTGAAACCTATGAATGGAAATGGATAGGTTACATTTGGTTTTGGATATGCTAAGAATAAACTATATAAGAATGTAGCTTCTTGTATAGAGTTAGGGGTTGCTAGATGGGCACATTCGGATTCGCAAATTTCTCTTGCTTTAATCCAAATTGTAGGTGTTTCATGATACTTGTAGTATCCAGAAAAGTTTGCACCTTTGTAAAATAAATAGCCATCATGATTGTAAAAACATTTCTCTGAAAATATAAAAGATAATAATAATATTTTAGGTAAATATTGTAAAGAATATTATAGTCTATATTTTTTATTATTAATATTTTCTTTAAGGGAACCGTCGATTTAAAATCTATTTTTGAAATGGTTCATACCAAAAATAAATGTTTGGAATAAAAGTTCTAGATAACGTTACATTCAATAATTAATTTATGTAATTTTTAAAATCTTTTATAAATTATCCAGAAATACTTATTATAAATAAAAAAATACCTACACGCACACATTTTTAGTATTACGTATATGAAAGTTATGATATTTTTTCTTTTATTATTGATTTATGTAGGTAAATGATTGATTTTTTTTAAATTTAAGAATCACCATAAATTTCATTGATTTTAAAATTTTGGTACCTGATTACTTATTAATATTTTTATACATACGTATATGTACCTACCATTCATTTGTTGCTCTGGTAATAATTCCGAATCATCATTGCCCTAAAAATGAATTTTGTGTAGTTATATCAATATTAGATAGAAATATACAACGTATATTAAACGTAGATTAAATGACAACCCTTTACTTATGATACATGATTCTTAAAGCCCTTGGAAAATACTTTTTATGTTGCCAAATAAAGCAGCATTTGGTTGCGTCGTTTTCCATTAATTCAAAAATAAAAGATATTTAGTCTTTATTTATAGGTCGAGGGTTATTATTAAATTTTTTTTGTAGTCACCGTGGTTGATAAAGAGTTATAGACTATAAAGTCAGTGATAGACAATCTATGACACGCGTCAAGACATTTTGGGTGACACGCATCGCAAAAAAGTAATTATGTAAATCATTATTTATTTTTGTTTTTTAATAATGAAACAAAATAAATAGTACAAAAATAAAATTAACTATTTTATTGATTTTCCCAGATATGACAAGACACCCGACTTAGGTTGGTTTTTTCAGAATTTGGAGACGCTGAGCTTAGAGGATAGATGGGAAGCGTATTTTACTAAACGGTTTCAAGAGTTCTTTTTATCGTTTTTAGTTCCAGACATATAACACTGCAGTTTTTTTTAAACAATAACAGAAATAACTTACACTGTTTGTAAATGATAGAAAACAATTAAAATTCTTGTTATTTACTGTACATTTTAAATTATTTTCTGTATAGATGAAACTAATATGAAAATACACTAATAACAAAACTGATATTTTAGACTGCATATTATTTTTATTAGTATTACATTCCTACATATACAATATACATATATATATATATATATATATATATATATATATATATATATATATATATATATATATATATATATATATATATATATATATATATATATATATATATATATATATATATATATATATATATATATGGATATTTATTCTATTGTTGTAGATATATGTATACGTACAAAGTAGATACCTATACTATAACATTATATACTATATACTGTATATACTAGATAGTAATAATAAGGAAGCGGTTTCATCATATGCATGTTTTTGAGGTTTCTTATCTTATTAACAGTTCGTTACTTTTTGATGTTTGAAATCGAGTTGCAGAAAAAAATAACTAGTTTTCACAAAAATAATTCTGGAGGGCTATATAGGTACTTAATTTTACTTTACCCTTTTATCTTTATAGATATTTGAGAAATGTTCTTGAAAAATGAAAATAACCTCTAGGATGACAAAGGTGATATAAGTTTTAGTTAAAAAATATTTTAATAGTTTTAGTAATAAAATGTAAAATCAAAGTTCTTCCTTCTCACAAATGAAATTAGTTGAAACACTACATGGATAATCATTGAGCAATCCGTTGAGGTACATAGCACCACAATTTTCGTCTGCGATATTACCTGGGTGCCCCGGAGTCCATTTCATAAAACCAGAGTCTTTTAGTTCTGTTCCTAAAATAAAATTTGAAAATTAAAATGTGTATTCTAATATGAAAAATACTGGATACAAAATAAATGTAATAAACATAGTCATCGGAGTATATTAGTCTGTTACTTTATTATATTAGTCTACTTCTCTTTAAATGATGATATAAAATTATTTTTTTTATAAAAAATTAACAATTTCCAATATTATAATTTCAGTTAAAAGTAATATTAAGTTTCATGTTACCAATAATTGTTTATCTAAAAATATTTGCTGTTCAAGCTCTCAAAGTTAATTTATAACTTTAGTTTTGTGAATTAAATGCTCAAATAGGACAATTTAAAAAAATTGCATGTTTAAGGGCGTCCACCCACACTTTATCTTCATTCTACGCATCTGTCTTTGTTTTTTTTTTCGGTCATTTACAGATCAAAAACTGCCATCCCCCAAAAATTCATTAACGCTCAAATGGGGCAATTTAAAAAAAATGGCATGTTTGAGTGTATCTGTCTATCCCTTATCTCCCCCCTACGCGTCTGCCCATTGCATTTTCACTATCTAACTTTTCATCAACTAACTCCCTGAGGTCATTTTATTTGTGCTCACATGAGGAAAAAATACACTTTTTCTTTACATGTTCACTAAGGAATAAGACCCCTTTATTCCCGGGTGTGGGGCTTGGGACTATTTTCCCATGCTGTATAAAACATATGAATAAATGTTTTCCGTAAATCTGCCTAGTGCTCAGAAGGGGCAGAAAAAATGTTATCAGCTCTTGAACTTTATGATTGGTTATCTAATTCATAAAATAAAATCTGAAAATTATTCTACTTTTTGGCAAGTCAGAGTGTGTAATATAATATAAGTAAAATTTTACCAAAAATTGTTTCATACTGTCCTTGAACATGTAAATCATGGAAACCAACGAGTACATGATCAGGGTGTTTTATAAGTGGAGATCTTGGATTTATATTATATATCATAAGGACCAAATCAGCTTCCTTCTGCGAATTAATAACGACTAAATGAGCTCCTTCCAATTCACAAATATATTTAGCTGTTAACCACGGTGCATGATTTATATGATATTTGTAATATCCAAAACCCTTGTAAAATGTGTAGTCATCGCGAAATTTTAAAATCTTTATATCGTGTTCATTATCTGAAAGTATAAATAAATTATTTATTGAATAAAAATAAAAATATATATTTTAGTACAGTCAAAGCGTAATTTAACCGTGCATTTTGGGTAGGCAGTAATTTTTTTTAGGTGGGTTAGTAGAGGGATCATCCGTGACTCTAAAACTAATTTTTCGGGATTCGGAAAGATATTGTTTTTCCGCCATCTTGAAAATAAGGGTGCAATTATTTTTTTTTTATTTATCTCCGAAACAGTCAGCTTAACAAAAAATTTGTAAGAAGCATTTTTGAAGATAATCAAACTATTTATAACTTCTTTTTTTTTAACTCTTTGGCGTAACATTAAAAATAAAAATGTTTATTTTAGGTAATCTCGAAATATTTAAATTTCTGTTTTAAATTAAAGTTGTTTTTTGTTTTAATAAAATATTAAGCAAATATTTAATTAATATAATTATAATATAATATTATATATTTTAATTTTTTTATAATGTAGGTTTTACCTGATAATGTATCAATACATGCATTATTTAAAGGTTCGTTTGTGTCACCTGAAATATTAAGATTGACCTAAAAATTTAAAACTAATAATTAATAATTACGTTAATATTATGCAAATAAAACAATATTACTTACATTAATATTTTTTGATTCTATTATTTGTGTAGAACTGATAATAAATATAAAAACTGTTAAAAACAGTTGCTTCATGTTTATGGAACTCATTATAATAAAAAAATAAGTTTTCCTAAAAATTTCGAAAACAGTAAGTTAACATGAGAGAAGTCTAGTTTTAGTAAGAACTAAAAATGAATTTTATCTCACGAAACAGGAAAACGACAAAATAGTATAATTGATCGTTTTATCTATCTTTTATTCTAACTACCGCGGATGCTTGATTAAAAAATTATTTCTATTATGAACCGTTTAAAATATATAGGGTAAGTGGGGGGAAATGGGTGGTATATTTTTCTTATTCAATCATACAGATTAAAATATTCAGTAAATTGAAAAGTTCGTACTCAATTTTTTTTGTATTCCAATTTGTTTTTTAGTTGCGATATACCTACTACATTTGTACCTTTGCTTTTGAATGTAAAAAATAACAGTTTATGACATAATTCTCTCAGTTAGGGAAAAATAGAAAATAAAAATTATAAAAAATTTTATAACAAACATTTTTTTCTAATACGCACCATTTCGAAAATAATTTGATAATTAAAAAAAATTAGTTTCGTATTATCATTTATTATTAATTAATTAAAGTTTAGTATAAAGTTTTGTTTAATAAATAAAAATGTATTATTATGTTATTCATTCTTATCTTACTCCCTAAACTTGAAATAGTGAAATTTTCACTGTTTTTCCCAGTGATCAACTAATTCACTGGAAAAAAGTGAATTTTATCTATAAATAGTGAAAATTTTACTTTTTAAACAGTAGATTTTTTTTCACTTGTTTGACTAATGACTCAAGAGTCAATCCACTCTATGATTAGTGAAAAGTGGTTTCATCTTTTTACCGCGTCACTGAGAGCCGTCGTTTTTCATGTTTAGTTTTATACAAAACTTAACACTCGCTAACGGTGTGATTTCACTTTGATTCAGTATATATACGGCATTTTAGCTAATATTAATGTAGGTATGGTATAAGTAATAATATTACGGTAAGTAATAAGCTGATATTTAATTGATAATAGATATTATATACCGGGTGTTAAAAAAAGAGTGTAAAATATTTAAAGAGGTAATAGTGTGGACCAAAATAAGCAAAAAACTTCTGATAAACATGTGTCCGGAAATTTTTCCTGGGGGAACTACAGCCCTCCAAAGATTTGGCTCAAAATGAATTTTTATTTAATATCTAGAGAACCCGTTGTGATAAAAATATGAAATTTGGTATTCTGTTTAGTAATAATAAATGTTATCGATTTCTCGTATTAACCAATTATAATTTAGACCAGGGATGTATGGTCGATTTTTATCTAGTATTTTTTTATTCTTTAATTTTTTCTTGAATAAGGGACTTATATAAGATTACATGACACAATATACACAAAAATATATTTTGTTTATTTGTCATAGGAATAACCGTTTTTGAGAAATATCTATGGTAAAGAAAGCATATGCAGAATTTAACTTAATATGGATGCTTCAAATTACAAAAAAAATGTATATTCTTGTTCTATGATTAAAGGTAAGAAAAAAAGTTCATATAACAAAACATCCTAATATGAATCCTCTTAGATCTATAGCCATTTCTATTACTGTTACACGTACTTTACTAACTTGACTAAAAAACGAAATTTGTTGATAAGGATGCATTTTTTGTGTTATACTTATGTTAACTTTTTTTCTTAATTTTTATCATAGAACAAGGATATAAATTTATTATTTGTAATTTGAAGCATCCGTATTAAGTTAAATTCTGCATGCTTTCTTTACCATCGATATTTCTCGAAAACGGTTAATCCTATGACAAATAACCAAAATATATTTTTATGTATATTGTGTCATGTAATTTTATATAAGTCCCTTATTCAAGAAAAAATCAAAGAATAAAAAAATATAGATAAAAATTGATGGGCCCACTGACCCCATACATTCCTGGTCTAAATTTTAATTGGTTAATACAAGAAATCGATAACACTTATTATTACTAAACCGAATACCAATTATCATAATTTTATCAGAAAGGGTCCTCTAGATATTAAATAAAAACTCATTTTGAGCCAAATCTTTGGAGGGCTGTTAGTTCCCTCAGGAAAAATTTCCGGACACATGTTTATTAGAAATTTTTTACTTATTTTGGTCCATACTATTACCTCTTCAAATATTTTACACTCTTTTTTTAACACCCGGTATGCTCTCTAAACCTGAAATAGTGAATTATCACTAATTCACAGGGTATATTCACTATTTGCCACAGCTAAAAGTCGGCCAGTTGGAATTAGTGCATATACACTCATTTACCCAGTGAAATGATGCACTTATGAAAACAGTGAAATTCACTGTTTAAATGAGTGTATATGCACTAATTCCAAGTGGCCGACTTTTAGCTGTGGCAAATAGTGAATATACACTGTGAATTAGTGATAATTCACTATTTCAGGTTTAGAGAGTATTGTAAGACAATTCCAGTTACATAAACCAGGAACTAAAATCTATTGGGTTTTTTGCAAAATTCGTTATCTTATCAACAGGAAAACGCAAAAATACACATTTTTTATCTTTAATGCAACGGATGTCCCTATATAAAATAGATACGTGACTAACTACCGGCCTAGGTATTCGTAATACAAGGAAGTAAATTTAGTCATACGAGAATTGACTGAAAATATAATAATACAAACATATATTTATAAATCAGTTAATCTTATTGTTAGATTATATATATAGACAACGACCACGAAAGCCTATATAAACAAATAAATAAAATAATAAATAAAATTATGTCGTATTTACTTACTTTCATCTCACCGATGCGAGATGAGAGCATCAGTTTCAGAAACTCTTCTGAAGAATACACATTAGAGTCGAAATGTCATGTAAGAAAATACGATAACGTGGGCAAGCCCGGAAACTGTTTATAAGATGATATTCATTGCTAAACTTTACACTACTTGAAACATTATTTTTATGTACATATTTATGAAATAATATATCATTAATTTTTTTGTTAGAATCTACACATTTTAAATTTTATTGAAAAATCTCTTAAAGGACCCCGCAGAATCCTTATGGGAAAGGAGTTTCGGTCAAACTCTTTGAAATTTTGGATTCTGATAGTTCTTGATGAGTAGATCAAAAGTGTCACTGGCCACTAAATCCTAAAAACTCAAACTTTTAAGTTATAGCCCTCTGAAGTTGGGGCCATGCTCGTCTTTAATTTGCAATAATTTTTTTTTGTAGAACCTTAATTTTCGCATGAATATTTTTATGTGTTCCCAAAGACATATTTAATCAATTGACACCACAAAAAAGTCAATTTTTCAATTCTTTGGAAAATTGTAGCACTTAATCTTAATGTTACGTTTTTTAATTATAAACCAATTCAATTGTTTCATAGAACCAGCATTATTAAACAATAATAATAGCCCAGAACTTGCTCTGAAAAATTATAAATTGACACTTTTGATCTACTCATCAAGGACTATCAGAAGTTTAAAAGAGTTTGACCGAAACCCCTTTCCCATAAGGATTCTGCGGGGTCCTTTACAGTTAGTATATTGTGTTAATGTATGTATTTTTATCCATAAATCTGTCAAAATAGAAAAAGGAATATTAAATGAGTAAATTGTATTTTTGTTACATTTAATACAAAACAATAACGAATAATTGCAAAATAAAAATTTAATTGAAAGGAAAATTTTCTTACAGTTTAATTGTTTTTTTAAATCATTGTTATTTTTCACAAACAAAATTACATAACAGTGTACATATGATATCGTTCAATCCGTTATTGATAAATGCCCCACAGTTTTCCCCTGCAGTACTGCTTGGTGAACTTGGAGCCCATTTTGAGAATCCAGAATCTTCTATTGATGTACCTAATAAAAACATAAAATACATTAATTTAGTTCTCGATTGGTATCTACTAGAGATCATAGGCGCCGACTTTTCATTTAACCTGGGGGAGCGAGATATTCATAATTGGGGGGGGGGGGGGGGCAAAAAATTTCCTTAAAAAATGTGCAATATCCAACTTTCGTAATAACAACAAAAATTTCAGAAACGCAACTAATAATGTAAAAAAATTTTTTTTTTTCATCAAATTATTGTAGTTTCGATAAAAATCTATCAAACTTTAATTATTTGAAATAATTGAAAAGTGGACATTTATATTTAATTTATATTTATATTTAATTTAAAGTAAAGTGTAGAAAAGTCGTAGAATTTTTTTTAAAGCTGTTGATCTATAACTAAGCTTTGTAAAGGAAATAAAAGATGTTTTAGTATTAATTTCCTTTTTGAAGAAATTTTTAGTGATCATTTTTACTTAAGTGACAAGAATTTGAATATTTACACCTTTTTTTAAAGTAAAAATCTTTAATTTAAAAGAAACTAGAGTTCAGCTGCACAGGGGGGGGGGGCGAAGCCCCCCTGGTATAATATCTGGGGGGCGATCGCCCCCCTCGCCCCCCCGTAGTCGGCGGCGGTGCTAGAGATCAGAATTTAATAAAAAAAATAGCTCGACCCAGTCTGAAGATATTTTGTTTTATTTGTTGACTCGATCCGGTCCGAAACTTAATAAAAATGTTTTTTAACGTGTTTTTATTAATAATTATATTTTATCCATGGTAAATAATTAAGTTTTTCTTACCTAAAACTGTTTCATATTTTCCCTCTGTATGTAAATCATGCAATCCTATTAAAAAATGTTCGGGGTGATCAATTTTCGATCTTGGATATGAATTGATTATTGTTTTAAGTAAATTTGCTTCCGCTTGCGAGTTGAGAACAATCAAATGTGCTCCTTCTAACTCACATATATACTTTGCACTAAACCAAGCAGCTGGATGAATGTGATACTTGTAGAAGCCAAAACCAGGGTAGAAAGTATAATCATCACGAAATTTTTTTGGTTTATCTACGATAAATATTTTAAAACTATGTATTAAATTCTATAAAACTTTTGTGCTACCTTTTAAAATTAAAAATTAATCACTTTGAAATGCAGTAAGAATATATAACTAATATACAGGGTGTCTAAATACCAGGGGACACCATGGAGATCTCGGAAACTATAAGAGATAGAGATTCGGTTAAATGAGAGATAAGTTACCTTTAAGAGGGAACAGTTCAATAGTGCATTTACATTTTACAAAATTTTCATGGCTTACTAGATATTAGCCAAAAACCATTTTACTCCGAAATCTTTCATCGTGAATATTTCTTAAGCGATTTGAAATTTAAAAAAATGTTTCAAATAAATGCTGTAGGGTTTAGTATTGTCTATTAAAAAATATTTTTTTAATTTCCAGAAATCTCACTGTTATTGAGATATGACACTAACTTATGTCTTTTTAAATAGAAGCAATATGAAATTTTGTAATTTTTGAACAGAAGATTTTATTACCTTTTCAACGATATGCAACTTGATATACTTATTTTTCAAAATATCTCAAAAAATGATCAAAAAGTACTTTTTATTTATTTGATACACTGTATCATCCTAAGATGGCTATGACAATTAACAATAAGATTAAAAAACTGAAAAATTATTTATAAGCTTACATAGCATAAATTAACTATTTTATTTATAAAAAAAATACATATTTTTTTATTCTATTTATTTAATACATAATACCAGCGAAACATGGCTATGGTTATTAACAAAAAAAAAACAATTTTTTATTTAATACAGAATACCAGTCTTTGTGGAAAATTATAAAAAAAACTTGATCTTTAACAATAGGTACCCCATATGAAAAAATCTAACGAAGTTGTCTGGTGATCGTGGTGCTGGTCATGATATAGTTCCACCCATTCATTTGGTACAACAGAATAATATTGCATTTTCAAAATGTAAAAAAAAATATTATCAACAAATACATATCATAAATAATTATGTTACAAACAGGCAAAATAACAATTTCTCAGTTGATTTATAAATCTCATTGTTGACAGCCATTGTCATTTTTGACTGGAAATAAAAAAAATATTTTTTTTTTAATAAAATAGCTAATTGTTTTTTTTTATATTGTTGTTGATAGCCATAGCCATCTATCGCTGGCATTGTGTATTAAATAAATAGAAATATGTATTTTTTTTATAAATAAAATAATTAATTTATGCTATGTAAGCTTGTAAATAAATTTTCAGTTGTTTTTTAATCTTATTGTTAATTGTCATAGCCATCGTAGGATGATACAGTATTAAATAAATAAAAAGTACTTTTTGATCATTTTTTGAGATATTTTGAAAAATAAGTATATCAAGTTGCATATTATTGAAAAGGTAATAAAATCTTCTGTTCAAAAATTTCATATTGCTTCTATTTAAAAAAACATAAGTTAGTGTCATACCTCAATAACAGTGAGATTTCTGGAAATTAAAAAAATATATTTAAATAGACAATACTAAACACTACAGCATTTATTTGAAACATTTTTTTAAATTTCAAGTCGCTTAAAAAATATTCACGATAAAAGATTTCGGAGTAAAATGGTTTTTGGCTAATATCTAGTAAGCTATGAAAATTTTGTAAAATGTAAATGCACTATTGAACTGTTCCCTCTTAAAGGTAACTTTTCTCTCATTTAACCGAATCTCTATCTCTTATAGTTTCCGAGATCCCCATGGTGTCCCCTGGTATTTAGACACCCTGTATAATACGAGTATACTCTATATAGTAAACATTATACAAAAATCATGTAATCTGAATTTATTGATCCATTAGATACATTACTGTTGTATGAAATACTGAAAAATATTCGTAAGAAAATTATTTATTTTCTTAAATGAATTTGATTAGTTTGTATATCAGTATGAATATCAATTACACTGATCCAAAAATAACGATTATTTTTAAATTAGCTGAATTTTAGTTCAATATAAGTTACTGGCACCAGTCTTGAACAACGCCCTAGTATTGAACATTTTCAATCGAAATATTTTTTGATAAGTATTTGATTACTACCATTACTATTAACTTCATGAGAATTACAAAAAAGTAGCCCACCAATCCAAAAATCAATATGTTTTGCGCTTAACACGTTCAAGACTGGTGCTAGTCACTGCCAGTACCTTATAAATAACATACGATGTATATGTACAATCATTTTCTAGTTCTTACATTGAATCGGTAAATATAACATTTATTATGATTCTACTCATGCACATTTTTTATAATCTTCAATAAATATTTACTTACGTATATTATTTCAAATCGCATAAAGTTAATAACAATGCACTGAAAATTTACGCAAAATAATTTTATTTGAAATTATTACTAATATATGAATAATTATCTAACTTATTAATTTAATTAAAATTTGAATAAATATACATATTATATGTTTTAAAAATAAACAACACATACCATTGTTATGACAATTTTCGTTATTTGATGTATTGTTACAAGATGTTTGATTAGAAACCGACACATAGAAATTAACCTAAAAAATAAATAAAATACATATGTATTAAATACCTAAAAGAAATAAATATATAATGATAGTTCAATCACTTACTTCTGTTTTCGATTGAGCTATGTCAATAAAAAATAAAATACTAGCAAATAATATTATTAACTTCATAACTATAATTTATTTAGTTTGTTCTTCAACGTATTGTAGAATATGTACTGCCAACTAAACCAGATTTGGTTATTTTTTTATTTTATTAAACTTGTTTTCGTCTGAAGTACAGTGTGAGAAAAATATACTTTATACTGTACATTGTGTACATATAATAATAATCTGCCGTGTACCACAGGACTTTCTTATACATAATAATGACAGTAAACAGTGTACGTGATAAAATTATAGATAATAATATTACCTACAATTTTCAACTTGGCCATTTTTCTCTAATTCGCACTGTTTCAGTGTAATTCGAAAAATTCAAAAATCGATGTAGGTAAACATCCGTTTCCGGTTGAATGATCGTTTTCAAAAATAGGAGGTTTTCTTCCCAGGCAAAAATCAATCTTAAGTATAAAATTCCACCTTTCTACGATTTGTCGTATTTGAGTTACAGACAGACAGACAGACAGACAGACCGACCGACAGACAGACAGACCGACAGACAGACAGACCGACAGACAGACCGACAGACAGACACACAGACATCATGGCGAAAATAGTCAGTATGGATTCAGGGAAGGTCAAAATTGATAATTCCATCAAAAACCGGATTTCGAAAAAAATCGCGTTTACTATACTTACTTATACTATATGTATATTTCATATACATTGGTATAAGAAAGTAAAAATACCATAACTCCTAAACGACTGATGATGGAAGGGTGTAATTTTATATTTATAATAATCTTTCATCTGGGAAGACAACCACCTTATTTTTAAAATGATCACTAAACCGGAAACGGATGGTTACTCTTGTAATTTTTTGAATTTTTTGAAATAAGACAAAAATGTTTTAGATAAAAAATGTCGAGTATGTTATTATCTATAATTAATTCCCCATACATTTTTTTCCAACACTTATGATTTAGCCAGAAATAATTTTTTTTAAAATCATTATTTAAAATAATCTATACTGGTTGTCTGGTGATTTGACCGTACGGATCACGACTCATACCGTCATGTCACCGGGCGACCACTGCAAACTAAATAAAATAGAGTGTGCAGTGTTTATTCTCAATATTATGTATAAGAAAGACCCATGGTACCTATAGCAAACACGTACAGTCTCTGTTATACGTATAAGAAAGTCCCATGACACTCATGGCAGATATTTCTCCTCTGTTATGAACCATTTGAAATGTACTTAAAATCGAATACTTAGTAAAAAAAAAAAAAAAATTAAATTTGTTTTTTCGAAAAAATGAATAGAACATAAATTATAGATAATAATATTACCTACAATTTTTAACATTGTCATTTTTCTCTAATTCGCACTGTTTCAGTGTAATTCGAAAAATTCAAAAATCCATGTAGGTAAACATCCGTTTCCGGTTGAATGATCGTTTTCAAAAATAGGAGGTTTTCTTCCCAGACAAAAATCAATCTTAAGTATAAAATTCCACCTTTCTACGATTTGTCGTATTTGAGTTACAGCGTCTACAGACAGACAGACCGACAGACCGACAGACCGACAGACCGACAGACCGACAGACCGACAGACAGACACACAGACATCATGGCGAAAATAGTCAGTATGGATTCAGGGAAGGTCAAAATTGATAATTCCATCAAAAACCGGATTTCGAAAAAAATCGCGTTTACTATACTTACTTATACTATATGTATATTTCATATACATTGGTATAAGAAAGTAAAAACACCTTTATTTATCATGTATTCAACTTATCTTAAGAAAAAAATAAACATGTTAGTAGATATCTGCAAGGAATCCCTTTAGAAACATTTTTAAACATAAAAATAGAATAAAATAAATGGCTTGGCCATAAAATACACACACCTTGAACTTTTTAAAATGTATTAATTGATAAGGTTGTATTTTTTTTTATTAAATATGGTACAAAAAAATATGGGTTGCAATACATGCAAATAATTATATAATATAGGTAGGTACTGATAGAGCATGAAGCAAGCATATGCCCGGTATTATCAACCAATTTAAATTATCTTTTAAGGTAGATTTGTTGTATTATTTACGGAAACTATACTGACCTCTGAAACTGATAAAAATCGTATCCGAAACTATCCGAAATAATTTCATATTCATATCTGAATCCAAAACTGATACCAAAAAAAATATCCTTCATATTAAAGGTTATAAGTAAAAAAAAAAAAAACAAAGAAAAAAAACAATAGGTATTTATTAGATTAATTTCCCTGTAGGTACGTAATAAGAAATATGTCGTTTTGTATGTTTTTAATTTTAAATATTCATATTTCTTTCTCACAAATGAAGTTAGCAACCATTTTACAATCAATATCATTCAAGCTTCCATTTTTATAAAGAGCACCACAGTTTTGTTTACTGCCAGAATCATTTGGTTGACCAGCAAGCCATTTCGTGTATCCTGAAGATTGAAGAAGATCCCCTAGAGTAGTAATTATTTGATAGAAAACGATGATACATAAATACTATACATATTATTAGTTATTTGAAAAGTGTGAAAGTTAATTATTAGATACAGTAGAAACTGGTTATAACGACATCGAAGGGACCGAAATGCAAAAATATGGGATTCAGTTGGACTTTTATTTAGAGTCGTTAAAATCGATACGTCGTATTAACCGATGACGTTATAACCGGGTTCTACTGTAATTTCAATCAATGATGAATGGCACTTTAATAAAATAATAATTTTACCTAAGATTGTTTTATAATTTCCTTCTGAATGAAGATCATGGAATCCAATAATTACATTATCATCGTATCTTGGATGAATGTTGTATTCAAATGTGAGAACGTCAGCTTCTTCTTGAGAATTAATGACAGCCAAGTGTGCTCCTTCCAATTCGCAAATGTATTTTGCAGTCAACCATGGAGCAGGATTAGTGTGGAATTTATAAAAACCAATATTTGGATACAAAGTATAATCTTCACGGAATTTGGAGTGAGTTGATTTTCCTTCTTGTTTGATGATTTCCTTATTCACTAAAAATTAATTATTTTTTAATAAAAACAGGATATTTTTTAAAAGAGCTTGAGGACATCTCGATATTTCAATTATGAGTTGTTGTGTACTTCCACTGCCTCTGAATTTAGAGTGATGTGGGGTAACTGTACACAATATTTAACAAATTGATTTATAAAATAAAAATCAATCATTTGAAGATGTATGTAGTAAAGTCTATTGTTTTTACCATACTACACTCTATTCACAAAAATATCATATACACGGAAAAAATATTGTAATAAAAATTACTATGTATTATGGTACTGGAAGGACGGTTCAGTAATTATGGTATAATATAATAAAAATTACAATGTTCATTGAAATTGTTATTAGAATATTAGTATAATTATAGAGATTACAAAAATACATTTTACTATTATTAATAACAATTTCAATGAACATTGTAATTTTTACCATAATTACTGTACCGTCCTTCCAGTACCATAATACATAGTAATTTTTATTACAATATTTTTTCCGTGTACTAAAACTCATTTTAAAGAGGAAAGATGATACTATTTGTTACCGTGACGGAAAACTTTAGAAAAAAATTACCTACTTGGTAATAAATTCTTAAACATTGTCAATATTTTGCATTTTTGGGACATTTAGGTTAGAATATCTCAAAAATCTGACGTGATGAAATCAATTGGGCAACGAATTTGGTTTCGGCATGCTAAAAACCTCCTAACTCACCTATTCAGACCTCAAGGACATTAAAAGAGTATTTTTTTGCACACCAGTGTATTTAACCTTCGAGTTTAAAGAAAAATTAACCGTAAATAATAACAACACATAAGTACCCTTACCCCGTAGAGAGAGCAACTATTTACAATTTTTAGGTCACAAGGCATTACAAATATTATTATACTTAATTCATAACTCAGTAGGTAATAGTGGGAAGTGGGATGTATAATTATTAAGTGATTTGCTACTGATAATGAGTTTGTTTACTCTACAATTACGTGACTTTGTAATTACTGAATGTAAAACGATAATTATCTTGTTAATTATCATTGATTATAATTATCTTGAAAATTTCGTACCCTGATTAAAAATGATCAAGTTAATTAAAAAAAAACTTACAAAGTATTTGTCCTGAAAGATCCACTTCATTTTCAGATATTTGTTGAAATTTATCTGAATTTATTCCATTTGGATACACCTTTTGAAGGTTGACCTAAATAAAATGCGGACATATTAAAATATCTGTAGGTATAATTTTAATCTAAAAAAATGATTAAAAACTTACTATAACATTAGCATCTGCTTGGTAAACACACAATAGCAATAAAAGAGTTAAAAACGATGTTAATTTTGTATTATACATTTTGAAATAAAAATAAAATAAAGACGTGTGTGAATTTATATAAAAGTAATACTATTAATAATTACAATATTTTTATATAAAACTTACAGAGGAAGTGAATTACAATTTTTATCTATTTATTCGTGCATCCTTTTTAGCATCCTTTGATATTTATACAAATTGATATAATTATTTTCGTAATTTTATCGTTTTTCATTATTTTAAATGAGCAGAGGTGTAGTCAATTGATTTTTTCTCTCGTCAAATTGATATTGGCAGACTTGGTCTTAATCCGATAATTTAGTAATATTTTTATGTTATATTCCTGTTATAAGTATATTTTGGAAGAGTTTGGTAAGGGCAATTATTGTTTATTAGAATGACAAATACATACATGTTATATTTTCATATAACATGTATGTATTCAGGCCTGGATACTCTACAAATTTAGCACTTTATAAAACAATTACATCTGTACTGAATGCATGGCAACAAAAAAATATTTGTATTACAGCATTTCTCGATCTTTCTAAGGCATTTGACTGTGTGCACATAGAATTACTCTGCAGTAAACTTGAGTGTTATGGAATAAGAGGAACGGCTCTTAATCTACTCAAATCATATTTATCTCATAGAACACAACGTGTTGAAATTGAAGAATGTGTTAAAAATATAATTTCCAAAGTATCATCCCATACGAGAGATGTTATCCAAGGAGTACCGCAAGGTTCTATACTTGGCCCTATTTTATTTTTACTGTTTATAAATGATATAACAAATATAGGACAAGAAAATATAACATTATTTGCAGACGACACCGCTATTACATATATAGACAAATCAATTGATCAAATTTCATCCCAAATAACAAACTCATTTTTAAAATTGTCAAATTGGTTCAACGATAATAGTCTAAAATTAAACGTCGATAAAACAGAATTAATTAAATTCGGAAATTATGGTGACGGTAACATTAACATAACTTTTCAAAATTTCAATATTTCAATAGTAGATAAAACAAAATTTTTAGGTATCCAGGTAGACAAAACTCTAAACTGGAAACTTCATATTGAACATATAATTAACAAAATAAGCAAGACAATTTATTTACTAAAAAGCCTGAACAAAATAATCGAAACACAAACTCTAATAAATATATACCACGCGTACATCCAACCACAGCTCTCGTATGGGATCATACTGTGGGGGGGAAGTCCGGCTACAAAAAACTTATTTTTATATCAAAAAAAATGTCTACGGGCAATTTGCAATGTGGGTCAACGCACATCATGCAGACCAATATTTAAACAATTAAAAATTTTAACCTTGTTTGATTTATATATATTAGAATGCTCTATGTTTCTAAAAAAAAACGCTTCGCTGTATTCCATCAACTCAAACGATCACATTTATAATACTAGAAACAAAAATCAAATATCAGCACCACTTGGTAGCTTAACACTTATTAACAAAGGTCCAGAAATATCTACCATCAAAATCTATAACAACCTTCCACATCATATAAAAAATCTACCAACTAATAAATTCAAAAATGCACTAAAATCATACCTACTTACAAAAAATTACTACTCAGTTGTTGAATATCTCACTTAATTGGAACATATTATTATTTTGTTATTACTGTTATTTTACTTTTATCTTTCTTCCTTTTCTTATATATCTAACTGTATTGACTTGTTTTACACTGTAATATCAGTACAACAAAACAAATAAAACATTATTATTATTATTATTATTATTGTTTTAAGTATAAGTATAAGTAGGTACATGAATTGAGATGCAATTATATGAAATTTTACAAAAATTAAAGGACTATACAGTATACAGTTATAGACAAATTAATAAGAATGCATTTAATTTTTTACTTTATGATTTTTTATTATTATAAGTCCGTTTAATTCTTATTTGAGAAAAATTATACTTAAACTTTTTCACTCTTATTAATTTGTTCACCACTAGTTATGGTTTACATTGTATACGTATTTTTTCTATATCAACATAGTTTCGATTACAATAATAAATTAAATAATATAATTTATTGTGATTTGTATTCACAAATAAATGTTGATGTTATATCACAGCCGATATCACTGTAGTGGCCATTTTTGTACATCGCTCCACAGTTTTCGTTGGTTCCTCCACCAGGTTGACCAGAAGCCCATTTCATGTAGCCGGAATCTTTTAGGGGAATTCCTAAAATACCAAGGTTACATTCATTAGAATTATTAGAACATATATATGTATCTACGCTAGCATAAAAGGTGAGTGTAGTGTATATACTAATGTATATGCGTTAGAAGTTATATATACATACTTCTATGGCGTGTTTGAAAAATAACTGCTGAGACAGTGCCATTTTATTCGGTTTAAAGTGGCAACTGAGTGACTCAATATACATAAATTAAGCTAGTTGTTGTATATTTACCTATTACTGTATAAAATTGTCCTTCAACTTGTAAATCATGGTAACCGACTAGAGTATGATCAGAATGTTTAACATTAGCTAAAGGAAATGAGGCAAACATTTTGACCATAAGATCAGCTTCTGCTTGCGACTTGATGACAACTAAATGACCACCCTCCAATTCGCAGATGTATTTTGCTGAATGCCATGTTGCTGGTTGCTGATGGAATTTATAATAACCGAATCCAGGGTAAAATGTGTAATCTGACCGTGGTATTGAAGTGTGTTGTTTACCTATAATTGTATCATAATTTTGTATACTATGTATGACTCGTAATATGATAAGAATTAATTATATTATCATGGGACTGTCTTATTAATAATTTTTATGTATTTATTTATACATTTTTTAATATAAAGTGTTTTATATTATAGGTTTTTTAGTTCTAATTCAAGTTTTTTCATTTCAAATTAAATTTTTTTCATTTCAAATTTAATATTTGAAAATAAATTGATATTTATTTTTTAATTTTTTAAACTGAAGAAACTAAGTATTTTTAAACAAAACAAATATATTGTTAAACTAAATAGAGCCAGTTTAACAATATATTTGTTTTGTTTAAAAATACATAGTAAATGAACCAATGCAACGGTTCAAGAGGCAAAATTAATATAATAAAAAATAAAAATAATAATTACTGTGTAGTATTTGAAATACTGTATACTGCAGTGCTTCTTAAACTTTTTGACGTTGCGGCCCCCTTGCAGCTCATATTGATAACTCACGGCCCCTCTATTTTTTTTTTGAAATACAGAAGGGTTAAAAAATTTATTTAACGATAGTAAATTTATTTCTTATATTCGTGGTTCTTCGCGGCCTCATTGTGAGAAGGCCAAAGCCCCCTAAGGGGCCGCGGCTATCACTTTAAGAAGCTTTGCTGTACAGTATTTGAAACACAAAATACTTACTTGAACAAGTGTTGATAATAAGACTAACACCATTGTTAGGCGTCTCTTGATTATTATAATTTTCGTTGGTTCCATTTGAACAATGGTTGTTCACTGTTATCTATCAATTACAATATTTTGGATATTATATATTTTAAATGTAATGAAAACAAAGTAATACTTACATATACATTTGCATGCAAGTATGTAAATCTTAACGAAATTAATGTCATGCACAAAATAATTGAATTCATTTTAAATTAAAAGTTTGCACGATTTTGTCTGAAACTTGTCTGTATGAGGAGGATAATGAACTGTTTCAATTTATGGAATCATTTATATATAAAAAACAGCCCTGGTTATAAAAATTATTCAAGGTCAAAAACGAGATCTTAACATTATGGGTAAAAAATATATGTATGTACATAAGCGTAAGTAACATTTTTTTGGTAAGAAATAAAAACAATTTATGTTATAATATTTATCTATTACTTCTCAAAATTTTGTGAAAAAAATGTTTACATGAGTGACATTTTTTTAAAAAGAAGTAAACGAATTGTCTAACTAATATTATGATTTATACAGTGTCTTCCAAAAGTTCGGGGCCACCTAAATAACTTTTGAATGGTTTGAAATATAGGATTGAAATTTATAGAGATACATTGGGATCATGAAATCTATTATTTAACCACAAAAACAGCAACCTGCATATCCCCGGGAGGCGGGGGGAGGGGGAGAACAAAGAAATCATAGCACATGGGGTTGAGTGAGGGCTCGTTCGAAAGGACTTATCAAAACAAAAACAACACGGGATCACCGAGGTCTTTACGATTTTTTTTCGAAGAGTTATGATCATTTGAACATTTCTATTGAGATCAGGTTAAATGTATTTTCAAAAATGTTATAAAAAAAATCCTGTTGAAAAACTGATGTTTATTATTTAAGTCGTGTCATTATCATTGAGTAAAAAAATTCAACTCTTCTGTTTTTAATTTCAAAAATGTACTAAAATAAAAAAAAAACAGAAGACTGGAATTTTTTGACACGACTTGCAGATAAACGTCAGTTTTTCAACAGGATTTGTTTTTTCATTTTATAACATTTTTGAAAATACATTTAACCTAATCTCAATAGATGATCATAACTCTTCGAAAAAAGACCTCGGTGATCCCGCGCTGTTTTTGTCTCGGTAAGCCCTTTCAAACGAGCCCTCACTCAACAAAAAAATTATGTAAAAGTACCAAAAGTAAAACCTAGATGTAATAGACGAATTCAGGCAAAGGCCTGCAAGATAAAATCAAAAGTCTGATACATATAAATTTATTTTATCGTTATTTATTTATTTATATAAATTGAGATTTAATTACATCAATTTTTACATTAGAATAATATTTATTTGTGATTTACATTTTATATATCAACGTATATAATGAACAATAAATAATTGAAAACTATACCTAATATTATTTATTGAGACTTGTATTCACAAATAAATGTCGATGTTATATTACAGTTAAAATCACTGTATAAACCGTTCTTGTATATTGATCCACAGTTTTCGTTGATTCCTCCACCAGGTTGACCAGAAGCCCATTTCATGTAGCCAGAATCTTTAAGAGGAATTCCTAAAATATATAAATTTATTCAATACAATATTATTGATTGAATTAGTTTCATACGCTATAATTATAATCAATGCGGTACCCAAGTATCATAACAGGAAACGTAACCAAATGTTTAATCACCAATGATTGAGATAATTTTAGGATGTCAAAAATGTACTAACAAGGGGACGAGGCAGTTAATGGATGGTGAATTTTTGTTAGTTTTTATTCGGTTCAAAAGTGGACCCAATCACAATGGCAACTGACTGACTCATATATAAAATAAGCTAGTTTTTGTATTTTTACCTGTAACTGTATAAAATTGTCCTTCAACTTGTAAATCATGGTAACCGACTAAAGTGTGATCAGAATATTTAACATTAGCTAAAGGATATGAGGCAAACATTTTGACCATAAGATCAGCTTCTGCTTGTGACTTGATTACAACTAAATGGCCACCCTCCAATTCGCATATGTATTTTGCAGAATGCCATGTTGCTGGTTGCTGATGGAATTTATAATAACCATATCCAGGGTAAAATGTGTAATCTGATCGTGGTTTCATAGTGCATTGGTTATTTTTGTTTTCTTCATTTTTAGATGTACCTATAATTGCATTATATTTTAATTAGAAATAATAAAGAGTATAAACAAATTTGCTCGATAAAGCACTGGAATTTAGAAGATGTATTACTGATATTTATATTCCAATTTATTATCACGTACATATTACTTATAGAAAATTAATAATTTCATTGAACTATGAAGCGTATTTTTTACAACAGTAATAATATTTTGAAAATATGATATTTATTTATTTACAAAACAATTGTTAATTATTAAAGTATTATTTTATTTAATTGTATAATAAAAATAAATCGGCATTAGCAGTTTTTATTTTCTATAACTGAACCATATTATATTTATTTCTTTAATATCATTTTACACAAATACCAATTTTTTAACAAATACAAATTAAAATTTATTGTTTATTTTAGTAACGTATATATATGGCATACTAATTATTATATAATGTACATAAATATGTACCATATGTATGTTTAACTGTTTACATACGCAAAAATATAAAGGATTCAAAAAATCATAAAATAATACTAACAATAAGGACAGATTTAGAAATCTGAAAATTTTATCTTCAACGCTCTTAAGTGATTTATTCTAAAAAATATTTTTTATGAAACATATGCATTTTTTTAGATCACTTTTAAATGAATTTTACAGAATGATTTTTTTCCGAATACAACTTTACAGTTTTAAAGAAAAGTCTTGCAACTTTTCAAATCTGCCTGTTTAATTATTTTTCAATTATTTGTTTCCTTATTAGAGGTGATCAAAGTTAAATATGTAATTTTATGAAAAAAGTTATGAAGAAAAAAGTCTGATCTATAAAAATCAAAAATTTATGTCTCAAAA
The DNA here is from genome assembly GCA_949319165.1 of Sialis lutaria. NCBI lineage: Eukaryota > Metazoa > Arthropoda > Insecta > Megaloptera > Sialidae > Sialis > Sialis lutaria. The sequence continues at coordinate 30,008,699 of OX439234.1, forward strand.
TTGTTTTTTGAAATAAAAATAGAGGGCGTTATATCTCAATAACGCAGAAATATAATTAAAGCACATTTACTATATGTAAATCATTTTAAAAATATCTATTCGAAATGAATTTACAGAAAAATAAGTTTTGTTTTAAAAATCGATTAACTGTATAGGTTTCATACAATTTTCTATACTACTGTATCGTATTTAAAATACATACTATACGAGTACATACTTGGACAAGTGTTAATAACAACACCGATTCCATTGTTCTGCATTTCTTGATTATTATAATTTTCGTTGGTTCCATTTGAACAATGATTGTGCACTGTTATCTAGCAATCACAATGTTATTATATGTTTAAAAATCAATATACGATTGATAAATTTACAAGAACGGAATAAAAAGAAGTAATACTTACATATACGTTTGCATTTGTATACGTTAATAAAAGAGATATTAATGTCACGTATAAAATAATTGAATTCATTTTAAAAATTATATCAGTAACCTGCTGGTATAAAGAGGATAACGAACTGTTTAAATTAATTGAATCATTTATATTAATATATTAAAACCCCTTGTTACAAAAATTATCCAAGGTCAAAAACGAGTTCTCATGTAAAAAAGCGTAACATTTTTTTGGTAAAAACAGTACTGAAGTTTTATTTGACTACTTATATTTATTATTTATAAAAACTATACCTATTATATTTTAGTTTTACAAACATGTGAACCGTCAAAAGGATCAATTAAATTTACAAGTAGCTAATTATAAGCAGTTTGTATACAATAAGGATAGAAAAATAAAGAAGAATGGTCCACAGTAGCGGACTAGGGAGTGAATCGTTAATCCTTTGTAGCTCAAGATCTTAAAAATTTAAATTATGTTAATAAAGAGAGAAGTTTAGGCATATAAAAAAACGTATTTTTCAGAAATTAAAAAAAAAAAAATTTAAATTACCTATTTGACTTTTTTGGGAGGGACATTACTGTGAGTTAATCGTAAAAAAACACTTATGTCGTATGACAGGATTTGAAACAATTATTTAGTTTGTTGTAGCATTATGCTACATCGCATTTTTTGCAAATATAGTTCGTGAAATGCCACACACTAGGGAAATTTACAACGTATTCTTTTTTCTAAGTAATCGGCCAGTAGCCGATCTTGTCTTGCCTTACTGCCAATAGTTACGTAATAATACGTAAGTCAATAGGTTATGCCATCTGTGAATTTTACTTGATACTAACAAGGGAACCTTTTCAGGTCGAAAATTCGTATCGAGTTTAAACTTTGTATATAGTTAGAGGAGGTCAAGGTAAGTAAGAAAAAAATTATCGTAGCTGCGGTAAAACGGTTTAAGGGGGTGAAACACCCCTATGAAAATGTGCAAAATAATCATATTTTTCAAATAACTCTGAAACTAATGAAAATTTTAAAAAACCTATAATGCCAAATTTTCATGATTTTTTATGCTCATTCGAATGGCGATAGTCAAAATTCAAAAAATAAAACCGTTAACCCCCACCTCCCACCCACCCCATTATTTATTACAGATTTTTTTTTCAATTAACTCAAATTAATTGTAGTATACAATAGTAATCCAAATATATAAGACATATTTCACAAAAAAATTGTTTAACCCTTTCATCGTCACATTATCATATTTCGAAAAATATTAATTTAATTTTTTTATTACGTTAGCGATAAGAAAAGTATTGACTATAGTTGAGAAGTTACCAATTTTGAAGGATATTTACATTTCAGGACCCCTAGAATCCAGTAAAAAATTTTTTAGCACAAGTTAGTCTAGAAAACGGCCGGTTAAAATCGTTATTAGTTATACGTTTGTTTGTTGTATTAGTCCGATTTACTTTATGTGAATTATTTTGAATTTTCTTCGAAACTAATAACGATATAAATAAATATTTAGTACAACATTTTCTTGAGTTTTTAAACTCTTTAGAATGGTTATAGTCGAAATTCGAAAAAACGAAACCGTCAACCCCCACCCCAAAAATTATTTATAATTTTTATTTCTATTGAATAAATTTTAGTATATTATAGAAAAGTAATTTAAATCCATTTTAACTACAAATTTTCATTTAAATATTTTAACCCTTTCATTGCAATTAAAAAAATACAGTTTTTTTTATTTTTATTTTTCTTATTAAAGATGAGAAAATTATTGGCTTCGGTCGAAAATGTTGATGAGAATCCAAACATACGAATGACAAATGTTAGTCGGTGGTTTTCCGGCAAATTAACCAAATGATTTCAAAAACGACCGGAGTTATTAATTTCGACTATAATCATTCGAAAGAGTTTAAAAAATCAAGAAAATGTACTAAAGATTTATTTATATCGTTATAATATTATTATTATTAGTTTCGAAGAAAATTCAAAATTAATTCATATTTGAAGCTGCATTGAATTCACAAAAAGTAAATCGGACTAATACAAGAAACAAACGTAACTAATAACGATTTTAACCGGCCGTTTTCTAGACTAACTTGCGCTAAAAAAAATTTTACTGGATTCTAGGGGTCCTGAAATGTAAATATCCTTCTAAATTGGTAACTTCTCAACTATAGTCAATACTTTTCTTATCGCTAACGTAATAAAAAAATTAAATTAATATTTTTCGAAATATGATAATGTGACGATGAAAGGGTTAAACAATTTTTTTGTGAAATATGTCTTATATATTTGGATTACTATTGTATACTACAATTAATTTGAGTTAATAGAAAAAAAAATCTGTAATAAATAATGGGGTGGGTGGGAGGTGGGGGTTAACGGTTTTATTTTTTTGAATTTTGACTATCGCCATTCGAAAGAGCATAAAAAATCATGAAAATTTGGCATTATAGGTTTTTTAAAATCTTCATTAGTTTCAGAGTTATTTGAAAAATATGATTATTTTGCACATTTTCATAGGGGTGTTTCACCCCCTTAAACCGTTTTATCGCAGCTACGATAATTTTTTTTTTACTTACCTTGACCTCCTCTAAGTATATACAAAGTTTAAACTCGATACGAATTTTCGACCTGAAAAGGTTCCCTTGTAAGTTATTCAGTGGTAAGTTACAGTAGTGTTACACATATTTGAATGAACTAAATATATTTAGTACGTATATAAGCGGGATTATTGAGGTTTGTTACAGAAATGCCACATGGGATTACAAAGGGTTAATATGTATTCTAAATTGAGTAAACGTAATTGTTTCGTTTACGATTTATATTCACAAATAAATGTCGATATTAAGGCACAATCAATATCACTGTAATGACCACTCTTGGACATAGCTCCACAGTTTTCAATTGTTCCTCCATCAGGTTGACCAGCATTCCATTTCCAGTAACCAGAGTCTTTTAAAAGTGTTCCTAAAATTGAATATTAAATATTATACTTTATAATGTATACCTATTATATGTATTATACGAACATTGTATAAATTATACAATCTGTAAAAAATAATATCCATAATGCAAAAAGAATTTCTGCAAGTAAATAGCATTATAATTACGATGAAATAAAAAAGTCCCTCTTTATTGACGATATGATATTCTAGAATTTATGTTTTAGTGAAACTTAGACGCATATTATATAAGTTAATTTTTATATACTAAAAAAATAAAAAGAATTTAATAGCTTGAAATCTCTACTTTAAGATGTATTCAAAAAAATTATTTTCATTACCTACTTAAGAAAATAGAATGTTGGCAACGTGCCAAATTTATGTAACTTTTTAACATTCAAAGCGAAACCCTCTTGATATCCCCCCCTATGTACTCTGTATTTGGCGCCTATGGACATGTATTTATTTAATTAACGTAAAACAAATGTGGATATGATTTCATAAAATCAAGTAAACTAAGATGCCTTTACCTGTAACTGTATAAAATTGTCCTTCAACTTGTAAATCATGATAACCGACTAAAGTATGATCAGGATATTTAACGTTAGCTAAAGGAAATGAGGCAAATATTTTGGCCATAAGATCGGCTTCTGCTTGCGACTTGACGACAACTAAATGACCACCCTCCAATTCGCAGATGTATTTTGCAGAATGCCATGTTGTTGGTTGAATATGGAATTTATAATAACCAAATCCAGGGTAAAATGTGTAATCTGATCGTGGTTTCGCAATACATTGTTTATTTTTGTTTTCTTCATTGTTAGATGTACCTATAATTGCGTTATAATCTTATTAATTTAATTTGTAAAGAGCATATTTATTTTTTGTATTCAAACGAATTTCCTCGTTAAAGTACTGGAGTTTGGAATACGTAAAATATGTAACCTGACCGTGATATTGAGACGTGTTGTTTACCTATAAGTAATTGTATCATCATTTTAATATGAATAAATGTATTATCTACTCTCTGTCCATTGTATTTTTATTAATATACTAGTGGAATCCCGCGGCTTCGCTCGCGTGAACTTCGAAACTAATTAGAACCTTCCATATGTGATAGGGGATGACATAACATTTTTTATATTGATTTTTATTCATTACCTATAAAAACCTTAATATCTCGGATTTGAGTTAAAAACTGTAAAAACTAACCCCCTGTCTACCCTCGCCATTAGGGGTTGAATGTAAATTATTGTAGATTATTTTGCCCGACTCTACCATTATAAAGTAAGCAGCTATGTAGATAAACATATAAAAAACACAGACCCTGTCTACCCCCGCCTTAAGGGGTTGAATGTCGAAATTTTTATTTTAATAAATGACTATTTTGCCCGAATTTACCTTTATAAGTAAAGCAGGTATGCAGATAACCATATCTAAATCCATTCTCGTCCCCGTCCCATGCTATTAGGGCTTGAATATCGAAATTTAATTTTTAATTGAATATTAATTTCTCCGAATTTACTTTAATTACATGAACAATTATGAAGATAAATATATCAAAATTTTACCCCTCCCTCATTCCCATAGGGGTTGAATTTTCGTAACTGATATTTGTCTTGTAGAGTATCTACTTGTGCCATGTTTCATTCGGTGAATAAAAAAAAATTACCTAAAAAATTCTACCCCCTAACACCTTAGGGGTTAAATTTTGAGACATGCTGATATAATTGTTTCATTATTTATATTGTAGAGAATGTTGGATAAGCTTCAATTTAATGCGAACAAAAAAAAAATTATATAAAATTTGACACCCTTTTTTAACCCCGTAGGGGTTGAATTTCGAAAAATCCTTTCTTAGTGGGTGCTAACATCATAAAAGGAAGGCACCTATGAAATTTCACGTTTCTAGGTCCAGGGGTTTGGGCTGTACGTTGATATATGGTTAAGGACAAACTCTTTTATACAGGGTGTCCCAGGACTGTGTCAAAGCTCAATATTTCATTTATTATAAGAATTAGAAGAAAACTTTAAATGCAAAAGTTGTCAGGCTAGAGCATCGGCATAGTTTGAAATTAGTTACATTTATACAAGATGACCCATAACTGCGTTACAAATCAAAGTTATGTTTTTTTAAATACAAACTATATATTTTTATTTGATAATCTAATAGCATTCATTTTTCGGAGTATTTTGATGTATCATTATTGGATTATACAGAGGGGTTAAGAAATTATGACCAATTTTGTATGAAAATGGGAACATTTTCAAGACCTTGTAATTTTCCAATTACAACAAAAAAAGATTGTTTTCTGTTTGAAGTAGTTTTGGCATATTCTCTATTATTGCGATATTATGTCAAACATTTACAAAATTATATTATTTGTACAGGCTGTACCACAACACTAAACCTAGTTTTTTTCAAAATTTTCAAATGGAACACTCTATATATTTTTACATTTTCGAATTGCCTGTTCGATTCTCAACATATTTTACAAACCATGTTCTATACCTAAATCCAGCCGTTAAAGAGTTATTTATTTTATTTTAAAATCTTAAGATGTTTTATAAAAACAATACAACTTTATTATAATCATCAAAACAGTTCGCTTAAAAATAACCTAACAAACTAATAGAACTTACAAACTTTAACAACATAAAAATTTAATTATTTTGTGGAATATAATAAAGTTGTATTGTTTTTAAAAAAATCTTAAGATTTTAATATAAAATTAATGACTTATTAACGGCTGGATTTAGGTATAGAACATGGTTTGTAAAATGTGTTGAAAATTGAACAGGTAATTCAAAAATGTAAAAATATATAGGGTGTTCCATTTGAAAATTTTGAAAAAACTAGGTTTAGTGTTTTGGTACACCCTGTACAAATAATATAATTTTGTAAATGTTTGACATAATATCGCAATAATAGAGAATATGCCAAAACTATTTCAAACAGAAAACAATTTTTTTTTGTAATTGGAAAATTACAAGATGTTGAAAATGTTGGCATTTTCTTACAAAATTGGTCATAATTTCTAAACCCCTCTGTATAATCAATAATGATACATCAAAATACTCCGAAAAATGAATGCTATTAGATTATCAAATAAAAATATATAGTTTGTATTTAAAAAAACATAACTTTGATTTGTAACGCAGTTATGGGTCAACCTGTATAAATGTAACTAATTTCAAACTATGCCGATGCTCTAGCCTGACAACTTTTGCATTTAAAGTTTTCTACTAATTCTTATAATAAATGAAATATTGAGCTTTGACACAGTCCTGGGACACCCTGTAGATATAGATTTTGGTATTTAAAATAATTACCTACTTGAACAAGTGTTGACAACAAGACTAATACCATTGTTCGGCATGTCTTGATTATAATAATTTTCGTTGGTTCCATTTGAGCAATGATTGTGCACTGTTATCTAGCAAATATATCAATATATTTAAAAAATAATTATATATATTTTAATTACAAAAATGTAATAAAAAGACAATACTTACATAAACATTTGCATGTATGTATGTGAATTTAAGAAAAATCACGCACAAAATAATTAAATTCATTTTAAATTTTAATTCTGTACAATTTAATCTGAAACTTGCACGTTTAAAGAGGATAATAAACTGTTTAAATTATTGAAATCGTTTATTTGTAAAAATTCCTGGCTACACAATTTTTTCAAGGCCAAAAATAACTTATAAAAATTATGTTAAAAAAATATTTAAATAAAGGTGCGTCAGACATAGATACCAGTCCACAGGGCCGTTCTAACACCCATTTCTGTGTTCTGGATTAAACTGGGACGCATGATCTGCCTGCCCTTAGCTTATTTATATTACTATAGCGTATTTTACAGAACTATTCATGTCTATTTCAAACATTTAAAATGATCTTTTTGTGCATTATAGATTCTATTAAGTTATAAGAATCTCTTATAAATGAATTAGGATTTAGGAATTAACAAAAACGTGTAGAACATTTAGAGAATAGGTAATATATTAATATTGAATTGTTGAAAGTTAAATAAAATAAAATAATAAGTTTGATAAAAACCATAATTCTTTCTATGGTTTATTTAATTTTATATTATTTTTGTTAAGTCAATATTTAAATCATTTAGCGCCAAAATTGGACAAATCCAATATCATGATTACCAATATTTAAGGGGCTATTTTATTTAGAATTGAATGCCTTTGTATAAACATGACCAAACCTGTGTTTTTTGTAAAACAAAGAAAATGAATTTTTTTTGTCTTATTGTTAATTAACAGATTTTAATTATAAATATATTTTTAGTACTTTCAAAATTATTTATTTATATCTATAAAAGAGTTTGTCTTTAACCACTCACTCACTCATATATCAACGTACAGCCCAAACCCCTGGACCTAGAAGCGTGAAATTCCGTAGGTGCCTTCTTTTTATGATGTAAGACCTACTAAGAAAGGATTTTTCGAAATTCAACCCATACGGGGTTGACAGGGTGTCAACATTTTATATAAAAAATATTTTTTTGTTCGCATTTAATTGAAACTCATCGAACATACTCTACAATATAATAAATGAATAATTTAACCCTTAAGGGATTAGGGGGAGGGGTGGTAGAAAAATTTGTAAAATAATTTAATAATTTGTAAAATAATACATAGACTGCGGAACTTTAAGAATATATATTACTTTGAATGATTTCGAATGTGATGAAAATTTGTTTTTCATATGCGAAAAAGAAATTTTATAATTATTTTTGTAAAAAAATGAATTTTCATTACTGAATTCTTTATTAAATTATACATATACGACAACACAACATGTTATAATTCTTTTTCACAAATAAAATTTGTTGCTTCTAAACAAGAAACATCATTCAATGCACCATTTCTATGAAGAGAACCACAATTTTCTATTCCATTGTTGTTGTCTGGTTGTTTGTCCAACCATTCAAAAAATCTTGTATTTTGGTTTACACCTAAAAGATAAACTATGTATAAAAAATGTTGTCGTTTTTATTTTAATTTATTAATTTTACAGATATATTTATTCAATAAATTATTTTCCTTACTGCTGCAAACTATAATTGAAGGGTTTGCAGCAACAACGAGTTAACTCCATTTTTAGGCCAAACAGAGTTAACAACCGTTTCTTGGGGAAAAAAATCTTTCTTTCGTTTGGTTCAATAAAGAGTTAGCTACCGTTGATAGTTCTCAAGGTATCCGCTAGAATGAGTTAGCTGCTTCATTCGCTTGGGTAAAAATGGAGTTAACTCCAGGAGCTGACTCATTGTTTTTGGGCATAGAATTTAGTTAGTACACTCGTTACTGTGCTCTTTCTTGAAATAAACTAATTTTCTTGAAAATTGTTCTTATTCAACGCTTCCTTACATTAAAAAGGAAATTATTTTCAACTATTTGGGACAAAAAGGAGTTAACTCCAGAATAAAATTGACTCTAGAATTGCAATTTGACGAATTTCTCAATGGAATTTAGCTAAGACAAAGGCGATTTAAATACATTCTCCATTTTTTAAACAGTTAGATAACTCCTTGTTGCTGCATACCCCTCAATTATGTTTCTTATATTTTTTTAGTCCTCTGAATATTTTATGTTAGTTATATTTATTTAGATTTAAATTTCTTACCTAAAATATTCATATAAACACCTTCTTTACCGATATCATTAAAACCAACCAGCAGAGTGTCAGACAATGTAATAGCTAATTTTGGATGAGATTTGTATATTGATAAAAGAAGATTTGCTTCTTCGCGAGTATCAACAACAGCTAAATGTGCTCCTTCTAGCTCACAGATGTATTTAGCGCTGTGCCAGGAGGCTGGATGTATGTGATACTTGTAAAATCCAAATTCAGGGTAAAAAGAGTAATCATCACGGAATTTCAGATTTATTTTATTTTCAGTGACATTTTTTCCATTGTCTAAAAACATTAAAATTCAAATTATTAAAGGTATATATACAAACATAACAGAATGATTTTTTTGGCAGTCCATCATAATAGAGTTAATGCTAGTTTTTTTTTTTTAATATTAATGTTTTCTTATTAACTATTTAAATATTGAATTCAACAACTTTCAGTTTCCTACACGGAAGAAATATTGTAATAAAAATTACTATGTTATTATGGTACTGGAAGGACGCTTCTGTATTATGGTAAAAATTGCAATGTTCATTAAAATTTTTATTAATATTACAGTAAAATGTAATTTGTAATCTCTACAATTTTACTAATATTCTAATAAAATTTTTAATGAACATTGCAATTTTTACCATAATACTGAACCGTCCTTCCAGTACCATAAAGCATAGTAATTGTTATTACAATATTTTTTCCGTGTATAAATTAGCCTTAAAATAGAATTGGTATAAAAGTACGTATTGGCAAACTTATATTTCGAAACTGTTGCATGTAAATTTATTGAAAATTACAGTTCATATAGCAAGTGTTCTAAATTCTAAATAACTTTTCCAGCATGAAAATCTCAGTATTTCTATAAATAAAATATACATACCTGTTTAGTTAAATAAGGAGTTATTAGTAAAGAAGGGATGAATATAAAAAAGAATTGAATAATTCCGAATTTCAAAGTATGTAGATAAACATTTATTGTTAGCGATTTATTAAGGCACTTGTTTTTATGTGGTATTGAATGGTGCTTTTAGATTTTTTATACCACTTTCCGTTTTACATATGGGGCACAAAGATGGAAATGACATATTTTAATGTACTTTTTTGTATCTGAAATACTGAGATCCCTATGCTGGGAAAGTTATCTGAGACACTCATAAGTACCTGATTCTTGTTCCATAGTTATACATTTCTCCGTTTTATCTGCATATGTTTCTGTTAAAACCTATAATTAATATAATACAAGATTATTAAGAAATAAATTCAAAATATACATTTATCTAACTTACTATTTGTCTGGATTCAACTTTATACAAGAATAAAATAATAATTAAACTCTTTATTTTAAGATCCATTGTGATAAATTAAAAATAATACCTATATAGGTACCTACTCAATAATCGCAATTTGATGACTGATTCAACGAATGTCTATTTGTCAATAGTGTACTTAGTTGTTTGTATTTTATTTTTTAAGGTACTGTGAACATTTTATCAGCGGTTTCCTAATCAAAACCAGCTTATTATGTAAATAAAAAAATGAATTTAATATTAGATCGGAATCAGTATTGAAGTGATATATAGGTTAGATATCTAGTTTTTATAATATGGGTATAAAAATTGAATCTTTATAAAACTATGTAACAGGAGATCATAATTGTCATTATAAACCTCTATTTAAACCTTAATTCGGTTTGGTTTCTGGTTTAGGTTCGAAAAAATAAAGATGTTAGTTGTATTTTATTAGTACTTCATGTTAATAATATCAAATATAATAAAAATTACGCATATAATAATTATTATTGCTCCCTATCTTAAAGTAATAAATATTTTTTCGGGTTTCAGTTTTGGTTCAGGTTCAGATTCACGTCATTAATTATAAATTTACTTTACAGATGAAAGTATTCGGTTCCGTACAAGGGTAATCATTTAACAGAAAGCCTTCACTTTGCAATGATCCACAATTTTCACCTCCAGCACTATATGGGTTTCCAGGAATCCATTTGTTATAACCACTGTCTTTAACTAAACCACCTAAAAAAGAATATATATTATCTAATAATGTTTATAAGAATATTGAAATAAGTTCTAAGAAGGAAGGAAAAACATACAATTTTATTAAATACGTATTACTTTATATTGTTTAGAGGTAGACAATATTGACCACCTAAATTTTTAAAATCAAATTTTACTTATGTTATTTAGATTTATTTCTGAAGTTGATAATTAATAGAAGGAAAATAATTTATACCTAAAACAGTGACATATTGATCTTCTGTATGAATATCACTAAAACCAATCAAAAACTGACCAACTATATTAACAGATGGAGCTGGATAAGCTTTAAAAATTCTACTGAGTAACTGCGCTTCTGCTGTCGAGGTTGGGAAAGCTAAATATGCACCTTCCTTTTGACAAACGTTTACTGCATCCATCCATAATGTTGGTTCTTTGTGATATTTATAATAACCAAATCCCGAATACAATGTAAATCCATAGTGAATTGCTTTTTGATAAGTGTTATTACATTGACATCGTTCTACAATGAATTAAAAAAATTAAAATCAATCAAAGTAAATCATACAAAATAAAATTTATTATTATAAGAAAAATACCTTCTAGTAAAACAAAAGATGGTCAAATATTTTCTAATAAATTGAAAACAATGTTGTATCACAGGTTTTAAATTTACTTACAAAATTACAATTATATGCAAAGAGTTTTTTCACTATATTAAATATAATCGGTGGTAATCTTAATTTCAATCTTTGCTTTTGGGTATAAATCTCAAGATTTTGGCTTAAACTAGAAACCAATTATGATTCATATTAAATTGAATTTACTTAACAATAATTTACCTGCTAATTTAATTTTCAAATTCAGCCCATTTTCCGTTTCTTCTTGTTCGATATTGAATTTTGGTTCGTTTAATGATATATGCTATTAAAAATTATTAATTGTTAAAACGAAAATCTTAATAAATATTAAAAGATTCATACCTCATTACATTGAAATGACTCTATACTTTTCATGAATATAAATAGTAAAATAAAGTACTTCATGATTAATTTGATAAAACTAATTATACATATACATTATTTTTGTAATTATATATATTGTCTTAATATCAATTTATGTAAATTGATACAGATTGACCCAGCGTTTCTCAACCTTTAAGTATTTGTGACCCAATTTTCAATCACAATTCTTATCGCCTCCCCCCACCCTCATACAATAATATTCAATGAAAAATATATATCAGCTAAATATAAAAAAATGTTAGTGTCAATTTTTAACATTAAACCTTCTTTCGAAAAACTTTGCTCTGCAAGACAGGACCAAGAGAGTCACTAATAATTATTAATCTTGTTTTTTATGAAAAACAATTAGTTAATTATGAAATTTATTATGTCAATGTATTTTAATGCTTTTCTTTCAGTAAATTAAATAATTTTTTTAATAATATTTTTTCTCGATATGATCGCGCCCCCATTCAGTTTTATCACGATCCCATAGGTTGAGAATCGCTGGATTAACCTTTTAAATGATAATCTTAAGGGTTATTCAAAATAAATTTTATTTATAGTAAATAACCTTATCTGAATTAATTAAAAAATTGTTTAACTGAATATAAATTGTATATAAAAAATGTTACAAAGTCTAAAAGAATTATAATTCTTTTTCACAAATAAAGTTTGTTGCTTCTAGGCAAGATACATCATCCAAGCCTCCTCTTCTATGAAGAGAACCGCAATTTTCAATCCCATTATTGTTATCTGGTTGTTTATCAAACCAATCAAAATATTTTGTATTTTGGTTTTCACCTGGAATATGAAAACTGTATTGAATAATAATAAAAATGTTGTTTTTCTTTTATTTAATCCCCGACCCCATCTTTTTATTTTAATTTTGAATAAATGTATCATTAACGAGGCCTCATTTATTATAAAATATAATTATTTACTTAATAATACATTTTCCACGTTATTACAAATAACAACTATATGTATATTTCATTTTTTATAGCTCGAAATATGAAAGTATGCTGTCCTCTGCTAGTATATAACAGTGAAAAAAATCAGACAAAATTATAAAAGAAATTATAAGAATTTACCCCACTTACATTAAAAAAAATCAATGCATACATTATTAAGTCACCTTTTTTTAATAGACTAAATATTTAATATAAAGTTTGGTTCTCAACTTTCATTAAATTAAATTAAATTAACATAATCCAATGAATTGAAAAACTATACGATACGGGACATTAATACACGAGGCTCGACTCGCACTTGACAAAATTTAGTCGTTTATTTTATTTTGGGAACTGGGTAACCTTGTAATAATTATCATTCTTTTAATTTTCTTACCTAAAATATTCATGAAAACGCCTTCATTAGCAATATCATTAAAACCAACCAATAGAGTATCGTATAATTTCACAGCTAGTTTTGAATGAGATTTGTATAAAGATAACAGCAGATTTGCTTCTTCTTGAGTATCAACAACAGCTAAATGTGCTCCTTCTAGCTCACATATGTATTTTGCACTATGCCAGGTAGCTGGATGTATGTGATGCTTATAAAATCCAAATCTAGGATAAAAAGTGTAGTCATCACGAAATTTTGGATTTATTTTAATTTCAGTAATATTTTTTTCATTGTCTATAACATTAAAATTTAGCTATATAAGCCCGGGCGCACATTGAGACGTAGGCGACGCAGCGCAGCGCAGGGCAGCGCAGCACAGTTTTTTACTGCGTGACTTGGGTGTCCGCACATTGAGACGTAGGCGACGCAGCGCAGCACAGTTTTTGCTGCGTTGTGACAGTTGTAGAAAACAATATGGCCGAACTAAACAAACTAGACCTAAGTTCTGAGTCTGATTCAGACAAAGAAATGGACGAACTTTTACTTTTATATTCATTATCAAAACGAAATAAGTCTATTTGGAAAAAAAGCGTATATGAAAAAAAGAAAAAGTCACGGTGAATTCATTCTAACATCGGAATTTTCGATAAACGATTATATATTATATCTTATATTATAAAATATAGAATAAAATATGAATAACTAACGGGTACCCGCGACTTCGTTCGCGTGGAATTAAGGTTAGTGAAAATACGTTAATTTCAGTTGGGTAAATAATACAGATAGATAATAAAACAGGTAAAATGTTACACACCCATTATTTTATCTAAAACATTTTTCGGGATATAAGGTAGCATATGTCCTTTCTCAAGATGCAAGCTATCTCCTTGCCAAATTTCATCAAAATCGGTTCAGCGGTATAGCCGTGAAAAAATAGCAAACAAACAGAGAGACAGATCCACTTTCGCATTTATAATATGTATTAAAATCTTAAATATCTCGGCTCCTAAGTAAGATAGGTAGCTGTTTTTTTCCTTATAACCCCCCACCCCCATGGTATTTTTCCCGCCAGATCGAATGAAACTTATTACAACTCTTCATATATGAAAGAGGATGAAATATATATATATATATATATTCATTTGTTTTGGTTTATATTCATTATACAAAATCGTTAATATCTCGGTTCCTATGGGAAATAGGGGGTTGTTTTCCCCCCTTAAAAGCTCCCACTCCCGTAGTATTTTTCCCGCCGGATCGAATGAAAATAATTACAGCCCTTCATATGTGACAGGGGGTGAAATATTAAAAAAATGCCCATACAAACATTTCCACCCCCTTGAAATTTCTTAGGGGATGAATTTTTGGGATTAGAAATAGCCTATGTCCTTTCTCAGGATGTAAGCTATCTCCCTACCAAATTCCATCAAGATCGGTTCAAACACACTTTCGCATTTATAATATTAGTATGGATAAAAATGAATAGTAATAAAAACTGCGTGACACGTTTGCAGAAAACTGTGTCATAAACACTGCGCGAACGCAGGTTCACGCAGGCACTGAACTGCGCTGCCCTGCCCTGCCTCTCAATTAGCGCGCGTAAATACAAACATGGGTTACACAAAAACTGTGCTGTGCTGCCCTGCGCTGCGCTGCATCGCCTACGTCTCAATGTGCGCTCGGGCTAAATGTTGTATGATTTACTTAAAAATTACTTTAAAATTGAATAAATTGAATTTTTATTTTAGAAACATACCTGATTCTTGTTCATTAACAACACATTTATCACTTTTATCTGTAAATGTTTCTGTTAAAACCTACAAATAATATAATATTAACGAGATTATATAGACAAAAAATTTAGAAAGTACAAAACATACTATGTGTCTTGACTCAACTTTGAATAAAAACAAAATTATAAGTACACTATTTATTTTAAAAGTCATTATGGGAGAATATAAAATGAACTCTAGATACTTCTGTATTCGAATAATATAATCAAAATTTGATGCTTTAAATAAATAAAAACGGAAGTATATTTATCTAGTCTGGCTTTTTTATTAAGGTAGTTGGTTCATCATAATATGATCACATTAGGCCATGATTACATTTTTACAATTTAGAGAAATGATCATGGCAACGTTGCATATTATCTAGTATTAACTACTTATCAGATGATAATATTTTTTCATATAAGCTACCACAGAATATATTAATAATTAATGAAATTAATTTGAATTTCCTTCTATCCACTTATCATATTTTGTAAAAAAATATTTCATTATTTCACGTATTTATTACTATAACCAATAGTTATATTGCCACATTGTCTGTAATTTATGTGATGGTATGGTAGTTAAATCTGGTTAAATCTTAATAACGGGACGGTCAATAATTATAATTTTGGGTATATTGTTTTCTTTCATATAAATATACAACATGTTAGTTATTTATGAAAAACTGACTTTTCGTTTAAATTTTATCTAATAAAACGTTACGTTTTTTTTTTTAATAAAAATGGGCTATTATTCAGATGTTAATCAAGGTAATATTCCTGTGCAATTTAAACAAAATCTGACTTAAACAATGTTGATGGATCAACTACCTTAAATAATTTTTTATGTTTAAAAATTAATTGTGTTCATTCTATCCGTAAATTCATGATCGAAATCAAAACATGTAAAACAGTTAATAGAATATATATTTTTTCAGAATCAATATTAACATATGCTATCAATATGATGGTATCGTATATAACAAGAAATTTCATGGTAAAAATAAACAAAACATTTATTATACATTTATTTTACAAATGAAAGAATTGGGTTCTCCACAGGGGTAATCATTTAATAATAAGTCTTCAAAGTCCATTGATCCACAATTTTCAACTCCACCTGGGTTTCCAGGAATCCATTTATTGTAACCACTGTCTTTAACTAAACCGCCTATAAAATTATAGATTATTATATAACATATTGTAATTATTTTATTCATATATACTGGGTGGGAAAAAAATCGTAATAGTAGGTACACTGGTATTCGTTTTCATGTAGTTTAGTTTTAAGAATTAAAATTTCAAATAATTGCATTAAACTGTTTAATAGTATTTGATAAACCTAAATAGAAAAATATTACTAAAATATTTAATTTAATGGAAATATTGTCAAATTTTGTTGTCAATTACATAAGACATATGAGATTGTAACTACAAAATATGTATACCTAATACGGTGACATATCGATCTTCTGTATGAATATCACTAAAACCAATCAAAAACTGGCGACTAATCTTAACAGGCGGAGCTGGATAAGCTTTGAAAATTCTACTGAGTAACCGTGCTTCTTCTGCTGAGGTTGGGAAAGCCAAATATGCACCTTCCTTTCTACAAACTTTAATTGCATCCATCCATAATGTTGGAACTCTATGATATTTGTAATAACCAAATCCTGGATACAATTCATAGTCATATGGAATTGTTTTTTGATTAGTTTGATCACATTGACATCGTTCTATAAAAATAGTATATTGTGTAGCAAGGGTTGAAACAAGACGATTTCTGACGAGGGCGAGAGTTGACTGCCCGAGCGAAGCGAGGGCTGTCATCGCCCTGGTCTGAAATCGTCTTTGTTTCATTCCGTGCCACACACGCTATTTTTCATATCACATGTAATGAAACAACGAGTTTTGATTTCTGTAGCCAGTCGAAGTAAGACTATTTCAGACAAATAGCGCAGTAATATCTTATACTATTTTAATAATAGCATAATTCAGAAATAATATTGGCTTTTGTTTATTACAAATGCGATTCTGACAGACTTGAAATAAATAATAAATAAATGAATGTGCCGGGCAGAAACAACGTTGTTTCTTTCTTTTTGCCCGGCACAGTCGCATTGGTCTGAAATTGTCTTGTTTCGACTGGCAAAACAGGGTTCAAAACTAGTTGTTTCATTACATGTGATATGAAAAAATTAATTGAACTAAACATACTTTTAAGAAATTCGGATTTCCATTTTTTATCAATACATAAATTGAAAAACATTTTTTGACCTCCCACTCATGTTATATGTAGTTTATTTTTACTTATGTTTAATTGCAGTTTTCTTAAAAAAAAATTCGTGCAGTAATGGTCTGGTATATTATCGTAAATTTGTCGGTTTGGAAAAAAATGCCCTATTTGTTTTAATATTTTTTATAAAATTTTAGTAAAATGTAACTGTGGCAACACTGTCACAGAAATATCAAAACCAATAACTCATCAAAACACACGCCACCTTTTGATAACTGCCGACAATATCAAAGACAGATGTTGCAACACAAACCATTCTCAAAAAAATATAAATTTTATTTTTTAATTGTTGAATATCAATGGAAATCATCATTCAACTTAATTGCAAAATGTATTTTTCTGTACGTCCGACATTCTATAATGAACTATTAACAGGCCAAGTATGAATAAAATCCATGTTAATGAGATCTACATTATTTAGCACATACATATAATAAATTAATTATATTTAAAATCAAGGTTAGTAAATATACAGGTTGTACCATCGCTTTTGACCAATCAGTGCCCGCACGGGAAATACGTCACACAGGGTGACATTCAAATGTAATAGAATAAAATGTATTGCAAATATACATATTCATTGAACGTTGTCTTCCGTATTATTTCGAATTTCTGGACATAAAAATAAATATTGTTTATCACAGAAGCACAAAGTATTACAAACGATCATATATTACACATACTAGTTGTTAAATACAAGATATATCTTCATAAAAATTAAAAAATGGAGTTAGAAGTCAATAATTATTTTGTGTATAACGGGAGCACTTTGAGACATTTTTTTACTGGAGTACTATTATTATTATGTACCTATGTATATTAAATACAGGTAAATCCTGTTCATCGGAAAGATACATCCTAGGACATGGTCGTGGGGTTTAAGAAAAATCATTTTAAAATTTAAAAAAAAAACACTTTATTAATAAAATAAACATTATTGAGGAAATAAATTAATGAACTATTTTGTTTTATTTCTTGAATATCATATTAATGGTGTTTGTTAGACCTGCAGTATCCATAATACGTAACTTAATACATCATCTAGAATTCCACTTCTTAAATTTATACTTGCAGCCCACCGTTGCAATGTTGTCAAGTCTCGTAGAGGATAATATAAAGTTTCCCTTAAATAAATTAAGTGTTTACTGAAGTATCCTCAGAGTAAAAGCTTTAGATTACTTATACTTATCCGTTGTCTAATGAGTTTTAGATTTCTTTCCTAAAGCAATTTCAACTTGATTTGGCGTTAACATATTCTTAAAGGCGACTTACTTGATCCTCGAATCCAGCCTGATAATTTTTTATTTGTTCTAATTTAGAAATGTTTAGCTCTACAATCTTCTTGTTATTCTCAAGATCTGCAATTTTTTGTTTAATACGTTAAAATAAATCTTTTCACTTTTAATTGTATAACTCCTTACCATTCTTTTTCAGTTTTTTTGGTTGTAGGTTTAATAAATTAACTTGCAATTCGTCTTCAAGATCATCTGGTTTAAAATGCTTGCTACATAAAGGTACGTTTGTGATCAGCATTCCATTTGTCTCTACGATGACACTTTCTGATCAATTCCTTTTGTATTATTGGATCCATAGGAAAGTTATCATTTTATTCTTTTGCCTATTTCGAATTATTTTTACATAAATATTGATATGTACTAACAGTACCTTCGCCTTTTTTTCGATCTATATAGTCGCATCAAGTCATCACAAAGTCACAATTTAAATTATGCTACTTATTATTATACATATTGTAGTGTAAAGATATTTTAAATAAATAACATAAATTAGTGGCTACATATATACCTTAAACAACAAGTCTTGTTTATTTAAAATCGCTCAAAATCAAAATATTAAAAAAAACTATGAACACTATAACTATAACTACCATACAAAGACAGCGATTTGTTATGATTGGGCACCCGAAATGACGTAGTTCTCCCTCTCCTGTCTTGATTTTGACAAGCTGATGGTACAACCTGTTTATTTACTAACCTTGATTTAAAATTATGTTTTACCTGTGAATTTAATTGTCAAATTCAGTCCATCTTCCGTTTCCTCTTTTTTGATACTGAATTTTGGCTCGTTAATTGAAAGAGGCTATTACAAATTTGTTGTTAAATATACAGTACTTACTTATAGAAATATTAAAGTATACCTACATACCTCATTCCATTGTAAAGATTCGATACTTTTCAAGAGTATTGTAAGAAATAATAACAAAATGTACTTCATGGTTTGTTCAACAATTTATTGTTACAAAAATTAGTTAAATGTACTATATTAATTTCGTTATTTTATATTACTGGGCCATCGTAAAAAGAGTATAAAATTACATAAAATTAATTTAAATTGACATATAGATTAATATTTTATGTGCATGATAAAGAAAATATAAAAAGTATAGTCTTAAGGGTTATCCAAATAAAATTTTATTTACATAAATATCTTTATGTGACAATGAGTTCATTATAAATTTAATTAGTAGATAATATATATTGTAGCATGAGATGAAAAGTATCCTACCTTTAGTTTTGGCTGAAAAATCACCTACCTCAAGTTCTGGTTGAGTAACCACTTATCTCCAGATCTCGCTGAGTAACCACCTATCTCCAGCTTAGGCTGAGTAAACACCTATTTCCAGCTCTGACTGAGTAATCGCCTACTTTCAAGTTCTAGTTGAAAATCATTTTAATTTATTGAAATTTAATCAATGAAAAATAGGATGATTTGGTTTACTATTACCCGGCTATACAAATTTTAGATATTTACCAACTAAGGATAAATTGTTGTTACAACAAGCAGGGCTCTTACTGGCAGTTTAAGATATTTAATGGTGGTTTTAAATGAGATAAATACCAAAATAATTCACATTTAAAAATGTATAGTTATATAGTTTTAAAAAACAATTGTTTTGCCTGTTTGGTGTCAACCCAGTGGCGTAGATAGGGGGGGGGGGGATTAAGGGGATCAACCCCCTTTTGAGTCCAATTTTTATGATATTCATAATTAAAAATAGAGATTTAATACTGTATATCCCCCCCACCCATGAGACTGAGACTGCGCTTAAAAAAGGTCTTCAAAATGAAATCTTAATGTTTAAAAAAAATAAAAGAAAAAGACTCTACTCTACATTTCTACCCCCCCCCCCCAATCGCAAATAACTACTATGCCACTGTGTCAACCCACCTTTATGTAATACATTAATCAACTATAATAAACCAAAATATGTATAAGTATTACGTAACAAGAACTTGTAACTACTGAAGGATTATGTAGAATAAGATCAAAATATAATCTTTAAGGCTTCCGCGGTGATCTTGATATTGTTCTTGGCATCTAAAGATGTCCACTGCAATGTGCGATGAAACGTTGGCCGATAGAATGACCACATCAACGCGGCTTATGCACAAAATAATGATTAGGGATGAAATAAAAAAATGTTTGAAGATATTTCTTAAATAAATATTAAAGTTTAAATGTATGTGTTTAGAATTATAAATATAGTTTTACACCAACAAAAAAGTTATCTCTTGTGTTATTATATTTTATGTATTTTATAACACATAAAACATTTGGTAATCTATATCTGAGGTCTAAGGCCTATGACATTTCACACTAGAAAATACCTAATTAATGTATTCGGGGGAATACCAACTGCAACAACATTTCTGTGTCTTATCTTTTATAAATAACTAAACATAAAATAATAATATGACTTTTTATTGATAAAAATACAAAAAAGTAAATTACTTTAAACATGAATTATTGTAGCTTTGCAGAAAATACAACTTATAGTTCCTTTTCACACATGAAATTAGCTGGTACGTGACAAGGGAAATCGTTCAAGATTCCACTTTTATGTAAAGACCCACAGTTTTCATTTCCTCCAGCATTATCAGGTTGCCCTTTACCCCATTTTGTAAATCCAGTATCTTGCAATGATCCACCTTAAATCATTTTAATCATTACATAAAATACATGTACTCACTACTCGCAATAAAAAAATTTATATTTAATAGTTTTATTTAATATTAAAATTAATATATTTATTTAAATTATAAAAAAAATATAATGTTAATACGAATAAAAACAATTATAAATTTCTATCTATAGTAGGAGCAATGATCATATTAATTAAAGAACCTTAAAAATAAAAATTTATAAAACGTGTTTTTAAATAAGTTTTTATTAAAAATGCACTAAAAATTAAATCACAAAATTTTATCGTTTATATGACTAAAACAAATATAAGCGTGAGGCATTCTCTTTTTAAAAGCCATCAATAAATACTTCTTAAACGCGCCTCCCGCTTTTATTGGTTTTAGTCATAATAACCTAAAAAAAAATTTGGTAGAGCTGATTTTCATTTTTTATTTTTAGTGTATTTTCGAATTTTGTGTTGCTAACTGATTAACTAACTAACTTACTAACAGGTAAAGCTCGATAAACCCTTTAACATGATATCCATATCAAGGGAGTTGTGACGAAAAAGGTAATCCGCCATTTTGGGTATATTGTCACCAAACTAATACATGTGAACAAAATTTCAAAACGATACGACAAACGTTACGTAGAAACAGGTGAAAAGTGAGTTGTAATATTTGTGGACATTGTCAGTTACAGGTCAAGTTACAATAAAAGCATTTAAAAATCCAAATAAAACTTGTGACGTTACTAGCATAATATGACGGAAAAATCAGATTTAATGTTTTCCTATACTTGAAAAAAGAAACATATATCGAACTTATTATTAATAATTTATTTTAGCTATTGTAGTATTTATGTCTTATAATTAATACTGTTTATGTTCAAAAAGAATTACTTATTTAGATTACATGTTTCTTCTAATGAAGTTATCAGCCAACATAAGTTATTCAAATAAGTACAAATTTTGCGTATTATAACGTTGATAGGTGCTTTCTGTTTTCAGTTTTTCTTTGTTATATTTTAATTTAAATTCAAGTTCCCGTTTCTCTTAATGTACTTAGTAGTTATCAAGGGTCAAAGAGGGAACTCTGTTTTCCTCTGGGAAACTATTGCACTGTGTTTCAGGCTGAGATGATTGCTATGCTGGCTTGTGCGCAAGAAAATTGTAGCTTTGTGGTACAGGAACAAAAACATTAGTATTTGTTCCGATAGCCAGACCGTCTAAAAGGCACTGGAGAAGTACCAATGCGACTGTAAACTGGTGAAGACCTGCAGGACTGCGCTTGACGAACTTATTACCAACAACAGAGTAACATTACTTTGGATGCCTGGGCATGTAGGTATTGAGGGTAACAAACGGGCAGACGGTCTTGCAAGAATAGGGTCAATAACTCCACTTATAGGACCGGAGCCGGCAGTAGGAGTGGCAGCATGCCACACAAAATCCCATATCAGGGAGTGGATTAAAGCACAACACCTGAGGGTATGGGAAAATGCACCTGGCATGAGACAGTCTAAAATGTTCATAGACAAACCAGATCGTAAGAGAACTGGGCAACTTTTGGGCATAGATAGAAACACGCTGAGGATTGCAGTAGGACTCCTAACTGGTCACTGATACCTTAGAAGGCATATGCAAATATTAGGAATTGAGAACTCTAGTATCTGCAGGAAATGTGAAGAGGACGAGGAAACGCCCACACATCTATTGTGCTTCTGCCCCGCGTTGATGGACAGAAGACTAAAATATCTGGGAGAATTTTTCATCGAATTAGAAGAAATAGTCAAATTCCCGATGATAACACTCGTCAACTTTATTAAAGGGACGGGGCTGATATTAAGGGGGTAGGACAAGCATCGGAGTCAGTATAATGGGCCTATTGCCCCAGTGCTTGTGGGTGTTAACCGCAACCACCTCCGACACAATAAAATAAAATAATAAATAAAATATCTAATAATACAATTGACAAAAAAGAGGTTTATGTAGTACATTACTATACATATACAATAATTGTAAACTTACCTAAAATTGTAACAAATTGTCCTTCAGCATGCCTGTCATGAAATCCCAATAATACATAATCGGGATGCTGGACACTGGATCTAGGATATGAATTGAAAATCATGTTGACTAAGTCTGCTTCAGCTTGTGAATTTATTACAGCTAGATGAGCACCCTCTAATTCACAAATGTATTTCGCGTTTACCCATAGTGCTTGATCTATGTGGTATTTGTAAAAACCATGTCCTGGATACAGCGTGTAGTCATCACGGAATTTTGGTACTTTTTGCAAACCAAAACCATCAATGTCTTTATTTCCTAAGAAAACAATCGTGAAATAAACTTTTTTTCCTGCTTTTGATAAATGGAATTTGTAAAGGAATTACGTATGTATACAAAATATTTAAAATTACACAATTACTATTTTAAGTATGTTATTTTGAGTGTCCCATACCGAAATCGAAAGATGAAATTATTATGATTTGTCTGTTCACAACCTTCAAGCTACTGGAGCGTTTGACTTAAAAAGCCGCGAACTGGCGTAATTAAAGTAAATAATGGACAATATAGGCGCTGACTTTTCATTTCACTTGGGGGGGGGCGAGATATTCATAAGTTTTTTTTTTTTGGGGGGGGGGGGGGGGGTAAAAATTTCCTTAAAAAATGTGCAATATCCAACATTCGTAATAACGACATAATGAACACAATGAAATTTAAAAAGAGGAAATAATGTTTAAAATCTCCCTTAAAATTCTTTAAAAAATTATTTTCATTTGCATTTTAAAAAGTTACTTTACTTTAAATTTTTTTGCGCTATAAAATTTCAGAAATACAACTAATGATGCGTGTAATGTAAAAAAATTACAATTTTTGTCATCAAATTATTGAAGTTTAAAATCATCGTAAAACTGACCATACAACATCCACTTGGATAACGTTAATGCCGACGATACAAGATACAACATTCATTATTTGTAGTGTATGTAGTTTCGGTAAAAACCGATCAAACTTTAATTATTTGAAATAATTGAAAAGTGAACATTTGTATCTTTGAAATATTTTTTTTCATTTGGACAATAGTTTTTTTTATCCGCCTGAATTTAAGAATAGAAAGAATGAATATACAATTACCTTCTATATTAATAGAAAATATGTTCATACCATTTTGTGGATCATTCTGATTGAAAGAATCATTTGATTGCGTGTTGATCTAAAATAGAACAAATATATGTATTGTATTATAAATTATAAGAATTAAATATAATATTGATACTTACGTATAAAATTGCATTTGCAAAACATATAGATAATTTTAAATTGAACAGGAACAGCGATAAAAATACATTCGACTTCATGTTTCTTCTAATGAAGTTATCGGTATAATGACATATTAATATATAGAGGTTAAAATAAGAATCAATTAGCTATAAATAATCGTTTAAAAAAACTAGTGGCTATCGAAATTAAATGAAAATATGATGATACATTAACTATAAATAATAAATAAAAATTAATTAACTATTATTATAAACAGAATGCGTAACATAATTAAAATCGAGATTTTTTTATTTTGTTTATAACAGATAGAGAATGTTTTGGTTTTAATTATTTATTAGGTGAACTATATTGATGAGTTAAAAAGTTAATAAGCATTTTTTTGAATTAAAAACATCATTAATTGCTAATAAATTTCCCCAAAAATGATTCAATCTTTTATATGAGATTCTATAAATTTGAAATAATAGTATATGTATGTTACATTACATTAAAGGGTTATATACAGTTAGAATTTTCAAAAAATCGATTTTTTTTAATTTCATTTTTGTAATGTACATATATTTAAGTACACACACAGAACATTTCAAGTGAATCCGGCGATTATTTTCGAAAGGGGTTATATACAGTTAGAATTTTCAAATTCTAACCGTATTTTACACAACAACACGAAGGAGCTGTCAGGAAAGGTGAAAACCAGCTGACAAACAACAATCTTCAACAACAACAACTAACTGTATTGTTTATATCTAATATTTCATACGGCTAAAACATAAATAAACCTTGTATTTATTTATTTATTTGTTTATAAAAATACATCATTATATAAAAAATCAATAGTTAAAGTAATCATGTACCCCATGTTTATTACAGTTCTTTTTCACATATATAATTAGCTGTTGTGGTGCAGGGATAATCATTAAGAAGGCCAGATTTAGTCAATGATCCACAATTTTCATTTTTATTATAATTATCAGGTTGGTTCTTAGCCCATTTAGTAAAACCAGTATTTTCCAATGGTCCACCTTAAACAATAAATTCAAATAAATAAATAATTATCAATAATAAATCAAAGTATAGTATCTAACTAAAACAATAAATAGTAAAAGTCACACTTAAGATGCATTTCGAGCATTTCATTTTTGAGCATCAAATCTTGTCACGATAACGAATTTTGATTTCGATACTGCACGCAAAAATTTCTAATTCATATTGTAACGTAAGTAACACGTGACCTAGTAAAAATTGCAATAATTTGGACCGTATCAAGACTATCACATCAATAGTAATACATTCAGCACTCTGCTATACGATCATCCACTACACGACCGTTCCGTTACACAATGTGCCGTCAGTTCTAACCAACGTCTTTCTCCCATCCCCACCATAATACCAACGTGACTGTTATATTTCTGCGCGTTTAAATTCTCCAATCAACGTTAAAGTTGTGGTGGGTGCCTCTCTAGCCGTCGTGTAGTGGAATTTTTGAATTACCGATGCCGTCGTATAGTAGAATGTTGAGTGTATTTATTTAAAAATTGAGTATTTTTCTCCGTGCGTATAATATTGACTCAAAATCAATATCTGGGGTTTTCGGTGTAGAAATTAAAAATGGCGGTGCTAATATGGTAGAGAAACTATTATGTATGGTCCGATTTGAATTATCAATAATATGAATTCTAGAAAACTTTAATAGCTGGAAGAAAACTGTGACAACTCTAGAAAAAGTTGTGAGACTCATTACATGACAGTAAATGCAGTTAGCAATTGATAGTAAAATTCTGAGACTAAAAATTAATATTTATATTAAAATATGTACCAAAAAATAATAAAAATATTTTTCATAGTTTTCTTTCAACACAATATTTTCCAGCTATTCATATTAATATGATTAAATATAAACACTAAATTGGATAATATTACATTATAAAATAAAGTTATCTATTAATGAATTCCAATATTTTTAATCTATTCAAATGCAAATCTTAATATATCTCGTAGTATCATACATATTAACGAAAAATGGACGCACCACTTTCAATGAATTAATTTTAAAATTAAAATTACTGCACACGATATTAGATAAAATAAACTTTTTCCGGGTATTAATGAAATTGTTATCTCAAAACAGATAAAATGGAGAACATTAACTTTGTTGGTATATAGGGGGGGGGGAGGTAGATAAAATGATGAAACAATATAATTAATTATTATATACCGAATATAGTAACAAACTGTCCTTCCTTATGTATGTCATGGAACCCCAAAAACATGTAATTGCTGGCCGTTGGATCCGAATTGTAGATTATGGTAAGTAAATCTGCTTCGGATTGAGAATTAATTATTGCTAGATGGGCGCCCTCAAGTTCACAGATGTACTTTGCGTTGTGCCACATAGCTCTCTGTGCGTGGTATTTGTAGTAACCAGATCCAGGATATAGTGTGTAGTCATCTCGAAGTTTTAACACTTTTTGTGGGGAACAATTTTTTACTTCTAGGTCCTTATTTGCTATGGTAACAAATGAAATTAATCATTAATTTTTTTAAGAGTATAAATATTTTTTAAATAGTGTATCAAGTTGATGATTCAGATTCTTGTATAAAACCAAGAAATAGGGATAAATAAATAAATCGTTTTTCAATCGTGAAGTAGAACCCATTAGGATGCTTGTCTGAAGAAAATTATTTTGTACCATTATGCCGTGTTTATACCAAAAAGACAAATCAACATTAAAAACACTTCGTATTAAAAAAATTATAGGGTTTGTTGTTATTTTGTAAAAAAAACTGTGCTACTGTTTTGCTTCTTTGGTGTAAACACGACATAATGGTTAGAACGAAGAACAGACCTATGGTTATGATATGACATATGAATCCCCTAAGGCGGCTACACTATCAAATAAATATGTCAAAGATCTTTGACAAAGATTTGATCATATATTAAATTATAAGTAATTTCGTAGCCGAAACCGTCCACGAACACTTTTCAGTTCCCATTTAGATTTATCCGTCAAAAAACTTTGATTAAATATAAGAAACTGTCATTATCTATGATAAAAGAAATATTATGAAGGTAAATATAACGTAAATATTATAAATGTTGACATAATATTACACTGTCATATTTCTTTGATCAAATAAATGTTATCACATTTCTTTGATAGTGTAATAGCCGCCTTAGAATTGTAAGAGTTTAGATTTCACGTGTTTCAATGACTATGCTATAATCATCAGAATCTTAAAAACACTGAGAGTGTGTTTAATTATAATCATTCCTCTTGCAGTTTTTTAATTTAATCAGAATACCATAATTTATTTATTAATATACATTATATTTACAGTGAACCCTCATAGAGGTCACGTCACTTCTAAATTTGTACTTTTATAACTGGATAAATAGGATACCTCTTTAAGTGGGATAAAATAACTGGTCCCTTGAGATTCCAGCTATCCAGATTTCACTGTACGTTGTACGAGTATATATATATATTATATATATATATATATATATATATATATATATATATATATATATATATATATATATATATATATATATATATATATATATATATATATATATATATATATATATATAATAAGTATAAAATTTACCTTCTATATTAATGGAAATTACATTCATCCCATTTTGTGGCTCATTTTGATTAAATGAGTCGTTTGATTGTGTATTTATCTAAAACAAAATATTAAATAAATAAGTAAGTATATCAGTGGTTATATTGTACACTTATTAAAATTAAATTAATAATACATACATTTAAAATTACATGCGCAAAACAAGTAGATAATTTTAGATTTAATAGAAACAATGATAGACATATATAAGACTTCATGTTTCTTCAGTTAAAATTATCAGTATAGTGTTGTATGCATACAGTTCTTGTTAATTTATTTATATATCACTTAATTAATAAAAAAAATTATCAATTAATAAAACTTTATTAGCGCAATGCTAAAAACAAGAAAATAAGTTCTGATATGATAAACTGTTAATAGGTTAAATTACTGGAATTTTAATATACAACAGTACAACTTTTTTTATATATGTTATACTCGTAGTTTATTTATTTTTTATATAAAAAACTAATTTCCACAAAAAATGATTTTTGTACAATTAATTCATTGTACATATGTAATAAATCTGTAAGAAATACATTCATGGGTGTATGCCATAAGGGTTCTAAAGTACGTACTACGTGGACTGTTTGGCTCCACTTATAGGTGCATTTTTGAGTTAAAAATAAATATAAAAAGGGATCATATTCTACTGAAAATAAAAATAAATCCATGAAGTGAGGGTGACACCCGTCTCATATGTTAAAAAATAAAGCCTTTTTGCTCACTTTTTTGGTTATTTTATAAGGTTTTTATAGTATATAGTTTATAAAGAGTATAATAACCTAATTTATTTAAAAAAAATTTTGTGTCATTAAAAAATTACAGGAGGTGACACACGCCTAATGTGCAAAAAATTAAAAAATACTTTTTTTTTGAGGGGAAGGAGATGACAGTCGATTTCCGCCCCAAGTGTCACCCCTCTATAGACGACACTGTATGGATATAGTATAAAACAATTGAAAACATTTCACTAATTATAAATATAAAAAAATGCCCAGATTGGAAAAAAGGATTCAAAATAAAAGTAGGTATATGAATGTATGAAAATTTGTATTTAATTTGTTTTTATTTGATAAAATAGTGTACCTGATATTAAAATGTTCAGTTTATAATAGTATAGTTGTGCACAAACATAATTAAATATGTACTGGTTATGTTAAGGGCAGACTAACGTATTTAAATTATTTTTTTTCCAATTTTTTTTTATTCGATTTTCTGAATGAAAAACTTTTCAAGAATATTGTGTGAAAATTTTACACGGATCGGAGCAAAACTAACGAAGTTACAGCAGTTTAAAGTGGACCGAGCGCTCATGAATGGGCGCGATCAACTGACTCCATGCGTATAAGTAAAGAGGAAAAAAAAACTAAAGAAGGCTGAATTCGTCGGAGACAGGAGCAAAAAGATGCATTAGACATTATGGACGATAGCAACATCCTTTATGGACCTGGCATCGATGATTCAGTGTGAGGTAAGCCGAAAAAACTCGCTTATGAACGTTTTATTCTAAGTTAGTGTTGAAAACTTTAAAGCGTTTTTCCCACAACTCACGTTTTCAAAGTCGGTGCCCCTCATAATTTCAAAACTACTGCACCGATTCTTTTGAAATTTTGAACACTATTTCTGCACCCAAAAAAGAAATTAGTAAGTATTACAGCGCGGCATAGTACAAAATCGCTTCGAACCGTCAAATTGTAAAATTTACAAACTATTACTAATGAATCCGGCCAAGTGCTAGGAAAATGAGCTAAAATTACAATGTTTACAGTATCTACTGCTTATTTTATTTTGTATTTACTTGATTTACAAAACGAAGTTGTAATTTTTGCTTAAGTTCTTGTAAATTTTATAATTTGACGGTTCGAAGCGATTTTGTACTATGCCGCGCTGTAATACTTACTAATTTCTTTTTTGGGTGTGTACATAATTTACGAGGTAACGCTGGAGAGTTTTTTTTTCAAATTTGTCAATATTTTTTATTTTATAATAAAAAATTACGCGATTTTTTTGGGCAAAAATCGCGTTTTTCACTTTAAAGTGTTCCCAAAAATTGAAAAATTGAAATTTCGAACCCCCCCCCCCCCCCCCAGCGTTACCTGGGGAATACGATTAGCTAACGAACAAATTTTTTATTTTTTATTTCAGATGATCCAGGACCGAGTTATGAGGCGCACCGCAATTCAACTTTTTTCCGAGACGTCTCCAAATAATTGTCGCCATTGCTGTATTTTAAAAAAAAAATTTATGAAAATTTTACAAAATATTCTTCGAATGTTATACTTTGATGTACCATTAGTTTAAATAAATAAATGTTAATTGTGTTGTCGGAAAAAATTCACAAAAATGTGCCTTTTTTTGTACGAATTAACGTTAGTCTGCCCTTAAAGAACAATAATTTAAATTTTCTCCAAAAGTGGATTTTTATGTATAATTTACAAAAATGTACTTTAATATAACTACAAGTGCATTATCAAAAATTTTACTTTAGTACAAGTATTATTATAAAAGTACTTTGATTTAATAAGTTGATTAAGTACAATTACTTAAAGAAACACTTAAGTGCATGCACAGTTGTCCAACTCTTTTTCACATATAAAATTATACGGTATGTTGCATGTGCAATCATCAAGAAGTCCGTCATTTTTGAAACATCCACAATTTTGACCTTGGTAATTATCGGGTTGACCTACCCCCCACTTTGTATATCCGGTATCCTGCAACGATCCACCTAAAAATAATATCAACAACAAATTATTTTTTTTATCAATAGAAATATGATGTTTTATATGCTAGTCTGGCATATGTACGAATTGTTATCTAGTAAAGCAGTGGTATCAAACTCAAACATGAACAGGGGCCACCGAATTCAGTGACTGTAGTCTTTACCCTCAAAAAAAATGCGAGTAAAAAATGAATAATTTAATTTAAAAATGTATTTTTTATATTTTTAAATTCAATTTTATTATTTTAATAAAAACCAACTAAAAGCTTTGAATTGCGGGTCACATTTAAGGGTTCCAAGGACCACATACGGTCGTGGCCCACGTGTTTATTACTACTGTAGTAAAGGAAGGAGACATTGATTTATTTTATGTTTTTATACATATAATTGCCAATATGATACAAGAATTGTCTTGGTCCAATGCATTTTCCATACATTGAGATAATAGGAATGTGGACTAATTTAAAAAAAAAACTATTCTATGATGATCTTACGTGTCTCCTATTTAAAAAAAAACTTATTTCTGCAGAAAAAAAGGTTTAATCGCA
The DNA here is from genome assembly GCA_949319165.1 of Sialis lutaria. Taxonomy (NCBI): domain Eukaryota; kingdom Metazoa; phylum Arthropoda; class Insecta; order Megaloptera; family Sialidae; genus Sialis; species Sialis lutaria. The sequence goes on from OX439234.1 coordinate 30,040,250, forward strand.
GAAATTGACTCTTTTAAAACTAATTTTGAATTTGCCATCAAAACGCTCGCAGGTGACATATGAGGTTTGTGACGTCACACAATAATCAAACATTCAGATTTAGACAATAATTTAATTATTTTGTGTGTTAAAAATGAATTCCAAAGTATATAAGTTCTTAAATAACGTACGAGTATGTACCTAATAATCTTGTAAGAGGAATTGATATTTGTCTATAATAAAAGTCAATCACTTTTGACATTTAGTGGTCCGTGACGTCATTCTGTATGATTGGTGGTTTCATTTAACATGATGGATTGCTGTATTTTGCATTTTTATTTTAGCAAAAATTATATTAATCTCGCTTTTAATATAAAAATAAATACATTTTTTAGAATCTTTTTAACCTATTCCATTATTTAAAATCATAATTTCAATGATACTTTGTTACTGGCCACATACCTATTCATGGGCGCCGGGAGGGGGGGGGGGTGCAAGGGGGTGCACTTGCACCCCCCTGTCAAAAAACAGATGCGTTCTACAGAAGCATATTAAAATACCTGCGTGATATGAATTTTAACCCTCGGAGCCTCTTGTGGGTCAATTTAACCCATACACCGACTTTGATCGTGAATAGCGCTCAGGTATTTTAAATTTTTCGCGATTTTTTTAAGTATGTTGAATATTTCAAAGGTATTTGTAACACTTATAAAATCATTTACCATGAATCAAAGTATACCTTTGAATTTTGGTAAGTCAAAAGGTTTCGTAGTTGCGGAATTATAGGCGATCAAAAATATGCAGGGTCAAATTGACCCAGAGTGTACTAGTAGGTTGAAAAAATAGGTGTGTACTCCGAGGGTTAAGGTACTTAACCCACCTTATAAATTTAAAAAAATCGATTATACTTTTTTTCAAATGGCCAGTTAATCTCCAAAACTACTAGGCCGATTTCAATGATTTTGGTTTTGTGTTGTTCGTTGAGATGTTTTGTATGCCAATTTATCACATTTTGCCAAAAAAATTAATTGTAACATTTTTTTTAGCAGAGAATAATGAAAAAAGGGGTGTTTTTTCATTTTTTTTTCAAACGCCATTTTTTTATTTAATTTTTTTATTTTTGGCAAATTGTGGTAAATTGTCACGTAAGGGACCTTTCTTTTGAAGATACCATTTTTTTTTTCAAATTCACTAATCCTGAGATTAACTGTCCGCCATGGGACACCATTTTTTTGAGGCCTCGACTTTGGCACCTCCTGGATAGTTGTTAAAAAATGAAACTTAAAAAATCAAGTATTTTTGTATTCCAGAAGCTTCAAATAAAAGTTAAAGAAAAATGACTGTAATATCTTATACAGGGCCTGAAAAAAAATTATTGAAAATGTTTTTTTACCTTTCCGGGGTGGTCAAGTACCTTAAATAAATTTAATTTTATATACCTAGATGCACCCCCCTGAAATAAATTCTGCCGGCGCCCATGTACCTATTGTTTTTCCTGTGTATAGATAGACATTCCTATTAGAAAAAATACTATACCTAATACAGTTACAAATTGTCCTTCCACAAATTTGTCATGAAATCCTAACAATGCAAAACTAGGGAACGGAGCACTGGACTTGGGATACGAGTTGAAAAGACTGGTTAGTAAGTTTGCTTCGGCTTGAGAATTGATAATTGCTAGATGAGCGCCTTCTAGTTCACAGATGTATTTTGCGTTAGGCCACAGGGCTTCCTGAATGTGGTATTTATAATAACCCTGGCCAGGATACAGCGTGTAGTCGTCACGGAATTTGCAGGGACAGTAAGAGCAGTCTTGTGTAGGTTTAATATTACTGTATTTCCCATTTTCTGAAAATAATTTAAAATTAATATTATTTTATTTTTTAAAAATGTATCGAGGAATTCTCTAGATGAGATTGAACGTTATTCTTATTAAAATATAAAAAAGTACACGGAAAAAAAGAAACTTGAAGAATTACAGTTTTTCCTGTACATCCTGGATAGTAAGCGACAACTTATACAATATTTTTTAGTCTGAAATTGTAATAACTGTAAGAATAATATATATATATTTTTTTATATTAATTTTGTCAGTTGAACCCGTTGGTTCAAGAATAATATAATGGATAAACTGCAAACATTACAGCCTAAATGTATATTATTATTACAGTTTTAGACTGTAAAAAATATTGTATAATGATAAGTTGTCGCTTACTATCTAGGATGTAAATTTTATACTCTATTATAGCAAGTATATATGTAGAAAAATATATTTGAGTCTTACCTGCGACTGATATTACAAATGTTGTAATGTTTCCATGTACATTTTGTTCAATATCGATACTATTTTTAACTTCATTGTAATTAAAAACATTTACCTGTGGAAAAATGGACTATACAGATACAGAACATAAGAAAATTAACAACTAAACGTCAGTCGCACTCGTATTCGTGCAAAAAAATAATTATATATACCTATTGTTTTATTATTTTGCTTTTTGTGTTTTTTAGTAATCAACTCTAAACATTTTTGAGTATCTCAAGTGTCCTAGATTATTTATAAGGTTTACTAACATTGGATATAGGGCCCAAGTTTTAAGCCTTCCCCCCTTTTCATGGTCAAAGAAATTATTATTATTTACTAGGTACCTAATTGTTTATTTCATTATATGTAACAGGCAATGCTCGCAGTGTGTGCAAAGTGGACATTATCCGGGCAATGTCAGCATTGGTAAAGTTCACAGAAAGAGTTTATTAACGGACTTGGCCCGGTTTTAAGTGGGCATTATCGACAATGCTAAATCATCGTAGGTATTAGATCGAACTGTATTTGATGTTAAACTATCAATTAAAATGGCTTCGAACAAGTTTTAAAATATATTTATTACAATTAATCAATTAATGTTTAAAATATATTGGATACATTTTTAGAATTATACATATTAGAGTACATATTATTATAAACTAAATAAAGTAAGAATTTTTGGCTACTATTTTGTAATCATACATACATTTTTCTGCCATTTTCCGCAGTTGTTTCTTTCCGCATTTATCGATATTTTCAAATTAGTATCAGTCGCTTTAACAACGCCTCTGCAGATTTCTGCGTTCGTTACATAAATGGTGAACACAAGTAAAACAAAACTCAGTGCAGTGTTCATGATTACAAATATTTAAGTTATTGAAAATGGCCGTTACAGTCTTTTATAGTAAATTAACCGCATGCAAAACGGGTTTGTTGATAAAAATGAAATTTGCAATAAAATACAATAACAATTATTTTGGATGTAGAACTTAAGTTGATAGTTTACGGCCGTACATTATAAAGAATGTTCGGAATAGTTCGGATTCATGGCAACAAGCGGTCAGTTATCGGTAACTAACCGCTCATGTTATGAATCCGAACTTGTACACCATAGATATAGAGACATGGACTGCGTATTCTAAGCTATTCTGTATTAATCATAGATGTAATATGACCGGAGCGATAACTTAATGTTATGAGGGTGGTAACTATGGAAACAACTAAAACATGGTTGGGTTCATAGACATAGAGATATAGACAGCGCATTCGTATTTAACATAATGGTGTAATATGGGTGTAACATATGTTCTGTAAGTGAGAGAGAGATGCATGTCGTTTGGAAAATAACATATATGATTTCCAAACATCTTCTGTCTCTCTCATTTGACACGGCTCTTTTTACGAGTCAGATGCGCTGTCCATTTCTTTATGTCTATGGTTGGGTTAGAGAATACTGGAAGCAAAGTGGTACGTTGAAAACTAAACACGCCCGCACATTAGAGTTATCGCTCCAGTTATATTACAACTCTATGGTATTAACAGATTGTGTAAGATTAGGTTCACGAAAGTGAGGATATAATTAAAAAATACTATTTTATACATTCATGTTTAAATAACAAGAATAGGCCCAAAATCGTTCTGTGTAATCTTTTTTCGTGCAGACTATAATTTTTTTTTGGTCTTCGTGAAAAAAATGTCTTGCATTTTGTAACAGGAGGAGGAGGACAGCGAGAAAATATAGGAACCATGGTACGTTTATTTCTTGTCCAGTGTAAGGGCGCCTTTAGTTGCAATGTTTTATAGTTTAATAAGTGCATAACTGGTTTTTAGATAAAAAAAATTGCATTAAAATGCAAAATTGTTATCAAATGTTCTGCGAATAATAAATTTATTATTATTATTGTTGTTACAATTTAATAATTAAAAAAAAAATTACCAACAATTAGCTAACTAAGTTAATGTGCACCATCTAGTTTCCAGAGATATATTTAGTGTTGGTGGACAGAAATAATTTTTTTTTTATCTTTTAGTGGAGTGCTTTCATGAAAATTACAGAGTATTACTTGGTTTGTATCCTAGATAATTCAAGAATTTCCTCTATTTGCCATTAGATGGTTACATAACACGAATTTTTTTAACTGCGAATATTTAATCAAAGTAGACACTTAATTTGAATATTGGATATCTAAATAAAATAAAACATTTCGAGTGATAAAATATTTAGGACGTTTAAATAAAAATTAAATTGAAAGTACAAATTTTATAAATACAATACTATCAAGTTCACAAAACGGGAATTTAATTAAGGATATAAAACAATTTAAAAAGTATTTTTATTTGTTATTAAAATATAAATTATTCAATGGATTTCCTTTTCGCAAATAAAGTTAGCAGCAATAGAACAGGGAAAATCATTGAGTACTCCACTTCTATGCAATGATCCGCAATCTTCATTACCACCAGCATCATCAGGTTGGCCTTGACCCCATTTATAGAATCCTGTATTTTTCAAAGGTCCTCCTATAATTTTAAAATTAAATTTATAACACACAATAATGATTAAACGATTTTCTAACTTTTAAACGATGAAAAAATTACACAAAGAACAAAAAAATGCCCGCCTTTTAAATTTGCTGTGTCCCTTAATTAGATAAAAAAGTTCATTGAAACTTATACAAATTGACCAATAATGGTTTCAAAAAAACTGTCGCTTATGCAAATGGAGTTGCCATTTTTAGGGTTCCGTAGAAAACTAGGAACCCTTATAGTTTCTCCATGTCCGTCCGTCTTCAAAAATTTTGAGATAATAAGATGAAATTTGGCATACGATCGTAGTTTAATGGCCCAAAAACAGAAATGATAAGATAAAATAATTTGGACCCTCCTTCTATAGACTAAAAAGTGAACTCTCTTTTTTATCCCCACTTACGCCATTGAGTGGGGTGTCATTTAATAGGTCTCCTAAAATGCGATAAAAAATATCAGATAACTTTTTGATTTTAACCCTTTAGTCACGAAATATTTGTTTTTACTGTCAGAGTGTCCCCCCCCCTCTATTTTCTATACTATCGATTCAAAAAATCTGAAAAAAATTCAAAATGTAGCTTTTAATTAGTACTTTCACTGAAAATTATAACGAACATTGTCAAAACTATTTTGGACCCCCCTTTCATAGATTGAAAAGTGAACTCACATTTTTTTCATTTACCCCATTGAGTGGAGTGTCATTTGATAGGTCTCCTAAAATGCAATAATAAAAGTCAAATGACTTTTTGATTTTAACCCTTCGGTCACGAAAATTTTGAAAAAACTCTTTGGAAAAAATTGTAGTGAGAATGACTACGGAACCCTACCATGTGCGTGCCCAACACGCACTTGCCCGTTTTACTTTTAATTCAATCCCAGTGAGTGGGGTATTAAATTAAAGCTGACAATTCAAGGAATTTAAATTTTGGTTATTATTAAAATCTTGTTTAGCAAATTTTCAAAATAAATCATAAAAATATTTCGTCCATCCCATATTTCCGAAAGTAAAAGTAATAAAAATCAGAGAAAATTAGGTATATGTACAATTATGTCAAAATCAAAAGATAATTCATTTGAATAATTTAAAATTAGTACATTTAGACTAATTTAGAGCCTTCTGTTTTCCAAAAGATTAGCTAAATAAAAAATAACTACATTTTAAAGCGAATCTTTTTTATTAAAATGAAAATAAATTTATATAATCAAATAAATTGGAAAACTAATCGGTATGGAACACTAGTACGCGAAGCTCAACGCGCACTTGACAATTAAAATATTTGATTAGTATTTAATGGTGGTTTTAAAACAATTATATTGGATACTATATACAATATTATATGTATTAGTTATCTGATATGACTTCATTACCTAGTATACTGACGTATTGCCCTTCAACTTCTAAATCATTAAATCCAAGAAGAATATAATCTGGATGTGGAACGGATGCTTTTGGGTGTGAATTAAAAATCTTTACAAGAAGTTCAGCTTCTGCATGAGAATTCACGACAGCTAAATGAGAACCTTCCGTTTCGCAAATATTTTTTGCGTTTGCCCAAATAGCAGGCTGGTGATATTTATAAAATCCTTTTCCGGGGTAGTAAATGTAGTCTTCACGGAACATGGGACTCTTGGGAGGTTTGTAATCGCACTGACCATTTTCTGTAAGATAATTTAAAAACAGTGCAAATGACACATCAATCATAAAATCGTATTTAAAATTGAGTAAGTATTTATTATAAATCGTCGCTTATCTAACAACACCGCTCAAGTCATTTTGACCAAGTTTACAGGAGGGCGAAAAAACCGTGTATTTTTTATATAGGCTACCGGCTTGCGCGTTGTAACTATTTTTCGAATTCTGGTCTCTTATTGCCCGAAACGTCTAGAATGTGATTGGTAGATCGACGCGCAATGAGTAGCTCTATCCAATGACATTCAAATGTAAAAACCGCTAATATTCGACCTTAGCGGTGTTGTTAGATAAGCAACGAAATGTATAAATAAGAAATATGTAATAGATGTTGTACATATGTTAAATATAGTAAGTAAAAGCCTTACCCACAACCGTTATTATAAAAGTTGTAGTGTTTCCAGAAACCTTTTGTTCTACATCGATATTGTGCTTGGCCTCATCTTGATGAGAATTATGAACAGTTATCTGTGAACAATTTAGCTTTATTAATGACGAAGTGAACATGAAATGAATTTTTATCTTAATTAAAAAAAATAAACAGAAATCTTGAAAACCATATATTATATTAATGTTGAAATGGTAAACAGATTTTAATTTACAGACGCTATAACGACTATAAAATACAAGAAATAAATAAAAAAACTAACGTAAGGTTACTGACACTAGTCTTGAACGCGTTAAGCGCAAAGAATGTTTTTTTGGATTGGTTGGCAACACTTTTGGAATTATCATGAACCTATGTTACTAATAAAACAACTACCTCTGTATTAATCTTTTTTATTATCAAAAACCGCAAATATAGTTTATTTTTTAAATTATAGTCTTATATTTTGGACAAATTAAAACCAATAATAAACACCCAGTGATGAACACTTGCTAATGATTAAAAAAATGATAAGTACTACTACACAAACATTATAAAATAAAGAGCCATAAAATTTAAAACAACGTAAAACATTTACATAAGAAAATACAGTTTTCTTGATAGTGTGCCGAACTGCGATAATTATTTGTTTTTAAACAAAATGATTAATTATTATCAGATCAGGCTGTAAGACAGTCAAATGTATCTATATATTGCAGATTAATATCCAGTACCGTAAACCGAGGTTACTTTGATCATTTTTGAAATTTAAAGGGCTGTAAAATCTAAAATATGCTGAGTAAAAATTTGCAAAAAAAACTGAATTATCGTTTTTTTTCATACTATCGATATGCCAAATAAAAAAAAATTAGTCCTAATAGTTTTTGTAAAAAAAATAAATAAAAAGTATGTGATCAAAGTTAAACTGAGAGTGGGGTTACTTTGATACTTTTTATTACAGAAATCAGAAGATTTTAAAAAAATGGTCTACAGGAACAAAAGTTACACGCATTTTTATGATGTTGGGTTACTTCTCTTATAGATAAGAGGCATTTTTTAAAAGAATATGTTATAGTTCAGTCAATCTAGCACCAATGAAGTAACAAAACTTGACTATATATTTGTTAAGGACAGAGCTTATAAATATCATATAGGTTGTTAGAATTCGTTTATCTACTTCAATTATGCTAGATTCACTGGACTATTAATAAATAATTGAAAACAAATAACAAAAAGTTAAATTAACTATAAAACAGCAGTAAGTCTAGAGGGTGGAGGGGAGGCAAAATGGTCCAGAATAGCATTATTAGGATTAAAGTGACATGAGGACTACATAATTGTCATCAAAAACTGAAAGAGGGCGCAAAAGTAAATTTTAGGGTCACAAAAAACGTGATGACAACAAAAAATATGTTCTTTAGTTATACCAGGGAAGGGGGTGCTATTTTCAGTTTTTGCCGGAGGCGTAGCGATCTTTAGATAACTTTAACCACATGATCAATGTAAACCCTATAGTTGATCAAAGACACCACGTTGTCATTTTTGAGGTTAGAATTATGTAATTTTTTTATAGCAATGTTCGATACAGACCTACTGATATGATGTGCTAACATTTTTATGATTCTTATAAATAAACAAGTTATCAGTAAAGTTTTGCAACCTTGAAAATTCATTAAAATATCGTTTACATACTTTTTATTTTTTTTCTCAAAAAATATCGGCGCATTCACATTGATCAACAGGTCGATAATGACGTAACTATCAGTGTTGTCAACCGTCAAAAAAAATTCCAAAGATGCTTTCCGTTTTTTTCTAAAAACGCATATGCACGACGAGTTGAAGTTGTTATCAATGTCACCCCGTGAATCAAAGTAACCCCGGTTTACGGTAATGACAGTAATCAAATAACAATAAATATTTATTATACATTGACAAATGTTCAAAAATGGGTCGTTGTACATGATTGCTGGTGCCAGTACCTTATCTAGGTATTATATTAGTAATTTTTTTAGTGCAATTATTTTGTGAAATTTCAAATTTGCAAGGCTTCACGTTGGGATGAGACTTTCTTCAGTTTCGTCTCATCTATGACTCCAAGACAAAACCAGTTACAATTTTGACACGAGGTTATCGGTTGTACATACCTACCCTACAAATTTGCAAGAAAGCAAATGTGGTTATCGACGTCAAATTAGTAAATGCTCAAACAGACAATCAATATTTGTTTGTACGTTAATATACATTGACGCCTTGTGGCAAATATTATCTCGATTGATAATGTTTATTGTGAATTATTGACAATAATATTCCTCGTGAACTTGGACAGCTAATTAATAATAATCTTTGATTAATAGTTATACAAGAATTTATTTCAGAGGCAATATTTAATTCATTGTCTTTTCTCCGTTATATCAAGACCTCGTAAACGTTTCTAGCCATGATTGCCCCAAGGTAATTTATTTTTCAGTTGTCGGGTGTAGAATTACATATAGTTACGTATATTTTGGTTTGTCAATCATGTCAATAAATATATAGTTTAAAAATATATATTTATATAAGGGGTGTACCGGAATTGGAAATTTCAATTCCGATCGGAACCTGAATTTTTTTCAAAATTTTATATTGTAATTATTAATAATAATTAAATATCTAAAATAATATACATATGCTTCTTTCTATACATAGATTATTATCATTAATTAATATAACATTATTTTATATGGTATTTATTAAATATTAGAGGGGTATAGTCCTACATTATATTATAAAACAGTATAAATTTGTATCGATAAAAGAATGCCAACTACTCGAAATTAAACCACCAATATGCGTTACTATAGTGCAAAGGTCTTCGAACTATATTTAAGTTAAAAATATTGAACACTAGGGTGTTGTCTAAGACTGGTATCAGTACATTACATATACCTATGATTTTTAAATGATATACTTACAGATTTCTGCCATTTTCCACAATTATTTCTTTCTGCATTTATCGATATCTTGAAATTAGTATCAGTTGCTTTAACAACGTTTCTGCATATTTCTGCATTGGTAATAGCAAATAAAATTAATGTAAAACACAGTGTAGTCTTCATGGCTACAAATATTTTGGTTGTTGAACTTGAACTGATCGTTAGTTGCAGTGTTTTATAGTTTAATAACCGCTCGCGAAACTGGTTTGTAGATACAAATTAAATTGCAATAAGATAAAATATAAGACTTTGATGTGCTAAAAGTTATAAAACATTCCTGAAAGACGTTCTACGAATATGTTATTAATTTTGTTGCACATGTACGAAACATTGACGTGCGGGCAGAATACAATGTTTTATATTATTTATATAAACCAGAAACACGTTAAATTTAAAAAAATAAATATGAGTATACAGGTTGATTTAGGACTAGCGTGCCCAACTTTAACAGTAAATTGAGAAAAATATTATTAAAAAAAACTTTAATTGAACATTTGTCCCGAAATATTTCATGAGGGAGCTACAGTCCTCCAAACATTTTACCTTAATTTGTTTTTTATTTAATATATCGAGAACCCATTTTGTACGGATGTTTCTTACTAACAAAGTCACACCCAAGGGGGTGAAACTAATTTGAAGAAAAAAGTTCATACTAGCAAGTGTCCTAAATAGCTTAAAAAACGTGTTGAAATCTTCATGAAAATAACTTATATAGGTACTGATCTTTTAAGAAAACTAGCAAATAAACTATAATTCTTACACAATTTATTGGTATAAATTATTATAAAATTTTATGGTAAATAAAATTAAACTTTATTATAAATGTTGTACCGCCACTGTTTACTGAAGTTGAAACATGTTCTTATTGAATCATAAGTATAAACATTAAACATACAGTTTTACTGTGGCTTATAATGTGATAACAATAAAATACGGGGTTTCCTTGAGCTCAAAACAAAAAATAAAACAGCCATAAAAGTAATTCAATATGTATTTAATTATTCATAATTTTGTATACATATGTATTTATTTCTTATATTCACTTATAAATATGACAAAATACAATTTATAAATTATAAGTTTTATTTATATAAAGTTAATATTTATGTTTTAAATTTGAACTGAAAATAATCTTTATTCAAAAGAAAAATTTCTCCTCCCACTAATTTCTTAACTATTGATGCGAAAAATCCAGAATGTAACTTTTAATTAATACTTTCAATTAAAAACTATAACGAACACTTTTGGACTGGAATGGTAACAATTTTAGTGTTTGTTATGAATTCAGTCTCTAATTTTCATATAGTAAGTTTCTTTGTAGTTGATTAGGACATTTTCTACGTATAATATTTATTAATATTATAAAAATTTTTACTTTTGTTTTTACTATTATGATAGGTAATCATCAATGTGTAAGGAGAAAATGAACAATTTGCAAATTTTTATAAATATTTACATAGGTATGTATAATTCAGTAGGTAATAATAAAACAGAATTAGTATTATTGAATAGCTATCTCATTTTAATTTATTTTCTATACCTAACAATAATAAAAATTATTAATATACAAAATATGTTACTAATACATTATATATTTTTTGATACATAAACACATTATTAAAGAGTTAAATTTTCATTCACTTGATTTTATTGTTTTTATTTTTATGATTTTCCAAATGTTTCTTTGGTATCGGTGTCCATTCTAACTCACACATGAACGTGGATTCATAATGGCATGGGAAATCGTTCAACATTTTGGTATCAACAACGATGGCACCGCAATTTTCCCAGGACCCATTATCAGGCTGCCCAGGTCCCCATTTTGCGTACCCACTATTTTTAACGGATTCACCTGAAAATACAAATTTATTTTTAATGTGATTTACATGTTTGGTCGAGAAAACTTATTTCGAAGGAATATTATAGAGAATATATTTTTTTTACATGACTGAATTGATGTATCTAATGGTAGTTTTACACAAAAAAACACAAGATTTTTAAAACAATCCGTATTTAAAAAAGTACAGGTTTTGTTGCAACAAACACTTTTCGAAAATGTTTTAGAAGTGAATTATTTAATTTTTCAATTTATGACTGAATGAATTAAATAATTTTAGCACTTGTTACAAACAATATATGCATAGGTGGGCACAGTTAATCGAAAAGTTAACTTCGTTAATCGTTAATTCGTTAAAAAAATTAACTTAACCGAAAATTTAACGAAAGTTTAAGTTTACCGTTAAAAGTTAACCATCCAAAATGTTTGAAGACCTTTTTTATTTAATTTTTTCGCTATTTCGACAACTTTCTTATATACTTGTCATCAAATAACCAATGTAACAGACTAAAGTTAACGGAAGTTAACAAAAGCGTTAACATTTTTTTGAGTTAACTTAAAAGTTAATCCGTTAAGCATTTTGTTAACTTCGTTAATGAACGATTAACGGATTAATGAGTTAATGCCCACCTATGAATATATGTACATTTATTGTTAATAATTTACCTGTTACAGTTTCGAAATGCCCCTCCTTATTTTGATCATGTATTCCAATCAACATTTGACTAGGTTCTTTTATACCGTGTACTGGCGGATGTTGATTAAATATATCAACAACAAGATTTACTTCCTTTTCAGAATTTAGTACAACCAAATGGGCACCCTCTTTTTGACATATGCCTCGTGCATCAAACCAACTAGCTGGTTTCTTATGGAATTTGTAGAATCCAAAATGTTTATGATATTCATATCCTTTCTTTTCCATTTTTCGTTTCAGACGATGGAACTGTTTTCGTGATTCTTTTTACAAAAATTTAAATTAAAACCAGTGACGTGGTAAGGGGGAGGGGTAAATACATATGTGTTAAATTTTAGAAGGATTTTGAACTGTTTTTTTTCTAAACACTGAACATTTGGAGGGGGGTTCGTCCCCAACCTCCCTCACTCGTTACTTTGCCACTGATTAAAACATTAAATAACTAATAAACATATATAAATATACAGATGACTGTTCTAACTCAAATATGTCCACCATTACAGTTAAATCACTTCATTGTTATATCGTGTTATTTGGGGAATTAACTAACGGAAGTTTAAGAGTTGAAAGTCAAGGTATGTCTAATATATACTAGTTGATTCCCGCGGCTTCGCTCTTGTGGATTTCGAAAATAATTATAACCCTCCATTAGTTACAGGGGGTAAAATAAATATCTCAGCTCCTATGCGAGATAGGGGGTTGTTTTTCACCCTAAAACCCACACCTTCGTGCTATTTTTTACACCGGATCAAATGAAAAATAATTAAAACCCTCCATACGTGACAAGGATCACCTCCTACAATTTTTACGTTGATTTTTATTCATTACCTATACCGAAATATTTTTTCCATAAAAACTTTTCCATCCCCTTGCAACCCTTTAGTGGTTTAAAAATGCTTAAATACGTGATTCATTATTTATATTGTATATAGATTCATTGTAGAGTATCTATATATACTAACAATAAGTTTCAAGTAAATTTTCTACAATACAAACCTTTACAGCCCCGTTTCCCCTCTTAGGGGTTGAATTTCGGAAAAAAACTTTTCTCAGTGGATGTTTACATAATAAAATTTCACGTTTTTAGGTCTAGAGATTTGGGGTGTACGTTGATGAATGAGTGAGTGAGTGGTTAAGGACAAACTCTTTTGTAGATATAGATTTAAAAATTAAATATTTACCTTTTACTTCTGGGTCCAATTCGTCAGTTTCATGATTATTTTGTTTGTGTGTGCAAACGATTTCATTCTATAAAATTAAAATCAATATTTATACACTCTAGGTAAGCATTATATACAGTAGGGTGTTCCAAAAAAAGTCGATAATTTTTTTTTTCGATTGCATGTGAAATTCTTGTTATATATGCTATAAAAAAAATTCTGTAAAAATTTGAGCCCTTTTACCATTGATTTAACATGGAAAAATGATTTTTTAACGTTCATTTCTCCTGCAAACTATGTAGAACATTATTTTTCGGAAAAACCATGACTGATCCTTCTTCAGTATTAAATTCTGTAAAAAAAGCTCTTAGGGTCCAGTCTCTAACGTCAACCCTCTCGTTTTTATTTGCGTTAAAAAATACAGATTTTTTGAAATTTAAAAACGAGAGGGTTGACGTTAGAGACTGGACCCTAAGAGCTTTTTTTTTACAGAATTTAATACTGAAGAAGGATCAGTCATGGTTTTTCCGAAAAATAATGTTCTACATAGTTTGCAGGAGAAATGAACGTTAAAAAATCATTTTTCCATGTTAAATCAATGGTAAATCTTCAAATTCGGTGATGGAGTTCTTCAAGTTGATATTAAGGGCTCAAATTTTTACAGAATTTTTTTTATAGCATATATAACAAGAATTTCACATGCAATCGAAAAAAAAAATTATCGACTTTTTTTGGAACACCCTAATATACAGGTTATAAAAAAAATTTCAATCAACTTCATAAAGTCATTTTAGTCTCCCAAAATCTCTTATATATATATTTGGAAAGTTCTGCTTGATTAAATTATGTTTTAATCATTTTATTGTTTAAAATTCTCAACATTTTTTTACCAACCTGTATATGAAATATTTACATCTTCTACTTACAGTTTTCGGATCAGTATCACAATTTTGCTTCAGGACATCATTATGGTTTTCATGTGCAGTAAATAAACTTGGAAAATGTATTGCAAATACAATGGCAATAAGTATTAATTTAAAATGTTTAATCATTGTTAGTTTGATCAGAGTACAAAACAACTAAATAGTTTTCATCTCGATACAAATTATTATTTATATACATATGTTGGTAAATATCAAAGTATTATCGTGAAATTGAAACTAATATCCTGTTCTAAAGGAAATAACATTGATTAGTTTATATAATATTTGTGAATAAAAAGATTATTATTATTTATTGATCTTATTTATTTTAAATACATATTATATAACACGTATTTATCAGTTCCCAGTAATATAGCGCTGATTAAAATTTTGTGCGTTGTAGTATTTATAATTAAACTAGCCCTAACATGCACACCCAATGGATTTTTTTGATGCTGTTATTATTATGTTTATTTATGATTATTTTCATTGTGATATTTATTTTCTACATTTTTGGTATTTGCGTCTATCAAACTCAACACCACTGTTGGTATCATATTAGTGTTACATGAGATATATTTATAACATGTAAAAATATGTGTTTGTTTTTATTTCATGTATTCATACATAGTTAGATATATACCTACCAGTTTTGTATCTATTATTATCTTTATTTTTTTTTACTTTTTTTTCGAGTTTTAAAGTAGTGAATAGTACAATCCCTCATTAAATTATTAATATTACTTTTTTTATTAGATCCTAAAATTTCAAAATTCAAATATAGTAGGTAGGTGTGATTTACT
The DNA here is from genome assembly GCA_949319165.1 of Sialis lutaria. Taxonomy (NCBI): domain Eukaryota; kingdom Metazoa; phylum Arthropoda; class Insecta; order Megaloptera; family Sialidae; genus Sialis; species Sialis lutaria. The sequence continues at coordinate 30,055,509 of OX439234.1, forward strand.
TGGCACCACACCTAAAAGGTTAAAAACAATATATTTATGTATGTAGGTCCATGTATTAAAATATTTTTTGAATATTTTCATATACTTTAAAGAACAAACAATTTTTTAAACTAACCTAAGGCGGTTATTAAACTATCAAATAAATATGTCAAATATCTTTGACAAAGATTTGATCAAATATTGAGATTGTCATTATTTATGATCAGAGAATTATTATAAATATTATAAAAGATGACTTATTACACTGTCATATTTTTTTAATTTAAGAAATTTTATCACATTTAACATACCGCGGATATTACACTAACAAAAACTAGCTGTCGGATCCAATTTTACCCGGGGATATAAAATTAAACTATATAACGTATAATGCTGTGGGGTGCGATCCTTTAGGTCCACACAATCAACTTCCCAACATGGTATGACTTACAATACTTGAATACTGATTACTTATTGTTTCCATAATTAAAATTACTATGTTATAGTTTGTAAATATTTTTTTTAATATGTATATGAAAAATTTTAATGGAATTTATCAGAAATAAAACTCACCCTTTGTATTATGAATATTAGTTTTCTAATATCCTAATAATGTCAATAATATAATGCACATTTTTAGAAAAACTAATCTGACAGTTTGAATTGTGTTGTTTCCAAGGCAACACGCATTATTAGATGTATTTATTAGTATGAAATTTTGATGGTGGTTTTCATCCCTTTAATGGCTGTTTGGACCCATATAAAAAATAAATACTGAAATACACGTTTCATTATTTGTATTGTATAGTATTTATTCTAAGTTCCGACTAAATTCGACCAAGAAAAAAAATAAAAATGACAAAAACACCCTTTTTACCCCCGTAGGGGTTGAATTTCGAAAAATCCTTTCTTTCAGATCATATTCTCGTCAAGACGCTTCGATTAGCACCCCAACGAAGTCAATAGCATTTTTTGTTCGCGAGATTTCGTCCCGGAAAAAAATGACACGTACGTACATACACACACACACACACACACACACACACACACACACACACACACACACACACACACACACACACACACACACACACACACACAGACATTTTTCTAAAAATAGTGTCAATATACTCTAATGCCCTTGAAACATGAAAATATGTTAAAATTTTTGATTTCGATTTTCGGACCAATTACAATAACTCCCTATTGGGAAGTTAAAAATGTGATAAAATTTATTTGATCAAAGAAATATGACATTTATTTTATAGTGTAATAGCCGCCTAATAAACTTATTTTAATTGAACATAAAATAAAATAAAAATATTCTTATTCGAAATTAAATATTTATTATCGCGTAGTTATTTTTGTACGATTACAAAACGGAAGACAATTAAATTAACGATTAATTAACATAATTTTTATTATTTTAATTAATTAAAATAATAAAAAAATTTCACATTGTATCACATTTTATTAATTAATTTATAAAATTATAATTAGATATACCGGGTGGTCTATTTAAATTGAGACAAGCAAATATTTCGAAAATTAAGGTTTTTCAGGGATAATGTTTGGTACAAAAGTTTCAGGATTCGTAGGGGGAAAACCAATGGAGGTAAAATTTTTGACTTTAAGTGGAGGTTTTAAGGTCATTTTGGGGTCAACTTCATTTTTTTAAATGGAAACCTATTTCTTTTTTTACATATTCGTATTTTGCAGAAAAAAGGAAACAACTTTTGTCTAAGAAGTTTTTTTCAAAATCCTCAATTTAAAAAAAATTAAAAGTCAAAAATTTTACCTCCATTGGTTTTCCCCCTTCGAACCTTGAAACTTTTGTACCAAACATTATCCCTAAAAAATCTTAATTTTTCACCCGGTATACAGAACGTCAGAATCAATGTAACTCTTTTAAGGGGAGGGGGTTGCAGCTGTATTGCCTACATTGCGTGACATGGGATACAGAAGGGGCGGGGTCACATTAAAATGCTATGGAACATTCTTATATACAAATAAAAACAAAACATTGTTAGATGATTAATCCATATTTATTATAATGTTTACTTCAATGCTGTAATAGTTATAAAAACAGATTGTAAGACCTGTTTGAAGTTAGCCCCCCTTTTGTTGAATTTTAAAATTTCGAAAGTTGTGCTGAATTGTGCTACACTTGTTCTACATTGTTTCAAAATATTTCCCCCCTAAATTAAAAACAACATTAGAAAAACTCAAAAAAAGATTTTTTTAGTAGCCCCCCTTTTTTTTAAATTCAAGTTTTTGCTAAATTGTGCTAGTTGTTCCTAACATTGTTCCAAAACCTCAATACTCTAATATAATTTTTCGACCCCCCAGAACAAAAAATACTTTTTTCATTAGCCCCCCTTTTGTTGAATTTCAATTTTTTAAGCACCATTTAGCACAACTTTTAAAAATTTGAATTTCAGAAAGGGGGGCTATTGAAAAAAAATCGTTTTTTGAGTTTTTCTAATGTTGTTTTGTAATTTAGGGGGGAAATACTTTGAAACAATGTAGAACAAGTATAGCACAAATCAAAATTTTAAAATTCAACAAAAGGGGGGCTAACTTCACACAGGTGATTATAAGATACAATATTATAAGAAACAATAAGGAGGGGGTTATATGCTATTGTCTACATGGCGTTACTTGGTGGAAGAGGGTCCAAAAACTACATATTAAAACGCTACGTGGTTTATGGACGTTCCATTATTAATACACACAATATTGTATGTTTCGATAGACAGCATTTAATTAAGCAAAAAATTAGTGCATATTACTGCATATGATTAAAGAAAGCTAAACACGGCCAAGAGATTTAGATTTTCGTATAAATATGTATTTTTAGTTTGCCCATTCTTTTTCACACATGAATGTTGACGGATAAGTACAGTAAAAATCATTTAACCAGCCGTTGCTGGAAATAATGGAACCGCAGTTTTCGTCCCGACCACTATCTGGCTGCCCGGGTCCCCATTTTGTATATCCACTAGTGGCGACAGTACCACCTAAATTAGTAAAGAAAAAACACATCAACATTGAATCATAAATGTTCGTGTTATACATTTTTTGTTTTTATCTTTTTTTTAAATGAAAATTAATTGTAAATGCGAGAATTTGTAAATATAGGTGCATATAATAGCTCAGATATATATGTCACTATATATACAGAGGCGAATTAAAAACTTTCAGGGCCTTTGACGCAAAAATTATGGACGGAGTGGGCGCTTCCTCACTTTATTAATTCGTTAAATAAAAAGAAAATTATATTTGGTAGAAAGATTATTTTAAAACAACTATATGATTGTTATCTTTGTTTTATTAAGAGGGGGGGGGGGGAGAATTGAAATACTTTTCTTCTGTAGGCTTTCGTGGCCGTTGTCCGTAGGAGCTAACTTTTCGGGATGTTGTCCACGTTGTCTTGTTTTTAAACTTGACGTTTCGACTCTCATGTCGGAGTCTTCTTCAGAAGTGATTGTGAAACAGGTGTCCTCATCCTGCGTCGGTCCTTATATACCTGTGTTGTCTGTGGTTATGCGTGACGCTCCGAATGACTGGTAACCACGCCTTCGCTAGTTCAATCCCCTTGTCGCGGTTGAAGTTGTCGAGATGCTTTTGAATCTCGATGGCTTCTTTATACAGTCTGGGCCAAAATCTTGATTCCCTAGCGAGTATTTTTGTATCCTCAAACTTACTGGTATGTCCTGTGTGGGTTTGGTGTTCTGCCACTGCCGATTTTTGCCAGTGTTGGTGTTTGGTTTGGCTGATGTGCTCCTTAAGTCTCGTTCTGATGTGTCTGCCAGTTTGGCCGACATAAACTTTCCCGCACAAGACTCCGACATGAGAGTCGAAACGTCAAGTTTAAAAACAAGACAACGTGGACAACAGCCCGAAAAGTTAGCTACTAAAGTGAAAAACTGTTTGGAACCCTTTGCTGATGCAAGACAGATCTGCATTTTGACAACCTACTATGATTTTTTTGTTTTAATTCTTTGGCGTCCCCATGAAATGTTTTTTTTCCTCCAAATTCAGAATTCTTCATGTCCAGTTAAATTTTAATGTTTCTAACTTATAAAGTTTACTAGATATTGGGTTGTGACCGGAATAATAGGATTTCTACGGAACCCGTTTTTTTGCAGAAAGCAAGTGCCAGATCTGACATCCGTTAAGTCTTAAATGGTCCACTGACGGTACAATTAGTTGTTCTACAGGTTGTACAATAAGTTGAACTGTAAATCGTAAGTTGTACTACAGATTTTTAAACATGCTATACTTCCGTACGATACGACGACGTTATACGATAGATTGAACTACAACGCGACAGACGATGCAATTATCGTTCAAACGGTTGAACCAACTAAGACTGTACAAATTGTTGTACTATATATTGTATCGTCAGTGGACCATTTTATACTGTGTATATGGTGTTTGTCGCATTTAAATGTAAACGTTGATATTTTTGTACGTACCTGTAACAGTTTCAAAATGGCCTTCAATGTTCAGATCATGCATTCCAATTAACATTTGAGTTGGCTCTTTAACATTAGCGTAAGGGTATTTTCTAAAGATATTAAGTACTATGTTTGCTTCTTCATTTGAGTTAATGACAACTAGATGAGCACCTTCAGAAATACAAATATCTCTAGCTGTTGTCCAGACTACAGGATTTTGATGGAACTTGTAAAATCCAAACTTATCATAGAACTTATATCCTTTACTTTCCATTTCTTGTTTCTTAAGTTTGTCTGATTTTATTTTTGGATCTTAAAAAATATTATCAATGTAGAAATAGTTGATACAACATTATCAACAGTTTTATGATAAAATTACGAAGGTTATTTTCATTTTGATATAATTAATTAATCTATCAAATTTTATAAAGAAAAATTTATGGAAAAAGAATATATGATATTTTTATAATGAAATGTATATCAATGAATTTAATATAATTTCTAATAATATAATAATAATAATATAAGCCGCGTAGGGAATTTCTAGTATTAAATATTTTTATAAAATTTTACTATTTGAATAAAAGTATTCATTTAATAAATAAACCACATTAAAATACGCCTTATAATGAGGTGAAAATGAAAAGACAACACTACTTATACATGGCTTATATCAGGGTTTCCCAACCTTTTTTGCACGTAGATTCTTTTTGAAGGAATGACAATATTCATAGACCCCTCTTGTAATTATTTGTGAATTAAAAATTCTAATTTATCTTTTTTTGTTCGTGTAATTGTTAATGACCTTTTTTTTGCTCTTTCAACTGTTTTTGAATTCTTACATTGCATAAAAAACATCGAATTTCAAAACATATACAATTTCTTATAGACCCCCTTTCAAACTCCCATAGACCCCTAAGGGGTCCACATAGACCACGTTGGGAAACTCAGGTTTATATATTCAAAATATCATTGCGCTACGTTGAGACGCGCGTTTAAACGCTGGTATCTGCTAGGACTTGAGTCTAGATAACAATTATTTCAAAAAGAAACTATATATGTATGTATACCTTCTTCAAGTACGAGATTGTCAATTTCTGGATCATTATTATCACTCACTGGAAAATCATCAGTATCGCAATTTTTCTTGAGACCTTTCAAATAAATAAATAATAATATTTTAAATTTCATAATAATCAACTCTTAAGTATGTAAATTTAAAATTATAATAACCTTTAATTTCTAAATTAACGATGACATCACTATTTTTATTTTTTCCATCGCAATTAAGTGTGCCCTAAGAAAATAATATTATAACTAAACAATTGTATTTACATTATAATACACTCAACACATTAATTAAGGGGACACCTAAAAAATAGCCTGTTTTCAAATGCTTGTAACTTGGTCAAAAATTAATTTTTTTCATTTTTTAACTTTTTTATATAATTATATAAATTTTGAAAAAAATTTGTATATTTTGACACTTGACGTGGAGTGCATTTATGTAGAAAATGAAATTTTAAAATAACCTTTTTGTAGAGAATTTTAATACCTTCAAATTAATATTGGTGCGAAAAAAATATGACAAAAATTCGCAAAGGTATTACAGTTTTAGTGAAAATCAGGAAAAAATAATTCAAATGAATATAGCCGGAGTAATTTTGGTGGTATAGTTAATAACAAAAAAGTAAAATGAAGCTTAACTTAACCTCTTTCAGATTATCTATTGTAACGAAAGACTTTTGATGAATTTCATAAAAAATTCTAACATTAAACAGAGTGTAAAAGTCAAGTAAATAAACAGTAAAACTATACCAAACAGAACATACCTTAAAAATTACATTTCAGGTGGCCCGAGCTAGAGTTCATATTGACAAATCATACTCTTTAAAATGCATTTTTATTTTTTCTAATCGGACGATATTACGCGAAGATATTCAACTTTGATGTCTCAACATCAGAAAACCCATTTAAATTACAAATTGGAATTTATTGAAATTTTTCTCGAAATAAAGCAGCTTATGATAAATTTTAAGAAGTCAAAAAATGCTTTATTTCATTGAAATAAGAACCCAAAAAGATCCATATGGTTTTAAAATTGTACCTAAATATATGTGCATACTGTATACATGCGTTTGTGCATGTAAAATAAATATTTAGTAAAAATAAGTATTTTTTGACTTCTTAAACATTCCATGAGCTGCTTTATTTCACGAAAAAAATTTAACAATTTGCAATTTGTAATTTTTTGGGATTTTCTGATGTTGAGACTTCAAAGCTGAATATCTTCGCGTAATATGGTCCGATTAGAAAAAATAAAAATGCATTTTAAAGAGTATGACATGTCAATATGAACTTTAGCTCGAGCCACCTGAAATGTAATTTTTAAGGTATGTTCTGTTTGGTATAGTTTTACTGTTTATTTATTTGACTTTTACACTCTGTTTAATGTTAGAATTTTTTATGAAATTCATCAAAAGTCTTTCGTTACAATAGATAATCTGAAAGATGTTAAGTTAGGCTACATTTTTATTTTTTTTTATTTTCTGTACCACCAACATTACTCCGGCTATATTAATTTGAATTATTTTTTCTTGATTTTCACTAAAATTGTAATACCTTTGCGAATTTTTGTCATATTTTTTTCGCACCAATATTAATTTGAAGGTATTAAAATTCTCTACAAAAAGGTTATTTTAAAATTTCATTTTCTACATAAATGCACTCCACGTCAAGTGTCAAAATATGCAGTTTTTTTTCAAGATTTATATAGTTACATAAAAAAGTTGAAAAATGAAAAGATGTTGAGGAACGAATTAGACCATCATAAAGTAGAGTAAATTTGCTCCATTGGAGAATAAAAAAGTTTTGAAAAAAGTTAATCTTTAACAAAGATACAAGCATTTGAAAACAGGCTATTTTTTAGGTGTCCCCTTAATTAATGTGTTGAGTATATTACTCTTTTACTTACATCGACAGTGTTAGAATCACATGGTATATTAACTATGTTAATAACATCTTCACTGCCTTGTTTTGCAACAAACGAATATGACTGATGCGTAAGAAATAATATCACAAGAACAAAAAAGCGTATGATTTGCATCATGGTTAATCAACTGTTATTTTTTGCTAGAACTAATTTGGTATACCTAATGTCGTAGTATATATAGATATTTTTTTAATTAAATGCGGTTTAACAATTTTTTCGGATAAATTACTTTTACAAAATTATTAATTGATTGTTTTTTACTTAATGCAGTGCCTTCCAAAAGTTCCGGGTTACCTAAATAACTTTTGAATGGTTTGAAATAAGTTATACAATGGGATCACAAAGTCAATTTTTCAACCTCAGAAACATCCACCTGCACTCATCCGTACAATGGGGAGAGGGGGGAGCCAAGAAATTTTATGTAGGGTTGAGTGAGGGCTTGTTCGAATGGGCCTATAAAGATGAAAACAACACGGGATTGCCAAGATCTCTACAATTTTTCGAAGAATTATGATCATTGAACATTTATATTGAGATTAGGTTATATGTATTTTCAAAAATGTAAGTAGGTACTAAAATAAAAAATAAATAAAAACAGAAGAGTGGAACAGTGTGTTTTTTAACTGGATTTGTTTTTTTCATTTTAGAACATTTTTGCAATATTCAAATGATCCAATTGTATCTCTATACATTTCAATCCTATATTTCAAATCAGTTACAAGCTATTTAGTTTGTTCGAAACTTTTGGAAGGCACTGTACATAATACGTACATAGGTACGTATTTATTTTATTCATATAAGAAATTATAAATATAATGCGGTTTAGCAATTTATTTGTGAAATTAATTAATTACTTTAAAAAATAATTGATCGTTTTATTTATATATTATACGTGTATGTATTTTTTTACTTTTTCATATAAGAAAATTATAAATTACATATTTTAATTAAAACAAATGAAGTACAAGTAGGTACATATTTTTATTTACATTATAAACAATAATTTTAAATTAACTCAGCAACACAGATCTGAAATGGAAAAAATTAAATAAAGAAATATCTTTGTTATAAATATTTTCCTATTTGATTCATTATATTTTAAATTTATTCGGTATTTCCATTTTATTTGGCCATTCCAATTCGCACATGAAGTTAGCTACATAATGGCAAGGGAAGTCATTCAACCATCCTGAGTACCTTACAATAGTACCACAATTTTCCCAATCTCCATTATCTGGTTGGCCTCGACCCCATTTTACATAACCGCTATCTTTGAGGAAACCACCTTGCAAAAAAAATATTTTTCATATCACTTGAAATCTTAAGTAAAACTAATACTTTTTTATAGACCACAATGACATGTTGACAGTTTTAAAAATTAATGTCATATGATGTATGATATAAGTATATAATATTTAGTATTAAATATTCTACTTAAAGAAGGGTTATTCCGTATTTAGCTCAAAAAGAAAAACAGCAACATGGAGTTTTCAGTACATTGGGAGTTATTCAACAGGAATACTGATGGATATCATTGTCATACTCATCTTATAGTACAAATTTATGTGTGTGTGATTTTTTAATTTTTAAATTAAAAATAACTTTAATGGCATTTGCTGGGAGACGTTAAAGTGTATGAAAAGCACTGTTTAAATAAAAAAAGTTTTGATTTTCATAGGACAAATTCTGATATTTATTTTTATCTTTAATTTATATATTTTACTATTAAAGGCTACTTTTATAATATTTTATATATTTAAAATGGCATAAATATGTGCAATTATATAAACTATACGTTGTATCAACATCATTTGGTTTGGTTTTAATTACCTGTAACTGTTTCAAATTGTCCTTCTGTGTTCTTATCGTGAAATCCAAGAAGCATCTGCAATGGTTCCTGCACATTCGACATTGGATATGTTTGGAATATGTCTAAAACTAATTTTGCTTCACTCTCAGAATTAAGAACTGCCAAATGTCCACCTTCTGATATACAAGTTTCATTTGCGACATCCCAATTAGCAGGAATCTGATGGTATTTATAAAAACCATAATTATCATAGTACGTGTATCCTTTCTTTTCCATTTCTCCTTTGACTTGTTTGAACATATCTTCATCGGTTGATCCTAAAACAATTTAATAAGTTATAGTATTAAACAAGTACTCGTACTACATATACATTAGTACGAATCATGAAGGAATAAGAAGGAGAATACAGAAGAGTTGATGGGTATGTCGAAAAACGGACGACGGGACTAGGCATCTTTCGTGCATGGGTCTTGGACCCCTCTGTTCCTTTGACCAATCAAATTCATTCACCCCTCTTGCAGTTTAAGTCATTCTAAGATTCCTCAGTATTCCCACGTGGCTGCAAGAGAGGTGAATGAATTTGATTGGTCAAAGGAACAGAGGAGTTCAAGACCCATGCACGAGAGACAGTCCGCATTTGGGGTCATATTCTGACACATAAAATTGTATTACAGATATACATAGAGTCATCTCCTGGTAACCCTTCATGGTACGAATAAATTAACAATAAGTAATTACCCAATTCAACAATAACCACTGGCTCGTTTTCATTTAGTTTTTCTCCTAATGAATACAATAGTACATTTTGTATTTCTGCATCTATAAATAAATATTTAATTTATTTATTTTATATTCTCTCTCCCACCCTTCCTCCTCCTTCACACGATTAATAAATGAATTGATATTTTTTTATTGTTTTTTACATCGCCATTTTTCATATTGGAAGAAATATTGATAGTTTGTCCATTAACTGATCTTCTAGCTCCAATAATAAATAAGGCTAGTAATGATATCTTAGTTCCCGTGAATACCTATTTTTATAGTGAGTGGTATAAGGTCGAAAAAACTTTAACAGCTGATGATTGAGAAATTAATTTTAAGCAAAAAAATATATACAGTTAACAAACCTTTCGTATTTTTGAAACTGTTACTTTCTATCTCTAGAAATTCCAGTTCTAGTGAATTTGGAGCTGAAATATAAATTTATAAATATTTAATTAATAAAGTCACAATATTAAGTGTATTTATGATAAAAGTAAAATGTTATAATATACAGTAATTCCTCCATTAACGTGGATTCACTTTTACGCGGTTGAAAAAGTTTGGAAAAAGGGTGGAAATAAGGTAGGTATGTTAAGTATATATATTTTTAAATTATTTTTTTATTTAATTTTTAAATAAGTTTTTCGGGAAACACCTTGTACAGTTTCGGTAAATTAAAAAAAAGTTCTATAAGCTCTAGGTGTGAAGATTTGAAAAACAACTAAAATTTGGAGTAATTTCATTAATTAATGTAAATCCATTTACGCGTTGTTTTCGTGGAACCATTTAATAGATTACTGTATTATTGTATTTGTATCAATAAAATACTCTTTCTTAATTATTTATTAAATTAAAATTTTTTATTTTTATTTTAATTTGTTATTTTTATTTAATTTTAAATTTTCTATTTTTTATTATTTTTTTTCCGAAGTGGAGTAAGCGATTTTTCGGACATCCTGTTTATATACAGACAGAACTTACTTTTGCTACTTGTTTCTTCTGCGGATTTTATCATTTCATTTAAATCTTCATCTTCATCATAGAAATCTGTAACAAAAGACATTTTTATGTTAAACAAGTACAGGTGAAGTAATCCGTTTCATTTAAAATAATTAAATAAGATTTTAATTACTGTAGACAATACAATTAATAGAAAATTAAGCTTTGAATTATACCCCTCCCAGAATTGTCATCTCCATTCTTCTTTAATATTAAAAAGATGGGTTGTCTTTAATACCTAATGAATTTTTTAGACTGCTTGTTTATCTTTTTGTTATCAAGTAAAAAAAAAATGATTTCCATGAAACTGTAAATGTAATTTTAAAAAGAGAGCAGTTTATATTTGTGTTTTACTAATTTACCTTCAGTATAACGTTTATAACCAGCATGATATATAAAGTCAATATCTGTAAGTAAAAAGAAATTTTATTTCCGGTATCATAAAGAGGCTAGCAAAATTTGCTAGCTAGCAAGCACTCAAATTAGGAAGTATTAATTTTGTGATAGTATCTATGGATTTGCTATGGAATTTAGAGTAGTGATACTTCAACGTATTGTAACACAGTTGGCGACTCTGACCGCACAAAATAATTTTCATAACAACACTAGTGTTTTAACAACGCGTATATAAGTGAAACTTATCAAAGTTTGATACCTCATTTGATAGCTCTTTTATGAGACCGGGCAATTTACGCAAAATTATAAATATATTGAAAAACCTTAAGATATTTTTGATTTTACTATCAATTAAGAAAAGCAATTGTTTTAATTATTGAACTTTTATATAAATATATTATTTTACCTTCAGCACTGTCCTCGAAACTTGAAAGCCGATTAAATGTATATGGGTTGAAAATATCTGTAAATAAAAATAATACGAATTAAACAGATATTGAAAGGAATATAGAAGCAATAAATCAATTTAGAGTTTATCGCATAAACATAATTTTCGTGTGATGTGGGTCGTAAATTTGTTGGGTCACAGTTGTGACTCAACATGACCGTGAGTGATTTTTAAAACTGGATCATTAATGTCAATTTTTATACCTACATGTAAAAATTGCTTTAGTACTTTACTCGTTAATAAGTATTTCAAGTATATTTTGAAAATAACAAAAATGACTTGATACTTTAAGTTCTTTCACTTTGTACTTGTGATAACTCTGATAATTTATACACAAATTAAAAAGGTAAGTAACGTTTTACTTCTTTTTGTTTATGGGTAAGTTTTTTTATAAGTTTACCATTAAACTGCTTATTGATTTTTTTTATAATTTATATTTTATATATTCATAACTTACATTGTTTATCAGAACTAACTTCGTCAGTCGTCTGAGTCAAACTTTCTGCTACAGGTAATTGCTCTTCATCTGTAATAAATATTTTTAAGTTATACAGGGTCAATTATATTAAATGAATCGAAATTTAAGTGTTAATGAACTAACCAATAATATACATAATAAAAAAAAATAGCGGACTTATGAAAAAAAGTTCTCAAAATGTAATTTTTTTTGTTGATAAAATGTTTAAAAAAATTAAATGTTTTAAAGGTTAGGTATTTAGATATGTGTATGTAGAATAACTAGTTAAATTTTGAGCCAAATCGGTTGAATAGTTTTGAGTCAGTGCTTCCCCGAAATTTCAACGTTTGTTTCCCATCTTATAGCAATGTGCACTCGTCGAACGATAAATGCCTGTAACTTTGGAAATATTCTAAATTTTGGTCTGAAAATTTAAGAGCATATTTTTAAAATGTGGTTCTTCCGAAAAATGTAAAAAAAATCGATTTTTTTGACCCATCACACCGGTCTACTAATAATGGTATAAATTTTATACTAAAATTAAAACAAATAATGGTATAAATGCCTGTAACTTTGGAAATATTCTAAATTTTGGTCTGAAAATTTAAGAGCATATATTTAAAATGTGGTTCTTCCGAAAAATGTAAAAAAAATCGATTTTTTTGACCCATCACACCGGTCTACTACCTTAAATTAAAGCTACAGCACCTCAAAGATTATGCCTAAATATAGTGTTGATTGATTAATTATAAGGGTAGCCCATTGAGATACAGTAATGAAATTTGATAATCGGTTTAATGTTAATACGTTCTATCGATATTCAGTATCGACCAATTTAAACCATGGCTGTATGGAGCCAGCGGGACATTTTTTTATTCTGTAATTTTTTGTTTTCCGATTAGGTATTAAATATACTGATATATACTTTGTTAAATTTGCCATAAGACCAACTATGTAATCATAGTTCTTAATAGTTTGAAATTAATTCTTATTGACAAATATACACTTTTAGTTTCTTTCTTTAGTAAGGTAGGTATACAATATACATATCAGTAATACAACTGACTAAGGAGTTTATTATTTTATATGTCTCTTATTCTAATTTATAACTATAGAACAAAATTATAAATTAATTTCATGTAATTTCAAGTACCTGTATTAAGTAAAAATCTGCATTACTTTCTTGTGTATTGACATATTGATTTTATGACAAATTGACAATGAACTTTTAATATAATACATTATAATAAAGATAAGTGCTCAATTAAAAAAATAATTCAATAATAAAAAGTACAAGATAAAAATTGAATAGCTATCTTGATTGATACTGAAAATCAATAGCACTTATTAATCCTGAACCAAATTGGACATATATTTGGACTTTTTTTTATAATTTATATCTTGTATAATTATTACTTACTTTCATTATCGCCACTAGATTCTAATGTTGATAATTCGTCACTCGTTGGGGTCAAACTATTTGTCAAAGATAAAGGTTCTTCATCTGTAATAAATACATGCAAATACAATAAATGTAGGCATAAATAATATCAGTTAATTGAAAGTCAATAAATAGATTCTGAAAAATAATTTAATAATCAAGTGCTTTGATATCGATACTTAAAAAAATAAAATGGAGTTAGTCGCTTAAATACCATAATAAAGTATGTAAGTACTAAAACATATCGGGTAGATAAATAGACAAATCCTGTTTAACGACATAGAAATCGCTCGTCTCTGTTTCGATTTAGTTTCGAGATTAATTGAGACTAAGACGAGATTGAGAAATGTCTCGACTCGATAATTCATTCGGTATTTTATTTTGGCTTGTATCTACATTAAATGTAATTTCTTTTTAAATCATTTCACTAAAAAAATTGATAGCATGCATTTTGTACACTCGAAAATAAATTTCAATACATTGCACTTAATTACTCCACTGATATTTTGATATTTAGAGTATGATTTATTTTTGATATATTTACTGTGATTTTCTATATTTTAATCTAACCAAAACTAACCAACCTCCCTTCACCCCAATAGATTGCCCTAACCAAGGACATTTAACGTCTATAAGTCTGTATTATTAGAGCATCAACTATATTCTGAATAACTATGTATGTATGTATGTAATACCGGCATATTTTCAAATCGAGTTAAAATTTAATGCAAACTATGAAATTTTTAATTTAATGTTATATAATCCTACTGTTTATGTGAGAATAACTTACATTCATCGTTATCACTAACATCATCTTGTGGCATTGTTTCTTCTTGTATTACTTTGTTAGCTAGTCTATTCATAAAATCATTGAATAAATGTTGAGATAATTCGTCTTCATGTGATCCTTCTGCCCCTGTTTTAGATTTAAAATATGAAATTTGAATTAAAATTTTGTATTTTTTATTTAATTATAATATAAATAAAATAATAGATAAATATTAATAACAAATTAATTCATAACAAAAAAAAATTGAAGAACAAAATAGATGAAAATGAAGCTTTTATCGGCTAGTTTCCTACTTTTCGGAAATCAAATATACATAGTTTCCACTTATTGTTTTTATATGTGTTCAAATAAATTTTCATTTTTAGATATCTAGAAGGTATCTATATAAAAATGTACATTTCTTTCCAATCTATCTAAACAAAGTCCCTCGCCGCGTCTAGAATAGAGTATTTCACGAGGAAAATTTTGTTGTATAATTTGTGGATATTTTGTTTAAATTTCATGAAGTTTAAAAAAAAATTGTCGAAAGGGTATCTAAAAACAATGTTAAATAGGTTATTACAGATTAAATTTATATTCCCGGATAACACTAGGTCTAATGCGCTAGTAGACAGATATAATGCTATGGTTTATTTTTCTGTGATAACCTTTCTTATGAATATTTGTTCGAAAAAATATATATTTTTTTAATTTTTATTCTTGATATCACATATGGAGAGCAATAGATTTCGTTCAGGTAATTATACTCGCTAGAAATTGTACAAGATATGAATTCTTAGCGGTTTCATATAATATAGATAATATTTTGGTATGATTTATATAGGCAGAACGTATATTATATAGCAGTTGATTATTTGTTTGTTTTACAAAAATACTAATAATGATATATTAAGCCATTAAGGTATACACTGTTATAATGCATTTATTAATAAATATGTTTGACTTACGTGAGACTGCAGAATTTTGCATACCAGAATCTTTTTTATTTTCATAAGAATGTTCTTCTTCTGTAAATAATAATTAACTTATTTAGTTTATTTGTATTTTTTATATTCAAGGCGCACAACTCCAAATAGATCAGTTAATAGTTAACCGAAAATGAGAACATTAATTTTAAAATGGATTATCTCCCAAAAACCGATGGCAAGATTGCTAACGTAATAAAACCAAAAACACTCCAACGCGAGGGTTGAGATAAGATCAAAAATAATCATGGGCGGATATAAAATATAAAAAGGTCTTTAGTATTGGCTAAAAATCAATAACAAGAATTATATTTATAATCGTTATTTATTTTGTATTTCATTGCGAGCCTTGAAAATTATAGTTTTATAAAATATTATTTAATTTATTTAAAAAATGAATACCTGTAATAGAAGCAACAGTACTCGATCCAGTTTCTGTAATTTCATTATCTAAGTCCAAACTATATTTCAGTCTTTCTGGTTCATTGTTTTGGATGGTTATCTAAACAATAATATTAGTAAATGTATATTTTTTTATTTATTATTATATTAGGCATCTCGTTTATCTTTGAATTTTTGATGTAGAACTATGTCTTCCCTGGCGATAATAGGAAATAACCTTGGGAGCATAAATGTAATGCTATATGTCACACTTTGAAAGCTTATATCTCAAAAACTAATAATCGTAGAGCAACAATTAAATATATAAACCAATAGATGGTTAATATTGCTTCATTAATAATAAAATGAGTTTTAGCTCTCAATCATTCAATAAAAATTAATGTTCGTTTGTATGAGGCTTATAGAGTCGGAAATTACTGAACTTATTTCAATGCGGTTTTCACCAATAGTTAGATCATTTTTCTATGTAGTATCGTGGCTAATAATATTTTATGAAAACCTTATACAAATGTCATTTATATAAAAACATGGTTCTATAACTATGGTTTGAATATTTTATTAATTTAGGTCAATATGTTTTTGTGGTTATTAACCCGGATAACACCGGGTTCAATGCGCTAGTTTAAAATAAAAAGTCCAAACTATCTACCTGATGTTTCCATTTTCCAAATTCATTTTGAACAGTATTGATAGAAATTTTTAATATAGCAGGATTTTTAGTTTCTTTTTTATTTTCTGTGTCACATCCTAAAATACACACACTAAAATAAATAATACTTAAACACAAAGGAATAATTTTGAACTTCATTTTGACTGCACTCGTAAAATGACCAATGTATCACTGAAATAAAAGTATTGGCAGAAATATTTATATACACATATTTTTGTACGTATAATAGTCGACTTATTTTCTTATTTTTTAGTGATATGAATGAAAGGTTAAGATTTGCAGGTCAAGTAATCTGCTATAAGTGAATACATGATAATTTTTTTGCAAATAAATAATTCTTGTAATATAAATGGTATCTAATTAATTCTAGGTATTAATTATTTATTAATCTTATAAATATTTGGTACATTGTAAATTTCCATAAATAATATGACGTTAACACAATAAACTATAACAAGTACCTACATTGCCCCAGATTTTGGATATGGCCATATAAAAAAATAGTTTAATTTAAATTCGTTCAGTGGTTCATAAGTTGTGCATGATACAAAAATTTAAGGGATAGAAAAAGGAACAAAAAATGTTATGAAGTGAAAATATTCAAATAATTCATTTTTATTCATTACCCTTTGAATAAAATTGTTTTTATTATATTTTCAACACGGTTATATTGTACATATTATGTAATAACCAAAAAAAGGCGTTTTTAAAACAAAACCTAAACATTTGGCTGTTTTAGTAGAAAAGAAAGCAACTAACAATAAATAAAAAATAAGAAAATCTATATATTTTTAAATACGAATTGTTTTCAATACAGCAGGTTTAAGTTTTGGTTAAAGTATGATGTAAAACCATTATTTGAATTTTAAATAGACATAATAGAAAAATATTTTTGTTTTGTATTTTCAAGATAATTTGATAAAATTATCTTTGAGGTTTCTAAGAAATGTAAATACACGTAAAATACGCTTTTTTTAAAATAATACACATTAAATGAGGTCAAATAATTCGCTATTAATACTTCTATTGTCATAATAATAATATTTATTTATAATAAATATAATAATAATATAATATAATAATAATCTAAGAAGTACAAGTTTTTAGACTTTCGCGATTATCTTAATTTGGATCTTAGCTTTTGAGTATTTGCCGCATTAGTTTGGTTATTCAATCGATCAACGTTTCGTCGCACATTACAGTAGACATCTTCAGGTATCTAATTAAAGTACTTTTCATTTGAATTTTGAAGAGATGTTCACTGCAATGTGTAACAAATCATTGGCCAATAGAATGACTAAACCGATGCGGCTTAACATTTTTTTAAATAAAAATTTGTTGACCAATTGAAATTATATTATAAATATCAGTAATGTTGATTGAGTCTCGTATAAAAATCATCTACATCGAGTAGAAATGAGGTGGTATCACAAAATTGTTTTTTTTTCTACTTAAAAATATCTCAAGGAACGACGTATATTTAACGAGAAAAATTGTTTAAATTTCATAATTTTGTATTGAAATGTTTATGTTATGTCCCTAGTCCCGTATGATTCCTTTAGACAGCCATTAAACTTTCGTATTTCGTGGAACACTTGTAACAAATTGGCGGAACACCAATGATTTAAACGGTAGCTGAAAGTATAGTAACGTTCTGACTACACACAAAAAAACTGTATTGGACCAAGAAAATCTTGTTTTGTATATAACGAAAACAATATTTTTTTAATATAAGAAAAGTACTCTTAATCCAATTACATTATTTCTTCGTCCAAGAATACTATAGTTGGTTTAAAAATATATTTCATATCTTAAGAAAATATTGTTTTCGTTATATACAAAACAAAGTTTACTTGGCTCAAGTAAACCTTTCTACTTGCGTAGTTAGTATGTATGTAGTATTCGGTATTATAATAGATTTTAGCAATTTAGTTTCTACACAGATCAAATCCATAGACAACGCAACACAATTCGATACCTAATAATACTAAAAAATATAGTATTTCGTAAAGACGGATCTGCTTGTAAATTTAAAACAAACATGTCGGGTAGACAACGTGTGTGGTTGACAGCATGTCTTGAGGAAACCTGAGATCTCTTGTAAATAAATTCGCTGACATCCTACAACCTTTAAATGGGTTAGAAGAAGACGTCATGGTAATACTCGACAAGACAATGGTATTAACATGTCGACTCAAAAGCTACTTTTGAATTTAGTAATTAAATTATTATTTGTTAATGAAAGATACCTTACAACAGACAAAAACAATTCGTTGTTGAAAAGCTATTTTCTAACTTTCTCATTAAGTGTCAAGCGTTGTTAAAATCTCGTTAGATTTTTGATTTCAAAGAAAATTCATGAAGATAATATTTATTATATTTATGGAAATCTATTTCATTGAATTTTGCTTGGAAATATATTTTTCAGTTATTCATTTAAGAAAATTAATAAAATGAAATCTGCATGCCTAAACTGTACCCTTTATATACCGGAAACCTGGACAAATGGAAAATAAATACCGAAAGAGTATTCTGTTTTAGGCATGTCATACTGTAATATCCTTTGTAAAGACAGAAAGTTGTGAAAACGGAAAAAATACTGGAACGATGGGGTTATATTTTAGGCAGGTTTTAATATAATTAAAATTTATAATCTATAAAACTTTATTAATTTTAATTCTCACACAAAAAATTAATTAACAATGGTCTTATATTCTTTCTTGTAGATATTCAGCAAATGATATGCTATACACCAGCGTTTCTCAACCTTTCAGTAATTGCGACCCAATTTTGAATCACAATTCTCATCGCGCCCCCCTTCCCCCTACAAAAATTTTCACTGAAAAATAGATTTCAGCTAAATATAAAAAAATGCTTAGAGTGTCAATTTTTAATATTAAACCTTCATTCGAAAAACTTTGCTTTGGCAAGACAGGCCCAAGGGAGTCACTTATAATAATCTTGTGTTTTTAATATTGATAAGTTAATTATTAAATAAATTGTGTAATACTGATACATTCATATTTATAAGTAGGTATATTATATCAGTGTAAATGTAAACGTGTATTTTATTTTTTAATTTTTATTATGTCAGAATGTATTTTATTGCTTTTCTTTCAGTAAATTAAATACATTTTTTAATAATATGTTTTCTCATTTTTTCTCGATATGCTCGCGCCCCCCTAGGGGGGCGCGCCCCACAGGTTGAGAATCGCTGCTATACACATATATTAACTAACCTACTGAAATACTACTTTGCTAATGTTAAGGCATAAAAAAAGCAATAATTAGTATAGGGTCAACTGGGGTAAAAGTGAAACAAAATACAAATCTTTCAGTTTTTTTGGCAGTTAACGATACAAATTCATATTTTAATTTTTTCTACTAGATGTGCCTATGAATAACCCTTTCAAATACCTACGTCATTTGAACTGTACCATACAACACAGATTTAAAAAATGAAAAATGTGTGTTTCATTTTTAACCTCTAATTTGGGAAAAAGTGAAACAGGTAAGGGTAAAAATGAAACAGGCTTCTAACTTTCATATAATGCGTTATATTTATATTTGCTGGGTAAAAATGAAATAAGTGGGAAAAACTGCATAGGAAACATGTGTCGCACCTTGCTAGGTTATAAATGTCTAACCAGCAGGTAATGAAATATATTTAAAGGTTATGGAAATTACAATAAAACTTAGAATATGCTTGCGAATAATGTATTTTTTTAAAAAGAATATTCGTTCTTGCTAATATATCACATACAATGTGTACTCTTAATATCATCCTAAATACATCTGCAAAGTTTGAAAAATATCAGATAAATATTTAAACCAAAAATGATTTTTTTAAAAAGAATGGGGTAAAAGTGAAACATTTTTTTGTGCTCTTTTAACTGTTTTTAATCTCTTGCATTGCATAAAAAACATCGATTTTCAAAACATACAAATTGTTCCATAGACCCCTGATGTACTATTGACTATTGACCCCTTTCAAACTTCCATAGGACGGGAATTCCGGTACACCCTTATTTAGGACCTTTTTAACGTAATTTCGTGGCATTTTGAAGACTGCAACCAAAATGATGCGTCCACTCTGAAATCTGCACTCAAACTGACTTTAACTGTAACATGTGTGACTTGTCCAGACTTGCAAAAACTGGTTCAGATTATCCCCGACTGTGTTTCATATTTTCCCATATTTCTGTTTCACTTTTTCCCGAATTTTTAAATCTTAATTAGATGGAACATACTTATCGAAAAATTAAAAGAAAAACTACAAAGGCAACTTTGATTTATTTTCTTTGTGGCATATCAATGTGAAATTTGTAACTTTAATTTATACCTGAGTTATGCAGAAAGTTATGTGCAAAGAATTAAAATTTAATTCACACGTTTTGCCATCGTCTAACAGAAAAGTCTGTAGGGGGGACATATCACTTACTAGGCGATTTATATTTTCAGATCGCTTTAACAAATCTTTAAAGATCATGTCAGTTTTTATAATTCTTCTGTAAAGAAATTAGTTTTTTAGTTAGAAGCTTGTTTCACTTTTACCCCTTTTTTTTCGTGTTTCATATTTACCCCAGTTGACCCTAGTATGTAAGTTTTTTTCAGGCATTTTAAAAGACAAAGTTGAGTAACATTTTTAATACGCTTTCTTAAAGTGGTTCAACGATTTTCTGAAGACTGAAGGATGATGCATCTATTTTGACCACGGATTCGCATTCAGTGCACGAAAATACGTAAAACAGTGGCTTGGTTACTTTATAATGAAATATTTATTTTCCATGCCCGTGAATCAGTTGATTTTTTTTCATCAAGCACGTGGATTCGATAAATTCAGAAGGTTGAAGCTTCAGAACAGTAATTTTTCAGACCCAGGTCCCATTGACTTTTTTGATTTACACATTGAGAACACCTGTGTGAAGTTAGCACCGCAAGTTTCGAAAAATTAAAAAAAAATTAGAGTTCTGGATAGCACTCTAAGAGTTCTGGAGTTCTTTTATATTTTGAAAAAGAGATCTGTCAATTTAACCCCCCAAAACTGCTTTTTCAAAATGGGGTGCTAATTTCACGCAGCACCGCAAACTCAAAAATAAACAAATTTTTTTAGAGTTCTGGAGAGCATTCAAAGAGTTCTGGAGTTCTCTTATATTTTAAAAAAGAGTTCTGTCAATTTAACCCCCCCAAAACGGATTTTGAAAATACAGTTTTAAAATAACACAGAACAGTTATCTCGAACAAAACACAATTCTTTTGAGACTTTTGGATGACATTGCATGTGTTAGGGAGTTCACGTAAATAAATGATTAAAATTATCAAGTTACCCCCCCCCCTCCACTTCTCAAAAAAAAGATTTAAAAAACGGTATCATTTCGGCATTGACATAATTAAACATTTTTATTTTCTGTTTAGAGTTCTGTATAGCACTCTTGAAAATGAACATGATCTTTCATTAACTATTTTCCGACAAACGAACAGATAAAAACTTATTTTAATAATTAATATTTCAAAAAATTAAAAAAAAAAATTTTTTTTAAAGTTCTGAGATTTCTGTTTAGAGTTCTGTATAGCACTCTTGAAAATGAACATAATCTTTCATTAACTCTTTTCCGACAATCGAACAGATAAAAACTTTTTTTAATAATTAATATTTCAAAAATTAAAAAAAATATTTTCTTAAAGTTCTGAAATTTCTGTTTAGAGTTCTGTATAGCACTCTTGAAAATGAACATAATCTTTCATTAACTCTTTTCCGACAAACGAACAGATAAAAACTTATTTTAATAATTAATATTTCAAAAATTAAAAAAAAATATATTTTTAAAGTTCTGAGATTTCTGTTTAGAGTTCTGTATAGCACTCTTGAAAATGAACATGATCTTTCATTAACTATTTTCCGACAAACGAACAGATAAAAACTTATTTTAATAATTAATATTTCAAAAATTTTAAAAAAATATTTTTTTTAAATTCTGAGATTTCTGTTTAGAGTTCTGTACAGCACTCTTGAAAATGAACATAATCTTTCATTAACTTTTTTCCGACAAACGAACAGATAAAAACTTATTTTAATTATTAATATTTAAAAAAATTTTAAGAAAATATTTCTTTAAAGTTATAAGATTTCTGTTTAGAGTTCTGTACAGCACTCTTAAAAATGAACATAATCTTTCATTAACTTTTTTCCGACAAACGAACAGATAAAAACTTATTTTAATTATTAATATTTAAAAAATTAAAAAAAAAAAATTTTCTTTAAGTTCTGAGATTTCTGTTTAGAGTTCTGTATAGCACTCTTGCAAATGAACATAATCTTTCATTAACTCTTTTCCGACAATCGAACAGATAAAAACTTATTTTAATAATTAATATTTCAAAAATTTAAAAAAATATTTTTTTAAAGTTCTGAGATTTCTGTTTAGAGTTCTGTATAGCACTCTTGAAAATGAACATAATTTTTCATTAACTCTTTTCCGACAAACGAACAGATAAAAACTTATTTTAATAATTAATATTTCAAAAAATTAAAAAAAATTTTTTTTTTTAAGTTCTGAGATTTCTGTTTAGAGTTCTGTATAGCACTCTTGAAAATGAACATAATCTTTTATTAACTCTTTTCCGACAATGGAACAGATAAAAACTTATTTTAATAATTAATATTTCAAAAATTAAAAAAAATATTTTCTTAAAGTTCTGAAAATTCTGTTTAGAGTTCTGTATAGCACTCTTGAAAATGAACATAATCTTTTATTAACTCTTTTCCGACAAACGAACAGATAAAAACTTATTTTAATAATTAATATTTCAAAAATTGAAAAAAAAAATATTTTTAAAGTTTTGAGATTTCTGTTTAGAGTTCTGTATAGCACTCTTGAAAATGAACATGATCTTTTATTAACTATTTTCCGACAAACGAACAGATAAAAACTTATTTTAATAATTAATATTTCAAAAATTTTAAAAAAATATTTTTTATAAATTCTGAGATTTCTGTTTAGAGTTCTGTACAGCACTCTTGAAAATGAACATAATCTTTCATTAACTTTTTTCCGACAAACGAACAGATAAAAACTTATTTTAATTATTAATATTTAAAAAAATTTTAAGAAAATATTTCTTTAAAGTTATAAGATTTCTGTTTAGAGTTCTCAATAGCACTCTTGAAAATGAACATAATCTTTCATTAACTCTTTTCCGACAAACGAACAGATAAAAACTTATTTTAATAATTAATATTTCAAAAATTAAAAAAAAATATTTTCTTAAAGTTCTGAAATTTCTGTTTAGAGTTCTGTATAGCACTCTTGAAAATGAACATAATCTTTCATTAACTCTTTTCCGACAAACGAACAGATAAAAACTTATTTTAATAATTAATATTTCAAAAATTAAAAAAAAATATATTTTTAAAGTTCTGAAATTTCTGTTTAGAGTTCTGTATAGCACTCTTGAAAATGAACATAATCTTTTATTAACTCTTTTCCGACAAACGAACAGATAAAAACTTATTTTAATAATTAATATTTCAAAAATTTAAAAAATAATTTTTTTTAAAGTTCTGAGATTTCTGTTTAGAGTTCTGTATAGCACTCTTGAAAATGAACATAACCTTTCATTAACTCTTTTCCGACAAACGAACAGATAAAAACTTATTTTAATAATTAATATTTCAAAAATTTAAAAAATATTTTTTTTTAAAGTTCTGAGATTTCTGTTTAGAGTTCTGTATAGCACTCTTGAAAATGAACATAATCTTTCTTTAACTCTTTTCCGACAAACGAACAGATAAAAACTTATTTTAATTATTAATATTTCAAATTAATTTACAAAATATTTCTTTAAAGTTCTGGGATTTCTTTTTAGAGTTCTGAAAATGAACATAATTTATCATTAACATTTTCCTGGTAGCTTTTTTTTGGTACCCTGTTCGCAAAGATTTAATAAAAAAAATTGTTAACCTATTTAACCCTTTCAAAAGCTTTGAAAATGTTTTATTTTTATAACCAAGTTCTTTTATTGAACTTTTTTTAGTGTGAAGTTAGCCCCCCTTTTGTTGAATTTCAAAATTTTGAAAGTTGTTCCTAATTTTGTTCCAAAATATTTAACCCCCAGATACTGTTGGTGACGTCGATTCGGCACCAGTCTGACGTCATTAGACGAAACTTAATTGTTGGAATTTTAAAGCTACAATCATCATTTACAAATTATTTGTTTTAAATATATTCATATTCCAAAATATTTCATCTCTCAAACAAAATCTACACTAATAATTTGGTTAAGACATACACGGGTGTATGCCATAAGGGTTCCGAACTACGTTCTGTAAACAGAAATATCAGAACTTCAAAGAAATAATTTTAAAATTATTTGAAATATTAATAATTATTAAAATAAGTTTTTATCTGTTCGTTTGTTGAAAAAGAGTTAATGAAAGATTATGTACATTTTCAAGAGTGCTATACAGAACTCTAAACAGAAATCTCAGAACTTTAAAAAAATATTTTCTTTAAATTTTTGAAATATTAATTATTAAAATAAGTTTTTATCTGTTCGTTTGTCGGAAAAGAGTTAATGAAAGATTATGTTCATTTTCAAGAATACTATTGAGAACTCTAAACAGAAATCTTATAACTTTAAAGAAATATTTTCCTAAAATTTTTGAAATATTAATAATTAAAATAAGTTTTTATCTGTTCGTTTGTCGGAAAAGAGTTAATGAAAGATTATGTTCATTTTCAAGAATACTATTGAGAACTCTAAACAGAAATCTTATAACTTAAAAAAAAAATTATTTTTATTTTTGAAATATTAATTATTAAAATAAGTTTTTATCTGTTCGTTTGTCGGAAAATAGTTAATGAAAGATCATTTTTATTTTCAAGAGTGCTATACAGAACTCTAAACAGAAAATAAAATGTTTAATTATGTCAATGCCGAAATGATACCGTTTTTTAAATCTTTTTTTTTGAGAAGTGGTGGGGGGGGGGGGTAACTTGATAATTTTAATCATTTATTTATGTGGACTCCCTAACACATGCAATGTCATCCAAAAGTCTCAAAAGAATTGTGTTTTGTTCGAGATAACTGCTCTGTGTTATTTTAAAACTATATTTTCAAAATCCGTTTTGGGGGGGTTAAATTGACAGAACTCTTTTTTAAAATATAAGAGAACTCCATAACTCTTTGAATGCTCTCCAGAACTCTAAAAAAAATTGTTTATTTTTGAGTTTGCGGTGCTGCGTGAAGTTAGCACCCCATTTTGAAAAAGCAGTTTTGGGGGGTTAAATTGACAGAACTCTTTTTCAAAATATAAAAGAACTCCAGAACTCTTGGAGTGCTATCCAGAACTCTAATTTTTTTTTAATTTTTCGAAACTTGCGGTGCTAACTTCACACAGGTATTGAGAACTATCATTCAGCAGAGTTTCGTAATATTTGACCGAGAGCGGTTTTCCATAAGGAGGGTTGCGGGGTCCTTTATATCTTATCATTTTAATCTTAATTTACCTTAGTTATATTCGCATGTGTTTTTATAATATTCATTACCTACCGAGAATCAACTAAATAACGCCAGTAAACTAAACCAGGCGTTCAGCTTTGAATATTAATAACATTTAACACTTAAGAGTAGGTCAGACAAACAATATTCCAACAAAGCTTTCTAAAATTTATGTATACAATTGAAAACTTTGAATTGACTAACCGATATTTTAACGCAAACATAACTTTAGGGTATGTTTATTAAGTATTAAATCTCTTTGTATTGTATTTGATAAACATAGAAACAGTAATATCTAAATAGTAGGTGGTATTATTTGATAAATATGTATATATTCATGACGATGCTGGTGATAGCAGCTGTAACTATTATATTATTAACACTAGAGTGCAGCTGGCCTTTCCCAGAAAAAAACACTTTGTACCCCAATAATGCTTTAGTTATTTGTTTTACAAAGTTAAGTTTGTTATAATGCAAACTAACACTATCAATTTTAACTTTCTTATACGTATTTACAGCATATACCTACCTAAGGTGAGTGAACCATGGAAGGCCACCTTAAGGAATAAACAGTTATTATTCCTTTATTTACTGGATAAATGAAATAAAAAAAATATTAAGTAACACTTTGTTTTATTATGTAACTTATAAAACATTTTTTTATTACAGCTAAGTTTTATAAAACTCTTCCAAATGGCCTTGCAAGGAAGACGGCTTCTTACAATGCCAAAATAAATGTTTAACTTAAAACTAACGTTGCGACAATCAAAATATCTGCTTAATATCTAACTACATAAAAAGGTCTTTCATTAAAAAAAAATAGTTCATTTACTTGAAAAGTTACGTATTGTTGTGTGCGCGTAGTTATAATTTTAACCTCGACGACCGAAGTCAATAAAGGAAGGGACGGCACAGACAAAATAGCGGCCTGAATGACTCGCCGTCGCGTCTGTGTTCTTGAGTTCGATGGATGTTAGTGTGAGTAGAAGGAATTTGTCATCGTATGGCAATAACTATGACTTTTTAATAATTGACCTTGCCTTCTATGGTCCACCCACCTTATATTTTTGAAAACGGGATTTTGATTGAAATATCCATTTTAAGCTGCCTTCAAACAATTTTGACTATTCTACTGTGTTATTTGTCGATTTTTCTGCAGGCGATGTAACATAAAAATAACAAACGGGTTTCACTAATACTCGTAGATAGAAGTACCTAGATTTTATTATTTTTTTTATATTTGTGGATATACGAAGTCGAAAAGGTATGTTCGCATATAAATAGTTAGCGATAAGTAAAAACAATGTTTGATAGGTTTATTACAGATTAAATTAATATCCCCGAGTAACAACAACTCCAATGCACTAGTAAATTATAATGAAAGTATTATTATTTTTCTATTAGCGTTAACAATACTTTTTTATTAGTATAACGTATAAGAAAGTTGTTTACTTAAATTATCGAGATTGTCTTTACAATTTTTTAATAATAAAAAAATATTTTTTGTTTAAATACATTTTATATCATACCAGATTTTCGTGTTAAAAAGGCAAGTATTTTGTATGAACTAAGAATACATTTTAGTTACCATCAATGTTAAACTTACAAGTAAGTTTTAGTTCAAAACTCGTTTTATAAAACTTTCACCTACTACGTGTTCAAAATAAAAAAAAGTTTATTCAATCAAATGTTAAACTGTAACTCAATGAAAGTTTGCCTAATTTATTAGAATTTACGGCTCGAAATATTTCATTGCATTTATGTACAAATGTACATAATATACATCCAGATATTAAGAAATTAAGAGGCAAGATTTGGAAAATCTCGTCATATAGTTTCTAATTTTACAACTGACACTTTCAGTTTCATATGTGTAGGTAATTGAAACTAATTGTAAGAAAAGTATCGGTTTTGTGTGAAATTTTTTCTAATTATACATATGTACTAATAGTTCAAGAGCTGATAACATATTTTTCTGCCCCATCTGAGCACTAGGCAGACTTACGGAAAACATGAATTCATGAGTTGTACATTATGGGAAAAAAAGTCCCAACCTCGAGACCCGGGGATAAAGGGGTTAAATTCCTTAGTGAACATGTAAAGAAAAAGTGTATGTTTGCCCCATGTGAGCACTAATAAAATGACTTCAGGGAGTTAGTTTATGAAAAGTTAGATAGTGAAAGTGCAATGGGCAGACGAGTAGGGTGGGGATAAGGGGTAGGCAGACGCACTCAAACATGCAATATTTTTTTTGAAAATTGCCTCATTTGAGCATTGGTGATTTTTTTAGGGATGGCAGTTTTTGATCTGTAGATGACCGTAAAACAAAGGCAGACGCGTAGGATGGGGATAAGGGGTTGGCAGATGTCCTTAAACATGCAATTTTTTTAATGAAAATTGTCCCATCTGTGCATTGCTGGTTTTTTTTATGGATGATAGACTTTGATCTGTAGATGACCGAAAAAACACAGGCAGACGCGTAGTGTGGGGATAAGGGGTGGGCAGACGCAATTTACAGTGGCAAAAGGATGTTACAAATTTAAAAAATGTATATCTCCGGTACTAAATATGGCACCGATGATAGCAAATATGTTTTAGGATCCTCTAAGTAAGAGGGAAATATTATGTCCCTTGTAATTTTTTGATTTAAAGTACCGTTTTACTGTAATTTATAAATTTACAAAACTCAAAATGCCAGTGTCCTGAGTTCAAATCCCAGAGAGTTCTGTTTTATTTTTTTATTTTTTGTTTATTACAAAGAATGAGAACTACATAGTCAAAAAAACAAATTTTTTAATTCAGCGCCGTCTTTTTTACACGTTTAATATTTTTTTTTTACATTTTTATATTGAAGAATGTTGTCTTTACCGCGTTGGTTGGGGGTCAAAATTTTTTTTTAAGAATTAATGTGCTATTCAGAGAGTCATTGTTGACAACTTCCGGTAAAAAAAAAGAATTACAAAACAACCCAGTTAGAAAATAGTCTAGATCTAATTTTGCACTTTCAATTGCGTCTGTCCACCCCTTATCCCCACACTACGTGTCTGCCTGTGTTTTTTCGGTCATCTACAGATCAAAATCTATCATCCATAAAAAATTCAGTAATGCACAGATGGGACAATTTTCATAAAAAAAATTGCATGTTTAAGGGCATCTGCCGACCCCTTATCCCCATCCTACGCGTCTGCCTTTGTTTTACGGTCATCTATAGATCAAAAACTGCCATCCCTAAAAAAAATCACCAATGCTCAAATGAGGCAATTTTCAAAAAAAATATTGCATGTTTGAGTATGTCTGCCTACCCCTTATCCCCACCCTACGCGTCTGCCCATTGCACTTTCACTATCTAACTTTTCATAAACTAACTCCCTGAAGTCATTTTATTAGTGCTCACATGGGGCAAACATACACTTTTTCTTTACATGTTCACTAAGGAATTTAACCCCTTTATCCCCGGGTCTCGAGGTTGGGACTTTTTTTCCCATAATATACAACTCATGAATTCATGTTTTCCGTAAGTCTGCCTAGTGCTCAGATGGGGCAGAAAAATATGTTATCAGCTCTTGAACTATAAACTCAGGCCAAGACAAATACTTTTCTGTCCACTGAATCCTTGTCACATGCATAACTGAACCAATTTTGATGTTATTTGGTTTCTTAAATTGGTCTCGCTAGATAATAATAATCAAAATCGTGTATATGAGAGAGGGGTGGTATCTTAAAATTGTATTTTTTTCAAAATATCTCAAGAACGACGCATATTACGTAAATATATTATATGTATAATGATTTTTTTGTGGAGCATTCAATCCATACCAATATTATAAATGCGAAAGTAACTTACCTTTTTACGGTTAAACTGCTAAACCAATCTTGATGAAATTTGGCAAGGAAATAACTTGCATCCTGAAAAAATGATAAAATAATTATCTTAGCTAGAACTGAAAACTATAAGAATGGTTAAGTATACACATTTAAAATATTGAAGGGATAAAGATATACATTATAATGCATGAGGATAAAATGTAAAATTACTACATATCTGTCATTTATATTAATTATTATCTACAAAAACGTGTTAACAACATGTTACGTTAAAATATTAATTCAAGCTCAAAAATGAGTCATATTTTCTTGAAGTTTAATTAAGTTAAAAGCAGAAAATAAATAAACAAAATGATACGTACTTTGTAGAATATTACAACGAAGATAGAGTACAATAGTTAGGTATGGCAGGTGCTTTGGAAAATGATACTGACACTGAGAACTGAAGAAATGAGTTCAATTATTGATGTAATATAGTGCTGTTGATGTATTTTTTATTTTGTTCATTATCATACTTTTACAAAATATACATGGGTAATGGGTATATTATGATGACCTATTTATTGCTTGTTTGTTGCCTGATGGCAAAATATTGATTATGAAAGGTAACCGATGATTAAGTAATTCTCTGTTAAATAATTGGTCGTTTTTTAGGCAAAATATTATTTTTATTCAATTTTTACTGAACGTGTGACATTCGACCTTTCAAATAGATTTATACGGAATTATTATTAGTTTATAAAAATAACGATTGAATATTGTTTGGAAGAACAAATGTAAGGTTCCCTAAGCAGTTCTAGAAAAAAATAATAACTCAAAGTTTAACAATGAAAAACTCAGAATGTTTGGTTTCACTTCATACGTACATGTTTACTTCTTTATCTCAGCAGGAAATAGGTTAAATCTGATAAAACATACGTATAAGAGTTTGTTTACATGCAACAATTTAAACAATATTTTTTTTGTTAAATCAACCCAACACAACGCTCAAAATATGCAAGAAACAAATACGGGTGAGAATGGTTTTACCCCAAAAATTGATAGTACGAATTATTTTTTTTCATTTACTATAC
Organism: Sialis lutaria; assembly: GCA_949319165.1. NCBI lineage: Eukaryota > Metazoa > Arthropoda > Insecta > Megaloptera > Sialidae > Sialis > Sialis lutaria. Next base: position 30,086,482 of record OX439234.1, read on the forward strand.
ATCAATACAACTCTTTGAAAAATATAGTTCCCTGAAAAATCACAGATTAACTGGGCTATTAAAATTACCTTACAAACAGATTTTTTTTCTTTATTTCAGATATTTTTTAAATATATTTTTATAGTTTTAAACCTCTTACTCAGACAATGTTTTTTTTTGTTTGACATTTCATTATTTAAATCAGCGGTATATTAATAACAAAGTGAAATAAGGACTTTTATAAAAATAATCTATTAAAATATAGCATAACATAAAATCCTTTAATATGAAGCCGATAAAAATTTCAAACATATCACAAGATTGTGTGTGAATGTGTGTTCACAATATATCATTTGATTAAAATATTAAACAATCTCTGTTTTATCTTATGATAAGTTATTATGTAAATATTATTAATACGTATCACTTCCTTTAACCACACATGTATAGCATATGTATTGGCTAGATTTGGATAAGAGAATAATGTTTTGTTTTATATTACATATATTATTATACGTCATTATATTATGTATCTATAACAGTTTGGTTATTTACGTACATATTCTGAACATAATTTTGCCTTTCGTATTATTTGCAAGTACAGTAAAACCTCGTTTATCCGACCATCGATCAACCGAGTTTCCACGTTATTCGAGGCAACGGACTTATTTATTTTTTCCGGTACGGACAAAAATGAATAAAATAAGTAAAGTCTTTTTCCAGCTTTGGTGATTAAATGAGTTATTATACAGGGTGGGGCATTTAAAGTGTTACAGATTTTTATCTCAGAGCCACCGCATATTTGAAAAAAATATTCAAATCAAAAAATGTATGGTTATGAGGGGGTAATCGAATAGTAATATTTATTTGTTTTTTTAGTGTGGCCTTCAAGGATATTTGAAGGTCAACATCATTTTTTTAAATAGGGACCTATAGTTTTTATTTAATAATCTTTTTCTACGTGAACAAACACGAATATTTCATTGAAAATTTTTTTTTGGACAACCTAACATTTCCAAGATATCTAACAAAATAAATTCGAAATTTTGGACTTTCAAGAATTTTTTACTCAGAATCCATAAATTTTAGAAAAAAAATAAAAATCAAAAAACTGTTTATTTTGGTCTAATAAATCTTAAAAAATTGTTTTAATAATATTAAAGCTGTTTCTATTTATTTTATTTCACAAAAAAAAAACAAAATACGAAATGTTAAAAAAATTCTAGAAAAATTCTTCAAGTTTTATTAGAACGAAATAAACTTTTTTTTAATTTCAACTTTTTTTCTAAAGTTTATGGGATATAACCCCTTGATCATGTTTGTTAATTAAGAAACCTTATATTATTAGTTCAGACGTGTATTAAGCAAGATTAAAAACCCCTATTGTTAAAACAACAAATTCATAGAAACAATATTATCGGAACCTTAAATTTAGAGCCCTTAACCATATTTATATTTATCTATACAATACCTAGGAAATGCATATAAAAAAATTAACTTCACATATTTTAGGTGTTCTATAAAATATCTAGAAATTCTATACATACAAGTTAAATCTTCAACCCGTGCATACAATTTCTATTAATTACAATATTTTCTAAAAAGGTCTCGAATTATTTTAACTTAATAAATATGTAAACTTTGCGTTGTATTATTTAAAAATTTTGGAAATGGAGAAAACCTGATTTTTAAACAAATATATTTATAATGAATGTTAGTATAAAAATTTATCTTTATATTTAAAAAAACACTTTTCTTCAATTAAAGCATTTTAAAAGCACCTCTGAGATTTAATACTGGTTCCCTTTAAACATCTTATCTGTATCAAGTTTAATTAACCAATTAGCGTTGAAAATATGAACATAATTAATAATTTTTAACTAACGAAGAACAGGTAGTTAAAAATAAATATGATATCAGGGTTTTTATAAATTTTTTTCTTAAATTTTAAACATAAATAATAAGAGGATTTATACGCAGTAAGTATATAATAGGTCATTTACATTAAAAGATAAGAAAATGAATGATTTTACTTAAACTTAAAGATATAATACGGTCAACGGATTTTTTCATGAAATACCCATTGATGTAATTATTATCATATAATGCAGTGGTTTCCAAACTCTTTTGGCCCACGGACCCCTTTTCATAGTCAAAACTTGCCCACGGATCCCCTTTCATAGTCAAAACTTTCCCACGGACCCTGGGTGAAAAACTACTAAATTTTGACACGCGCAGTTGATTTTAGTATCACTTCGCCAATTTTTATTCGATTACGTTGAAATTTTAACACAATTAAGAAGATAGATAAAGCTACTAATTTAGTGAATAACAATAAAATTGGACAAAAATTGTTTGTCTTAATGCGCTCTGAATTTTGAAAATTGCCGAATTTTTGCTAAAAAATAGATTTTTTTTCGTTTAAAAAATGATTTTCGAAGGGAATCACTTTATGAATGTATATAATTTAAGGCTTTTTAGTTCAATTAGGACCCATAGCTTCATTCTGAATGATCTTTGGTTGAAGTCATTGATTCAAAAAATATATATACGAATTTGAATGTTTGCATATCGAAAAAAACATTTTTTTGCAATATTGCAAAAACAAGAGCTAATTGAGCAAAATGGTGGTCATTTTTGGATTCAGCGTGTCCAAATTACCTTTAAAAAGTTGTTGTATGCCCTGCAGCAAAATGGCTGTCGGCCAGTGTAATTTATTCATTGTTATTTATTTTAACTTCCATAATAAAAATGTGCGCGGACCCCCTGACGTTGTTCAGGGACCCCCAAATCGATTTTAGTTTTCAACGGACCCCCTGAACGATGCCAAGGACCCCAAAGGGGTCCGTAGGGACCACTTTGGGAACCACTGATATAATGTAACTTCCGTCTAGCTGTCTAGAAGTCAAGGTTTAAGATTAATTTTACATTATATTAATTAAGTCAATATATTGTGTATAACTATGTGTGAAATGTGTTTCTTGAGTTAAGTTGATTAAAATATTGATTTAAAAAAATATTTGAGGACCATACGAATGTAAATAATAAAAAAGGGTTTGACAGTTATACAAATTGGCCGAAGCTTTCAGAATTTTATTTCGCTACAATAATTGAAAAGCGTCGTAACTTTTCGTAGAACGAAATAACTATTTTATGTTGAAAATATTTTGAAACCTTTTTATTAAGTAAGAGGACTAGAATTGCGTTTTTTATAATACAAATAACATAACTTAATATTGTAGATTATATTTTTTTAAATCTACTAAAGCTTTCACGAATATTTTCGGATTGTTTTGTGTTATATTTTATTTAAAAAAAATTGTCGTAAACATAATTTATTTGGACAACGAATAAAACTGATATTGCAGCGTTTATCTTGAAAGGTGTTTGGTAATAAAAATTTGTAGAGTATTTCTCATACGTTAGTTATAGTTTGGAGTTATCAATTTTTGTTCAGGGAGAAAGCAACCGTTTTTAGGCCCTTTAATAAAAGAAACATCTTTTCCATGTTCGCGTACAACATATTTTAAAAGCCTTTACTGAACTAGAAATATTTTATGTTATTTCAATTGTATGTTTATTTTTTAAATTTTATTACATATAGGAAGGCATAACTAAGATTATGATTTTACATTGATTTTAGTTTTGTAGCTTATTACAGAAATTACTTTATATGAAATCTCTTAACTGATGTTAAATCAATATAAAGGTTAATTAACGCGGATGCTTATTAGATTCAAAATTAGTTTCGAACTTCACTTTTCTGTAATAGTTAAAAAGTTTTGAAGTACATTAATTACTGGATTACATACAATAAAGAAGAACGCGGTCGAATCTTCATGAAAATTCATTTATAATGAGATATTCATGAATTCCTATACTGTGTACTTCATAATCCTTGTTCAATACACGGACGTTAGCGCTTTAGTTTCAGGAATGTAGGTACTATCTAGATTCTAGAATGAAAAATACTTTCATACTTTATTCAAATATAATTAAGGTCTTTATTTGATTTATTTCTTTGATAGAATAGGTACATGCCAAACTATGGTTTTGATATATATGTACATTACGCTAATTTGTTCCTAAAACCGAATTCTATATATGTCGAAGAGATTTCGACGTGATATAACGTATAGTGTTTCACATTTTAGATACTGGGTGGGCCGTATTAGATTTAGAATGACATTACATAGCTAATTATATTCTATTTGTCAAACCCTTTTATTTGATACTCGTATCAAATACACAATACTTCTATTAGTTTCTTATCCAGGTTTTAATGTGTTTGATTTTTTATTTAACAAACTTTTCAATGATTCATGACATATGTGTGTATCAAGGATTTAAAATATGGAACGAAAGGTGTTTGTTTTAAATTGAAATGGAGACCAAAAATAAAAACTAACTACATATGTGTATAATATATAAGCCACATGAAAAGCATTTTATTCTTTCATGCATTATTCTCTTATTTCCCTCCGCGCGTTGTGCATTGCCATGACATCTACTGTCATTGTGGGTCTCGCCACACATCGGGAATGCCGGGAATCCAGCAAGAATCGCGGTCACGGTGTGCCAATATATTCAGTGTTGAGGAATAATCTTATCACACGAAAGGTGAAGGTGGGGTCGCGCAATTATTACACCAATTCAAATGTCGTCAAGTTTTATTTTGCTTTATATCGTTTCGTGTTAAAATTGCAAGGGTGTACACTGGATGTTTTCAGAAAAATGTGCCTTTTGTAGCTGTCGCTTTTGACGAACGATCGTATTAGATATTTTAACATATTCGCCTGATTTTAAACCTCATTTCGAAAGCTTTTTTAGAAATTTTTAGCACTTTAACGGTTAGCCTCGCAGGTTAAAAACCATAACAAAAATATTTCGAATTGGTTTAATCTAACTCTCTTAAGTGACCCCAAAGATTAAATTTTTGAATTTAATGAAAAAATCGGGTATTTATAAAATCAACTGCGACAAAAGTTATATAGGACAAACTAGGAGATCCATAAACATTAAGTACATTATAGTCCAGGAAAAATAGACGTACAACAAGGAAAAAATTTGTAACAGGCTAAATTTTTGCATACACTTTAGTATAAAGGTACTTAATAATGTGTGAAAGTTCCTCATCGATTTGATGATTTCTGGAGATTTTATTTTAATTTTTTTGTTTTACAGTTGAATGTATTTACTCTAGGTGCAATAATTTTTATCATATGATTGTATGCTATCACTCATTTTCTTCAAAAATATGTATTTTACAAATTTTACTTGAATTATTTTTTATAAGGTTCACATTTTTCACATAATATTAATTAATAATAAAAATTTTTTTAAAAGATCATAAAAAATCTCCAGAAATCATCTTTTAAGAGTCGTTTTCTTTATTTGTTATAATATTTTTCATGTATAAATGTACATATTCTTATAGACGGATATCTGCCAAATGATTATTTTGCAATAGATTTCGATTTTTAAAAATATATAAGTGGAAAATGTGCTTAAAACATCGCGCGAGGGTCGCGTACCTTGAAGACCCCATTTTGCTCTGTTCCGACGTAGTAATTTTGGTTAATTTTTGTCTAAAGTATTGTCAACTAATGTACTTTCGATTCTTATGAAACAGAAAGAGTTATCTCGATCTTGCTGGTTTTGTGGAATATATTTGTTTAAGCTGCAGCTCTATATTACATTTTACATAAAACTATATCGTATGCTATGGAAAAGTGCGCGGAGTTATAAAAAACTCTTTATAATTCATGAACGGTTTCTCCTACATAAAAACTCTAAAGTTCAATTTTGTAGTAAATTGTCTCAGCTACAAATTAGTAAGATACATTTTTTCTCGAAGAGGTTAACGTTTTTGTGATATTTGAAAAATACAGTTTTTTTGAACTTTGACCCCACAAAATTGACACTTGCACACGTCAAATCGATGAGGAACTTTCACACATTATTAAGTACCTTTATACTAAGGTGTATGCAAAAATTTAGCCTGTTACAAATTTTATCCGATCTTCTATATTATTATGTCTATATATTTTTCCTGGGCTATTATGTACCTTCAGAACTCTAAAGGCATACACCCGTAATTTGTCTTGACCGATATTTCTGATAACCTCTGTATAGATGATTATTTATATGTATGTAAACATAACATTTTTTTCTAGATCATACAAATATTATTACTAGTACATGAACTTGTAACTATATCTCTTCGTATTTTTTAAGAATTTAAATTAATCTGTGATTGCGAATATAAATTTCACATTATGTATTAAAACAATAGCTTCTTTTGTTTATAGTTGGTTCATTTTTGTTGAAAAGGTTATTATTCGAATTATGTAAAATAACATTTTAATTTAATTAATGAAAATCTAAGAATTAAGTAAAGTTATTTCCAATTATACTTCTGAGTAATATGTACATACATATTTATTTTTTGTTGATTGTATCAATGACAGGAAAATAATATTTCACATATATGATAAATTGTTGAATATGCATTAAGTACTAAAATACTGACAATGAATAAATCACTCTTATTATGTCGAGTTTTTATATTGTATGAGTTATACAAGACAATTAATATTGTGTGTATAAAAATATGTCTCAAATACATGAAGGTATAAAGCATATATCATGTATGCATGTATGTTAATAAATGAGTACAAATGTATTTACATACATAATACATTATAGTTAGGTATACTAAAAATACTTATTTATTGATTTCATTATTCAGATGTTTGTGATTAAAACAATTTCCAATTGAATATATATATTGGATTATTTAAGAATTACAACTTTTGTTTCACCTTACTGTTCTGATTTAACGGTTACAAAATCCCGACCAGTTTTGTTATTTTGTCCCGATTAGATAGGGACTACTAGTATTGAAGTAATAACCTTTTAATAAAAAAACTGTGCATTTATTTACTCATTGAGAGAAATAATTTCATTATTCCGATTTGGAAATGGACTCAATTCAAAAAAATAGTAAAATCTTAGTAATATGAACAATGAGTAGGTATTGTAGCAATTGCTAAATTTTTTGATCAATAAGTAAGCTGCCAATTTATTAAGATAAGATTTCATCAAGATAATTATCCAGCATAGGTTTTTTTAAAGGGAGACTAAAGTGCGAAAAGGGATATTGGCAGATTTAATACTCAAAAAATATCTCCCCTTTTTAAGTTTACTATATTTTAACCTATTGTAAATTCAAATAACATTATTTTTAACAATTTTCAAGCAATTGATTTTACATTAATATCGCTCAAACAGTAGAGTAGCTATTTGTTGGCAAAACCGGCCCCTTCCGGGGACGCTAGGCCTTGATGAGCGCCAAGATGGGCTAGAAGAGCATTATGAGGATCGGAAAAATTGCCATGATCATGTCAACGAAAAAAGTATTTAATTAATATAAACGAGAGAATTCTATTTACTATATATAGGTACATTTTACCCACCAAAATAGTAAAATTTACAATGAACTTTTCTTTCAGTACTACTGATGCCTTAAACATAAATAGAATATTCATTATAACCTTAGGGCATGTACATACTAGAGGCAGCCTTGTCGCTCGGCCGTGCGAACAAGCGTGCGAGAGAGAAAACGCAATACCGCTACATCCTTTTTCTCTTGCTCCGCAGCAACAGTACGCGGAGCGAAAGAGAAAGAATGCAGCGTTATTGCGTTTTCTCTCGCACGCTTGTTCGCACGGCCGAGCGGTAAGGTTGCCTCTAGTAGGTACATGCTCTAAGATTATAACCTGCCGCGCGTTGTTCGAATGTGAACAATATTAAATAAAATTATCCGCAGCATCAGTACGCGGAGCGAAAGAAAAAGAATGTAGCGTTATTGCGTTTTCTCTCTCGCACGCTTGGACGCACGGCCGAGCGGTAAGGTTGCCTCTAGTAGGTACATGCTCTAAGATTATAACCTGCCGTTGTTCGGATGTGGACAAATTTAATAAAATTATCAGAGTAATGATCTACTTGGTTATTCTATGGTCAGCCTATCTATAAGTCAACCACTTTAATCTTACAACGTCTTGTATACCTACTTCTAATAAATGTTCATGACTTATGTAGTCGGTCACTAAACATCATATATGACTTTTCACTTTTCTTCACAAAACTTTTTTAACATTAAACAAATTTATTTCATTTACAATAAAAATGAATTTTCCAATTTTACAAATATGTCTGCATATTCTGTTTCGTATGTACTAGCCCGCCTACATTATTATTATGGCTTGGTGAATACGTAAAAATATACATAGCTATAAACTCACGTCAAATAGAACTTTATGATAAGCTTGTTTCGTTGTCTGCTTAACATTTACCCAAATATTAACTCAAGTGAATAAACTTAAATTTATGTGCACGTATGCAGCATTTAACGCAAGGGGAAGAAATAAATGTGTTCCGTTAGCAAAAAGATTTTATGTAAAAATAAGCAGTAAATAAAAAAAAGAATGGAAAGTTTAGATGATAGCATAATTTGTATCTATATTTTAATTTTGTTTAAACTAGAATTTTGAAACGGGCGAAATAACGTCCGACTAGCTCTTTTAAAAATATAGAATCAATATTCAGTATTTATCTTGGATTATGTAAATTTAAAATGCATCGACACACCATATGTTCACAATTTTATATATTTTTATTAGAAAATATCAATTATCATATAATCAAAACTAAATCTAAGGTGAATGGATGTTTAAAAAAGGGTCTACAGTATTCAAAGGGTATGGTTGATTGGGGGTCTATGATAATTTTTGAATTGCAATGTCCTTTTTTTTGTTCTTCATTTATATTTATCGATATATAATTTCTTGTATTTGCTATGTATTGCTTGCACTATAACAAGATTGTAGTATATTTATGTTTTCTAGAATTTAAAAATGTAATGGGATCTGATTTACGTAAAAATGTATGATTTTCCTTTTTATTTTCTTATCTTAAACTATGATTATCTATGACAAATTGAAATTTGGTGTATGAAAATTAATATAAAATTTTGAATTTTAGATTTCGTTTAAATTATGTTTATTTTATAGAAAATGACGTGAAAAGTTGATATTTTCAAACCGCAGTTCTGTATCTCTAAACGTTCTCGAGATATGGCCTTTCAAAGTTTTCGATTTTTGAAAATTTTGGAGAAAAATAGCCGTAACTTTTAGAAATGTGGTCGGATTTGATTTTTGTCGACAGATTTGAAATCAGCATATCAAAATCTATCTGATGACATGTATAATACTTTAAAATTCGACAAAAATTTTTTTGTCTAAAATCGGCATTTTTTTAAGGTATACCCCTTTGAATTTTTTCGATTTTTCGCGAAATTTTTTTTGTCGAATTTTTAAATGTTATACATGTTATTGTATAGATTTTGACACGCTGATTTCAAATCCGTCGATAAAAATCAAATCCGACCACACGTTCAAAAGTTACGGACATTTTTCTTCAAAATTTTCAAAAATCGAAAACTTTGAAAGCCCATATCTCGAGATCATTTTGAGATACAGAACTACGGTTTGAAAATTTCAATTTTTCATGTAATTTTTTATAAAATAAACATAAATTAAACGAAATCTAAAATTCAAAATTTTATAGTAATTTTCAAACACCAAATTTCAATCGACTTTAAGATATGAAAATAAATATAGTGCCCAATCTTTTTCCTATATACTTAGACGCCTTTTAAAAGAATGATTTTCTTTACAAACCTCATTACATTTTTAAATTATAGAAAACATAAATATACTACAATCTTGTCGAAAAAGTACAAATAAAAGAAAAAAGGCCTTGTATTTGTACTTTTTCGACAAGATTGTAGTATATTTATATTTTCAAGAATCTAAAAATATAAAATATAATATAATATAAAATAAAAGAATGTAGAAAAAAGGTTGGAAAACCCCTGTATTAGACTAAAAAATACGTTATGTACCTATGTAGACAGAGCCAACACATTTATATATTAGAGTAATTATAATATTGATAAGTTATAAAGCAAATACAAGAATCGTATCTTATTATACATATTAGTCTTTACTATGGCTATAATTAACACTAACTTTTAAGAATTAAAATATAAATAAAAATAAATGAGCTTATAATAAACATAAATATAAAAAATTAACTCAGTCTTCATATACAGATACTTATAGAATTAAAAAAAATATTTGCTGATACGCCGGTAGAAATAGGTTTTTATCACCATTACACCTAAAGAAAAGTTATCGACTGCTGAAAAGGTTTCTAACTTTCAGGTAAAGTTGAAATACGTGTTGAGAATTTCAAAGTTTTGCTTTTTTAGTGGCTTATTAGTTCTGTAAAGTGCTGTAAAGATCTCAATGTGTTTATTTACAGTAGGTATTATATTAAATAATGTTGACCTTACAGCTTCTAATATCTTATAATCGGGATGCTTTTGAGATTAGTATAAACACTATTGGGATTTTCTAATTTCGAATCAGATATGGTAATTTAGGGATCATTTATTAGTAATGAGATTATAATAGATGGGTTGGTGAAATTAAGTCCAGAGTTCAGTTGAGAAGTTATAAACAAAGTGTACTAGAATTTACTTAATCAAATCAAAACTTTTTAAATTTTATTTTTATACATCTTTGATATAAAATATCAATATCATGAATAGAATTTTTAATAAAAGATACACCAATACCTCGATTTGCGTCGTTTCGTTTTGAGTTTTTTTCGAAGTTGCGTCGCTGCTGAATTAGTAGGTACTAATTTTCACTGTGCGTCGTTAAATTTTCGAAGTTGCGTTGTTTTGGGTTCGAGTCTTTAATTTTTTTTTTACTTAAAACGAGAGTAACTTAAATAATTCACTTTGCGTCGTTTCAATTTGCGTCGTGTTTTTTTTGGAACGTAACCACGACGCAAAGTGAGGTATGGGTGTAATGTTTTACACATTTTTTGCAGTAGATATACATTTATTTCAATTTAGTTAGTTTTTGAATTTTCTTTTCTTTTTTATATTTTAATGAGGAAACATCAGTTACATTTTTCATAATACGAATTGTCTATAAATCAATTACCATAAAGCCTTAATTATTTTTTATGGCATTAGGCTTTTCATATTTAAAGTCACATCAAAACTGATTTCGTAGTTTTCGTATCAACTCAAAACTAAAAATTCTGAATGACAAAAAATTTAAAACTATTAAAATATATCAGTATTGGTAATTGTATTAAGAAATGTATGCTCGCTAATACATGCAATTAAAGAAAATTGATTACCAGTACCCGAAAATAAAAATAACTGTGGGCATCATTGTATAAAATTTTACACGTATAATTTACAATATTTTATTTCTGAGTGAGTCAGACGGCGGACACAAAAAATTATCAACTTTACTTGTATCTTCCATACACCCTTCTCAAATGGCATTAGAATAGGTCGTTGTTGGAAAAAATAAATAAAACAAAAGGTAAGGAAAATGCGAATTTTACATGTTCCAATGAATGTAAAAGTTTTATCTGTTATAGTTTCCTATATATTTTCATGTGAGGTTTGAATATTTGTTTTACGCTTTTCACTAAAATTTAGTGTTACATGAAATGAAATAACGGTATTATAAAACAAACTAATAAAATTGTGTAGCCGTTAAAATGTTCCCATTCAGCATTAATATCTGAATGTGGCTGTTAACATTGTGGTTGTTAACATTGGATGGAAAAATATATTATGAAATACTTTATATATTACATGTTCCAAATTATAGTAGAATTATTTTCACATATTTAATTATAGTCCAGTCAATATAATATTTGAGCTAGAAAAAAATGACGGAGTACGTTTTTTTCAAGAAATTGGTAGATTTCAATGTATAGAACATGGTGATAAATTTTCCCCACCTTCACAGGGGGGTTCATAACTTTCTAGGGGCTTACAAAGCTGTCTAAAATCAGTTATTTGGGTATACCACTGGGGCTGTCAGTTTTAAAAGAAAATAGAAAAGAAAATAGGTTTAATAAATCTTAAAGCTGATAAAATTACAAACAAAATAGTGTTTTTAAAAATTATGTAATATAAATAGTTAATGAAATAGAGCCCGCGAAACAAATATTTAGCGACGTCGAGTTTGGAGATTATGCCTGAAATGTAGAGTTACGTTCGACCGCTGTGTTTAATATGTATTTAATTGAATTTCAAAATGAAATTTTAAATTATAATAGAGAAAAGAGTGCCCTAAATAATGTTCGGCACCCAATGTCGGAATCTCGAAATATGTTTAAGTTATAAGCACTCAAAGTTCTAGATATTACAAAAATTTAAGGAAAATTATTCATGTTTTTCAACGACCTCAGAGAAGACCTTCTACACCGAATAAATTAAATTCCAGCTAGGAATTTTAAACAATTTTAAAGTAATCATGGTCGGACAGAAACCATTAATTAGGGCATTAAATTTTCTATGGATTCCTAGCTGGAATTTATTTTATTCGGTGTAGAAGGTCTTCTCTGGGGTCGTCGAAAAACATGAATAATTTTCCTTAAATTTTTGTAATATCTAAAACTTTGAGTGCTTATAACATTTTTCGAGATTCCGACATTGGGTGCCGAGCATTATTTAGGGTACTTTTTTCTCTATTATAATTTAAAATTTCATTTTGAAATTCAATTAAATACATATTAAACACAGCGGTCGAACGTAACTCTACATTTCAGGTATAATCTCCAAACTCGACGCCGCTAAATGATTTTTTCGTGGGCTCTATTTCATTAACTATTTATGTTACATAATTTTTAAAAACACTGTTTTGTTCGTGATTTTATTAGCTTTAAGATTTATTAAACCTGGTTTCTTCTAAAACTGACATCCCCAGTTGTATACCCAAATAACTGATTTTAGACAGCTTTGTAAGCCCCTAGAAAGTTATGCACCCCTCTGTGAAGGGTGGGGGGGGGGGGGAAATTATCACCATGTTCTATACATTGAAATCTACCAATTTCTTAAAAAAAACGTACTCCGTCATTTTTTTCTAGCGTATAGGGGTGCTATACGAAATTGTCTACTGACTGGACTATTAACTATTTATCTTTTATTGTTTCACCACCATTGAGCTTTACATGAGTATCAAAAACGTACATAAGTTTTTTTTGTTACTTATATAAAAGTGCTTAAGAATATTATTTATAAGTACTAATACGTGTACTTTTATTAGTTACTTTGTGCATTGAGTCCAAGGTATGCTCAATTTTCCGTCCGTCCATCTATCTTCCACCGCGAGATCTCGACCCCGTGACCACCTAGAGACCTCGGGTTTTCGCTAAATAGTAAGTCTGCTGTAGTTCTAGTTTAGCCCATTTTAGGAATTTTTCCGGTCATGACTCCCCCCTTCAAAATTTTTCATATATGGCTTCATGTACCTCGTTGGACTCGGGATTGATTCACGAATCGATTGGTAAGGATATTTTTTGAGTTATGCCAATAATTTCTTGTTATTTTTGTTAAGTTTAACTTATGATTTACTTTATTTAGGTGTTGATTATGTGAATTGGTTTATTTTTGGTTTATTTAATTTATGTTTATTAGTTTTTGCTTTTATTTATAACGTTATTTTAATTATTTTTGTTAATTCCTTCTTCAACTTTCTTTCAACCAGAACGGGACATAATTGGCGGACTAGAATCAGCTTTGGGCCAATCAAAGCAATTAACATGAGGGCCGAGCTCAAAGGTAATTTTTTAAGGTCTAACAAATGAGGATTCTAAATTTTACTGTACAACGACGTAGAAAATTCGATCATCACAATACACGTACTTGTGTTTGATTAAATATTTAAGTACTACTCAGAAAGTAATTTGGTTTCTTAGTTAAGTATCTTGAATTCTTAAATTAATTGTATATTATTTGCAATTATTTTTTGATTATATCTAAATTAATAAATGAAAGAGTAAAGTCAATAAGTTCTTTTTACTAGTTAAATCTAATCCTAGAAAGTATTTAATAGATTTTTATGAAAGTTTCACGAACGTATTCCTTAAAATCTATCGAATAACGTAGAATATCTAACATCGTGATATCATACCCAGAGAAATAAATACAAAAGAAAAATGGAGAAAAATTTTCATCAATACTCTGTCAAATGGAGGAGTTGACAAAACACATTTTATAATTTAATAGTTTTCTTTCACGTAATCTTAATAGTTCTTAAACATCGTAAGCAACACCGAGTACAACTGTTACCAAAGCAATTAAAAAAAACATGTTTTCTTAATTTTATTTTGTAGAAAATTTTTTTTTGCTGTACCTACGAAAAAATTTAAAAAAATGTTTTTTTTTTATTCTGATCTACACTATTTTTAACCATGACATATTTTTTTAATGTCGGTTGCGATCGGTTGCCTTTTTACTCTTTTATATGCAAAACATTATTTCGTGAGAAAAACTTAATTAGCTAGACTGGGTGTGACTTGAATATATAATAATACATAAACCCTATCTTAAGGAACTGTTTTTAAAAGTTTATTATTAAAAAGTAACATCATTTCGTATAGATTAATATACACAAAAAACATTTGAATAAGTTCCGAAACTAATTTACAATCGTTATAAATTAGTATATTAATAACTCATTACTTGTAATCATAGGCACACGGAAGGAGAGAGGGGGCAGATTTCATAATCATGAGCGGAGAGGGGGTGTCAAAATATTGTGCAATACTCAAGTTTGGTAATTACGATCATAATAACGAAATTTTTCAAAAAGTATATTGTAGCTTGAAATCTCTACTTTCAATAAAATTTCTGTTTTCATCTAAAAAAAATTAATAAGGGATGCGCTAAATTAAAAAAAAAACGTTAAATAAAACAGCCCCTCTCCCTGGATTCACGCCTAAGTAAGCGATCCTTCTCTCATCGGAAGTCGGCACCTATACGCTTTCAAAGTTATAAAATTACAATAAACATAACTAAATTGTATGATATAATATAATAGATTGCATACAAGCAAGTTAAACCCAAAGTATCTTGGAGTAAATAAGTTTTGTAAGAAAGTTTGAATTGTTGAGATATAAATTATAAAGGTTAAATATATACTGACAGCTTTGTAATACAAGCTAAAATCACATTAAAAATATCAAATCTATTGGGGCCAAAGGAAGGAGGTAAGTAGGAAGGTTAGGTAAAAATTAAAAATATAAAAAATCACAATAAATACATCAAAAATATGTAATTTTTAAATCTGACAGGTCCAAATTTAGGTCAAGTGTAACGTATTATTTTTTTTTATTGGAAACAACTTATTTAAAGAGATATAATTTGTTTTAAGTTCAATATATTTATTTAATGTTGAATAAAATTTACTAAAAAGTGTTTATTATTAAAAAAAAGTGCATTTAAATACAAGCCTTATTTAAGTATGTAAAATATAATGATAGTTATAATTATAGTAAACTGTGTTATACAAATATATTGTTTGAAGTTCCCATGCCCTGAGGTTTCTAATTACCTTTTAATTAAAAAAATGAAAATTCTAAATATTATCTTAAGTCTTAAATAAACATTACAAACTTTATAATTAAAATTACAAATTTCATACCACTAACGATAAAAAAATATTTGATGAATTATGTTTTCTAAAAGTTAAAAATATGGAAATTTAAACTCTTTATATAAATAGAAGCTAGCGAAATGTTAACAAAGTAAAAAAAAAATACATTTATCGACAAATTAAAAAATATATATTTTTTCGAAAAATATAATAAAACTTTTTGTGACCGTCTTATAAGAATAATTTTAATATCATTAAAAATCTTGTATTGAAAATAAAAACGAATGTCATTTACTTAATACGGTCGATAATGTAGAGACCACCGCAAGTTGGAGATTTTAAATGTTACACCTTAACTTAAATATTTCAAATATATAATTTAGAGAGAGATTTATAAATGTTAGAGATGTCGTGACTTTAAATCTCAGTGAGTATTTAATTTTAGAATAACGTACATTAAATTCTACTTCACGAGAAATATATTATTTAAGATATTTCATTTTACCTTCTATGCTATTTTATCAATACATAAGGTTTTGTTTGCTTGATAAAGTCACTATTTTTAATCACTCTTAAAATTTTTGCTCCCATAAATTTTAATTTTAAATATAAATTTTAAATACAAAATATAATATATGAAAAAAAGTTTAAAATAAAAATTGTCTTTTTTTCAAGGGGGAGATAGGACGGTGTTATTTTTGTTTAAGTTTGCGGCCGTTTTCTGAGTTATTTAAAGATAAAATTTATTTACTGAAATACATTTCTTTATTTCGAACCTTATTTTCCTTGTATAATCATTTTTGCAGAAACCATTTTTTCTGAAATATAAATTTTTTATGGTATTTATCACAAAGGGTTATCTAGAAATTAAATAAAAACTCATTTTGAGCAAAATCTTTGGAGGGCTGTAGTTCCCTAACGAAAAATTTCCGGACACATGTTCATTAGAAGTTTTTTACTTAAAATATTTTTCTTAATCTACTGTTTAAGTTTGGCACGACAGTAAGGAATCATCCTGTATAGGCAAATATTCATCTCTTATGAACAATTTGAAATATATAAATTTTGAATTTTTTTCGTATTTTTTCAATGCATAGAACATCAATTATACAAACTATATTCCTTATAACTTTTATCAAAATCACTTTTTAAAAATAATTCGAAAAAAAATGACGATTCGTTTAAAAAAAAAGGTTTTCTTACGTGCCGAAAATTAATCTTAAATATAAAATTTCAGTATTTTTTGTTTTATATTTTTTGAGTAATATGCACAGGAGACCAAATACATATTTCCAAATGTCTGAAACCATATTTATGTGCTGTAGATAAATTGTACGCTGAGCTCACCAGATAATTTAAATTTCAAAAGAACTTCCCATTCTTATTTATTTTTGAGACAACTGTCTTCTTTAATGATACCTACTAAGGCGGCTATATTACACTATCAAATAAATGTCATATTTCTTTGATCAAAGAAATTTTATCACATTTCTTTGTTAGTGTAATATCTGCCTATGTTAAATGTGATAAAATTTCTTGAATTAAAAAAATATGACAGTGTATAGGTAATAAGTCATCTTTTATAATATTCATAATATTTCTCTAATCATGGATAATGACAATCTCAATATTTGACCAAATCTTTGTCAAAGATCTTTGACATATTTATTTGATAGTGTAATAGCCGCCTAACATAAGTTTAACTGAAATAGAACAAAACAAATCGCATTAGGTATTAACGATGAATCAAAATTAAATTAGTTATTTCTTGCCGAAACATTTCAGTTACAAGCAGGCTGGCTATCCATTCTCGCCATCTGTACGCGCTACGAGATAATATATGATGTTAACAATCAGGTCTCGTTTTGGATATAAGGGATATAATTTGGACCATCCACAATAACCATATACATTAGTGTGTCCTGGGATGTAGTACGTCGCCGCAGTCCCATTGGGAGGGGTTTGTGGGGGCGTAAAGGGGGCTCGGACGCGCGCGGTCTATCACGCCCGACTATACTCAGTGTTCTACGGGAAGCGAGTTGTAGCGTTGCGACGTCTAGCGACGCCATCTATGATCCATCCACGAAACTTTTACGTAACTTTTCATTGTTACGAGCGGTTTGAAATGTCGCGAGTAATTGTTGTAGATTGAAAACTTCTTAGTTCTTTGAACAGTTTTTATCATCCCGTGATGCTCGATGTGGTTTTACTACCTGGGTTTTGAAGTTTAAAAAAAGTTTTAAAGTTATGTAGTTTTTATTTCATTATCGATACGAGATTGAATGTACAAAATAAAATACAATTTTAGCACTTTAGGATAAGTTTAAGACCAGACATTAAAATATTAATATTATATAAGTATAAATTATAAATAATTGTGTATTATTGTGCTTATGAACAAAACAGAAACATATTTCTTATGCATACAAAAAAAAATTATTACGCAACTGAACAATTCTTATAATTTTTTTTATTTACAAAATAAATAATTTTAATTAAAAAAATTGACACTTAACTGAACTGTGACATTTTAATTAAACTGGCATAATAATAAACAAAAATATTATACACAATATTATTAACTCGATTCCTTAATGTATATAAACTTGTGGAAATTAATTTAATATAAAATAAAATTAATTTTCTGGAAAGTTGAGTGCACGAAGAATGACATTAAAATACCATCTCAAGATTATGAAGAATGATTCTTAATTCATAAAGTAAGTATAAATTAAAATTTTAATAACTTGTCGTTTGTTTTCGTATTTCTGTAATGATAATTATTACAGTTGTATAATTTTATGAATTATTAATACGTTTTTTTTTAATATTCTACATGAAAATACGGTTAGTATTTTTAGAGAAACTTAAAATGCATTAAATTATGATTAATTTCATTCCACTTCTCGAAGAATGGAGTATTTAAAATGCAAATGCGTATTATTTTAAAGATTTTGATAAAGAATTTATTATTAATTCTGGTTTCCTTTTTTATCTTATATTTGTTTAAGTTTCTTTTCAAATAGGTTTAAAACAATATTCTTTATTTAACTTGTTTTTTGTTAAAATTTTACAAACATTGAAAAAATAATAAATTTCTAAAGCTGTATGCTTTTATTATAAATTTAATTATATAATTAACAGTTCGGTATATATTATATGAATAGGAAAATTGGTTCTACAGACTAAAAAAAAATTCTTAACCAATTATTGGCAAATTATTTATCACGGCAAATTTTTTATTTGATATCATATTTAAGAAGTATATATTTTTTAAATAGCATGATGTATTTTTGATTATCAATATTAATAGTATTAAACAAAAAACATAGGTAAATGGCAGGGTTGGCATTTTTAATAAAAATTAAATTTTAAAATACTAAAAAAACACGTCAACTAAAAATAATAAATAAAATGGAAGATGTTTCACAGAACAGACCTACATTATTCCCATTTCTCTAAATATAATTGTATGTTTTCTTTTTACATCTGTACGTAATGTGCGACCACATTTGTTCTGTGAAACTTCTTTGTTTTAAACGCAATTTTATCTATAACTTGACATGTTGAAGCGTAGTTGGTTTTAACTTTTTTTTAACTTTTATCATTACTTACGTTTTTATAGATCTGTTAACAAACTATACTGAAATTAAAATATATTGAATATATTGCTATTTTTTAAATTAATTTTCGAAAATTCTTATACGAATTTTTATATAACATTTATTTTTGTAAAGCCGCACTAAAGAAATAATTGTTTTAAATTTTTTTATCATTTGTTTATAATTTATTAAACCTTTATAGCACACCATTTTTTGATATTTTCTATAAGTTTTATACTTGTTATAACTTTTATATCAATTTTACCATCATATATGTATTACACTTTTATACAGAGAACATTCTCAGCTATAAAACTCAATAATATACAGGATATTCCATTTAAAAAAAAGTTATATTTCAATGTACCTATTAAATTCGACATTCGATTGTTTTTTGACACCGCCATTATTCATCCCGGAAAAAAATACTGATACTTTACCCATTTAACCGATCTTCTAGCTCCAATAATATTAAAGTTAGCAATGATCACTCGGTTCCCGCGAACAGCCTGTATACATGCATAGATTGGTAAAATCATAACCACTATTTTGTCTTTATCGCAGTTGAGTTAAATAAAAAGGAACAAATTAATATTTACAAGCAAAACATTATTACACTGTAAATATGTAAAATACAAAATAAAATAAACGATATTACTATTTGATATAAAACATAAAGAACAAAAATTATCATACGACAATAGAAACCCAAAGGGTTAAACTAGTGTAATCTTTAACCCTAGAGCCAGGACGGCTTAAAAACGTCTGTAACAATAGCATGTGAGATGAAATGCGAAATAAAGGGCGATTGTTTTGAATGTTCACAATATGGTTTCCAGACACAAATGCGAACGTGAGCTGGGTACTCTATAAGAGTTTATATTTACTATTTGATGAAACTGATGCATATAAAGGAAATGCATCGTTGTTTTCAATTTAACATCGGAGTGCAGATAAACTACTGCATTCGTGTGGACATCGATTTATAAGTATTTGTGATTGTTTGACGTCATAACTGGTTTGAAAGTACATCAATTTGAAATTGAATTATTAATTTAATGTGCTGAGCAGTAGCTGACTAAGATGGTTAGGAGGGGCGAAGGGCACTGTATTTCCTGGGGCCTTGGGTATGGTAAATGTAAATTTTATGAATTTTGATACCTTTTTTTGCTCTTCAAATAATTTCACACCAGCCAAGAAAGAAAATTGTTAGAGAAGCAAATACAATTAATATTTTAACTTTAATAAACTATTTTGTTTTTAGGGTAAAACCAGGATAGATGCCCCACTTTTTGAAAAGTCCTCCTCATTTTAAAATTATTAATTTACCATGAATAATTCCTATGAATATAGCTACTTTAGTCTTTTATATTACATTATTACTTGTTTTTGTTGACCTAACAATAACTGATTTTGCAGAAATTGAGTTTTCGCAGAACCATTTTTTGAGGATAGATGCCCCATCATGAAATTGCTAAGAAGGATAGATGCCTCTAGTGTAGGATAGGTTGAGTTAGGTTAGTTTCAATCCTGCACTTGACATAAAAAAAAACCTTTTGTAACATCAAAAATTTTACACTAATGTAAAATAACATTTGCTTTCTATTTACTTATTTTTATTGATTTTAAAATGATTGTTGTAAAAAAAGTAAGATCGCTAACAATAACATTAAATTTGACAACAATAACATTAAACATACCTATACCGCCCAAAAGTTTTATAGCGTAAATATCATATGAAAGTACACGGGTATCTATCCATAAAGCAACGTATAAACATTTATCCATTAAATTATCACAACGGTTAAGACATACTATAATACAACATAATATTTTCGATAAGTAGGGTTAACAGCTAGATTCGCGGGTTTCAAATGTCAAAAATTTTAGGTTAGGTAAACATATGAATAACAGCGAATGTTTTGGCTTTACCGATAAGTACCTAATAAAATACTTTTTTAATACACGCTAGGTACTAACAGGATATATGTAGATGCCCAGTAGAACATTAAAATCTGTCAATATGAAACAACTAAAAGAAAAATATAACATTTCAAAATAAGTCATATGTATGTATGGGGATAGATGCCCCAGGGCATCTATACCGCGAAAAATCGGGGCGACTATCCTTTTTGATATGGATATATGTTTTTTATTTTTTAACGAAAATAAATACAAAAGAGCGATTATTAACATCTAGGTGTGTACTTAATGAACCAGTGTATTGATATAATAAAAATAGAACGGAATTTATTACTACTTATAAAGATATGTAACAGTAAATACTTACCTCTCAAACTTTGAAGCACTTGTCGCGTTCGTTACGGAAATAATGAATCGTACAAGTGAGACGTTTTTGTTTCGCACAACGGTTTGCGAAGGAATAAGGTATGTGACACTGACGCTTCTTATTTAAACTATTAATTCGATGTTTCGACTTTAGGGGGCTTGGTTCTCGAAAACGAGGCACCTATCCCACTGCGGCATCTATCCTGGTTTTACCCTATATATAAATATATATATGAGAAAATACAAATATCATACACCGACTTGGTAAAAATGTTTTGGTTATAACTTATAATTAAATAAAATAAAATTTAATTATTTATTTAGAAATAAAGAATTTTTTTCTCTAATAATAAAATCATGAAAATTAATAAAAAAATAAACATTAATACGAATTTCACTTATCTTTATAAATTGTAACAAACTTTAACAAAAAAATTTTTTTGCACGATTATCATATATAGCTTTCATATTGATACACGAAATATGACCTATTTTAATAAAGTTTTAGAGCTGCACAATTTGAGCAAAAAAGTATTATGTATAGTAGAAATAATTGAAGGGAATGGTTAAAATCACCCAAATTACATTGTATTTAAAAACCTCGGTTTGGAAAAATAAAACATTGTGAAACTGGTAATTGAGCCCAGTCGTAAATTGAGTATACATTTTTGTTAAGTACTACACAAAGTATATTTTTGAATTGTACATTTGAATTTTATAACTGCACAAGCAAGTAAGTACTGCACAAAAAGCTTGAACTACGAAAATAGCCACTTTTTTTCTTATTCAAATCTAACAGGCAATTGGTTCAGAATTTTTTTTTTATATTCTATACATTAAAAATCACGATCTTCAATATAATTCAGTTTCAGTGTATTTGAAAGTACCCTAATTTACATTGATTTTGTGCGGGTTCCTTCCCCTAAAATAAATAAAGTAGTAAAAAGATAAAATTAAGATTCCATAAAGCTGCAGTTAGAAAATCTACCGATAATGTTTCTCTTATATAGAGTACATAATATATTTCAAATTGATTGTAATTTAAAGTCAGTTTTAGTGCACTCGCACAAGTATGTAGTTCGGCAACGTGTTACTAGATGGCGCCACCGAGCGTCCCAGTCGTCAAAGAGTACCTACTCGAGTAAGAAAATAGCGTCCCTGGGTGAAAACGACGACCCAGAAGGGATTTGTAGCTAACAATACATGGCCACATAACACTGATGGTGTTTTGCACAGGGTCGTACTTAACTTGGTTTAAAGACATGACGTTTTTATTTGATGATCTTTTTTTATTGCACCGCTTTGTAACTTGGTCGTTCTTGAAAATGGCATTACTTTCGGAAAGTTATTTAGTCTTGAATTGTTTAAATAGATTTGATATGGGTAAAATCTGCAGAGTTTTTAAGTTGTTTCAGTTTTATGACTAGAAATTTATTTTTGCAGAATGATTTGATTTGAAATGCAGGAATGTAAAAAAAGATTTTGAGTATGGCTTATATTAATATAGTATTAGCAATTTCTCGTAAGATTACCTGTTAATAAAATTTTTAATTGTAATTTTCAATTTTCCATTTTAAAATTATAATTTTTAATTTTCTTAACAAAATTTATTTTTAAAATAAAGTACTAATTGATATATCATTGTATTAAAAATTTTTGAATTATCCTAAATTGAACTTTTACATAATGATATGTCGCGTATGAAAATAATAATAATAAAATAACAAATAATAAAAAAAATTAAATAAATAATAGTAAACTTCCAAATAAATAGTAATTTTTTTTCATAAATCTTTAATACTTTGGGCGTAAAACATAGTGGACGGGTGGTCTGGAACACTCTGTTTATATATTTTTTAAATTCTAAATTTTCTTAAATGCGGATCTGCCAAAATTCAAATAACATATATCCTACCTTAATTCTAGAGTATAAGGCTTTCTAAAAACGATTGCCCTGTCAAAATAGGTTCGGTAATTTTCTAAAGTTAAAATTAGTTCACTATTTGCTGATATTTTGGCACACAAATCATTGTTTGCATTTGCCATGTTATCATTATTATTCAAAATAATAATTAATATGAATTATAATAGTTTCAAATTGTTGACAATAAAATGAAATGCAACAGTAAAAATATTTAAGAAAAATATTATGTACCTATTTACTTACCCTTTCTAAATACTATTGGAATATTTAGTATTTGATGTGAGCAAATATCAATATCAAACTATTTTTATCCTACACTGAAGTGGCTTTTCAGAAATTTTATGAATCAAAAATCATTATTTGATCGCAAGACTCCCGAAAGCTTCCAAAGGTTTATTTCTCATTTTCAAATTATGACTCCCGTAGGACGGTGTAGGGAGTGTGCTCGTAGTGCAGGGACAAAAAAAAGAAGAAAAACGAAGACAATGTCTTAATCCTATATACATATCTGTTCATGCAATGCTTACATAATAAAACCATCAAAATCACCATCTAGCCTAAGGTGTACACTCTCCCCAACGCATTTAGAATACAGTGGCGCCTGTTTGATATTAAATTTGTCACTTATAGTTTAAGTCAGAGTAAGGCTAAGTTTTAAGTAACACATTGGTGCGGGTTTTATTAAAATCGTTCAAATATGATAGTTTTAAATAATAATAATAATAATAATGAGTGGGGCAGGGACAGCGTCTCGCGCCTTTTTTGAAAAATTCCAAAAATACCCAAAATATTTTTGGACACTAACTTCGGGTTGCACAAAACAAATTAATTAACGATTAGTTAATCAGTTGTTTTCAACCCATGATTAATGTTTATTCTACAATTATTCTCAATTTGTAAATGAATAATCCACTAAATATGACACTTATTTACCTTATAATATGTATCATAGCCGTGATTTTTTTTTTAGAATTGACGTAATAATGCTTTGAGAACAACATCGTGAATTATTTTGCTTTGTGCAACCCGAGGTAAGTTTGTAACATTTTGATATTTTAAAAGTAAGATAAAGTTAAGGATATTGTCATATAAGCGTGTGATGCAAATTTTAGCTTATAAACATTTATTAAGGGGTATTTAGTTCATTGTACCATTGAGGGTGTATATTAGGGCTGCTTGCCGAGACGAGACTTGCTAGCAAAGTTTATTTAAAAATCATGTCGAGAGTCATAGTCTGAGAAGATAAATCAGTAATGAGTAAAAACGTAAGTACTATTTGATGAATAATAATAAATAAATTAATAATAAAAAATTAAATTTTTTTTTATAAAAAAACTACACGAGACTAATAATTTGTACCAACCATACAATCAATGGTAGCAAAACTTTTTATTGATAAATTTAGAAATAAACTATTCACAAACATACATACAAACTCGTATGATAGTTATACTGATTATGTATAGGTACGATCATATCATATGACCGTATTCAATATTTTTTATTTGATCGATTGATCAAAAGCTTGTGCTTCTATCTTGATAATGCGTCCCTCCTGGAGTAACCTTTTTATAAATTCTGTTCATTTTTGACATATAATTTTTAGTACATTTTCTGAAACCATGATTGTAAATACATTTCTACGTGTCCCTTGTCTTGAACCACCACTGGCTATCCAACCACACCGACACCAAACTGATTTTTGCGTGACACAGAGAGGCCGTTAGCGAACAAATGTGAGATTTCTGGTATGCGAATCATGTTTTAAAATGGATAAGGGGTGCGCTAGGGATGGGCGAAGGTGAACGCTTGGTATTGCATATCAATCACCACGCTACCGCTGACGGCAGGTGAATTTTTTGCAAAGATAAAGGCGAAAAAGATGATTGAAACGTCGTAAGTAACGGATTCCTGCCATTAGAATTGATTACACGTACGCACTCGATAATAACTGACATATTAGTTGCAGATACGAGGTAAGGGTTAGTTTTAGTTATATATTGCTTAGCCTGTCTACAAGAAAAATTTTAAAAGTACAATAATCTTAAATAGTAACTACTGCGACCAACATACGATTTATTTATACCATTAGCCATTATGAGTCATTCCATGTTAAGCGGGACACTTTTTGACCTCATGTTTTCTGATTTGGCTATAATTTTTTTACAGCTTCTTTGGAACCAATTTATATGTCAAACAATTATTATTTTATTTTTACTACCCCTAGTTTAGAAGTTACAAGGGGTTGAAATTTCGGAAAAACGGTAAAAAATCGAAAACATTCTCTCCTTTAACTGCTTATATCTCCGGTTCTATTCATCCTACAGACTTCAACAAAAAAAATATTTTGAAGCTCTTGAATGTCACTTTAATAACTTATTTATTTTATTGATATAAACAATTTAATTTATTTGTTATAAACAATTATATTATTTAAACGTGGTTTTCAAGGCGAGAACACGTTTTGAAAATTTTGAAAAAAATAACAGCGTATTCCTTGATCAATTATCTACAAAACTGCTGAGTTATAGAATGGAACTCCGATGGGAACTGTGTCAAAAATTTGATTTATACGAAAAACCATGCGCGCGCGCTTATCCACACGGCTTGTATCGCGGTATTGCTCAGTAAAGGAAGAATTTTGACAAGATCATGGTTGATTATTATAGATTTTGGTGCGGAGAATTCGAAAAAATAATTTGGACTGGCGAAAAGTGGTGCAACACCCTTAAAAATAGGGTTGAAGGGGGAAAACCCCGTTTCCAAGTGATTTGCAATTTATCTCAAAATCCAAAGCGACAACGGGGTATTATTATAAGTACCAATGACCTTACTTTGTTTGAAAATAATAAATACTTGTTCAAAAATTGTCAAGAGTAAACATCCAATTCCAATTTAGTGATTGTCTTGAAAAACGGGAATTGCACATCTATAGTTATACAATATATAACTTAAAATTTAAAACTTTATATCTGTATGCTTCAGACAGACAAATAGACAAATAAATAGATAATAGATATACAATATACATATATCATACATAAATATAATACATTGGAGTGATAACTCAATGCTAAAAACCTATATCGTGAAACAGATAGATTAACTACCGAAACCTCTTTGTCTAATAAGTTTTGATTAGCTAGCGATGCGCATTGACAGTTCATAACTCTCTGTACTGAAAACATTGGATTCCGCGATATGATAGTAAATCACGGTAACTTATCTTGGTTTGGTCACTATACTTTATTATAAAGTATATGTATTTTATATAATACGTACAAAAACCGGCTATTTTTAAACATTTTAAATTTTCTTACAAATTCAATTGCCAATTTTTTTGCTTAGTGAAAAAAACTGAACAAAATTATTGACTTTATATTTCTGTTAATAAATAAATTGCAGAACTTTGTTTTATCTTATAAGTACTTTATAAAAAAAACATCAGTTTTCTGTACTTTTTGTTTTGTCGCTTGGTTTCTACTCTACTATATGGGCACTTAAAGTTTTTTTCGTAATCTTATATTGGATCAAAGATAAACCATTTTTTTATTATTTGTGTTTTATATAAGTAACTACAGTTATTATTTTATTCCTAAAAATATGCTATGAACGCAATTGTTATTGAGTCAGTCCTGATTATAAATTAATAGTACCTACACGGAGAAAAATTGCATCGATTTTTTTAATAAAAATTACGTTTGCTGATAAAAAATTTCAATTTTGTATCAAAAAATACTATCAGTTTTAACATGTACTGCCAATTAAGTAACTTTTACAATCTCAATTATATTTTTAATAATAAGTAATTTTTACTATATTCGTAAATATCATTTACATGATTTATTGAACTTTATTTCATTTAAATATAGTTAGTACATTTTTCTATTCGATACTTAAATTTTACTTCCATGTTCGAAGAAATGGAAGTATTGTAATACCGTCAAAAAATCGTGTCCGAGATAAGAGCAGATTCTGATTGTACTAACTTCAAAACGTTAAGAAAAGTTAATTTCCGCATGGCGGCTGTGCGTGTGTCTGTGTGTGTGTCTGTGTGTCTGTGTGTCTGGATGTAGAATTTGCTTCCGTGTACGATAACAACTGTAGATATGCACCGATTTTAATTATTTTTGGGGAAAATGTTTGCCTCAGTGAGTACTCCAGACCTATTGATTTTGGTGCTAATCGGATTAGGGGTTTCCGAAATATTGTACCAATTATCGTCTGAAAAGTGATTAGTATCTCACCAATTTTGATAAGACTTGGTAAATTTGTAGTTCAATCCAATCTAAGGGGCACTTAATTCATAAATGTACCAAAATAGCTACTGAAGGGGTGAAAATCACCCTCAAAATTTTAATTTTAAGTACTAATAAATTCATGTTGCCATGGAAACAAACGCAGTAAATTTCAGATGTCAGATAATAATTATTTTATAAAAATGTGTATTATACAACTGATATTTATAAATACAAAGGTGAGTTTTATATTAAAAATTATTGTAAAAGATATTATAGAACATGGAAGTCATGTATGGTTCTCCATACCGATATTTTATTAAAATACATTACCTACAATAAATACTACGATTGTATAAAATTAATTATATTATTTTGTTTTGTTTTTTATTCATTATACAAAATCGTAAATATCTCGGCTCCTATGCAAGATAGAGGGTTCTATTGAAACTAATTACAATCTTCCAAACCTGACAGGGGATGAAATATTAAATTCTTTTTTACCCATACAAAATTTAACCCTCGTAGGGGTTGAATTTCGAAAAATCCTTCCTTAGTGGGTGCTTACATCATAAAAGGAAGACTCACGAAATTTCATTGTTCTCGGTCAATGTGTTTAGGCTCAGCGATGATGAATCATTCAGTCAGTCAGTCAGGACAAGTTCTTATATGTATATAGGTAGAGAAAACAATTCCTAAACGTGTTGGATCATTGATATATATTTAATCAACGCGGAATAAATTTAAAGCTTAGTTTTAAAATTCATTGATGTGGAATATACCACAAATAATATAATTAACAATATATAGTGTCTATACTATTACATACATACACAAAAACACATATACTATATAAATATCCTGTGTTATTTTATGTGATAGTTAATATTATATCGTTGCCTGTATTTAAAATGATATTGTAACAATATCATATTTTGAGTTACATCAAAGCAGTTCTGTGTAAATGACTTTTTATGCGAATAAACTTGCAGTAAAAAGTATACGTCTAAAATAATATGGGTAGTTTGATACGAACATAGGTATTCGATTGCTTATTTCATCAGATTTTAGAATTCTCGCAAACCGTTTCTGTATTTACTTTAAAAAGTTAACTTAATTTTATATGATCTTCAATGACTCAAAAATTTGACTTGCAAATATGTACATTATATAGTTAACTCCGTAAGTGGTCGTTCGCTTTGTTTTGAAATTCGCTTAGCACAAATTTAGAAGGCTCCACCCATTTGATTATTATAATAATTAAATCATTTCTCCATGTACCAAACAAAGATATATATTTTGAAAACTCATTTGTAAGATAAAGAAATACTCTGCGTTTATAGTACTATATTTATATTTGTGCTGTTAAATATTTATGCAATAAATATTTGGTATTCCGAATTTTAGTATTTGAATATGTCAAACTTCATATAAAATTAATTAATGAAATTAAAATGATGTAAATATATGAGCTCCGTCCTAAAAAACGATGACCGATGATATTAGTCTTGATATTTTTTAATTTGTTGTAAGCGATCATGACCTTTCGTGTGGCAGACTTATGTTGCCGATGGTACATTGTACTATATTGTCGCTTATCTAACAACACCGCTCATGTCGAAAATTAGCGGTTTTTACATTTTAATATCATTGGATAGAGCTACTCATTGCGCGTCGATCTACCAATCACATTCTAAACGTTACGGCCAATAAGATACCAGAATTCAAAAAATAGTGAGAGCGCGCAAGCCGGTAGTCTATATAAAATATGCATGGTTTTTTCGCTCTTTTGTAAAGTTGGTCAAAATGACTTGATCGGTGTTGTTAGATAAGCGACGATATGTTACGTAAGTACACCATATTGTTAAATTTAGACCGTGTATGATATCCCAGTAATGAATTGATGTACGATGAGGTGTTTACGTTTATACTTGCTGCAAATATCCATCTGGAAGGTAAAGGCGTACACACGCACACATTTGCACCATACTTGTACTAACAAAGAAAGATACCATACTTTGATGTATAAATTTTTCCATTTATATTCAATTATTCCTGTGACAGAGATTCCAGTGCACAAAGTTTTTGACATTGCCCCACTTCATAAGCAATTGACATGTAAATGTTGTGTAATGCGAACTTAACGACGAATCACAGATGATGAAGTACCCCGTGTACTTTTTTGTGTTTTTTGTTTTTGTATACGTCCGTATTCGTTTGTACGTTTATGCTGTATGTATGTAGTATGTAGCTATGTTTGTGGTGTACTGAAGGGGGGTTGTATAATTTAACAATATTAAAATGATCAGTGTGCAAGTTTGTTTTTATATAATGGGACTTGCAGACCATGAAAATTACGCAAGCGTTTTTTTTATTTAATTTTTGTATTAGCAGTTAAGTGCTCGGGCTTATGATAAAATGACGAGTGATGTTAGTTCTCTTATTTATAATATCAAGCGTCACAGACTCAACATATTTATTTTATATTAAATGGTGAAGGATATTTCATACGACCATACGAGTTTTTTTTCATTAGCTGTTATTTATTGTGATATTTGTTTTTTGTCGCCCTCTCCTATTTCTCCAAAATTGTAAATTATATTAGTCCAGGAAAAATAGACATAAAAATATAGAAGATAGGAAAAAATTTGTAACAGGCTAAATTTTTGCATACACCAAATCATCTTTTAAGTGCCGTTTTCTTTATTTGTAATAATATTAATCATGTATAAATGTTTATATTCTTATAGACGGATGTCTGCTAAATGATTGTATTGCAATAGATTTCGATTTTTAAAAATAGATAAGTGGAAAATGTGCTTAAAACATCGCGCGAGGGTCGCGTACCTTGAAGACCCCATTTTGCTCTACTCCAACGTAGTAATTTAGGTTAATTTTTTTCAAAGCATTGTCAACTAATGTACTTTCGATTCCTATGAAACAGAAAGAGTTATCTCGATCTTGCTGGTTATGTGGAATATATATGTTTAAGCTGCAACTCTATATTATGTTTTACATAGAACGATATCGTATGCTATGGAAAAGTGCGCCGAGTTATAAATAACTCTTTATAATTCATGAACGGTTTCTCCTACATAAAAACCCGTAGGTTTGCTTTTATTGTAAATTATCTCAGCTACAAATTATTAAGATACATTTTTTTCGAAAAGGTCACCGTTTTCGTGATATTTGAAAAATACTGTTTTCGTGAACTTTGACCCCACAAAATTGACACTTGCACACATCAAATCGATGAGGAACTTTCACACATTATTAAGTACCTTTATACTAAGGTGTATGCAAAAATTTAGCCTGTTAATTATTGTTGACTTTAGTATTTGTCGAACGTTGGGTATCAAAATTTTTTTCAGTAATTATTGAGTTAGCGAAGAGAGGGATTAATTACAACATTTTTTAGTTAGAAAAAACATTTTGACTTCCTCCAGCACCTTGGTATAATTCTTATTGTTTGCTTTGGAGCCACTTGCCGGCACCATTTTAGAGTTAGAAAAAAGAAAGAGGGTCAAATTCCACTGATTTGGTTATAAATTTTGATAAGAAAGCCTCAGTATAAAACAATATTTTGACATCTTTATTTAGAGGGCACACATTTACATGTTCACATTAAGTAAATAATTAAAGTCTCAAGCTTATATATATGTAGATAGTTTACGAAATATTTTGTTTTGGCTGAAAAGGGCATACAAATATAAATATATGTAGACTTTAAGCTGTTATAACATATATTTATATTCGAATACTTTCAAATATTACTTACAATAAGTAAATTTGTTTATTACACTAATTAAGTTAATTTTATACAAAAAAACACATAAATGGGCACATAATAGATAATACAAGTATATTAAAAAAGTAGCTTCCAGAGTTATGTATTTTCTTAATTATATTATTTTTAATTATTCATTTAAAAAATAAAGTAAAGCGTCGTTGGTAGTTATATCATAAAAAAAATAATTTATCCATTTTGTTTCCTTCCTAATTAAAAATTCCGCGTATAAAATGAACTCCTACACATACATACAGATATTGTATATTTGAGAATGTCCTGCGAAAAGCATAATCTTAATTCTTGGCACGTAATAAGACAACCGCGGAACGTATTTTATATAACGTTAATACGTTCAGTCGATGCAAACACGGTATTTAAAAAGCACTAAACAAATTTCATTAAAACATCGTTACGACCCTATGAAAAAATTGATAATATAAAATGAAAACTTTGATCGGTTATAAAATTTTTCGAGGAAAAGTAAAATCATTGAAAATTATTCGTATATGTAAGTGGTATTAAAATTGACTAAAATTGTACATAAAATTACAGTTTTAATAAGAAGTATAGGTACCTGTACATTTATATTTTCTATAGAAATTATTGTAATAATTGTGTAAGTTATAAAATATTGTTCTTTTTTTGTCTTTAACACTTAGGGACTCGCGCCTTGATTTGTAACATAGCGCTGGAACCAGACAATATTCAATCATATACTAATATTTATTGTTTTTACTTAATCAAACAGTCATTAAAAAATAACAGGAATTTTTCCATACTTTTATGACAAGATTTAGAGTAATTGTTGAAATTTCTGTATATAATTACTTATTTTAAACAAAATCTTCTATATTTTCTTACACTACTATACACGCAGAAAATTAACTAGTAAAAATTATCGTGAAATTCCTAGTAAACTTGGGACATCGCAACTTTCTAACCAAAAATAATAGTATTCATTAGAATTTTTTGCTTAAACTGCTGTAAAAACTCCACCTCCTAAGAATAAAGTTTACTATAATAGTTGGTAAAGTTGAAAGTAGTTAAATAATACCATAACTTTTTTATTTTCTACTCAGAAACATTTAAATTTTACTTATAAAAATGTATATTTTCACTAGAATGTCTAGTAATTGTTCTCCTTATACTTAAAAATATTAAGAACTATATATATTTTCAAATAAATTTTTCTAGTAATTTCTGGTAATATTTGATCTAAAGAGTTTGTATTTATGACGGAACTTAAGTTACGCTACATCACGTGACATAGGTACGATTTTGCGCAGTTTACAGCGTCTTTGTTCTGACAGATATACACGATATATGTACATAAGGATGGTAGCCATTTCTACTATTTTTGTTACACACAACCAGATTACAACGGAATAATTAAAATACATAAGTACTTGAGAAAAATTAAATATTCAATACAGTAATTGGCGTAATTGGTTTTATGTGCACGTAAGTACATATTTACATATATTCAATACTTCTTAAAAACATAATATTTTATGTGTTTACGTGTTTCAATAGCAATGCTATCAGAGTCCTAAAGACACAGATTTTAATTTATATAAAATATTAGAGGAATTTGATGTAATTTTTATTGTTTTGTACTCATTGTTTTGTTTTCATCAAAAAGCAGTAACATTTATTAATGAAATTTTTGAAAAACTATCATAATTCATATGTATACACTAATGTACAGCGTTAAGTACATACTGTACCTATTTACATCTAACAATTTTATTTTTTAGATAGGTATAAAGTACCTGAATGACCAGAAATTAAAATAAAAGAGGAAACCGACAGGACATAACAAAATTTCTATTCAGGAGAAATGTTATAATTTTCTATTACAACTTCAGGTAATTTAAATGAAAAATCATAATAAAAACAAATTATATTATTAATTTATTCTGTATTTCACAGATGACAGAAGTTCGATTTATGAGTTTGGTTTAATATTTTTTGAGTAAACGTCAGCTATAGAAACCAAGACGATAATAACTGAACTCTCGTTAAGTCTCGTCTCGTGTACAGCCCTAATTTAATTATAATTTATGAAAATGAAAATATTTATAGATATTTTAATATTACTAATTCACTTCCAAACAATGCCATATTAGTTATAATATAGTTATAATTCTGAGTTATAACATCGTATGACTGTTATATTATGTTTACGAATACAATGTTCATTTTTATAGTTAGGGGCTTCGCTCTCCAACCTTTATATTAAGCTGGGCATTTTAGTTCATGGCAGAGAGCGTTCCGCTCTCAATAGTTTAGTCGTCTAATGAATTTTTTCATTCTTGTAGTTAAAAAAATTTTGTCGGATTCAACAATGACAGTTAATTGATATTGGATTGTTGTTGGATTTTAATGTTGTAATGTTTTTTATGTTAAATTATTTAATAATTAATTTTATTTTACTATTTTTTTCATCAAACTGCTGTATTTTTTGAGTTCATTATTAATTTATAAATGATATTGACAATTTTAAATGTATATTTGTAGTAATCATTTTTTGAAAATCGAATTTCATTTAAAAAATTTTGAAGATGATACATTATTTATATAACAATTTTAGCAATACATTTTGATTTAATTTAAATTTGTGACGTTACTTATTTTCATTGTCATAAAATATTTAAAAAATCACGTGCTTTCGATAGTCATATCACATTGATGTGAATGACAATTAAAATTGTATGTAGGTATCTATATGTCATTGTATAAATTAACGTTTAACATAACTTTAGTAAAATAAATTCATAATTGGTAATAAAGTATTCCAAACAAACTATTTCACATAAAAATCATATAACCTCATTTTCAATACTGTATCGGGATCAATTGAACAAAAGAGCGGAGCGCATACGAACTAGTTCCTCTATATCTCATGAGGGAGCGTTCTTTTGAATTATATTTTTCTGCTTCTCGCCTTGTATAAATAGATTATAATAGTCTTTTTTTAAAACATTGTTATAAATTATAATTGGAATTCAATATTAAAAATTGAGATGTGTAATTTAGAGAAAATTAATATGTTATTTTATTAGTATGTAAATTATATTATGTAGGTATTTTATATTATAGTGTGATTTCTTTCAATTGTAATCAATAAATATAAACATTCATATTAACCTAATTTTTTCCTTAATCATTTATCCTTAATTAATTTAAAAATAAATAAAAATCATAGAAATATTGGATTTTTTTATTATACTATTTGTATAAAATTTATCCTGCACGGTTGGTAAAATATACTCATAATATGTGTTAATTTTATCTGACAACATATATACTTTTTACCATGAAGAACTAGTAAAATTTCGCTCGCATAATTATTACCAGGAGAAAATGTAAAACTTCATCTGCAGGTAGAAGTTGGTACTAGAATGTGATGATGTCCCAGCATCACTAGAAATAAGGTAATTTTTGACAGTAATTTTGCGGTTATATTTACAAGTAAATTCTCTCCGTGTAATGTACTTAAATGAATTAACAATGAGAGATCAATCATTATAAAAAAACAACTTTGAAAATTAACAAAATTAAAATATCTTCTTTGGGATAAAATCACATCTCAGTCGCTTTCTGTATCAAATGACAATTTGAACAAACTGACGACTATGACTGTCATCTGCCATGCTATTCTATCGTTGAAAGACACTAAAAGCGGTTATGTTGCAAACTTCAAATTTTAAAAGATTTTAACCAAAATACGAAGGACTGGGTCCATTAGACCCATTAGCGAGTCCCTAAGTGTTAAACTGATTTAGCCCTCTTCTTTTAAAACGTTGTCGTTTTTGGGATCATTTATCAAATTTGTAATTGAATAATAAAAAAATAATGAAAACCAAAATAAAATAACAATTAAAATTCTACAGAATGAAACTAGCCAATAAAATAAATAGAAACAAAAACTAAACAAATACTAAATAAATAATAAAGGTCTAGATGGCAATAGATAATACATAAAAAACAAAAAGAATTATGATTATTTTCAACGGATTATCAATTACATTTTTTTTTTGAATTGAACTTATTTGTAGATGAAATGAGGTTTTCACAAACTTTTAAATTGCAAAAGAAAATTCTGTTTTCTAAGTGTGTAGGTTTTTCATCAAACGTAAATGACCTTTCATATAAATGTCACATAAAGAAAATAAACACTATTTTGTCAAAATATTTGATCAATATTACATGTTACAAGACAACAAAAAGAACAAAAAATATGATAACATGACATGAGTTCCAAAATAAATGTCAACGTCTGCAAACGAAGTTTCCATATACAGTATCTTCGGATTGATTCTTATGTTAATAATTTTACAATATTATTGTCCGTCGGTCGGGGCGACCAAACGTTAACACCGTCTCCTTTTATTTTTTCCCACTTCGAATTATTCCCCTCACTAAAAAAAAATGAAGAGCTGTTTTGATTGAATATAGTAGGCCATGATAATTACGAAAAAAAAGACTACCCCAAGAAAAGTATATTCTATTTTTTTTATACATATTATTTTCTCTAAAATTAATACAAATTTGTGTTTATATTTTTACATTTTGAATTAATTTTCTCACATCTGAACAATTTTTTTATGTTGTATAAAATATGCACATTATCTGGAGCAATAATTTCTTTTGTAATTATTGTAATGGTCATCGCCTATTTGATTTTGAAAAATCAAAATTATGACACAATTGTTTTTTTTCAAGCAGGGCGAAATACAAAACCTCAAATCTAATTTTTCTTTCCTTTTATGTATTAGTCTGGGGACAAACTGTATATATGTATATTTCCGATAGACGAAGTACCTACCTAGTCGATGAACAAGTTCAGGTACAGTTTGTAAGGGGTTCAGGTTTCTCTTAGTAATTTAGCAGGTTAATTTATATTCTAATTAGGTTAACTTGTAAACAAAGCTACTATATCCACATTGCAGATACTCGTATATGTTTGAGAAATGAAGAGAATTATTTTCTCTCATCTGACATGCAAATATGCTACTGGAAAATTAAATTGTATAAAATGCAATAATCAAGTTATAGTTGATATACGTGCCTTAAAGTTTTGATATAAATTTCGGTACGATGTTAAATGAAAGTTTTGTATACAGAATGTAGAATAAATTAGACATCTTTTTGTTAGAAAATGAGGCCTTTGATATTTTTTTTACTAAAAAGTAAGCTATAATATGAAGTTGTTTTTATTGTTTTTCTTTATACGATTTATCACATAAAAAAACTTAAAATATTAATAATAATAAAAAATCATGTTATAAAAATATATTGAAATATTTAATGTTTTTGTTCGGTATTATAAGTAAGGGTATAAAATAAAATTAATGTAATGTTTTAACTGCATTTAATTAATAATATACTCAAATAACTGTTTTTGAAGTTAAAAAAATACATGTTTTTTTTTGTTTTCTTAACAAAATGTTGCGTTTTCGAAACGTTGGAAAAACAAAAGTTATATCTTAGTGTGAAACAGTTTAAAACAGGTTGTGTGACGATGTTAGCACCAAAAAAAGTCATTTCATCAATGAATTATTAAAAAAAAAACAATTTTTTAAAAATGTTTCGTTTACGCAACGTTGGGAATTAATGGATTGGAGCGTAAATTTTTTTTATACAAAACAATATACGATTAGAGACATCAAAAGATAGTTTAAGATGCCTTCATTAACTATTAACTCATATTTTGTATTTGGTGCATGGTTCTTTATTCCATAATATAGAATATTTATAAACTTACATACTTTTTTTCATAATTTCGTTTATAAAAATTATTATTATAGAATACAGAATATATATTATATTATTTAATTCAAATTTATAATGTGTTAAGCACATAAATATAAACTATATATAAATAGAAGGAAGGGGTTAGAACCTAAAATCGTCTCTATTGAAATATGTAAATTTAGTAACTACAGCTATTTATATCTCTATATTAATACTGCAAATATTTGATATCTAATCAAAATTATAATTTAGCAATTTGATGTTTTGGTAAATAAACTATTAAACAATTTATTAATACATATTAATCTATTAAACTATCTCTAAGATCTATTTATAGAATCGCATTTAAATAATTATCTCTTTAAAATTTAAATGAAATAGTTTATTACCCAATTTGGTTAACACTTTTGTATTTAAAAGTTTAAACAGTGGATATTTTCTCGTTATCATTTTGCAACTATATTTAACTTTGAATAAATATTTATGTTATAAATAAAACAGAATATTACCTGCCTTCATATTTTTGTATTATCTGAAATTACAGAGAGAATCTATAAATTTATAAATTAAAATTGCTTTACAAATTAAAGCGTCTATTGTTTTATGGGAAGTAATATAAAGTAATTTAGTATTCACATAATATATGTTACTGTAGGTTAGTTTCGTCCATTAATTTAATGTGTTATAATATATTATTCATATGTACAAAGTATAAAGGATATTATATGCACATACTAATGTGTAATGGCTTGTACTCGTACTATAATAATAAACATAAATTCAAGTACAATTTTCTTTAAATTGCAATGTCTAGGTCAGGTTTTATTCTCTTTGGGTGCTATAATAATTAATGTTCCACATTAAATTTCTTGCGTTCTATCATCATCACAAAAATGAATATCTAAGTAAAAAATCACTAATGGTCTTAGATCATATTGGCAAATAAGCCAGCACTGTAACGTCACCGAATCAACCATGAGAATTCAAACCAAGTATGTAAATGAATTTTCAAGGTACGTATGGTGACGTTACAGCGCTGTCATGTTTGCTAAGGCGTAAAAGAGAGAGTTTTTAGAAATTAAGAAAAATAAATAAACAAATAATAATAATAATAAAAAATTAATAAATAAGTCAAACAAAACATCACTAAAGTCAATCATCTAACGTTTAAAAGCTGTTTAAAAGAGACCAACAGGTCTCAAAAGACAAATTTATTATAAAAGAAAAAAAAGAGCAACTTGAAAGTTTGAAGTATACCTACCTGTTTTGTTAAGATATTAAATTACCATTTATTTTAACGTATTTCTCAAAAGAACACATATACTATAAATAGATCAATTGAAAGAACAAAGAAAACTAAATAGAAATAAGTGTTAGGTCATGAATTAGGTAAAATATCATGTTATTTTATTAACATACATAGGTAAATATTGGAGCAAAATTGAAGTTACTTATAAACACCATAAAAAATAACAACACTTTTTTTTATTAAATCATTTTAACATATGTTAAATTAAAATCAATAAATATGTGTAACTAATAAAGTAATGTCAAACGTTTTAAAGCTCTCTAAATGAATCTAAAGGCCTCTATACACTACTCAATCAACAGGGTTGATTTGTAAGGAGGTAATATGGAGGTAAATTGTTACAGTAAATAGTGCTTTATTAACATTAAACTTTATTTATTATTATTAAAAATTCTAATTAATAACAGTTAAAGCCTTAGTAATAATGTAAAAAAAATTATAAAATAGTTACCTAAAGTGATGGGCCGCGGCTCCCTAAAGGGCCATGACCATCCCATAAGGGGGCCGCAAATATA
Organism: Sialis lutaria; assembly: GCA_949319165.1. NCBI lineage: Eukaryota > Metazoa > Arthropoda > Insecta > Megaloptera > Sialidae > Sialis > Sialis lutaria. The sequence goes on from OX439234.1 coordinate 30,125,430, forward strand.
ACAAATTTACTATCGTTAAATAAGTTTGACTGTTCAAATATGCACTTATTTATATTATATAAAAAAACTAACCAATGCAGGTATCAAAAAATAGGGGAGGGGGGGGGGGTCGTGGGTTATCTATTTGGGTTGCAAGGAAGCTGTGATAGCAAAAAGTTTATGAATCACAGACCCAAACCTTAAAAACGGATTTTTTTTTATAGAACCGAAATCGTAACCGAATTCTAATAAAATATGTGTGTTCGGAATTTTTCAGCTGTTTTTATGTAGAAATCTAGTAAAATATACAGTTTGTGTTGTACATTTTCTGTTTTAATTCCCCTTTTACTCCGTATGTATGTATTTCTCATTCTAGTTCAAGAGTCCTTGAATAGAGTTGTGTCATGTACGGTACACAAGTTTATTTTTTCGCACGATAAATTTCTGTTGCTGACGATTATTTCAAAACCACGTCGAGAGCCATGTGCGTAATACAGATTTGAACGTATGTCTCTTTATCTCTTATATTCTATCTCTATCTGTCTTTTAACCGCGTCTTTGTGGAATTCTGGAAGTTTTATGTTCTGTAAAAATGAGCACAAAATAAAATGTCGATCTTTTTATATATTTTTCACGCATTTAAAAAAAGTTAATTATAATAAAACTTGAAATACGTATTTTGATAGGTTTTGTATAAATGGAATGTGCAAAGTTATGTGCATTAAAACAAAATTGTTCACAGTTGTCAGGGATAGTCATGAAAAACAATAAAATTTGTGATTTTATACAAAATTGTTGCATGATTGCAGATACATAAAAGAATTTGCTATAAAAATATATTTAATATTGCACAACTTAATCAAATACTCCGCGTTATACGCGACTTCGCCCGCCTAGAATTTCTTTTTTTTTATCTAACCAATTTATCGGGACACAAGGTAGCATATGTCCTTTCTTTGGATCCAAGCTATCTTCTTGCAAAATTTCATCTATATCGGTCTAACGGTTTAGCTGTGAAAAGGTAACAAACATCAGACAGAGTTACTTTAGCATATTTATAATATTATATGGATACCTAATTTTTATATTTTAGGAGGCATTTTCTATTAATATTTTGAATATTGTTTGAAATTTAAATCGATTGGATTGTTAGAGATCTTCCATAAATGATCTGCTTTACAATTACACGCAATTAAAAAAATAATTATATGTGGAAAAATATAATTTATCATTATTTCTTAATAGAAATCCGATCAAAATCTTGACAATCGCGTATAAAATATTTTATAAAATGTCGCTTGAGGTATTTAAGCTCTAAAAGTCCCATTATGCTGTGATTGGTGGAAGATTTAAAACCGATGGTTGTTACAATTTCCTGTTGACGTCGTCAAACCCTTCATAATTAATGTGCGCTTAATAAAAAAATAGTATTCAAGATTCTTTTCTGACAGTATAAAAAAGAGAAAAAAGAGTTTCGTTCGAATATTACTTAGTTTTAGAATTTTCAATCAAAGACCTTTTTCTTGCAAACAGAAAAATCATAAGTACCTACCTATTTATTAAAATTTTAAATTAATAAGTTATGATTTAAATGTACTTAGGTATATGTTCCCTATTAAAGCCGTAATTATTATAAGACATATAGGTACCTACCTATAATTATACAATTTTTATCTATATGTTATATTTCATGCTTATTTTTACATTTTTACAAGATAATATAAACAAACATCCAATTTTAATGAGACTTCATGCAATTATTAAACTTTTGACTTTTTTATGCAATACAAGTTCTTTTAATTTTTTTTATATCGAAATCTTAAAAATGCAATGATTTTGAAAACTTTTATGTGATTAGTAGTGCCTACTGTAGGGTATCTACCTCCTTTTTGTCCCAAACAAAGACAAATAAGTATTCTTCGTTTATAGAACTCATATATACTTATTTGCGCGTTTTATTAAATTATCATATAATCTATTATAAATTGTATATGACTAAATTTTGTGGCAATAAATATTTGATTTCCGAATTTTAGTATTTAACCCTTTCACTGCGAAATACGTATTGAGATGTCCTGATCACTATGTGCACATATTTCAATGATTGCGAGTTTATTCGTGTAAAACTGTTAACAGTTTTCGGTCACTGTGTAATCAGTTTATTTTATATTAAAAATGTTGTATAACCTATAAATTAAAAGACTGCTTTAGTTATCATATGTCTATGTACATATACAGGGTGTTCGCGGGAACCGAGTGATCATTGCTAACTTTGTTATTATTGGAGCTAGAAGATCGGTTAAATGGACAAAGTATCAGTATTTTTTCCGGGATGAATAATGGCGGTGTCAAAAAAACAATTGAATGTCAAATTACAGAGATATATTAAAATATAACATTTTTTTAAATGGAACACCCTGTATATTATTATTGAATTTTGTAGCTGAGGATGTTCTCTTTATAAAAGTGTAATACATGTATGATGGTAAAATTGATAGAAAACAAGTTATAACAAGTATAAAATTAATAGAAAATATCGAAAATCAGTGTGCTATGAAGTTTTAATAAATTGAGAACAAATGATTAAAACATTTAAAACAATAGTTTAAGGTTTTTATGTCATTTGTTCGCAAATTTTAAATGTTTTTGATTTTAACTGATAACGAAAAAAATTATTTATTATAATTAATTCTATTTTTTATGAATAATGCTCAAAAATGCTAAAAATCTGCGAAATAAGGCACAAATATCTGGAATTATTGTTTTAAATTTTTTTATCATTTGTTTGTATTTTATTAAATCTTCATAGCACACTATTTTTCGATATTTTCTATTAATTTTATACTTGCTATAACTTGTTTTCTATCAATTTTACCATCATACATGTATTACACTTTTATAAAGAGAACATCCTCAGCTACAAAATTCAATAATAATATACAGTGTGTTCCATTTAAAAAAATGTTATATTTCAATATATCTCTGAAATTTGACATTCAATTGTTTTTTTGACACCGCCATTATTCATCCCGGAAAAAATACTGATACTTTGTTTATTTAACCGATCTTCTAGCTCCAATAATAACAAAGTTAGCAATGATCACTCGGTTCCCGCGAACACCCTGTATACAATCTAAAGTTAGATATACTGAATATAAGACAGTATCTAACTGAATTGTACGATGACGTACACGTAACGTATGACAACGTGACTCAAAATTTCTTGACTTAATTTTACAAGTATATAGAGTTAGAGCAGCGAAACGGTTAAATGTTAAACTTTATATAAAAAGAATTAATTTTTTTTTATTTAAAACGATGCTTGTTTTAATATTTTTAATTTGTTGTAAGTGTTAATATGACATATGACCTTTAATGTGGCAGACGACTTTTGCTGTCGATAGTATATAAATATGTATGCATGTACGTACACAAGTCAAGTACGCACGCACATACAAAGCCAGGTATAAATGGGTCCATCGTTAGATATAATTGCGCGAAAACAAAGGAAGCTGTCTCGTCGTGTTTGTGCCTCAATTGTTACATTTTATTTCTCTGCAGGCGAGCATTAATGTGTAAAAAAGTAATTATTTTCATAAAGGTTTATTATTTTATAATTATTTACGATCCACCAATCACTGGATTTTGAATATTCGTCATATATTTTATCATTCTGTTTCTATATTTTAATGTCGGAAATAATCAACTTACATTTAGAATATTTGAAATATTGTATTTTATTTAAAGAAAATATACAAATACAAATTTAAATAAGCTTAAATACTAATTCACAACTAAGTAAAAATTGTTTATGGGCGCAGAGAAGATCTATAGTCTATACTATATATAGACATAGGTGGGCATTAACTCGTTAATCCGTTAATCGTTAATTAACGAAGTTAACAATATGGTTAACGGATTAACTTTTAAGTTATCTCAAAAAAATAAAAAGTACATAAGAAAGTTGTCGAAGCAGCAAAAAGGTCTTCAAACATTTTGGATGGTTAACTTTTTAACGATTAACTTTTACTTTCGTTAAATTTTCAAATTTTCGGTTAACTTTAACTTCTGTTACATTTTCGGAATGTTAACGGTTAACGAAGTTAACTTTTTTATTAACGGATTAACGATTAACGAAGTTAACTTTTCGATTAACTGTGCCCACCTATGACTATAGTATAATGGTATCATGGTCCAAGAAGAAAATTATTCTTTAAAAATGGGTCGATGAAGGAAAAAAGTTTGGGGAATTCTGTTCTAGAGTTTAGACTAAAACCTAACTAAACACTTTCTACAGGATATCTTATTTAAGATTTAAAAATTATATATTTTTGATGTATTTTTTGTGATTTTCTATATTTTCAAACGATTAAATATTCGCCTTATGCATTAAAAATAAAATAAAGAAAGTATTAAAATTGATGTTCGCATAAGTGTATACTATAAAATTTTAAGTGCAAAGTATTAAAATTTATGTTCGATGTACAAAGTGAATTCTATCTAATATATAGAACAATTAAATATAACCCTTTATGAATGATTTAGCGTATGCGCGCTGTATCTAAAAGCCATACTTTATGATAAGTATAATAAAAAAATGGATCATTTAATATTTTCTAAAAAGAAGTACTTAAAAATTGAATTAGAAAATTAATAAGCAATTAAGTTGGTTACTTTGACTTGTAAACTGCACAAAAGGAATAATATGCTGACACATTTTGTTTTATAAAACACAACCAACCTATATAGTTTGAGTTATATTTTGTATTATAAAAAAACCTTTGGTGCGAAAGAAAATACAATTATTTTTTGTTCAATCTAGAAAATACATTTTATAATTTATTTATCTAGAACCTAGAGGTATATATTTAAAAACACACTATACAATATACATCAAAAGAATATTCGTAACCTGAATATTAAACAATATTTCGCTCTGAACTTTAATACATTCATTACAAATTTAAACGAAATGGGGTTGTATAGAATTTAATCAAAAAAGTGCAACTAATAAACAAATTCAATTAAGTCTGTATAAAAAAACTACACAGGATTAGATAGTATATCATTGCTCTGAGAACTTCATTACGATTTCAAAGTGGTTAGATATTTACATTTAAATTATGTGTTGAAAAGAAATGTAATTTGATTTGATGTATAATAAACACATGTATCCATAATATATATAAAACTCAACGTCTCTCTGTCTGTCTGTTAGTGCGCTTATCATTCGAGAACCACTTATCCGATTTACATGGTTTCTTTTTTAATTCATAGGTACATTTTCTGGCCAGGTTATAGGCTATATTTTGTTACGTTAGGTAACATAACAAATAAGCATTGACGATAATAGTAAATCAAGTCGGAAAAAAATTTGCCGTCGGCGCGCTGTTTTGCAATACGCTGCCTAAACCAATATAGAACAAAATAATGTGTTAATGAATTGTGTAGAATCAAAAGTCCTACAATAAAATCCACGACACCATATGTCTAACTAATTTTTATATTTAAGCCACAATGACTGCTTTTATGTTACAAAGAAAACATAAAATATTTGGGTTCTGTTTACATGGACTTATGACCTGCAAAACTTTAATCCTTATCGAAATAAATGATTTCATCGTCATAAGTACTTAATGTAGATATGACGATGAAATCATTTATAAATCCAACTTGGTCTTTTAATTTAGGAAATAACGTGAATACATACAATAACATATTATTCGTGACAATTCGCGCGAACTATGATAAAGTGTCGCGTGGCGAGGGAAGATACTGCGCTCGGCCAGCAGTTGTTTTTTTGTTTTCAATAATTAACTTTTAAATTTAAATAGAACAAAATTTATTTTTACTTTTTGTTCTGATTCGCTTTTTTAAGGTAGGTAATTTAAGTGTTGTTTGGTTTTTATTAGAAAAATAACTAATCGTGTTTATACTTAATTCAACTATATATTTTGATTTAAAATTGTTATCTGTTGATAAGGATGCATTTTTGGAAGTATATTTATATGCACTTTTTTTCTTATTTTTAATTCTAGAATAAGAATATAAATTTATTTTGTGCAGTCGAAACTTCCGTATTAATTAATTTTAAATCGGCATGAACTGTGAACCTATTAAGCTAAATAACTAGGAGGAAAAGAAAAGCAGAATATATTTTTTAAGAGAAAAACGTCGATACTTAGCTTTGTTATAGAGCGCCAGATCAAAAAATTGTAAATACAAAAAAAATATTTGTTTCAGTCGTATCTATTACACCTAACATTGATATTTTTTATATCTAATGGTTGTATCGTATCTTTCATTCAAGAGTTAATAATTTTTTTTACATCAAAGCGTTTTTTTATCAAAGGTACATAGTTTTGTTTTAAAAAACAGAAACAAAAGAGTAAAAACAACTCTATTTTTAAAATATCGACAAAATAGTTTAAATTGTGTTTTTAGCTTTAAGAATCTAAAAATAAAATGATTAAGTAGGTACGTATATAGTTTAAATTAAAAATGGTATCAAACTTACGTCTTTTCAGTTTTTAATGTATCAATAATACTAATAATAAAATAATTAAATATTATGTTGTTGATTTCATTTTTATTTTTTTATTTTACCGACTCGAGAACTTGTTGATAAAAATACAAATAAAATAGCAACCGTTTTAAAAAAGTTATTAATTTTATCAACACGAGTTTATTTGTGTTTTTGACAGAATTTCTGTTTTATTAATTAGGTGGAAAACTGCCTTAAGGGGGAAAGCCACTGTTTTGGAAAAAATCGATTTTTTATGCATTTTTTAAAAGTATACACATATTTGCAAATATTAAAAAAATGGTCAATTTAGTCAATTTAGTGATACCGGAAAGCACGACCGGTTATGACCCTCAGAAAACTTTAAACACGTTTATCTCGAACCGACTTTTTTCGACCTAGTTATTGTTCGCAGTGGCTAAGTCTGTGCACAGCCGGTTTTTGAAATTTTGATATTTATTATTTTTTAAGATCGCTTGAATTAAAAAAAATGTGTGAAAATTAACAAAAAATTTCCCCATTTCGTAAAAAATTAAAGAAATAAAAAAAAACGGCTACGTACAACGAAAGCTACCTTAATTTAGATATTGATAAAATATTTATATATATTTTTTCGATAATCCATCCCGAAATTTCGATGGAACCATGGAGAAAAATTTTTTTTTTCGTCTTTCGTCATCACATTGAGGCTCATAACTTTGTTAATTTTTTATATTTTTCAATAAAAATTGGTATTGAATAAGTAGAATATATTATATTTAATAAAATATCCTCTATCCGATCCTAAAATAATTAGCAATACCTGCGAATTTTTTTTTCAAACATTGACAATTTTTTGACCCGTTTTATTGTTGTTATTTTACGATTTGATATCGTAGAATAATTTTTATTTTTGACTTGTATTCTATTGTATATCAACATATATGTTAGGTTCAAACGATTTTGATCCTCACATATACTAACACTGCTGTCACGTTGTTTTCTATATATGTAAATTACTCGTATCTTCCTTATTATTAATAATACAATGTGCATAAATAGCAAACATGCATATAACTATTATCCTTCTAGAAAGATCTGTTTCTGTGGTAGTATTAATTAGGATATATATAGGTGTAAATGTTGTATAATTGTTGCTCATGTTCAATGTTTACAATTAGTTCACGAGCTATGTAAATGTTGATTGAATTACACAATGCAATGTTGATTGTAGAATTCAACAATACTTGTAACCGTGGTACTTTGGTTTCAACATTTTAAAGGATTCTTGTCAAGTTGAAAATAAGCCACACTTTTGCTTTTAGTGTTACATATAGGTTATATACCTATATGTAACACTAAAAGCATTAAAACATTAATTTATTTAATGGTAATTAAACATTTAGTGACGGGCTGTAAGAGACAAACCATAGTAGTTGCAATACTCATTTAAGGGGGTATCCTGTTTTATGAGGCCAAAAAAGCGTTTCTTGGAGAATTTTTTTAGGACAGAAAAAAATAAGCTAGTGTAGCGAACTTTTCAGATTATTTTATTGCATATTAGAACGTTAAAAAAAATTTATTAAGACAAAAATATTCAAACGCAGCCAATTTATATGTACATTTGTACAACGCCTTACAATCGCAGTCTCCAATCGGCGGGAAAGATGAAGCTCGTTATTTTTGCCTGAGACAAAAAAACCAAAGTAAATTTTAATTTTTATATATTTTTCTTCTAGGTGAACTAAGAAAAACCCAAAAAATTGTAAAATTAAAAAAAATTCAGGTTTGAAAAAAGTGCTTTTTGCAAGAAAAAAAATCATTTCAACTTGCTAAAGAAGTTGTTTCGAAATTTCATGAATCTTTTTAGTTCAAATTAAAACTGAAGACAACAAGCTTTGCTTCATTTTGATTGGTCGTTTAGTTTTCTTGCAATAACCCCCGCTAATTTAGAAAAATGATAAAAATTAAAACTCGAGAAAATGCGCTTTAAAGCTTACAGTCAGAAAAAGCACTTAAACCTTTGCAGGTACATTGTTCGGATTTATTCGACCGAGGGGAGAAGCGAGCGCTCAATATACCCGATCGCTCGTATACTTGCTCGACACCTCACTGCGTTTAGTGCTATATCTTTGAAAATATTTCGAATTTGCCTATAAAACTTTGCAGATATTTTCGTAGATATATTAGGAAGAGATTTAAGCAATAAAAAATTTATTTTTTGAGACTCATAAAGCAGGATACCCCCTAAACCGATCTTCTAGCTCCAATAATAACAAAGTTAGCAATGATCACTCGGTTCCCGCAAACATCTTGTATACCTACTTATTAACTGTTATATATTTATTATGTGAATATATTTTATGTGAACATTATCCTCACAACAAAATAAAAAACTTAAATAATCGTGTAAGATAGCAACGATCTAAAGTTTTGATGTACTCTTTTGAAAATTTATGTGTCCATAAATATAACGATAATTGGATTGCTGTCAGCATTTTGCTAAAACTAAATCATTTTTGATCGACTTGTTTATTATTTGACTACATTTTTTCTGGTTGAAATCACACGGTTATGTGTGTTTTTTTAACGTTGACAGTTATTGTATATATAATACTTCATGATAACGGCCCTATTTCAACATTTGATATCATTTGATATCAGTGCTTGTTAATGCCCAAACAATGGTTTATAATTTTTTTATTTGTATTTTTTGATAGTTATATGTATTTTAGTGCTTTCTAATTATTAAAAAAATTAAATATTTGAAGTACATTTAAAAATAGTAAAAAGTACTTCATACTTTAAGTACTTTTTTTACGTAATACTTTAATTGAATCGGTCATTTCAAAAACCTCTTAAGTCACATTTTTTCAAACATACTTTTTTTGCTGAAAATGATTTCTTAAAGGTAGATGCGTATTCTGGGTATAAACCACGTAAGTCAATACATTCCTTCCTATTTTTTTGACCTCTCCCCCAAAGCTGTATCCCACTTATTTTTTAATATTTTTTGTCATAAATTTTTTTTAACATTTTTTGTAAATTCATAGGTTTATTTCATATGGAAAAAACATTTGTTATTAATTATTTTAATGCATGGCCAAAAAAAATCCTAAAAAGAGCTTTTTTGGAAGTCGCAACTGGGTATGCCCTCTTAAAGATATTATTAATATTTCACATGTATTAATTTGTCATGATTTTTTTAACCAATACAAAATATGATTACTACGATTGTTTTGGTTAAATTGTATACCACTAACCCTATTTCTTGCTAAAACAACATAAGTCAAGAGTTTTTCAGGTTTTTTTATTATTATTATTAATAAACTGTGAAGGTTATTTGATATTTCAATTTTTTACAACTCAAATACTAAATTTAGCAGTAAAAAGTCCTTTAAAACTCGTTTGTGCATGAAACAGTTCTTATTGATTCCTGAAAAACTCTAATTGTGTGATTTATGAGGTTTTTGAATTGACCGATTCAATTTAATAATAAGTCAGTAAAATACTTTAAGTAATTATCAAGTATTTCACATTAGTTTAATGTACTTAATACTTTTTGTTATTGTTCAAATACTTGTACTTCAAGTGCTTTCATTGAGGACTTACTGTTCAGAAATACAATTAATGCTTATTAAATTTGCCTTATTTAACTCACCGCGATATTTATTTATTTATTTATTTATTTATTTATTTATTTATAATAAATTTATTTATTTCTTTATATGTTTGTGGCAACGAATCATCTATATATACCATTACAATTAGAAAACACAGTGATAACGAGAGTTAAGTTACAACCGAAATATACCATTTCCATAGCTACATGTTTTAAAAATACCATCTGTCACTACTGTCAGTTGAAAATATTTTTTATTATTGACATTTAGTCCAATCAATTTGTATTTTTGGTCTGCATTGTTCTACAGAGTCATTTTTTTTGTTTTAAAATGTTAAGGGGTGTATTCTGAGTACTACATTAAGTTGGCGTGATCTATGACCTTGAGCGTTGTCCGCCATAAGCACGAAAACTTTAAACGTAATTATCTCGTAAACCGCTCATTCTACGATAAAATTTGTCATAACCTTTCTTATTCATCAAGGTCGAATCTACAATTTTATTCACAGGCCCAATTCTCTATTGTCAGTTGGTGACGAGATATATTGTAAAAAAGTTCACAAAAAATGATTTTTGGCATTTATTTCATAAAAAAGCGATTATATTGAAAAAATTTAAATCACAATCTTTTAGAACTCTCAATTTGCAATATTTTTGTTACTAGATGCCATTTTGCAAAACCCATAGTTTGCTTGTTATAGCCCGCAAAGCATTGCAAAAACACATTTTTTCATTATATTTCAAAAACCATAATAAAAGCTACAAAATGTGTAATGACAAAAGTTAAGATCACAAAATTCTACACTTTTTTCTTTAAACAAAGAAAGTGTAAAATTTTATTATCTACACTTTTGTCATTACACATTTTGTAGGTTTTATTATAGTTTTTGAAATATAATGAAAAAATGTGTTATTGCGATGCTTTGCGGGCTATAACACGAAAACTATAGGTTTTGCAAAATGGCACCTAATAACAAAAATGTTGCAAAATTAAGAGTTCTAAAAGATTGTTATTTCAGTTTTTTCAATATAATCGCTTCTTTACGAAATAAATGCAAAAAATCATTTTTTGTGTACTGTTTTACAATATATCTCATCACCAACTAACGATAGAGAATTGGGTCTGGGAATAAAATTGTAGATTCAACCCTGATGAATAAGAAAGGTTATGACAAATTTTATCGTAGAATAAGCGGTTTACGAGATAATTACGTTTAAAGTTTTCGCGCTTATAGCGGACAACGCTCAAGGTCATAGACCCCGCCAACTTAATGTAGTACTCAGAACATACCCCCTAACAATTTGAATTAAAAAAAATGACTCTGTAGAACAATGTCTTACGAACTACATTTTTTTGATAATTTGATTGGACTAATTAGACAACGATAGAAATAGAAGGAAATCTATTCAAATCAATAAATATTAATATATGTACCATAATATACGTGATGTGTTTTAGTGATAATTAATATATAGAAAAAATATAACTGTATAATGAAATAATGATCATTACTAACTTGATATAAAAACGAAATTAAAAATGATTATTTGTTGGTAAAGATTTAGGGAAGTATGTTAACATGAATTTTGTTCTTTGTATGTGTTTAACTAAAAACTCAAAAATAAAAAATTATAAAAAAAACTTTTTTAAAAAACAATTTGCCTTTGAAAAACCAACTAAAAAGATGAAAATAAAATCAGGTTAAAAAAGTTGATTTTGTTCATACTAGAAGATACTTTTTTCAACTCTTCTAGTATGAACAAAATCAACTTTTTTAACCTGATTTTATTTTCATCTTTTTAGTTGGTTTTTCAAAGGCAAATTGTTTTTTAAAAAAGTTTTTTTTATAATTTTTTATTATTGTATTTTTATATCAATATTTATTTGAAATACAAAATATATGATTGGCAGATTAAAATAATGGAAATAAACCATTTTTAACGTCAAATTCTTTCATAAATGAATAAATGTATATTTATGTTATAATTCAAAGATAACATTTAGATTCAATTAAAATCAATAGTATGTATATAATACCAAAATTTCCATGGAAAATAACAAATTTAATCATTCAGAAGGAAAAAAATCCACTGTATCTTTTCCGTTTTCATATTCGGTCAAACATACGACGAAATCACACCGTATAGCCAGAAAAAAACCAACCTTCAGCTTGATTTAACACATATGCGTCGCCGGAATACCATGTACGTGCGTACGTGCGTGCATATGTATATTTTCATATGTGTTACAAGTATATGTATGTATGTGTGAGTATATTGTGTATGTATAGAATGTATATATACTTTTGTAAATGTAGATGTGTGTTTATGCGTACGTTGGTATGTTTGTATGAAATACATATGTTTATGCAGGATTTTATTTGAAGCCAAAGGTGTGTAATATTTGTAAGGTATGCTCTGATTTTTAAGAAAGTGACACATCAAAGATTTTATTTTTATTTTTAATCTGAAGATGTTTATGTTTTTTTTAAACATTAGGCGTTTAAACATCATTAGTATTTACATATCTTGTAAAGTTAAGGTCAGGTTATTTTAAAATAAGCAAGGTAATTATTTTTATTAGTATTTATTTATACATGTATATGTACATTAAGGTGGCCCTCCGCTCTACGGAGAATTTCCGTTTTGTGAATCTCTAAGGTCTTATGGTCTCATTTTATGCTAATGGATAAAAAAGTCAATCGGATATCTTTTACCCGGCGCGCAAGCCACCTGAAATCCAAAAAAATGCCAAAATTTGATACTTCCTTGCATTTTTATAAAAATAATTGCATTAATTCTTAATTAAATTAATTATTATTTATAATTTTCTAAAAGAACATTAAATTACCTATTCAGCAAGTGCAAATTCGAACAAATCGGCTAAGAAATAACGAAGTTATTAAATATTATACCAAGTCGTACAGCGATCGTCACTTGACATTTGAGCATATACAATTATACAGTGCATACAACAAAGCAAACGAGTTAATAATTTAATTATCAACGAAATTATTTTAAAAAGTGTTTAAATATAAGGGCTAATGTCTCAGCCAGTGGCGTGGTAACGGAGGGGGGACTCTGCCTTCTCTCGTTAAAATTTTTGGAACTGGTAAAAAGTATCATGTCAACCCTAGTATCTATCAGTATTGCTTATCTCAGCAGAAAGGAATTTATTTTAATTTATAGAAAGCATGTAATTATAAGTAACCAGGAATTTGGAAGCAACCAATTTCTAAACAGCTTCACTCCGGTATTAATAATGGTTTTTATGCTTCATTTTAAATAAGTTATTTATTTTAATATTTAAAAAAAATGCATTTTTATTAATTATTATTATTTCTATTTCAATTAGATGAATAGGGTATTTGACTAAATTTTAAAATATATTGTAAATTGTGCGTATGTATACAATAGATACTTCCATAGTATTTTTTTCCAAAATAATGTTGAAAAACCGCTGAAAATAATATTTTTCTATTTAAATGAAAAAATTCCCGCCAAAACGCGCATTCAAAGTCACGTGGTTGCGTGACGTCACATTATGATAAATAAACTGAAATCAACCAATAGGGATCGAGTATTCTGACGTTTATAGCATAAAGTGACGTCATACCAGTGGCAATTCATTTAGACGTGTTTGCGATCACGTGACAATTATATTAAATATTTCATTTTAAAATTAGGTTTATTATTAATATACTGACTTATTTCACATAAAAAAACACTTGATTGTTAATTATAGTAATATATGCTACACTATTTAGAACATTTTAGTCTTTATTATTAATAGTGTCAAATACCCTATTGAGAAGAAATATTTTATATCTACCAACAGGCTTTTAAACAAATATCTCTGCTTCAGGGATATTAATAAAACCATTAAAAATAAGCACAAGTATTAAAATGATTCATAGGCCAGTAAAGTTATGAAGGTATCCTTGAATTAATTCTATTAAAAAATAAAAAATATTTTTAGGTGATAAACATTGTGTAAATTACTTAAACAATCTATAATGATAAAAATTTCAAGAATGGAATTATTTTCCCTATTACCCCCTACGAAGCGAGAATTATGCAATACATATACCGCATAAAATGCCTCAAGGTCTTTTTTGTAGAACTCAAAATTCTCTACAAAAAAATCGGCGAGAACATTTGTTTAACACTTTAGTTATGATTTTTGTAAAATTGTTTTATCAAAGTAAGATGTACCTACATATATACAAATTACGTATTTGTGAACTTAAAAAAATCTAAAAGAACATAGACTACAATAAGATGAACATAATACGTGATATAAATACTAGAGAAACCATTTAACATAAATATTTTAGCGCAGATATACCATACACAAAAGCAGTGTTTACGTGTTAATGTGACAGTTAATATGAATCATTAGATCACTTAAACGTGTCTAATTATCGTTAGGTAGTTTTTATATCTGTAGACAGGTCGTTATTATTGATGCATGCATGCTTTAACACGGGAGTTTACCCACAAGTTTTGCATAATGTATACTATAACGGTTGGTGGAAATTGAACGGACGTTCATATACATACGTATATATGAGTAGTATGTATGTATATACAGTAGAGCACTACGTGTTTGAATAATGAAGTGACGTTGAGGTATATCTTGGTGGTATCAAACTAATTTGTGGATGCGACCAAACATTATGTATGTACATATGTATTATCTAGAACGGAGTTTAAATTTTGAAGAAGTTAGAAATGGATGTTAAGAATAATGACTTAGGCCCCCCATACACCTACAATATAATTGCGCAATATTATTATTGCACAATACAGGGTGTTTGGTTCGGCGATACGAATATTTTGAAGGAAGGTAGAATGAGTCATTTGAAAGTGATTTAAGCAAATATACCTATATACAAAGTGCTACAGTTTTTTTATATCGGCCTTTTTAGTAAATTTTTGAGAAAACCCAGATTTATACATGTTAACGGCAATACTTCTAATGTTAGAGTGCCCATCTTTTTCAAATACGATTTTTATATTACCTAAATGTCTATGCTACACTATCAGATCAAAATAAAAGTGATTAATAACATAAATAAAAAAATGGCTGCAGGTTAACATTTGAAAACTTATAAAACTTGGATAAAATGAATTCTTTAAAAAATTATTTTATAAAATCTAGCGCACTTACAGATCTTCAAATGGTTTTAAAAGCTGCTCTGTTTTATACCCTTTCGAAAAACATGCCGTACCTATTACCTACATGAATGGGCTACTTTTGTGAAAAAAAAACATACATTTATCCGAGAAAAAGTAAGATTTGTACATTTTTCCAGTGAATTGATCCTAGTATGCTAATCTTAATAAGTCGTAAAAAATGGGATGCGATACTTTTTAAACATTTTTTTCTACTCCTTAGACAGTGTAACACCTACTCATGGGCAAATTATTGAAAATGATCCTGTCAAACTAATAGCGATTTTTTGTCGGTTTTTGGTAAATTAAAATATTGAAGAAGGCAATTCGAAGAAGTGGAAGATCATTCATCGTTAAATGTTTAATCAATGGTAGTTTTTGAGGAATTTTAGGTTATTCTCACAATTTAATGTGTTCGGAAGATAGTGCGGACCCATCAGTCTATTGTTAATCACACCAGCCCGTAGTGTATTATGATGGAATAACGTATTTTTTTCAAATGCGGATTGTGTCTTAACATTCCAGTAGTAGATGTTATTAAAAGTTTTCGTACATTCTCTGGAGAAAGTCGATTCATCGGTCTATAAAATACTTTGAGGAAATTGCCGTCTTCAATATTTTAATTTACCAAAAATCGACAAAAAATCGCTATTAGTTTGACAGGATCATCATTTTCAATAATATGCCCATGAGTAGGTGTTACACTGTCTAAGGAGTAGAATAAAAATGTTAAAAAAGTATTGCATTCCATTTTTTAAGACTTATTAGGATTAGCATACTAAGATCAACTCACTGGAAAAATGTAGAAATCTTGCTTATTCTCGGATAAATGAGTGTTTTTTTCACAAAAGTAGCCCGTTCATGTAGGTAATACGGCAGGTTTTTCGAAAGGGTATAAAATAGAGCAGTTTTTAAAACCATTTGAACATCTGTAAGTGTGCTAGATTTTATAAAATAATTTTTTAAAGAATTAATTTTATTCAAGTTTTATAAGTTTTCAAATGTTAACCTGCAGCCATTTTTTTGTTTATGTTATTAATCAATTTTATTTTAATCTGATAGTGTAGCATAGACATTTAGGTAATATAAAAATCGTGTTTAAAAAAGATGGGCACTGTAACATTAGAAGTATTGCCGTTAACATGTATAAATCTGGGTTTTCTCAAAAATTTACTAAAAAGGCCGATATAAAAAAACTGTAGCACTTTGTATATAGGTATATTTGCTTAAATCACTTTCAAATGACTCATTCTACCTTCCTTCAAAATATTCGTATCGCCGAACCAAACACCCTGTATAATTGAAATATACCTAACGCCTACATGTAATTATTCGCGTCAATATTTTCGTCGGTGTAACATGATGAAGATTTGGCTGCAGCTATGCTGATGATTTTGCTGCCAAAACAAAAAAAACGAATATGGGTTAAAAAATGGTTGCAAAGAAGGCCAGTGTACACTCATGAACGTCTTTTAAAATAAATTTATAAATATCCGTGCGTGCGTACGGGACCACTCCGAACAGTAGACTAAAAAATATTGTACAATAAGCCCTACAGACGACACAATGAAAAAATATAGCGTAATAAAATTAAACTCGCTCAAACTTTTCTAAAAGCATTGTGCAATCTTCAATATGATTCCTAAACGGTCAATAATATTGGACAATCCGTGATATTGCACAATAAAATTGATCGTTTATGGGCCGCCTTACTAAAAATTAAAATATGTATAAACAAATGCTCAGTGAATTTAAAGAAATACTTTATAATGAATGAATCATACAGCATTGTTGAAAACCGTTGATTTTATTTGATTTTTTAATATCTAAAACGCCGTGTTGCTGTTTTGTCTTTATAGTGTAAACACGGTGTAATGTTTACAGATTTCATTGAAAGATATACTTCACAAACCTAACGTCAAATTACTGTTTTCCAACAACAAAACTTTGATATCTCGAAATGAGTTGTGGGTTGATACATTAATGCATAACAACGTCCAAATCCAATATTTACCAATTGTATTAATACGTCGACGAATTATAAACCAATGTGGTCTACCACAATAATAATAATTATAATATTATTGTTATTATTATTAGTTATTTCTGATGACATATCTAAAAACACAGTTTATATAGGAATATAGGAACACAATATAGGAACTGAACTGGTGTGGCTATATGCAAGGGATTTAAGGTTAATGACTAACTTTTTCAATTAAAACCTATAGTACATATACATTTTTATGATAACAAATATTACAATTGAAGGGGTTAGAATATAACGGGTATATAAGTGCAATTTTATAGTTTTGGAGATAAGTGAGTTTTATGAAAGATAAGGTTCCTATGTATTGGAATAAAAAGGATCCAAGCGACTTTTAATACTCTTATTGTTAGTGACATCTATCACCTAGTAGAAAAATCATGTCAGTGAACTTTTTTTATAGACAAAACTTTAAACACTCATTGCTTAAAACAATGCAAATGTTAATTATATCCTTTCTATTCTAACCCCTTCAATTACACATTAAACTTAAATATAGATATTATAACTGTAAATATCCATTGAAAATAATAACTCCTATCGATATGTTTGAATCCGATTATTTATATTAATACACATGCATCGTATCATTTTTAAATTTATGGTTAACTTTTACAACTCTGATGTATTTATAGTGTGCATTAAATATTCTTTAAAAATATAGCATTAGCTATTTATGAAAGATATTTATTATTTCAATGAATATAAATACTTTTACATAGAAATCAAAGATTTCAACCAATGTTACTATGCGGTAATCTATTTTTGAATCAAAATTAATTAGATTTAGTATATAGAAAGACTTATGCAAGGTTTTTATTCCTATGCTGTCGAATATATTGTATATTTTGACAAATTAAGGGTCGGATAATAACGATGGCCTGGCAGTAATGATGTTCTACGCAAAATGTTATTTTAAATAAAAACACCAATATTTTTAAATGCTTAGTTTATAATAATATTATATACTGCGTATTACAGAACTATAGAATGTTCAGAACAAGTCACACTGTCCAAACCTCACCTAATCAAAAAGCCGGCCAATATATGTACAGTAGGGTGGGTCCAATTGTATGGGCCCGAAAAAATCTCTATGGGCAACTCGCGCTTCTTGTACTATGGACCATAACAAGTATTTTTGTATTGTTGGAACAATTTCAGATACATGAGGAGCAATTAAGGAGCAATTTTTTGACCTATACAAAACATTGCCATATTGCATACTTATTAATGCAGTTTTACAACAATTAAAGTAAGAAATTTAAATTTAAATTTTGACTTAAAAATATTGATAATTTTGAAAAACTAAGTAGAGAACATTTTGGAGCAATTAGGGAGCAATTGATTGACCATAAGAATTATTACAAAAAACGATTCGTTTTTCAAAAATACCATATAACAATTATTTTTTTTGTTTAGTTAATAACTTTTGTTTAAATTTTTTTAGAGTTGGAGCAATTTTAGATACATGAGGAGCAATTAAGAAGCAATTTTTTGAGCTAAAAATTTATGTTGTTTTTCACAAGTCCGCGCTAACTTCCTGACGGTCTGTATAACCTATATCTATACATAGGTGAACATCGGAAATTGTCGTACCTTTTTGTTGTATTTATTATAAAAGGGGGGAAATGAAACTTATATGGTAGAAAAAAATAGCAAATATAGAATATTAGTATATATTGTACAGTGTACACTGTAACTAACGGTCAAGTACCAAGAGTGTGTTACTTCTTATTTAAACATTTTCACTAGTAACAAATATACTACCCGAAAAATTAATTCTTCAACAGTAAACAAATATATTGAATTTAAAACAAATCATATCACTTTCAATAAATGGTTTCCGCTAAAAATAAATACTTTGCACTTTACCTCAATTTGGATCTTTGTCAAATTTAAAAATTACATATTTGTATGTATTTATTCCGATTTTGTAATTTTCTATATTTTATTCTAACCTAAACCCTAACCTCCCTCCTTTCGCCCGAATAGATTTGATATTTTCAACGTGAATTAACAAAAAGTATTAAAATTTATGTTCGCGTGTATAAAGTGTATCGTATAAAATTTTAAGTACATGTCCGGTATTATAAAGGACCTACCAAATTTGCAAACTTTCTAGCACTCATAAATGAGGTTATTAATTTTGTTATAGTATTTATGAATTAGTTATGGAATTTAGAGCAGTGAAACTTCAACGTATTGTAACACAGTTGGCGACTCTGACCGTATAAAATAATTTTCATAATAGTACAACTGTTTTAATACTGTTGGTCAAAGTCATCAAAAAACTCGAAGAGAACTGTCATATAAGTTTGGTATCTCATCTGAGAGTGTTAGCAATCTTGCAAATTTGGTAGGTCCTTTATAATACCGGACAACAAATTTATGTTCGATGTTACAAAGTGCATACTATAAAATTTTAAGTGCAAAGTATTAATATTTATGTTTGGTGTACCAAGTGCATACTATCTGATTTATAATGCAATTAAATATGTATAACTCTTATAAAATCCCAGGAATGATAGATTTAATCAAATTGTTTTAATTTGACTGGTTAGTAATTATTATACATGTAGGATAGCCGGGTTGCAGGTATATATAGAATATACGGTTACAACAAAGACTATATTTACTATGCAGAATATATGACAGAACAAATAACAATGATAACAACAATAGTGTAAATATTGTAACAATGGAGATGTACACTGTGCCGCAGTCTTCTCTCGTCTGCGCGTGGATGTGTAACTGCACTGTTCGCTCCCTTCTCTTCTAAACCGGCTGGTGCGCGTCGGACGTGTTTGTGTTTTCTGCGTCGATCGTACTGTGTGTGCGTACTGATACACTCTGGCTCTCCGCTGCATAAGGCGGGGTTTTTATATCGTCGCTCTTATGTTTCTGGAAATTTCTGAGTGTCGGGAACATTCTGTTGCTAATCTAGCGTTCCCCGGCTTATATGGAAACGTCGAGAAGATTCTCTGTGCTTGTCGGGACGTTTCCATATAACCCCCCTGCTGAGACCGGAGGTCAGGGTTCGTAATAGTCGGGGAAGCGTACGTGGCGTCCAGACTTTGTTGTTGTAGACCTGGGGGTCGTCTTCGCAGGTTCTGGCGGACGGGTGAGGTCTATTGCTGGTCCAGGTGGTGGTTCTGGTTTCTGGGGTAGGGTGGTTGCGGGTACTGGTGGTGCATCCTCCTTTGACACGTGGATGGGCTTGACGGGGTCGGCGGACGCAGTCGTCGATGTCCCTCTAACGAAGCGTGTGTCGTTGCGGGTGAAGACGTGCTGGGGTCCGTGCCGAACGTCGGAAGTTGCGTGTTGGGAGAATGTTGCTGCGAAGATGCTAGGACGCGGCGGGGTGCCGTGGGTGCTGTCGGGGATGGGCACCTTTTCGGAGCGGTGCGTTGATCCACGACGGGTGGGGTCCTGGAGCTCTTCGACTTGGTTCTGCGACGCGGGTGGTAGTTGGTTGTCGACCGGTGAGGAGATTGCTCCGATCCGGGACAGGTTGCGTGCGTCGGGGTTGCTTTGTGGGCATCGATCAGGGATGGTGCTTGCAAGAGATCGATTCGTTCCACTATGGTGCCATTTGTTATCACCTTTGGGGGCGATGTGCAGGCGGTGCGGGGTGGGACGTCGTGTGTGGCTGGCTGCTGGTGGTCCAGGTGACGTCCGGTTGCGGTGCATGGTGGGTGCGGGTTTGGTCGACGCAGGTACCGGCGTTCCAGGGCATGCGAGACCTGTAATTCCGTCGAGCAGGCGGTGATGACGGACGTCGACTAGCAGGTGGAAGTGGGACAGGAAGTCGGCACCGATGATCGCCGTGTTGACGTCGGCGACGACAAACTTCCACGTAAAATCCCGCCGTAGGCCGAGGCTGAGACGTAGCGTGATCAACCCGTGCGTGCGGATGCTCGTTCCGTTGGCCGCGCAGAGTTCGTAGTCTGTACGCGGTCGTGGAGTTCGCAGGCGGGTGCGTGGATACACGCATACGTCGGAACCGGTGTCCACTAGAAAACGGATCTTCGTGGTGCTATCCGTGACGAAGAGGCGGCCGGAGGATTGGACGCAGTCGGTTGCCGCCGCTAACGACTGCCTGGAAAGTTTCCCGTCTTGAAGGTGCACGGGGGTTCGCATCTCTGTGCCTTCTCTCGGAAGCGCCAGTGGTACCAGCAGAGGCCTTGCTGCGAAGTCCTGTTGCGTGAGCTACTGCGGCTGCGGTTGCGGTTGAAGGTGCGTTGGCGTGGGCGGGGGTCGCTGGGCCGGTGGTTTGTAGACAACGCAGCCACCTGGTGCGCCAATTCTTCGAGGCGGGCGGTGAGTTCTGCGAGGTCCGACGGCGGTGGGTTGACGCTGGCCACCTGGGGCGGAGGTGTGACCTCAACTATTTTATCGGCCAGGTTGGCGACGGTGTCGAGGGTCGCGTCAGTCTGGCACGCGATGATCGCCTGGACGTTGGGTGGAAGGCGGTTTGCCCACAATGTCCTTAAAAATTCTGCCGGGACGTCGGGGCCGGCGAGGGTTCGCAGGTGCCGGAGGAATTGGGACGGCTTACGGTCGCCTATTTCCTCGTGGACGAGGAGCTGTCGCACTCGTTCTTCACGGGAAGCTGATAGACGTCGTATTAGCTCTGTTTTTATCGTCGTATATTTATCTGTCGCCGGAGGGTTGGTGATGATATCCTCCACTTCGGCCGCGTACTGGGAGTCCAGTTGTCCGACGACGTGGTTGTACCGGGTGGCATCCTGGACGATTTGCGCGAGCTCGAATTGACTCTCAAGCTGTGCAAACCACAGGGCAGGTCGGTCAGGCCAGAATGGTGGTACTCGGATCCCCACACGATATAGAGCGCCTCCGGGTTGTTGTTGTTCTGCCATGATCACGTCGGTGGTCACCAATGTAGGATAGCCGGGTTGCAGGTATATATAGAATATACGGTTACAACAAAGACTATATTTACTATGCAGAATATATGACAGAACAAATAACAATGATAACAATAGTGTAAATATTGTAACAATGGAGATGTACACTGTGCCGCAGTCTTCTCTCGTCTGCGCGTGGATGTGTAACTGCACTGTTCGCTCCCTTCTCTTCTAAACCGGCTGGTGCGCGTCGGACGTGTTTGTGTTTTCTGCGTCGATCGTACTGTGTGTGCGTACTGATACACTCTGGCTCTCCGCTGCATAAGGCGGGGTTTTTATATCGTCGCTCTTATGTTTCTGGAAATTTCTGAGTGTCGGGAACATTCTGTTGCTAATCTAGCGTTCCCCGGCTTATATGGAAACGTCGAGAAGATTCTCTGTGCTTGTCGGGACGTTTCCATATACACAACCACCATGAAAGGCAATTTAAAAACCTTTAACAAACAACAACCGAACCAATAACAGTATGTAAACACCAATTATTTGTGTTTGTACAAATCGACGAGCTCAGATATGTGAAATACTGTCCAGTGGGAAGTTACTATCATTCATAATACATATTTTATTATGTTTTTGACTGGCAAAATGGCCGTTTGTGTCATTTGTTATCCCATTCGAAAGGTTTATAGCGAGTCCACGAGGACACTTCTACCGATCACACTGTTTCTCCAGATTTACTGCTCATTTGTCATCGGCAGAGATTCATTAAGAGTTTATCTTTTATTTATTGTTTAGCTAAAAACTCTTGTTTACCAAATTGCGTTCTGCTTGATATATTGATACTGCTCTGTGGTGTGTAAAATTGTCTGGAACTTTTAGACTCATGATGATGTCTTCTTGTGAAGTCGAAGCACGTGTTGAGTCACATTATTTTTTTTGTGTGGTTAAGATATATTTTTTTTAATTTAATTGTTTAATAATAATATGATTGTTTGTTTTATTATTATTTCTATAATAGGAAATGATATTATAGTTGTAAAGAATTTTGAAGTTGAATTTTGATGTTGATTTAGTATTTTTTTATAAAAATAACTGTGTGTTATCTATATATACAGACTGGCTCAAGTATTTTTGGTCATTTAAAATAAGATTTTGAAAAAATGCTCGAACACGTCGATTTTGCTTTCAAGGGAGACATCTTTTGCTATAAAATTTTTGCAAGAATCTAGGGCAAGTGATACCTCATTTGAAAGGTGTTTTCATTCTAATTTCTTTTTTTTCAAATCTGTTTAGTTTTAGTCAAGTTATTTACATTTTGAGTTCCATGAATGTATTGATTTTTTGATCAACAAAACAAATATTTACAACTAAAATTCAAAACAAAGTAGACTTATTTTCTTACAAATAATTAAAAAAAAAATTACCAACATCCAAAACTTTAATTAATTAAATAAATGTCCAAATTGGATGTTTTTGAATTATTTCATAAGAAACTAAGCCTACTTTGTTTTGAATTTTAGTTGGAAATATTGGTTTTTTTATCAGAAAATCATTGCATTTATGGAATTCAAAATGTAAATAACTTGACTAAAACTTAGCAGATTTGAAAAAAAACAAAAAGCACCGTATTTAGAATGAAAAAAACTTTCTAATGAGGTATCACTTGCCCTATCATTTAAAATTTTAAGTGTTGTGCTCATAAGTCATAACGCTGAGGGTTCAAAAGATTCTTGCAAAAATCTTATAGCAAAAGATGTTTCCCTTGAAAGCAAAATCGGCGTGTTCGAGCTTTTTTTCAAAATCTTATTTTAAATGACCAAAAGCGCGCCCGTTTCGTTTTACTTAGGCCACCCTGTATTATAAAGCTAAACATCTCTCTGTCTGTCTGTCCGTTAGTGCGCTTATTCATATTCTCTGAAACTAGCAGTGACGATAATAGTAAACCACGTTGGAAAAATTATTTATAATTTAATTTTATTTTAAAACTTAAATCTTTAGTATTAGGAGTTATCGAATGTTTAAATAAAATTGAAAAATATTCTAATGCATCCTATTCTTTTCAATTTGTTAATAATTTGTAACTGAATTCGTGTGTGAAATTTATAACTACTGAAAAATTTTAATCAAGCTTTAAAATTGCAAGAAAAATGTATGAAATTTTATTAACAGTAGAATTTGGCGAAAATATTAAAACGTATAAACCATATTACACAATTAATGAAAATTATAGCACATTGTAATTATAATCAATTTATTGATTCATTTTTGAAACTATCAATGCATATTTTTAAATAAACAAAAAATGTATGGAATGTTTTTTTAAAATATGTACTCGAACATATTACACTGAAAATTCATTCGCAGTAACGAGAAATGCATAACAAACACAATAAATTGACTAAAAGATTCATATAAATATGTGTTTTATATGTATTAAAACGTATAGCTATGTATTACAGATAAATTATATGAATATTTCAAATTACATTTATATACATGTACAATGTACATATACGAAAAACAAAGTTGATAATTTAAAAAATATAATTAACTTACATAATTTGTAATTTATATACCGGGTAGATAATAAAATTCTCTCTCTATTTGGCGAGATAGTACTCTAGAACTACAAATCACAGAAACTTTGGATTCGTTTTAAAAAGTATGTTATAATGGTCTTCTTTCAAGCACTACAATTTTAAATCATCGTTTTAATCATAATCAATTTGTAGTTATAGCTCTTACAATACTTCAAAAACATCGGTATAGAAATACATGTATGTATTTCGAATGCAACTGGATTAGTTTACATGATATATTAATATTAAAATTATTGTAAAATATACAAAATCGAAGATGAAACTTTTTATAGTTAAATTTTAAATCAAAATCTACTCAATAATAGTTTGGTATTATTTAAAAATATTTGTGAACCAAAAACAACACATTTTTACCAAAGTATACATAATGTATATATTATGTAGTACGTGCAGACACAAAATAATTTAAGAAATTTGATTTATTGTGAATTATCGAGAAATTCGATATTTTTATTTAAAAGGTGTATTGTTTAAAATTTAACCAATAATTTTAATAAATATATTTTTTTAAATATTAACCCTTAATTACTCGCGCTGGTGTATTCTGTACACCAGTAACACATTTTCTGCGATTATTAAACGTATACATTTTTGTGGGACTGTACACCCCCACATAACCTTTGTTTAGTCAGTCTAGAGTGAGATAGGAATCCGGCAGTCAAAATTTGAGGATTGTAGCAGTATGTATTAATTTTTTACTTACTAAATGTAGGTGGTATTAACGCACAAATAGCAGCATCCTTATAGTGAAGAACCGCGTTTTTGAAAACATTATCGATGCTGCTGATGGAAAACATCTTGTCAAAAGAGCAAAATTAAAAAAATTACCAACAAAAATCAAATTTTTGCTGTCCGATTTATTGCAAGATGAATATTGAACAGTTTTGTGTACTTTTTTAGATTTATTTTGGTTAGTTTTTCGTTCTTATCCTTAATTTTTAACCAAAAGTTTGAGTTAATTATAAGAAATTTTTCTTAGTTCCTCAAAAATAAATAGTACAGAATATGAATGGGGCAAAAAAATTAATATAATACCTTCGAAATTCCCAAAAAAGAGCTTTTTTATGTGGTGTATAAAATACTCCGCGCGAGTAATTAAGGGTTAAGAACAAATTAATATAAATAAAAGAATTTTGATATGTAATACTAAATAATCTTTATCATATGGTTATTATTTTCACTCACATAAATAAATTAATTAAACTTTTCAATCAAACTTTTAAGGTTAATAACCACATTATATATATAACTAAATAAAGTGTTGTTTCTCTTGCAACATTTCAAAAGGCTTCTTAAACATGGCGTTATTTTGAATACAATAGAACAAAGTATGGGTACGTATGTATATTGATTATTGAATCAAACTTCATTATATTAAACGCACATAGGCAGTTCCTGCGTTTGAGATAATTCAATAAAAACTTTATACATGCAGATACATAACAATAAATTCGATACGCTTTCGTTACGAACCAAGTGATACGAGTATGAGTCAACCAATACAAGCTTTATTTCTTTTCCAAATTAGAAATGTTGAAGATATTTATATACATTAGAAGTTGTTTACTATATTTATGTATATATACAGGATGATATATTCTAAATGGTTGGTTTCCGAGAAAAAAAATATTGAAAGTTCAAAAATGTTTACTAAATTTGATTTTTGACTCAAGTTTTAAAATCACCACCAAAACTAATTTAATAATAGGTCCCCCTTTTAAACCATTGTTTTTGCCTACTTTTGCATCTTTTTATACTTAAACAAAGACAATTCAATAGTTTTTAAACAAATAGGTATACATTTTAATTAGCGTTTATTGGGTGCGCCATTATACCTGTCACGCCGTTTTAACCGCTGTTCCTCTATTAATTATTTTATTATAAGACTAGCGGAATGCCGTAGCTTCGCTCGCGTAAACTTCGAAACTAATTAAAACCCTCCATATACGTGATAGGGGATGACATATTACATTTTTTATATTGATTTTAATTCATTACCTATAAAAAAACGTAAATATCTCGGATCTTAGTTAATAATTTTAAAAACTAACCCCCTGTCTACCCTCGCCATTAGGGGTTGAATATCGATTTTTTTTTATTGCAGATTATGCCCGACTCCACCATTATAACGTAAGCATCTATGCAGATAAACATATCAAAAACACAGAGGCTGTCTACCCACGCTATTAGGGGTTGAATGTCTAAATTTTAATTTTAATAGATGACTATTTTGCCCGAATTTACCTTTATAAGTAAAGTACCTATGTGTGCAGATAAACATATCTAAATCCATCCTCGTCCCTGTCCCATGCTATTAGGGCTTGAATATCGAACTTTAATTTTTAACTGAATATTAATTTATCCAAATTTATTTTAATATCATGAACAATTATGAAGATAAATATATCAAAATTTTACCCCCCCCCCATTTCCATAGGGGTTGAATTTTCGTAACTGATTTTTGTCACCTACTTGTGTCATGTTTCGTTCGGTGAATACAAAAAAAATTCTTTTACAAATTTTTCCACCCCCCTAACACCTTAGAGGTTAAATTTTGGGAAATGCTGAAATAATTGTTTCATTATTTATATTCGTATGTATGTTCGATAAGTTTTAATTAAATGCGAACGAAAAAAATATTTTCTTATATAAACTTTGACACCCTATTTTAACCCCGTAGGGGTTGAATTTCGAAAAATCCTGTATTTGTGGGTGCTTGCATCATAAAAGGAAGGCATCTACGAAATTTCACGTTTCTAGGTCCAGGGGTTTGGGCTGTACGTTGATATATGAATGAGTGAGTGAGTGGTTAAGGACAAACTTATAAATATAGATTATTTTGATATTCACCTATATAATATGTATAAGAAGTTAGGCAGATAAAAATATCAACATAAAAAAAGTTTAATACCTTCCTTGCTTCTTAGGAGTAGATTTTCCGAAAATCATTTCTATGTGGATATTTACGTCATGTTTACATAATTAACTCCAGAAACAGAAACGAAAATTTGCGCGTAACAATATAGGTACATTATTGTATAATTTTTGTTTATTAATTACGATCCAGTCTTAAAGAATAGCATAAAAATGTACTGGTGAGCTTGGAAATAAAAAACCCTGAAAGCTTTTATGTAGATTGTAATTAATAAATGTCACAAATTATTAATAGGACCATTTGTATAGCAACTTATTGTTAGCAGCCTTGTTAGGATAAAAAATTAAAACGAACCTTTTTAGGTATTGAAATATGTATATGCATAAATCATAATGTATTAGTTTTATACTTTATGAGATGTAAATCAATTATGAAATTGGAAAACTTTAATCTTAATTGTATTTTCTCTTGTATTTCGCTTAGTTTACAGAAAAAGTTTTTATTGTTTTTATTATTTTTTCTTTGAATTTATATTAGAAAATTAAAATTTTTTTTAGATATATTTAAATCGAATGTGTTATATTTTAATTTAAGTATCTATACTTAACTAGTATGTATTGCTTTATTCTTGTCGTATAAGAAAAACTCAAAAATGTATAGATTTTTTGTGCTTGAAGCAATTTTGGTGTTAACAATTACCAGAAGTGCAAAAAAGGTCTTCACCAAAAAATGTCTTACATCGACTGCTCTAAGCTAAATTCAAGTATCTAAATTTTTTCGATTTTTTTACATTTCGATTTTTTATCCTATTCCGCATATTTTTAGATCATTAAAACCTCATACTTATTTCCTTTTAATTTTAGAGCTATCGTCAAAAGAAGTTTTGTAAAATTAAGCCAAAACCAATTTCCCCTTGCATTAATGAAATGGGGGGGGGGGGGGGGCTAGGATGCGAAAAACGCTGAATTATAAATAAGAGCTTTATTATCTTTAACACGTCATAAAATTACATCGTTCAGACTAATAATATCAGAGATAATCGAATTTAAAGCAAAAAAGCGGTTTTTTCGATCTCCTGTAAAATTTGCCAAAATCGACTTACATGAAAATAGAAAAAGCATGTCATGAATTTACTATTTATTACTTATGTATGAACCTCTATTATGTATGCCGTCTTCAGCTCAAGACTCCATTACCACGGTTATCTGTAATACGCTCAGTGGCGCGATCTTATCATAAAAATTTAATAAAATGGGTCAGCCTGTATTATTCTAAACTTGGCATATTTTGTCTGTACGGACATTACTTTCTGAAGTTTGCGTTAACAATAACAAACAAAGAACCTCAAACTTTCCTCGGCTTTTATAGTTTCAAAAAATAAACATTTTTACAAAGTTTAATTGTCGTTCTGTAATTAGTGGAAACTATTCCAAACAAATTATGTGAAATCAAAATAAAATATATTTGAGTACAATAATAGGCTATTTGACTAATTTTAGAAAATATTTTTAAATTATTCTTTATTACATAATAAGCACACTACATTGATATTTCGGCAAGATCTACTGACTGTATTATCAATAAAAATCAATGTACTGCTGTTTTCACATTTTTAAGTTCCGCAGCATAGTAATCAGCGTTATTCTTAAAAAAAGTGCAACCATAAAAGCGTCTACCTTGGATAGGTTGCTCTAATCAGCTCGCACAAAATTTAATTCCATTTTGTAATTCGAAACGAATATTTATGCCACTAGTAATAAAATTTATCTAAAAACTGCTTCAGAAATATCTGAAAAATCGAATATAATACTTTGATATAATGTATTATCAAATGTTGTCAAATAGCCTATTACCATAATTGTAATATATCGTGTATTATATACAAAATGTATATCTGCACATATATTTTACTGACATTGTAGTACATGTATCCATCTTTGCTTTGGGAGTTAGTGGTTTATTATCAGAAATGGCTTACAAATATACAGACGTACACGCATACCCAAGTGGCCTGAAGTTGTTGGTTGGAATATCAAATTCCCATGTATGTACATATGAATGTATCCCTACAATGTAACATATTTGCGATAAAAGTGTTGCACAGATTTTTCATTCAAGTTTTGAATTGATATCATACAAATGCTTGCGGGGTGAATCAACATAATATTTGTGTGCATATATAGTATATATACAGATTACTCAAAGGTGCAAGTGAAAGAGATCCCATAGGGAAACAGGTCGGTTTTTTTTAGCTGTAATTTGATTTAGGAGATTCTGATTTATTTCTGCAAAAACTGTTATATTTATTCATAGAACGTTTTTGTTTGTGTATTTGAGGTACACTGGTAGAGAGGATTTCTCAAACCAAGTAAACCTTGTTTTGTATATAACGAAAACAATATTTTCTTAAGATAAGCAATAATCTCTTAAACCAACTATAGTATTCTTGAACGAAGGAATAACGTAGTTGGATTAAGAGTATGTTTCTTATATTAAGAAAATATTGTTTTCGTATATACAAAACAAGGTTTTCTTGGTCCAATACAGTTTTTTTTCTGTGTAATCTCGAAAACCACTCAACCGATTTGGATAATAATTCTTTCAGTTTCATCGTTAGTAAGTTAATTTTTTCTAGAGTAAAATAGGCCATATTTCATCACAGTAATATTGGATAAATAATAAATATATAGGCATGTACTAAAAAAAATGTAGGTACATGGTACATACAGGGTGGCCAAATAAAACGAAACGGCCGCGCTTTTGGTCAGTTAAAATAAGATTTTGAAAATACGCTCAAACACGTCGATTTTACATCCAAAACTTTAACTTATTCAATAAATGTTCAAATTGGATGTAAGTAAATTTTTTTTGAATTATTTGATAAAAAAAGAAGCCTACTTTCATGATTACTAGGTAACTTTATTTTATAGAAGGCCCATTTCATATATGCATAAAAAAGTAATAATTAGTCACGCGTGTATTTAGCAAAAAATACCTATCGATATTATCTAATAAAATTAATAAAGGATTTGTTTTCGAAAAAAATAACGGAGGCGAAGCTGCGGGAAAAATACGAGTTCGAAGTGACGTAAAGCTAAAATCTATAGATCGGGTTAGACCGGAATTTTTTTCTTTACTATTTTAATAGATATTCGTACCTGCTATTAACATGTTGAATAGGATTATTTAATAGGCTATCATAATCACAAAAGTAATAATTATTGTTTGTCAATTCGAAGAAGTGAATTTTTCATTGAATAGTATTTTACAAAAAAAAAATATATATATATATATATATATATATATATATATATATATATATATATATATATATATATATATATATATATATATATATATATATATATATATTGGAATAAATGACCATTTTGTAAATTATAATAATAAAATATTTTTTTATAAAAATTTTATAAATATCTGTCATAAAATATATAAAGAATTTTTATTTTACATATATTAATATAAATGTTAATATAAAAAATTAATTAACTAATATCTGATGAAGATCATATTGATCGAAACGTAAAGATTAAATAAAGAATATTATTAATAGACCATTATATCCCATTTTATTATTATAATATATATATATATATATATATATATATATATATATATATATATATATATATATATATATATATATATATATATATATATATATATATATATACGAAGAGATTTTTTTTAAAATAAATATAAGTACATATGCAATACATACACGCGTATAGAAATGTGTTTTACATACATATAAAGTTTTTATATTCTTAAAAGAAAAAATAAATGTAAATGTGATATTTTGAAAGATCGTGTTGTAAGCAATACAATAAAATGCATCATATTTGAATCACTAGCAGAAGTTTTCTAATAAAACAACATAGTTTTATTATGCATGTTTTGTGTCAGCATTATTTGTATTTTTTGTCGTTTCCATGAATAAAGTAGAACTACAGCTATTATTGAATGTTCTTTATTTTCCTTTTGAACTATATATTTTATTAATAATTTATAATATAAATAATTACATAATTCATCTGCTTCGTGAGTTTCTTGTCTGCTGGTTAAACCTTTTTAGACAGATCTTACGTTATTGTTTGCTATTTAGAAAATGAGTTCTGAATGTAACGGAGCACGAGGACACAAGACGGAATGGAAAACTGTTGATGGGCCGATCATAGCAGTATAAAAAGGATCACCAAGGAGACCCCGTTGGAAACCCTTGGCGAAGGTGTCAACTGAACGCTTATTAAAGCACGAATTTAACAATGTATATGATATATATTAATGTATTTATGGGAAAATCGCTTAAAAATTGCTGTCCTCTACCCTTATCACTAAAAAAGAAAAATTTGGAAAAATCATGAACTTTGAATTGGTAATTCGGTGTAAATTTATTGAAAATTATCAGGATTGAAAAATTCAAGTGCGATTAATTGTTATATACAATTTTATTGCTTTATTCCTTATAATTGCTGAACCATTGATTTTCGACAAAAATGTTTCTCGCGATATAAGAGACAATTTTTATTTTCAAAATTTTCAATAATTGGGTGATGGCATAGATTACTAATTGTGTACGTATAGCTTGCTCTTGATCGATTTAAAAAAATAATACCATATACTTGCTATAATTTTTATAGGTGTACCAATAAAGAGAAAAAAGTATTTCCAGTGAAAACAAATACGACCAATATAACAATTGCAAAAAGGCTCCATAACATCATTGCCAATAAGTCAGGAAAAATATAAAATTACTAAAAAAAATTCATGACGTCATAGCTAATAAGCCAGGAAAAAAGGTAACCTGAAAAATGCACCTCAGTTTTCCATTAATGTTTTATTAATACGTATAACGATGCAGAAATAAATCACTAGGTCCTTAAATGCGATTGAATAACCATGCACTTTGAATATACAAATATCTGTGTTCATATTTTTATACGATTATTGTATTTTCAAATTCCGCTTGAACATGAAACGCTTTACTGACATGGCTGTTTCTGCATGTACGCATTCACGAAATAAACTTTACGAATTGCTTTACACAAAAGCAAACATTTCTGAAAGAGGTGCTCATAAAAATACCCGCACTGCAACCGAAAAGGGAAATATTTCATTGACAAACTCAGACACACGCATTACATAATACCATTGGAATTTAATCGATTATTAAATTCCGTTGTGAGTACATCTTTGGGATATTTTCGGTGTTCGCGTACCGTGTTTTATTCATGTCATAACACCTTTCTATAGTCTGGGCCCGACTGCAAATTGTATTAGAACTGACAACACTATGACAAATGTTCTTCTGTACTCAGTTTATACGACATATGCGTTCAGTGAAATATTGCGATACTGTCTCCACCGTATGCCGTTTGCATTGTCTACCTCTTTTTATATATGCTTATTATAAAATAAGGATGAATTGGTCGTTATTGATTGGTAAAAATGTTTAAAACATATAAATGACATCAAATATGAATATTTTTACTTTATATCCACATGTATATTGTATTTATAAGTGTATTGAAAAAGTACTAATTGATATACCATTGTATTTAAAAAATTTGAATTATTCTTAATTGAACTTTTCAATTTTTGGTATGTCGTATATGACACTTTAAACTATTAAAATCTCAAATAATCATACATCTTTACAAATTTCATTATTTCTACTTTCTAAATTTAAAAAAATAATAAAATTCCATTAATATTTAACGAAATTGGAGCTCTTTTAGTAAAACCCTATTTGAGAATAAGTCGCCATATTTTTTAAACAATTTAAAGTATGAAAAAAAATTTTTGAAACAATAAAAACAATAAATACTGATTTTTTTTAATGTAAACCTACAGATTTATTAATTAGGGTTCCGAAGAAACCCTAATAATCTCATTTTTTAATTAAAATAACCAGTTATCAACACTTTTGAGACAGACATATAGAAATATTTGTTTCGAGATAAGTGTCCATAAAACAACGATAATAATATTTCTGAGCGACTCAATTTTTTATCTCAAAGACAATAAACTTCAATAAGATTTAGTAAAATGGAAACATATTTTAGATGAATCTTGAAGACAAAACGATGGTAGAGAAAATAAAACGCGGTTTTTAGCGATAAACTCTAATATTCAAAAGTCTAATGATGTTTTTACTTGATTTATATTTTTATCGAAAATAGTTTGGAGGATGTAATTTTTTTTATCTTGATCGATATATGTACTATATAAACTGGGACAGTGATTTTTTTAACTTTTTGTTAAATATCGACGATTTGTTATGATCCAAAACGTATTCCATTTATAAAATAAAATTGTTAAGTTCTAATAGTTTTTATTTTACTTAAGGATAATAAATTGACTTTTTATTTACATATTGTGTATGTGTGTTATTTTTGTAGATTCATGGGACACAAGATGGGTAATGGGAAGATCATGACATTTGGATATATTTGGTTTTTATTGACTTAATAATTTGTAAATGTACTTCTGCTGTTTCTAAAATTAAAAGAAAGGGTCTCATGTATATATTATATTATAAATATAACTAGTAACATTAACAACAACTACAAATTAGGTACTTACGTAAAATATGCCGATAAGATCGTACTTGTACCAAGTCCAGATACAAATCGAGGTTTCCGCGAAAGCTCCAAATGTTGCCTATTTGAGAGACTGTTGGTAGCGATGTTGCTGTAAGCAAATAAGAAGATGGGGATGATTGGTCGTCTGAAACACCCCTTCAGAGTTAAACATTATCTAAGACTGGGACGTAATGTCTTGATAACAATAATTTGCATAGAAATGCGGACGGAGCGTTGTCCAAAATTATCATTTGGATTTTAGGTTTTATGTCTACATTTCACTCTGTTTTTTCACTTGGGCTTTGTATTGTTTTTTATGCTTGGATGTTGAGATAAACAAAATAGTAAACGGATATTTTAATCAGTGTTTATGAGTAAAAGTTTATTACGAATAGAGATTCGCGAGGGTTCAGTTTGCTGTAGCAACCATACTGTTTTATTGTTATTGAAATTCATAGGAGATATTATATAATACATGTTTAGAATTACAATTTTTATAAGATGAATCTTGAGAAAATACAAAACATGTAGAAAAATAGAAAAGGTAGGAAACTGATCATAATCAATTTTTTTTCTTCTATTATATCACGTATATGTACGTCAGTACAAAATAAACTATAAAGTAAATACACGCGCTCCCATTATTAATTCTATAATTCTGTTTGTTTGGTACTATGTATCATTTTATAATTTAAAAACGGTTCATAGTAGTGGAGATTGATTGCATGTGTTTGTTTAAAATAACCCCCAGCTTTGTCAGTGGGCAGCAGAGATTATCCTAATCAAATTTACTAATTAATGTGTGCATATAATATGTAGTTTAGGTTCATATTGCAGAGTTCAGTACCTTTAATAATATCTTAATGAAAATATGCCTATCTAAATATAATGAATAAAAAGATCGAATGTATAGTTAGGTACTTCAAAAACTTTAATTAATTTTTCATGATTGACATTTTAAAGAACGAAAACATAGATTATTTAAGTTAAGTTTTAAGTAATCTATATAGGAGAAGCTTAATGAATTACTATTGAGAATTTGCTTATTATGATATTTTAGGAAATTATGAAAACATTTAAATAGAAATTGAAATATTCATAAACAACTTTTTTTTTTAATTATGATTATTAAAAACGAATTATTCGAATTGAAAAGAAGAAAAGTTTCTGACATTTATAATTAACGAAAACACGACTAAAACATTTGTCTTTATTTGATTTGAATATAACATAATAACGTAAACTGACGAGATCAAAATATAATTTATAAACTGGTTTTTACACTTTAATATATTTAGAAATATCCGAAAATAGAATTAAATTACTTATATTTGTTTTGATAACGTTAATTAAAACTTTTCATAAGTCTACGGTTTAATTTTTAGATAGTTAATTCATTCATTTATTTCTCTCATAAATATATAGTACAGTCAAAGCGTCATTTAACCGTGCATTTTGGGTAGGCAGCAATTTTTTTAGGTGGGTTCGTAGAGGGATTATCCGTGACTATAAAACTCATTTTTCGGGTTCCCGAAAGATATTGTTTTTCCGTAATCTTGAAAATAAGGGTGCAATTAGTTTTTTTATTTATCTCCGTAACAGTCAGCTTATCAAAAAAAAATTAAGAAGCATTTTTGAAGGTAATCGAAGTATCTATAACTTTTATTCATAACTTTTTGGCTTAACATTAAAAATAAAAATGTTATGAGCAAAAAAGGATAAAAAAATAGGGGATGAAAATCTTTAAGGCAATATAACTATTATATTTTTAGTTCTACAAAAAAAGTACTTCTGACCTTTTTTGTAGAACGTTTCTTAACACACAATTTAATCTATTCATTTTTTTATTTAATCTATTTTTATTGATGTTTCAGCGTTGTTAAGGGAGGTAAATTGAAAGTATATGAGTTACGTAGGTACAAAAAATTGTTGATACAAAAAAAAGTTTGGAATAAAAGTTGTTCGCTATAATATTTCCTACAGCTTCTATTATGAAAAAAATATTAAAATTTCATTTGTTTATCCGCTAAGCAACAAAAGTGGCTAAAAGCACAATTTATTATGTTTTAATATCTAATTAATTATAATGATTTTTTTTAAGTTGTTACCCCCGGAAAATTAACAATTTATAGTTAAGCGCATTCATTGTAAATTTGGTATTGATATCTTGAACTGTTATTGTTTTATTAAACTGTTAATTAATTGTCTTTTGATTAACAGTAAAAAAATTACTATAAACTTTTTTTGCATAATTGTACAGTCAAAGCGTCGTAAAAAATAAGGCAACCGTGCATTTTGGGTAGGCAGCAATTTTTTTAGGTGGGTTCGTAGAGGAATCATGCGTGACTCTAAAACTCATTTTTCGGGTTCCCGAAAGATATTGTTTTTCCGTAATCTTGAAAATAAGGGTGCAATTAGTTTTTTTATTTATCTCCGTAACAGTCAGCTTATCAAAAAAAAATTAAGAAGCATTTTTGAAGGTAATCGAAGTATCTATAACTTATATTCATAAGTTTTTGGCTTAGCATTAAAAATAAAAATGTTATGAGCAAAAAAGGATAAAAAAATAGGGGATGAAAATCTTTAAGGCAATATAACTATTATATTTTTAGTTCTACAAAAAAAGTACTTCTGACCTTTTTTGTAGAACGTTTCTTAACACACAATTTAATCTATTCATTTTTTTATTTAATTTATTTTTATTGATGTTTCAGCGTTGTTAAGGGAGGTAAATTGAAAGTATATGAGTTACGTAGGTACAAAAAATTATTGATACAAAAAAAAGTTTGGAATAAAAGTTGTTCGCTATAATATTTCCTACAGCTTCTATTATGAAAAAAATATTAAAATTTCATTTGTTTATCCGCTAAGCAACAAAAGTGGCTAAAAGCACAATTTATTATGTTTTAATATCTAATTAATTATAATGATTTTTTTTAAGTTGTTACCCCCGGAAAATTAACAATTTATAGTTAAGCACATTCATTGTAAATTTGGTATTGATATCTTGAACTGTTATTGTTTTATTAAACTGTTAATTAATTGTCTTTTGATTAACAGTAAAAAAATTACTATAAACTTTTTTTGCATAATTGTTTATATGGGTTCCTAAAAACGTACATATATAAGTGATTGCCACCATAAAAATGTTAATTATTCATTTGTTTGGAAAATGGTGACGCTTTAATATTATTGTCAGATATTTTACAACAATAAGATTTAAGCATCACCATTTTCAAAACTATTGAATAATTGACTTTTTTATGGTGGAAATCACTTATATATGTACGTTTTTAGGAACCCATATAAACAATTATGCAAAAAAAGTTTATAGTAATTTTTTTACTGTTAATCAAAAGACAATTAATTAACAGTTTAATAAAACAATAACAGTTCAAGATATCAATACCAAATTTACAATGAATGTGCTTAACTATAAATTGTTAATTTTCCGGGGGTAACAACTTAAAAAAAATCATTATAATTAATTAGATATTAAAACATAATAAATTGTGCTTTTAGCCACTTTTGTTGCTTAGCGGATAAACAAATGAAATTTTAATATTTTTTTCATAATAGAAGCTGTAGGAAATATTATAGCGAACAACTTTTATTCCAAACTTTTTTTTGTATCAACAATTTTTTGTACCTACGTAACTCATATACTTTCAATTTACCTCCCTTAACAACGCTGAAACATCAATAAAAATAAATTAAATAAAAAAATGAATAGATTAAGTTGTGTGTTAAGAAACGTTCTACAAAAAAGGTCAGAAGTACTTTTTTTGTAGAACTAAAAATATAATAGTTATATTGCCTTAAAGATTTTCATCCCCTATTTTTTTATCCTTTTTTGCTCATAACATTTTTATTTTTAATGCTAAGCCAAAAACTTATGAATATAAGTTATAGATACTTCGATTACCTTCAAAAATGCTTCTTAATTTTTTTTTGATAAGCTGACTGTTACGGAGATAAATAAAAAAACTAATTGCACCCTTATTTTCAAGATTACGGAAAAACAA
The DNA here is from genome assembly GCA_949319165.1 of Sialis lutaria. Classification (NCBI taxonomy): domain Eukaryota; kingdom Metazoa; phylum Arthropoda; class Insecta; order Megaloptera; family Sialidae; genus Sialis; species Sialis lutaria. Next base: position 30,163,731 of record OX439234.1, read on the forward strand.
TATCTTTCGGGAACCCGAAAAATGAGTTTTAGAGTCACGCATGATTCCTCTACGAACCCACCTAAAAAAATTGCTGCCTACCCAAAATGCACGGTTGCCTAATTTTTTACGACGCTTTGACTGTACTAATAGTTATTTATTATAATTACAAACTTCATAATGAAAATGACGGAATTCGTAAAATTATTCGTTATTATTAATTACTGATTTTAAGATATAGAGATTACTGACTACGTTTTTTTTATTAATTTTATTAACTATCCTAATTACTTTTAATATTTAGGTAACCATGTACCTTTAGTTGACAAAAAAGAAACAGTTAAATTTAATTAAAACAAAACACTTATAGAATTAACACTGTTCGTCCATCTTCTACAAACTTTTGATCTAGAAAGCTTTGATTATACAGATTATTAGTAAATTGTGGACCAAAATAGACCTGAATTATCAAAATAAAAGTTTTTGGTAGTTTTTAAGGATGACAAAAGCAATATGTCACGTAAGAGCGTGAGATAAATCGCAAACATGTATTATTTTTTTTCCAACAAAGAGGGCACCCTTGCTATTTACATAAGACATTATGAAGATGTCCAGGCTCCTTCTGCATCGATATTTGCCTGGCACCTCCGGCATGATTTTTGGCGTATTATTCCAGGAAAGACTTCAAAATTTTTCGATTTCGTCGAGAGAGCGATTCAAATTGCAGGGTTTCTACGAAGTTTAAGCTTGGTTAAAGTAGAAATAAGTTGGATAGGATTTGCATCGAGTGACTGACAATGAGATATGGCCAATCCAAATTGATGACATCTTTCTGCCCAGCATCGTTGTTTAACAAAATTTAAAAATATTTTGTCTCCTGTCTATATATCCAAAATTAATAGTGAGAAAAATCATAAAAAAGAAATGATGCCGAGATTACAAGAAAATCGGTTTTTAAAGCAAGAAAGTGGCATTACATATTTATTTAAGTATGATAAATATTACGTAGTTGTAGTTATATTTTATTCCATTATTCCAATAGCATTGAACAAAGTAAAATTGATCTACAAAACTATCTTTCCTTAATGAACACATCATGTGCTTTTGTGATATAGGTTAGTCTCGTTTGATATTAGGTACTATTATACTTTATCATTCAATCTTTATCCAAATGAATTTGAGTTAAAGTTGTCGAGACGAGATGTCATATACATTGTTAAATTATCAGATCGCGTGCTAGATTCCATTACAATATGTTCAAATATCTACAACTTGTCTTTATGTACGAGTATATGCATATATTGCCATAGGTGTGTTTGATTAATTAATTAATAATGTTTATAGTATTTGATGTTATCGGTTATTAATATCAGCCAGGTATTGTATTCAAGTTTGCCAACTAGGAAGATTAAAAATAAAATGCTTAAATAGTTACAAAATTTAAAAAAAAAAAAATTCTATAAGCAAGTATAATATGCAACTCGACTATCAGGCTAGTACCTTTTTAAAAAAAATTAATAACAAGCAAGAACCTCCCGGAAAATTTAGTTAAGATTATAATTAAGAGAAAAAACAAAAATTATACTCGAGATAAAGTAAAATTGTGAAATGGGAGTGATTTTTAGGGATTGAAAGTGGGTTTTCGCGATTTTCGGCGAAACGTGATCTTCTAGCCAAAAATGCACAAAAGTTGTAGACAATAAGAAATCTATAACTTAATATAAAGCATTTTTCAATATAACCTCAAATTTTCCGAGAAAATGGCGGAAAATCGATATTTCGGTTTTTTTATTTTTTTCTCTTACAGGACAAAAGACTGAATCCCGAAAAACAGACATGGACAAAAGGCAGACAACAAATTTATATAAATTAATAATATTTTGTGATGAAAGCACCCAATTATATTTGACGTAATATTAAATTTAAAAATATACATAGGTACTTAAAGTCACTTTAATTTTAAAACTGCATCAATTTGATACAGGGCAAGAAGTATGTCAGGTTTTGTAGGTCAACAAAAAAGTGTATAAGTTCAAGTCGACACTTTTTTGTTTGATGAATGATCTTTTTTGTCTACTTAAAGATGCATCTGTTCAGGTCATATGAAAAGGTTATTGCATGAACTTTTGGCCATTTGGTACACATCTACTATCGATATATATATATATATATATATATATATTTTTTATATATTATTATATATATATATATATATTATTTTTTATATTATTTTTAGATTTTATTTGTGTATATGCGTAAATTACAATTTTTACACAATTCTTTATTATGTTTTGAAAGATGAAATATAATACAAAGGAACATAGGGTTTAACTTTGTAATACGAAAATATTTGATTATTTTGAAAATAAAGGGAAATTGTATATTATGTTTCACAAAGTTTGATAATTAATTATGCATTAATTACATCAAATGATTAAAACAAAAACATGGCGATGAAAATAAATTTATAAAATAAATGTTTGAAAAGGATGAAGAATGAATTAATTAACTTTATTAAACCCTTATTTTATGATAAAGAAACCAGTACTTCAGATCTTTCAATTAAGAATTTATATCCGAAAATGATATAAGAATATTCCTTTACAAAATCACAATCTGAGAAAATTATATTTATATATTTTACAATATGCTCTCAAAAACAATAAAATCAATGAGAAGAAAACTTAAAAGTTAATATAATACTATATATTATATTTAAAAAAATTAGAATAGGGACTTCCTCATACAGCTAATAAAAGATAGAATAAAATAAATAGGACAAAAATTAATGATAATTACATTCCCTATAACGTGTATCAAATGATTTTTTTATAAAGTAGATTTAACCGGAAACGGATGTTTGAAATTTTTGAATGTTCGAATTATTTATGTTCCATTCATTTCTTACCATTCTTCTTTGTTATGAACGATTTGAAATATTATTTAAAAATTGACATCAGTAAACATTTGTTTGCGGTTGAAAAATCGTTTTCAGAAATAAGAGGTTTTTTGCCCAGACAAAAATTAATCTTAAACATAAATTTTCATCCTCATACCATTTATCGTATTTGAGTTACAGCGCTTACAGACAGACCGACACACACATTATGGCGAAATCGGTAAACATATTGTAATTTTCTGTAAAAATAATTCCTTTAAATGAGTTGTAAATTTTTTAACAATACTTTAAGAATATTTCTGCCATATAACAAAAAAAAAACACTTCTGTTGATGGATAATATTAATTCTTTGGGTTCGAGCAAAAATTTCAATACTTTGCACTTAAAATTTTATAGTATCCACTTTATACATTTTAATACTTTTTTGAATACATAAGGCGAATATTTAATTGTTTTAAAATATAAAATCACATCAAACATATCAAATCTATTGGGGTAAAAGTAGATTGGTTAGTTTTTACGTTAGATAAAAATATAGGAAATCACATTAAAAATATCAAATCTATTTGAGCTAAAGGAAGGATGTTAGTAGATAGGTTAGGTAAAAATATAGAAAAACACAAAAATCACAATAAATATTAACAGGTCCAAAAGGTTAAGTGCAAAGTATTATTTATTTAGTGCAAAGTATTTATTTTTAGTGGAAATGATTTATTTAAGTGAAAACGATTAAATAAAGAGTGTTTATTATTAATAAAAAATATTTAAATACGAACCTATTTTTTTATAATACCTACATATTATATATTAAAATGTTTCAACAAAAATGTAACTATTATAGTATGTGTACTTTTGTATAACTTGAGTGAGTTTTTATACCATAAATGTAGTAGCAGGTAGCTGCTTGTGTTTGAATTTAATCAAACAAAACCACATTAAACAAAGAAGTTGGTTTAATTGGTGCACGTTTCAATTTGCTCATACAATTTTCCGACCGCAGTTTGTTGGTGTGACTAGGTATTTTAAAATCATTTTACTTATGTATAATAACTGATACACTTATGTATAATAACTGATACACAAAGTTTTATTCAGTCTAGTAAACTTAACTACACAAGAACATTTAACAGAAAAATATGTATTATTGTAATTAAGTCAACAATGTATATATTTTATATTAAAATTAGGTGAAGCACGTTGGTACAAATACAATTGGTATTTTTCAATAAAATAAAAAAAGTGTTTGGTTAAATAAGGTGTATAATTTATAATTATGTATGTAAATATTTAAAATTAATCTTCAAATAAATACCTGCACATATGCAACATACTATAACTGTGTAAGTTAGGTATTATATAATTTTAATATAGATTTTACATCTACACATATTATGTAAATGTGATTATAAAAAGAAATCGGTAGTTTTAAGAACGTTATCGTATAGGACCTATGTATTGACAAAAATGAGTAAAAAATATGAATCTGTCAAATTGCCAACCAACCCTTTCAGTGTTAAATTACTTATGATAAGAACTTATACTTATTTATTGTATTAACTGTAAATATATATATGTATTTAACAATAGTTTTATTTTAATAAGTTCTTAAATTAAGGAATATCAGAGATTTTGCTGGACAAGATAGGTTTATTATATTTGTTAATTAACTACATGAATGATTTGAGATGCTGTGAGTCACTCAGGGCTTTGTTTGCGGATTGCTGATTCATCTTGATAAAAAAGTTCTATAAAATAGATTTTACGTCTTCTGTATGATGATATAAATAAAATTAATTATAAATACTGCACTTTATATTATTTGCATATTAACTTCTGATAAACTATAATTTTAATTTTTTACTTTCTTATACCTATGTATATGAAATATACATATAGTATAAGTAAGTATAGTAATCGCGATTTTTTTCGAAATCCGGATTTTGATGGAATTATCAATTTTAACCTTCCCTGAATCCATTTTGACTATTTTCGCCATGATGTCTTTTTTTTTGTCTGTCTGTCTGTCTGTCTGTAGACGCTGTAACTCAAATACGACAAATCGTAGAAAGGTGACATTTTATACTTAAGATTAATTTTTGCCTGGGATGAAAACCTCCTATTTTTGAAAGCGATCTTTCAACCGGAAACGGATGTTTACCTACAGCGATTTTTGAATTTTTCGAATTACATTGAAACAGTGCGAATTAGAGAAAAATGGCCAAGTTGAAAATTGTAGGTAATATTATTATCTATAATTTATGTTCTATTCATTTTTTCGAAAAAAAACAAATTTAATTTTTTTTTTTTTTTTACAAAGTATTCGATTTTAAGTACATTTCAAATGGTTCATAACAGAGAAGAAATATCTGCCATGAGTGTCATGGGACTTTCTTATACGTATTACAGAGACTGTACGTGTTTGCCATAGGTACCATGGGTCTTTCTTATACGTAATACTGAGAATAAACACTGTATACTCTATTTCATTTAGTTTGCAGTGGTCGTCGTGCGACATGACGGTATGAGTCGTGATCCGTACGGTCAAAGCACCCAGCAACCAGTATAGATTATTCTAAATAAAGATTTAAAAAAAAAATATTTCTGGCTAAATCATAAGTGTTGGAAAAAAATGTATGGGGAATAAATTATAGATAGTAACATACTCGACATTTTTTATTTATAACATTTTTGTCTTATTTAAAAAAAATTAAAAAATTACAAGAATAAACATCCGTTTCCGGTTTAGTGATTGTTATAAAAATAAGGTGGATGTCTTCCCAGATGAAAGTTTATCTTAAATATATAATTTTAGCCTTCCGTCATTAGTCGTTTGGGAGTAAGAGTATTTTTACTTTCTTATACCTATTCGATTTTAAGTACATTTCAAATGGTTCATAACAGAGAAGAAATATCTGCCATGAGTGTCATGGGACTTTCTTATACGTATTACAGAGACTGTACGTGTTTGAACAAAATTCGTTCGATACATAATTTATAAAATAATATTTCTATAGTTTATGTCTCATTCATTTTACTCTATCTTTTATTAGTTTGTCAGAAATATCCTTCACTAAAATAAAAATCACGTACACTGTTCACTGTCATTATTACGTATAAGAAAGTCCTGTGGCACACGGCAGATTATTTAAGTATGAATATGTGTGAAATTAGGTACCTATTTCATTTTAAAATTGAAATAATTACTTAATATCTACTGTAATAAAAGTATTACACGATGTATCATCACGCCATAGTTGATTCGAGTTTAATTTAGAACAAATTTTCCTCTCTAGAGCATATATGTACGTACCTATATTATTTTACAGTGACACCCACACCTGTGACTTAAAAAAATATTTGCGAATATAATAACTTTTTGTTTTTGACAGTGTATGATCATGTAGGTAGGTAAGTATATTTAAATAATACACATATTATGACTTGTGTGTTATTATAATATACCCATAACAGGTGAGTTTCTTATCTTGAGATTGCATTATCTAGAAAACTAAGAATTTTTACGGAAAAAAGTTTGGTACAAAGTTTCGGGCCAAGTTTCAAATAGAAACTTATTTATTTTTTAAACTGATTTATATTTTGCAGAAAAAAAGAAATATATTTTGTCTGAAAAGGTTTTTTTGTTTCTTTACAAAAATTTTTCCGTTAATATTTTTTGAATTTTTTTTATCTACCTAAAGTTTTAAAAAACTTTAGATAAATTTTTTTTTTATAATTTCAGAATTCTTAATATACTAATAGATTAATACATAAATGTATTTCTGTAGGTACTATGCTGACTTAAAAAACTAGCGTTCCATTACATTAGTTGCTCGTTAGTTATTCTTTTATTGATTTTGCCGTTAATTTTTAAATTAAGTTTTTTAAAATCAATCAATTTTGTTGGATCAAACGTTTGACCAGATTGTATGATTAATTCAGGTACCTACCAGAATTGATTATACAAAGTCTTTAATGTTTTTTTAATAATTTATACTATTATAAATAGAATTTCTGTAATATTTCCTTAGAAATTTATTAAACTTTTATAAAAGTATGTACCTAAAGTGTAAACCAAAATAACACTTACTTATAAATAAATCGTTTTTCACTAAAAATAAACTTCGTTTATAATTTCCTTCTGCTCTCCTTATGAAGGGTTAAAGACATTACACTGTGTCATTTCCGTTTGATTTCGAAGGGTTGAACATATTGCGCACATAAACTTTTCTCATACAAACTTGTGAAATCCATAAAAGTTGTTAGCAATCTAATCGGTTATATCAGATATTCTCAAACTATTTTGATGAAAGCATTATGCTTATATTGAGAGAATATTGTACAGGGAGTTACTATAGACAATACAATTTTATTCCTCTTAATTGTGAATGTTTTTTAATAAAAAACTTGCAAATGAGATAATTTTTTGCTTATACTATTTGCATAAAAGTATTCCCAGCGTGCGCGATGACAGCGCCAACTAATGGGTGGACTTTAGTAGCAACTTGGGTGGACTTTGACGTACTAACAAACAAATAATTTCAATAAAATATCGTAATATATACATTTTAAACGATTATTTATGACTATTGGCTATGTGCACGAAGTCTATTAGCGCCGCTAGTGGGTAATAGAGAAGGATTGAATGGATTCAAGTGTCTTTTTATCATTGTTTAATATGTTTAATACCGTGAAATTTTTTATTAAACAAATATCATTTAATTTAGCTGTTTGCATATAATATAAATAGTATAGCATAAAAGGTACGTGAAAATGATTTATTTTTGGTATCTTTTTCTCTTTAATTATGACGTATAATAGAGAAATAATTAATTCGTTTACATTGACAGCTTAACCTCAAATTTTGGCGCCGATAATTTTACAATATTGCTCACCACGAACAATCGCATCGACATTATTTCTAACTCCACCCCCTTGCACATAGTCTATAGTGGGATTAACCATGTTGACCTTTCTATTTTCAGTTAAAAACGAGTCTATTAAAAATGACAGTTAGTCCACCCAAAGTGTTATTTTTTACCACGTTGTGCGCTGTGATCGATTTCGTTTCCCCCACTACCTACTTTGCACCCAGCGAATAACAAAGATTGGTTCCATAAATATAGGTAGGTACATACAGACTGGGCCGTAACTACTATCGAGGGAGTCAGGGCAGTATAAGGGCCCCCCGCAGCAGTATAAAAAGTATGTAATTACAATTAATAATATGCAACAAAAAATTCTGAGGGGGCTCGGTCACTTGTTGCCCCGTGGTCCCCGAGCCTCTATGTACGACTCTGTATACAGATATATAACCTGTAATAATAATGATGATGCCATCGACAGACTAGAAAATCTTAGTGCATCTATCCACGTTTATTTCAAAATCGATTAATGCCCGTGCGGCTGACTACTCTAAAGTTTTGTAAATAACTAATAAGTTTATAAGTAACTCCATTTGAAATCTGGAAATGATTCACCACGTCAAAATAAAAAAATCAATTTTAACATTGCGAGTAAAATTTATTAAATTTATTTTGACGGTTCTTTGTTCTCAAATGTTAAATAATTTCAGAATTTCAAATAGAACTTATACTTTTTAATTTTCGTTATTTTTTCGAGAAATGTCTTAAATGGAATAATTTTCTTTTTATTTCATAACATAAAACAATAAAAAATTTTATTCAGAATAATTTTTGTATAAAACATTTTTTTATGCAAAACTTGACAAGATTATTATTTTAATGCTTACTAAAATAATGTTGCACCCTGTATACATTTACAATCGTATCCTTCTATGTGTTTCTCTGAAGTTGGATTACTATTACTGATAAGAGTAAATACAAAATTCGATAGCATCTATGAAATCGTCTAAATTGTACACTGTTTGCAAACCACTGGTTTATACAATAATAATGTGCACATTTAACACTTTTTATCCAGATTGGTTCGAATCTTACAAAATCTCAGAAGGCTATTACGACTCAATACTTTCAAAACAATTGCATGGTGCGGTTAAAAATTGTCTTTTGTAGTCGTTCATGAAGTGTATGATAACTATGCGGTATCATCCGATTCGTGTATGTTAACTTACTCTGGTTTGTGATGTCAGGATATTGTAGATGACGTGACGATAACATAAAAATCAATATGCTTTCACGATGATGCCACAGATGACTTTTTAATTGTCGTTTGATGTTAGAATTTATCGTGGGCGTCAATTTCGGGACTTTGTTGTTTGAACTATAGATGGAATAAGAAAAGGTCACGAAATTTGAATAAAACAACGTATATATTTTCCAATTGAGAAGCTCAGTTTCAAAATGTCTATTGTCAATAATATATATAGTTATGTACCACTACCTAGTATTTCTTGTTGATTGTGAGGAAAACTTTACATTTTTTATTTATTGAAAAATTTATTAAAAATTCGTTTATTTCTGAATTTTCTTTATTTTTTTATCTTTATGTACAACAAATAAGTAACAAGAAAAAAGTTCTTGAGTAAATGTATGTAGGTATCTAAAAACTGTATTATAAGGATTCTGTTTCTAGTTTTAATAATACATAATATATTATATATGTAGATATGCAGTGTATTCTAAGTTGTTTAAGCCATTGGAAAATTAACATAGGGCGAATTAGAAGTGTTCTATTAGCCTTTGATCAAATTTAATGATATGCTATTAGTGCATTTTGAAATACCGTCACAAAATTTTATAAAATAGTCTGTTTTATTTAAGCTTTCAGTGGTTACCAGGGGATTTGACGGGACGATTCACGATTCATACCGTCAAATCACCAAGTAACCACTGCAAAGTAAAATGAAACAAACTATAATATTTTGCTGTCAACTTTTGAATCTTTTAATTTAGCAATTTTTTATGATTCTTGTTAAAAATGATATAAAAACATTTCAGATCAAATTTTAATAAATATAAATTAAACATGAAATTTACTTTATTGATAAATCAAAAAAATCTTGAAAAGGAAATACTTTATAGGTATAGGTACGTATTGCGTTGTACATGTAATGTATATTTTTTTAATATCGTAGTTTACATAAAAATAAATAGAATACAGATGCATACACGTTTTTTCAAATTACATGTATCACACTTTTTATGTATTATAAGATTATTACATTAAAAAAATCATTAAAAATTAATACATATTATGTTTGTTAACCAACCAAGGTCATATTATATTTATTCAAGCCTAAATGGTTGAGGTTACTTGACGAATACTCAACTAGAATAATACATGCTCTTTTACAACTCAGTTTAATAATTACTAGCTGTACATCTATATTGATAGTTGACAAGCTTACATTATTAATTTTGATGGACAGACTATAAATTTTAACCTACCCCAAACTGAGTTATCTGATTTATAAGATAGTAATGTTCACGAAAAAATACTAAAATTTGGCTATTTTTGGTATTTTTTTAATAAGTAATTATTTTTTGTTAATTATACAATCGTACTACGACAAAATATGACGCTTCACATTTACGTACAGTTTCAATAATTACTACCAATTCTCGAAGAAGAGTGGAAGGTAATAAAATATTTATTTTTCCCGATTACTACGCCCAAAAAATTACATAAAATCAAAATTTCAACTCACCATCTTATGGGCTTTGTCTATTTATTTTATATATTTACATTTTAGTTTAATCTCAATTTTTTTCCATTTTTTGAATACTTTAATTATATCTGAATATTTTAAAGGTTTATAAATGTCTTTTGTATATACAGGTATGTACAAATACATACTTATATTTTGTAATTGGAGTGAAATCTATAGACGTGTTAATAAAATGTCTGTATATTTTGTTGTTGGACAATATAATAGAATATTATACGGTGTGATATTAAATTTTAAATATAAATGGAAACTGGAGTTACCGCCAAATATCCTTTGAAGCATCAGCCTAATCTGAGCTTTCGCACCAGCAATCAACACAGGAATAATTTCTACCAATGGCGTCTTTAGCTTGGAGAGAAATGGTATTGTTTTCTTAGATTGAAAATTTTTTTGTATGCCTTGATCTTTTAATTAAGCACTTAAAATAGGTATATGATATAGAAAATGATGTGAAAAATCGAAATTTTTAAACCGCAAGTCTGTATCTATCAACGTTCTCTATTTATAGCCTCTCAAAGTTTTAATTTTTATAAATTTTGGAGAAAAATGGCCGTAACTTTTGAACGTGTGCTCGGATTTCATTTTGTTGACGGATTTAGAATCAGCGTGCCAAAATCTATATAATGACATGTATAATACCTTAAAATTAGAAAAATTTTTTTTTTACTTAAATTCGAGATTTTTCCAAGGGGTATACCTTAAAAAAATGACAATTTTCGAGAAAAAATTTTGTGTCGAATTTTCAAGTATTATATATGTCATTATATAGATTTTGGTACGCTGATTCCAAATACGTCGACAAAATTCAAATCCGACCACACGTTCAAAAGTTACGGCCTTTTTTCTCAAAAATTTTGAAAAAACTAAAACTTTTAAAACCCATATCTCGAGAACGTTGATAGATACAGACCTGCCGTTTGAAAATTTCAACTTTTCACGTCATTTTATATATAATAAATATACTTTTAATGAAATCTAAAATTCAAAGTTTTTTAGTATTATTTCACGCATCAAACTTAACTTTGTGAAATATCAACTCAATTATAAAAAATAATCAGAATTAGAATCATAACTAACTGTACAAACAGAAAGTTTCACCATTTTATAGTTAAATAACATTTATTTCGATAAAATGATAATTGATACTAAATTTCCATAGAGAACATATAAACAAAACAATTAACCAAGAAATATTTTTTTTTAAACTCCCACAGTACATAAACTATCCATTTAAGGACATTTGTATTGATACAAAATTATAGTACCCTAGACCAGCGGTTCTTAAACTTATATGGTCTAGGGATCCCTTTATGAACAAATATTTTTTGACCCCCAAACTACATGGCATAATTAATGTTTTCGTCAATAATTTATTAATTGAGTCCGCTAGAATCAAAAAACCAAAAAGTGGTACGATATGAGCTACCTTCTATAATTCCAATTTATTTTACAATAGCTTACATAAATGTTTGAAAACTAGATGTTAACTGTACCATAAATAGTTTTAAAGCATCAGAACAAATGTACATTAGGTAAATTGTATGCACTTTATGTATTCCTTTGTTATTTATGTTCTCCACTGAATTACACTCAACATTCATAGTGGTATTTATTTTCCATGTTTGCATATGTGTTTGCATTTAAAGTAAATAAAAATAGCCACTTTATTCTCATTTTATCCCATTTCTTTGGCATCGCTTTTAAACTGAAAGATCAAAATATATACATATATCGTTCATGATAATGCAAAAGCGCATAAATATCTATTAAATACCGCTGAATACTGACGAAAAAAGCACTCATGCTCGCTTCACCTCATATTTGAGCGTCTAATTTCGTCTCCAAAGATCAGCTTATCACATGCTATCAAATAGAAAAAAAAATACTCTGTATTTAATAAGTGATCTTATATTAGTTTAAAAGTTCATAAAAGAAGTACTACAAAATAAATATTCAGATATTCAAAAATATTTCATCAAAATTAGTAAATACGCCGTAGATTTTGTAGAAAAACGTAAAAAGTCGTTTTTTCGGGTTTTTTCAAATTAATGTGGAGGATAATAAAAAAATGGTTCTTAAAAAGTCATGCTATGTCCTTGAAGAGAATTTATTCAAGTTTTCAAAACCGTCCTTAGATTTACTGTGCGATTATTAGTTGCTGAAATATCGATGATCAAAGACAAAGGGATCCTTTTTAATTAAAGTCGAATAACTTAGCGATAAATCAACGTAGAGTGAATATTAAAAAAGCAAAGTAAAGCTAAATAAACAAACTAACTGATCAATGTACTGGTTTAACTGAGAAAAATTTTCCCAAAAAATGGACCCAAGAAAAAAAAATATTTTTTTTAATTTTTGCCTCGCGTTATTTCTTATGATTGCGCAATAACCGTAACTCACAAAAAAATGTTACCTAAAGATCTCAAAACTAGAAACTTAAAGTTTCAAAACTCTTTTTTTTAAATCTCCATACGACTATATTTACAACCTTTCAAAAATCACTAAAAAATTTACGAAATTTTTTTGTTCCTTTAATTTTTTTTTTCCAGTAGTGTAGATGAATTCGCGGCAAAAGGGTTAGATATAAAAATTATGAATGACTTGTATTTACAGGATAAACTATGTAGATGTCTCAACTGTTAAAGTATCACGGCTTATTGAAATAAAAGCGAGGCGTTTAAACGTCTGAGATATACGAGAGATCACAGCGATGACAGAGTACTTAGCATTCGCCATTATGACGTTTAATAATACATCATCGCGTTGTATGCTTCACCCAATTAATGCTGGATAAATTATACAGAGATTAATCAAATTGGTTTAGTGTCGTCTGAAATAATTAATAATTTATAGCAGTGTTGATCCATAAAAGAAAATATCAAATTTATGACACATTAATGTTTATGATGCTATTATTAAATATTAGTTTATTTAGTCATATTAATTATCGTTTAGATTTATCGGTTTTATGGATATAAATTTGTTTTTAAATAAGTATTCATTTTATTGACTGTACAAAACATTGTGTATAGTTTACGCGAACGAAGCCGCGCGAATCCGCTAGTCCCGCGGCTTCGTTCGCGTAAATGTCGAAACTAATTACAATTTTATATTGATTTTTATTCATTACCTATAAAAAAACGTCAATATCTGGCTATGTGAACTTGGCAACTGACTTTGGAAATTTAAATTTTTTTATATGCATTCGTTTGTACCTCGTTTGTACCCGTTTGTACCACAAAAATTTTCGTTTGTACCTCAAAGGGCTAAGAGATAAAAAAAAATTAAAAAAGGGTAGCAACCCACATTATGATATTAAAAATCGGTGAACGTCATCGGTTTTGCAATCGTTTGTACCCGTTTGTACCGAAAATATTATTGTTTTTATAACAAAGGGCTAAATAATATAAACAAACAAAGGGCGACATACAGTTAAATTAAAATTCTAAAGTAGGTAATTCCAATTTGGATTCTTTAAAAAAATGTTTATCGTAAGCAATTGTTTGTACTTTTTGTGTGTTCGTTTGTACCGCCAAAATTAATTTTTTTACTCTAAGGGCTCGAAGGGAAAATCGAAAATAACATCATAGATCATGCAGTTTTCAAAATATTTAAAATATGTTAACGGCATTAGGTTCAGCGTCGTTTGTACTCGTTTGTATCACAAATATTTTTATTTGTACCTCAAAGGGCCAAAAGCTACAAACGATTGGACTTTTGAAAATCTTATTTCAACGTTATTTCAATGTTGGTATATTAAATAAATTAATTTACATATCCATTCGTTTGTACCTTTTATGTGTTCGTTTGTACCGCCAAAAGTTATTTTTTAACTCTAAGGGCTCGAAGGGAAAATCGAAAATAACATCATAGATCATGCAGTTTTCAAAATATTTAAAATCTGTTAACGGCATTGGATTCAGCGTCGTTTGTACTCATTTGTACCACAAATATTTTTGTTTGTACTTCAAAGGGCCAAAATGTACAAACGATTGGACATTTGAAAATCTTATTTCAACGTTATTTCAATGATGATAAATTAAATAAATTAATTTACATATCCAGTCGTTTGTACCTTTTGTGTGTTCGTTTGTACCACTAATAGTTATTTTTTAACTCTAAGGGCTCGAGGGAAAATCGAAAATAACATCATAGATCATGCAGTTTTCAAAATATTTTAAATCTGTAAACGGCATTGGATTCACTGCCGTTTGTACTCGTTTGTAAAACAAATATTTTTGTTTGTACTTCAAAGGGCCAAAAGGTACAAACGATTGGACATTTGAAAATCTAATTTCAACGTTATTTCAATGATGATATATTATATAAATTGTTTAACATATCCAGTCGTTTGTACCTTTTGTGTGATCGTTTGTACCACCAATAGTTATTTTTTAACTCTAAGGGCTCGAAGGGAAAATCGAAAATAACATCATAAATCATGCAGTTTTCAAAATATTTAAAATCTGTTAACGGCATCGGATTCAGCGTCGTTTGTAATCGATTGTACCACAAATATTTTTGTTTTTACTTATAAGGGCCAAAAGGTACAAATGATTGGACATTTGAAAATCTTATTTCAACGTTATTTCAATGTTGGTATATTATATATATTTTTTAATAAATCCAGTCGTTTGTACCTTTTATGTGTTCGCTTGTACCGCCAAAAGTTATTTTTTAACTCTAAGGGCTCGAAGGGATGATCGAAAATAACATCATAGATCATGCAGTTTTCAAAATATTTAAAATCTGTTAACGGCATTAGATTCAGCGTCGTTTGTACTCATTTGTACCACAAATATTTTTGTTTGTACTTCAAAGGGCCAAAAGGTACAAACGATTGGACATTTGAAAATCTAATTTCAACGTTATTTCAATGATGATATATTAAATAAATTGTTTAACATATCCAGTCGTTTGTACCTTTTGTGTGATCGTTTGTACCACCAATAGTTATTTTTTAACTCTAAGGGCTCGAAGGGAAAATCGAAAATAACATCATAAATCATGCAGTTTTCAAAATATTTAAAATCTGTTAACGGCATCGGATTCAGCGTCGTTTGTAATCGTTTGTACCACAAATATTTTTGTTTGTACTTCAAAGGGCCAAAAGGTACAAATGATTGGACATTTGAAAATCTTATTTCAACGTTATTTCAATGATAGTAAATTCAATAAATTAACTTACATATCCAGTCGTTTGTACCTTTTTTGTGTTCGTTTGTACCACCAATAGTTATTTTTTAACTCTAAGGGCTCGAAGGGAAAATCAAAAATAACATCATAGATCATGCAGTTTTCAAAATATTTAAAATCTGTAAACGACATTGGATTCAGCGCCGTTTGTACTCGTTTGTACCACAAATATTTTTGTTTGTACTTCAAAGGGCCAAAAGGTACAAATGATTGGACATTTGAAAATCTTATTTCAACGTTATTTCAATGATAGTAAATTAAATAAATTAACTTACATATCCAGTCGTTTGTACCTTTTTATGTTCGTTTGTACCACCAATAGTTATTTTTTAACTCTAAGGGCTCGAAGGGAAAATCAAAAATAACATCATAGATCATGCAGTTTTCAAAATATTTAAAATCTGTAAACGGCATTGGATTCAGCGCCGTTTGTACTCGTTTGTACCACAAATATTTTTGTTTGTACTTCAAAAAGCCAAAAGGTACAAACGATTGGACATTTGAAAATCTAATTTCAACGTTATTTCAATGATGATATATTAAATAAATTGTTTAACATATCCAGTCGTTTGTACCTTTTGTGTGATCGTTTGTACCACCAATAGTTATTTTTTAACTCTAAGGGCTCGAAGGGAAAATCGAAAATAACATCATAAATCATGCAGTTTTCAAAATATTTAAAATCTGTTAACGGCATCGGATTCAGCGTCGTTTGTAATCGTTTGTACCACAAATATTTTTGTTTGTACTTCAAAGGGCCAAAAGGTACAAATGATTGGACATTTGAAAATCTTATTTCAACGTTATTTCAATGATAGTAAATTAAATAAATTAACTTACATATCCAGTCGTTTGTACCTTTTTTGTGTTCGTTTGTACCACCAATAGTTTTTTTTTAACTCTAAGGGCTCGAAGGGAAAATCAAAAATAACATCATAGATCATGCAGTTTTCAAAATATTTAAAATCTGTAAACGGCATTGGATTCAGCGCCGTTTGTACTCGTTTGTACCACAAATATTTTTGTTTGTACTTCAAAGGGCCAAAAGGTACAAACGATTGGACATTTGAAAATCTAATTTCAACGTTATTTCAATGATGATATATTAAATAAATTGTTTAACATATCCAGTCGTTTGTACCTAATGTGTGATCGTTTGTACCACCAATAGTTATTTTTTAACTCTAAGGGCTCGAAGGAAAAATCGAAAATAACATCATAAATCATGCAGTTTTCAAAATATTTAAAATCTGTTAACGGCATCGGATTCAGCGTCGTTTGTAATCGTTTGTACTACAAATATTTTTGTTTGTACTTCAAAGGGCCAAAAGGTACAAATGATTGGACATTTGAAAATCTTATTTCAACGTTATTTCAATGATAGTAAATTAAATAAATTAACTTACATATCCAGTCGTTTGTACCTTTTTTGTGTTCGTTTGTACCACCAATAGTTATTTTTTAACTCTAAGGGCTCGAAGGGAAAATCAAAAATAACATCATAGATCATGCAGTTTTCAAAATATTTAAAATCTGTAAACGGCATTGGATTCAGCGCCGTTTGTACTCGTTTGTACCACAAATATTTTTGTTTGTACTTCAAAGGGCCAAAAGGTACAAACGATTGGACATTTGAAAATCTAATTTCAACGTTATTTCAATGATGATATATTAAATAAATTGTTTAACATATCCAGTCGTTTGTACCTTTTGTGTGATCGTTTGTACCACCAATAGTTATTTTTTAACTCTAAGGGCTCGAAGGGAAAATCGAAAATAACATCATAAATCATGCAGTTTTCAAAATATTTAAAATCTGTTAACGGCATCGGATTCAGCGTCGTTTGTAATCGTTTGTACCACAAATATTTTTGTTTTTACTTATAAGGGCCAAAAGGTACAAATGATTGGACATTTGAAAATCTTATTTCAACGTTATTTCAATGTTGGTATATTATATATATTTTTTAATAAATCCAGTCGTTTGTACCTTTTATGTGTTCGCTTGTACCGCCAAAAGTTATTTTTTAACTCTAAGGGCTCGAAGGGATGATCGAAAATAACATCATAGATCATGCAGTTTTCAAAATATTTAAAATCTGTTAACGGCATTAGATTCAGCGTCGTTTGTACTCATTTGTACCACAAATATTTTTGTTTTTACTTAAAAGGGCCAAAAGGTACAAACGATTGGACATTTGAAAATCTAATTTCAACGTTATTTCAATGATGATAAATTAAATAAATTAATTTACATATCCAGTCGTTTGTACCTTTTGTGTGTTCGTTTGTACCACTAATAGTTATTTTTTAACTCTAAGGGCTCGAAGGGAAAATCGAAAATAACATCATAGATCATGCAGTTTTCAAAATATTTTAAATCTGTTAACGGCATTGGATTCAGTGTCGTTTGTACTCGTTTGTATCACAAATATTTTTGTTTGTACCTCAAAGGGCCAAAATGTACAAACGATTTGACATTTGAAAATCTTATTTCAACGTTATTTCAATGATGATAAATTAAATAAATTAATTTACATATCCAGTCGTTTGTACCTTTTGTGTGTTCGTTTGTACCACTAATAGTTATTTTTTAACTCTAAGGGCTCGAAGGGAAAATCGAAAATAACATCATAGATCATGCAGTTTTCAAAATATTTTAAATCTGTAAACGGCATTGGATTCAGTGCCGTTTGTACTCGTTTGTACCACAAATATTTTTGTTTGTACTTCAAAGGGCCAAAAGGTACAAACGATTGGACATTTAAAAATCGAATTTCAACGTTATTTCAATGATGATATATTAAATAAATTCTTTAACATATCCAGTCGTTTGTACCTTTTGTGTGATCGTTTGTACCACCAATAGTTATTTTTTAACCCTAAGGGCTCGAAGGGACAATCGAAAATAACATCATAAATCATGCAGTTTTCAAAATATTTAAAATCTGTTAACGGCATCGGATTCAGCGTCGTTTGTAATCGTTTGTACCACAAATATTTTTGTTTGTACTTCAAAGGGCCAAAAGGTACAAACGATTGGACATTTGAAAATCTAATTTCAACGTTATTTCAATGATGATAAATTAAATAAATTAATTTACATATCCAGTCGTTTGTACCTTTTGTGTGTTCGTTTGTACCACTAATAGTTATTTTTTAACTCTAAGGGCTCGAAGGGAAAATCGAAAATAACATCATAGATCATGCAGTTTTCAAAATATTTTAAATCTGTAAACGGCATTGGATTCAGTGCCGTTTGTACTCGTTTGTACTTCAAAGGGCCAAAAGGTACAAACGATTGGACATTTGAAAATCTAATTTCAACGTTATTTCAATGATGATATATTAAATAAATTGTTTAACATATCCAGTCGTTTGTACCTAATGTGTGTTCGTTTGTACCACCAATAGATATTTTTTAATTCCGAGGGCTCGAAGGGAAAATCAAAAATAACATCATAGATCATGCAGTTTTCAAAATATTTAAAATCTGTTAACGGCATCGGATTCAGCGTCGTTTGTAATCGTTTGTACCACAAATATTTTTGTTTGTACTTCAAAGGGCCAAAAGGTACAAATGATTGGACATTTGAAAATCTTATTTCAACGTTATTTCAATGATGATATATTAAATAAATTGTTTAACATATCCAGTCGTTTGTACCTTTTTTGTGTTCGTTTGTACCACCAATAGTTATTTTTTAACTCTAAGGGCTCGAAGGGAAAATCAAAAATAACATCATAGATCATGCAGTTTTCAAAATATTTAAAATCTGTAAACGGCATTGGATTCAGCGCCGTTTGTACTCGTTTGTACCACAAATATTTTTGTTTGTACTTCAAAGGGCCAAAAGGTCATATAAAAGGTACAAACGACTGTATGTATGTATTAAACAATTTATTTAATATACCAACATTGAAATCAGATGTTCAATCGTTTGTACCTTTTAGCCCTTTGAGACTAACAAAAATATTTTCAGTACAAATGAGTCAAAACGACGCTGAATCCAATGCCGTTAACAGATTTTAAATATTTTGAAAACTGCATGATCTATGATGTTATTTTCGATTTTCCCTTCGAGCCCTTAGAGGAAAAAATAACTTTTGGTGGTACAAACGAACACACAAAAGGTACAAACGACTGGATATGTAAATTAATTTATTTAATTTATCATCATTGAAATAACGTTGAAATAAGATTTTCAAATGTCCAATCGTTTGTACCTTTTGGCCCTTTGAGGTACAAACAAAAATATTTGTGGTACAAACGAGTACAAACGACGCTGAATCCGATGCCGTTTACAGATTTTAAATATTTTGAAAACTGCCTGATCTATGATGTTATTTTCGATTTTCCCTTCGAGCCCTTAGAGTTAAAAAATTACTTTTGGCGGATCAAACGAACACACAAAAGGTACAAACAATTGCTTACGATAAACAACTTTTTAAAGAATCCAAATTAGAATTACCTACTTTAGAATTTTAATTTAATGTATGTCGCCCTTTTTTGTTTATATTATTTAGCCCTTTGTTATAAAAACAATAATATTTTCGGTACAAACGGGTACAAACGATTGCAAAACCGATGACGTTCACCGATTTTTAATATCATAATGTGGGTTGCTACCCTTTTTTAATTTTTTTTTATCTCTTAGCCCTTTGAGGTACAAACGAAAATTTTTGTGGTACAAACGGGTACAAACGAGGTACAAACGAATGCATATAAAAAAAATTTAAATTTCCAAAGTCAGTTGCCAAGTTCACATAGCCTCAATATCTCGGATCTTGATTACAAATTGCAAAAACCCACCCCTATCTACCTCCGCCATTAGGTGTTGAATATTGAATTTTTGTATTGCAGATTATTTTGCATGACTCCACCATTATAACTTAAGCAGTTATACAGATAAATATATTAAAAACACACACCCCCGCCATTATTTTAATAGATGACTATTTTGCCTGAATTTACCTTTATAAGTAAAACAGGTTTTTTTATATAAACTTTGACACCCCATTTAACCCCGTAGGGGTTGAATTTCGAAAAATCCTTTCTTAGTGGGTGCTTACATCAGAAAAGGAAGACACCTACGAAATTTCACGTTTCTTGGTCCAAGGGTTTGGGCTGTACGCTGATATATGAGTGAGTGAGTGAGTGGTTAAGGACAAACTCTTTTATATAATACATATATTGGGATCCGTCAAATAAGCGTACACCACCTGGTGACAAAATTTGTAACTCGAGTAAGGGTAAAATTTATATGAAAATAGTGCATGTGAATCGTAAAATTGTTTATTAATAAATATTGTTAAACATCTTAAAAAAATATCTGTATCTGTTATCAAAAAAGACCAGAAAAACATGAAAAAATTATATTTTTTTTCGAAGAAATTGCATGGACCTTAACGCGAAGCTGGAACAACCTATATAACAAACATTTATAACCACCTAGTTTAAATAAATTTACATTAGTTTTAAAATGTAGATTTAAAGCACTTTTGAAGGAATATATTTTCAATATAAAATTGCAAAAAATGTTAAAAATATTTTCTGACTTTATTACTTTGACGCGTGCAGCCTAAAGCGTTGGTAGCATCAATATTAGGTTTTTATGATATTTTTAATATAAAATATTTAAATCAACTCATCTCTTAACCAAAGTAAACTGAACGATAACAGCTTACATTTTAAATATTTTATGATTTCTTATACATTATAGAATATTTGATGCATATTTGAAAATAAAATCTATAATTAATTGATGCCGGTATCACAATTTGTGAATTTCAAAAATGCACGAAATTGAAAAGTGTGACATTCCACAAATTTTAATTGATGGGCGAATGCAATTGATAATTTAAAAAATGTTCATTATTTGCATCAAAAATAATCAGATAAATCATTTACGCATACCTATCACAATTTTAGTATGATCGGTCGACTAACTATAGTTTTGAAATTTTCTGAATTGCCTTTGAGGAATTTTGGATTTTCATGCTAACCGAGTACCCAATTCTTTCCATAAAAGCAGACAATTTTCCTTTAGTTTTCAACATCATATTTGTGTGAATTGAGCCTTTCAACATTTACGAACTTTAAAACTAAAAAAAAACGTTAAAAACTTGGGAATATTGACGAAAGAAATGAGTGTATCATCATGTATTAGGCCTGACATTGTTAATAAACAGTAAAAGCCAATAAAACGAACTATATAAATTAAGCTTTTACGAAAGCATATTTTTATTGTTTGTTTAATGACCTAAATGATTTAGTAAGATAGTGTTTTGCAACTTTTTTTTAATCAAAAGTGTTCCGTGACATTGAAAACGTTAAGAACCACTGATTGTAACTAGTAACTACTTATATACAAATGAATTCATACTAAACAAATAGATAAGCTAACTATGTAGTTTTCAGTTGTGTTAAGCAAAGGGTTTGTTATTTTTCCTGTTTCCTCTCATCTGGAATCTTCCTGCCTGTAAGATAAATCTTCAATTATACATCAACCCTTTGGTATACAAATGTAGAAAATACATTATACATATACGAGCATGTAATGTATATCTATATTCTGTATGTATATTATATTTATATATAAGTATGTAAAACTTTCAGGAGTACTACTCTTGTGTAATTCTCAAACATTATAATGAAAATGGGAGTTTTCATGTAACTAAGAAGTAATTAATTTATAAATGAGCATAGGTAGGATAAAAGCACCATTTTCGGCTACGTTATGTTAAGAGAAATTTTCCGTAATAGCTGTCTGTACTGCATGTCAATGAATTTTTATTTTTAATATTAATAAAAAATCCATTAAAAATATTAAATAGGTACCTATTTTTTCGTTTTGAAAAATAATAAAAAAGTAAAAAGCTAGAATCAATAAAAAATTTAAAAATCGTAACTTTTTCAGCTAATAACTGAGTTTATTCCATGTTATTTCACAAAAAATTAATATGTTCACTACAAATATATACAGCAAATACTTAAGATTTACATGTTAAATGATATCTAAGTGTAATTTTTAATGTGTACATATTTTGTATTAACCCGTATAGGAAACTACAAAGGGGCCAAGGCTGGCGCCAATTATTGCCAACACTGGGCTAAGATACAAATGATAACTTCGTTCAAGGCTCGGCCAAGGCTTGTCGACCAAGGCTTATCGTACCAAGACTGGTCCAGTGTTGGACTAATCTTCGGTATCTAAAGATTGTCCCAATCTTGGGTAAATGATAGGTGACCGAAGCTCGGTGTATGAAAGTTGGCCTAGACTGGGGCCAATATTAAAAAAACCATACTTGACAACCCAATATTGGGCCAAGCTTGGCTCATCGTCAAGGTTGACATTTCCTATATGGGAACCGCCCTACCCATACGAACGTACGTGATACGGCCGCTATATTATTGCCCGAATGAAAAAAGTCGCATCCCCTACGTTCAGGTACCCGCAACCTAGAAAACGTTCGTGATACGTCAAAGTGATTTAAAGTGTTCCTACATCATCTCGTTTAGTATTTCGAGGTTAGCCGAATTTAACGATCACAAATGAGTTTATTGTGTAAAAGTTTTGTCTGGTATATTGTAAAAAGTATTGTTAATGAGAAGTTTAAGGAAAAAAGCGAGGATCTATGACCTACTTTTTGAATAATAAACCCAAAGGTAAGGCGGTTAATCAAATTATTAGAGAATTCACATTTAATTAATTGTAATTTCCACTGAATAGTACTCTTTTTACACTTTAAATACACACTAATCAAAACAAAATCTTTTTTAAGAGAACAAAAGATCCGAGAATCATATATTTTGTCTAAAAGCAACGTTATATCAAATTTAAAACGTAATTTAAAAATTTACTGCAATTTTACGATGGTGTAGACATTTCTTATAATAATCCACTTATTATATTATCATTCTTTCGACGAATTCACAATGATATTAAAAAAGAAATTTCAGATTTTTTTATATTTTATTTGCGTATGTTTAAGTCGGTAGATTTACAACTTTTTTTGTGTTACATAATTTAAATGGATTTTTTATGTCGACAGAGGTCAACAAAATTTTGTGTGTTATTCTTATTTGTATTTATAAATACCAACTCGGAAATTTTTTTTAAATCCGCAGTAATCAAATAAGATCTTGATAGATCTGCCTTATTTTTTAGTGGTTTTTGACCTGTACAGATCTGCAAAGATCTACAACGACCTACAAAGATCACTAAATATCGTTTTTTAAATAGTAATTGTTGACGTCATCTAGAATCTAGAACAAGCGGTATTTCTATCATAACCGCTAAAATTTGCTATATTTTTCAATAAAGTAACTGAAAGTTTTTCTAAAAAATACCTGTCTCAAATTTTTGGACATTACGATAATTCGGCGACTGAATTTTTTTAAATGCCGGTATTAAAACCGGTATCCCGGGTTGAACATAAAAAATACCGAAATACCGGCATTAAGATTTTGGTCCGGTATTATATTCACTAGTCCTTAATCATATTGTATAGATTAAAGCCTAATTTTGTAATTGCTCTTAAAACTTATTAATTAGCATAATTTATGACCTATAAAATGATATGCCCACGTGTATACAAAAAATTAGCTCCTTGCGAACTTTTTCGTAGTGAAAGCCTAAAGTTACTAAATATAAATTCCGTTTCAATTTTAAACATGAAGCATCTTATTTAATAATTAATAAAAACATTTTAAGTACTTCTGTTTTTATACTTGTTATTTTCTTATATATAAAAAAATGTTTGTCTGTTTATGTTTTTTTTATTTCATTTTTACTTAAATATTTTACGGTGTATAGTTTTTCCTGTTTCTCCCGTAATGAGATGTTCCAGAAGAAATAAATTCCTTCCGTTTATATTTTAAATGAATAAAAAACTTTAAAATCTGCACGTACTTCACTGTGAATGCAGAAGAACTTTTTACACTAACATTTTTATTCATGAGACTAGATTTTATAATAAGAAAGAAATTCTAGTTATTGCATAACTAATGAAATCAGAGAGAATGTGTGCTTTGTTTTTTTTTATTTTATTTTGTATATGTACATTAAACAATTATAATTAAATTGTCCTTTTCATATTCGTTTATTATTTCTAGAAACAGTGACGTGGGTACTAGATAGGTACTACACTTAAGTTATATCGTCGCTTATCTAAGAACACCGCTCAAGTCATTTTGACTAACTTTACAGGAGAGCGAAAAAACCGTGTATGTTTTATATAGGCTACCGGCTTGCACGCTGTCACTATTTTTTTTAATTCTGGTATCTTATTGTCTGAAACGTCTAGAATGTGATTGATAGATCGACGCGCAATGAGTAGCTCTATCCAATGACATTAAATGTAAAAACAGCTAATTTTCAACTTGAGCGGTGTTGTTAGATAAGCGACGATATGCATTTTATGAAGAATACAGAATCTACACACGCCACCACTGCTTTTAGATCGCTGATCTCTACCAAACGCACAATTGTCAGTGGGCTGTCATTTATATTTAATACCCTGCATATATCGTTCGTATAGTATTGGCTCGAGAGATAAAAAAAAGTTAATAGACTTTCAGACAATACATGCCCCATTAAATTTGGTTTAAAAGTTTGCGTGTCATTATCATACGTATTCTATGTTCTTAGCCATTCGAACAGCGAAAATTTAATAAAAATCGCTTCAGTAGTTTTGATGTTAAGTCGGAATAAATAAAAAAACACATTTTTAAAAACGATCAAAATATGAAAAAAATAAAAAATTCACAATATTTACTGTCAATATATGTATTATATAGTTATATAGATTTAATAGCATTCAGTTTCCTTTGCATGACCAAATATTTGTATTATACATTACGTACGAAGATTTGAAAATGCATTTTATTATATAACAGACGGTTTGTTGCTATTGGAAAAGTCATAACACAGATTTTCCACGTTTCCTAAAGCCGAGATTGGAAAAGTTTATTCTGCCTCTAGCGGAATATGAACATAGGTACATGCACTGTTAAAATAAATTCATATTTGTAGATGTTTTTTTCGGTAATAGATACAGTAAAATTCGAAAAAAATCTTAGAAGAAGACAATATTTCATATTATAGTTCTAGGAAGATAATACTGTTATGTTTTTATATGATATATTTTTACTTTGTTATAACTATGTTATATGTGTATCGGTCCTTTTATCTTCAACTCTATTTGTGAATGAGGTAAAAATAAAAAATTATAAAAAAAGCATCCATAAATACATCATCATTATATATTATGTTATTTATTAATTTCACATGAATCGTTAATTCATACTTACATTTCAAGCCAGACAAAATATATTAAAAGCTAGTCTTACTGAAATAAAATTTCATTAATACCCGGAAATAACTTTCTCTTTCATTATATGAAACGGAATTCGTTAAATAGGAAATAAAAAAAAATAAATTCCATGCAAATTTCTTTTATCATTCAACTTAGGTTTGTTTCTCGACAAAAAATGCCAACGTGACACGTTTAAACGCTTACTTGGATTTTTTTCCATTTTAAAATGATACTATCAACAAGTATTTCACCTATATTTTGTTTATATATTTTTAAGTATATAGTATATTCGAGTAATAATAAATGAGAAATAAAAATTTTCGTTGCAGAGCAACACTTAACAAATTAACATTAAGAAAAATAATGTTAATTCAAAAACTTTTTGAAATTTCCAGGCAACGTTTATGAAATGGGGTAGATTCAAACCTCATCTTTAATATTGTATATATGTCGCAGCCGGATTGTAAATTTAGCCGCTTTATAAAGCCGTTTTGTAGAATAGTTTAGTTTAAAAGCGGGGATTCAATCTCCGCCTTGGTTAGGGCAATCTATTGAGGCGAAAGGGGATTAATATAGTATAAAAACGGCGATTCAATATCCGCTGCAATGAACTGTAAGAATTTTAATGTTTATTTTATTTAACAGAATTATTAAAAAAACAGTTCATTGCAGCGGGAATTGGATCTCCGTGTTTATACTATTTTAATACCCTTTCGCCCCACTAGATTGTCCATACCAAAGCAGAGATTGAATTCCCATTTTTTACCTAAACAGATACTAACCTGCTTATTTCACCCCAAAAGATTGCCCTGACCAATGATAGTTAACATGTATATTATTAGAACATAATTTTTTTACAAAACGGCTAGCCGTTTTTCTAACAATTAAAGTAAGAAATTTAAATTTAATTTTTTAATTAAAAATACTGACAATTTTGAAAAACTAAGTAGAGAGCATTTTGGAGCAATTTGGGAGCAATTGTTTGACCATAAGAAATATTATGAAAAACGATTAGTTTTTGAAAAATGTCATAAAACGATTTTTTTTGTTATTGTTTAGTTAATAACTTTTGTTTAATTTTTTTTAGAGTTGGAGCAATTTCAGATAAATAAGGAGCAGCTAAGGAGCAATTTTTTGACCTATACAAAACATTGCCATATTGCATACTTATTAATGCAGTTTTACAAAAATTAAAGTGAGAAATTTAAATTTAAATTTTGACTTAAAAGTATTGATAATTTTGAAAAACTAAGTAGAGAGCATTTTGGAGCAATTTGGGAGCAATTGTTTGACCAGAAGAAATATTACAAGATTAGTTTTTCAAAGATTATAAGATTAGTTTTTCAAAAATACCATATAACAATTATTTTTTTTGTTTAGTTAATAACTTCTGTTTAAATTTTTTTAGAGTTGGAGCAAAATGAGCCATTTTTTGAGCTAAAAATTTTTGTTGTTTTTCACAAGTCCGCGCTAACTTCCTGACGGTGTTATACCGAACTAAATATTAATAATAATTGATGCGACTAATATTGTTAAATTATTTTATTTTTATTGTTAACTCTTCAGCATTATTTTTAATTATTACGAAAGTTTTTCAAACCCCCTTTAATGCATTCGAATTAAATCGATAAAAGTTTCATTATAATCCCTAAAGAAATCAGAACAAAAAACCTGTTATGATATATGTAATCAAAATATACGCAAGAACCCTAAAGAAAATAAATCTTGTAAATCTAATTTTTCGAATTCGGTAAAGTGCTTTTGACGGATTTAATAAATTTATTATGACAAAACATAATGAAAGACGAAAACAAAACAAGCGAAACAAAACAACTGTTTACAAAGAAATATTTATGTTGTAATAAGATTCATACACTAATGAATGATGTAGTAGTTGGACGTGAATAAAAATACAATCATAAATATGTGGTGTTTATTTAAATTTTACAGTGAAATTTGGAATTTCTGAGTTATGAGTGGTTTTCTACGTTTAACGTTCATGGACTCATTTATGTACATCTTAAAATATTATATATAAACAGTAGATATCTTCACTTTTTAAAATTAATGGTTCGAATAATATTAATGTTCATTGTTAGTTGTTTCTTATAATTTTGAATAGGCTTGTACTTATTTCAATGCATTTTTTTTTAAATAATAAACACTTCTTATTTAATCGTTTTCACTTATAACAAATGTACTGCACGAAACATTAATTATTCAACATTAAACAAATATAATGAACTTAAAACAAATTATATCACTTTAAATAAATAGTTTCTAATAAAAGTAAATACTTTGCACTGAAAAAATAATACTGTCCACTTTACTTCAATTTTGACATGTCAAATTTAAAGTTACATATTGTTTTATATATTTATAGACTATAGAAACTCCTTTCGCCTCTATAGATTTGATATTTTTAATGTGATTTTTTAAAACGATTAAATATTCGCCTTATGCATTAATCAAAAAATAAAAAAGTATTATAATTTGAGTTCGATGTAACAAAGTGTATACTATCTAATAAATATTATAGTACAATTAAATATAACCTTTTTGAATAGCGAATATTTAGGTATATAATTTTTTTTTATATAATATTGTTCTATATTTTTTATAAACATATGTTATTATTCTTCGAAAATATGGAACATAAAAAATAAAGTAAATACAAAATAGAAAAAAAGGTTAGTGGACAATCCGTATAAACCTTTTCTAACAATAGCATTTTCAACGTTTATAAAATATAAAGTTGCCTATATATTTAAACTGGTTCAATATCATATAAACAGTATGAGAAAATATTGTTACGAAAAATATGATTCAACGTTTTTAAATTTGCCTTATTTAACTCACCGCGATATTTATTTATTTATATGTTTGTGGCAATCCCATTTCCATAGCTACATGTTTTAAAAAATACCATTTGTCACTATTGTCAATTGAAAATATTTTTTATTATTGGCATTGGACATCGATAGAAATAGAAGGAAATCTATTAAAATCAATCAATATTAATGTAAATATATACATAATACATATATATACGTGATGTGTTTCAGTGATAATTAATTTATAAAAAAACTTGATATAAAAACGAATTTAAAAATGGTTATTTGTTGGTAAAGATTCAGAAGGTATGTTAACATGAACTTTTTTGAATTTTGTTCTTTGTATATGTTTAACTAAAAAGTCAAAAATAAAAAATTATAAAAAAACCTTTTTTAAAAAACAATTTGCCTTTAAAAAACCAACTAAAAAGCTGAAAATAAAATTCGACTCGTTCGTTCTAAATATTGAATTTTAAAAAATGTTGATTTTGTTCATACTAGAAGATACTTTTTTTAACTCTTCTAGTATGAACAAAATCAACATTTTTTAAAATTCAATATTTAGAACGAACGAGTCGAATTTTATTTTCAGCTTTTTAGTTGGTTTTTTAAAGGCAAATTGTTTTTTAAAAAAGGTTTTTTATAATTTTTTATTGTAAGTTTAAAAATATGTACCTTTTATATACAAGATGATTTACAACGAATGAAAAATACTTTAAAAATGGAGTGAAGATGTTATTTTAAGTAAAAAACATTATATGAACATGTTTCAACAAGTTCATTCTTAAAGTTCTTGCATACATTAGAACTGCACCTTCTATTTTTTAAGAGCATCACTAAAAGAATAGGATGATTACTCTTATTTTTAAAACGTGCATTTTTGAAAATATGTATATTCTAAATAAAATTTCTAGAAAATTATATTATCTTTAATTTATGTCCCATCTATTTTTTCTTAAAACGAACCCCTTTAAAGAATGAAGGCCTTGCAAAAATTAAAATTAACATTAGTGACACCTTCTCTTAATTGTTTGCTCTTTTCAACGTCTCAAATAAATACGTGCTGTTAACGTATAAATTTATTAGCTATTTAATTTAATTTAAGACGCAAATGTATACAGTAATTCCTTTCTACAACACAATGTCTTACTGTAATGTCCGAAATGGTAACCAGAAGTAAAGCTTAACTACTTCGGTCAACCGCCAACTGTAGACATTAGGAAAGGTAGACAAGCACTAACACATATACATTTATACCCAACTATAGGAGGTTTGTCCCCAACACACATATACATACATCCTCATTCACATACCTACACCTTGTGCAAATCACTGCAAATGACTAAATCCTATGTATAATAGTATAATATAATAGTACAAGGATGGCCAACAGGTTGATTGCGATGTATTTTAAATAAAAATGATTAAATAAAATTTTGAAGAAATATCGCATCAGAAATTAATTTGATATAATATTCCAGGTCCCTCTGAAATAGTAGGTACTTACATAGGTATGTATTGAATTCTAGAAAAAACGGTATTTTGATTATAACAAGAGTAAAGTCTTTGTTTTGACTCACGTTGTAACACTGCTCCGTTTTAGATAATATGTTGTAGGTAGGGTATCGAAAAACTCACATATGTATGGCTTATTATGTACGTGACATATTGATATCCAATATTTTAAGCGATAGAATATAACAACACTTACTTCACGGTGCGGCATTACAACGCTCGAAGTTAAGTAGTTTTCACACATACACGGCAGCCGTGTATACGGCGCCGTTTATCCGGTCCTTGGGGTGGGTAAAATACTTATTGATATTATACAATTAATCATTTTGTTAGAAGGTACATTTTAAGCAAAAAACTTCATATAAACATGTGTCGTGAAATTACATCACTTTATTTAATACCTGGATAACCCATTGTGATACTGGTTTAAAATTTTATATTCAGTTTATCGATTTTCAATATCAACTAATAATAATTCAGATCAGGGGCGTATTTTTTATATTTTTTTATTTACTAAGTAAATTTTTTTCGATACTGAAAATCGATAAACCGATTATCAAATTTAATAACTTTATCACAATGGGTTTTCCAAATATAAAATGAAAAATACTATTATTTTCTGGTGAGGTTATAGCTTTTTAATGAATAATTTCTGATTCATACATTTATAACTATACGGTTATTTTTGCTTAAAATAACACCCTCGATCTACTGTTACTTTTTTACATTCATTGTAAATCATTCTGTATATGGTATGGCAAAAGGTTATCCATACCATTTACTAATACATTAAAAATATTAATGATCTCATCGATATCGATTCCTGGGAAAGTTGATTTTTTTACTCATTTTAGTAAGTACTGTACATTATACGCCCTAACATATTCCGGCAATTTTTTACACCATATACCTATTTACGTAGAGCAATATACATATGTGGATATTATTTCCACATTAGTCAAATATAGATTGGACTCAATTACCTTAATTAAGTTCATTTTATTCATTTTTCATTTTTTTAATAATATATTGCTGATGCATCATAATGTTTAACTTCTATTTTATTTTATTTACAATTAGCATAAAAAAGGTTTCAATAAATATCAACAGAAAAAAATCTACATTTATATATAAAGGTACTTTGCAATAAAAAATATAAATACATATTCGTTTCTTATAATTTTAAATAAAAACCATTGGTTTTCTAAATGTTGTGAAATGTTTAAATCATTGATTTTGAATCAATGCAACCTTTAATATAAATCATTCAAAGATCAACCCCATAACCAATCACCAACTGAAAAAAACATCGATAGAAGAAATAAATGAAATATTTCCTATCAACTGAGCAAACTACGTATGTTTCATAAACATCATTAACGTTGACTCATGCGACATGCATACGCAACGTTATCCCCGCTCTCCCACTTGCCCGTCGTAAAACCACCCGAAACTCGTTCCGGACGACTCCACGGAAGCTAATTAGGGAAATATTACTAAGGTGCGAAGATAAACTTTCGTGTTGACATAAGATCTTTAGCAGTGTCATGTTTTAATTTAATTGCTGTATCATTTTCTTACCATATAAATCTATAAACATGTTGTTATTTTTTGCTTTGATAAATTACTTAGATATAAAATATGTTCTGCGTCATTTGATATTTCCTATATACTGCATAGTGATACGAATTTATATAGTATAGTTATTTTAGTCCAGGAGGAATCGGCGCATGAGTACCGAAAACTATTCCACCTCAATTTTTTTATGTGATCCTCTTCAAATTGCCCTACTGATAATATAAATGCATGTTGCCATGGGGCAACCCCGGGCCATATTGTTTAAACCGAAATTGTTTAAACAATTGCAAGGAATTGTTATTTTTCAACCGGACAAATTTTTTTTATATTCTTTATTGAAATACAAATAAAAAAGGCCCTTTGACTTTTTACGATAAAGTTAATATTTTTAAAGATATGAATTTTTAAAGGTTCGAAAAATCTCAAATTTGGGTACTTTCGACCCATGAAAAATATATTAAAAAAAAAAAAAATATAAATAATATTTTTTTCTTAATTCTTCATACAATAGTTAATAATATTGTTAATAGAGATCTTAAAAAATTTCATTGTTTATACCTGTTTTTTAATTTTTAATTTCGCACACTCACAAGTATGAAAATTGATTTCAGAAAAAAATTTATACGAAACAAATTGTAGAAAATTTAATTATTAATAACATTGCTCTCTTTAACAATCTTGATAAAGTTGATAGTTTTTAAGATAAATGATAAATAATGATTCAAGACACAGAGAGGCCGATGCAGCGCATGAGTCAGAGAGAGACGGCGATACTTAAAGGTAAGCGACGCATACTTGTGAGTGCGCGAAATTAAAAATTAAAAAACAGGTATAAACAATGAAATTTTTTAAGATCTCTATTTACAATATTATTAACTATTGTATGAAGAATTAAGAAAAAAATATTATTTATATTTTATTTTTTTTTTAATATATTTTTCATGGGTCGAAAGTACCCAAATTTGAGATTTTTCGAACCTTTAAAAATTCATATCTTTAAAAATATTAACTTTATCGTAAAAAGTCAAAGAGCCTTTTTTATTTGTATTTCAATAAAGAATATAAAAAAAATTTGTCCGGTTGAAAAATAACAATTCCTTGCAATTGTTTAAACAATTTCGGTTTAAACAATATGGCCCGGGGTTGCCCCATGGCAACATGCATTTATATTATCAGTAGGGCAATTTGAAGAGGATCACATAAAAAAATTGAGGTGGAATAGTTTTCGGTACTCATGCGCCGATTCCTCCTGGACTATTTAAGTAAATTGAATTTTAATTTGCGTTTTCCGTTAAAAGTTTTAAGATATAATTTAAACACATTTGGTATTGAAGTTCACTATAGTTTATACTAGTGATGTAACGAATGTATGATTTTAAACATTTGTGAATGCGAATATTGACTTTTTGAAAAAAAGTTAAAAAAGCTAAAAAAGGTCTTCTCAATAAAATAGATTAAAAAACGATATTTTTCTTTATTAATA
Source organism: Sialis lutaria (assembly GCA_949319165.1). Classification (NCBI taxonomy): domain Eukaryota; kingdom Metazoa; phylum Arthropoda; class Insecta; order Megaloptera; family Sialidae; genus Sialis; species Sialis lutaria. Next base: position 30,197,184 of record OX439234.1, read on the forward strand.
CATCATAGTATATTCGCAACTTTACCTTCGAATGCAAATGCGAATATTCGTTACATCACTATACATAAGTATAGAAGATTTCAATGTGATTTTAAATATTTGTTCTAATGTTAATATTCGATATGTCTGTAAATACATTTTTTTTTGTAAATAACCTTGCACAAAATTAATGTATCAATAGGGCGCCTTAAAACCATAGTGGTTTAAGTCATATTTTTGCTTTTTTAATGCAAAGTATCAAAATGGAAAAACTGTGAATTATTGATCGTTATTTGCTGATCAAACGTTTCCACGGGCATAATATTGGTGTCACTTGAGATTTGGGTCCGCGGATATTTACAATTATTATAATTTATCAATTAATAACTTTGTAATAATTTAAATTGAATACATAATATAAAACTAGCAAAAAGGCTAAAATCATTATTAATTAGTATTGAATTAATATTCAACCAAGTAACAATTTTCATTTCTGTTAATGTTTATCGTTTTATTATAATTTATCATTTTCATGCAATCTAAATTCAAAATGCCCTTATCTTAAAAATAGTAGGTAAAATATACAGTTTCAATAATTTTGTATTTATTTCTGCATTTTAATTTATTTTCGACACGTGGCCAATATACTACATAAATATTTAAATTTAAGAAAACAAACGTACCCGCTATCTATTTACATGATAAACACAAGCAAATTCAATATCTATGTTAATTGCAAACAAGTATCGCGTACACCAAACCTTCAAAAAGATGCTGCCCTGATTTTAAGAAAATGTTTTGACGGGAATATTTAAACATTTACATGAATACATTTTCTAAATCTGAAGATCAAGCAGCTCTAATTTTAAGCATTGAGTTGAGTTATTTATATACACTACTGGAAAAAATTAAAGGAACACAAAAATTTCCTAAATTTTTTAGTGATTTTTGAAAGGTTGTAACTCAGTCAAAAATAATCGTATAAAGATTTAAAAAAGATGATTTTGAAGCTTTAAGTTTCTAGTTTTGAAATCTTTTGACAATTTTTTTTTGCGGGTTACGGTTAATACGCAATCATAAGAAATAACGTGAGACAAAAATTTTCAAAAAAAAATTTATTTTTGTTTGGGTTCATTTTTTTGGAAAATTTTTTCTCGGTTAAACCAATGCATTGATCAGTTAGCTAGTTTATTTAGCTTTAATTTGCTTTTTTAAAATTTACTCTACATCGATTTATCGCTAAGATATCCGACTTTAAATGAAAAAGGATCCTTTTGTTTTTAATCATCGATATTTCAGCAAATAATGATCGCACAGTAAATCTAAGGACGGTTTTGAAAACATGATTAAATTCTCTACAAGGACATACCATGATTTTTAAAGAAAAAAATTTTTTTGTATACTCCACATTAATTTAAAAAAAACTAAAAAAAACGACTTTTTACGGTTTTTTAGAAAATCTACGGCGTATTTACTAATTTTTTTGAAACGACTAATGTTGAGCGTAATTTTTACAGCTGAATATATCCACAATAACCCTTTAAATTTACAAGTTGATCCATCAAACCGTTTTTATGTTCCAAATGATCAAAGTTTTGAAAAGAATTAAAGGAACACGTTTATTGCTCCTAAAAATTCTGTAATCATTATCAAAATGAAATGAAGAATTTTTTGTTAAAATGTTTAACAATTTTTTTTAAGTTGCTGGACATAATATAGAAATAATATTTAGTCGTTTCTGAAACGATTTGGCTGTTGTTTTCCATAATTATACTAATCTGCATTTATTGTATTAAATGCAAAGTTGATACACCGAACTGAATTACGGCCACGATTTACACACATTCATAAGATTGATTTATCGATATTTTCTGCGATGTTTACTTACGTTGTAGAAAATTTTTTTTTCAAAATTAATTTTTTTCTTATAACTTTTTTTTATCAAAAAGTTACTGGTACCGCGCATAAGCGCGAAATACGACTGATGCGCTAACACCCACCCTATATCCGACATTGCAATAGGTGCAACCCTCTTCAATTTTTTGTAAAAAAAAAATTTTTTTTCAAAACTTCAATTTTTTTTCATAGTCAGGTGGCATTTATCTGAGCTGGAAGTTGCTCTTGTTGAAGAGAATTACACCTATTCAGTTCGGGGTATCAAATATGTGCAATTAGTACAGATTATCATAATTATGGAATGCAAAGGTTTAATCGTTTCAGAAACGACTAGATATTATTTCTTTAAATGTCCAGCAACTTAAAAAAAATTGTTTAATTTTTTTTTTCTTTTTTTATTTTCCTAAAAAAAAAACAATATGTAGTGTAAAATTGTGGGAACAATCGAAAAAAAATCTTCATTTCATTTTGATAATGATTACAGAATTTTTAGGAGCAATAAACGTGTTCCTTTAATTCTTTTCAAAACTTTGATCATTTGGAACATAAAAACGGTTCGATGGATCAACTTGTAAATTTAAAGGGTTATTGTGGATATATTCAGCTGTAAAAATTACGCCCAACATTAGTCGTTTCATCAAAATTAGTAAATACGCCGTAGATTTTCTAAAAAACCGTAAAAAGTCGTTTTTTTTAGTTTTTTTTAAATTAATGTGGAGTATACAAAAAAATTTTTTTCTTTAAAAATCATGGTATGTCCTTGTAGAGAATTTAATCATGTTTTCAAAACCGTCCTTAGATTTACTGTGCAATCATTATTTGCTGAAATATCGATGATTAAAAACAAAAGGATCCTTTTTCATTTAAAGTCGGATATCTTAGCGATAAATCGATGTAAAGTAAATTTTAAAAAAGAAAATTAAAGCTAAATAAACTAGCTAACTGATCAATGCATTGGTTTAACCGAGAAAAAATTTTCCAAAAAAATGAACCCAAACAAAAATAAATTTTTTTTTGAAAATTTTTGTCTCACGTTATTTCTTATGATTGCGTATTAACCGTAACCCGCAAAAAAAATTTGCCAAAAGATTTCAAAACTAGAAACTTAAAGCTTCAAAATCATCTTTTTTAAATTTTCATACGATTATTTTTGACTGAGTTACAACCTTTCAAAAATCACTAAAAAATTTAGGAAATTTTTGTGTTCCTTTAATTTTTTCCAGTAGTGTAGTATCATATATGAGAAACTATAGTGTACATAATTATATTTTAATTTATTTATGGAGAATCGCTATATAAATCGTACATGTATTGTAACATTATTATGTATATGTTACTGTAAAAGCCCGAACTGAGGTAAAACTTAGGTTTTACCGGTAAAACCTAGGTTTTACCAACTGTTAATGATAAAAGTCCGAATTTCGAATTTTTACCATCATACACTCGGTAAAACCTAGGTTTTACCAAGAGACACGGTAAATGTTGAAAAATAGAGTATACAGGTATCAAAAATATGTTAAAAAAATATATAGAAAATCACAAATATTAAATTTTGCTAACAAAATATTGGGGTGAATGGGGATTAATCTAGTATAAAATACGGGGATTCAATCTCCGCCTTGGTTAGGGCAATCTATTGGGGCGAAAGGGGATTAATCTAGTATAAGAAACGGGGATTCAATCTCCGCCTTGTTTAGGGCAATCTATTGGGGCGAAAGGAGATTAATCTAGTATAAAAAGCAGGGATTCAATCTCCGGTTTGGTTATAACCTTACAAAGGCGGAGATTGAATCCCCGTATTTTATACTAGATTAATCCCCATTCGCCCCAATATTTTGTTAGCAAAATTTAATATTTGTGATTTTCTATATATTTTTTTAACATATTTTTGATACCTACTCTATTTTTCAACATTTACCGTGTCTCTTGGTAAAACCTAGGTTTTACCGAGTGTATGATGGTAGAAGTCCGAAATAAACGATAATCACAGACCAGTTCGGACTTTTACCATTAACAGTTGGTAAAACCTAGGTTTTACCGGTAAATTCTAGGATTTACCTCTGTTCGGACTTTTACAGTAACATATATAATATATTATGTTATATTTAAAAATCTTTTAGGCACAAAATATTTTTCATAGAAAGACCAAAATTTATATTATGTAATATAAAATTTATATCTACATATTGAACCATATTTTATTTATAGATACATACATCTTTGATATAATTAATGTATTGTATATCCATACCGGAAATATTTTTTATGTTTATTAAAATATTTTCAGTTATTATTAATGCCTTTCTAAATGTTCACTCAATATTGTTTCGTTTATTTAGTATTTATAAAATATATACACGCATATTATATAATTCAGAATCAAAAGGTTATATAGAATATTCTAGAATTCCAAAATTTATTTAAATTTGATTAATATCTTTAAAAAAATATATTGGATAAGTCCAGATGTTTTGAAGTACACATTTTGTATATGTATCACAAAATCGTGTGTATGTAAGCAAAATGTATGTTTTACGTGTTCAAGGTCAACACTGTAGATTCTACTTTTTTCCCAGCATTACATGTCATATGTAATGTGTATATAAAATGAGACAAGATTTGTAAATATTCCACAGTGTGTATGTATCATTCAGTCATTCTGACTGTTTTCAGAAATAAGATGAGATGTATGTCAAGATACGAACCCAAATCTGTTATTTACGAAGCTATTTGAGACACTGAATAACGCACAACCAATTTTCGTTCACGGTTCTTTTTAAGTTTTCGCTACGGTACATTTGCCGATTCGATATTTCTCACTTTTATCACAGTTTTGGTATATTTCGTATTCGATGAAGTAAGTACAGGGTGGGTGAGTTTAAGATAAGCTTCCATTTTCAAATATTTTTATAAATACATATTATGATTGGATTATTAACCGTTCGAAACTACAAAAAAAGTAACTTTTTAGTAGCGAAACAAAAAATGTATTTAATATTTTGTATTCTTTCTCAATCTCATCTCGATTTAAAAATGACCCCCCCCCCCCTGACAGAAAAACAAAAAAGGTCGGTAGTAATTAATCACTGGTAACTCTAAATGTAAAAGTACTTTAATTTTTGCTAAATCTGTTTCACGGACCCCTCGTCTAGGTTATTTTAATTTTGTACCAATTTCCTAAAATGGATTTTTATACTTACTGTGGGCTTATTTCTAAAGGTTAATCGTTTTGTTTTTATGTTCTCTATGGTAATTCGAACATATTATTGCATTTTATCCAAATCAATGTGATTTGAATGAAAATTATTTGTGAAATATAAAAAAATGAAAAAATAAAAGTGAAAATTATTGTTTGTATTATTAGTTAAGAGTCTAATTTGATTATTTTTTGAAATTAAGTTGTTATTTTTAAGACAAATTGAAGTTTGATGCGTGAAATATTACTAAAAAAATTTGTGATTTCGATTTCGTTAAAAGCACATTTATTATACAGAAAATGATGTGAAAAGTCGAAATTTTCAAACCGCAGGTCTGTATCTTTAACCGTTCTCGAGATATGGCCTCTCAAAGTTTTAGTTTTTTCAAAATTTTGGAGAAAAATGGCTGTAACTTTTGAACGTGTTGTCGTAATTGATTTTTGTCGACGAATTTGAAATCAGCATGCTAAAATCTATATAATGACATGTATAATACATTGAAATTGGTCAAAAAAAAATTTCTGAAAAATCGACATTTTTTTAAGGTATACCCCTTTGAATTTTTTCGATTTTTTTGCAAAAAAATTTTTCTGAAAGTTTCAAGTATTATACATTTCATTATATAGATTTTAACACGCTGATTCCAAATTCGTCGACAAAAATCAAATCCGACAACACGTTCAAAAGCTACGACCATTTTTCTCCAAAATTTAAAACTTTGAGAGACTATAACTCGAGAACGGTTTGAGATACAGACTTGCAGTTTAAAAATTTCAACTTTTCATGTCATTTTCTATACAATAAACATACTTTTAATCAAATCAAAAACTCGAGATTTTTCAGTCAAGGTTAAAATTTCAACTTTTCATGGAAATTTAACTCAAGTACAAGAAAAAACAAAAGTAGAATCAAAACTAACCCACCAGAATAATAGATAGTCATACTGTACAGTAGATCGCTTTAAAAAAAACTTATTAAATCTCTGGTAAATAGAAATATAAAAGCACATTAATTTATGTCAAACATGATTCACGGACCCCCAGCAAAAGTTCTCCGGACCTCCGGGGGTCCGGGGACTCTAGTAAAAGAACTGCTGATATAGACAATCACTGGTATAAATACAAACATTATGCTTAAAATGCTCATAGTATGTTCACTTATTTATGATTCTACTAGTTAACTATTTGCTATTATCAATCGCGTCGAAAAAAATATAGTGTTGTAGTTTTATTAATATTGAGTTTTGAAGTAAGTTCTGTATTGCTTCCAGACAGTTTTTCGTTTTCCCTTGAGTACACTTAACATTGAAGTATGTTATATTTGACTATAAAGTTTAACGATATAAATTTTGTAGTTTTGTTTTATAGTAGTTTAGACAATATTGTATTATATACTATATACTATATGTTATTGACTTTTATTAAAATCGATTGTATCTTCAAATTGCTGTAATGTGATAACTTTAAAAACAAAACTTCTGGAAGTAGGTAATTTTTGAAGAAAACAAAATAAATGAAATATTTGAACGGTTTAGAATCCCAGACGAATAATCGATCATTCATCATTCGATTTAATGAATTCAGAGTTTGTTATTATCACCTTATGAGTTCAAGTATGTAAATTTTAATTTCGTATTATTTTATGACAATGAAAAAAAAAATCTCATGAATTTTAATGGAATTGAAATAATTTCTTTGCTTAGCAAATAGAAGCCTTATTCTATAAATTTTCGAATTTTATTTTTATGCATGAGTCAGCTCATGACACAGTGGGGTTTGAAATTTCTATAGACCTCAACTAATAGATTTCATGACTCGAAGAAATTTCAGGGAAATGGTGACTAACAAACAGCCCTTAAGAAAAGATAAAAGAAAGTTGGTGAGCATTGAAAACATGGCCTGGAGGATAAGAGCTGTTATAGGTAACAAAGGAACTTATAACAAAATATCAACAGAATATTATTTTTTTGTCAAAGGAAATTTTTTAAATAAATTTTTCTGGAAATTACAAAAAATGCAAAATATCGAAGGTAGTTCTAATGATTGTATATTAAATAGTTCAACCTAATTTTAATTTCAGCACTCTATATTTTGATTTGTTGTACTACGCTATACATCAAAAAGGGTGTAAAGAAGTTGACACAACGAAATATGTAATTGAGAGCTATGCATTTTAGAAAACATAGAGGCATATTTTGACTTGGTAAACGATTGAAGGTCATATTTTTAAATACACACCTATAATTTATTATTATTAATAATTTATAATAATTGAATTCTTCTTCTATATGCTTAATGTCAGTTGGATCGTCTCTTTTTCTGACAGTAATAATTGAATAAAAGCAAACGACTTGTATTTGAAACATTTTTTATCGGAGTTTTATGTATTATGTAATTTTCAAAATAAATATATTTTGTTTTATTTTTCAATCATTCAATTTTAGTGAAATAAAAAAAGTTTTAGATTGAAATTGTTTATTTTTATTCATACATTGGTACAATAAAAATGTTGGTTCCTACTTTTAGAAATCAGTCACTAAATCAGAAAATATGCCATTTTGTTACACCCTCTAAAACTCTCAAAATATTTCGCAGTGTCAACATAAAATTTACACCAAAAGCCCTAAATACATAAGATAAATATCACCAACATGATAATTAAACTAACTGACTAAGATTAGAGATATATGCTTCCATCTATAAACATTTCTTGATTATATTTACATAGGAATAGAAATTCGATTTAAAGTATCTATTTGACAAATATCTGTTGAATGGATATCCTATGTACTAAAATGTGCTAAAGCAATTCAAAGCCTCTTACTTCGTTTGATTCTATATAACACTCGTGTATAGACCAGAATTCCTAAATTAAGTAATCAAGAAAGTAATTTAAATTTTACATAAAAACAGGAGACCAAAGTTAATACCCTTTCTTCCAATAAAATATGCTTTGTTGTGGAAGTTAACAAATTTGACTTTTGCATATCTTATAAAAAAAATATCACAAGAAAATAAATTATTAAAATTAGTCAAATTATTGTCGTAGTAGTTATGTAGTAATAATATTTTATTTTATTTTTACTCTAGGATGGTTTTTATCCATCATTTGATGACGTGAATAAAGATAGGTATACCTATATGAATATATTTTTAATATATTTTCGTGTCGTTAAGCAGAACCTACATATATGCACTCTTTAGACTTTTTACACGTTACTGAATATAACTGCTTTACTTAAATTTAAATTGAACTGTTTAAATTGGTAATTTTTTATCTCACGATCAAAATATTATTAAATCGTTACGTAATTTATCTAATAATTAGTTCCGTCCATTAGATATTTTTCTCATTAGAAACTGAATTATAATTATATGAAACATGAGTAAGAACAGTATTTTTTATCACCTCAAAAATGTTTTTTTTCACCACAAAGGATGTTTCAACAACACAAAAGATATTAATTTAATTATATCAAAAGCAGAGCAAAAATTTTTTTGTCTATTATATCAGCACATAATAAATTCCGTAGGTACCTATGTCAACCAGATAAAAAAAATCATTTCAATACAAGCATGACATGTATATAAGTAAACAACAACAAAAAAATTAAAAATACATGTAATTTAATCCAGGACCTCGTTAGACATGTTCATATATATATACCTACAGTGTCGTTTTAATTTACTTTCATTTACTTCATTGTTGACAAAATGTTTTTTTAAAAGTCAATTTTTCTCTCATTGACATAACTTTTAATCACACACTGCAAACACACAAAACATAAACTTGATGAATATTTAAATTTTAATTACATGGTGGCGAACGAATTAATGCAAGTTTTGTTGAAAGTAATTTATTTTTATTTTTAATGGTTTATTAGTGTGTTTATTTTTGTAAATTTAATGTGAGTAACGCGTAACTCAATGCACATTACTGTAAATTTCAAAACAAAATAGAAAACAATTATTTTTTTGCGTATTTATTTTTTGTCGGAATTATAAATATTAGTCAACTTTTATGCCATTAATATTTGTACATATTTACCAAAACCTAAATAGAATGCCGTCAAAACACAAAAAATAATTAGGAGAACTAGGGGCTTGACGGGGCGTTAAGGTAAAACAATGACAATACACGATATTTATAATCACAATTTTCTCATTTATTTTTGGCACATTAGTTACTTATCAAAGTACAAGTAGTCTTTTGAAAGATAATTAAATCACTTAATAATATTATTGCTTGTTTTTTATCAAGTTAGAAAAAACCATCTTGTCTCTGATAAAAGGTAAAATGGGGTACGATTTTTAGTGCTACTTTTTTGTTTTTTTAACCTTCACTTTTTTCCAAACTTTTTAAAAAATTTAATCTTGCCTCCCCTCACTCTATTTTATAAAATTATAGAGCCATATTTTAAAAAGGTATAAAATGTATTTTTTTGTTAACTTTTCACGCCTCCCTTCGCACTAGTCCGCGCCTCCCAGTTTGGAAATCGCTGCTCTAACAGAACCCCATCATGTCCCGTGTGAGTCACCCCATCTTGCACCAACATACATGTTTATAAAAATAACTGAAACAAAAAAACCGTCAAACTTAAAGTAATTTTACATGAACCGCACTAAAGTCAATATAATCTAAAACGTATATATAAAGTAGCAGGAGTCGGACTCTTTTACTTACCTTTTTATAACCATCTGTTTTGCCACTAAATAATCTATCGACTTGACACGTAAACAATTTTTCTCTTGTGAACAACAGACACACGGACTTCCACTTACATTCGCCGCCGTGCTAAAGATCACTCGAAAGTGACATTTTCTTGTTGCTATAACGTCTAGTTTCTTATATCTATGATTGTCCCATCTTGCCTCAACGTCACCATCATGCCCCTAGTTCTCTATTTTCATTGATTTCAAAGTGAATTTATTATAGACTTTTTCTTTTGTATTGATTTAAAAAAATTAGAAAGTATTATATTTTTAAAGTTATTACAATCAAATAAATACAATTTTATAAAAGTTTATTCAATATATTGAAATTTTAAAACTCCAGAAAATTCTTTTATGTATATTTGAAACTATCTACTGAATGGAAAACTCATATACTAAAAATTTCGTGTAACGTTTGTATAAATATTTGTATTGAATATTAATACCAAATTTGTTTTACTTCAATGGTGAAGTCACGTTGACTTTCCATTAAATAAATTATTGAAATTATATAAAAACATTTAACCAGAATTGATCATGTATACGAATTAAATTTTGAATCAATATTACATTTAGTAGTTGATTAAATATAAACAAGTATTTCGTGAAATATGAATAATTTTTGAGAAAAAAAATATAAAATATTTATTCGTATAACATGATCGCACGTTCTGTTATTTTTTATCAGCGTTTAGTTTTTTTACACAGTTTCAAATATTAATTGAAATTCCAAATTATATTCCATTACGTCTCGGTATAGATACTTTTATTCCATTCCTTTAATAATTTAATTAATTTGTATATATTATTTTTGATATGTACCTGGACTATTATAATATATATTAAATATTTAAAAACTATTATTTAAGATATTTATAGATCCGACGATTGTTTTTTTTTCGACTTCAAGACATTTACACAAAATATTCACAAAATGGGCTTGTCGCGCATTCAAAATAAACGGTTCAAATAATGATTTTAAATCTAAATTATAAAAAAATTATCTAGGTACCTACTGTGTAAAAATATTCATTAATCGATGAAGTACGAATCTGATAAAATATTTATGTATGGAATCTTTTCTTTTTAGAGTAGAGTAATTAGCTTTCATTTTTGCCATTGAGTTGAAATAGAGCTGATGAATCAGGAAAAACTGAATTTTTGACCTATCCCCTACCCCCGATTGGGGGACGCCGACCTCGTTGGATAGGGAAAACTTTAATATTTCTTGATGCCATCCCAAAAAATCTGTATACGAAAAAAATATCTAGTTCGAATTATTTTTGAATTTCGTAAATTTTATGGACTTGGCTCTTACCCTATATAAGTAGAGAATCTAAAATTTATTAAAATTAATATTTTTGGTTGCCAAGTACATCTGTTATGCATGTTAGCCACACATTCATATACATAATAACAAATAGGGACATAATACTGTACAGTTGGTGGCCAAGTTATTGCGACAACTAATCTTTTTTTGGTATTTCCATATTCTTTCGAGTTTTTAGTGCGGGGATTAACTGGTCATTTCCTGTGATTCCTTGCTTAGTTACATTACAGTTTAAATTGTAAAAAATAACACACACTTCTAGAATTTTTTTTTATAAAACTTTTGTATAAGAACAACTGTTTTTATGATTATTTTGCATTACTGAATTAATTTTCAAGCTCGTTGTACAAAAATAATTAGTGTATTTGATAGGGAAAGTTTTTATTTTTATATATATTTTAAATGTTTTTTGTGTAGGTATAGGTTTAGTATTTTATAATTATTTTAAGAAAATAAAAATAAATTAAATAATGTTTGATATTTTAAAAAATGAAAATGTTCAGCCTTAATTTGATACCGAATATTGCTACAATTTCTATCCCCCTTCTGCTTCAAAATAAAATTGAAATTGGAGAAAGACATGTTTTTTGTAGGCGACACAATAACTTGGCCACCCACTGTAGTCTATACCAATTAAGATAAAAACAAAACTTAAAAGGCATATGTCATTTTCACGTTGTCGGTATTATAAAACAAATATAACATCTTCAAAGTACACATCTATGCAAATATAAAATGTTATGTTGAAATACAATCTCTATTATATTGAACACTTCAGTTGAACATGCACACTTTCAAATTCAATATAAAAAAGTATTGCGAATAGCATTGCGAGTATTCTGCAGAGAAAAATAAGGGCTGTTCATTGAAATTCTTTATTTGATATATCAAGTTCCAAATTGCATTTGTATTTCTCAACCTTTGACAAGGAGCGTGAGCAAAACTGAGTACAACGACATCGCATAGAATTCATTGCCGTCTCGTACTTCTAACACTATTGTAAATTGATATATTACATATAATATGTATGTATAATGTATATATGTAGTACCTATATATATATCGAAATATATACTTTGCACGTGACTTCCGTCGCGTTGTTGGAACTACGTCGAATGTTAAAACCAAATAAAATTTTCTTCAATCTATCAGAATAGAGATAAGTGTCAATGATGATCAAGAAAATAAAACAAATATACATAGGTACTCTTTACAATGTATCAGTCTAAATAAATGCTTTGCAATGTTTGTTTTAAAAAAAATATTTTTTAATCAAAATTGGATACCGTAGTGAATTTATTTATTGATATTTCATACTCATGTTGTCCTTACAAAGAGAACGTAACCCTTTTAAGGGGTGAGGAAGATACAGCTCTATTGACGGCAGTCGGCATGGCGTTAAAATAAAACGTTACATATAATTTAATACAAATAAAAACAATAAATATAATTTTAGTAACTGAAAAAAATGTTTTTATTTTTTGTATTTTTTGATATTCAATTACGTAACATTAGACAGGAGGTGGGAGTATCAAAGTTTATTATTTAGATTATTCTAGATGGAATTACGTGGGGAGAAAGGGGGTCTAAAAATTCCTAAAAACCATTACGTGGTATATGGATGTTCCCAAATAAATATAAGCAATTATATATATTTTTTTAAGACAATGCTATATGTAATATGTACAAATGTACATGTATATACTTACAATAATATACATGTCTAGACATGAAAAAAACGTCCTTCCTTATTTCTCCAAAATTTAAAATGATATTTTTGACTTTCGTATTATGTAGTTATTGGTAATCCCATCAAATCCTTTTCAGATTTTTTAAATCAGTAGTTGCCGAGTTAGAGGTGGGGGGCAATATAAATTACTGCTTGGAGCCCCTTGCTTGCACCATTTTTGAGTTAAAAAAAATTAAAAATAGGGTCAAATTCTGCTGATTGAGGTTTACATTTTGATACCCCACATGCCTTGGTATACTTTTTCTTTAAACCACCCTGCAGACGCCATTTTTAATTTAGAAAAAAATAAGAAAGATTGCCGAACTACATTGATTTGGTAACACATTTTGACGTGCCACATGCATTGGCATAAAAAAATATTTTTATACCTACTTCTTGGCGCCTCCCCGCTAAAAATTATTTAAAAAAAATTAGTACATATTTTAATAGAGGGTGTCATTTTACATGTTCAGTAAAAAGTTCAAGGTTTTAACTTATATAGTTTACGAGCTATTTTGCTTATACTGTAAAGGACTAACTCACTGACTGACTGACTGACTGATTTTCTTCGAAATCGTAAAATTGGAAATCTATATTTATAAAAGTAAATTTAAATTGATTACTTTGAATTCATGTTCGATTTTTGTTGTTGTATTCCCCGTGGTCACTTAATCATGTTCTAGACAAGTTTTCCTATCTACCTCGCGCCTACACAGTCTGATCATATACGGTTGAAATACAAACAGTCATTTGTCTAAATCCACCTTAACGATGTGCATATCTTCTAGAAAATTGCACCCGTCGGTCAATTTCCAGCGGTGCGGTAGACATTCTATCTGCAAAACTTATTGCGTGGTATAAGAAAATTACTTGTTCGTTAGACTTGAAAACAGAGATAAATATATATTTTTGTAAGGTACTTATTGAAATTAAAATCAAATTTTATTTATACTATCAATATTTTAAAATTGTTCTTAAGAAGACACATGTTTATTAATTATTTAATATAAATTGACTAAATGAATACGTAAACATAGGATAAATCTGTAAAAAAAGTATTATACAAGTATGTATCAAATACATGAAATGTAATTGCAAACATAATTAATGTTTTGTAATAACATGTACTTATATTTAGCTTCAATTAATAAAGTTAATTTGAAAATTAATTTGACTTTCAAAAATTAATTGCAAACATTGACACGAAGTTTTACATATGCAAGCAGATATCATACATCGTACAAATAAAATAAACAACGATTCATGTAAATAAAATCAAATAATATGGTACAAAAATTTAGAAACTTGACAAAAAATAGTCTGCTGTAGTAATAACCACAAATTGATTTAAATTATTCAATTATGCTAACCTTACAAATACCCAAGACATTTGAATTGATATTCTGAAGTAATCGCTAGGAAACTAAATAGCCAACAATAAACACGAATAGAAATTAGACTTCTGTAATGGGAGTTCTCTGCATTATAAAAAAACTAGTATTCACGATTATTCCATTCTCGCCGAACGTGCACTGAGCATGGCACGTTACTGGAATTATGTATTCCTTTAGTTCCTTAATTAGTGCATAAATACTAATGAGATTATATAAAATAAGTATACAAATCTTTTAATTCAGTACTGATTGGTTTTATAAATATACTAGCTGATTCCCGCGGTTTTGCTCGCGTGGATTTTGAAAATAAGTACAACCCTCCATACGTAACAGGGGGTATTAAGTATTAAATGTGTCTTGCTTTTAATTCATTATACAAAATCGTAAATATCTCGGCTCCTAGGCAAGATAGTAGTTTGCTTTTCACTAAAACCCCCACTCTCGTGTTATTTTTTACGCTGAATCAAATGAAGACTAATTAAAATCCTCCATACGTGACAGAGGTCACCCCCTACAAGTTTTTATATTGATTTTTATTCATTACCTATACGTTTCATTCGAGTGAATACAACCGAAAATATTTTTCCCCATAAAACTTTTTCAAGTAGGTAAATCAACAAAAAAAATATTTTTTCCATACAAACTTTTACACCCCCATTTCCTCCTTTAGGGATTGAATTTCGGGAATTCCTTTCTTAATGGGTACTTACATGTGTCTAGGTACAGGGGTTTGGGCTGTACGTTGATGAATGAGTGAGTGAGTGGTTAAGGACAAACTCTTTTACCTACATACTTATGGTTTCGATAATATATTTGAAGCGCTCAGTACCAAAACAGCCAGTCCACATTTTAAAGAAAAAAACGGAGCTTTAAATTTAAAATTTTTCCAATTTTTAAGTAACTAAAACGGCCTAAGCGTTTGAAGCCACCATTACAATATGAGAGCCAAAAACATTTTCTTCTTGCCAGATATTTTCATTATTGACAAGATAGGAAGAGGTATCGAGGTGCCATAAGAGCGGCACGTAATTTGAGCTAAAAACTACAAAAGCTAGAACTATAGTTTCATCAATAAAATTTATATTAATCAAAATACAATCCAAATAAACTAGTGGTTTAATTAAGTCTGCGATGTTCTGCACAATAACAATAAAATCAATCACTAATTGCGAGTCAATACTGTCGCCTTCAATAGTCTTAAACAATTGTACTTCCGATGAACAGATACTGAATAATCAGAAACGAAGTTAGGTGAATTCTAAACATCGTAATCTGCGAGGTCGGTAACTCTAGAGCTGGCTTAGACTCTTCTCCAAGACGGAAGATAGAGAATAACCAACACTCCGAAATTTATGATTGCTGGACGGTAATAATGTTTGTGCTTACTGCAAGAACTGCAAGTACTGCAACTCACACACTGACAAAATTACATTTAGCTAGGCGAACTCTATAACTGATTGCAAACTACTTCGACGTGTAGAAAACTGAAGAACGGCGAATTACATACTAACTGTCAATACACTGATTTTACTTTTTTTTAAACACTCCAGTCCATCTTAAAAACTACTTTGAAATAAAAGCAAATTGCTTTTTTAAGAATCAATACAATAAACTCATTTTGTATAGTTGCTTTATATTATAATCTAACTTTCTAACTGAATTCATATATTTAAGTGTTAGGTATATTTAATTGCAATATATATTAGATAGTATTCACTTTGTATATTGAATATAAATTTTAATTATTTTTTTAAATTTTAATGCATAAAGCGAATATTTAATCGTTTTAAAATATTTGATAGGGCGAAAGGAGGTTGGTTAGTTTTTACGTTAGGTGAAAACGATTAAATAAAAAGTGGTTATTATTTAAAAAAAAGTGCATTTAAATACAAGCCTTATGCCCGATATTATAAAGAAATTGCATGCAAGCAAATTTGTTTCCATGCAAATTTGCGATTTGCAAACGCTATCTACTAGGAGTCAAATGTAAATGACAACCAATCACAGATTGTAGCTTTAAAATATCAAGACAATTTGATTCCTAGTAGATAGCGTTTGCAAATCGCAAATTTGCATGGAAACAAATTGCTTGCATGCAATTTCTTTATAATACCGGGCATTAATTTAAATGAATAGATTTTTGATATTTTTTTGATAATTATATTGCCATGGTCACGTGATTTAAAGTAAACAAGTTAAGTATCATCAAAAAGTTTTGGCTTGAATTTGTATCTTAAAATTTAGAAGATGGGTTACCATTTGATTTGCTTTTTTTTAATTAATCTACGCGTTCTTTAAGTCACGTAGTTGCTAGTTTGTGTTTAAAATATTTTGTTCACGAATAAAACTTGTGAATATTTAAATAAACTTGAAAACTCAGTGCAGTGATATGAAATGAATGTATTCATGAAGACAATGGACAATTACTGTCGCTAGTACATGCCTTATATGAATTTTAAGCAATATTAATTTCCGAATTCCAAAACTGCGGTAACACATAATTTGCTTAAATTGTATGTAACTAATTGTGGGGAGTTGAAAATGCTGAAAATGACATGCAATAAATTACAGAACAATAACTTTTAATAGGATCACTGTTGGTTTTTCAATGTAATTAAAATGCTTTGTTTTATTAAGCTTGTATTGAATTCAGTTTTCTGAATGTTTTGTCTAACCCTTTTTACATTTGTTGAGTTTTCCTGAAATAAATGAAAGTTAATTTAATTTTTGTTAGTAAGGATTATAAAAGAATTACTTCCAATATTCAATATAATTAATAAATGAGTACCTTGGAAGATATAAGAGAATATATTTCGAACAAAATTAAGAAAACAATAAACATATTTTAACGTGTTTTTGTTTCTGTAACAAAACAAAAGCCGGAAATCTCAGAAATAAAATTTACCTCAGAAAATAATGTCATGAAAATGACTTTATTTCCGTGTCATTTTATACAATAATCATAACGCGTTTATGAGAAAAAACTTTTGTCGATCAACTATAGGTATAAAAATACTCCCACTGATCAAAATTCAGTTAAAAAAAGATACAATTGACTTCTTTTGATAGTGAGAGTCGTTATCGAAATGAAAAAAATATAATAATATGTACATAGAAGAAAATATTTATACTGCAGCAAAAATTTTATTTTATAAAGTAATTGGGTTCAAGAAGTTCGACTAAATAATGAAAAAATAAATAAAATCGGAATAATATATCTAAAAGTTTAAATACAAAAGCAATATCTCGAACATGGTGACACTTCCTAGTGTCCATTCTTCCACTTCACTCACCCATACATGTATTTATTTATGTGCATACACATTACTCAGCTTCGTCTTTTTAACCATGAGAAGGTGTCAATAAATCTTCATCACGATGACTTGCTTGAAACTATCATTCTTCAGACCTCAACAGTTAAACTCGTCTCATGGTAAAACTTTTATTTTTGTTAAAATTTATTACACCGGTGCTACTGGTGTATAGAAAATTACAATATTTTAAGTTCGACATTTATGATTAAATTAAAACTAATAAAGATGTGGTCGTACATATTATGTTTTTAAAAAAAATTATAATACAAACACTACCGTTTTAAAGATTGGAAGCAAGTATATTTTTCTGTGTACAAAACTTCATTTCCAGTGCATTCGAAGAAACCGTTTTTAGGGTTCCTTACTTCAAAATACAAAAACGGAACCTTTATAGGATCACTTTATTGTCCGTCTGTCTGTCCGTTTATTATATTAATATCAAATACTTAGATCTACAGTTTCATAGTCCTGTTAATGCAATAAAAAGATACAGCTTTTCAAATCCTATTTTGATACTGACACTCTGAGTCACTGACTGATTATATATTATCAAAACCTATAAAGGATTATAATTTCTTAAAATTTATTATTTGATATTAATTTCAACTTGATACCTTTAGCTTTTCCTGAGAAAATGGACACACACACAGACGGACAACAAAGAGATCCTATAAAGGTTCCAATTTTTTTATTTTGAGGTACGGGACATTTAAAATGGTCTTTTTGAACGCACTGATACACAGAAAAATATACCCGCTTCCAAATTTCAGCCAAATCCGTTGAGGGGGTGTTTTTACCATTTTAATGGGCTAGAGCCTTTGAATAATTCTTGGTTTTTGGATAGGTATGACATCGTGTTCACCTGATTATATTTAATACATATATGTGCATATATAATAAACACAAAGAATTATAATTCAAACGCAACATGCAAAATAACATTTACAAACAATAAAATAATATCAATTTATCTTACCTACAATTTCATTAATACAAATGCAGAAATCCTTGTTTATTTATTAGTGAGTTATTGTCCAGAGCCACCTTAGTGCTTCTATTAATTAAGTGCAATGTGTTTCTGCGGCCATTAACTTACATTTAGAGTATTTCATTGTTTATAGAGATAATTGGCCTCTCTAATGAAACATTACCACAAATATACGAGTATTTAATTCTATTCTCGAAATTTATTCCTAATTAGGCTTTTAATTTTGGTAATGATTTTGTATTAAATATAATTTATAATGGGTTTTAACGTACATTATTATTATAAAATATATAATAAATCGTATGGGTGTCTTTTGATATTGATACATACTTATATACGTGTATTATATACATACTAGCGGCATCCCGCGGCTTCGCTCGCGTAAATTTCGAGGGGATGACATTAAATTTTTTATATATAAAAAATCGTAAACATCTCGGATCTTAGTTAACAATAGCAAAAACCCAACCCCAGTCTACTCCCGACCATTAGAGGTTGAATATCGAATTTGTTTTAATGCAAATTATTTTTCCCGACTCCACCATGATAACTTAAGTAGTTATGCAGATAAACATTTCAAAAACACACACCCTGTCTACTCCCGCCTATTTTGCCCGAATTTACCTTAATAACTTAAGCAGGTATACAGATAAACATATCTAAAACCATCCCCGTCCCCATCCAATGCTGTTAGGGGTTGAATGTCGAGCTTAAGTTTTTAACTGAATTTTAATTTGTCCAAATTTACCTTCAAATCATAAACAGATATGAATATATAAATACAAAAAAAATATCTTACAAATTTTTCCACCCCTCTAACACCTTAGGGGTTAAATTTTTAGAATTGATGAAATAATTGTTTCATAATTTATATTGTAGAGTATTTATGATAAGTTTCAATTAAATACGAACAAAAAAAATATTTTTTATACAAACTTTGACACCCCGTTTTAACCCCGTAGGGGTTGAATTTCGAAAAATCCTTTCTTAGTGGGTGCTTACATCATAAAAGGAAGACACCTACGAAATTTCACGTTTCTAGGTCCAGGGGTTTGGGCTGTACGTTGATATATGAGTGAGTGAGTGAATGAGTGAGTGAGTGGTTAAGGACAAACTCTTTTATAGATATAGATTTCGATTCAATCTTTGTACGTGCATAAGTCGATATATGATATTGAATTTTGATCCGGTGATTAACTTTAAAGCTTTTGTGAACTTTATCTTATTTAAAAAGCGTGTTCACAGACGTGTTATGTATTGTTATATAAATATAAAAATACAAATAGCGTATAAAGATTTTATATTTAAGAGAACTTTATATGTGAATAAGACATAAAGAAAATATTCGATGTTGACTAAAATTGTAAATTGTAAATAAATTAACAAGATTATAGGAGTATAATAACGATTTATTTCGTATGAATTTTGATACAAAATAACTTAACTATTAAAAACTATTACATCAATACTATTTTTTTTAAATACCTATGCATTATTTAAGAAAAAAATAATTTGCGAAAGCCTCATCTTTGGTTCATTACTTAAAAAGACAATTAATTTGAAAATGTATCAAAATCAATTAAAAGTTGTTGTAATAAGATGTATATCGGGACTATGTTATGCAGTAAAATAATGTATGAACACCAACCCACACAAATATTATTTTTGTGTTATCAATGCAGTTTCAGTCAGAATAAAGTTTACAAAATTATAAAATTTTCACACTTTCTGCAAAAAACTTTTAGCGGTTTGGTTAAAAAAAATATAACAAAGAAAAATAATTTTTTGAGATTTAATTTGAAATTAGTCAAACAAACATCAAATCACTTTTCCAATAATAAAAAATGTCTCATTATCATAAATGTATTTTTCTGTGCGCTCATTTTAAACGCTGATATATCTCGAAATGAACTGTGTGTGTAGGTTGATACATTACTGCAAAAATGTTCTTTTATGGCTCAGAAAAATAAAAATATTTTCATTGTACAGGTACAGTTTGCAGATTAATATAATAGTACATTTCTTGTATTATTGTTTAAGTAAAGATCAGACTGATCACATATGTATATTCGACATAGTCGATACGGAAGAGAATTGCTGTCTCGGAAAACACGACAAAATCTGATCTAAATAAATACTTGCCAAGGTGTAAACGCCTAGTCTTAACTTAACGATTTAGTTAACTACTTGTCACTTTAATAAAAACTAAATCACTGGATATGTGATATAATTAGTTCGTTGAGGTAAGAAATTACAATCAGAAGATAAAATGTAAAAAAATACAAAGATAAAAAGAATTGTAGACTACATGTTCAATTCGTTTAAATTATAGAACATGTTCAAAGTAGTTGCGGATACTTTTTTCTTGACCGTATATAAAGTAATAAAGTTCGATCAGAATGTTCGAAGCGTAAATGGGAATTTAAACTTGTTTTAGACTTCTGTTTGCAAAAATTTCTGTTATTGAGAAGGAAAAAACACGTGGAAGTTTTAATTTAAAATCTTTGTATTTAATATGTACGTAATGCTTACTTATCTTTTGGTGTATTATGGATATGATATAAAAGAAATTATGCATCATATAATAAATTAACTATTACCCGAAATTTTTCACGGCTTCGTACTTTAGGCATAAAGAAAATCCTCAGGTATTCATCTCCGATATTTTTAATAAAATCGATTAAAAATTTGGCAATAAAACAATAAATTACTAGATACCAAGTAAAAATTGTATTGTTTATTTAATATGCAAAAAAAACTATGTTAAAAATGATACCATGAAAATCATAACAAAGAAAACAGATATGATACATGCATACTCATTATACGTGTACATATCAAGTCGAAAGCTGCTGTTCGAGGAACAAATAGTACAAATGAAGCAGCGTAAAGAGACATCTAGTGAGAAAAAGAGATACTAGACAATAGCGATGAGACAAGAGTTTGAATTATCAAACTAATGAGAATGGATGCTTCTTCTCATAGTTTGTTAACTTTGAAATTGAAATAAATTTTAATTAGTGTATAAACATATATTGTCATGTAGCAATGTGGTTATGTCACAGTTCATAACTGACAACAATTTCAAACCACAGGTATTTAATAACAACGTGCTATCTAATTTATTTTCTAGATCGATGTGTAAATGGTTAGTTACCTTTGCGAGACTTTAACAGGTCTCGTTTAATATTATATTGCATATAAGCTAAAACATGTAGGGAGTTTAATTTATTTTCTTAGTTTGATTGATATGAAGGGGGAGGTGTAAGTTATGTAATAAAGAACATTTAACAAAGAGTGTTATTTTTTATATGAGAACTTCAATTATTATTATCAAAATTGTATTACACAAGTATAATGTCTATATAAATAGATATATATTTATGTATACCTATTATCTCGCACTTAAATAGATATATTTTACAATGTTTATGTTCCAATTTAAACATTTAAAATTGTCAGAGTTAAATTCAGTAATGAATCTAAGGAAGTTTCAGGAGGCATATCTCCCATGGTCCAAAAAGAATGTTTTTTTTATATTCCAATGAAGTAAAACTGTTCATCTTACGAGACCAATTCAAGGGTACTCGGGAAAAAGAGGCAAAGTCAATTTTTAGTCGAATTAAGATAACAGCGCCATTTAGTGGTAAAGCTAGGTACTTTTCGAGCCACATATGTATTAAGGGGAAAAACTTGGTAAATTTCGTAAAATAATATTTGAAAGATATCCTTTTTAGAGTAAAAGTATCCAAGATACCAATCTTAAAACAGCGATAACTCAAAATTAGCTTCTTTTTCCCGTGTACCCTTCAATTGTTTCATCAATGATGTCGTAATCTAAACAATATTATTTTATTATATGTGTAGCTACATGAATATTGTTGAAATTATGATAACATCTTTTTCAAAATTTATTTCTTTTTAAGGCCTGACGGTGACTTAATAAATTTTGACGTTTAGACATATTTATAAATACCTTATATTATTATTTGTTAAGATGAAATCAACCCGAACTAATTAATATTGTCAACCCATTAAAATACAGTAGCGATTTCTTATAATTAATTAATATCAGTTAAGCCAGAAATAAAAATCTAAAAAAAGTATGTGAGCTTTCTGATAATTGTGTTGACTTGAAAATAAAAATAGACAAGATACCATTGTAAGAACGTACACACATAGAATTATCATTTAGAATACATTCAACGAACAAATACAAAATCAATATTTGGCTCGGGCAAGCATAGTTTTTGTTCAGTAACTATACATGAGGTATCAACACCAATTAAAATAATTAATCGGAAAGTTCTATATTGTAACACACTCTCTGTCCAAACATATTGAAAATTCGATAAAAAGATAATGGTAATCAAAACACATGAACATTGTTAAAATGAAATTGGAAAACGTTTGAATTTTATAAAAAAACAAACAATATATGTACATATTTGAACTTGTTACCAGTGTGTTATTAATTGTATACTAAGAAAATCAGATAAAATATAATAGGTATTATAATTTTTAATGAATATTAAAATAAGGGCGTGTTAATTTGAAATGATAAATGATAAAACTTTTAACTTTACCATGTTTTAAACCTTTCAAATATAAAACATGTCAAACCTATGTACAAAAATTTAAAACTTTACAAAAAGTTCAGCATATTTTACATTAATTATGTCACTCAAACACTCAACTGCTTTGTTTTGTCATTAAAATTTTTTTTAAATTGTAAAGAACAATTTATAAAATTTTATTCTTGATTGCTTTCTTGTTAAGAATACAGGATATTTTTTAAGAGAGTGAGAAAATTAAAATTTTGAATTATATGTTATAAGTAAAAATACACATTACAAAATTAAAAATAAATTGGATCTAATTTTATAGAATTAATTTAGCATTTCTGTGCGACTGTCACTCAAAGAATGCATAACCTACATCATACAAGTATTCATATACAATTTATTTATATTATACAGGTTATCCGGTAAAAATTAAAAATTTTATGTAACAAAACTATATTTTGTTAAAAGGAACTCTTTTTATTTTTGTATTTTAAAGTATGAAATTTTCAATTTCCTGCAATTTTTGCATATTCTAAATTAAAAATCTTGACTTATATTATTTTTATATTGATTGAAATTTTTTTTTATTTTATATATAGGTACCTATAGATTTTATATTCAGCATGATATTTTTAAAATACAATATTTGTGAATCCATGATAGCAACGAAAATTCTCAACTTTTAGTAAGTTAAACAAGGGTGTTTCCTAAACATATTATTATGTACAGACTAAATCAGCTGTTCGATTTATATTTTATTCATACTTACATACGTTCCTATATGTACATATTATAAATGCGAAAGTAATTCTGTCTGCCTTTTTTCGTTACCTTTTCACGGTTAAATCGCTAAACTGATCTTGATTAAATTTGGCAGGTAGATAGCTTGATTCTACTTTGGATAAGATAAAAAAAAAATTAAAAATTAAAAAATTCCACGCGGGTAACAGTTACACAGAAAAAAACTGTATCGGACCAAGAAAACCTTGTTCTTAATATAAGAAACATACTCTTAATCCAACTACGTTATTCCTTCGTTCAAGAATACTATAGTTGGTTTAAGAGATTATTGCTTATCTTAAAAAAATATTGTTTTCGTTATATACAAAACAAGGTTTCCTTGGTTTGAGTAATCCTTTCTACTAGTGTAGCTCCGATAAGTTATTAATTTTGACTAAACTTAAAACGAAATACATGAATACACGTTTACAAATTTATGATATACTGTATAAAAATAAATGTTCCTGGTGCATAATTACTAATTACCATGATCAAAAATAATCATGTGTGGATATAGTTTTTTCGACAAGTAATTAATAATTTACAATTTATTTAGTTATTAAACACTACACACGTATTTATTTAATGTAAAATATACCCCTATAAACTGCAACAAATAAATACAATATTTAGTCAATTGATGTGGTATATTGTGGATTTAATTGACACAATAATAGTTTCCTATTTTAGTTCTAATTATTTATTTATTTACACAATGTGACGATATGGCAACACATTTCATGTTGGGTTAATATATTTATTTGTTAATATTTTGTTCTAACTATCTGTTTCTGATGACAGATTTGAATATTTTTTGTGACCTGGTCAGGGCCGATATTATAAGGATCAACTGTATTTTTTCAAATCACACGGATTAACTTTGAGAACTGAAATAATGACCCTTTTTACTGGTTAATTATCCTATTTTTAATGGCAGATATGACAGGTACGATATAAGGATCAATTGTATTTGTTTTGGTTTTTAAAATTGCACATCATTGGAAAGATAATGTTTTGCTAAATACAATTCTCCTATGCTAATTTAATTTAAATAAAATTATTGAGAAGAAACAGTAGTGCGTTATGGAATTTGAGGGCTGTAAGCAGAGTAAATATTCTTTTGTGCAAAAAAATAAAAATTATTATAAGAATAATTCAAACTATATCGATTTGTATAAAATTGAACAGCAAACAGAAAAAGTATTCATACACAAATCATTTTTAGGGCCCCCTTCCTCAGCTGTCTTAGGCAGTTGCCTAAAGTGCCTACTGTGTAACACGCCACTGACAATAAGATGAACATAATTTTTATCAAACCGTAGCCTTCCTAATCTAATGATTAATGTCCCTGTTTTTTTTTTCAAAACTAGAAGCTCTACTCTTGGGTACTTTGCACTGGTACCCACTAGTGCCTTCTAGGTTCGAATGAACTCAAAGTTTACGAAGTCTTATAAAAATTGGGGAGATAATACTCGCAACGTTACAATTTTAGATAATTGCTACAAATTTTCGAATATTTCCAAAACTTCTTATCCGATTAGCACCAAAATCAATAAGTTAGGAGTACTCATTGAGACAAAAAAATTCCTCAAAAATAATCCAAATAAGTCCATATTTACAGTTATCGTGAACGAAAGAATATTCTACATACTCTCGGATACAATTTTTAGATGGTATTACAATACTTTCATTTCTTTACAATTTAAACATACAATTATTTTTGCTACCAGCCCTGTTAAACATTATTACAAAAAATATTCATATCTGTCATCAAAAGCAGAGAAAGAAAAATATGAAAAATGGCTTGTTTCAGCCCTCTAAGTTATCGAAAAATATCTGGCCCTTAGAAGTTGGTACGCCTGTACAATACTGTACATATTTATTAACTATATCTACGAATATATATGGATAAAAAGTTAAAAAAGATTAATTTTATAAATGAATATATCTGTTGTCCGATCTGCTTGTAAATAAAATTTTCTTTTTTCGTTTTCTTTTGGAAGAGTTTTTAAATCTCCTGCGTACAATAATACAATAAATAAATATATTATGATATTTATATCCGCCAACATTATCTTCATATAAACTAAAGTATCGTTCCAGTAGAAGGACCGAGAAAGTAAAAGAAGATAATATTTAATTATTTCCTGCGGTTTATCTTATTTTCTCACAAATCACCGCTACGCTATCTCTAACTGGTACTTGATTTTTATAAAGGATATTTTCGAGAATCTTTCTTTATATCTGATGTATTCTTTATATATGTAACAGTAACAGTAACAATCTTGTTATTAAATAATTTATTATATTTTAAACTTTTTTTAATACAGAATTACGTTGCTTTACCTTTTAAAAATTTACAATTAATATTAATATATAAATGTATCAATTTTCGATTATACTGTTTTCAGGATGTAATTGTAAAACAGAATTTTGATACAAAATAATCTTAGGAAAATAAAATTTAAATTTTCTTTCTTCTTTGTATATCCAGCTTAGGCATTTTAAGAGTGCTGTGTGCAAAATAATCCTTGATAATGATCCAGGAAACTGGAATTTTCTGAACTACTTATAAAAAAACTCAAATAATTAACAAAAAATATTCAATTTTCAAACGGTGTCAATGAAATAGGTACATAAGATTTAATATACAAAATTGACTTGAAATAATTTTCTTACTGTTGGTATGTTTATAATAAGAAGCACAGCAAAGAAAAGAGTTTTTTTATCAAGTTTTAAAAGTATATACATTTATTAAAATTATAAAATAACTTTTTAAATGTCTTCTTTAATGTTCGATGTATACAAACTTTACCCTAAAATGTTTTCCATATAACGCCAATGATTATTATATATAATAAAATAGTTTTCGGTGTTCTGGGCAAATGGATGTAGTCACTGCAATTTACGGACCATAACTTTGTAACGAAAAAACTTGGAAGGAAGTATATCATTTATGATATACGGCAATTATGTAATATTATTTCAATGCCATGGAACCGCACTTTAAAAACCCTACCTCTATAAAATTATTAAATACTCCTTTATATTTTATAAACGTACTTATATATTCTAACATAATTTATGTGCTCTTAAAACTTTGAACAAAACGAGATAAATGGATGTCTATTCTATAATAATATCAAGTTTTATTAATACTGTATTAGTGTTATTTTAATAATAGTTCACCAGCCTTTTTGCAAATAGAGCTAAAAATCGACAAAAAATTGGAAAAATATACATATTACTGCCTATAACAGCAGCTTAGGCATTTATATAATACTATTAACGTCCGGTATTATAAAAAATTTACTGGAGTGCAAAAGCAAATAAGCTTCCAGCTAACCTAACGCTATCTGCTTGGTATTAAATTTAACCCTTAGCTGCTCCACTTCTCCAGAATAACATACCTGCCACACTGGGGTCACCTCGTACCCCAGACACTAAAATGCTAACTACTCGTAAACTATTGAGTATTTTAATTCAATAAAATTCTTCTATCATCTTCGAACGATACAGAATTATCTCCAATCGGTTATTTAAAAGAATATATAATATTTAATATATTTAAAAAACCTTGTAAAATTTAAACAGTTTACATTGAAGTTAAAAAAATGTGGGGTGCCTGGTACCCCACAGTGGCAGCTAAGGGTTAAATGACAACAATCACTCACTGATGTAGCGAATAAAATTGTACATAACCTTAACATATTCGCGATAAGTAGAAATCAGCTACTTAAAATAAATGCTGCCAAGTGTACCTCATAAAATGCATCATAGCATTAAAATTAATATACATTTATTAACACTGTTTTAAAATATCAAGCAATTTTATAATAATATAAATAAAAAGCAAATTCTTTATAATACCGCTAATAATGCCCTATGGAAACATATCGTACATTATTACATGCATATTGAATGTCTATCTATACCTATACATAATTCAAGAATGTTCATAAATGAGATTAATTATATCCCAATCAAACTGATCCCAAATTTGTGGTGAATGCGTTTTAGAATGCAATTATAATTCTGTTAGTGAGCACATGTGACATTTTATATCAACAACAGTTGGTACCACTCAATGTCATTAACATGTCTGGGAAACTAAAAGAATTAATAGATTGGAAAATATGACAACGATAATGAAATTTTGTTTTCATAATCGATTTTGTGTTGAAGAGTTTAAGGTAGTTGGTCCATCAACATTGTTTAAGTCAGATTTTTTTTAAAATGCACAGGAATATTACCTAGATTAATATTTGAAAAATAGTCCATTTTTTATTAAAATTGACCGTCTCAAAGTCATGAAAAACGATCTCATAGTTTATATTTTTAACACAGCTTATATGGACTAACCGTACACCAACGTAACCTTTTATTAGATAAAATTTAAACGAAAAGTCAGTTTTCCATAAAAAACTGACTTGTTGTATATTTATATGAAAGAAAACGGTAAACAAAAAATTAAAATTATTGACCATCCCGTTATTAAGATTGAACCAGATTTAACTACCAAACCATCACATAAATTACAGTATTGTTGACAATGTGGCAATAGCGTATTCATTTGATTATAGTAAAAAATACGCGAAATAACGAAATATTTTTTTACAAAATATGATAAGTGGATAGAAGGGAATTCAAATTAATTATTCATATATTCTGTGGTAGCTTAGATGATAAAATATAATCATGGCCTAATGTGATCATATTATGATGGACCAACTACCTTAATCGTGTTAAAAATTATTTGTAAATGCACAATAAATGTAATAACAGCCAAAATTTTCAGCAAGCATATTTGATATTATTGAATCGTTATAAACTCGAACAATTGACTCATGAAAATGTAAATAAATATACTTTTTTACTAAAATTCCTCGCGGTTTCACCCGCGTTTACATCGAAATCGATTCCCATCCATTTTTGTACATTTTTATTAAAAAATTAAATAAAATTTTATATTTTATCTTAATACATAATTATTCAATATAAATTGTTGATTTGACTGCATTAACATCATATAGTTTTGATTTTCATTGGCATTTTTATGTACCTAACTTTATAAGAAAATATCAACTGTAGATTTTCCTTAATTTAGGCCTGCCCTAATTGAATCATGTAGTCTAAACTGATTATAAATTCTGAGATTTTCGAGCAATGAAAACCTCTACAAAATTAATTTTATGATTTTCGTCTCATGTTGGAACAAACAAACAGACAAAATTTCTAAAAATTATTAAAATAAATTATAATAATATTAGGTAGGTACCTATCTTAAAAAATTTCAGTTATACCCACGGTTTTTTATGCTACGTGTAGAGTAAATTTTAAAGTTTTCAAAAATTAATTATGTACGATGTGAACTGTGAACTAATTACCTAATTCAATAAAAAAATAGAATAGAAATTTAACTTTTATAAAATAATCGAATTTTATAATAAAGTGTCCTTACAATTTTATCTTCAAACAGAGCTTATTAAATATTTATAAAATTCAAGGACGCTATTCATCATATCCATTCTTAACACTTGAGATTAAATAATTGTTTAAAAAAATATCAGTACAGCCATACCCCAATTATACGTCACCTTCGGTTTCAGACGTATGTCATAGCCCGAAAATGTCTGCTAATTGAAGCAATGTAATTTTATATGTTAAAAGTCGAAAGGGTAGCAATTTATTTAAGCAAAAAAAATCAATAAAGTTTTATTGGATCAAAATATTTTAATCCATTAAAAAATTATCTTGTTAAGATATTCCAGTCATTCCAAGTTTAAATAAATATCATTCAATTTATAAATAGAAACTTTTATATGAAACATTTTTACTAGAAACTCAATTTCTTTGAGTAATTTGACCGTTTCCAGACTATTGTAACAGAAAGTACTGACATTTTCGATGAAATTGAGTTATATATATTTTCTTATAGTTATAGTTTTCTTATAGTAAACGTACTTTTTTTAAATATGCAATGCTGTCAATATACATAAATAACCCAAAAAATACATGCATACGTATTTTCTTAAAATGAATATTTTAGAAATCTGCAACCAAATTGAATATAGAATTCAACAATGTAAAATCCCTTAGAGTTAAAGGATATAATATTTTATAGAGCGGAAATAGAGAATATCAGATTTGAATTTATTGTAGCATATTTTCCATTATATTACACATTCCACATAATGCAAATATTATCTGCAGTTATAAATAACTCAAAATCTTAAAACAATATTGAAATAAAATTTCAAGAACTGGAAACATCTGAAATAAAGTTTACACTAAAATTACATTAATATATTTAACTGCGGCCTCATACTTTCAAAAGCTCTGAGACGTCTTTACAAATATGCGTGTAACTTCGAAAACAATCGCCGGATTGACTTGAAATTTTGTGTGTGTGTACTTAAATATATGTACATTACGAAAATGAAATAAAAAATTAAATTTTTAGAAAATTCTTACTGTATGTAACCCCTTAAATGAAGGCATTCGGACAAAAATACTTATTTTATTGATAACTAGCTATTACTCGTGACTTGGTTCGTGTGGAATTTCGGTTAGTGAAAACAACACCATGAAGTTAGGTTAGGTATATAATACAGATAGATAATACTGATTTTTAGTTTCATATTTGCACGATAGAAGTCACTAAACTAACTTAACCTATCGCGTGTACAAATGGCACACACCTATTGAGACATAGAGCATGATTATATCTCTTTTTCTAAGATATACTTCTGTTTATATAAGGGCAAGTATATCCCAAACCATTTTCTATCTCTTTCTTTTGACACGAATCTGTTTTCGAATCACATGCTCTATGTCTGTGTACACATTGTTATTTATTTTTTAAAATGACTAATGAATAATGCGTAGATACATAATTCTTATATTAATATGTATTTTTGTTTCAGTTGAAAGATTTACAATTCTGCGAAG
Source organism: Sialis lutaria (assembly GCA_949319165.1). Classification (NCBI taxonomy): domain Eukaryota; kingdom Metazoa; phylum Arthropoda; class Insecta; order Megaloptera; family Sialidae; genus Sialis; species Sialis lutaria. The sequence continues at coordinate 30,228,019 of OX439234.1, forward strand.
TCATCTGTCAGCAATTATTTAAAATAAGTAAGTAGCATTATTAGTCAATAAATAATATACAATTAGATTTGACAATTCGAATATTGTCATTAATTTCCAAGCAATATAGCGACGTCAAATACATCCATTAACTGAAAATTTAATGATCATTGGTCTACTAAAATTGTCGAAATGTTTTAACTTATAATAAATATATTGTCATCAGATGATATATGGATTATAAATTGAACAAGTATTCATTCATAAATCTCTTTTACCATCAGATTGGAAAAATGTACATTAGGAAATACATATATATATCGCTTTTTTATAACGAAGTTAAATAATTCAATATCAAGAATTTATCGGAATAATTTCAAATTTATGTAATGGAAAGGCTAGATTATTCTTAAGTGATTTATTATTTTAAACATTGTTATAAAATTAAAAACACAGTTTAATTTTAATTAGTTTATTTGACAGTAACAAAAAAAATCTCCTTTGAAAGCGTCTAATAAATACATAAGTTTTTTTTTTGGGAAGAGGGGGGAAGTTTCAGAAAAAAACCTTAAGAATCCTTACATTTCTCATTATTTATTTTAATAAATTTTCGCTGTTTAATTGCTTTTTTGTACATTGGGGGAGGGGTCATTTTATACTTATACACTGTTACAATGGGCAAGGGGATTGAAAATTTTCATAATCATCCTTACGTAATTAATGGACGTTCCCTTTTACTTTATTTTATCTAAAAACTAACTGTATATGTATATAATATACAGCTGTCATCCGTGAAAAAAAGAAGTAGAAGAAGGTTAGGTAATGCAGATTTCTGTTATAGTCGATAAAATTAGTCACACGCACAAATGTCACATACACATTTTTTTTATCTAATACATTTTTCGGAATACATAGTAACATGTGTCCTTCTTTAGGATGCAAGCTATCTCCCTACCAAATTTTATCAAGATCGATTCAGCGGTTTAGCTGTGAAAAAGTAACAAAGACGGGATGACAGATATAGGGACACACACATTTTTGCATTTATAATATTAGTATGGGTGAGCTAAATAATTAAAAAGTATCTTAACAAAAAGTGCCTTTTTTTCTATAAAACGATAACTCTACAGTTAAATGAAAAACAGTAATTTGACAGATTGTATGTTTACTTATACTTGATTCAATATTTTTTTATCTCAAATAACTGATTTAAATTTATTAACGTCCTCAAATTCTATTTATATGAACGAATTGTACTACTATTTCAATTATATGTGAATTAAAAGTATTGAAATTTATTTACCTATATATAATTTTAATGAAATATTTTGAAACCATTTAGGATCCGAAATTCGTAATGCTCATTAAAAGTTTGTGGATAGCGTATGTTCAAATTATTCACCTGGAAAGTTATTTCACAACATGTCTATACATATATAGTTCAACAGTATGTCACCATAAAAAAGATTAATCTACCCACTATTGACAGAACTTGAAGTTATGTGAATGTATTGTATTAGAAACTCAAGGAAGCGTGAAAAATTTTCCTTGGATAGAAATACAGGTACCTATAGTATATACGAAAATAAATTTCATACATTAATTAACGTGATAATATCACTATTTACTTCTTGGTAATGATTTTGTACCATAGAAGTTCATGTTCATTTTTTTCTAATTATTATTTATTATTAATTAAATTTTACTTAAGGATGTAGTAGACTATACGGTTAATTTGTACACGGAGAGAAAATTTCTTTTAAAAATTAACAGAAAATGCTGTGAACCTGAGGACAGAATCAACTTCTGAAAAAAATTAACAGAAAAGTCGGTAGAATTTAAAATAAAGTAAATGAAAAATTACAATGACATACTAGTAAATTTTAACATAGTACCCATTAAAAATTTATTTACTCTGAAAAAGTAATATTCGCTATTCTTTAATTTAATTTCTTGCATATGAAAATTTCACGTACATTCTCTATAATTTTACTATGTTTCTATATTACTTTTCATATCTGGCCTATCGCCGTCATAGAAACTGCTATACAGTATATTGAATTGTAGTAGACGTTCTTTTAAATTTTACCATGCCGGGTGTTAAAAATTTCTAGGATCAATTTCGTCCTACCGTTAACATGTTTTTCATGTTAAAATTTAACATTAAATTTTTTCAGTGTATAAAAAATAGATTATCGATGTGAAATATTCACTAAAATGCATGTAGGAAAGTTTATTGTGTTTTTACACCACATAAATACTAATATTAATTATATAAACTAAAAAATGTATAACTTAACCACAATAAAACATGTCACTCAACTCGTGTTTCGACTTCTATACTGAAACTGTTAGGCTCCTGATGAAGACTCCTCGATACGTGTTTTATTGTAGTTAAAGTGTACATTTTTTTAGTTTAAGTGACTATGAAATCACAGTTTCTCCGTTTATGTTGTAATATTATAATTATGTTAAAAGTTATATTGTATTTCTTTAATTTGTAACTAAAAAATTAATTTTGAATTCAACACGAAGTATTTTTATTGCTATAAATGATAGAAATTTATATTTAGGATATAAACACTAAATGATATAATATAAAAAAATAAACTATTAAAGTTCAATTTGTCTTCATCAATTCGCTAGATCCTTCGCCGGTCCTCTAGTTTTTCCAACTTTCTAATTTACTTTCTAATTGTTCCCTTCTCCAACTATATATCGCTATCTTTTTCTAAACCTTCTAAAACAAGACCTTTCATTTTTCTACACAAGACACTTGGTCTCAATTCCTGACATTACAGTTATCTAACATCTCGCTGCGGTAACTCTGCGTTCATTGTTAAACAAAATACTACATCAATTCACAAATAACAAAATATAACAACAATAAATACGTATATACTTCAACTATACAAAAAGTGTTATTATTATTATTATTATGGTTTGCCCCTTACACCCAGTCACTAAACTGAAAAACTTCATGTATACACACAATTTTTTTTTTGTAATCTCATAATTTTGCGGAAAACAAATGAAAACTGAATTTATGAAAATGAATGAAAAAGTAGAGGTTAAAATTTTTATTTATTTAGATACGAAAATTTTTAACCATGATAAGGGAACATGAATATTTTTATTACTTAATTAATTTGAAGTGGATATTTCATATAATCTAAATTAAATAATTAAATATTTTAATTATAAATTGTTCTCTCTTATTTAATCATCAAAATAAATACAAATTTAAGCATTATCGACAGAAAAGCACTTTGATATTCAATTCGAAAACCATTCACCCATCAATGTTCAATTAATTTTTCTTCTTGGAATGTTTTGAATAATTTTACCATGTAAATTACATTTGAGAGTTTCAAAACTGTTTCACTAATGAGTTAAATCACGTGTACACAAAACCACTACCACACCAAACGCCTGCAGTTTTTACTGTCTCTCTCGGATTTGGAAAACTCAAATCGACACACAAAAACGTTTTTCGTGTACATGAACTTGTTTTGTTTTTTTTACGCATGGAATTAAGCACTATCATTTTTAAATTATTTTGCATTTAATGCAATGTTAATGGAACGAAATACATAATTTTTAAAATTACTTTGAATAGTAGGAATAATAAATAAATTTGTAGTATTTGAATATGCGAATTGTTTACTTTTAAGTAATTTTTCAAATGACCCCGCACAAAATTATTGAGATTTGACTTAAGGTTGAAATTTTTTGTTACTTGGAGAAATGTTAGTTCAAAGTGTATTATACTGATAAAAAATTATAATGGGAGCAACGTACGAAAAAACAATTTCCACTATATCTATATATAATATGTCCCCTGAATTAAATCACTTTTATTTGACCTCCTTGTCCATCAAGACGTTCTATGATTGGCCCATAAAAAAACTTACAACCTTCCTTACGTTCCTACTCGTAATTATACTAATGTCCGGTATTATAAAAGTGTTACAATATGTTAAAGTATCTTTGCTCTAAACATAGCAAATCCATATAGATACTACTATCACAAAACTAATACGCAAATTTTGCTAGTCGCTTGATAATACCGGAAATAACGCTTAAAATTCAACTACAAAATGCATAATGGAGCTAGCTGTCTTCAATGAATTCAATCCAGTCGACAAAAATTGTTAAAGAAGAATAATGCAATTTATTTTTTAAATTATTTTTAATTTAATTACATTAAGACAATATCAAGTTTTTAATTTACAAGAAAAAAATTAGTTACTATATTAATAAAGGAAAAAAAATTCGCGTGTATCCGAAATAACGATTATTTTCCTATGTTATGTAGCTTGTAATTGAAAAAGAATACCAAAATAAATTAAATTAAGTTAATTTCAAAAAAGAAGAAAACAATTAGATGTTAATTAAACATATAAAGAGGAAATAAAAAAATCAAAGAAAAGGTGGATGAAAATCCCTTATCATTATGTAACAAAAAAACGCCTAGCCTTCTTTGTAACATCAAAGTTCCAAAGTCTTTTCTCGTTTTCATTTTCTTCTCTGTTTATTTTTTGGTACGCAATCAGTGTTTGATTACCTCTTGATCTTTTTATGGGCATCATTTTTTTCTTTTATGTAAAAGACGATATTTTAAACTGAATGCGAAGTATAGAAACTTATATATATCATTGAATATACATGTTTCCGATGTATGATTTGCTTATATGTTTATAATACGAATAAATGATTTCCTATTTCAAACACATAGTAAGTATTTGTTTCTTCTTTATTGTAATGTATGTAAGTAAAAAATAAAATATATATGTAAATAAATATGTAAACACAAAACCTATTTTTATTATTCTATATATTGCTTCTGAGTTACCAGTATTTGATGTACATACAACTATTATTTGTATTTTAAAATTATCTTTAAACTCAGAAGAAATGTTAATGTTTAACCTATGTATGTATATTGTAGGAAGTAGTAAGTAAGTAGTTTAGAATTATTTTTTTCCGAGCAAATACTATTAAGTTATATAAAATACCTGTAATAGCATTTTTATTAAAATAACCTCTATGTATAATTAATTTTATGAAAACTAGATTAATCCATTTAATATTTTTACTCGAAAGCTTACTGTATGGATATTTTTTAAAATCATACGTAAAACCATAAGTACACATTTCAAAATTAGTTTACAAGATATAAAATGGTTAAATATTTTTTTTTACAAAAACAAATTCTAATCTAAGGTCCCGGGATTTGAAAATGGTCCAATCTCGAAATCCCGGGATTGAAAATTTTGATCGGGATTGCAATCCCTAAAGTGTATGTCATAAGGATTCCGAATTACGTACTACGTGGACTGTTTGGAGCTTCTTGGAGGCGTCATATTTAAGTTAGTAAAAGTCCTTAAAGGCTTTGACTTCTGACAGTTTTTCATAAAAAAATTGATCAAATTTTGCTACCTGGTGGCCACACATGGAATTATTAGCTGTAACACTCTTTAATAAATATCTATACCATCTTACTATTCTTCTAATGAGTTTACTACAAATTCGATATTTTTTTAGTTGTGCCACTATTGCTCCGAGGTGACGATATGTAGAAATATCAATCAAATGCTACCACATATACCTACTGCGTTATAGCATGTGACATGATTTCTATAGGCATTATTATAAATCGCATATATATACATAGGTATTTAATCCGAGTATATATACTACTTCAGTTGGTGTTTGGTAAAATATATAATGGTTAGCTCACAATCAGTTTCATTATTCGTACATGTATGTAATCTGAAGAAAATGTTACATTCGAAAATTTAATAAACTTAGAATTTGATTAATATTGTCATTATTTTAATTAATTACTATTACACTGTAACATAGTTTTACAGGATTTATAACGCGTTGCAAAATAATGTCTCACATAAATTCAAAGGTCCATTCAAGAAGTAATCCAAACTAATACGACCATAAGTAAAATGAACAATAAATCTAACCGTCATCATCCTTTTCTATAAACCCTACAAGATAGTAACAATTTATATTTTTCACTTACTGTAACTGTTTACAAAACAGAAGAATTAAAAAAAAATTACAGTCTTCAATAGAAAATTATAGTATATATTTGTTACGAATAAAAAAGATAAACATTTACTCTTGGATTAAAAAAGTAGTTAAAAAGTAATCTTAAAATACATTATTATTAATCATAATTTATATTTTATAAAAAGTAGAAAATGAGAAAACACATATATCATTACGTTAGTCAAAAGTAATGGAAATATAACCATTATTTCTATCTTTCCAAGACATTAAAAACTTAATTCTTGAAATTACACGTACTATATAAAATCGTAACTACTACATATAATATAAATATAATAAACTTAAAATATTTGAACGCACCACTTTAGAAAATATAACATACCTACTCATGATTTATATTTTTCCTTCGAGATTTTTTTATTTGCAGTTTTCTATTGTGCTCCAGTCATGAATAATATTTATATTTTATGTCTTTCTAAATCTTTAATCAAAGCTCTTCTTATTCCAGAGATGATTGTTTAGTTTTTGAATTTTTGATATTGACTTGAAAGCAAATGGATATTTTACAATAAATATTTTTTTATAAGAAAGATAAACTATTATCTTATTCCTTTGACATGTAAAATAAATCAAAACTTTAAATAATGTATATTTATGCTACGTTTTAAAATCAAAAAGAACTAAATATTAATGATTTATGTTTCAATTATTCATTGTTTGTTTCATATTCACTTTAAAAAGTCAGTTTTTCTAATGGCTCTAAGAAGAGTGTTTTCAATTTAACGTTAAATAATTACCTCTAATTTTTAATAATTTATTCATCTGGATCAGGGATTCCCAATGAGGTTTAGGTGGACCCTTTGGGGATCTATGGAAGTTAGAAAGAGTCTATAGTCTATAGTATTCCAGAGTTTTTTTTTAACAAACAACTATACTTTTTCAACAAGATTTTAGTATATTTATGTTTTCTAGAATCTAAAAATGTTAGGGAGTCTATAAAAAAAAACTTTATTTTAATACTAGAAAGACGGGAGTAGTCATTTGACGGTAATTTCAATTTCAATATTGAATAATTCAAAAACTATTTGACTTACCGTAATGAGACTTTGTGACTCTTATTAATACTAGTAGTTAAATGAAACTATGTATCAAAATAATTCACATCTATTTTCTTTATTGTTTGAAATGTTGATATACCGACAAAGACGGCGGCGGTCTTTTGACGGCTATGATCTGATAAATATGTTTTTAATTGTTGTATGAGAGGGTACAACAATAAATACGTATATGAATTGTCAATCAAATAAGCCTGTAATTGTGTATCGATATTATTGTGAGTATTTTTTGAAAAAAGCACAGGAAATTCGAAGAAGGTGAGAATGTCTTATTCAGAAATGTAAAAATAAAACTAATAAAGTATGCGATACTTATACTTGTAAAAAACCGCTTTGCGGCTCTTGTTACATGTAAAAATTGTGTATAAATATTAAAATTAAACATACATTACATCTACTTTTATTTCTTTACTTGACATTTATTAATTACTCATAAAAAAAGATATTTAGTAAATTTGTAGTCATTTGACCGGTCGCCGTCTTTGTAGGTAGGTAGATTTTCCCGTCTTTCTAGTGTTAAAAAGGGTCGATGTAGGAAAAAGGTTGAGAACTTCTGACCTTTATAAACAACTCATGTTTATATATTTTTACAGAAATATGTGCATATTATGAATCATGGTTTCTGGGTATAAACCGCATCAATTTGGTCATTCTGCTACCCAATGTTTCGTCGCACATTGCAGTAGACATTTTCAGGGCTCTGGTGGAAATATTTTCTATACCTTGAAACCAAGATTCACCGCGGAAGTTTAAAACTAGTATGATCCATATTATATTATTTATACTTATGTTATACAGTGCCTTCCGAAAGTTCGGGGCCACCTAAATATTTTTTTCATTTTAAAAAATGTAGGTACTAAAATGAAAAAAAAGAAGAGTGGAATTTTTTGACACAATGATTACACGAGTTGCTAATAAATGTCATTTTTTCAACTGATTTTTTTTCATTTTATAACAAATTGAAAATGCATTTAACCAAATATCAATAGAAATGTTCAAATGATCATAACACTTCGAAAAAAATCGTAGTGACCTCAGCGATCTCGCGTTGTTTTGGTCTCGGTAAGCCCTTTCGAAAGAACCCTCATTGAACCCCACGTGCTTAGTTTACATGTCTTCCAAATTTCCAAAATAGAAAAAATATTTACTTAACTTATAAATTTCACAATTTAAAAATAACGTATACCTGATGTAAAGATTTATAAAAAAGTTTGAAAATTATATTTTTGAAGATATTTTATATTTAAAATTAAATATATTTCACTAAATAAAATTTTTGTTTTCATCCGACATAAGTGAAATTTTCACTATATGATTCACTATATCCATAAATATACTGAAATCAGTTAAATGTTAGAAAATGTTTATAAAATAATCAATAATATAGTTATTTGCAGTAAATTCAGAACACTCTGGCACAGTCGAGTGGTGTTGCACCTAAGTCAACGCGAGTGCAGCGCGCTGATACTCGCGCGCCGTCACCTAAAAAAATAATATTTCGAAAAGTTTTCATATGTTCATAAATTTTGAAAGTGGAGTGTACTCAGGAATGATTAAGCTATAACATATATTTTTATGTTTAAAATTCAGAGTTGACATGTTCCCCAAATTTTCAATTTAAATTTTATAAATAAAAAAAAATTATTTAAATAAAAATTTTGTGGAGCAAAATATATTTTTTAATAAATTTCATACATTTTTACATAAAATTGATTTCTTGTAGTTTTAACCTATCTTTGATAGTTTTTGAGATATTTCGTTTACAAAAAAAGGTACGTCAAATTTTCAAAAGTCGATATTTTTGGGGGGAGAAATTTTTTCGAACTTTAAGTACCGTTAAAATTTTTCTCTAAGCTAGTACTAAAACATATGTAAAAATAAAAAAATCGGTGATAATTTCAAAAAAGGTGTGTAGTTATTTATGGAATGACCGATATTTACATATACATATAATTAAACCCATTTAAAAAAATTTCGAATAATATAACATTTGTGCCTATTCAAACACGATATATATTATTATATATCCACTGACATTCATTCTATTTTTCTCAGCACGTGCGACGTAACAGATGTGGTTTTATGTTCTCCTATAATTTTATTGATGTTCACGTTATAAATATTTAATTTCTTTTCTATATTTAGTCACTTATGCTAAAAAATCACGGTTTTATAACTATACTTGAATAACCCCACAGCTTTACTGTATTCTACAATCACTGAATGCCCGCACAACTCGTTGCTCTTAAACGTTGTAGTCAGAGAGCTGATCGCCACCTCGACTAAGGTGCTCGTTACAAAGCTAATTTTTTTTTATATCGTTTATTTAATGATATAGTAAAGTATAAAAACCTACGTCTGCCGGAACTAGCGCGGTTGCATAAAACCGGAAACGGATGTTTACTAGAGAAATTTTGGAATTTTTCAAATTATTTGAACGTTAACATTAGGTATGTATTTGTGATCAATTTATCACTCCAAAAAAATAATTTTAATAAACAAAAAAAGCAAATTTTGCCAATAATCAAATAATTGAGTCCGTTAGAATGAAAAAAACAAAAAAGTGGTACGATATTGGCAACCTTCCCCTAAATTATAAATAATTGTCTTTATACAATGAATTTTAATTAAATGTTTCAACGGATTAAAAATTATACAACAATATTTATTCATTCGATACAATTATTATCTTTTATTCGGAACTATAATAAACACAAAATGTGTGTAAAGAAGACAAATGATTTACAAAACAATACGTTTATAATTTGTTAGAAACAAGAATCCTTTATCACATAGAAGACATAAAAATACAACACATCTGAGCTGTTATTAAACTTTATCCCATTTTGTCTTACAAGTTTTATATTTCAACATAGTTGTGTTATAACTCTGATTCTCTTATTTTGTATTTTTAGAGAACTTGTACAGGTCACAGATTTTCATATAGAAATAATATTTAAAACTTTTTCTTGTTTAACTATATTAAAATATATACATCTACATTTCTACACCACACTACATACACTTAATAAGAATAATCATATTATAATAATGACATTTACAAGCTGAGTTTTTTCTATTGAAACTGCTTAATCTCTGGAAAATGATGGATTTTTACGGATAATGTTTAGTACAGAAGTTTCAGGATTTAAAGGAACAAAACAAATGAAGGTAGCAATTTTGACCTTGAGTGCAGATTTTGTGGCCAACTAATTTTTTTCAAATGGAAACCTATTTATTTTTTTGCAGATTCGTACTTAGCAAAAAAAAACAACTGGTGTCTAAATAGTTTTAAACAAACCTTTTTCTTCCTTTTGTACATAATTTTTGGCGTTCACAAATTTTGAAATAATAATACAAAATGCAGATTAAACAAATATGTCTTTATAATTCAGAATTTCTCAACGCAACAGTTCTTTTTAATGTAATAAAAAATTATATTAAAATTGCCAAAAATAATATATAAATGAAATTTTTAATAAATCGCGTTATCATCGATTTGGCTAAAAATGGTAACACTGTCGAAACTCATACTATGAGTATCTTTAGTACACATCATTTTTAAAAAAAACACAGTTCAGTGTTTTATAAATTTAATAAAAACATTAAATAGTTCAAATTTTTTCTCCATCATCTATTGAGGACCAGACGTTACCGTATTCAAGTATGACGTCACTACACGGACAGAATATTCTTTTAAAAATTAACAGAAAATGCTGTGAACCTGAAGACAGAATCAACTTCTAAAAAAAATTAAAAGAAAAGTCGGTAGAATTTAAAATAAAGTAAATGAAAAATTACAATGACATATCTACTTGTAAATTTTAACATAGAACCTATTAAGGGGTTACATACAGTCAGAAGGCCAAAAAAAAGGGTTTTTTCAAGAATTTTTTAAGAGAAGACTTTTAAATTTATTAATGTAAAAATTTGTACACATATTATGGTAACTTTTATTTGTATTTTAACATTTTTTATTTGTAAAAATAATAATTTCGAAAGCTACTACAGCTGTTCTCCAGGAGGTCCTCTCAAAAAAGGCGCCTTGCGGTGACCACTATATCTCAGGAATGGATCATTTAAAATAAAAAACCCAAACGAATTTCGTTAAAGTAATGTATAATCTTGTACTTTATCGAAGGAATAAGCAAAATAAATTTTTTTCACAAAATGGCGGCTTCTCAAAAAAAAATATCGATTTTCGACAAAAATTTGACCTTAAATTGTTTATAAAAAAATAAATATTTATCGGTGAGATAAAACCTTCGATTTATTACTAAAAAATATTCTTAAGAAACTTGTGTTAAAATTTGAGATTGATCGGTTCAGCCGTTTCCGAGGAATAGTGGTCACCGACTTTGAAAACGTAGATTTGAGAAAAACGCGCTGCTGCTTCGACCTCCTACTAACGCTCTGAGACGTCTTTACAAATATGCGTGTAACTTCGAAAATAATCGCCGGATTGACTTGAAATTTTGTGTGTGTGTACTTAAATATATATACATTACGAAAATGAAATAAAAATTTTTTTTTTTTGAAAATTCTAACTGTATGTAACCCCTTAAAATTTATTTACTCTGAAAAAGTAATATATGTATATGCTATTCTTTAATTAAATTTCTTGCATATGAAAATTTCACGTACATTCTCTATAATTTTACTATGTTTCTATATTACTTTTCATATCTGGCCTATCGCCGTCATAGAAACTGCTATACAGTATATTGAATTGTAGTAGACGTTCTTTTAAATTTTACCATGTCGCGTGTTAAAAATTTCTAGGATCAATTTCGTCCTCCCGTTAACATGTTTTTTATGTTAAAAATTAACATAAAATTTTTTCAGTGTATGTTTGAACACGAATGCATGCTATTCAATATATAGTAAAGCCAAAAACGACCATTAACTCAGGGTCGATTGGGGCGGTTTTGCGCCACCGCACAATTTGTACAGACTCTTTTCTGATAATCCGATAAATGAAAAATATCAGAGTTAAGTCTCATGTATGGTTGTAAAAAACTTCGATCGATAGGAGCAATGAATAAATCAATGTTTTATGAATTCTTTATAATAATAAAACGATTCTACAATCTACGGATGTGCACAATATGCAGTACTGTAATAAAATATAAGGTATTCGATGGAACAATTCGTTTTATAGTATTTTATATTTATCAGATTCTCATAGTAAAGTTCTCTTTTTTAATTAAGAGAGATAGATTTTATTTATCGATATAATAACTGTAACTTTTGATACATATTTTCATGTTCAAGATATAGATGACTATAAAAATATTTTATGCTTGTTAATTCTTTCTTTTGTATTCTTTATAAATGACTTTCATTTTAAACATTCGAATATTTATTTGAAAGAGTAATAAAATAAAACGGGGAAGTGCGTGTAGAGCATGCACTTGATAGAGTTCCGTAGTCATTGTCACTATGATTTAAAAAAAAGAGTTATTTCAAAATTTATCATAAACTATTTTTGCTACAGTGTTCGTTATAATTTTTACTGAAAGTACTAATTAAAAGCTACATTCGGGATTTTTTCATATTTTTTGAATCGATAGCTTAGAAAATAGATAATGACTTTGAATAACAAGTACATCGTGATTAAAGGGTTAAAATAAAAAAGTTATTTGACTTTTTTTGTTGCAATTTAGGAGACCTGTCAAATGACACCCAACTCAATAGGGTAAATGAATGAAATAATATGAGTTCACTTTCCAGTCTACGAAAAAGAGATCTAAAATATTTTTGACAGTGCTCGTTATAATTTTCAGTGAACTAATTCAATGCTGCATTCTGAATTTTTTCAGATTTGTTGAATCAATAGTTTAGAAAATAGAGGGAGGGAGACGCTCTGATAATGACTTTGAAGAGCAAATACATCGTTATTGAAAAGTTAAAATCAAAAGGTCCTGATGAAAACATTATTTGTTGCATTTTAGGAGAACTACCCCTCAATGGGGAAAGTGAATTTTTTTTATACACTTTTCATTTTATGGAATATGGGTCTAAAGATTTATTTTCTGTTCAAAAATTTTATCATTTCAGCTAATTTAAATTAACACAAATTATTTATATTTATATATAAAAAAAGTGATCTTACCCAAAATTTTAAATTATATAGATACATATAATGTATTATAAGTAGGTGTTAGTATTCTATACTATTTATATATTCATTTTTCTTTGGCAGAAATTTGCAAGTGGATAATTATATTCACTAAATATATTAAAATTCAAGACGAATCATTGAATATTTTAATATTTGACAATAGTTTTTTTAGAAAGTTATTTAAAATATTTTACACAAATAAGTATTAGTTGTATATTTAGTGTATATAAGCATGTTCATCATTAAATAAATCAAATTATGTCTGTGCAATTGGCAAGTAAGTTAATTTTAATATTTATATAATATATTATCAACTATAATATAGATATTAGTAATGCAATTTGAATTAATACGCGTACATTGATAACTAATATACATATATAATATATACATACACTACACTACATATTTAAAATTCAAGGTGAAGGTACATTACATACAAAATCTTTCAAGATTTTATTTATTACAAAAGAATCATTATATTTTCGTTATATTGTATAGTATTGTATTCACAATGGTTATAAAAATAACAAAACGCAAATTTATTAAAATGTAGTTCTGTTATACATACGTCTTAATATCATGTTCTGTGATCATATATCATATTATATAACTTAAACGAATACATTACACATAGTTACGTATATTAACCTACATACACACATTTATTAATATGAAGCGAACGGTTTGAAATTTAATAAAATTACATATCATTATAGTGTAAACACTATTTTATTCTAATAAAAATTTCAATTTGAAATTAAATTCTTTTGTCAGTTTTCTTGCTTTTGAGAATGCATAATTCATCGAATATACGAATGTGTTTTGACGTGACTATTTTGATATATTAGCTTTACATTTATACAATTCATGTTTAATAAGATTTATTATAATATTATGTTGATATGAATTTGATGTATGTATTGGATTCTTCATCAATTCTATGAGAGAAAAACGCTTCTAAAGTTTCTAAATCAACTCAAGTTAATTTTTGAACAAATGACGCACATTAGTACGTCTGATACGTGGCAAATAAAGCCAAAACGCTGCACTTTTTGACTGGGGTATGCCTTTTTTGGACATATATAAGGTCCAAGGTTAGTATATGATTAGGTTTGCTTACTTGCCTTTGACGTCACCACGAAGATCATTTCAACCTTCTTGATTTCAAATGGTCGCCAACGCTGTCAAACTGTCATATTATAAATTTGATCGTGATTGATTTATTATTGTGTTCTGTGTTTGTGCTATTCATTTATTGATATAGTGAAGTTTCATCATGATATTAATTATATTAATTATAAGTATAACTATGTGTGATTTGTGTTTAATATTATGACAGTTGAAATCATAGATAAATAAATGAAATCAAGATTGAAATGATCTTCGTGGTGACGTCAACCTAATCATATACCTATCATATACTAACCTTGTATAAGGTCAAAGGAAAGATTTTTAGTAGAACACTGTTATATTGGCTATTAAAGTTGGCTCTCACTGGTGTTTTAAAATTAGCTTTATCTTAGCTCCTATAGTCATCTGATTAAAATTTTCTTTAGTTTATTTTAAAATTCATATTGAGATTATTTTTTGTAATTAGGGGAGCCGGGGTGAATGAGAGTCACTTAAGGAAAAATCGTTTTATAGATCACAAATTATCAGTTTTTTAATTTGACTATCATTAATTATAATCTAAAACTAATCATGTATCTAATAAAATAAGTATTTTTTCTTTATTAATTTTTCTTTAAATCTTAAGGGTTTCTCACAATTTTCGAAAATCTAAATATTTCAATTTTCTTACCAACTTAATTATTTTATAACTTTTTTATCGTGCCCAATCCAATATCATTTCTTTACCTCATATAAAAAAAGAAAGACAAGTACGTTGAAATGAAACATATATAGTCAATTGAAATCGGTTTTAACGACTTCGAGGGACAATATTAAGTTGTAAAAACCGGTAAAAAAGCAATTATATGGGATTCAATTGAATTTTTATTTTGAGTCGTTAAAACCGATATGTTGTATTAAACGATGTCGTAAATCCTGTATATTATTATTGTATTTTATAACTAAAAATGTTTTCTTTGTAAAAATCTATTACATGCATGATGTTAAAATTAATATAAATCATAATCATATATGGCAATTTCTTAAAGTCACTGTCAAATACATGTTATGATCTTATGATGTTACGCGGAAGGGTTGTAAGTACTCCGTGACAATGCACAGACCCAACAATTAAAGTGGTATTATCTCAACTTTGCAACGTTACGACTATAGCTAAAGATTTGTACCAAATGTAGCGTGAACATGTAGTATTTTGGGAAAGAGGAATCAGGGTGTGCTGTGACGCAACCGCAGCCAACTCCGTGAAATTGTAATGTTAACAAAGAGCAAATGTAAAACGAGAGTATATTATACAAGGCATTCAGATGTTACTAGCTGGTCAGTTTTGATTATGCTAACTATTTAATGTTAGATCATTAATAATGTTCTTTAATATAATTAATCTTTGATATAGTAGTAGGTGACAGCTTGGAACCCTTATAATTAAAGATCAGGGGTAGATATTATCTTATAAATGTGTCGTGTGCTTTAACATACATAAACTAAATTTAATGTTAATGTTTTTGATCCATCCAATGATACCTAGAATTATTTTTAATCTATTACGGGAAATGTATTTTTTTTCTTCTTATTCTGTTTATATTTTTGTTTCCTGATATTTCATAAACTACTGAATGGATTCTAATTAAATATATATTAAAAGATTCCTTGAGTTTTCAAAAATGACACTGAATACATCAAGTATAAAAATCCTGACTTTAATAAAATTATTTACTACAAGTTACAATATAATTGTAGCAGTTTTCTATGAGCTTACCACTACAGTTGATGTAAAAAAGAACTGCTTTTCGCTTTGAAATGCGTTTTATGCACATGTTATAGTCAGGATTTAATTTTTAAATAGGAATTTAATATATAAAGGCAATAGAAATATTTTCAGATATCACTTTAAAATCCGTGTAGAATACTGTTATATCGGCTATTGAAGATTGCTACCACCGGTGTTTTAAAATTAGCTTTATCTCATCAGCTCCTATAGTCTTCCGATTTCAATTTTTTAAGTCGTTCGTGAGACATATTTTCGAAAATATTTTTCTTTAAAACCTATGGTTCAGCAGTTATAAGGAAATAAACAATTACATTTTGTATAACAATTGATTGCACTAGATTTTTTCAATCCTGATAATTTTGGAGTAATCTAGACCTAATTCTCAATGTTCATTTTTTTCAGATTTTTCTGAGCAAACATTTTTAAGCGTTTTTCCCGAAAAAATATTTTTAAAAATACATAAAAAATACATAATATATATTGTAGAATTTGTATTGTAACATAAGCTTTCATTTGACACCCTACCTACACGATGCCCTTGAATTTTTTATATATTTCCCAATTACATCCTGAAATTAACTCTCAGAATCAATATTTTTTAAAAATATATTCACATCTATAACTGGGCCAGTATCTTTATGATAAACTATACATTTTTACATCGAATACTTACAGAGAAAATTTCCTGTGACAGACAGACGGACAGACATCGAAGTGATTCCTTCCATAAGGGTTTCGTTTGACACAGACACTAAAAACAATAAAAATTGTAATTAAATATTACATATGTACAGATAATAGGTACTTATAATATTAACCGAATCCCCAAAATAATTTTATTTAAAAAATGTCCAGCACACAAGTTGTGGTATTTGAAGTGAGCTATTTAATACGTAGCTTAGATTTTGGGATAATGACCCTTTTTGGACCTTGGAAGACCCAAGATCATACTTTAAATAGTTTTTTTGTGCAGTCATGTTCGGCATAATATTTTCATTCATATATGCAAATGAGGATTCTTTTGAATAAAATCTATTTTTCATAAAAAATTAAAAAAATAAAATTTATTCTGCATAAAAAATAAGATTTCTGTGAGAAAATTGAATATGCGACGAATTAGGCTTTAACTAAACCCAATACTCAAACCTAAGTATAAATTAATGAAAAAGAAAACTCGCATTAACCCCAAATGAACTCAGGGTGGAAATTAAATAGACATGATTTTAAAAAAGTGAACTTCAAACTCCACAACTTTAATATTTTTTTTTGTAACATTCTTTTCTGAAATTAAATTATTTCGAGATATTTCGGGGCCCTGGTCAATAATGCAGTAATGCACACCCTACGTATAACATTGTGGTGACAGTGTATAACAGGAACTATAAAAACAGCAAGTAAATGAATTATAACGCTGGCAATAAGAGTACTACAAATCTTTGTATGAGAGAAAATCTCGACTTCGAAATTCATTGTTTTTCTCATTTTTCCCAAAAAGAACACTTATAGAAGTGCATTGTAGGTCTTATCTTCACATATACTGCATATTAAAAATTAAACACACCAATATTTCACTTGTGATGCTTCTGTTCTTGATATTGTTTTCATTTTCTTTGTGAAATATTAACGCTTAAGTAGTTCAGACGTTTAATACTTTTTATTGCAAATATACCAATATATAGGATGTTCACGGGAACCGAGTTATCATTACTAACTTTTATTATTGGATCTATAAGATCGGTTAAAAGGGCAAAGTATTAGTATTTTTTTGGAATTAATAATAGTGGTGTTAAAAAACAATTGAATGTTAAATTTAAGATATTTATTGATAAATAACTTTTTAATTAAATGGGATCCATGTATATTATTAATAGATTTAATACCTCAGAATATTATTTTTATAAAAGAGTACATATATGGTGATAAAATTGAATTGTATTAAATTAATTTAAACAAAAAGATCGAAAATTACTGTGCTATGTAAATTAATTATACAAACAAATGATTTTAAAAAATTAAATAATATTTTAGCGTTTATAAAAACTTGAAAATTTTGTGATTGATGAAAATTTATTTTTACTTTTTAGTACATTTTTAATAAAAGCTTGTTTTTAAAAAGTATTTTTTATACAATTTTATTTAATAATGCGTTCATTGATATCGGTAAAATATTTCAATAAAAGATACCTAAACATTATTATGGTATTTTTTAATTATTTTGAATATTTTTTTTCTTATAATAATAGGGAAAGACAAACAAACAAGTCTTGACTGAAAGAACACTACCGGTTTGTATTTTTGTATTCACGTATTTCAATATTTTATCAACGTTTGACGTAAATGTAAAAAGTTACTAACTTTATTTATGTATGTAATTATTACAGCTATAGTATAATATTAGAGTCAGAGCGTATATTGTCTCATATTTTTCATTGCCCAATATAACTTTTTTTCTTATTTAATATAAATCTTACACTAAGCTTAAGGTTTTATTATCTGTAAAAACTTTATTAAAATTTACTGTTTACAAAACATAGACAATAAAAGTGAAACTATCGTTTTTATTATCCAAATTCATGTTCTGTAGTTTATCGAAAACATTTATTGTGAGTACGTGATATGTCTAAATTAATTTTTCTCGTTTTATGAACTGTTTTTCAAAACTTAAGTTATTGATTTTTTCGTTTCTTAGACCATATTTTTATGGAAAATATCATGAAAAGTGCGATAAAATATATTTAATATATATATATATAATATATTCCAGCTAACAAAATGTTTTCATTCATAGACTGTTTCAGTTTTTTCAAAATTCAGATTCTTCCCACTAAAAATAACAGCGTATAGGACGCTCGTAAGTATTGCTTTTAATACAGTAATAAAAAGCGTGAAAACCGCTTCACATATTAAATATAAAGGGTATAGCCGGATAAGCATGTAAAAACTGCCCCCAGCGATTTTTGAAAATCTATATGGCTGATCGATTTCTAGTTAAAAAAGAAAATTTTCCTGAAAATTAGAGCTTGCCAATCTAAAGATTTAGGGTATAATATGGAAAAACGTGTTTTTCGGTTTTTATTTTATTGTGACCGTTACACTTAATATTTTTTTATGAAATTTTTTTTGAGAAGACATCGATAGAACACACGAAAAAAATTTTTTTTCAGAGATTTTCTACTAACTGTATTTTACAAAAAATGTTTATATTTTTTGGCGCCATATTTAAATATGTTCCCTTCGAGTGTCAATCACTAAATTTTTTTAAAATACTTCTTATTTGTACCTATGTATGTTGTCAAATTTTCAATTTGATCTATTTGGTGCAACATAGTAAAAAAAAAAAAGTTATTTTTTTAATATATCATATAAGTGCTTTGACCGTACAGATCACGACTCGTGCCGTCAAATCACCAGGCAACCACTGCAAACTTAAATGAAATAGAGTATACATATATTGATATGATAATAATAATATGGAACACTATTGTTTTTTACCTAAAATTATTTTTTATCTTCTTTTTAAACAAATTGAATAATATAAAAAAAACATTAATTTATTTGTTCAAGTTATATAATTATGATTTTTATTTTCAAACTGCATGTATCTAACATTTTTTAAAATCTTTGATATACATACATACGTATATACAAACTGTAGCAGGGGTTATTTTAGTGTATGTTTGTAGCTTGTTTCTGCAGTTCTAAAAGTCAATAGTTGAAAAATATAAAGTATATTTTATTTATATTTTATAATAAATATATAATGTGTAGTATAAAAAATATACTACATGAAATCCAGTTGAAAAATCACAAGTACAAAGCAAAAAGAAAACTTGTAATATTTCAACTGGATGCACCTTTCACGTAGTATATTTTTTATACTACACATTATATATTTATTATAAAATATAAATAAAATATACTTTATATTTTTCAACTATTGACTTTTAAAACTGCAGAAACAAGCTAAAAACATACACTAAAATAACCCCTGCTACAGTTTGTACATACGTATGTATGTATATCAAAGATTTTAAAAAATGTTAGATACCTGCAGTTTGAAAATAAAAATCATAATTATATAACTTGAACAAATAAATTAATGTTTTTATTACATTATTCAATTTGTTTAAAAAGAAGATAAAAAATAATTTTAGGTAAAAAACAATAGTGTTCCATACATATCAATATATGTATACTCTATTTCATTTAAGTTTGCAGTGGTTGCCTGGTGATTTGACGGCACGAGTCGTGATCTGTACGGTCAAAGCACTTATATGATATATTAAAAAAATAACTTTTTTTTTTTACTATGTTGCACCAAATAGATCAAATTGAAAATTTTACCACATACATAGATACAAATAAGAAGTATTTTAAAAAAATTTAGTGATTGACACTCGAAGGGAACATATTTAAATATGGCGCCAAAAAATATAAACATTTTTTGTAAAAAAACAGTTAGTAGAAAATCTCTGAAAAAAAATTTTTTTCGTGTGCTCTATCGATAAGTCTTCTCAAAAAAAATTTCATAAAAAAATATTAAGTGTAACGGTCACAATAAAATAAAAACCGAAAAACACGTTTTTCCATATTATACCCTAAATCTTTAGGTTGGCAAGCTCTAATTTTCAGGAAAATTTTCTTTTTTAACTAGAAATCGATCAGCCATATAGATTTTCAAAAATCGCTGGGGGCAGTTTTTACATGCTTATCCGGCTATACCCTTTTAGAAAATTAAAAGTAATACTTATAATCTCCCCATGCATGAACTTGCAAACATTGAGATGACTGGCATAGTCAAAAACTGAAAATGCTGAAATATTTAAAAGACAGAAATATTTTGTTCTATGTGTTTTATTTTGTTCTAAACGTTTAAAAAATAATTTATTCGTATAGGTATTATACTTTTGAATACATATTTCAGGGTTTTGTAACGAATTTTTCAATACATTTCTTTTTAATAAAGTATTTTTAAAATAATGTTTAAAGTTAAAATTGGTGAATTTGAGTAATATGACAGTCACCAAATAATGTGTTAACACGTGTGAGTGAAGCATCATGTAAATCATTATTATTAAAACTAATTTACTAATTGATTAATTAAATTTGGACATAATTGACAAGCCTGGTTCTATTAATATACTAACAATATTAATTAATAGGATTAATATTGATATTGCAAAAATAATGACAGATAATAATTAATAATCACCGAATGATATTATAAAAGTTAAAAATAGCTATTTTTGTAAACTCTATTTGTTTCTAGAACATTATAAATCCAAAATCACACAAAATAATTTATTCATTAAATCATAAATATTAAACCACGACATTTCCATCAGCGGTTCCTAAATAAATTAGAATATGAATGATTTCCCAATTATCTCATATCTTTATCCAATTAATACAGATGTTTGTATCTCGCCGAGGGCAAATTTTGATATGTTAATTGAAATTCACCACATTCAGTATAGTGAATGTTTGATCGTTTTAAAGAAATAAAAATAGAAATATATACGCGTCGTGAATTAACGACATGAATATATACTCGTATATCAGTAGTACCATACATTTTATTTTTAATAATAAGAGACCATCTATTTATAAATTACGTCATCACAATTTTATGGTTTTTTGACCCCTTTCCCGGCTTTGTCGCAGATTGTCACATTCGTTTGATCCCCATATTTACAAGTTTCACTTGACAGAAATAAAATTAATCATATTTATTATTATTATTGTTAATGTTTTTAATTTTATTATTTAAAGAAATAAAATTAACGCATAAAGAAGTAAGTACTTAAGTGTAAATTTGAATTTACTAAAAATAAAGTTCAAGGAAATACCAATATTAATACTGGTATCCCGCATTTGAATATAAAAAATACCGTAATTCCGGACTTATTAAAATTTTCATGATATCTATAATAATTCTTTTAATATTTTCTCGATTTTAGAATTTAACATTACTTTACTTCATTATATTAATTTTACTCCCTACGTCGTATAAATACCTAGCTGTAAAAACCTCACAATAATGTAACCGAATAAAAGTTAAAAGTTTTTTGAGGACGGAATTTCCCTAGTTTTTTTTAAGTACCTAAACAAAAGTCTTCTATTACCTACATAAATTATTACTTTGCTAAAACTACAGTAATTCTTGTAATTATTATTCTTTTCAGTTTTACAAGAAATCCGTCTCTGACTGTATAAAGCGTAGATTTAATGTTTGTACATTAATTGTCTAAGTTATTTCTTAAACATTAAAGAAATAACTTAAACAATTTACTCTGTGAAAATCGCTTTTAACTATCTAATTGTGAAATGCATCCTTACAAAACAAGAAAACTGCATAGCATTGTTGCAAGACAAACAATGAAATTATCCTTGAAATAAATTAAAACTAGAAAAATAAACAGATACCACTCTGTAATCTTAAAAGCATCATATTTTTTACAATACCTGAGTTAAACTACAAACTCAAACACACATTCTTTAGAAAAACCATTGAAATAAAAAGTGCATGTTCTCAGTAGATGAAATAAGGTCGATAGGCCAGAAAAGATTTATTTTCTAGATAAGTTAGAATGTTACATTTCTCCTCTTTACAGTACGTTCTAAAGACACTGGCGGACGGTATACACTTGGTAAAAATGTTATTTTTATGAAAACACTTGATTGTATTTTCTTGTCTTGTTATTTTAATTAAGATTACATACAGAAAATTCATTACTTTTAGCTGTTAATAGAATATTAATCAGTTGACGAAATTCCTTTATTGAAAAGAAAAGTCTGTGAGTTTGTTAACGAAAACGGTTTTTATTGAATGAAGATTATTATTATTATTAATATTAAACAGTACTGAAGCGATTTGGATGAAAATTCTACGAACGTATTTCATATCATATCTCGAGTAACATTAGATGCTACTGTGTTAAAGGAATAAACACTAAAGACGAATATATCGCAAACAGTAGAATAATTTCTTTAAAATTGGAAACTATATTAGGTATATCAGATTCTGATATACCTATTTGGTGCCACCATTTATGTCATTCATGAGATATGACGTCATTATTGAGTATAAAATGTACCTATAAAAAATTTATAAATACATTTTCCAGAAAAACTTTGTTCCAATAATAAGCAATGCTTACCATTGAAATAAACAAGTCGATCATTAAAATATAGGTACATAATAACAATAATAAAATACAAATTATGCACCTACGTCAACATTTGATTGATTTCTCTCAATAACAATTGCCTCAGGTACAACTAACTACACGAAGAAACCTTTCAAAATCTTACTAAACGAATTATTATTTTTACACATACCTAGTAAACAAGGTTTAACGAATATTAATTTTTCTGAATCTTACTGTAGGCGGTTTATTTGGAGCTTTTATTACTACCACTTGTAAGTATTTGATAATGCGCTGATATGAAATAATACGTGATATTTGATTTTAAACTTTATATAAAGTTAATGTATTTTGTAATTAATGTTGAATTGGTATGTAAACTCTATCTTAAAAATACCAATTTAATTCTATTTGATAATAATTGCGTAAAAAAGTTACAAATAGACTTTCGACAGGAACCTGTTATGACGTTTAAGAAAGTTAAAGAATTTAAAAGTATATCTGATTTCAAATTGTCATTTTATTTAAAAAAATATTCGTAATTAAAATTGGTGGAAAAGTTTTATTATTACTTTATGAATGAATTGCAAATTATTGGTTTTGAAATATCGGCCGTAACTTTTAAATTATAAAGATAAATTAATGGTTCAGTTCTCGATATGTCTCTGCCCACTAATTTTTATTTGCAAATTTTGATACCGGAATACTATATTAGTGAAGAACAGAGTGTCCGAAAAATTACCAGCTCATTTATTTTACTCGTAACTTTTGAACCGATAGAAAACAACACAAAATTTCGACAGCAAATATTTGTTTAGTTCAATATGTAGGTTATTTTCAAATTCTAGAAAGACTCTGTTATGCAGTAATATATCAACCCAATTTTTTAGTAATGAATGCAATTTTCTTCAAAATAAAATTTACCTTATAGAAAATAGCTCATGACTATTAAGTTTTACTTAAATTAATATGTTAAAAAAATTAAAAAAAGGTATTTTTTTAAAGGATGATTATAAAAATACTTTTTTCGAAATTATTGGAAGATGATTCTAGTTAAAGCAACCAAACATCAAAATACTTTTTCCAATAAAAAGAAATATATTTAACAAAATCACAAATATTTTTTTACGTGCATTAAAATTTTTGATACCTCAAAATGAGTTGTGTGTGGGTTGATACATTACTGCAAAACAGTGTTAAAATATAACAAGATAGCCTCTGTTAAAGTGCTTCCAGATTCGAGCCCTTCCTACGACATGCTCCATAACTCAACCCAGAGTTTCTTATGGTATAGCGACTATTGTTTTGCTTGGATCTTGCAAAGTTTCTAGTATGTTGATAAACATTGCTGTCTTAAGATGGGGTCATCTAATATGGCTAATTTAAATCTCCAAACCTTCTCAATATGTCCATTGCCATGCGAGCTGTATGTGTTGTCGCAGCATTCTGTCTAAACCACTTGTACTCCAGGCTAGTCTTTCTGACTCACATGACAATTGACATATTGAAAGAAATTTTCCAAACCACATGATTTTAAAATTGGGATATTTAAATTTGTCACTGGATTTATCATCCGCAGGGTATCTAAAAACAATTTTTTTATCAACAAACAAGGAACAATATATATGCAAGACTTTAAGGCAAAACAATAGTCGCCATATTTCAAAATATTTTGGGTCGATTCATAAATTAAAATGTATTGTATTAAACTATTAATTTATTAATGTTTGTATTTGTGTTTTTTCCATATTGGCTCAAAAGTTACAAGCATTTTATGTGCAAGAATAATGTTTTTAAAATATCAGTTTCGAGTTAAAATAAATATCAGTTAATATGGCTTTTGAACGACTGAAATAAAAATAAAACTTAATCGAGTTACAATTTTAAATTTTAATTGGCACCGTTTTGAATATTTACAATATGTATTTCCAGTTCCAGAGATATTGTTTTCGTTTTGAATAATACATTTAATAAGCATAGGTAACATGATTCCTTGTTCCCAATATTGGATAAAGGACTCTTGAATATTTTTTTCCTCGAACTTGTTATACATAACTATTGAATTTTATTCTTTTTATCTACATCATCTTATGTGTGTATTTCTTTTATTTGTAAGTGATCTTTCCCTTGATATTTGTGTGTTCCTGATGTATACAAAATGGCAATTATATTTTTCATATGGTTGGGTTGGATATAAAGAAAAATGCACCTACGTAAAAAATCAGAAAATGTCAACACATGTATGAAAAAAAAAATTAAATCCAAATCTATGCAACTTTGTATAGATTATTCCTACTTTTGAACATGGTATTTATATTGAAAACTGGTGCATTCAACTCTGTGTTTCCCGGAGATATAAATTTAATTTGTAATAAACCTATTATTGTTTTCATTTATCGCTAACTATTTACAGTTTGCTATTGTAGTGCACACAAAGTACCACTCCGAATTTATTTTTTTGAAATTTCATTTTTACACAAAATATTTCCACATTATACACTTGAACCTTGTTAGTGAAAATGTTTAGTAGTTAATCGTGCAGAGAGAGATGCGGCGGATGACGTTGTTTTATTACTGTACTCATATACAGTTTGATACGTTTGTGTAGGTAGATAGATGTAGAAAATAGACAACAAATAATTTGAGGGATTAAAATATTTTTGGAGAAAAAGTTATATGTATAAAAAAATTACCCCAACAGGTGTGTTTGCGGCAGGTGCACAGGTTGTTACATGTGACCCTTATTTTCTGCCTTTTCTTAGGAATAAGACAAACAATACTCCTTTTCATTCCTCCTGAATTTATTAACAAAGACTCAATCGATTTACAGGGTACGTGTGAGATTTACTAAACAACAAAATATTGCGTTTTTACACCCTCCTATACCATCTGCAAAAATTAAAAAAAATTAAGCTTATTTCAACTAAAACAATTAGCAGATACGAGAAAATAAGTTTAAACAAATTAAAATTATACAGGGCACATCATCAATTGTGGTTTTTCACTTTGAGAACAATGGGTTGAAGCTATGTAATTTAAGTAACCCTGGGGCAAATGGACCCGTGAACATTTCACTAGACCTACCTAGATTACTTGTGGTTGACTAGTTTATCGGATATTTATCTACAACTTCTACTTGTAATGAAAATTGAGATTCGTAGAGTGAACAGTTTTGAAATAATTATATAGTGATTGAAACTATAGTCAAGTAGGTGCTATATTTTAAATAATGGTAATGAGTTTCATTCTATTTAAATTGAAATAAACAATTATCTCGAAACTTAAGGATTTTTATGGAAAATTTTTGGTATATAAGTTTCAGGATAAGGAGAGAGAAAACCAATGGACGTAACAATTTTAACCTTGAGTGGAGGTTTCAAGGTTATTTTGAGGTATTTTTTTGCAGATCCGTATTTTGTAGAAAAAAATAAACAACTTTTTCCAGAAAAGTTTTTTTTTTTAAACTAAAATTTTAACGAATTTTTTTAATTAACATTAAAATTATGATCCTTATAACTTTCAATTTCAATTTTTTAGCATATTTACAGATTTTTGTACACTAACTATAACAGTTCTTCTAGCTATACCTAATATTAAATGATTTTATAATATTGATATATTGTAGTAAATAAAGCGATATAAGTCAAATAAAAATTCAAGTTCAGCTTTAAGAGAAGGGGCTGAATCTGTTAGTATCGATCCCTCAAAAAAACCTTACGAAATATAATCCTGTCCACAATAAAACGAAACGTTTGAAAGAATAATCCACTTAAACGATTACAGATAAATCCTCGACGATAAACCGCTACTTTCAATTGAGTAGTAATTGAAATTATAGGTTTGTACTACTGATGTTTCTTGCTTACTCGTTTTAAAAGGACTTATCCAAAGAAAATACCGACTTGGCAATGTTGTTTAAGAAATTGTATTCCTTTGAGATCTTTTAAAACCATAAAAGTGACTGCATATTTTATATAGGTAAAGCTATTACTTCCGGATAAGACTTTCGTAAATTTATCATTGAATGTTATTCAGTATAGGAGTAGGACTAAGGGGATGAGTCCGCCTCGGGCTACAAACCTTCGTTACTCTGCCACCGATATTATAATTTTATTCTAATCAATTTTATAATTTATTGAATTAATATCAGAAATAATAATTTTAAATATACATGCATAGGTACTTACAGTGTGTTAAGTAAGACCGTGTACAGTGTACGGCATTACTCGCAGTCGGTATGTTATACAAACCTAAATCTTTTTTCATTAGGTTTAGAGTACCCCCGCCTATTTTGCGCTTTGATGAAAATTTTTTAGTCCATGTCAATTTTTTGAAAACAATTTCATGATCAGTTTTTCCTCATTTTGACCATTTTCCCTATTGAAGCACGATCTGGAAAGTCGTCGACATTTTTCAACTCTTTAAACCGATTCACCCACTTCTAAACAAATGCCTTTGACTTTTTAATGTACTTGGCTGCCACTGAATTAGACATTTTTGGCCTTTTTGGGTGCATGCAAAAAAACACGGTTTCAAAACGTTTCGCGTACACGTCACTCAAATCGCGGTTTCTGTGTTTATCTGACAAAAAATCGGCATAAACTGAAATTTTTTCATCAAAGCGCAATAGGTGGGAGTACCCTGAACTTAATGAAAAAACATTTAGGTTTGTAGTAACGCCGTACACGCTCTTACTTATTAACACACTGTATAGTAAGAAATATGTTCTACATTGACTCCAATATTATTGTTAATATAATAAAGCAATTCTGGAACTTTTGAATGAATTATGAGTAGTAAGTAAAACAATATCAAAGGATGCACAGTTATATATGTTAATATAATTAATTACTTGTAAGCTGCTGTATAAGATATGGAATATTATATTACATACAAGTTTAATATGTACAATGTCAATCAGTGCTATTAATTTTTCTAAATCTCTTTTTAAATAAGTTCTGATTTAAAATCAAAATAAATTAAAAATAACCATTTCTGAATATTATTTTTATTAAATTGCTTTCATATTTACATTCAAAATTAATAGGTGAAAGCAATGTAACCATGTCCTTTATGTATGTATCTAATTAGGTGTCCTTTTGTAATGAGGTTAATAATACCTTTACGGTATAATGTAACTTTGACTTAATTTGAGAACAATAAAACATAATGGCACCATGAACACACAAACCTTACAAAATAGGTCCTTTCAACCAAAACTACATTATTGTTAAATGGCTGTTCTATTACATTATAGTATGTACAATTAAATATATCGTTAACAATTGTGTTTCAACGATGAATAATTGATTTTATATTAATAAGTCAATAATAAAAATTAATTTCACATTATAATATTATTTCAACCCATTACTTCCCGACTTTTTATTTCATTTAATTTTTTTACCAAATTCTCAATTCTTATTGAAAATATGACCAAAAAGATAAATTCAATACAAGATATAATGATAATATAATCAATCACAGACTAGATTATTGTCATTAGAACCCAATGTCATATTTATAGGACAGCACTTTTTTCAACGACGATAGTCTGTACCTGGATTTATTTTTGAAATTATTGATATTTTTATGCTTTATTATTACAATTTCATAAGTAATATTATATATAGTTTCGTCAATTTAAAATTGCTTTACTAATTGTAAGCGAAAAAAAAAATACTATAAATGTCGGCTAGCTGGAATAATTTCACGGTTACTTTAAAAGTATTATAATTTGTCATTGAATGTACTCTACAGTTTTTTTTTTAATTATTGTAAGTAGAGAGACTTAAAAAACATATTAGTAATATAAATCACTGGGAAGTAATGGGTTAAAAATTAATTCTTTATTTTAAGTTTTTAAGCTTGTTTTGATCATTACGATTCTCCGCTAACTCCGACCCTTACGTAGAAATGAAAAATTGAATTTTGAGGTGGATTTAAACATAATATTACATCAATTTTCTAAAAACCTGGGACTACGATTATTGTAATACTAGTTTTTCACACAGGCTATAGTTTGGTTTTAACTTTTTTCATAGTTGACATATCTGTTGTCACCATTTTCACTTGAATTAATCTTTTACGTTTGTTTCATTAAAATCGGTTCAATAGTTCGTGAGATGCCAGAGAACAAAGGTATAAATACACATATGTTATGTATATGAAATCCTCAGCCCTCCACACACGAACGGATTGATCCAACGGATTCAGTAGTGAGGTATACGGGGAAGGTGGGGGAAAGTGAATGGAGTATGGTGATAGGTGAAGCTAGGTTCCTTCCCCTACTTACAAATCCATCAGATAAGTTCACTCTTGTGTAGAGGGTTTTTTAGTACCAATCACATAACCTCTCATTTTACTTTTCCGTGGTTGAGTTTGAAAAGCATACCCATTAAAAACGAATACAATACTTTCTATAATGTAAACTAGTTTGGGCACGATACCTTTCATACTGTAAATTCTTCACTCTTCGAAAAACCCCTCTGCGCATGTATAAATACAACTAGCACTAATATAATATTAGAATTGGTTGCACCGACGTGGGTGCGGGCATTGGCGCCGCGAATATCCTATCTTTGCTCGAAAAACAAGGAGTTCGGGCTCCTATTCTCGAGCTCACTCGAGAATATGTTGATTCGAGTTTTTCATCCGAGATTTTAAATCAATCTCGCTTGCCCGGGAGCAGTCGAGATTTTTCATTCGACATTTCTATAGAATAAAGCTCGCATCGAGATTCGAGAATACGGTATAATTTACACAATCGAGATTCTAGTAAATAACTTAGTAACTTCTAGTTTTAGTTTAGTAATCTTGAATGAGAAAAAGTCGAATGAACTCGAAAATAGGAGTCCAGTAGTAAAAAAGTCACAGTATGGAACAGAGGGAATTTAAAGTATAGATATGTTAATAAATAAAAACAACTTAATTGTTTAAACGTCAGAAATTTAATAGGCAAAGAAACGTAACGAGCTTTCGATTCACAGAATCATCGTCAGGCTATTTAAAGGGGATAATGCGAGAACGGTGTCGTTATCTTATTATGAAATATTATTGATATAACGACATCGTTCTCGCATTATCCCCTTTAAATAGCCTGACGATGATTCTGTGATTCTTTGCGTATTAAATTTCTGATGTTTAAACAATTAAATTTTAACGTCACTACTAGTATATTATTATGTTAATAAATACACATTTACAGTTAGAAATGTCTACTGTTATACAGTACGAGTTAATTGGTTATAAGTCTTTGCCACTAAAGAGGAAATTTTCACTTTACGAGCTCTCGTTTTATAATGGTTGAGTCACGACTTCCGCATACTGGAACTAGTAAAAACTGAGAACTCATAATTTTATTTCTAAAATAAATATACCTTCTTCTTTTTTCTTATGTTGACGTTCTTTTCTATTAAAAACCTATACTATCTAATTAATTTATTAAAACTAATTTTAAAGTTTTTAAAGCAAATTGAATACCGAACTAGAAACTAGTAATTTTTATATTATGTGCTTCATATTCTAATAATATCTCCTCATGAATATTACACGGAGAGAATATTATTTTAAAAATTAACAGAAAATGCTGTGAACCTGAGGACAGAATCAACTTCTGAAAAAAATTAAAAGAAAAGTCGGTAGAATTTAACATAAAGTAAATTGAAAATTACAATGGCATACTGGTAAATTTTGACATAGTACCCATTAAAATTTATTTACTCTGAAAAAATAATATACGCTATTCTTTAATTTAATTTCTTGCATATGAAAATTTCACGTACATTCATTATAATTTTACTATGTTTATATGTTACTTTTCATATCTGGCCTATCGCCGTCATAGAAACTGCTATACGTCAGTATATTGAATAGTAGTAGACGTTCTTTTAAATTTTATCATGCCGGGTGTTAAAAATTTCTAGGATCAATTTCGTCCTCCCGTTAACATGTTTTTTTTTTGTTAAAAATTAACAAAAATTTTTTCAGTATACACTTACATGAATGGGCTAGAATTAAAAACTACAGATATGTATAAAAATTCATATTTATATTATCATTCTGCTTTGAATTTTTACTTACATACATAATCCTCGTAAATACGAATGTATTATGTAGTCCTTACCCTACTACAAACTTTCTAGTCCGTAGTTGATGATTAAAGCCTCATTATTTACCTTCAAATACCGCTTTATATTCTCTATACATATATACATAAAATATAGACTTTGCAATGTTTATCTGTTAACAAGTTTATTTACCATGAACATTCGAAACATATGAGCATCGTTTATTAAATATGTGTTTACATACAAACCTATAGGTTATTTTAATACAGCTGAATTGAATTATATATGTTTGGTATTTAGTAGATACATACAATTGCACCACGACGAGTTTCAAGAGTTGTAATTGTGAAGTGAAATTCACAAAGAATTTCAATTCTGTATTAAATATTATTAATCAACATACACTACCGTCCAGAAGTTTGGAAGCAAGTATATTTTTCAAGTGTATCAAAACTTTATTATCAAATATATGCAATATTACACAAACCATCAAAAATACAATAAGTGTAATATCTCACTTTTGGAATCTTAAAACTATTTTAGATTTTTACGAATAAATTTTTATATTTTCAATACAATCATAACACATGGCCTAGGCAAATGCCATCGTTATGGTGTAGTCCAGAGGTTCTTTAACTAGGGTCCTCGGACCCTCGGAGGTCCGTGGAACTTTTGCTGGGGGTCCGTCAAATATGTTTGGCATAAATTAAAGTGCTTTTACATTTCTATTTACCAATGATTAATTAGTATCTAACGACAGAACCTTAACACGTGATAATTTATAAAATCTTTTTTTTAAAGAAATCTACTATACAGTAGAAACATATATTATTATTCTGGTGGGTTAGTTTTGATTATCTTTTTGTTTTCTCTTGTATTTGAGTTAAATTTCAATGAAAACTTGAAATTTCAAACCATGAAATTTGACTGAAAAATTGTGTGTTTTTGATTTAATTAAAAGTATGTTTATTGTATAGAAAATGGCATGAGAAATTGAAATTTTCAAACCGCAGGTCTGTATCTCAAACCGTTCTCGAGTTAAAGCCTCTCAAAGTTTTATTTTTTTCAAATTTTTTTAGCAAAATGGTCGTAACTTTTGAACGTGTTATCGGATTTGATTTTTGTCGACGAATTCGAAATCAGCGTGTCAAAATCTATATAATGACATGTGTAATACCTTAATGTTCGACAAAAATTTTTTGACCAAAAATCGAAATTTTTCCAAGGGGTATACCTTAAAAAAAATGTCGATTTTTCACAAAAAATTTTTTGTCGAATTTCAAAGTATTATACATGTCATTATATAGATTTTGACACGCTAATTTCAAATCTGCCAACAAAAATCCGATGCAACCACACATTCAAAAGTTATAGCCATTTTTATCCATAATTTTGAAAAAATTAAAACTTTGAGAGGCCATATCTCGAGAACGGTTAAAGATACAGACATGCGGTTTAAAAATTTCGACTTTTTACAACATTTTCTATATAATTAGCGTAATTTTAACCAAATCGAAATCACAAAATTTTTGAGTAATATTTCATGCATCAAACTTCAATTTGTCTTAAAAATAACAACTTAATTTTTAAAAAGTCAAATTAGACTAACAATACAAGCAATAATTTTCACTTTTATTTTTTAATTTTTTTATATTTCACAAATAATTTTACATTCAAATCACATTTATTTAGATAAAATGGAATAAAATGCTCGAATTACCATAAAGAACATAAAAATAAAACGATTAACCGTTAGAAATAATTTTTTTAAATCCCCATAGTACCTACGTAAAAAATCCATTTAAGGACATTGGTACAAAATTATAATAACCTAGACGAAGTACTTTTACATTTTGATTTACCAGTGATTAATTACTATCGACATTCTTTGTTTTTCTGTCAGGGGGGTCCCTGAAACATAATTGTTCAAAGACTAGACTACATAAGTTTAAGAACCGCTGATGTAGTCTATGGAGCTTACAATTAGTGATACTTACAACAAAATTTAAATTCATTCGCTCGGATAGTTTCGGTAGAATATTGTTCGTTTCACTGCGTATATCCCCTACATATGCATGCATAGAGTCATGGTTATATTATTATCTACTACATCCATATGTATGTGATATTGCATACTGCATATATTAATTTCAAATATTTGAAATGCATATATCTACATTTACATCAAAGACGCATCTTATTGAAGAACGAACCTGATAAATGGGAATAACCTACATTTCTGTTGAATAAACTTAATTGTTACTAACATCTTTCTTATTTTCATTACTATTTTTGGATGGTTTTTAACTATTATATTGTAGGTATAATATATAAACACTACTTTCCCGTATTATAAAGGAACTAACAAAAAGCTTGTTAGCACTCTCAAATGAGATATCAAACTTTTATGACAGTTCTCCTTGAGTTTTTAACAGATAGTTGCATGCGCAGTAAGTTGATTTTTACCATTTTATGGAAGCTTAGTAAATACACTTTAGTAAATATACTTTACATACCTTTTTTTTACTTCCTATGTATGAAACTATCTGTCAAAAATTTCAAGAGAACTGTCATATAAGTTTGATATCCCATTTGAGAGTGCTTGTAAGCTTGCAAATTTGTTAGCTCCTTTATAATACTATGGACGTACCACTAGTAAATAATTTTTTTTGGTTATTTATCGTTTTAGTGCTCCAAATTATTTCATTGTAAATCAATGTTTTTTTTAACTACTCAACTTATAGCCTATGGAAAATGTTTGAATGTCAAAATAAATTGTAATAGAGATAATCTTAAAGTCTATTTACGAAAATTTATTTATTTCTTTATTATTATAAATAAACAAATATTAATATTAATAATAGGTGTCAAACTGCCTGTGATGCATACACAATTCTTTTCTAAATTTGAGCACTCTAAACAGCTGCCTAAATTGCTTAAAATCTGTAAAAAACAATTCAATTAAAATGAAAAGAATTTTCGACCGCCTTATAATAACAGCTTTAAGCATCTGTTTGCATAGAATACATAGATTAAAACTCTCTAAGAAGTTGAAAAAATATGAATTAATTTGGAACACTAAAATGATAAATAATCTTTTTACTTTTTTATACATACATGAAATGTAATGTATAAATAAAGTATAGTGATCACGAAAAAATCGAACTCGAGATTTTAACGGAATTACATGTTTTGAGCGTCCCTGAATCATATACCACCATTAACTCAATGACGTCTGTGTGTCTGTCAGTCTGTCAGTCTGTCAGTCTGTATGTGTGTGTGTGTGTCTGTGAACGCTCTACAGCCAAAACTGTAATACTTACGAACGTGAAATTTTAAACTTAAGGTTCTTTTATGCTCTAGATGTGCACCTCCTATTTTTAAAAACCATCACTAAACCGGAAACGGAAGTATAATTATTTTTCGAATTATTTTTGAATTATTTTTGAAACGGTGCACATTAGAAAAAAATGTTTTAGATCAAAGTTGTAGAGGGTATTTATCTATAATTTATATTCTATCCATTATCCCCCCCAAAAATTGTTTTTAGGAAATAATCGATTTTCTAAAAAAATTAATTTTTTCGATTTATTTTTTAAACGGTAGGTATTAGAAAAAAATGTTTGAGATACAAGTTGTAGAGAATATTATTTTCTATAATTTATGTTCAATTCTTTTTTTTTGTATCTTATGAACTAACCAAAAAAAGAATAATTTTAGTTTTAATGGCTTTAATTTAAAAATGATTTGAATAATACAAAAAATCTAGTTATCTATGAAAATTTTGGCATTTATTATTAGAAGTGTCAAAATTGAAATCTAGCAAAATAAATACTTGTTAATACAATAATCACTAATCTTAATTGATTTCATTTAATATTTAATGTCAATATTAAATACAATGTATCAATTTCATTCATTGAAAATCATTTTGTAAGTAAAAAATTTTAAAATCAAATATTAAATTATAAAAGTAATCACATATTAATACTCGGTGTCATGATGTATAAACGGTGCACATTAGAAAAAAAAGGTTTTAGATCAAAGTTGTAGAGGGTATTTATCTATAATTTATGTTCTATCCATTAACCCCCCCCCAAATTTGTTTTTAGGAAATAATTGATTTTCTAAAAAATTTAATTTTTTCGATTTATTTTTTAAACGGTTATAGGTATTAGAAAAAAATGTTTGAGATACAAGTTGTAGAGAATATTATTTTCTATAATTCATGTTCTATTTTTTTTTGTTGTATCTTATGAATTAACCAAAAAAAAGAATTATTTTAGTTTTAATGGTTTTAATTTAAAAATGATAATACAAAAAATCTAGTTATCTATGAAAATTTTGGCATTTATTATTGGAAGTGTCAAAATTGAAATCTAGCAAAATAAATAGTTAATACAATAATCACTATTCTTAATTGATTTCGTTTAATATTTAATGTCAATATTAAATACAATGTATCAATTTCATTCAGTGAAAATCATTTTGTAAGTAAAAAATTTTAAAATCAAATATTAAATTATAAAAGTAATCACATATTAATACTTCGGTGTCGTGATGTATAAAAAAGTCTCGTGCCTGCCAAGGCAGTTTATTTTTAATTGTCATTCTATTCTCAGTTTTGATTTTGAAATTTACTGGTTTATCGGAGAAAATACTATATTGAAGTATATTATAAGAATAGTACATATTTTTAATTAAAAAAAATCAATTATGATAACTTCATAGTAAAATGTGGAAAAAGTGTATTTTTAATAGATATTTATAATAAATAAAAAACGGAGAATTTTTATCGCCCATTAATTATTGAGGCATTTCACACATTATATGCACAGTAATTATTATGTATTTAATAATACATCTATCAAAACAAGTTTATTTGATAATCTTAGCAATCTCACATTTATTGTAACAAAATGCAAGATTGGATATGTTTTAATTCACGCTTGTTATAATAAAACCAATTTTAGCGCCAATAAAATGGTTTCATTTTATTGAGATTTCACGTTTAATAGCCACATAAATATATAGGTATTAAATACATATATGTATACACATACAAATATAAACACTAATAAAACTAGGGGATCATTAATAGAGTGGCTAGCGTTTGCTGATAAAATAAATAACACATTTATAAACGAGTGTTTATTACTTCCTTGAAAATACTAATTGAGAAAATTTAAACCAAGAGTTATTTGAAACGGAGGAGTTAAACTATACGCGTTGGGA
This sequence comes from Sialis lutaria, assembly GCA_949319165.1. Taxonomy (NCBI): domain Eukaryota; kingdom Metazoa; phylum Arthropoda; class Insecta; order Megaloptera; family Sialidae; genus Sialis; species Sialis lutaria. Next base: position 30,264,621 of record OX439234.1, read on the forward strand.
AACTGTACCTAAATAAAATTTCTTCTCAAAGATAGTGTTCCATTGTTATTTGCTTTTAATATTCACTAACAAGGAATTTAAGGAAGAGATATGTACCTAGATACAGGTTATTAAAAACTTTTCTTCTGTAAAAAAATATTCTCTGATTATTTTCGCTCTGTTGTCTGAGTGTCTGTCTGTAGGTGCTGTAACTCAAATACGACAAATCGTAGAAGGGAGAAATTTTAAGATATATTTTTGTATGGGAAGAAAACCTCCTATTTTTGAAAAAACGATATTTTAACCGTTTATATTTCTATACATTAAAAAATAATTTTTGAAAAAAAAAACTTCTTTTTAAATTATATTTCAAATGGTTCATAACAGAGAAGAAATATCTGTCATGAGAGATATGGGACTTTCTTATACGTATTACACAGATTGAATAGTATACGTGTTTGCCATAGGTACCTTTTAAGTAATCGTTTTAAAAAAAATAGATGGTTGATTGTCTTCGCAGATGAAAATTAATCTTAAATATAAAATTTCGTCCTACTATCAATCGTTAACAAAATCCATTTGATATATGTTGTAGTTTGTAATGGATATTATATTGTAACATTTATGTCCCATTCATATTATTCTATCTTCCATTATTTTGTCAGAAATACTTACGTTTTAATAAAACAAGATTCACGTGCACTGTTCACTGTCAGTATAACATATAAGAAAGTCCCGTAGTTCCCATGGCAGATAATTTATTCCATCATGTGTAACTGGGAAAATAATAAAAAAATATAATACCTGAAAAACACATTTTCTATTTATTTAAACAAATATTTTTTTAAATTGTATATATGAATTATTCTAACTTTTCATTATATTGCACAACATTACCTATTTTAGCTAAATAATTTCTAAAGTATAGTATATTATAGTTCTTAAAAATGATATAAATAAATACGTATCCGACAACCTTGATACCACTACTATAGAGTTAATTATCTATATATTTGTTAATCAAATAAAATATAGTAATAATTCCACATTTATTCAAATAAATAATTGTATCAATTACTGATAAAATACATGCAATTGTTACCCGCAAACACATTATTTGGTAAATCAATTATTGTTGTATAATTAGATCAACACAATACAATCACTTACCAAAACAATACCCGGTGTCATTAAAACATAACCATAGATTAATTAATGTTGCCATGCATATGAAAATATCCATTAGGTTGCATTTGTAATACGTATACATACAGTTCCTTTCATTCACAAAGTGTACATGCATAAATGCATACATTATAATATATTGATATGTACCTATAATATAAACTAAATGTTAATGTCTTATAATAACAATTTTATACTTTAGATAAGAACATGTTTTAATTAACTCGTAGCAGCCATATACAGGGTGGGGCAATAGTGCTCGGTTGTTCGATAGCTCGTAGACCGTAACAGATAAAAAAATATTTTTAATGCAGATGTAAACTGTTGGTAAATGCACATAGATAGAAATTATTTTCAAATATACAGGCTGTTACAAAAAAGTGTGGCACGCTTTAGTTCATTTTTTAAATGGAATGCCCCGAATATTTTTGCATATTTAACACTTCTCTTGGGATGTTTATTCATATCTAAAATATTAGCCCCATCTAATGTCCGGTTAAGAAGTAATAATATAATTTTTTTTAAATTATATTTATATTACTCCAAATAACAATTCACCACTAACCGCGGATGTAGCTTTGAAGACGAAATTAAGTGAGGATCTTATTGTAGGAGGTTGTAAGGTGTTTTTATTTAAATATCGGAGAACCATCATGTTCATTTTCAAATTTTGATAACTTCAAAGTTATTTTTCCCAATTTTTTCAAATGGAACACCCTATATATTTTTTAACGATGATATGTAGAATTTTATCATGGCTTTTTTCAACCCCTCTTGATTTATTGAGAAAAACGTAAAAATTCGACAATATTTACTAGAAAAATATTTTTTTCTTAAATAAAACGAAACACTATCCACAGGGTGTTAATGTTGCCTCAGTGGCGTTGACAGCAATTCGTTCAATGGATCTTCTGAGGACAAAAAACGAAAAATATTCTTAAAATATGTATATGTTATTAGCTATAGCCGGACGTAGGGGATTTTCAAAATATCGTTTTTTTTTAAACAATTTTCTATTGAAAAATTCGCGAAAAATTTGATTTTTTTATGGTTTAAATTTTTTCTAAACGTTATTTTGAAAACACCAACGTCCGGCTATAGCTAATAATATACTATATTTTAAGAATCTTTTTCATTTTTTGTTCTCAGATGATCCATTTGAACGAATTACTGTCAACGCCACTGAGGCCAGATTCAAGAGGTGCCATTTTCAAAGGACCATTATGCAAAAATATATCATTAAAAAAATTAGTACCTACTTATTAATGTGCTAAAGATGTGTACAAAGTTTTATATGAATCCATCAAACCGATTTCTTTTTATAAAATAAACAAAAAACACCTAAAATTCTAACGTTTACACTGTTTTTTCTAATCATCGCTCTATCACGAATATGTACCTACACTCATTAAAATTAAGCGTTTCATTTTTAAAACGTGTCGAGGTAATTCAAATTCACTAGCTCGTTAAAGAAGTTTTACTTCAAAAATAAATGCATGTGCGTATACTGTACATTAAAATTCATTCATATTTATTTCCCAAAATGAATTTTCGTGTACTAACAATTAAACTGGTTTTACCATAAATAACTTTAAACATAGCTTTCCTCGGTTATTCTTGCAAATTAGGATAAAATAAAGGATAATAAATACAAGCGAGCTATTTTGCTATTAAATTTCAACATGATAAAATTAGTACACATGTATGTACGTAGATAATTAATTAGAATTTAAATGTTTTAACATCATTGTATTATAGTCGAATATAGTGCTTTAAAAATGTTAATGAGTTTGCAGATAGGTACCGTTTATTGTGTTTACTGGCTGATAGAATCTATTATTTAATGTACTGAGTTTTCAAAGAACCGAAACAAAAAACCCAATTAGTTATATATTTATAGACAACTGCAATTGTAAAAATTACAAACTTACATTAATTCTTACGTAAAAAATGGTTGTTGCAGTTTTTTTTTTTATTTTGGTCATAAAGAACATTTGTGAATACATAAAATATTGCGCAATTGTTTAAATAATTGTCAAAGTTACAAAAATAATATTTGTTTACCTGTTACGGCTTATGTAGCGAGAACTAAGTAATATACGGAAAAATGCCTCAGAACCTTTATCTTGTGGATCTCAAAATTTACTATAACAAGTCAGTGAAAACATATGTCTAATTTTTTTAGTTTAGACGTGAGAGATGCTCGAGTTCCTGCATTAAAATGGTACGTTTTTCACGCGACTCGAGAAATAGATCGAACTATTTAAATATTAACCAAAAATTCTGAAAAAATCATGTATCAGAAACAAATTTTTCGATTTTTATGAACGAAAATGTTAAAATTTTATGTTACATTTTTTTATAAAATGTAACATAAAAGTGTAGATACTATTGATATTAAAATTTTCTTGATTTTTTACTTATAGACTTTTGTTCGTTCTTAATTCTTTCTTTGCTAAACACGTTTATTTACAAACAATCTTCAAACTACCGTCTATATAAAAAAGTCTACTTATTAAATTTTAGCAAAAAACAACTTTATTTTAAACACATGGCTTTCACGTTCTTGTTTGGGGTGCGTGAGTAAAATATTAACAAGTGAGTTTTTCAGTAAAATAAAAAAAAACAATAGCTGTTCCTACTTGAAAATAATCAAATATTTTTCATGCATGTATTATTATGTACAGATACAAGTCAATTGAATCTAATAGAAATGATTTTATTTTGGCATTTTATAACATGAGCGTTTATACTATATACCTATTTTTATTTTTACAGTTATTATGAGGTGTAATGAGTTTTTTTGGCGCCCTTCACTCGGGCCTTTCGTAATAAAAAAAATTTATGTTGTGGTGTATGAGAAAGTATTCAGATACTGAAAGCTCTTAGCTCAGAATGATTAAATACACTGTATAATACTATAGAAATACTAAATATATAAATAAAAGTAATAAAAAAAAATTCTACAATAAAGTAGACGCTTATTATTGTCGGCAGGTAGAGGTAACCAGACTTCAGTACTATCTCATTGTATTTTTTCCCACTCCAAACTTTATCCCTCACGTGCATAGAAAGCATACCGAATGCATATATGCGCGTTAATTACATGTGAAGTATAAATATCAAAATTAGTCTCATGTGCTTTGATAGCAGTTATTATTGTGTGGTTATTTCGTAGATTACAAAATGAGTAAAATGTGGTAAAAAATTTGATAATAATGATTTTGGACAGTAAGATATTTTAACTAACGTATTGCAGCAAACAACTAAATATTGGTATTCCGCTGTCTTTACATAGCCAGACAACATTTGAAAGAACTCGTGCACGACTGGTGTTTATTTGACTTTACAGGTAAAACAGTATAACCTCAATATTGTAAGCCCCGTCATTGCCAAACCCCTAACTTCGTGATTATCACCGTCTCCTGGTTATTTGATGAACACTCGTAAGTAGTATTCACCGCGCCCACGCGTATACGCGTTCTGCACTATTGATACATAAATTACAGTTGTGATAGATAATGTTTAATTACAATAATTCATTATTAATAAATTGATACGCAAAAATCGGCAAAAGTAGATTTCATTTTTTCCCTTCCGCACGAAAATAGTTCACGACTTGAAAAAACATCGTTGCACGCGGAAATCGATTTTTAATCAGCCAGCATTTGTACATTTCTATCTTGCTTAACACATCATTACGACTCTGGTAGCAGATATACTATTGGCCCACCCTGTATATGTACAATGATATACATACTTGTCTAGACAATATTTCCATCATATTATTTTAATATGTAATATGCATGCTTAAATTTTTCAAATATAAAAACTAAAGCATAAAAAATGGTACAAGTTATAAAATGTAAACTGTTAAAAATTGAGAATGATGAATGACACCAGCCTTTTCATATGAGATGACAAAGATATATCCATTTTTAAGAGGTTTAAAAAAATTATGCCTGAGTTATATACAACTAAATCCATGTTGAATTTTTATCTATAATATGCTCTAGATATTTTGACATCCACCATTTTATATAAATTTCGTATCGATGACGTATTACATCTATGCATCGACAAGTTTATGTGTGTTAAAATAATGAATTGATAATAATTATATTATTTATTTATATTCCGCTTATAAATAAAATATAATTTAACTAGCTGATTCCCGCAATTTCGCAAAGCAGCTAGCTGCTTTGTAAAACAGCTAGATTTACAATCCGGCTGCGACATATATAATATGTATAATAATAATACCCTTAATTACCTATTTAAAAATATTGAAATTAATAGTACAAACTTTACTCAAATTATTGGCGCGAGTATATGTAATACATGACATTTACCTATCTACAGACGGATTATTTTTCGTTCCTAGTGATTTTAATTTTTTTCAAACAACGGGGACTATAATAGACAAGTACCCATTTAAAATATTAATTAAATTATTTAACGCATTTAATTTCTTTCATAGAATTATATTTAAATTAAAAAACTGCCCATTTACGGATAAATAACAAAAAAAATATTAAATAAAATATACCAATTTACTTACATCTCCGAGTTCCTTACTAAATATAGAACAAAATACGATTTCAATTAAAAACGTATTGTCGGCATCAAGATATAGGTTTTTAACAGCATCGGGTATTTGAAGTTGTAGATCTCGAGATAGCTCTCGTTTCATTCCAACGAGTACTAATTTCCTTGCAAATCACGTATATCTTAGGTGATGTAAATAAAGCGCGTTTCACACGGATTACTTTTCTTCTTTATCGCGATTTGCGACTTAAATAGTAGATTTAAAGAGATGGATTTTATAGTAGGCATCTACACAAAATTTCACGGTATTTTTCATACTTTTTTACATAAAATAATATATAAACCTTAAGAACTGTAGACGATACCATAGGGTCCTAATTAGAAACGAATTATGAATATAAAAAACCGAAACTTAGCAACTACTAAAGGAGATATTATACCATAAGACATTTTTTATTTATAAATTTTCTAAAATGTTTACAAATTAATTTTTTTAATCATCTTTAAAATTGTTTCGAAGCCATAAATACATATTTTACTACATTATATAATTTGAAATTAAAAAAAGGAAACTAATTACATATTTTTAAATATATCTTTTTTTAATAATGGATTCTATTGATTTCCTTTATACAGTCATTAATTAAAAATACTATATTATTATCTAAAAATACGACGAAAAAACTCGATTTTCGTATATCTATTTGAACATACATAATTACATACATACATTCATATAACAATCGATAATATCGTTGACAGGAGCAAAATCAGAATTCGCTAAATGTATAGAATATAAAATGTACATACCTAAATGAATCATAATAGATAATATTAATTTGAATTTATCTACTGCTACACGCCGAGATAAAACTTTTCTTGATCTCGACTTGGAAAGAAAATTGAAACCGAGAAGAAATTGGTTTAAAAACTAATTTTTCAGATTGTTGTATTTTATAACTTGACGTTTCGACTCTCATGTTGGAGTCATCTTCAGAAGTGTTTCAGAAACGCTTTAGAAACGTCAAGTAATAAAATACGACAACGTGGATAACAGTCCGGAATGTTAGTTCTTATGAACAACAGCTACAAAACATACAGAAGATTTGGTCGAAAAGAAATCGATATCAGTTAATTTTTAAGAGAGACTAGAGCAACGATATCAATTTACAAGTCTTGTTAAGAGTTTCGGGTTTGTCTTTAATTAGTAAAATTTTATATATAAGAAGATTTAAAACAATAATAATAATTAAAGTAAAATATATGAATTTCAACATTTATATGTTTATCATATTAGAATAAATAGGGAAAAACTTTTTTAGTAAAAAAAATCACACAAGACTGAGATATCTCTCTGTCACTTTCTCGGTCATGTGTACGAGACGAGTTTTCAATTACAAAACTGATACGAAACGAGACTTACATACCTTGCTCTCGTCCCATGTCCCGTGTACACGTACAGCCCTAAATATCGTCAATAAATTCAATATCAAACTACAGTAACTTTTCAATACCCATTTGTTATAACGCATGAATGTACTGATGTAATGAAAATTGTATACTGAACAATTTAATCAAATAGGGTATTTAATATTAAGTTCATTAATAATTATTATTAATAATGTACTAAAATACACTTTTTTATACTTGTGTACACCTCTGATCCCCAACCAAAAATGGATTATGTGTATTATTTATATAAAAGTAAGTTTTCTCGAGTTAGTTATTGTTATAGAAATAAAATAGAAAATGTACATTGTACACACAGTTTTGATAGTTAAACATGATTTCGACTCTTCTCCAAAATAAAAAAACTAGAGGTTTTTTTTACCTAGATTTGTTTGTCTGTCTGTTTGTATTTCGATTTTTTTTGCAAAATTCAAAACAATATTTTTCTTGATTACAAATTCCTATAATTAAATCTACTACTGTCTAAAAATGTAGTACATAACTATATTCTATTTTAAATATTCTTGTATGGTTATTCTGTCAGTGAAAATCAGATGTAGTGAATAGTACAGCTGTTATTAACAGTCACTGTTTTATTTTAATAATTCACATTAAGAGGGAGGGGGGGGGTTAGTAGTATTAACTGATTTAATTAAATCAGAACTACTGTTTTATAGACTACGTACAATATGAATTCACATACGTATAGTAACTTTATAGTAAAACTACAGCGAGATTAATGCAGAGTTTATTAGTAGTAATTTTGTGCATATTATAAATTTAACAAATATTTTTACTTGTACACATTAAAGCTTCTGAAAAAGTACTTTATTTTATGGGTTGGATTATATTTTTAAATACATTTATATATAACATGTATACATATATGTTTGTATATACGAGTATTATACGATAATAGGCATGATGACTAATTTAAAAAAAAAAAAATATTCTATGATAATCTTACGTGTCTCCTATTTCCAAAAAAAATACTTATTTATGCAAAAAATAAAGGTTTAATAGCCAAAATTGACTCTTTAAAAACTTATTTTAAATTTGACGCCAAAACGCTCGCATGTGACATTTCAGAGTTGTGATGTCACACTCCTTGTCAACAATAATCAAATATTCAGAGTAAGACAATAATTTAATTATTTTGTGTGTAAAAAATAAATTCCAAAGTAGGTATGTATATAAATTTTTAAATAAGGTATGTACCTAATAACATCGTAAGAGGAATTGATATTTGCCTAAAATAAAAGTCAATCACTCTTGACGTTTACTGATGCGTGACGTCATTCGCTCTGATTGGTGTTACATTTAACATGACGGATTGCTATATTTTGCATTTTTATTTCAACAAAAAATATATTAATCTCGCTTATAATACATATAAAAATAAAAACATTTTTATAATCTTTTCAACCTATTTCATTATTAAAAATCATAATTTCAATGATACTTTGTTACTAGCATCAAGCCTATTCTTTTTGGCTTTAAAAATCGTAAATATTAATAATAAATTATTCTCGATATATGTATGGTATACCTATATCTAATAATAATGCATACATGTAGATATGATCAAATATCCGTGGCGATTAAAAAGACGTAATCAGTAAAACGATATATAGAAATTAATATACCTACCTACGCGCATTTTATTAAAATCTTTTAAATTTTATTAGAAGCTTAAGGCAGTGATTCTCAATCTGTGGGGCGCGAGCATATCGAGAAAAATATTATTAAAAAATTTATTTAATGTAGGTACTGAAAGAGAAGCAATAAAATACATTCTGACATAATAAAAAATAAAATACACGTTTACATTTGCACTGATATAATACACTTATAATTAGGATTGTATGTATATCAGTACTGTACAGTGTATTTAATAATTAACTTATCAATATTAAATTAAAAACAAGATTAATAATTATTAGTGACTCCCTCGGGCCTATCAAGTTTTTCGAAAGAAGGTTTAATATTAGAAATTGACACTGTAAGTATTTTTTTAAATTTAGCTAAGATCTATTTTTCAATGAAAAATGGAGGGGGGGCGATGAGAATTGTGATTGAAAATTGGGTCGCAAATACTAAAAGGTTGAGAAACGCTGGTTTAAGAGTCAAATCCTCTTGAGAATCAAGACAAAAAAATAAATAAACATTATATATAATTACAACAGCAACAAAAAATTAACCCTCTCTGAAAATTTATTCTATACGTGCGCACTTGGCAACTTTTAAGTGAACTGTGATCAAATTAAGTTATTCAGTTAGTCTAGAAAATATAAATTAGATGCTAGCAGTTTCAATTAAATTCAATAGTCGCATTTAGCGTATCAAAAAATTCCCATGATACGATTATTCAGTCGTGGCAAAATAAAATCGCATGTTCGCGCGTGTTCTTTGTATTTCTTTGTAAGGCATTACTGTAAAATGTTTAATAAATACTTATGAAGACCAAATTTGATTTATGATAGAATTTATCTTCAAATTGTTTAAACAAAACTGCCAATAATTTTATTTAAGTACCCATATTACAAATATTGTAAATGCTTTGGAAAATTTGCAGTTAAATTTAATTTGTCTAATGGCATGCACGTTATGTATAGGTAACATAGAAGTATACAACTACGGACATGTTTGATGTATTGCACAAAAACAATGTTTTCCTTTTTTTAAACTGCTTTTCCGTATTTTCTTTATAAATTCAACCATATACAATTTCTATATGTCATTATTATTATTATTACGATTCATGAATAGAGGTTGCCACTGTGCTTATCAGGATTAAACAAACAGTACGACATTTTTACTCTTTTCAAATATTAAAACAATAAATATAAATCAGTTTTAAAAGTATTACAATAAATTGTAACTCAACATTTTATAATTGGTTATATTGACGCGATAAAAATCGTTAAAATGCAGCTAGAAATAATAGAAATAAGTCCGTTGATAAGACGGATACGATTTCTAAGTGTAATGCTTTCGTTACTGAACAAATAAACAAACATAAATAGGCCTTTTGGCTCCAGAGGCCTCTCCTGCGCCCCGATGTAATCCTACGGTCCGGCGAAATCCGTACCACAAAACAAAAAGGGTTTTGTTTCGTTTATCCTAATGGCAGGCAAGTCAAATATAAATTTGTAAATATTAATGTATTTTTTCCCATTCATGCACATCGAGTGTGCACATATATGTACATTACATACCTATAAACATATTTGCAGACACATAATATGCTCGTGTACATGCTACAGTAAAACGTGAAGACGCGAGCGCGGCGATTATTACTTATGATGGTGAAGGTGTTAAACATTTGAACAATAACGAGATCAGTACACTGAAAAAAATTTATGTAAGCCAGATATGAAAAGTAATGTATAAACATAGTAAAATTATAGAGAATGTACGTGAAATTTTCATATGCAAGAAATTAAATTAAAAAATAGCGTATATTACTTTTTCAGAGTAAATAAATTTTACTAGGTACTATGTTAAAATTTACTAGTATGTCATTGTAATTTTTTATTTACTTTATTTTAAATTCTACCGACTTTTCTGTTAATTTTTTTTCAGAAGTTGATTCTGTCCTCAGGTTCACAGCATTTTCTGTTAATTTTTAAAAGAATATTCTCTCCGTGTAGTTGGACAATGATAAACGGACAATAACAATATGAATAGGTAATAATAAGGTTCCAATGTATATACGTATGTGAACATATTTAATAAATTAATAGGTATGTAAATAAGTTTGTTCTCAGTTTAGACAAATTCCGTAATCTAGTTTAATTAAAATATAATTGATAACTGGTTTATGGAAATTTAACAATACCTACATAATTAATAAACGTAACAGCAATATTAGTATCTAATAATAGATTTATATTAAATCCACAGATTTGTTTAAATAGAGAAATGAACTAATAATATACATTGTTTAACGATGTCGGGTTTAGTGTGATCATTTTAAACTTCACATTTCATGGATAACATGATTTCGAATAGTAAATAATATAATTATGTAATATGTACCTAATAACTACCTAAATATACTACATGTATTTCAATATTAAATTTAAATATATAAATGCTAGTGGCGAACTACTGTTCTAATCAATTATAATTATTTTCTAGGTATGTATATATAACAACATAATATGTATTGTATATATATATGTATTTGATATGTATTGCTTGTACTTTTTCAACAATGATTGTAGTATAGGTATTAATGTTTTCTAGAATCTAAAAATGTAAGGAGGTATATAAAGAAAATCACTCAAAGGGGTCTATGTAGAAAACTTGTGATTTATTCTCGTATAGTAATTTATGATTTTCCTCTTTATTTTCTTATCATATAGTCGATATTTCTATGACAAATTGATATTTAGTGCATAAAAATGACTATAAATTTTTGAATTTTAGATTTCGTTTAAATTGTGATTATTTTATAGAAAATGACGTGAAAAGTTGAAATTTTCAAACCGCAGTTCTGTATCTCAAAACGTTCTCGAGATATGGCCTTTGAAAGTTTTCGATTTTTGAAAATTTTGAAGAAAAATGGCTATAACTTTTGAATGCGAGGTCGGATTTGATTTTCGTCGACGGATTTCAAATCAGCGTGTCAAAATCTATACAATGACATGTATAACTTTTCAAAATTCGACAAAAAAAATTTCGCAAAAAATCGAAAAAATTCCAAAAAAATGTCAGTTTTTGACCAAATTTTTTTTTCGAATTTTAAAAGTATTATACATGTCATTATATAGAATTTGATACGCTGATTTCAAATCTGTCGACAAAAATCAAATCCGACCACACGTTCAAAAGTTACGGTCATTTTTCTCCAAAATTTTCAAAAATCGAAAACTTTGAAGGGCCATATCTCGAGAACGCTTTGAGATGCAGAACTGCAGTTTAAAAATGTCAACTTTTCACGCCATTTATAAATATTGTTTTCGTTATATAAAAAAGTATTTCTTGACCCAAGTACAATTTTTTTCCTATGTACGGAACACTAAAATATAAAAAATATCAACTCATTGTCAGTAATTTATACTTACATCACTATTTGGAGCCGATATATTATAGCTTTGTAGGTATAATAGAGACCATTTATCAATACATTATTTTATTTATGAACTAAATAGTAAAAAGTTATTTTAAAAATTCATAATTATTTCTTAACTCGAAAAAATTAAATATTGTAAAAGTTTAAAAGATTGATTAAAACATTTAATATAAAAAGTTGTACAGCCCACGTGGCATAACCGTCGAGTCCACAAAGAACACAAAGGAATACAAAAAACGAGGGTGCAGATGTGATGTAATCTCACTAAACACTTGACAACCGTCGCAAGAGAAAAAAGAACAATACAAATATCAGTAGCGTGTAGTCCATTTTCATTCGAAATATTATTCTTACGAGAACAAATATATTTATATCAAAATTAATTAACTATGTGATATTAAGATGGTTGAGGTGTTACAACAAATATTATCTAAACGATTATATACGGTATTATAATTATATGCGGAGTATTAAATATAAATGACAGCCCAGTGACATTTCTAATGATTGTTATTGATTATGTTGTTATGAATGACGAGTTAAACCAGTAGTGATAAGTGTACATCATCAAAATCCATTTAATTTACATTACTATACATTTATTACCACTTCTAAAATTCTCGAGCAAATTAATAAGCGTAACTTTTGCTTTCGATCAAATTCTATATAATACCAAACGTATTATATTTTAATATTTTACTGGAAAATGATAATGTTAAAAAACATTAAATCGCAATTTCAATAGTTTTCAAAACAGTTCCAATCGTTAAGTTAATAAGAGAAAAATAACTTCGTTTTTGATCGGACTTTCTGTACGCTCCAATCAACACTAGTGGTCGGTACATACATATGAAATTTCCGATTTGAATACGAATGTTTAAACGAAAAACGCCAATTTCAAATGCACCAACCTAATATACATATAATCAACGTATAACGGCAGGTAATTCAATGCTTACTTATTTAGTTATGCAAAATAACAATTTATGTGAAAGCATTATTACTTTGTACAACAGTGGACGGTTATACAAAGAAATTATACTAATAAACATGAAAAATAGTAATGAATACATTGCTCATGTATAGATATGTTTGTATTCTATCTATTCTGTTAATGGTATTTCGTATCAGAACTCAGAAAATTATTAAATGATAGGTTTACATATTTTGTGTTATGTTACTAACATAATTCATAGAAAATAAGGGAATTCACAACACGTACATTGTACATAATGTACATACATATTATATTCTATACTTAAAAAATGATTAATCATTACACAAAGTATCTAGTTAATATGAATTGGTAAAAAAATACTTATTCATCAATAAACCATTAAGTAATTGATAATTCTGTTAAAATAACCATTTTTAATACACTCAGTGAATTGACCTTTCGTTATTTCCAAAATTCTAAATAATAACATACCTATATGATATGAATATTGATTTTATAAATATTCTATATTTTTTACAGTATCAGTTTATAACTTTTGTGATTGTATTTGTATTTTGTATTGAGAGGTGGAGCGAGGCTCCGGCACTTTGGCCACTAGGGTCCATTGTGCTCTCCTAGGTTTCTAAGACTGTTTCTCCGTTGCTTCAGCGGAAGATAGGATCCTGTTCATCGGCATGTCTTGAATGTCTTTTGACTCGAGAAAAGGGGAGCCAAGGTATTTGTTCCTTAGTGCTGCAAGTGCTATGCAGTCGCAAAGGATGTGTTCTGAGGTTTCTTCCTCTGTGCAGCATTTCCTGCACTGTGGGTTAGGTACTATGCCTATAGTGTGCAGATGACTGTTCATGTACCCGTGGCTCGTTACGATTTCGAGCTGTCTTCTGCTTAGGTTCAGAAGATATTCTGTAGTCTTAGGCGAGTAGTCCTTAATGAAAGATCTTGCTTGTCTAGGCCTTTGTCTAGAGGTCCAAAATTGTTGGAACCGCTCAATTGCGTAGTTCCAGATCTCGTTTTTTGGGAATATTCCGAGGTTGGTTCTGGACCTATTAAAGGATCATACGCTCTAGTTAACTTTTGTGATAAGTGAATGAATGACTTTTCAGCGATTCGTATGAAAAGAGTAGTCTTTATTTTTATTTAGTACACCTCTGATCATATACGAAATATTTCTGGCAATCCCTTTAGTAAAAGAACCGCCACATGCACTCAGAAACAAGAATTCTTTTAATTGGTAGGTGATTATATACGAAATAATAAAGAATATAACGAAAAAGAACGAAAACAATATATATACTATTCGTCTGGTTGTATTTTTAGTTAGAATGAGTACGTTTTTTCCAGCTCGTGAAAAATTGTTTGCGACGTGGTTTTTGTAGTATTTTTTTTCCTCACCTCTGACTAGTTGAGTCTTGTAAGTTTTGTGATCTAATTAGTTTTATGGGGGTAAAATTAATCGTTTATGTGAAGTAAATAAAAATGTTTATCTTGAAAACACCTCGCTCATTTCTTATGGATTCCAGTCCTCTGACTTGAACAAAAATAGATTTTTTGTAATCGCCGTTTGACAGGGATTCGCGGAAACGTCGTGGTCATTGCTAATTGGTTATTATTGCAACTACAAGATCGTTTAAATTGACAAAATATCAGTATTTTTCTGAGATGAATAATGGCGGTGTCAAATATCAGAGATATATTGAAATATAACTTTTTTAATGGAATACCATTTTTATTTTTCTTAAATTTAATAGCTGAGAATGTTTTCTTTGTAAAAAATGTATCGTAATCGAATTGTAAATTTAACCGCTTTACAAAGCGGCTAACCGTTTTACAAAATTCTGTCGTTTTATAAATCGGCAAACTAATATCTAGCCGCATTAAAAAGTGACTAAACTTTCATTCGCTAGATTAAATGATACCATACATTCTACAATACGGCTGGTCCAACGTTTAGCTGCTTTACAAAATGGCTACAAACGAACCGCTAGATTGCAAAATTTAGTATAGATATAGTTATCAGAATAAAGTTTATGTTCTAATCATATACACGTTAGCTGATCTTAAGAAGGGCGATCTATTGAGGCGAAAGGAGGTTAGTTTAAAACACGTGAATACAATATCCGACATAATTAATAATTTTTAAATAATTATGTCGAATAAAATAAACGTAATAATTCCTACAATTTGTTGCGGTAGAGATTGAATTCCCGTTTTTAAACTAAATTTACTCCCTTCACTCAAATTGCCTTAACCAAGGCGGAGGTTGAATCTTTGTTTTTAACTTAACTCACAAGAAAAATAATACTGAAACCATGAGAAATATACAGGTTTTTTATTTGATACAAAATTATAACATATGTCTCAAAATAAGTTTTTATCACACAGACATGGGAGAAATAATGTTAAAAATCTGAATGATATAAAAACTAGTTGCAGGATGCAGCTATAAAATGAAAAATAGTACACAGAAAACCACATTTTGTCGTATGCTGCAATTGCAGTATTTCTGTTATTCTTTTAATGTTGACTGACAGAATTATTTATTTGGCAACTCTGTTCGTAGTTTACAGTTTTTTAAATAAAATTTTTAATGTGTTCTTTCATGGATATTCATGGTGATATGTGGTTCTCTTTTTTCTATTAAAATATTTATATTACTTCGTATATATCACATCAAGAAATATCCAGTTTTTAATGTTTTTATTTTATAACTGTTATATTAAAATGAACATTTATTAAGTACATTTTTATTATATTTTAATACTAACAAGGGTATGTTAGAATATGAAATAAGGATCAACTCATCAAAAAAGGGTGATATTATTTTATAACGAAAAATCCCAAGAACATTACTCTGTCATAAATTTCACTGTTAAATAAAATGCCGCCAGTATGGAATTTCCTCCTTCACATACTTGATATATTAGTACGCCCTTAGGTCGTTACAAATATTCAGGGCAGTCTTTTTTAAATTGATACAAAAAATATATTAATACTTTTTATTTTGTATATGTATAATGGCATCTATAAAAATTATGTTCTGTAATGAAAATTGTATAATATTATATAATTATGTATATATAATTTACTTTCTGTATTTAAAAAAAAATTATGTATTTATTTTTCAAATATATTAAGAGTAATTATAAAAAACGACGATTTTCCACTCTACCAATAATTTGCGGGCAAGCTTAAAGCGAATAAGAAAAATTAAATACTAATTCAAATACCATTGAAATCAAACATTTCAAAGATGATACCATTGATGTTGGATTGCACAAACATTGATTAAGAAAATGCGCGGATAATAAAGTTTTTCTACTGTATAAATTATTTATCCATTAACAAAAGGATTAAAACGCCAAATTAACTTACCGGGGCACGAATGGTCATTTAAGATCTTAAACATGGTGGATGTACATTATTTTATGTTAGAAGATTTCATCCGCTGTAAGTTACAACTCGCCCCACTGTAACTGATTGTCAAAGAGAGACAGAAGTCATCAATGTCATCACGAAAGTTACGGTGGACAAAATCCTCTAATTCTGTTAACTTTGGGTCTATTCAGGAAGCGTTCAAGTCCATTATTTTAAGTTGGCAAAACTTAAACTGGACGGTCGCAGTGTCGTGTTTGAACGTTAACGTTTACAGATTTCTATGGCAGTTGTTTATAATTTTGCAAATATCAAATTATTTTGGCGTAATTTATTACAATTATATTTTTTTTATTAAGTATATACCGGGTGTTTTTTCCAGCGGATTATTTCCGAATTTTCAGAGGAAATGTTTCATACAAAAGTTTCATTTTGAGGGTGTTAAATATTAGCATTATGGGTTTATCTTGAAAAAGTCACGTTGCTGGGTTTTCAGGTTCAATTTTTATTTTTCAAATCTTAATCGTATTTTTTCTCGTTAATTTACGAGAAAAAAATAAGCAACTTTTGTTTGAAACATTTTTTTTTAAATTTCCGATTTTTATGTTATGGAGCAAAACAAACAGTAATTTCTGGTATTTTTCCTCTGCTTCGTTATTTTGGAAGTAATCCGCTGAAAAGTCTTTGAAAAACACCCGGTATTTGTACGCATAATATATATGTATATTTAATTATAAATGATTTTTACTCACTTATATTGCCTACCATATAATAATTAGAAATGGAGTTTAAGATACAAAATGAAAATTGTTTACTAAAACTCTTTAGATTTTAAAACGTTTGTTATTGATTTTGAAAATTAGTACATCCATCGACCGCTCACCCCTATGGGCTTGTTAACTTAAGAATAGTAAAAATTACGCATCTCGAATAGACCCTTTATCAACATAGATACAGTAGGTAGAATATCTTTATTGCCGTATCGCTACTGTCCGGTTGTCGTTATTGTTCAACTCTTAACATTATAAAAGTCCGGTTAAACCATCTTCTTCTCCTAAATTTTTGTCGACAAATCCTGACCATGTGGCAGCATTTATAACCTGCGTAATAACCCGACAATAATAAAAACTGCTGTCAAAGTACACGTATCTCATTTTTATATGTATTGTGCATGTAAACGTGCATATGTATTCATATGCACATGACGGGGGAAACTCGGAGCAGGAAAAAATACATGAAAACAGTATTGACGTTTGTTTGCCTCGACTGGTGTGGGCGTTTAATAACGATGTTCGACTGTAGAAGTAAACAGACGTATTGTTACATAGTTATTTCTCATATTACTATGTATATGTATACTGCCGTGCTAAGCACAAAAGCGGTATCTCAGTAAAGACGAGTTTCCAGAAAATCAACGTTTTGTTAAAATAGTTTTATTTTTACTTTACAGATTAAATGGAATTTATTCATTATATTGGGAATTTTGGCGGTATCAAAATATACAGTTATTCGCCTACATATTATTGATATACCTCTAATTCTCTTAGTAATTTAAGGTAAACCTGAGATAAGAAAAACTTTTTCAAGGGTTTTTTTCATATGTTTTAAATAAGATATCGCTATTTGGCTTAGTTCATTGAATTCGTATTTTTTTAAGCTATTCGATGCCATAAAAATCAACTTTATGATTTTTTTTGAGATACCGCTTTTGTGCTTAGCACGGCAGTATATTATATGTAATATTGCACACACTTCACCGATATATCTGATCGTTCACGATCCTACCCAACTGTTCTTATATATAGGTCGAAATAAAACATTAGTTAATCGATGCATGTAGTATTACGATTTATAACACTTCCTTATATTCACTCTTAATTATTATAATGAGACTTTTTTCTTTATTGCGGTCCTGTATGCACCCATACTGTATAATGAATCAAAAAGATGTGTCAACTTTGCACAATGTTTATCTGCAGATCCGTACAGTACGTAAAATAACGACACTGAAAGGGGAACTAGGAAATAATTTAAATTGATATATGTTTTTACTTGAACACTGTACAACAATATTGCATGCCATAATGTGGTCATTATAGTGTATATAAGTATATACGCATGCGTTCGTTTTAAATTTATTTAAATTCGAGTTTTTCAGTGTAATATTCACGTTCAAGTTGATAAAAATGAAAAAGTATGCGTTCATGACAAAAGTTCGTATGTGTAAATATTAATATATTCGTGGCTATAATACTTATTTGTAAAAAAATATATGAGTCGTGCTGTTTTGATATTAAACATTACTTTCTGTTTTTAGTATAAGTATAAAAATATAATTCGGTAAGAACTGGGACTGAACTCGCTCGGAAATAAAAGCAAAATCTTTCTACGGTTTATTTTATTATTGTCACACTACGGCAATAATGCTATGAAATAATGATTTAAGCAGGATATCTGGAATTTGGAAAACTGTTAAAACTCGGAAGAGGTACCTTCAAAATATGTTAAATAAAAATCACAATCGTCACATTAAACTGTCAATAGTTAACCTGGTAATTTATTCATAGAGGGCATAGTTTTAGAGTTTTTTAAAAATTAGTAAAGAAGAGAATGCTTTGTAAACTATAAATTCTAACACTGTTATTGCATTTACTGGTATTAATTGGTGACAGATTATATATACCTACATATAAAAGAAGAAGAAACATAATTCGCAAAAATCTAACATAGATTATTCATTATTATGCTATCTTATCTAGGAGCTGAACAGAGAAAAAAATGTCGCGCAAACAAAAAAAATGTAACCTCGTATAGGGAACTTATGTTCCATACATGTGTTGAACTAATTCAATTATTCGCTATATAAGTTTTTTGTGTAGGTATGACGAAAGTATTGTATTTTTTTTAACTAACTGCGTGTTGGCTCTCACCAACAGAGTATATCTACTACTAGAACATAATAAAAACAACGTCCATGTGGTTAGGATAAAAAACATCGAAGTGATAGAGTTTCGAGGCACTGTGTCAAAGTTTAAACAAATTGTACTAATTTTATTGTTTCCAACAAAGTATCGGCATGTTGTCTGAGTATCAAAAACAAAATAAAAAATTTACACTGCGAATTTAAAAAAATGGGTTTTTAGTTGAAATTTTGGATATTTTTGAAAATTTCTAAAATTCTAAATATCTCAGTAACGGTTAACATTTGTACAAGGCAATATTGGGTTCAAATGGTTACTTGTTATCTCTACTATTACCCTTTACAAGGAATGTAACGAATTACCAGTAATCCTGTATAAAAGTATGACATAAGCCGAAAACAAATTTTGACTAAATTGCAGATATATGTACATTAAAAAATTACATATTGTAAGGTTAAGTTAGGTGATATTCCAACTTCCAGTGGAAAACCCTAGTGAGTTTAATATTTAACAGGCGCATAAATAGAAAAGACACTTTCTTTATTCTGAATTTAAAACATTAGATTAGAACACTACATATTTATCACTTATCCTTTACATAATTTACTTCTTCGTTCACATTACACAAAGGTAAATTTCAGTAGATTAAAACTTTCCTCTATAAAATTCTTCAAGCGGGAACCAATTTATGTCCAAAACACCAGTCAAACTTGTAGTACTTTATAAATAATTTAGAATCCTTTCCATTGTAGCAGGCGTTTTTAAAAGCATCGTTTCACCCAACGATCGAAGTCACGTGAAATTTATATCTCACGCCAACAACACTGAAAGCTTTGGCTGATTTGAGCTGCCATTTAATACATATTAATATAAATAACGATTTCTAACCGATAAAATAGAAAAAAAGCTTTTAACATTCCTTATATCGATTACATATATTCTTTTACAGAAGGTATTATAAATAACTAGCGAAATCTCGCGGCTTCGCTCGCGTAAACTTCGAAACTAATTAGAAGCCTCTATACGTGATAGGGGATGGCATATTACATTTTTTATATTGATTTTTATTCATTACCTATTAAAAAACGTAAATATCTCAGATTTTAGTTAAAAATTGTAAAAACTAAACCCCTGTTTACCCTCGCCATTAGGGATTGAATATCGAATTTTTTAATGCAGATTATTTTACCGAACTCCACCATGATAACGTAAGCAGCTATACAGATAAACATATTAAAAACACAGACCCTGTCTACCCCCGGCATTAGGGGTTGAATGTCAAATTTTTTTATTAATACAAGACTATTTTGCCCGAATTTACCTTTATAAGAAAAGCAGGTATATACAGACAAACATATCTAAATCCATCCTTGTCCCCGTCCCATGTTATTAGGGCTATAATATCGAACTTTCATTTTTATTGAATATTAATTTGCCCGAATTTACTTTAATATTATCAACAATATTTATATTTAAAAAAATATTTGTTATATAAACTTTGACAGTATTTATTTAACCCTGTAGTGATTAAATTTATAAAATCCTTTCTTCTTGGGTGCTTACATCATAAAAGGAAGACACCTACGAAATTTCACGTTTCTAGGTCCATGGGTTTGGGTTGTACGTTGATATATGAATGAGTGAGTGAGTGAGTGGTTAAGGACAAACTATTTTATACACATAGATAACTAGAATTTCTTTCGTTTCCACTCATGCATATTTTCGATTTGCATCTTATCTTTTGACAATGATTATAATCAATTTTTTATAAAAAATGATGCGCACGCCTTTGGACAAATTGAAAGTTGGTAACCCTAGTTACATGCCTTTAAAAAATGTAATTGAAATCTCATTCAAAGTATGACAACTTTTTTAAATTCAAAAATATTCAACCTTTCTGAAATAATTCTGGATAACATCAAATACTTTTTATTCAAATCAAATCCATTTACCCAATTAAATCCTTTCAAAGCATCCGTACCAATTAATTAAGCACCGAGACACAAAAGATTAAAAAAACCAAAGAGTAAATTAGAAACTTTTTCCCTCGGTTTTAGTTAACAAAGAATTGCTAATCGATTTTTTTCAGTTTCAAAAAGAATCATCTTAAAACGATTATACGCAAGAAATTGTAAGGTTAACAATATAAATTAAATATATGTATATAATAAATTAAAACTGTTAAATTGGTGCTATAAATATTCTTGTGAACAAATTTTAGAGAACATAACATGTTCAGCATGATATTGAATTGTAAATATGTACTCGTCTACACCGGCGACATCTCAGTACAGTTTGGAATATCTTATCGTATAGCAGAATGAAGAGTGTTAGATTTTACCTTGAAAATAAATGTACTTATCATATACAAGTGTTCAATAAAGAAGAAGAAAACTATACATCAAGGTAAGCTGTGTGTTATGAGCAAACTACAATTTAATGAATAACATTTATTTACCGAAGAGGCTACATGTTTTTTAATATGGGCAGATGACTTTTCATCTGCTCATAAGTATTTGTTTCTGAGATTTGTTTACAAGAAGCCGAATATTCGCTCTTGTTCGAGCAGGTTTCTTTAATTTATACAAAAATTCGGCACGAGGAAAATATAGAAATAATAATTTCGATATTCAATCCCTAATGGCGGGGGTAGACAAGGGGTAGGTTTTTACATTTTTAACTAAGAGCCGAGATATTAACAATTTTGTAAAATGAATAAAAATCAAAACAAAATAAAATTTTAATATTTCACCCCGTATGGACGGTTGTAATTAGTTTAATTCGATCCGGTGCATAAATACCACGGTGGTTTCGAAATCCATACGAGCAAAGCCACGGGTAACAGCTAATACTTATTATAATTTCCCCATTATCTAATTTCAGTAATCATAGAATCACTACTTAATTGAATACGTATCTGTTTCTGAAAATATCGACTTACAACAACGATCTGACTGGAGATATGAGAACAAAAACGAACTTTCGCTTTTTACCAATCAACTTAAGTTACACGATCGACTGCACAAACAAAGAACGCGGAAAAAGAGCTAGACATGAATTCTTGCTCTATTATCTCAACGTGATGCGCAAAAAGTGTACCACATTTAGTTTTTTTGTATCGTGTGAAATGACACATGTGACTTAAATAAACAAACGTTTTTGGTTTGTTTATTTCACACATCTTGGATTCTTTTTGTTTCACGTTGAAATGATTTGTTGTGAGAGAGATGGGAGTCGATAATAATGATACGAGAAATCTAAAATAAGATGTTTTGGTATTTGTAAAATAACTCCGAGTGAGTGTACACTTTTACTACTTGATGTAAGGTTTTATATGTTACGTAAAAACATACGAAACACTGTATAAAATACTAAAAGATAGGTTTTACACAACAAGAATTGCATTAACATTTATTGTATTAATGGTTAAATAAAATATTTACTTTTGATAATTTAAAACCCTGATTTTATTAAGGGGGATAGCCACTGTGACGGGTCAAAAAATTGTCAATGTTTGGGAATTTTTTTCACAGATATAACTAATTATTTTTGAATCAGCTAAAGGACGTTTTATTAAGTACATATTCAACTTATTTTATATAAATTTTTATTCAAAAATATTTAATATTTACAAAGTTATGATCCTCGATGTGACGACCAAAATATTTTTCTCTATGTAGTTGACTCGAAATTTCGAGAAGGGTTATATGAAAAAAATAAATAAAATTTTTATCAATATCTATATGAATGAAGGTATCGTTGCATGTAGCCGTTTTATTTTATTTTATTTTTTCACAAAAAATTTCAAAAATCGGCTACGTGAAACGATAGCTTCTGCAATTACGAAAATTATAAAAAAATATGAAATCGGTTCATTATAATCTTTGAGGAATCGTGTCGACCAGGTCGAAAAATGTCATTCCGAGATAAACGTGTTTAATGTTTTTGTTTTGTCATAACCGGCCACTAAATTGACTGTAACTCCGTCAATTTTCAAAATTTAAACTCAATTTTTTGTACATATATTTATGAAAATGTATACCTTAAAAAAAATCTATGAAAAAAATTATATTTTTTGTCCGTCACAGTGGCTTTCTCCCTTAAACACAAAGATTTTTCTGATAAAAGGTAATCAGGAAACTACATAAATATGAATATGATAAGAGGGAATTGCAAAAATTACCCAAGAAGCACAAGGTATTATTTTAATAAATTATTGTTAGTGATATTAATACTTAATACCATGTCGACAAATTTTTCAAAGAAAAAACCTTTGAGAAGAAGTTCAATAAGTGGCCTGGCGGATCAAACTCTGAATAAGCTATCATTAATCTTCCGTCAGTCAAACGGTTTCTCATCCTTTATCTTCTGTGATAGGTTTTAGTATAAGTTCATCTAATGAACTTATTATTAAGACATTTCCTGAGTTGGATATATTTTATATATTTGTCAATTGTCAAAACTGATGACATATTCGTGAAACGTGATATGATATAATGCTTAAAATGGAATTCACTCAAATGAACAAGAATAATGCAAACATACTCACTGATATATTTTTTTTGTTTTTCTTTTGTAAGCGTGATTTAAAAATTTTTCGTTTTATTTTGATTTACTTTGATATTTAAATATAAACGCAATAAAAACATTTGGTAATATTTGAAAATAACTCATTATTATTTTTTTATACAACAAAAATGTGTGAAAATTTAAATATGATCAATTATGTCCGGTGTTGTAAAAGTATTTGCTCGAAAGCAAAAACTAAGCGAACCCTGCGGGGTATTAAATATAAATGACAACCTACTGACTGGTATGATTTCTATGAATGGCTTTAATGCATGCGCGTTAAGTGGTGAGAAATATACCTCATAGAATGCATAACATTTACATTACTATACATTTATTACCACTGCCTTAAAATCCTGAGGAAATTCATAACGATTTGACACCTTGCAGATAGCGTTAGTTTTACTTTTTGTTCCAGAGTTTTTTTTATAATACCCATCATTAAACATTTCGAACAACAAAAAAAAGTTTTCTTAATTTTACAAAAAAGTTAATAATCACGGTTGGGAAATTTTCAAATTTTCTTTTTCTAACCATATTTATTGTTAATTCTAAACATTATTGTAGTTTTGGTGAGATACATTAACAAAAAAAAAATTCTTGTTAGTAAACTATCTGTCGACTAAACGTATTATATTTTTAGGATAAGCGATATTCTTGACTTAAAAATGTTATTACCAAAATTATCATAGTAATTAGTGATTTATAAGTTATCATTTTGTATTTCAAAAAGAATATTTTGGTGACACATTTTGTAAAAGAAAAAAATTTGTAAAAAGTTAAAGATAATTTATTTACAAAAAATAACTAGAACTTCTTTTTATTTATAAGTCTCATGTTTAAGAACAATAAACTCATATGAACGTATGTTATTTTCTAGTTAGATAAGTTTATTGTCCACAAACATATAACTTTAAAATCACATTAGCTGTCAACGCCAAATATTGTTTATGTTTGAAAGAACTATATTTTAGAAACACAATTGCTTTCGTATGAATACCTATGAAAATTTTCCCGCATATACATAGATATGCTTTAGCCACATCTGTCCGGCAAGCGAGAGCCAATATTTGTACAATAAAAGTCATTTATCATTTACGTGTCTGCGTGAAAGTGTCAGAACGCGTTGGCTGAGATTTACGACGCTTGCCGTTTAAAAACATCATGTGTAATAATTACATCTTGATGAACACCTGTTGTGCGTTGGAGAAGATATCTAATAAAATTCGATATTGCGAACATGACAAAGACGTCTCCAGGGAAAAATAATATAACAGGCAGAAAAGTGCGTAGCGGTAAAATGCGGTGCAGTGGTACCCAAACGGTGGATTATTAAAAATAAATTGCTGTAGTTATCAAAAATACGAAAAAAAATGTCGTTTGCGAGTCGAGTATCGCGTAGAAGTGTCTCGTACTGTATGTTAATTTAAAATTATTTTAGTAAAATTAAGAAACACTAGCTATAATAGTTCGTTTTTTAGAGAAACGCTTGCTTAAAATATCATTACTTCATCACAGACACAAAAAAGGATAGAAAATAATTTTTAGATAATATTCTCTACAACTTTTACTAAAAACTACCAACCATTTAAAAAATAAACAGAAAAATTAAAAAATTAAGAGTCAAAATTCGTTTTCTGATTTAAAAATAGTATACAAATGTTCACCCTTAATATACATACATAAAGCTCAACGTCTCTCTGTCTGTATGTCTATCTGTCTGTCCGTTAGTGCGCTTATCACTTGAGAAACACTTATCCGATTTACGTGGTTTCTTTTATAATTCATTGGTACATTTTCTGGCCAGGTTATAGGCTATATTTTGTTACGTTAGGTAACATAACAACTAAGCAGTGACAATAATAGTAAATCAAGTCGGAAAAAAATTTGCCGTCGGTGCGCTGTTTTGCAATACGCTGCCTAAACCGTTGAATATAGAACAAAATAATGTGTTAAAGAACTGTGTTGAATCAAAAATTCTACAATAAAGTCCGGACACCATATGTCTAACTTTTATATGTAAGCCACAATTATTGCTTTTATGTTACAAAGAAAACATAAAATATTTGGGTTCTGTTCTCATGGACTTATGACCTGCAAAATTTTAATCCTTATCGAAATAAATGATTTCATTGTCATATAGTAAGTACTTAATGTAGATATAATTTGCTTTTTACAGAATCCAATTTGGTCTTTTGGTTTAGGAGATAACGTGAAATATACATATTATTCGTGACAATTCACGCGAACTATATTTAAGTGTCACGTGGAGAGAGGGAAGCAGTTGTTTATTTTGTTTTCAATAATTAACTTTTAAATTTAAATAAAACAAAAATTATTTTTATTTTTTGTTCTGATTCGCTTTTATTAGGTACGTTATTTAAATTTTATTTGGTTTTTATTAGAAAAAATAACTAATAGTGTTTATACTTAATTCAACTATATATTTTTTTTATCCTAAACAATAATTCCGTAGTCCACGCGAGCGAAGCCGCGCGGGCCCAGATAGTCTACTATAAACAAGAACTTGAAGATAAAAACTCTTTGATTAGAAGTTTCACCGTTGTGGCTGTGCTATAAACTATAATATCTACCATTAACACTGAATAAAACTTCTGACAAAACAAAACTCTAATAAAGTTATCCACACAAATAAAATAACGACATAATCTACTTACTGATAGTTCGCAGGCAATTTCGCAATACATATAATAATATTTATAATCGTGAGTGAACAATCATAACGCACGAATATACCGCATTAAATTCTCATTGTTTCGCTGGATCTTTACGGAAATGGTTGAAATTTGCATGGTTTTCACTTGATAAAGTTGTGGGTAACGGTGAAATTGAGGAAAAAAAACGCCTATCGATACCATCAAGTAAATTTTCCGGCAAATCTTTTTAGGATGCCTTTTTCATGTGAAAATACAACGATCTCTTGTAGACGAGTTTGGGGAAAACGCATTTCCTTTTTCCCAAGATAAATGACGTTTACAACGAAAGTGTATTTATCCGAGATTGATTAAATATATGTGAAAAAGTACACGCTTGTATACTTTCTTTAATATAATTGATAATACCTTGGTGGTTTCGGTTAAAATAAGATATTTGTATAATTCTTACCGAAAATTGCAATTCCAATTTGTATAACTGCTACTTCACACAATTTGAAACTAATAATTAAATATCCACTATTTATTTGATTACAAAATACGAAGAATATATAGATACACCTATGTATATTTTAGAGTAGTATGTATTTTAACATTACAGTAATATTAGAGTAATATAAAAATACAATTTTCTAGTTTATTTTGAAAAGTTGTAGTAAATATCGCAGAAAGCATTCTTTAATTCTATTTAAGTGGTGCTATGTATTTCTTGATAATGGTTTTTACTTATTGTTTTACTTTCCAGTATTTATAAGTTTTCACTTAATGTTTTTTTTTTGTTTTACAGAAAGTGTATTTCAAAGTTATTGTACTGATACATTCTTCTATCATAGAACATTTTATTTATTTTCTATTTAGACGAAGAAAAAAATATTATGAATCGTAGTTGAATATAATATATAGGTGTAATGAAGGACATTTTTAGTATTTATTGATCATTATTTATAATGTTAATTAAATTTTTAGAAATCTGAGTTTTAAAAAAAATTAAAATCATTTTTTGTTTTAATTTAAATATTTTATTTTATTTTAGAGGTAATGTAAAATAGAGCTGTGTACAAGTAAAAAAATATACTTAAGTTCAAATACAATTACTTTTGTTAGACTTAAGTACAATTACTCTACAAAATATGTAATTAAATAAATTTACAAAAATACAATACCAAATTGTATATAAAATATATATTTCATTCAGAGTTTAAGTTAACCGTATTACAAATCGAGGAGACTTGAGACTGAAGTTAACTAAATTGGAACCTGACATAAAATCTCTTTACAGCAAGCATCAAGCGCAAGGATATCAATAAATGCAAATAATAAATAATTAAAATAATATAGAAAAATCTTTCATTAAAATAATTTTGTACTTGAATTTCAGTTCTCCATTATACATATGTTTTGAAAATTTGCTTACTGTGTATGCTCAATAATTTCCTAGTGATTTCTTCCTAAAACCTATCATTCAAGTTTCATTAGTGAACATTTCAATTTTTGAATATTAAAATTTATGTATATGTTTGGGGGGGGGGGGGGGGTAGTACAAATTTTAGAAAGGCTTAGGTGGGGCATAGTACAAATATATATATAACATGATAACACTTGTTATTTCAATTTTGTGTCCTTTTTATAGGCCCGAAACTTATTAATTAATCTAGAGTTCGTGGAGTACAAAAGTAGCTCAACGCAAATTGACAGCAGTGAAGTTAACGATATATTTCGACATGATCAATGATGTATCGAACTGTATAAATATAGACTTCATAAATGTAGCCTCTTTCGTTTGATGTATGTTTTCACTTTAAAGTCGAACACTCGACGTTTCTAAGGTTGATCGAGAATTTCCGCCGCTCTGTAAAAAATATACGACTTCCGGACCTGTGCGGCGCAAAAAAGTTGTTTCAATTTCCGACATTTTGTATATTTCAAAGAAAGATGTGAAATTTTATGAATGGTGATTAAAAATTCTTCATTCGTTATAGAATTTGAATACACTTGGAAGTAAGGCAGAGTTTTTTTTATGCCAGTATTTTTTATATTATCTATCTAATTTAATACTGCTATAAGTTTTATGTATAGATAAGTTATTATAAAATAAAATTGCTCTAATAATGTATTTACATTTTGATAGAAATCATTTCAGAGAATTAGTTTCGAATCTATTTAAATACGTCTTCAAGCTATTCAAGCTTTTAGGCTTACTTTGTTTTCTATTTAACCGATACACTTACTCGTATTATCTGTCTTTTTGCACTTCCATAGAGCCCTGATTATGTCCACTGCAATGTGCGTAGAAACTTTGAACGTTAGAATGACTAAATCGACACGGCTTGTACTCAAGATTCATTTAAATACTTATTATGAATTGAAATGATTGAAAACACATGACAATCGACCAATGGGTGTCTAAATAGTGAATATTTAAACTAATTATTAGTGTAATTTATTTACATACCTATATTAATTATTATATTATCAGAGCATCTTCTTTACATTGTTTAAAATTTTACGATTCTTTATTTTATAACTTTTATGTCGTAGTACTTATCATTTTGTAATCATTAGCAAGTGACAATCACTGAGTGCTCATTACTGGTTTTATTTAATCCATTACTGAAGAAAAACATCGGCCAAGTACATGCACAGTGCTTCCTCGTGCTAAATTAATCAAAGGTAGTTAATTATTGCACAATTTAAATAAAAACCGATGAAGTATTTAGATTGAATGCCTGTCATTAGTTACCCATTTAATTTTCATACAATTTTAATAAAAAAATATATTTCGATATTTTTCTTTATACGCACCTCGTTATTATGTCGTATATTTTGAATTTTTTTTAAATTTCAATCAAAATCATTATTTTTCTGCTATACAAATGTCAAAATGACATTTAAAACGTCAAAATGACATTTAATATGTCAAAGTAAATAGCAATTTAAAAAACAAATGCCGATTTTTTTAAAACAAATTGAGATAAATTTTTGTAAGGGAATATTTTACATCAAACGTAGGTGACCTATTTTATGAAAATTTAATGCTCTACAAAAAAAGGTTCTATTCACGTAACATGTATCTTTCTTGAGATATCTTAAAAAAATAAATATATTTATAAAATAAATAAAATGTCACCCCTCTCCCTTACACACGATTTTAATACTTTTGAAATGGGACCGTCCTCAAACCAGACCCAACCAACCAACCAAGTTTCATCAATATCGGTTCAGTGGTTCGTGAGTTAAGCGTGTGACAAGGATTGAGGGACAGAATAAAATAAATAAAAATTTTAAAATCGAAGAACAAATTTTTTTTCTTGTTTTAAAACGATAACAAAGCTTCTCGTATCTTCGATATTGCGAGGAAGCAAAAACATAAACAAAATAAAAGGCTAACTTTAAAAAATATATATTTGCCAACTTCGGTAACTAAATTGAATTAATAAAGAGTTACCTATTTTATTAGTAACATGACTTCAAACATGAGAATTGCAAAAAATAAACTCATAAATAAAAAACAGTATACCTTGCTCTTAAAGGATCAAAGACTAATGCCAGTATCTTAGTTATCTATATTTGGGTATAGTATCACGTATTTAATACAAAATAATAATATAATTATTACGATAAAATCCGAGAACAAGTGACACAATTTAGTAATATTCTCATTGATGGGTACTAACCTGTAATGAAACCGTTTATCAGAATCTAGAATAGCCTTTTTGACGTTTTTAACAAGAAATCTTAATTAGGTATATTCTGCAATATTTCTCAGCGCCTACGTTTTGTCAATATCCCACCTACAACTCATTATATTTTATAGCGCACTCTACTTCAGGGATGGTAAAAAGCATGATAATATCGCACATATTTGTTGGCCCTCAGGGAAGTCTGCATTTTAACTTTATAAACAAAAAAGTAAACGCGAACAAATTTGAAAAATCGCTTCTTAAATTAGCACTTTTAAAGGAGAGAAAAATTTTACCATACAAAAGATGTCTGCAGTAATGGTTCCATTTGAAAATTTTAATTAGTTCTCGACTTTTAATTAATCTTTCATTATTCTATTATATTTGTTTGTAATGAAAGATTAAAAATTTTATACTGGGGAAAATTATTGAATTAACTTTAAAAAAATATTTTTTCTGAAAATAATTTTTAATTAAATGTTTTTTAATTTTAGTGTAGGTACTTACTTATCGTTATTTATTTATCGTTAATTTTTTAATCCAAAATCATTTTTTGGTGTTAAAAAGGGAGAAGGTACATACATAAAATACAAATATACTAGAATAAAAATGTGATTTAAAGAAGGACACAACATAAAGAACTGATTCTTTTTTTCTGTGGGCATTGGGTGCAAAACATAATGTAACAGAATGGTGATTTTGTTCAATTTTTACTTTATGAACCAAAGAAAAACACACAAAAGAATAGAAAAGATCAATGTAGTGTTGAAATGCTGATGTGTTTTATTGGATTACAAAATGAAAGAGAAAAGAAAATTTTGGTTCTCGAAAAAAATTCTATTCGAATAAAAATTGTCTACAAAGATTTATTTCCTAACCATAATTTTGCGTTCAAATATATAAAATTTAAATATGGAAATTATACAGTAGGTATAATTAATATTTAAATAAAACGGACAAATTAATCATACTGTTAGGAACTCAATTTTTTGTATAGCTAGTCATATAATTTTTTTAACGTTCTTTTGTTGATTTTTTTTCTTATAGATTTTACATAATTTAAATAAATTTTTGATTTCTATACTTTTAATTTTGTTTTTTTTTTCTTATAAATAAATGATGTTTCATCATGTAATACAGACAAAAATCTATAAAAAAAATCAGCAAAATTATATTATAATATTATTAGCGCAATGTGAATGTTTATAAAAAATTAAAAGATACAATTTTTACATTTTCGTTAATAACAAATCAAAAAATGCATAAAATAGCTTCTTATTAACGTTAAAAAATTCAGTATTAGATTTTAATGATACAGGATTTTTTTCGGAATTTTTGGTGAATATTTCAATTGTTTACCGCGCTCGGTCTATTTCTCATGTCGTGTTTAATGCGGGCACTCGGGCGTCTTTCAAACCCTCGCTGACTTTTTGATAGGAAATATTGTGATATACGTAAAAGGCTCTGAGACATTTTTTGTATATTGCTTAGTCCTCGCTACGTACGCAGTAACCGGTAAAAAATGCTATTTTTGAAACTTTGATCATTGTTTAAACAATATGCGCAATATTTGTTACATGCAAAAATACTCATTATTACGTTATGAATAAATTTGCATGAATAGATTGTTCATATTTTAGCTATAGAAATAATGTATCAGTGATTTTTGTAATAGCACTACTCTATAGGTACATACCTACTCGTGTCTTTAAGTTTTGTATTATTAATCACTTTGAAGAATGTTTTCTCTTACTTGACATATGACATATTACAGAACCTAAATTCCCTGTTATATATATGTCAGATATTTATTTTCAATTCTACAAAAAAGTAAATTGAAAAAAAAAACTGTCAAAATCAAGAAGATTACTATATCAGCTAGAACATTCTTCATAACACCCATAACAAAAGATATAACTTTTCTGAGCTAACAATATCAGTTCATATGATTTGTATAGAAAGTTGAATCATCAATATTGTTTATCATAAGAGCATACCTGCGTAACAATATTTTTCTCTCATTTGATCATTTCGTTTCCCCTTCCCCTCAAATATCAATATGGAAAGCAAGGCATTCTATAATGTATTCCAAACAAAGTTATATCAACTAAATTATTGCTATATCCATAAAGGAAGTTTATAAGTTTTAAGATGGCACACTCAGAAATTCTCTGCATGGGTATCTTACCTACATACTAATGAACATTTCCATGTTATTGAAAATGAAGAAGCTGATGTAAAAGACATTTATAATGGGCGCACAGCCCCCTTCATCATTTTAGATTCGAATTGAAATCGTTTTACTAAAGCTGCTAGCATTAATAAAACATGATGTATGTATAGTATGTATATATGCTTGTATAAATGTCAAAATTAGAATGAAAGGAATATACTTAGTATAGTATACATGTTACACATGTTATGAAATTGGAGTGTAGTTATTAAAGAACAGTGAATTATAGTTCAGTTTACGAGATTTAACTGAAATATTTATATCGTTGCAATAATTATTTATATACAGAAATCTGTATCATACAGAATATAGAAAATTAAAACTAAATATATAATTTAGTAAAATAACGTTTTGCCTTTCATTAGTATTGAAAATAAAATGTTACAACTTTTTATTTCCAAAAATATGTTATTTATTATTGCTTTTATGTTTTTTTAAAGGTACGAGTATTTTTGTTTTAAAGATCTGATTTTGTGTAAAAAAATAGAAACCTTTTTTATTTTAAAAACTTTTTTTTTTGTTAAATTTATTAAAAACAAAATAATGCATAATACACATTGCCTCGGATCAAAACAATTTTCGGACGAAAGTTTCTATTTTTTTCATGCAGAATCAGATTCTAAAACATAAATATATTATTATTATAAAAACACAAACGAATAAAAATATTACATTACCCGCCCAAGCGGAATAGCTTTTGTCTGAAAAGTTTTTCTGTATGTAGCTTAATTTTCGGTACAAAATTTTTAACGTTTTATTTTGAACACCTTTGTTATAGGTTTTATACTTAATTTAAACGTAGATATTTTTTAATAACAATATAAATAATTCAATAAATATCTAACTATAAGTAAACTTTATTTAAAAATAAAGTTTCTAAATAAATAATAATAAAATAAAGAATAGAAAATGTGTATAGTTTTCTAAATAATTCAAATATTTTATCTCTAATTCTTGAGATAAAGATTATTTTTGTAAACCGTAGCTTACCTGGTCTAATTAGTTCCGTTACTAATTGTTAGCAGTTTAAAAATGATTTTTTTAATATTTTTTTAGTTGATTATTTCAAAAAGATATTAAGCATTTTGTATTTCTGGGATTATAATCTAGAACAGGGATTCTCAAACTAAGGGGCGCGAAGACGGTCACGATTCAATAAAAATTATATTGTAAGTATTATAATGAGTTAACAAAAAAAATTAAATAGACTTGTGATACTGTTATATATTTTCTCTAAATTAATTTATTTAAATGACAAGTTCGCAAAACATTTATTAAAAAAAGTTTCTTAATTTCATTAAAACAAAAATTAAGTTTCACATTAAAAAAATTCACTATTAAAAATTCAAAAAAAAAAATATATATATATAATGATAAAAATACATAATGTAAAAATGCCCATAAGGTACCTAGATGGTTAGATTTACAATAAAGTCTTGTAGTTATAATTCAACAATTGTTATAGGTATTTTTTTATTACAGAAATAAAATACATATAGAAACATATCATTGATGATATTGACTTTTGAACGTATAAAAGACTAGTAGGTATGTTGTACAGCCATATTTTCTTACGTTTAGACAGCAATCAACCTTTTTATTTGATACTTAATGTTACAATAAATTTATATAGCAACGTACAAAGTTATAAGTACTTTCATACATAATACAAGAGTTATGTTATATGTATGAATTTTATATTTTACGAGTATACCTTAAAAAATATGGTAACAATTATTTATATTATTTTTTAAATGAATTAGTATGTACGTTTTTATACTGATGCGTATTGGAATTTCTTATAACTTGACGTAAAAAATTCAAAAATATTTTATTATATTGTTATCGCAATAAAATATGAAATATTTAATTTTGAAGTCCGATCAATAAAAATACATCTAACATTAAATATTATTAACAGTGTCTAGGACAATAAATGTAAACCTAAAAGCTCGTCTTACAAGAAAACGAACTACTACTCTAAGTTATTTTATAAAAGATATAATTGTTTTAACTGATTTTGAGTCATAAATTGAAACTGTATTTACACTCTTTGACAACGACAAAAACTGGTTTTAAATTTTTTATTACGTTCCTAATTAGATAACCCAGTGCCATTTTGTACTTGAAAGACTATAGAATTTCCAAATTCATTTTATGATTTTTTTACTATGGTTTAAAAAAGTGGGACATACTACCGAGTCTTACCCTATGTGACTGTTACAGAAAATTGTTGTCAAATTAGTATAGAAGAGTATTCAAATATATTGATTAAAAGAGTTTTAAATACCTTTATAATAAGCAACTGAATATTATTTATGTTTATGTAAATATACGAGCAAATTGTCGACAATACTAAATCCTCGTAGTCAGTATTGTAGTGTTTCGTAGATTCATTTTAATAAAAGTATTTTAAAACTTGTACGAATCAGTTTCATTTGATAATAATTTATATCGGTTAAATATCATAATATAGGTACATTATTGCCCGCGACGATTTAGCATTGTCGATAATACCTACATAAAATCGGATTATGTCCGTTAATTAACCATTTCTGTAAACTTTGCCCACAAGTGATGTGCAATGCTGATATTTCTGCACAGCCCTTGGTTTTTACCCGTAACATATATAAGAATAACTTTACCAATGGTACTTAAAATAAAATGTATAAAATAAATTTAAGATAAAAGCTTACAACGATGATAAGGAAAATATTACAAAATATATTATGTGCTATAAATGTTTCAATAACATCGAGAAAAGTTGTTGAAGTAAAAATTTTACCAAAGAACACTTAAACTTCAAATACATATATGTATCAGAGAAGAAACCAACAAAGTTAATACGTATGTATACATGCGTTACATATTCCTTACATATATAAATAAAAGAATGGCTTCTATTTGAACCACTTATTAAAAAAAAAGTTGGTATTTGATATATTTTTATTGATAAAAAAAAGCAAACCCAAAAAAAATATACAAAGGCGTGTAGGGTGTTTAAATGTAGTTATGAATAAATAGAATTTAACTCTATTTTTATTTTATTTTCTAACTCAAATATTGTGCCTCTACAAGGTTCTAAACAGTCCATGTAGTACGTACCTTCGAAACCCTTATGAAATACACTTCTTGACCAATTTTTAGCTATTTCAGTATTTATGGAACACTTAAAATTAACTGCGACTGTTTTTGTTTCAGAAAAACTACATATGGCTGAAATATAATACATTTATTACACGCATATAAAATCGTAAGTACTTTTCATTTAATTTTGTGTTTGTGTACTATACAGGTTGTTTAAATAAAACGTAACGAGAATATCGTGTAATTCAGCGATTCTCAACCTGTGGATCACGCCTCCCTAGGGAGGCGTGATAAAACTGAATGGGGGGGGGGGGGCGAGCATATCGAGAAAAAAATATATTATTAAAAAAATTATGTAGTTTACTGAAAGGAAAGCAATAAAATATTCTGACATAATAAAAAATAAAATACACGTTTACATTTACACTGATATAATACACAATGTATATAATAATTAACTTATCAATTTTAAATTAAAAACGAGATTAATAATAATTATTAGTGAGTCCCTTGGGCCTGTCTTGCAGAGCAAAGTTTTTCAAAACAAGGTTTAATATTAGAAATTGACACTAAGCATTTTTTTATATTTAGCTGAGATCAATTTTTCAGTAAAAATGATTGTATGCGAGGTAGGGGAGAATTGTAATTGAAAATTGGGTCGCAAATACTGAAAGGTTGAGAAACGCTGGTGTAATTGCTTAAATAATTATACATAGATCAAAAACATCATTATTAGGAGTCTTATAGTATTTTATATCAATATACATTTGGGATCTATGAGTGCTCCCTAGCCTAGGGTAATATACGTTTATTCTATCAATAATGTATGGTGGAGGTGTACAGTAATACTATTCGGTTATATTTGGAAACAAAACAGCCAAAAATAAAATTAATATTCAATAAGAACATTATTCTATAAGTACGTATTGTCATTATTGCACTGATATAACTAAAATTTATTTGTAAACTTATATTATGCACAATAGAAACTTTACATAAATTTGGTTTTTATTGACCAAGAAGACTTCAAAGATAATAAAACATTTAGTAATCAATAAATACATGTAACTTATTTAAAATTTTCTCTTACTCCATCAAAATATAAGACTTACATTATTAGTCATTATTCTAACAAGCAAAACATCAAGACATTTAGTTAAATTATATTTCTTCATATAATAAAATAGACGCTGTTTTATTACTCATCACATCATGTACATAGTAATACTCCTTATACCAACTCATGAATTGTTGTCTAGTAAAAAAAAAAATAACATTGATTCTTTAATCCATTCGTAAAAAGTCAACGATTATGACAGCGAAAGCAAAAGACACGCTTCTGGATATAAAAATACAAGAGAAAATAACTGTACTAATTTACGGTCACCAATAAAAGTGGATTGCAAGATTGAGGGTTGTGAATCCCAGTACTGCAGTGATGTATAAATTGGTTCGAACCTCATCGGGGTTGGCCGTGATTCTGGCAATAGATCACATGAAATGCCCTGCTTGATTTCATAATTGGATCAAGCCGCATCGGTCGCCCGTGCTCTGGATTATTCTCAAATCCTTTTTATGGCCCATCAACTATTGTAGTTGTTCTATCCTAAATTGATGTGGGATATTAGAGAGAAAAAAAACTGTAATTAAATTTGGAATTTCTGTAGCAGACAATTTTGTTAAATTTTAACGATTTTTTTGTTTTAAAATTAATCATGGTATTATTTTTTATAGGTATGCGTTCTTTTTATTACCGAAATTAATTAATCGTTTTATAGCTAAACTAGCGGAATCCCGCGGCTTTGCTCGCGTAAATTTCGAATTTTTATTCATTACCTATAAAAAATCGTAAATATCTCGGATCTTGGTTAAAAATAATAAAAACCCACCCCCTGCCTACCCCCGCCATTAGAAGTTGAATATCGATTTTTTTTATTGCAGATTATTTTGCCCGACTCCACCATTATAACTTAAGCAGCTATACAAATAAACATATCAAAAACACATACCCTGTCTCCCCCCGCCATTATGGGTGGAATGTCGAAATTTTTATTTTAATAGATGACTAATTTGTCCGAATTTACTTTTATAACTAAAGCAGGTATACAGTAAACATATCTAAATCCATCCTCGTCTCCGTCCAATGCTGGTAGGGGTTGAATGTCAAGCTTTCATTTTTAATTGAATATTAATTTGTCCGAATTTACCTTAAAATGATAAACAGTTAATGAATATTTAAATATATCAAAATTTGTCTTGTAGTACCTACTTATGTCATGTTTCATTCAGTGAATACAAAAAAAAATATCTTACACATTTTTCCACCCCCCTAACACTTTAGGGGTTAAATTTTGGGAAGTGTTGAAATAACTGTTTCATTATATTTGTATTATAGAATATTTATGAGAAGTTTCAATTAAATACGAACAAAAATACATCTTTTTTTATACAAAATTTGACACCCCGCCCCGTAGGGGTTGAATTTCGAAAAATCCTTTCATAGTGGGTGCTTACATCATAAAAGAAGGCACCTACGAAATTTCACGTTTCTAGGTCCACAGGTTTGGGATGTACGTTGATATATGAGTGAGTGGTTAAGGACAAACTCTTTTATAGATATAGATTTGTAAATATATTGTAAATTATATAATATAACATTTCCATTATAGTCATACTCTACCATAGAGCTAGGCGCGTGAGTAATGTTTGTTCGCGATCACGCACGCTCACGAACAAAATATTTTTAGTCACGCCCGCTTAGTCCAGATTGCAGAAAAAAAATTACAATCACGTACGTTCATGAATTCTATATTTTTACTCACGTCCAATCACGCACAGTGGGTTACAGTTGTGTCATGATTAATATAATTGTCAGTATGTAAATTTTGAAATAGTATAAAATTAATGTTTATTGCGTGCAATTAATGTGTATATTTTCTATTACTATTATTTAACTGCATTTCTAATGCCCGGTATTATAAAGAAATTGCATGCAAGCAAATTTGTTTCCATGCAAAACGATTTGCAAACGCTATCTACTAGGAGTCAAA
Organism: Sialis lutaria; assembly: GCA_949319165.1. Lineage (NCBI taxonomy): Eukaryota > Metazoa > Arthropoda > Insecta > Megaloptera > Sialidae > Sialis > Sialis lutaria. The sequence goes on from OX439234.1 coordinate 30,303,404, forward strand.
TGTAAATGACAACCAATCACAGATTGTAGCTTTAAAATATCAAGACAATTTGACTCCTAGTAGATAGCGTTTGCAAATCGCAAATTTGCATGGAAACAAATTGCTTGCATGCAATTTCTTTATAATACCGGGCATAATGCAAGTAATAGAAAACAAAACAAAAAATTGGCGATACTGCCTGCGTTTGTGTTTCATATAAAAACGATATTTATTTTTTGTGTTGTATTTTCTTATATAAGAATTCGTTTTAAAATGTTATTAAACAGAATCAAAAAGATTATGGGAAAATATTTTATAAATTTAATAAAATCTTTTGCAGAATTTTTTACATAAATACACTGCTTGTCACAATTAGTGGGACACTTTTTCAATGTAACACAGTTTTGTTAAAAAATGTCATATTAATATGAAAATTCAGAGAAATCATTAATGTGGTGTTGTTTCAAAGCCCAATAAGTTACAGCTTTGTCTCTTCATCAACAGGGGATGTGCAACCCTTACAGTGGTGAAAATTGGAAAATGGCATTTTCAAGTATTGAAAAAAAAGTTTAAAAAGTGATTATTCCAAAATAAAAGTAAAATTCAGAATAATTATTATTTGTATAACTTCTTTGCACCCTGAAGGTACTATCTTATTAATTTTAATAACATTATATTCTATTTACTTTTTGGTATCACCCCCTAAGTTTAGGTCAACAAAAATATAGGAAGATATGAAGCAAATTAAAAAATATTTAATATTTTGTTTAAAAAAATCACAGTTAATATAAATTTACAATTTCAATAAAATCCAATTATTTTTAATACTTTTTCTACCCTTAATTATTGCAACCCCATTACATTATAATTAATTTAAACGACATAGGTAAAGATACAGTTGTGAAATTTACAAAATGGTTAATAAACTTTGTATAGAATGGTATCGTGTATTAAAAAACACAAATAAGTTATTAGGGTAGGCATTAACCCTTAAATACTAAACCACCCTCAATAATAAGGTAAAAGGTTGAATTCAAGAATTATTTTATAAAAAATCAATGAAAGCGGTTATTCAACGATCTTTATGAAAATTTTGTGCACCATAACTCACCTCTACAGATTTAGCTACCCTTAATTGAAAAAATATATCCTTTATTTAAATCATCATATCTAAAAATTCACCGTAATTTTTTTTCTATCCTTTTGTGAAATAAGAGGCCCATATTTAGTCTTTCATCACCGGTAAAATTAAAACAATACAATATCTGGAATAACTCTAAAAAAACATTTGTCTTAAAATTAAAATAGTTTTTATGCCAATTTATATTGAAAAAATAGGTAACTATGAACATGAACATGAACTTATGAACATTTTACTAGTTATTTTCAAGTTTGGAAAAAATTAATTTAATCGTTCGGAGACGTTCCTGAAAGAAGATTGTTTTAATTTTACCGGTGATGAAAAAACAAATATGGGTCTCTTATTTCACAAAAGGATAGAAAAAAAAATTACGGTGAATTTTTAGATATGATGATTTAAATAAAGGATATATTTTTTCAATTAAGGGTAGCTAAATCTGTAGGGGTGAGTTATGATGCGCAAAATTTTCACAAAGATCGTTGAATTACCGCTTTCATTGATTTTTTATAAAATAATACTTGAATTCAATCTTTTACCTTATTATTGGGGGTGGTTTAGTATTTAAGGGTTAATGCCTACCCTAATAACTTACACGATACTATTCTATATAAAGTTTATTAACCATTTTGTAAATTTTACATCTGTATCTTTACCTATGTCGTTTGAATTAATTATAATGTAATGGGGTTGCAATAATTAAGGGTAGAAAAAGTATTAAAAATAATTGGATTTTATTGAAATTGTAAATTTATATTCACTGTGATTTTTTTAAACAAATTATTAAACATTTTTTTTAATTTGCTTCATATCTTCCTATATTTTTGTTGACCTAAACTTAGGGGGTGATACCAAAAAGTAAATAGAATATAATGTTATTAAAATTAATAAGATAGTACCTTAAGGGTGCAAAAAAGTTATACAAATAATAATTATTCTGAATTTTAGTTTTATTTTGGAATAATCACTTTTTAAACTTTTTTTTCAATACTTGAAAATGCCATTTTCCAATTTTCACCACTGTAAGAGTTGTACATCCCCTGTTGATGAAGAGACAAAGCTGTAACTTATTGGGCTTTGAAACAACACCACATTAATGATTTCTCTGAATTTTCGTATTAATATGACAATTTTTAACAAAACTGTGTTACATTGAAAAAGTGTCCCACTAATTGTGACAAGCAGTGTATATTAGAAACCCAGTCTTTAAAACATTAATATGATTTTTCATAAATTGTTGTAACTACTTACTGATTTTATTTTTTCACAAATCAGCAAAATTAATAAATATACATATGTATATTAACCAATTACTTCCCGACTTTTTTTTCAAAGTTTTTGATCAAGTTCTCCATTCTTGTCGATTATATGACCAAAAAGATAAATTCAATACAAGACATAATAATATAATTATTATCAATCGCAGATTAGATTATTATCGAGAGAACCCAATGTCATATTTATAGGACAGCACTTTTTTCAACGACGCTAGTCTGTAACTGGATTTATTTTTGAAATTATTGATAATTTTTATGCTTTATTTACAACCCCATAAGTAATATTAATTATATATAGTTTCATCAAACTAAAAACGCTTTACTAAGTGAAAAAAAATGTAACTATAAATATCAGCTAGCTGGAATATTTACACGGTTAATTTTAATGTGTTAATTTAATTTGTCTTTGAATGAACCTCTAGAGCTCTTTTTAAAAATAATTGTGATTAGAGAGACTTAAAATCATCTTAGTAATGTAAATAAAATGAACAACTTTATTATGTCAAAGAAAAAAATTAGAAATTATGATGTCCTATCAATAGGACACTGGGAAATAATGGGTTAATTTATAAAATTATTACCACTAGGACACGAAAAATCCATAATCAATTTTTTTAAACTACACGTATCGAAACCGAACAAAAGCAATAATATATTGTTTCGATATAAATATCGTCGATTTTCAATGGACAGGCACAGCAATAACAAGTGCTTCCCTCTAGTTTATGTTGTACGTGCTAGGAATGCGATCGGAGGCGCTCGTGACTTTTCCATAGCCGCCTCTTCCTCTATGCTTCTGTTGTCGACTGATCAATATTAATTGCAACAATTTATGTACACGCGGAAACATGTGTAAACACTGTTTCGCGATTTCCAATCAATATATCCACGGTTTGAATTGGGAATTCAATTGATAACAGAGGATTTAGTTTTTCTCTTTCTGTATTTAGTTGCTAGTTTAATAGTGGATGTTTGTAGATACATTTAAAAATATATATACATTATACATATATACTATTATTATAAAAGTGTTATTTTCAAAATATTTTCAACAATTAAACTAGGTTAATTAGGTTAAATTCATCTGATATCGGATTTATAACTGACACACAGTATTTCCAAATTGAATTTTGACTAGACATAAGTATTTGAATGAAAAACGGTGTCAGTTAGCACGCAGTCGTGTAATAAGTTTTTTTTTGTGTATAAAAATGAATGTTGAGTAATAATAATTGTAAAAACTAATGGCTATAATTAAAAATATCTAACAAGTCGAAAATTCGTATCGAGTTTAAACTTTGTATATAGTTAGAGGAGGTCAAGAGAAAAAATTTATCTTAGCTGATAAGTAAGAAAAAAATTTATCTTAGCTGCGGTAAATCAGTTTAAGGGGGTGAAACACCCCTATGAAAATGTGCAAAATAATCATATTTTTTCAAATAACTTTGAAACTAATGAAAATTTAAAAAAATCTACAATATAAAATTTTCATTATTTTTTATGCTCTTTCGAATGGCGACAGTCAAAATTCAAAAAAATTAAACCATTAACCCCACCTCCCACCCACATTTCATAGGTTTAATTTTTTCGAATTTTGACTATCGCCATTCAAAAGAGCATAAAAAATCATGAACATTTTGTATTATAAATTTTTTTAAATTTTCATTAGTTTCAGAGTTATTTGAAAAAATATGATTATTTTGCACATTTTCATAGGGGTGTTTCATCCCCTTAAACTGTTTTACCGCAGCTAAGATAATTTTTTTCTTACTTATCTTGACATCCTCTAACTATATACAAAGTTTAAACTCGATACGAATTTTCGACTTGAAAAGGTTCCCTTGTAAGTTTATTGAGGAAATAAAAAAAATTATTTGTCATCAAATTCTGATTTTCAGTTGATATGCATTGGTAGACATATCGAGAAAAAAACCACACACATACACACAAAGCGCAAATTAATGCAGACCAATCTAAAAAAGGACTACTAAAATAATTTTAAAAAGTAAAAAGTTAGTAGGTATTTTTAGTTATTGATAATTGGATACCTAGAAATAACTCTCATTAATATTTCTTGAGAGGTTTGACAGAAATTATATAATTACACAGTTCCTAAAATAAAATACAATTTTAAAACATATATCGATTCTTTTTGACCAAACCTACATAATTTTACGTTCTTCAAAAATATAACTGTAATTAACATACATACGCCAATCAATATTAAATGAAAATTGATTTTAATAGTAATAATAATACTTTTTCTTTTTGTAATATGTACATTATGTCAAAGTTCTGAAAGGGCTTTAAAACTTTACCAACGATAACTCATTATGGGAATAAGAGTTTAAGAAGAGATAAATATTGAAATAAAATATTTACTGACAGAACCGCGTACCTACTGTAACTAATCTAATTACTAATCATTTAGTAATTTCAAATTTACGAAACAAATTGCAAGTGCATAGAAATTTTGTTAGAAATAAAAAAAATACATTTAAAAAAAAACTTTTCGTACAAAAGTTACATATTTTTTTATGTATAATACGAATATGCAATAAAAAATATAGGTTCTCATTTAAAAAATCAAAGTTGACCTTCATTTGACCATGAAAATAAGTATCAAGGTGAAAATCAAGGTCACCAATATTTGACCCTTTCGATACCTTATAACTTTTGTCTGAACCAATTTTCATTATTTTACTTAGTTCTCGACATATACAAAATTCCAGGTTAAATGAATCACCCTGTATATCACTTGCTATTGTCATGGGAAAGCACAGATTTAAAAACATTGTCGATATTATTTTTAACTTCCCGCTCGTATAGAAAGGAAGTTATTATAATTATCCTGAATTATTTTTCGAGCTTTCATCAGATGTCCATGTTTGAAACTTGGACTATTTATAGAGTTGTGTTTTTATACCTACCTACATACTTATAATTTTTACTTTCTTAAAGACATACATATGAAATATACATAATTATAGTATAAGTACTTAAGTTTGTAAAGCCGATTTTTTTCGAAATCCGGATTATGATGGAATTATCCATCTATCAGTCTGTCGTAGAAGGGTGAAATTTTATATTTAAAATTAATTTTTGTCTGGGAAGGAAACCTCATATTTTTTAAAACGATCTTTCAACCGGATACGATTACTCAGATCGATTTTTAAATTTTTCGAATTACATTGAAACAGTGCAAATAATGAGAAAAATGGTCCAATTAAAAATTTTAGGTAATAATATATTTCTATTATGTAGTTTGTCAGAAATGTTTCAATAAAATATGAATCACGTACACTGTTCACTGTCAGTATTACGTATAAGAAAGTCCCGTAGCACTCATGGCAGTTTTTTTTATATTATACATAAAAAGAAATAGTAAATACGAAAATATTTAATATTCGTAATCTTTATATTTGTATGATAGACGATAGAAAAACATATATGAGTTCCATCTTTACATTACCTATAAAACTGCAATAAAACTATTCATATATTGACATTTACGTATGATATATACTAACAATAAGCTAAAATAACTTGGATAGAATTTAATAAACCACACAGTACCTTCCTACGCGTAACTCTATAACCAAAATTGGATATAAAAATGACATTTTTCATCAGCTGAAATGCATCATCAAATGATATATGTTCTAATAATCTACAGGTCAATAGAAAATAAATCAAAATTGTCCGGTCCGAGGTTCTGCATTGGCTTGCCGATAAACGTTGACTTCTATATGATTAATACGGCTATAAAGATGACAAAATGTAAGGAGTAACTGCAATTCTTCATAACCAATATTAGGGTTTATTGACATTTTACATATATACATATAGTGTAGGTATAATATACTTCTTGATTTTCCGGTTATTTTACTTATAAAATATGGCTTAATTACGTTTACAATTATAATTTTGCTTCCTCGCAATATCGAAGATACGAGAAACTTTGTGATCGTTTTAAAATGAGAACAAAAATTGTTATTCGATTTTTCAAAATTTTAACTTGATCTACGTTTCAGACGTTCAAGACAAACACTTTTTGTTCCATGTTTGTATGTTTGTGAGTGTGTCTATCTGTCCCCTGAATCCTTGTTATACGCATAACTCATGAATGATTGAACCGATATTAATGAAACTTGATTAGTTGGTTGGGTCTGGCTTGAGGACGGTCCCATTTCAAAATCGTGTGTAAGGAGGAGGGGTGACATACCAAATTATTAATTTTGTAAGATATGTCAAGAACGACACATGTTACGGGAAAATTTCATAGAATCTTTTTTGTAGAGCATTCAATTTCCTATAATATTTAAGTAACTTTTAATAATTAACCACCTTTGGTGAATTTGGCACGAGTGCATTTACTTTGCAGATGTTTTTCTATAAGTTTAGAAAACTGTATTGAAATTAAAGTTATCTGCGTGGGTATTTTTTCGCTCACGATCACACACGATGGGTCACGGTCATGATTTATTGTGTAGATACAATGTACTCGTACATGTCCGAAAATACTTATTTATTTACTTGAAACTTTTGAACCAATAGAAAAAAAAACATATCAAAAGTTAATGCAAATAATAGTGTAATTCAATAAGTGTTTCGTTTTGAAGTTATAAAAATGACATCTAACAAATGTAATTCGAGTGCTGACAGATTTGAGCCCTTTCTACGGTATGCTCTATACCTCTACCCAGAGATTCCTGCGGTATTAAAGCTATTTCATCTTGAATGTTTGGCTTCATATCTTGCAGAGTTACTAGTTCGTTGAGGAACACTTTTCCTTTAGGTACGCTATAAAAAGTCTAAGGTTGTTAAATCTGGAGAAACGCGTTAGTCAATTTCCATATTTCAAGATTATATGATTTGGTGGAAAAACTCTGAAATGCCGTAAGAAATACTACACCTACACTGGTAGAAAAAGATTTCTCAAACCAAGTAAACCTTGTTTTGTATATAACGAAAACAATATTTTCTTAAGATAAGCAATAATCTCTTAAACCAACTATATAGTATTCTTGAACGAAGGAATAACGTAGTTGGATTAAGAGTATGTTTCTTATATTAAGAAAATATTGTTTTCGTTATATACAAAACAAGGTTTTCTTGGTCCAATACAGTTTTTTTCTGTGTAGTATATTTTTAAAATTTTTAAATGAAAAATTTTTATATTTGAAATTAATCTATAAATAAGAGATATTTTTTAGTTATTGTTACTTCAATATAGAAATGATAGAGAAACTTAAATATTTAAATATCGTTTCTTCAACTGAAAAAACAGTTCTTTTGATATAATAATTTATTTCTAGATCTACACAAGATATCTGTAACATTTTTCCGACAAAAATTTACTCACGTACAGTCACCAATGATTGTTTTACTTCGACTCGTGAACACAGACAATTGAAAAAACCCGTACCCAGCTCGAATTGATAAATGGAGAATTTCACGCTATTTCGAATAAACAAATTAGAAATCAATAATATAGAAAATTGGGTGTGTGTACTTATGTACGTGCATTAGAAGTTATACTTCTTTGGCATAGGGTTATCTCACAAAACTAAAAACCTGTTTTATCGACTATCATAACAGAAATCTGTATTATCTTCACCTAACCTAACTTCATAATGTTAAATTGTGTCTGATGTATCATTTTATTTCCGAAATATAACAAAACAAATCAGCGTTCTAGCTGAATTACAAAATTTTATTCTAACAATAAGTATGTTATTGATATTTATACAACATGAAAACTATCCCATAACGAATATTTTTCAAAATATGGAATCGAAAACGCAAAACGTATAATTCTGTTTGCTAAGTAGCGAAATAACAGTTATTCCTTTTCAAGATGACAAAAAAATGTATAACACGAAAATATGTATTTCGTAAAACGAACTTTGAAGTATGCGTTTTTTGATATAAAAAAAATAAGTTTTTGGAAAAAACTCAAATTGTTTTGATTAAATTAATAAAAAACAAAAGAACTTATCAATAAATAATATACATTTTATTTTTAAACATTAACAATTGAATAGTAATAATTAATAATTCATTTTTGCGCGTACTCTAAATGAACTTCAGTCATATTTCTTAACTTCGTTTTAAACCTCACATTTTTTAAAGAATACTGTGTTTTGATAACAATTTTAAAGTATCATTTGCATCAAAAATAACTAAAATCAAACACTCAAGCGTCTGATTGATCTAGCTTATAATTTCCAATTATTAAAAGTAAATGGATAATAATATTAATACTAGTAACGTGACATTACAAGTTGATTAAAAGATCTTAAATTCAGAAACTAAGAATGTTATCATCCATCAAGTATGAAATTCAATCCTGCATATCTACTATTACGTAATAAAACTGAATTGAACGTTATATTTGTGGAAGTAGATATCCGATTTCTTTCTTCAAACTTTCGCAATGATTTTTTTCTCTCTTTTGTTCAAACTTATATATACATACCCAATATGTCGTCTGTTTGCTATAAACCCACCCCTCAATGCCATCAAGTTTTAAATGTTTTTTACTATAATCCCCATACACGCTGGATTTCTTTATATTGAATTTTAACAATGAAAGCTCGGAACCCTTTTCAAGAAATATAAAAATCGCCAATTTAGAATGGTTTCTTATGTAAATATGTACCTAAAATATACCAAAAACAAACATGTGGTTGTGAGTGTGTGCAGGCTTCATGGATAAACAGCTACTTTCGTTCATCCATATTTACAGAAAAAAAAGAAAAATGGTTTATAACATTTTTTATTACATGTTTGATTTAAGAAAACCTCTGATGTACTGATATTCACCAAGTGTCGATATACATATGTACAATGTACATATATATTTTAAATGTCATATTCATACATTTATTTCGATATATTTTTATTGAATATTTTATTGCAGTACTAAATAAGTATCGCATCACATAAATATTGTATATGATTATTAAAAATGCATGTACCGACATATGTTTGTATCATGATCCAATAATACAAGGTCTGCTTGACAGCTCATTTGTTTTATATTGTGACGTCATCATCACTAAATTTTTCTAATAATAGATTTGTGAAAAACGAAATATAAATAAAAAAACGATAAATACAGTTTACATAATAATTTTTTTCTTAAATTTTTTTTCGTTTTTTATAAATTTATTCAAACTTTGAATTATGAAAAATATCCTACATCTAAAAAATAATATTTTTACATCAAGTGGAATATCTATTTTATCACTTGCATTAACGTGGAATTTTAAATAATCACATTGTGATTTAATTCCTGTAGTATTTCTCATTAACATTTTCTTTACCACAAGATTTAATCCACTTTTTTATATTTCGGGATTTTTTGGAAAACGAAAATTTAATATTTGTATTATCTGTCTGTTTCTAGTTGAAACAATTTTTTACAACATAGTACCTACCGCATTTTTTTATAACCAATATAATGTCAACAATGTCTATTTCACTTCAGACTTCTATTTTCTTCAAATCTAAATTTAATAATTCAAACTTAATATGTACAATGTCAATTTTCAATTTGTAAATTTTTTCCCGATGTACTACGTCATCAACGCTATATGCAATAATGGCGGCCGTCAAAATAATCGTAGCAGACCTTGTTTTATTGGATCAGCTCCATGGAATATAATATAATAAACTTGATTTATTTATTGTAATATCTTCCAAGTGAATGCACAGGGCTTCATCGTGCTAAATTCGCCAAAGGCAGTTAATTATATTATGGAATAACCTTAATAAATACCATTTTTTTTTACAAAACCCCTTCTAATATCACTAAAATAATTAATAATTTAGACCAAATAATAATAAAATTCATGGTAGTGAGGTTAAAAAAACGTACCACTTTTTGAGGCAAGTATATTATATCATTTCATAATTGGCACAATACAAAACAACTGCAAAATTATTTAAATAAATATATTGTTGGATCCTTACACAAAGCATTCAATTAAAACCTCGAGCAGAATGTGGGTGTCATTTGACACGTGTAAGTGTAAGATACTCGTACCTACGTACATAATTCGGGAACGGGATAATTACATTGCTGAAATTGAGGTTTGATTACATTTTATACTAATTCTTTGCATAATAAACATACTTGTTTCAAAAGAGATTGTATGTGAATTATAAATGAAACTTCCTTTGAGGTTTTATTTACATACTTTTTTTAATTTCAGAATGTTTGCACACTTTTTATAATGCTAACTTTTGAATCTATAATATAGTGTAACAGCTGTTACCCGTGACTTTACCCGCGTGGAATTTGCACATATTTTTTTATCTAATGAATTTTTCGGGACACAAAGTAGCATATGCTTATGCAATGTATGCTAAACTTCATCAAGATCGGTTAAGCAGTTTAACCGTGAAAAGATAACACACAAACAGACAGACAAAGTTACTTTCGCATTTATAATATTAGTATATTAGTATGGATGTAACAATGTATGTATATCGGCAATTTCGAAGCAAAAATAATTAAGTTTACGTTTAAACTTGATAAAAAAACTTATCTCTGTTTTTTTCTGGGGTTTGTTGTTTTTCTTTAAAAAAAATTCAATTGTAGGCATACTTTATCGATCAGATTAATGATTTTTATTTGCGAAAAATAACATTATCATAGAGTAATATGGGGAGCTTTGAAACCCGCCGCGCATAGGTTGTAAAATATCAATTTTGAATCTGAGGGTGGAAAAAAGCTTTTATTACTATGATGATCAGAGCTGTCAAGACTTCAAGTCTTGACAGCTCTGGTCATATTTAATATAAATATTTAAATAAGTACTACAAGTCAATATTAAGTAAACCATAGCAATAATTAATTGGTAATAATAATAATTTTTATTTTAAAAACTATATAACTTGCAAATTCCAATAACTAGGTATTTAATATCTTATGGTACTTTCTTTCTTCTCACATATTTTATTCGATTTAGAATTGTGGTTATTAATAATTAATTCATCGACACTTCTTGCAGGAAAGTCTGTCATTTCTATAATAAAACGGTTATTAAATCCTGCCGTTTCTACTTCCCACACATTTTATATTCTATAGGATTCATGTTGGAATATTTTTAATACAAAATATTAATTCCTTCCTTTCTTTTCCGCAAGTTTATTTTTTTAATGGCACTCATCCAATGAAAAAATTAATAATTATAAAAATAATATGAATTTATTAATTTCAAGAGCGCCCTTCGCTTTTATTGGTGTAAGTAAAAAAAACCTGATAATTGTGTGATAGCTTTTTACTTTTTAGTTCATTTTTAATAATAGCTTGTTTTTAAAAAATATTTTTTATATAATTTTATTTATACCATAAAATTGCAAATTTCTAAAGTACGTTTTTCTAGTTACTACGGTTTTCCCCAGTCCCTTGAAAAACGTACTAACGAAGTTCCACTGTATGAATAATGTTCTTGTCATTTTAACCCCTTTTATAAAAGATTATTTTTAAATTTGTTAATAGGTAGTTATAATATGATTCATTTACATTAACAAAGTGTTAAAATGCTAATGATGCTAATAATTAAAAACATATTTGCATACTTAAGTAAATTACGTATGAGATAAAAAATTTCATGATGTCACACACCCATTTACATAACAAACTCTTAACAAAATACGATTATAAAGTTATTATTAGATTTAGTTTCATTATTTAATAATTATTTCGTCAAAATATTATTAATTCATATCAATTTTTTACCATTTTTATTCTTACCATGACTAAATTTGACGATTTACACAGTTTGTTAAAATGGCAATTAATTATGTAATTTAATTATAACCCCCGGCATAAATTAGTTTATTACTATTTTAATAACTTTATAGAAGATATAGTTAATACCGACATACGTGACATAAAGAACATAATATAAGTATATACATATGTAATTGTATACGACATATCAAAATTCATTTATACTAATTAAATGATCGAAAACAAAGCAATGTAATTATTGTGTAAATAAATAACATATAATGTAGTGGTATTTAATTAGAATATAATTAAATCAACAAATAAAAGCATTCTTTCTGATGATGAGGCATTTTGATTTTGAAAAGAAATTAATCACAGAAATTTGATACATCCAAGGTTTTTGTTTATTTCAAAAACAACCTTAGGTACTATTGTGCTTTGTTATTTATGAAAATACGATAGCAATGTTTGACTAATTATGTGTTTAAAAAATAAAATAAATTCAATACTTCGTATTGTATTAAAATTTCCAAAACTTTTCGGTGAATTAATAAATTATTTATTTAATTTTGTTTAGTCGGAAATGGTCGTCTAACTTTCGCGGAAGCATACAAATATATACATAAATTATTATTTACAATTAATATATATTTTATTTTATTATTTATTATTATATTTTGATTTCATGGAACAAATTAACCGCGTAATTGGAAGAATAACTGTACAGTGTTGCCTCGCATAACGAACATAATTTGTTCTAGAAGCAAGTTCGTTATGTGAAACGGGGTTTTCCATAACAATACATGTTAAAAATTTTAATTCGTTCTGTAGCATAAAATATGGTACTGTAACATAAAAAAGTTTGTACACACGTATTTTATTTTTTAGTCAGACAGGAGAGTCTACCGAGGGTCAAATCCTCACACACAAAATTACATTTATTAAGCAAACACGTATGTGAGTTAAGCGCAGAAAATAAAGACTGACGCGCGTTGATGCATGCATGTTCGTGCAATTTTGAGCATCGACTGCGTGCGACCTTAGAAGTTCGTTGTCTGAAGCGAGGTTCGTTGTGTGAGTCGCGTAAGGAACGAACAGAAAATTTATGTGCAGCGTTCGTTATGCGAGGCGTTCGTTGAGCGAGGCATCACTGTACTTTTGTTAGACATATTAAATTTCTAACAAAAGAATATATAAATATCGTAAAAATTAACACCATGCTCTATAATAAAAAAATAATTAAAATTACAAATTATAAATATACATACATGTATTATTTTATTATTAGTGTTCTGAAGATACCTATACGATGTATGTAGGTATATATCATATCTTTGGCTTTTTTACATTAAAAAAATGTTTTTTTTTTTTTAGTTTTAGAGATAGGGAGCACGGAATTTTTACAATTTTTGACAAAAATAGTGTCAAATTCAACTGATTAAGAGATACATTTTATTACCCCTTCAGTTTCGGTAAAAAAGTTTTAGTTTATTTTACGTCTATCACGCCCCCAACTCTCTGATTTTTTTTCTTAAATTTTACAACAATACGCAATGTCTGGTAATCAAAACTTTGCATGTTTAGTTAAAATTTAATTCTAGCTTACATATGTACTTTACAATATATTTTGCTGCGAGACTTTAAATAAACTAATATATAAAATCGATGTTTTCATGACGCACTTACCTACATAACACATTTGCCTTGGAACCACTGTGGTCACCGTTCATCGGCGTGCCAAACTAACTTGATAGATTGAATTTCAGTCTCGATCAGACTTATTTCAGCCAAATCTAATTTGTATCTGTTGGAAAGTTTTCAGATACTTGAATGGTCTGTTTTGTGGACGATCAGAAAAGTTCAACCTATATTGGAAATGAATGCCTCAATGACATGCTTCGAAATCTTGATTGTTTTCCAGTCCCCTCATTGTTTCCCTAATTTTCGTACGAGTTTTATTGAAAGCCAGCAAATGGTTTCGGTCACAAAGGAATTCGGTTTAATGATATTGTTTAAATGTTTTACAACAATAGTTTTATATTTTTTATTTAGATATTCATTTGATCTTTCGTTAAATTAATGACCATAGTTATTGCTTATATTATTTAGATTAAAGAGCAAAATATATTGTTATTCGACTAAAATGTAGGTTGTTTTTAACTAAGAAATTTTACGTAATACCTTATAAATGTTTTTATTTAGTTATACCTATATATTTCATATCTATAATTCCTAATTCATCTATACCTATAAAATAAGTTGTCCTTAACCACTCACTCACTCATTCACTCACTCTCTCACTCACTTATATATCAACGTAAAGCCCAAACCCCTGGACCTAGAAACGTGAAATTTCGTAGGTGTCTTCCTTTTATGATTTAAGCATCCACTAAGAAAGGATTTTTCGAAATTCAACCCCTACGGGGTTAAAACAGGGTTTCAAAGTTTATATAAAAAATTATTTTTTTTGTTCGCATTTGATTGAAACTTATCGAACATACTCTACAAAATAAATAATGAAACAATTATTTCAGAATTTCCCAAAATTAAACCCCTTCGGTGATAGGTGGGGAAAAAAATTATAAAATATTTTTTCGTATTCACCGAATGAAACGTACTCTACAAGACAAATAACAGTTACGAAAATTCAACTCCTATGGGAATGGCGGGGGGGGGGGGAGTAAAATTTTGATATATTTATCTTCATAATTGTTCATGATATTAAAGTAAATTCGGACAAATTAATATTCAATTAAAAATTAAAGTTTTATATTCAAGCCCTAATAGCATGGGACGGGGGCGGGGATGGATTTAGATATGTTTATTTGCATACCTGATTTGCTTATAAAGCTAAATTCTGGCAAAATAGTCAATTATTAAAATAAAAATTTCGATATTCATCATCTAATGGCGGGGCTAGACAGGGCCTGTAATGGTGGAGTCGGACAAAATAATCTGCAATAAAAAAAATCGATATCCAACCCCTAATGGGGCTTACAATTTTTAACTAAGAAACGAGATATTTACGTTTTTTTATAGGTAATGAATAAAAATCAATATAAAAAAAATGTAATATGTCATCCCCTATCACGTATGGAGGATTCTAATTAGTTTCGAAGTTTACGCGAGCGAAGCCGCGGGATTCCGCTAGTAATAATATATAAAAATAAACTGTTTGTGTCTCAATTACGCAAAAACGAATTGTTCTTTTGTATCGGGATAGAGATCAAAGATTACCACATAGGCTAATTTTTATTCTACATTAATATGAGAGAAGACGCGGGCATAATGGTTATATCCGGATTACGCCAGAGTTAATATTTTATAAATTACTTAATAGTTGACATACTGTAAAGCTGACATCGTCTTTTGCTAACAAATATCTTTGTTTATTCTATGTACAAAAGTGGATATGGTAATATTATTTATACCTTTAAAGAAGAATTAAAGTCTAAAATACGAGAATATTTGTTTTTCTCAAATGTTTTTTACTGCTAATAATCATTTATCAAAATTAGAAAATCCCTAGCTTTTGAATGTTTGGAACAGCAACACAAAAAGACCTAAATACTACAATTAAACAGATTAATAATTCACAATGCATCTTTAACTTTTGTAGCATATTCAACTTAATCCCACTTTAAGTATAAACCGCATTAGAATTCATAGTAGGCATTGTTTATACTGTGACACTATGGACTTTCTATTTCTGGCAATCATAACTGAAACACACAACTGGGATTAGCCTTAGGTCGATCGAAGTGTTTGTAGAGAGTAGAGATACAAACAATACGGTTGGGACTATGAAAACGCGAGATTGGTTTTACGCCTTATTATATTTTCTTTGTATCAACATTTACAATAGGTACTTAAGAATTGAATGAACAGATTCGGTAAAAAATAATTTTATTGAGAAAACGTTTCTGATTAACCCTAACTACCTAAAAGATCTTTAATACATACTAATATATACATACATATGTATATCCAGGTAGGTACCTGTAAATTTGGAGGTTACTTGTTTCATCATGCTTTTATTTTATCATTTTAGGGTAAAAAATATTCATAGTATTATACTACATTTGATAATACACCTGCTTACATAACCTTGCTTTTTATTATACACATAGTCAACTGCAGTTATGTATGTATCAGGAAAAAACGCTTCTTTTACAGGTTTTTTATGATAATGATAAAATGATGAAAAAATACTGTAGTTGAATTTTACAACAAATGACACATATACATTCAAATAATAGTTCTTCAGGTTTCTTTTAATTCGTATACATCCGGAGATAAAAATTATTATTTGTATGCATATGCCGCATTTGTTTTAAAATTCAATTTGGATTGTTTTTAAAAGATACAATATTTTTCTAAATGATGAATGAAACTTATCTTATCTTTCTTTGCAAGTTAAACGTCAATTATATTAAGTGAGTTTACAAGCTACAAGCCAGCGAGTTTAGAAGCTGCTAGTAAACTCGCCCAGTGTAAGCATGTTCACTAGCTAACAAGCAGATTGTAAACAATCTGCGACAAAAGTTGAAAGCCGGGCTACTTTACTCGCTACTCGCTGGCGTGTGGGCTTGTTAGCTAATAAACTAGCTGTGTGTCATTATAGTTGCTAGTGAACTAGCTGCGAGTATTCCTGGTTTCCGCGTCTACAAAATATATTCACAACACGTAGTTTACTCGCTAGCTATCGCACTAGCTGACTCGCCCGCTTCTAAACTCGCTGGCTTGTAGCTTGTAAACTCTATAATGTAATAGACTCTTTAATAACGTTATGTATGTGAATATTAAGGAAATTTTTAGAAGTAGCATTTTCCTCTGATATAGTTGAAATAGTTGTTTCTAATTGATATTATACTAATATTTAATCTATAAATAGTTTAAAATGTCTTCTTCATTTTTTATATGATATAAATAGAATGTCTATTACGTATTCTGCCACAAGCCGATATTTAAATAAGATTTTGAATACTTTGACAAAAGTTTATGTACTTTCACAATAAGACAGATGATATTTTTAAAAGTTTCGGTTACAATGGAGAAATTTCAAAGTGAAATTTGTTATAATACTCATACATAATAGATACGTTATTAATAATTAATAGCGTTAGTTTCAAAACTTGTAAATTTGATACATCTTCAAAGCTAATGTAAGTATACCAAGTTTATAAAATATTGATCATTAACATATGATAAAAGTATTCACTGAAAATGTATTATAGTAGATTAATATAGGCTGAAAAGTATATGTACGTATAATGCGACATATGTAAAAAATATACTTTTAAAGTCGATAAAATTTTTGTGTTTATTATAAATATAAGAAAAAAATAGACGTTTGGTTGTCTCCCCCAAGAAGAAATTTTTTAAAATGTAAATATATTTTTATATGTTCAGTATCCCAAAAGGTTTTCGAGATATGGCCTTTCAAATTTTTTGATTTTTGAAAAATTCGGAGAAAATTTACTGTAACTTTTGAACGTGTGGTCGGATTTGATTTTTGTCGACTGATTTAAAACCAGCGTGCCAAAATCTATACAACGACATGTATAACACTTCAAAATTTGACAAAAAAAATTTCGCGAAAAATCGAAAAAATTCCAAGGGATATACCTTTAAAAAATGTCAATTTTTGACAAAAATTTTTTTTCGAATTTTAAAATATTATACATGTCATCAGATAGATTTTGATATGCTGATTTCAAATCCGTCGACAAAAATCAAATCCGACCACACGTTCAAAAGTTACGTTCAATTTTCTTCAACATTTTAAAAAATCGAAAACTTTGAAAGGCCATATCTCAAGAACGCTTTGAGATACAGAACTGCGGTTTGAAAATTTCAACTTTTCACGCCATTTTCTATAAAATAAACACAATTTAAATTAAATCTAAAATTCAAATTTTTATAGTAATTTTCATTCACTAAATTTCAATTTGTCATAGAAATATCGACTTTAAGATAAGAAAATATAAAAGAAAATCATAAATTACTATATAAATCAGGGAAGTCCTACATAGACCCCTTTTAAAAGAATGACTTTCTTTATAGACCATCTTACATTTTTGAATTCTATAAAATATAAATACATCTACTTCAATCTTGTCGAAAAAGTACAAGGAATAAATAGCAAATACAAGCAATTATATATCGATAAATATAAATGAAACACAAAAAAAGGACATTCAAAATTTTAAAACAGAAAAATTTATCAAAGATCCCTGATAGACCCCTTGAATAATATAAACCCTTTTTAAACCTCCATAGACTCCCAAGGGGTTCACCTGGACGGCGTTGGGAATCCGTGGTTTAGTCAAATAATAAAACTAATATAATTGAAGATATATCTGAAATTCTGAAATATATAAATTTAAAGAATTAACGGTTACTCGCATTTTTTTTGATAGAAATTTCATAACTTTAATGAACACTTGAGACAAGTAATCTCCATAACACTGGTAAAAAATCACAAACTCTTTTGAATCAATTACTGAAAATATATATACCTATGTACCCATAACCTATATAATTATATAATATGTAGTTACTATATTCCAGAATACAATCCATTTTAGTAATGTAAATACATACAATGAACATTTACATCACTATATAAATGAAATATGTATATTTGTAACAATTCAATCCTACCCGCTTAGCTTCACAATCATTTCATTGTTACAATCCATTAACCAAGCTTTAAAATATTCCCATTTTTAATTTTAGAAAAATGTCCGATTTCTCGACTATCTTTGTTAATATTTTAGCCAAAAGCTGGTAGAATTTTGCAAATTCTTTACTAACGTCAGGTATGAGAAGATAAATCTGTCAGTTATAAATTATGCATTCTAAAAAGTATTATTTGTTTTGTAACTGAAATGAAAGATTGTATTGTAAGTTTTTCTTTCTACTGCATTATAGATTGACTCATATGATGTTGTTTTCAAACGAAACTGTATAATATTTATTGCTGTTATAACTGAAACTATGCCAGTTTACATCTTTCCAGACATTGCAGTTGATTGGTCTGAATCATTGAAATCTTTTGCAGTCTATTAGACTCATAAGAAAACCTTTTCAAGTCGAAAATTCGTATCGAGTTTAAACTTTGTATATAATTAGAGAAGGTCAAGTTGGTAAGAAAAAAATTATCACAGCTGCGGTTAAACGGTTTAAGGGGGTCAAACACCTCTATGAAAATGTGCAAAATAATCAAATTTTTTCAAATAACTCTGAAACTAATGAAAATTAAAAAAAATCTATAATACAAAATTTTAATCATTTTTTATGCTCTTTCGAATGGTGATAGTTAAAATTCGAAAAAATTAAACCGTTAACCCCCACCTCCCCCCACATTTCATAGGTTTCAATTTTTTGAATTTTGACTATCTCCATTCGAAATAGCATAAAAAATCATGAAAATTTTGTATTATAGATTTTTTTAAATTTTCATTAGTTTCAGAGTTATTTGAAAAATATGATTATTTTGCACATTTTCATAGGGGTGTTTCACCCCCTTAAACCATTTTACCGTAGCTAAAATAATTGTTTTCTTACTTATCTTGACCTCCTCTAACTATATACAAAGTTTAAACTCGATACGAATTTTCGACTTGAAAAGATTCCCTTGTCAATGCCGGATTTAGACTATGTGATGCCCTAAGCACTAATTATGTCCCTTTTAGCAATAATTAATTCTGATGACTTTTTTTAGTTATTTCCAAACAGTTTTTTATTCTGATGACTTTTTTTGTTATTTACCCATTATTTTTTATTAACTTTAAAAGTCAGTCTCATGGTGCCCTCAGGGATCAGATGCCCTAAGCAGTTGCTAACTTTGCTTGTTGGTAAATCCGTCACTGATTAGACTCCTGATGAGTACTTCTTGTGTAAGTTAAAACACTAGTCGATTAACATTGTTTTATTGTGGTTTAAATGTACATATTGAGCTTTAAGTGCTACATACAATTTCAGAACGTATATAAAATTACCATAAAAAATAGTAACACGAGAACAAACATTAAAGTAATTTAACAAAACGCTTTATTTTCCATTTGAATAGAAAATACTAAATCCGACTGAAACAAAAGACAAAGCACCTGAGTATCAAGAGACCGCATAAATAAACACGACTTTCCCGGTTAACAATTTTCTAAATTACACACGAAATTAACTGCATCGTTACAAAACCAAAATGTTAGCATCGCATCAAGTTTATACCCATACAGCAATAATTGCAAAATGCTGCACCGGGTACGTGTAAAATGAATGACGGTTGTGTGACTCGTGGCGTGTTTTGCAGAATGTGGGATTGCGTCGGTTTGTAGTAGTTAATCCGACAAATAATGTTCCACGTAAGTAAATATAACTCGAAGTCACTCACTGTTAAGGTTGGCTATAAATCAAAACACGGATGCGGAGTGACAAATGAGCAGCTTTTCGTACGACTTGAGTGTTTGCGATACAGCAGCGAAAGAAATCTTCTATTCGAGTTGATTTTAATCTTTTTGTTTCGTGTGCTAACAAATTATAGAAATGCGTAGGTACTATGTTCGAAAAAAAATATAGGTAAATGTAATCAAATATATTCTGTTTTGTTGACCGGTCTTTTAAAATTTATATTATGGATATTGATAAAAAATAAAATTACTTATCTTTTTTTGAAATCGAGTAATTTCGTAAGTATTTTTATAGTAATATAATAGAAATAATCAGTTAATCAATTAAACAGAACTAAATGAAATACTCAATAATATATATTAATGAACTTTTCGGAAAGACGCTAAATTAATAGCTTGTGAAGTATTACCTTTATTATATTCTATTAGAAAAATCGGGAAGTACATAGATATGTAGGTCCTTGTAGGTATACCATTTCTATGTCAATTTTGGTTATTTCATAACTGGGTCTTATTGATCGAAGTATCTTTGTTTATGAAACAATAATAGCATCGGAAATTTGAAACTCATTTTTATTAAAAAATGTAAATATTTAAATATTAAAAATGAATGGCCAGATTCCAATCAAATATGTTTTTGACATTTTTTATTTCCTTGATGAATTATCTTGTTCAATATTTGAATGTTGGATTGGTGTTTTTTTATCAATATATTCATTAAATGTCAATATATTATTATTTGAATAACTGGTACACCTATCAAATATTCAAATAAAATTCTGGAAAAATGAAATATATCTATTCGTACCTTCATACATATGTATCAATTTATACAATACATGAATATACTGTGGACATTGTAGGATTTGTAGGGACTATTAAGTAAACCTTTTTTAATATTAAAAAAAAATGTTATTTCATATAATGAAAAATATTTTACGATGAATTTCATAAAAAAAAAAATATTTTACTTCAAACAGAAAATTTAATACTAGATTAATAAAATAAGGAGGGGAATTGTCGCGGGAAACAGCTAGTATTAAATATAATTTTCTAATTATTATCAGTACGTTATTATTAGAGTTAAATATTTAACTATTAAACGCCATAAATTATTCACACCTGTGTCATCTCTATTTCATATTTTAATTCATTTCGAGGGATATTTGAAACTAATTCGCACAATTATGTCCTATCAACTAAAATTGACGTTGAAGACCTATTTCCATTAAAACATTATAACTTCCGTTTGCCCGATTATCCATCAAATAATTCATACACAATTTAATGGATGACAATCTATTAGCATGTATTTGTTCGAAAAGTGTATTTTATTAAATTGATATCAAAATATAACCATTTTTAGGGTTCCGTAGAAAACTAGGAACCCTTATAGTTTCTCCATGTCCGTCCGTCCATCTTGAAAAATTTTGACATAATAAGATGAAATTTGGTATACGGTCGTAGATTGATGACCCAAAAACAGAAGTGATAAGATTTTTGAAAAAAAAATTAAATTTTAGACCCCCTTTCCATAAAATGAAAAGTATTTAAAAAACAATTTTTCACCTTAGAAATGTCTCCTAAAATGCAACAAAAAATGTAACAGAACCTTTTGATTTTAACTCTTCAATTACGATGTATTTGCTCTCCAAAGTCATTATAAAAGCCCCCCCCCCTATATTTTCTAAACTATCAATTCATAAAATCTGAAAAAATTCCAGAATGTAGCTTTTAATTAGTACTTTCACTGAAAATTATAACGAACATTGTCAAAAATTTTGGACCCCCCTTCTTTAGACTGAAAATTTTTTTCCCATTTACCCCCTTGAGTGAGAAGTCATTTAATAGGTCTCCTAAAATGAAGTTAAAAAATGTCAAATAACTTTTTGATGTCAACCCTTCAGTCACGATATATTTGCTTTTTAATGACGCTGTCAGAGCGTCCCCCCATCTATTTTCTAAACTAACGATTCAAAAAATCTGAAAAAAATTCAGAATGTAGCTTTTAATTAGTACTTTCACTGAAAATTATAACGAACCCCCTTTCATAGATTGAAAAGTGAAGTTTTTCATTTACCCTATTGAGTTGGGTGTCATTTAATAGGTCTCTTAAAATGCAATAATAAAAATCAAATGACTTTTTGATTTTAACCCTTCAATCACGAAAATTTTGAAAAAAACTCTTTTTTTTATAAATCGTAGTGAGAATGACTACGGAACCCTATCATGTGCGTGCCCAATACGCACTTGTCTGTTTTATTTATCTATATATTAAAATACGCATAATATGTAATAACAGGTTATTTTTTTAAATGTGCACTTTGCATTCAGATTTTATCAAGTTTTGTTATGTAGGAATTTTGTTCTATAACCTAAATAAAACTAGGGCATTTCAACTTTTATACTTTCGTGGAATTTAAATAAGTCTTTCCAATATTAAGGTACTTTGAGTTTTACAGTTTGTTCAAGCTTACAATAAGTTTAACATGGAATTGTAATTTTACATTAAACTTATTATTCTGTTTATATTTTAAATACCTTTATATAAAAGTGATACTTTAATATTACAAATCTTGTAATCCAACATATCCTGTAGAAATTTAAAATTTATGTTAATTAATCCTAAAAAATGACTTTATCTTTTAATTAAATGCAAAAATAACGAATAATTTAATTAATGTCGTTCCAAATTTTCATATTTTGACGTGTATGCCGTTGACGTTAAACAGTCATGTCAATCAAAATAAATTTCATCAACTTAATAAAGTACAGACGGACAAACAGACGGAGTGCAACATAGTCCTCATGACGTAAATCCGTCGCGACTACTGATGTAAACAATTGAAGCCAGCTTTTGTAGTGACTTTGACAGGCTCCAGATAGCGCCACCGTCACTGTTACGAACAATAAAACTGACGAAAAAGCGTTCTGTTTCTTGTATTGATGTCTTTAGTTGTGAATGAATGGAACTAACTACGTCTACACTTTGTAAAGGTTTTGACTTATTGTTAAGGAAAGTTTAAATTTTGTTTACAGTATTTTTATACTTTCAAACAAAGAAAATACTATAAAGTTTGAAACATAGTTTTGCTATTCAGAACTTCCGCGTTTCATTAAGGTTTAAGAAATTATTAAATGAAATATTATAGATTTTCGGAAACCGAGAATGGAAATTTTATTTATAAGTACCTACTAGGTAATAAATGTATTCTTTTTCAAGCTGTCGTTAAAGTCGAAGTAATTAACCAAGTAATAATGTATGTACTTTAAAAACATAGAGTACGTTTTATTCGACAATTTGTAACATTACTGAATTACACCACCTTATAAATTTACTATTATACTTTATATTTTCAATTACTCACAATAAATATAATTTTGATATAGAAGAACCTCATTACAGTGTGTATTCTTCGTAATAACCACAAAATGATAAAAAAAATGTGTTTACGAAAACATATGTGCGATGCAATACTATTAGTCGGGGAGGTGAGTGCCAAAATTTGCAACTACTTTCTAAAAGCTGATTTTTTGATATTACGCTACAATTGTGGTGTAAATATACAGCCTGCCGTCAGCCAGCTAGTTTCGTTAGTTTTTGGCGTGGGGGTGGTAAATCAGCTGCTGACGGCATTTAGGACTGACTATTTTTTTTAAATAATAATAATATTCCTAATTCTTATACCGAATTTCATATTTTAGGAAAGTACTTTCACGATTTAACGATTTTTTACGAGTTAAACGCGCTGTTGACGCGCCCGGTTGCAAGATTTTGATGAATCACTATGATGAAAGGGGTTCTTACTTAGTATACATTTCAAATTCATTTTCAGATTTTAGAAAGCAGTTGCAACGTGTATAGTTTTTTTTACAAAGGTAAAACCACTCTCGCGCCAAACGCTAAAGAAACTAGCTGACTGGTGGCAGGCTGTATATCTACATCACAAATATGACGTAATATCATAGGTGGGCATTAACTCGTTAACCCGTTAATTGTTAATTAACGAAGTTAACAAAATGGTTAACGGATTAACTTTTAATTAAACTCAAAAAAATGTTAACACTTTTGTTAACTTCCGTTAAATTCAACTTCCGTTAACTTTAGTCCATTACATTGGTTGTTTGATGAAAAGTACATAACAAAGTTGTCGAAATAGCTAAAAAAAAGGTCTACAAATATTTTGGATGGTTAACTTTTAAACGGATTAACTTTAACTTTCGTTAAATTTTCGAATTTTCGGTTAACTTTAACTTCCGTTACATTTTCGGAATTTTAACGGTTAACGAAGTTAACTTTTTTATTAACGGATTAACGATTAACGAAGTTAACTTTTCGATTAACTGTGTCCACCTATGCGTAATATCAAAAAATCAGCTTTAAGAAAGTAGTTGCAAATTTTGGTGCTCACCTCTTGGACTATACAGAAAAAGTCGTACATATATACTAGAGATGTAACGAATGTATGATTTTAAACATTAACGGCCGACATTCGCGAATGCGAATGCGAATGCGAATATTGACTTTTTTTTAATTAATGTATTTTTTTTAATTAATGTTGTAGTATTCATATTTTACATATTCAGCTAGCTAGGATAATTACTTTTATGGAAAAAAATTAATTATTATTAATTATTGTTTGTTGAGTTCAAAATAATCCTAATTAATAAAATAAAATAAATAACATTAAATTGTTGGTGTGTTTAAGTTCTTTGAACTAATTGTGTAGAGAATAAAATTTACAATTGATAACAAAATGCATATTGATTGAGTTCATTGAAATAACGGCGTTATTCAAAGGTTTAAAAATTAGGCCAAAAAATGTATTAAATGTAGGTTATTTATGAAGCGCACAGACATTATTTTGTCAAACTTTGTAAGTATTAACTACTTACAATATTACACAACCACACCAAACTCCCTATCGATCAATGCAACAGAAAAAAAGTTATAGCCATTTTAATAAAAGAAAATTTAATAAAAAATGTAATTTTTGTGATATTGATATGTTATTATGGTAAAAGTTATCTTGTCTTAATGGTACAATTTTATATATTCCTAATAATCTTATCAGTATTTATTTGTAAGACCATATAAAAAAAAATTGAAACTTTATGGACCAACTTTATATATTCCTCATGATCTTAATTTAGAGGCTAGTGTTATAGACTAGAATACAAAGCACATTGAAATTATAAAATCAATTGAAAACTAAAGGGGTCTAATAACTTTATCAAGTATGTAAGAGTGCTAGTTTAATATTTTATTTTGGTGTAAACATTTTTTTAAATATTATTATTTTGAAATTTGAAATTGACACTTTCCATTTCTGCGGACTTAAAGAGCTGTAAAACCCCTATAAAGTAACATACACAATTGTTAATAACTCAGCATTGAAACAAAACTACAGCCATCATTATTGTGTATTTTCAAATAAATATCATAATTTTTAAGAGACTAATGTTATCGTGAAAAAGTAGCGATAACTTTTACCATAATAACATATCAATATCACAAAAATTACATTTTTTATTAAATTTTCTTTTATTAAAATGACTATAACTTTTTTTCTGTTGCATTGATCGATAGGGAGTTTGGTGTGGTTGTGTAATATTGTAAGTAGTTAATACTTACAAAGTTTGACAAAATAATGTCTGTGCGCTTCATAAATAACCTACATTTAATACATTTTTTGGCCTAATTTTTAAACCTTTGAATAACGCCGTTATTTCAATGAACTCAATCAATATGCATTTTGTTATCAATTGTAAATTTTATTCTCTACACAATTAGTTCAGTACATTTTTTTGTACGATAGACCGTTTACAAGAAAATCGAGAACATAACTTGAGAGTTATACACTAAGGGTAGTTTTTACAATGTAGGGGTTGAATTTAAAATTATATTACTGAGCATTGTTTATTATAATAAACTATAGATATTTGGTAACATCTTTCCAAATTTTCAACTTCGTCAATGTTTTCCTCTACACGGAGATAATTTCCATAGCTTACTCTGTACAACAATTTTGATGTAAAATGTAATTTTTTTGAGAGCTTTAAAATTAAATATCTCTGTAATATATAATCTTATCGAAATTTAATTTATCAAAGAGTTTGCAAATTATTATGTTCTAAAATTTGTATTACTTATTTTTTATCAAATATTTATATTTGGGCCAGAAAAAAATCAAAACTAGCTTATGTTTCGTTGACCCCTTAGTCAATAAATTTTCGCTTAGATTTATTAACCATTTAGAATAAAGAGAGCAAAAAATACTTTTCATAAAAGTTGTAGTGCATAAAATTTTACGTATTTTGATGTGATAGTACTTCCATGTATCTTCATTTGTTTAGTAGATATCTTGATTATACCAAATTACAAAAAAAATAAATTTCAGTTCACAGGTTAAAACGACTGTAATTTTTTTTTGTATGGTCTATTCGTGGAAATTTTTTTTGTATAAACGTACATATATGGGCACTATATATGTAGCTAACATCATAGTCCTAGGAATTATTTAAAGGAGTACAGTCATGTTTGAGTTCGTAGACTATAATTTCTATGCAGTTTACTATAAAACCGCCCCATATATGTTCACAGTGTTAAAATATTTTTTTCTGTGCACCCATTATATTAGGTAAATTTTATAGCGATTCCAAAATGCCCAAAATTTTGCAGATAACATGACTTGTTAATGAAATATTAAATGTTTTTGAAAAACCGTATACAGTTTATTTACCATTAATTTAATTTGTATACTAAATTATACTTTTTTGATATTTTATTTACATGTGCACAAAATTTTTTTAGATCAAAATCTATGATGGATTTTTAATGGAAATTAAACGTAGAATAAGATGCAAATTACAAAAAATAGAAAAAAAAAATCTTTTTATACTTAATATGGTAATGAAAAAGTATATAATTGAAAAAACAAAAAAATTACAGCGATTTTTGACAAACAAATGAACGGGACGCCGAAACGTTTCAAAATAGGTCTAATATTATCTAGTCATATTGTTGAGTATTTAATAGCAATTCTAAAACAGCAACACTTTTTTCGATATCTACTCTGGTTCTCGAGATAACTGTATTTTTATGAGCTAAGAAAATGAACAAATATTTGTACAAAATCCAACTTTGAATGGGGCTCCCCGAGTTAGCACAAGGTTTAACTCGTGGGACTTTTGGGTGGTGAAACTACAATATCTCCTCTACATAATAGTATACAAATTTTGCTGTTTCCAGAGAATTCCGCTCAAAATTTAATTTGACTATACTAATATGTTTTTGACATTTTGAATTATCTTGTTCAATATTTGAATATTGGATGGGTGTATTTTCATCAATATATTCATTAAATGTCAATATATTATTATTTGAATAATTGGTATACCTATCAAATATTCAAATATAATTCTGGAAAAATGAAATATATCTATTCGTACTTTTATACATATGTATCAATCTATACAATACATGAATATACCGTGGACATTGTACTATTAAGTAAACCTTTTTTAATATTAAAAAAATATTATTTCATAGCATGAAAAATATTTTACAATGAATTTTATTAAAAAAAAAATTTGTTTTACTTCAAACAGAAAATTTAATACTAGATTTATAAAAATAGGGGGAGGGGGTTGTCGCGGGAAACAGCTAGTATTAAATATAATTTTCTAATTATTATCAGTACGTTATTATTAGAGTTAAATATTTAACTATTAAACGCCATAAATTATTCACACCTGTGTCATCTCTATTTCATATTTTAATTCATTTCGAGGGATATTTGAAACTAATTCGCACAATTATTTCCTATCAACTAAAATTGACGTTGAAGACCTATTTCCATTAAAACATTATAACTTCCGTTTGCCCGATTATCCATCAAATAATTCATACACAATTTAATGGATGACAATCTATTAGCATGTATTTGTTCGAAAAGTGTATTTTATTAAATTGATATCAAAATATAACCATTTTTAGGGTTCCGTAGAAAACTAGGAACCCTTATAGTTTCTCCATGTCCGTCCGTCCATCTTGAAAAATTTTGACATAATAAGATGAAATTTGGTATACGGTCGTAGATTGATGACCCAAAAACAGAAGTGATAAGATTTTTTAAAAAAAAATTAAATTTTAGACCCTCTTTCCATAAAATGAAAAGTATTTAAAAAACAATTTTTTACCTTATAAAGGTCTCCTAAAAGGCAACAAAAAAATTGATTTTAACTCTTCAATCACGATGTATTTGCTCTCCAAAGTCATTATAAAAGCGTCCCTCCCCCATTATTCTCTAAACTATCAATTCATAAAATCTGAAAAAATTCCAGAATGTAGCTTTTAATTAGTACTTTCACTGAAAATTATAACGAACATTGACAAAAATATTTTGGACCCCCCTTTCATAGATTGAAAAGTGAAGTTTTTCCTATTGAGTTGGGTGTCATTTAATAGGTCTCCTAAAATGCAATAATAAAAATCAAATGACTTTTTGATTTTAACCCTTCAATCACGAATTTTTTGAAAAAAACTCTTTTCTATTAATAGTAGTGAGAATGACTACGGAACCCTATCATGTGCGTGCCCAATACGCACTTAAATAAAACGTCTGTTTTATTTATCTGTATATTAAAATACGCATAATATGTAATAACAGGTTATTTTTTAAAATGTGCACTTTGCATTCAGATTTTATCAAGTTTTGTTATGTAAGAATTTTGTTCTATAACCTAAATAAAACTAGGGCATTTCAACTTTTATACTTTCGTGGAATTTAAATAAGTCTTTCCATTATTAAGGTACTTTGAGTTTTACAGTTTGTTCAAGCTTACAATAAGTTTAACATGGAATTGTAATTTTACATTAAACTTATAATTCTGTTTATATTTTAAATACCTTTATATAAAAGTGATACTTTAATATTACAAATCTTGTAATCCAACATATCCAGTAGAAATTTAAAATTTATGTTAATTAATCCTTAAAATGACTTTATCTTTTAATTAAATGCAAAAATAACGAATAATTTAATTAATGTCGTTCCAAATTTTCATATTTTGACGTGTATGCCGTTGGCATTAAACAGTCATGTCAATCAAAATAAATTTCATCAACTTAATAAAGTACAGACGGACAAACAGACGGAGTGCAACATAGTCCTCATGACGTAAATCCGTCGCGACTACTGATGTAAACAATTGAAGCCAGCTTTTGTAGTGACTTTGACAGGCTCCAGATAGCGCCACCGTCACTGTTACGAACAATAAAACTGACAAAAAAGCGTTCTGTTTCTTGTATTGATGTCTTTAGTTGTGAATGAATGGAACTAACTACGTCTACATTTTGTAAAGGTTTTGACTTATTGTTAAAGAAAGTTTAAATTTTGTTTACGGTATTTTTATACTTTCAAACAAAGAAAATACTATAAAGTTTGAAACACAGTTTTGCTATTCAGAACTATTTCCGTGTTTAATTAAGGTATAAGAAATTGTTTAATGAAATATTATAGATTTTCGGTAATCGAGAATGGAAATTTTATTTATAAGTACTAGGTAATAAATATATTCTTTTTCAAGCTGTCGTTAAAATTAAAGTAATTAACCATCAATAATGTACATCGATAATTTGTAACGTTACTGAATTGAACCTCCTCAAAAATTTTAAAGTCTTTTATACTTTATATTTTGAATTACTCACAATAAATGTAATTTTGATATAGAAGAACCTCATTACAGTGTGTATTCTTTGAAATAACCACAAAATGATAAAAAAATGTGTTTACGAAAACATATGCGCGATACAATACTATTGGTCGGGGAGGTGAGTGCCAAAATTTGCAACTACTTTCTAAAAGCTGATTTTTTTATATTACGTCACAATTGTGGTGTAGATGTAGATATACAGCCTGCCGTCAGCCAGCTAGTTTCGTTAGTGTTTGGCGTGGGGGTGGTAAATCAGCTGCTGACGGCATTTAGGACTGACTATTTATTTTAAAAAATAATAATATTCGTAATTCTTATACCGAATTTATATTTTAGGAAAGTACTTTCACGATGTATAGATTTTTTACGAGTTAAATGCGCTGCTATCGCGCCCGGTTGCAAGATTTTGGTGACTAACTATGATAAAAGGGGTTCTTACTTAATATACTGCTTACAAATTAAATTTCAGATTTTAGAAAGTAGTTGCAACGTGTATAGTTTTTTTTACTACAAAGTTAAAACCACCCTCGCGCCAAACGCTAACGAACCTAGCTGACTGACGGCAGGCTGTATATCTACACCACAAATGTGACGTAATATAAAAAAAATCAGCTTTTAGAAAGTAGCTGCAAATTTTGGCGCTCACCTCTTGGACTATACAGAAAAAGTCGTATATACCTATTATAATTATTTTATTTGTATTACTAATACTTAAAATAATCCTAAAAAATGTTATATTATGGTAAAATTGTTATAACTAATAATTTCAACATTTAATAAACTAATTCTTATAAACATTTAAAGTTTTGACGCAAAAGAATTAAATTAGTTACTCTTTCAAAAATATATGATTTATTGGCCTGTGTAATTAATCGTTTTACAACAATTACAACATTACCTACATCGGACAATCCGTGCAAAACAAGAACTAAACTATAAACTTACAAGGTTCATTCATAAATCTACGATTAGGTTATCTTAGAACATGGCAACTAGATCTAAAGTTGTGACGTGTGTACGTACACGCGCTTGCGGTTTACGTTTATAAGCCCACTGACGTCGCAAAGTTAAGGATAGGATTAGAAGGTGAACAGATAGATGACAGCCCAAAGCCTCGGGGTTGTTCCGCTTCCCGGACTGATGACAAATTTATATACTGCCTCAAGATGTGTATCAAAAATTGAATTTATGTTTAGGTAATTATTATTGGTTGTGTGAAATTTGATAGTAATGTGATTATTTGTTGAA
This sequence comes from Sialis lutaria, assembly GCA_949319165.1. Lineage (NCBI taxonomy): Eukaryota > Metazoa > Arthropoda > Insecta > Megaloptera > Sialidae > Sialis > Sialis lutaria. The sequence goes on from OX439234.1 coordinate 30,334,925, forward strand.
GGTTTACTGTTTAACAGGGTCGTAGTTGGAGAAAATATAGAAGCTAATATTTTATATATTGACATTTAGATATTCTTAATATATTTATCATTCGAATTTTTGCTTGCATAAATGGACAGTTGTATACCCTTTCATGTCTTTAAATAATTATTTATCCTATTGTACGATTCTATCATAACATATCGTATCTACTATACAGGGTGTCCCATTTTAATCTATCACCCCCCTAAATTTTTTTATCTATCAATTAAATCGAAAAATGTTTCAAATAAAAGTTGTTAGGTTTTGAGGGGGACCCAAAATGGCGTTATTAGTTTTTGATTTTTTGGACGTCTTCATGGTCAAATAAGGCCAATATTTTTTTTTTTAAATGAAAACCTATATTTTTCATTACGGTATCTTATTGTTTGGAAAAAACAAGCAGATTTTTGTTTTAAATAATTTTTTTGTATGACTTTTTAATATTAAACAAAATAATTTTAGATTTCACTAATTTTTTCTCGTAACCCATTTTTAGAGGAAAAGTGTGAAAAACAAAAAATGATTATTTTAATTTGAAATAACTAGGAAAATTATATCAGAATTTTTTTTAACTTTTGCTCTCAAAATATTAAAGTAAAAAAAAAAATTAAATTTAAAAAAATCTGACATCATTTTTCTAGTTATATCAGATTAAAATAAACATTTTTTTGTTTTTTACACTTCCCTTCTAAAGTTAATAGGTTTCGAGTAAAAAAATAGTGAAAATCTAAAATTATTTTGTTAAATATTATTTGTTAATAAAAGTCATACAAAAATTTTTTTAAAACAAAAGCTGCTTGTTTTTTTCCAAACAATAAGATACCGTAATGAAAAATATAGGTTTCCATTTGAAAAAAAAATGTTGACCCTATTTGATCATGAAGACGTCCAAAAAATCAAAAATTAATAACGCCATTTTGGGTCTCCCTCAAAACCAAACAAATTTTTATTTGATACATTTTTTGACTTAATTGATAGATAAAAAAAATTAGGGAGGTGATAAATTATAATGGGACACTCTGTATAGGAAATCTATTTATGTAGAAGAAAATTAACAACAAATAAGACAATCTATATTAGTTAAATATCTATTAGTCTATTATAAAATCAGATTCACGTGAAGTGAGACATTATAGGTGAGATTAAGATGAACTTATATTAATAATAACTATAACAATAAAAAAAATACAGTCCACATATCTCAAGCAACAAATGCAAACATAATGTTCATATTATACAAATGTATAATATATTTTTATTTGAAATTGATATTTGTTTCCTCGTGGCTGCTTGAATGAATTCCGCATTTAAATATACTTGATTGAATAATATGAAAGACGAAAATGTAATGAAAAAAGGGCAATGATTAATTTTCAAAAGAAGAAAAGAATACTTAAAAGTTTTACAAAACAAATAAATTGAAGTTTACGTTATACTTGTATGTTTACTTTAAAAATATAGACAGTAAATTCTATACAACACTGGCATATTTTTTATAAAGTACAATTTTTGATTGTAATTTAAAATTTAAGAATAAAATAAACAACAATACCAAATCAAGAATACAACAAAATTGTTTACTTTATACTCTTATTTTTTGTAAACCCTTAGTTACTCGCGTGATGTACCGTAACGCAGTTACTCGCGCGGTTTATTTTATACTAGTTTTTGGGAATTTTATATTATTTTTTTTGCCCAATTCATATTATGTACTATTTATTTTTGAGAAACTAACAAAAATTTCTTAAAATTAACACAACTAAAAATTAAGGATAAAAACGAAAAACTAACCAAAATAAATCAAAAAAAGTACACAAATTAATTTTGCTCTTTTTTTCATCAGCAGCATTGCTAATGTCTTCAAAAACGTGGTTCTTCGCTAAAGATGCTAATATATGTGCGTTAATACCACCTACATTTTGTAAGTAAAAAATTAATACATAATGCTACAATCATCAAATTTTAACTGCCAGATTCCTATCACACTCTAGACTGACTAAATAAAGGTTAGCTGGAGGTGTATAGTCCCACAAAAAATTATACATTTAGTAATCGCAGAAAATGTGTTACTGGTGTACAAAATACACCAGCGTGAGTAATTAAGGGTAAATAATCAATAGAGGTTTTATTTTGACTCCACCATATGTTCCATGAAGATATCACACAGTGAATTATTATTAGTAAAATTGATGTTTTTATACACATAATAATTAAAACAAGAGAAATAATAACCGTTTAACAAAAAATGACTTGAAACGTCATATACAAGTACCTACATATTAAAATGTAAAATATCAAACAACTCGACATTTACCGCAAGAAAGTAACATGAGAGAACTGAATAGTTTGAACACTTTATGCGTAATTAATTATGTGTTGACATGAAAATTATTATTTATCAAATGTTTTGTTGCACAAAGAATTTGGTATGTGTAGTAGTCATCAACAAAATATTATTTTCACAGAAATATCGATTTATATTCGAAATATGGTGAAAAGTGATACGTTACCTTTCAAGCGTGGTTTGTATTTCAGATTTTAATTTGTGATTATGAAGACTATAAAATCAATTTTCATTCTACTGTTATTTTCCCTTTGTATACAGTGATTACAATACCGGTTTCCAGCCATTTTTCTTCGGTATTTCGATACCGGTTATGGAGTAAATAATACTGGTATTTTTTAATTGGTTTAAAATACGAGTATATGTACATTGTACAGTGCCTTCCAAAAGTTCGGGACCACCTTAATAACTTTTAAATGGTTTGAACTACAGGATTGAAATTTATAGAGATACAATGGGATCACCAAGCTTATTATTTAACCACAAAATCACCCACTTGCACATCCTCGGGGAGTGGGGGAAGGGGGGAGGGGGAGCCAAGAAATCTTAAATGGCACGTGGGATTTTTCGACACAATGACGACACGACTTACTGATAAACGTCAGTTTTTCAACTGGATCTGTTTTTTAATATTTTTTTAAAATTTTATAACATTTAAAAAATGTATTTAGCCTAATCTCAATAGAAATGTTCAAAATGATGATTATAATTCGTTGAAAAAAAATGTAGAAATCTCGGCGATTCCGCGTTGTTTTCATCTTGGTAAGATCTTTCGAACGAACCTTCACTCAACCCCACGTGTCATTGTGCCATTTAAGATTTCTTGGCTCCCTCTCCCCCCGCTCCCCAGGGATTTTCGGGTGGGTTTTTTGTAGTTAAATAATGGAATTAGATATCTCTATAAATTTCAATCTTATATTTCAAACCATTCAAAAGTTATTTAGGTGGACCTGAAATTTTGGATGGCACTTATGACCAGCTGATAGGGAAATTGGTTATTAGATACATACATTAAAAGATCTAATTAATTATTAGCGCAAATATTTTGTGATGTTATTTTTGTATTCAATTAAAATATTTTCCTTATATGTGACACATTTTCTTAGTAAACACTTTGTTTTTAATAAAAAAAAGTCAAGTTTTATATCACTGACAATGATTAAAGCTGTTATCTTACAAATTCTTCTACTTATTCTTCTTCTATATATTTCTTGTCAAGTGAAATCTTCGTTTGTATACGTCTATATATGAATGTTTGTGGAAGAGCACAGGGACGTATGAGAAGGAAGGAATGTGCTAATGAGTCGATCATAACAGTATACAAATAGTTGATAATTTTAATATACATTTTTTTGATCAAATAGCTCCTCCAATTCCTTCAGATATAACGTGGATGCTAATGAATTAACTTACCAAGTTTTATAAATATTAATAAATGGATATTTATGTAAAATTTCATAAAATGTATCTAAATTATTTTGTTCTTATTCAGGTCAACAAAGGAAGCTCACATAGTCTATGATTTTTGAGGACTTATTTTTAAAACAAAGTAATATGATAGTAGCTAACTTTTCGGGCTGTTGTCCACATTGTCTTGTTTTTAAACATGACGTTTCTACTCTCATGTCGGAGTCTTCTTCAGATATGATTCTGAAACTTGGACAACAGCCCGAAAAGTTAGCTACTATGGACAATGACCACGAAAGCCTACAGAAGAAAAAAAGTAATATGAATTTTTTTTAATGTTAATTTATGCAATATAAAATAAAATTAGATACATTCAAAGTTCAAATAATATTTATATTTGAATTCTTTGTTATGAAATATAATAGTAAGATCTTAAAACTGGTATTTGGAGTTTGGTTCGGAATTGTATTATCTTTTTGTATCAATTGTCTCGCGTGGTCGTTTATAGTTATAAATATTTACCTATGTTTTAGTAAGAAAAGTTTATGAAAGCAAACATGAATATAAAATTGTGGTTTATGTTCTGGTGCCAAGAAGTACAATTACTAAGGAATTCTAAGAAAATGTTCTTGCAGTTTTTACTACGTGTTCAAAGACTATAGAAATATTTCAGTTTTAGCAAATTTTAATTTTAATTAACAAATTATTTTCAAAATTTTTACTTTGATATTAATTTAAAATAATTTAATGAACATTTTTTTAAGTACAAACGTTTTTTATTTTGCCAAAAAAATGTTGTATTATCAATCCTTATTCTGATAATAAACAGATTAATTTTCAGCAACTTGCTAGTAATATTGTTAAGAAAATTAGGTATGACATATTATAACTACTTCTAGAATAATTAATTATAATCCAGCGGTTTTAAAACGTATGTGGTCTAGGGACCCCATTTGAACAATTATTTTTCAGGGACCCCCTGACAGAAAAACAAAGAAGGTTGATAGTAATTAATCACTGCATGGTAAATCGAAATGTAAAAGTTCTTTAATATTTTCTTAAACCTGTTTCACAGATCCCCTCGTCTAGGTTAATATAATTTTGTGCCTACATATGTCCTTAAATGGATTTTTGACGTACTTTTGTTTCTATATTCTCTTTGGTAATTCGAACATTGCATTGTGAAATATAAAAAAAATTTAAAATTAAAAGTGAAAACGATTGTTTTTACAGTTAGTTAAGATTCTAGTTCGAATTTTTTTGAAATTAAGTTGTTATTTTGATGACAAATTGATGTTTGATGCATGAAATATTACTCAAAAATTGTGTGATTTAGATTTGATTAAAAGTACATTTATAATATAGAAAATATTGTGGTAAGTCGAAATTTTTAAACCGCAGGTCTGTATCTTTAACCGTTCTCGAGATATTGCCTCTCAAAGTTTTGGTTTTTTCAAATTTTTTAAGAAAAATGGCTGTAACTTTTGAATGTGTGGTTGGAATTCATTTTTGTTGACGAATTTGAAATCAGCGTGTGAAAATCTATATAATGACATGTATAATACTTTGAAATTCAACAAAAAAAAATTTGCGAAAAATCGACATTTTTTTAAGGTATACCCCTTGGAAAAATTTCGATTTTTGGTCAAAATTTTTTTGTCTAATGTTAAAGTATTACACATGTCATTATATAGATTTTGACACGCTGATTTCAAATTCGTCGACAATAATCAAATCCGACAACACGTTCAAAAGTTACGTCCATTTTTCTAAAAAAATTTGAAAAAATAAAACTTTGAGAGGCTATAACTCGAGAACGGTTTAAGGTACAGATCTGCGAATTAAAAATTTCAACTTCTCATGTCATTTTCTATACAATAAACATACTTTTAACCAAATCGAAAACACAAAAAAATTCAGTCAAAAATTATGGTTAAAATTTCTTTTTTCATAGAAATTTAACTCAAATACTAGAGAAAACAAAAGGAGAATCAAAACTAACCTACCAGAATAATATATATTTCTACTGTATAGTAGATTTCTTTAAAAAAATCTATTAATAGTATATTATACCACGAGTCAATAATGATAGCTATTATTACCTCGGAATTTTTTTCTCCTTCGCCGCTACTTCGTCATTATTCCCTCTGAGATTAATATATAGCATTATATAGTAAAAACTACGTATGTAATGTATGTATTATATACACTGAAAGAAATATCGTTCAATTTTTTAATGAAACGCGTTCATCCACATGAATTCATAGTATTAATGAAGAAATTCATTATTATAACGTAAAAAGTAATTCCTTTTTATTTATTTTTAATGCACTGTTCGTTGGTACAATGAATTGATGTTCATTAATTTTGATGTACTTACAAGTTCATAACATTTATGTTCTTGTTCATCATTACTACGGAACGGATTACACTTTTATGAATGTGTTCATCAATACTATGAATTGGTTGGTAATGTTGAAGAAATCTAGAATCTATCTTAGTTTTCATATTAACAACTGCTTGCATCAAATTGATGTACAGGTCAGAGAAACATTATGCACAAGTTCATAACATTTATGTTCTTGTTCATCATTACTACGAACAGATTACACTTTTATGAATGTGTTCATCAATACTATGAATTGGTTGGTAATATTGAAGAAATCTATTAGCTTGTGTTTAATTTCGATGTCGTTATGCTATTTCAGTGTAGTAGCTCAGTTTGTGTTACATAATATTGCAGTGTTGTACATTACCTTAAATGGTTTAAAAGTATTATTTCATATTTTCCTTAAAAAAATAGAATGCTACAGAATAGGAAAAAGATATATATAAATGATTGTAATTTAAAAAGATCTTCAAAAGCATTAGTTGTAAAGAATACCGAAGAAGAAATTGGAAAGGAAAATATATCACGACAAAATGAAGTAGGTATAAAAATTAATATTACGTACATTACAAATTACAAATCATTTAATTTTACATATTTTTTTTACATCCGGAAGCTGATGTTCTATACTGTATTTAAAAGTTTAAAAAAAGACAACTTATCTGTAGAAGAGTTTGAGAGCATATGTGGCTAGCGTGCAGCTAATACAGACTTGATGAAATTCTGAATAAAAGTTCCTCTCTTAAACTGGATCTCGATTGGTATGTGAAATTTATTAATACTAATAATTATATTATTACTGTGATTTATATAATAATTTGACTGAATTTATAAATTTTTTTTCAGACATACAGTTCCTACACAAAAATACACCAAAAATGATAACGGCAAAAAATTACATTCAAATATACAATAAAGAACTTCCAAGAAGCTCTTAATTTTTGGTACCCTAATGATATATGTATGTATGTATATAATGTATATTTAATATAGTAAATAAAAAGTTTTATAAAAATTTATAAACATTTTTCTCTGCCTTACTTTGTTTTTGAAATATTAATCAGTTAAATATGATGAAAATGTATGTGTACTGCTATCTTCAATTTTGTAAATTTTATTCATCAATGTAATGAACTAAATATGTATACCTATGTACATATGTATTATGTATGTATTCATCAATAATATGAAAGCATTTATATTATTGATGAATGCATTAATATTATTGATAAATACATTCATATTATTGATGAATACATTCATATTATTGATGAATACAATCATTTTATTGATGAATGTATTCATATTATTGATGAATACATTCATATTATTGATAAATACATTCATATTATTGATGAATACATTCATATTATTGATGAATACATTCATTTTATTGATGAATGTATTCATATTATTGATGAATACATTCATATTATTGATAAATACATTCATATTATTGATGAATACATTCATATTATTGATGAATACATTCATTTTATTGATGAATGTATTCATATTATTGATGAATGCATTAATATTATTGATGAATGCATTCATATTTATTGATGAATCCATTCATATTATTGATGAACATTAGTTCATAATAATGATGAACAAAATCATCGGCTCAAAAATGATGAACTTTTCATCAATATAATTAAATTTATTGTTGTATATATGTAATTTTTGGTTCAGTGTATAAGTCGTGGATAAAATGATTCGGGGATCCGGGGACCCTAGTTAAAGAACCTCTTAATTATACCATCATTATAAAAGTTTAAGGAGCTCTGGTTAAGGGTATGTTGTTCAAACAATGTACATCACCAATAAATATTCAATTTTTGACTTCTCTCGAATAATACAAAGTTTTGATCGTAGCGTACAAATTGTGTATAAATTTTACATTCTGCTTGTTTGCAAGTAAAATTTTTCGATTTTTGTCAACCTGAATATATTTTTCATAAAGTTTTAGTCATATGGGCATTCTATAAAATTTCAACAAACAGTTAATGTAATTCATTTGATTTAGTTAAATTCGTACAATAATAGAATTTCTTCTTTGGGAATATCAAGGTTTTCTAATAGTGAATATATCATCTAAATCGGTTTAGTAATAAAACAAAAATATTTTCATTTTACATATTTATATGCAATTTTTTAAATAATAATTAATAGTTAAATAATACATATGTTTATTTATTTTATTATTTTTTTTGTATATAAATCTACTATCTAACAGCTGTCATATAAAATTGTACACAGTAAAAATTTATTTACCTAAAGTAAAACTTCCTGAGTATTTAAAATCATATTCGTCAATACCTACATTTGTAAACAAAATTTCTTTCGTATTCCAATAAAGATAAAACAAACTTGTAAGAGTTTACAGAAACTATTCGTCAACAAAAATAATTTACATTAAAAAACTGGGAAATAAACAATATTAAACAAATCAGTTTTTTATATACGGAATGCGAATTTGAAAGTTTTATTTTTGTTATTTTATGTAATTTTTTTACAATATTTGTTTTGATACACACATAATGGTTTAGTTAAAAAAAATAAAATATTTTAAGATAAACACAGATGAATCTAGTACATACATATATATTATATATATAATATGTACATAGTACATACCTTCAGGCAATAAATCGCATATAAACTTTTCATACGTGTTCTTAAAATATTTTCAAGTTAACGTTTATAATAATGAAGAATTGTAAATAAAAGTATGTCTGTATGAAGACAAGTAATGTTAAAACTTGTAACATTTTCATGCCCGGTATTATAAAGAATTTGCTTGCAAGCAAATTTGCGAATCGCAAATTTGCGATTTTCAAACGCTATCTACTAGGAGTCAAATGTAAATGACAACCACTCACAGATTGTAGCGAATCAAATCACAGAAAAAATAGACTTCTAGTCAATTACTAAAAGGAAACAATTAAGTTTGACAGTTTGACGTTTCTTTATTATAACCTGATAACATGTGTTAACTAAATCAAAATACTATATAATTTGATGAAAAGTTTATTTATATAAAAAGTGATGATGACTGCAGGTTACATTACAGTTGCATGGTGTTAAAATAGATAAATGTTATGTATTGAAAATAATAAGACAACCGATATAGTGACAACAAATAAAAAAAATCAAATGTGGAATGAAATTCATAGCTAGCGAGTTAAATAATATTACAAAGACAGGCCAACATCGTAATGGAATTTAAAGAAAGATTTTGTGGATACGAAAAGGTAATTAATTATTATAAAATAAGTTTTGCAAACAAATTAATCGAATTGAATTTATAGGTGGAATTATACAAGACGGAAGATGTATTTAAAAAATTTAGATTTTATGACAATTTTTTTACATACAATTGGAAATAAAACTAGGGAGCTACAAAATCCTTTTGAAAGCTGTGCACCGTTTGTTTTTTTTTTTTTTATAATTATCATTTATAAATAGTTAAAATGTGGATAATAAAAACAAATTAATCTATGTTATACATTTATTTTCAGATTGATTTACAAAACAGCACAACGCAATATAACTTTTTTTTCTGCAGTAGGCATTCATCTCCTATCAGCCATATTCATAAAGGTTCCTTATTGCAAGGTCGGATGAACCCTCGATCAAGGCTTCCTAAGATATCCAAGGCTCCATTATTTTATAGACAGAGTTCAAGACTTCCTTCTAAAAAGAACGAATATTTTAAGAATTTTTAGTGACCTAATAGTGGAAACATCGTTCTATAGTGCATACAACTAATTTAACGTATGAAAATTTTGTAATATTGTGGTATATAGGTTACTGTTTATTATTATTAACAAATTCAGTAAAAGTGGAGAAAAATTTAACTGCTGTTCATGTAATTTGAATGCAAAATGGTAACATTTTGTTTATGAAGGGTCCAGGAAAGGTTTCCGAGGAGAATTTTTGAAGATCACATCAATTATGAAGATAATATTCAAATCATCATCCAAGAAATTAGTTTATAGCCATTTCTGGAAGCGTCAAAGGTGTTTATGATATTCAGACTGTTTAAATCAAACTATGTCTCAAGAAAATATTTTCAAAACCTGTTCCTGTGTAAAAGTTATGTGTCAAAATCATTAAAAAGGCCCTTCCTCTTCACAATAAAAGCATGGAGTTGTTTTAAAAATATTACGAGCAAGTGAATACTGTAATGCGTGATTGTAACAAATTATTTGACAGTTATTGGCAAATTTTGTATAATAATATACGTACAAGACAAACAAGGGAATCTTATTATATATTATTTTTATGTTATTTATAATGTTTAGTTTATAAATAAAGTGTTTTTTTTAATTTGTTGTCTATTATCTTCTTTTATTTATGAAACGTAAATTGAGTAAAAATGAATCCTTATTCATCCACTACATAATGCTGCTTTTCGATCAGCTTCTGACGTTTGTAAATTTTTTTCCTCGGTTCGTACTGAAGGTTCTATTGGTATTTTAAAGATGGTACAGATGACATTTTAAAACGTTTCTGTAATATACAGAAAGTTGAGATAAATACTATATATTATAAAAGTATAATATAAAAATAAAATTTATGACAATTATTGTAAACGATGTTTATCATGCTTAGAGCGTTTTGTAAAAAAATACCAAATACAGGCATTTGCTTAAAAGAGCTATATGTTATAGTATAAATGTGTTAAATAAAAGTGTATTTACTACTTACCAGTAGTTGGAATTTCCAATTTTTACCACAAAAATGTTTTTGTACATATACATATTAAAATAACGTATACTAGGTTATGTCTCAAACGTCAGATACACCACAGACTTGAAATATACATTCGTATTCCTATAGTGTACTAGAATACATTTATCCATTACATTATTATGTGGATTATGTGTCTATTTGTTACCACTGCTTTAAAATATCGAACAATTTGACTCCTTGTAGATAGCGTTTGAAAAAAGCAAATTTGCGATTAGCAAATTTGCTTGCAAGCAAATTCTTTATAATACCGGGCATCAATGATGCATAATATGTTTGGACTCATATCATTTGAATTAGAAATGCAATTTCATTCAAAATAAAATTTAAAATAATACAGAAAAGAGTTTATATCTATAGCTAAATAATAATAACATTTTCTACAAAAAACATACTTCGGTTTGGTTGAAATAAGAATGACTATAAAAATACCTATACTGTTTTTCAGATTTTATTTAAAGGTGTAACTAATTAACCAACTAAATGGTAAAATACTTTTCCATTATAAAAAATAAATATAACAAAATTAAAAATATATTTTCCTTTGCGCGCATCAAAAAAGTATAATATGATATTTCGAAATGAGCTTTGTGTAAGTTGATACATTACTATACTAATCATTTATCAACTGTATATATGTACATATTGTATTCTTATTTATTTTACATCGTTGGAAAGCTGATTTTATGCTGAATAAAACTTACTGTTCTAATAAAAAAATCAAGCATATTTTGTACGCAATTCTCGATATAAAACTTATTTTTATCAAACTATACATATGTGGTTTTATTTATCAGATATTTAATTGTAAGGTAAGCGTTTTAGGATATCTGCTTGGACCTTCGAGTCCCTGTAAATCAGTGGTTCCCAACCGGTGGTCTGCAAGGGGTAAAATATGGTCCCTGTAAAAGATTTCAAACTTTGAATGCACTTAGAATTATCGGTGACCCCCTTTTTTAGGTTTTTTATTTAAAATCTATAAAAAAAATATAAAAATGAAAGTTTATTTTTTAACCTTGTGATCTCTGATAATAATAATGAAATCAAAGTGGTCCCTGGTCAAAAAAAGGTTGGGAACCACTGCTGTAGATAAACTAATAAATTATATTTAAGTGCAATTTATAAAAATTATTATAGCCATGTTATTGAAATAATAATTCACGATACATTAGAAAATCTACCATAGAAACATAAAATACAGAGTACACATGCAAATTATGAACCAGTAGTTTGTAAATAAACCAATACAAAGAGGTCCTCATCACAGACTAGCTGTCAAGAAACTGATTAATGTTCTTAATTATTTTGCATTGAACATATCTCAAGTATACAGTGATTCCTTTGACGTTCAGAACCAAAGCGATTGCTCTCTATAGATCAAATGTCAATAAACACGTTGCCTATGCTTTCCATACAATAACTAGTTAAATATAGAATGTAAGGCACTGTAAGCTTACTATGAGATTGGCGAGTTAACTGACAATGAGACAATAACGACCTATAGTCAAGGCTACTTTTTTTAGAAATCGATCTCTGAAAAGTTTCAGAAGCATTTCGTATAGCACAGGGGTCGGCAGTCTTTTAAGTTAGAAGAGCCAAGTTGTTAAGGAAATAGGATTGCAAATGTATCAGAGAGCCATAAGCTTAAAAAAATAAAAACGTGATAATTCAAATATTTTTATTTAAAATTTAGTTATACAGGGTGAGTCATATCAGGTTGAACAAACTTGAACAGTTGATTGAGAAGAGTATTTCAAACAAAAAAGTAGTGAGGGAACTACAGACTGTCAAAGATTTTATCTAAAATTAGTTTTTATTTAATATTGAGATCCCATTGTGATACAGAATTTGACTTAATTATGATTAAATAAAATTATAGTAGGAATTTAAGCTAAGTTTTTCTCCATGTGACCGTCCGCCGCCCATTCTGAACTGGCACCCCAGGCGGTCGCCCAGTCTCCCTCCCTAAAACCAGCATTACTGATGCATTAACAAAATAAACAACGAATTTTAACAATTATAAAAATTTCAAACATCAACTATTATTTTTTCCAAAGCTTACTTGATTTAAATTCAATATTCGTGTATGTTCTAGTTTTCGCTGACGTCTCGACTATAATAGTATATTGTGTAGCAAGCGTTGAAACAAGACGATTTCTGACGAGGGCGAGAGTTGACTGCCCAAGTGAAGCGAGGGCTGTTATCGCCCTGGTCTGAAATCGTCTTTGTTTCATCCCGTGCCACACACGCTATTTTTCATATCACATGCATTGAAACAACAAGTTTTGATTTCGGTAGCCAGTCGAAGTAAGACTATTTCAGACAAATAGCGCAGTAATATCTTATACTATTGCACACCCCAAGCAGGCTCTGCTTGGAAGTGTGTTCTACTCTCGTCCTAAAAATTTTTTTCGTATATAAATTGATAAAATGAGTATTATATCTTAAATTTCTTCAATCTCTCACTTACATTTTTACATTTTCTGATAGAAAACATTACAGTCTCCATTTTTGCTTAGTTTAATATTGATCGGTTTTAATTTTCTGTTACAAAAATATAAATAAAGTTCAATTTGTCGATTTAACCCGCTTTTTTGATAGAAACGCCGAACTACAGGCTACAATTCGAAATAAATTTGCACCAATCCTTTTGAATTCACTTCATCTATTATCAGAATAGAACCCTATTAAAACTCAACAAAATTGGATAACTAGAAGTAACGAAATTTGCAGTTTATTTAAACAAAAATTCATATATTGACAAGAAATTTTTTTACAAATAGAGTAGTTGCTATTTAAAATTTATTAATAGTAGTAGGCGCTATTTCTTCATATGTCAAATCAAATTCCATAATTATTATATTGTGTTCATTAATATATAAATACACGTACATCGATACGTGCTGTATTTTAATTATTCTATTCAAAGCCAATCAATCTTTTTAATCAAGATAAAATCTGGTAAGTTTGCATTTTTAAAACAAATATATTATATACGTCATATAACCTATAAACGTTACATTGTTGTTTCATTTTAAATGCTAGACATCAGGTGAACACAGCTGTTATCGCTGCAATATGTGGATGTATTTATCTTTTTAATTATTATTACTAATTATTAGATATTAATTAATTTATTTACTTTATACATTTTACAAAAAAAATATGTTATATAAAAATTGTAAATTAAAATGATTGTTGTTTTATTACAATACATTCTAAATTTAAATAAAAAAAGGTAATAATGATTGATATCAAGATTCATTGTTGATTTTCTAAAAAATCTTAATGAGTGATAAACTTCATATTATATATTTTTATAATATTAATTACCTCCAATCTTTTTTTCAAACATTCTTTTAAGTTTCACCAATTATATTGTACCTGTACCGTATTTATTTGATATAAGTTAATACATTTTTTTATGTTTAAGGGGTGTGCATTTAATGGCCTAGCCATAGTATTTTAATAATAGAATAATTCAGAAATAAGATCCGCTTTTGTTTATTACAAATGCGATTCTGACAGACTTTAAATAAATAATACTATGGCTAGGCCATAAAATGCACACCCCTTAAACATACAAAAATGTATTAATTTATAATATCAAATAAATACGATACAATATAATTGGTGAAACTTAAAAGGATGTTTGAAAAAAATATTGGAGGTAATTAATATTATATAAATATATAAAATGAAGTTTATCACTCATTAAGATTTTTTAGAAAATCAACAATGAATCTTGATATCAATTGATTATTACCGTTTTTATTTAAATTTAGGATGTATAGTAATAAAACAACAATCATTTTAATTTACAATTTTTATATAAAATATTTTTTTTGTAAAATGTATAAAGAAAATAAATTAATTAATAATAATAATTAGAAAGATAAATACATCCACATATTGCAGCGATAACAGCTGTGTTCACCTGATAGATAGCAGAGCATTTAAAATGAAACAACAATGTAACGTTTATAGGTTATATGTATATGTAAATTATATATTTGTTTTAAAAATGCAAACTTACCAGACTTTATCTTGATTAAAAAGATTGATTGGCTTTGAATAAAATAATTAAAATACAGCACGTATCGATGTACATGTATTTATATATTAATTAACACAATATAATAATTGTAATACTTGGAATTTGAAGTGACGTATGAAGAAATAGCGCCTTACGGTAATCTTATGAACTACCGAGCAACTACTCTATTTGTAAAAATAATTCTTGTCAAAATATGAATTTTTGTTTAAATAAACTGCAAATTTCGTTACTTCTAGTTATCCAATTTTGTTGAGTTTTAATAGGGTTCTATTCTGATAATAGATGAAGTGAATTCAAAAGGATTGGTGCAAATTTATTTCGAAATGTAGCCTACAGTTCGGCGTTTTTATCAAAAAAGCGGGTTAAATCGACAAAATGAACTTTATTTATATTTTTATAACAGAAAATTAAAACCGATCGATATTAAACTAAGTAAAAATGAAGACTGTAATGTTTTCTATCAGAAAATGTAAAAATTTAAGTGGGTTACTGAAGAAATTTAAGATATAATACTCATTTTATCAATTTATATACGAAAAAAAATTTTAGGACGAGAGTAGAACACACTTCCAAGCAGAGCCTGCTTGGGGTGTGCAATAAATAAATGAATGTGCCGGGCAGAAACAACGTTGTTTCTTTGTTTCTGCTCGGTACAATCGCATTGGTCTGAAATTGTCTTGTTTCGACTGGCAAAACAGGGTTCAAAACTAGTTGTTTCAATGCATGTGATATGAAAATAAACATATTTTAGTTTTCCATGGCAATTGTGATTTTAATTCAATAATGAATAAAATGCGTTGTATCTTTGTTATGAGTTGTTTTATTATCGAAGATACGAAAAGTTTTGCGATTGTATGGATAAAAAAAATTCTACAATTTCTAAAATTTCACTCGATCTTTTTGTTTCAGGCTAAATCTTTGGGGATCTGTAGCGTCCTTAAGAAGAATTTCTGGTTACATGTTTATATGAATATTTTTTCTTAAAATATTTTTCTTAATACACTGTTCAAGTTTGTTCCACCTGATATGACTCAACATATTCCAAGTTTGTAGTGGATATACTTCGAGTTAGTTGCTAAGTTTAATTCTTTTTAATCCGCGGTGCGCACCTGTTTTATAATAAAAATGCCTCAAAAATATTTGTTCGCAGTCTTGCTACTTTATGATTTTTTTTTGTGATTAAAAAAGAATTTGGAATTGAATAAATAGTTAAAGTTACTGAAGAGCCGCAAACGCATCTCGAGCCGTGATCTGCCGACCGTTGGAATAGCATTGCAAACAAGATTTTTAAGGGTATTTCGGTCCTGCTAAATCCGAATATCACAATATACATACATTTGGTAGTTTCGGATCGTTTTGAAACGATGTACCTACTCATATGTGTATCATTGTGTGTTATAGCTTCAATACCAAACCGTTTACGAGGTTACCATATTTCAGTGCTAACTGGATATAATTTAAAAAATATTTTGGAAAAAAACAATCTATATTTTATACAAATTTTAATTGAATAATGCTATTTTTTTCAAAACGTGTAAATACCAAAGTTATACGAAAAAATAAACGTTCTAGTATAATAACATTTAATTGAATCTTTTTTTACATCTTTCCTCTCAGGTTATTTGTTTTAATTTAAAATACTATTACAATAAAGAAATTCCAGAAAAAGAAATGTCAAACACAATGTCTCTTCTGGCTTTGAGCTTTGTTAAAGCAATTACTTAGACTTAGTTGGTCGCTTAAGATTGACAGGTTTTCTATACAACTTGTCCGACAAGACGCTGGATTGTATAAAGAAAACAAGTTGCCATAAATGCCACGGGACTTTATTATAATAGGTATGTATTACGGTCACTTAAACTAAAAATACACCTTAACCACAAAATTTATGTCACTCGACACGTGTTTCGACTTCACAAGAAGTCCTCATCAGGAGCCTAACGATTCCAGACTGATATAGTCTTGGTCAGAACCTATATATATACTAAAAGGACTTATCACGCTTCAATGATTCAGACCAATCAACGGCAAGGTCTAGAAGGATTGAAGCTGGGATAGGTCCAGTACCTCCATTAAAAATACTATTCTTATCCCTCAAGATTTCTAAGCTTTCTGCTGCGTCTAATTGATTATTATTGCACGTTTTAATTAATTTTAAATTATTAATGTCCGTTTTATGATTTAATGTAGTCATATGATGAGCTACGCTAGATTTATCCACCCGATTGTATTTAAGGTGAGCCATGTGCTCTTTAAATCTAATGTTTATAGATCTCCTAGTTTGGCCTAAATAACTTTTTTCGCAATTTAAACAGCTAATTTTATAAATACCGGATTTATCATTTACTTCTATTTTATCTTTGGGGTTACCTAGGAGAGTTTTAATGTTATTATTATTAGAAAAAGCTAATTTAAAATCAAATTTCTTAAACATTCTGGACAACCCTTTGGTGGTCTTGTCAAACGGGAGTTTAATGTAGTTTTTAGGTTCTTCTTTAATTTCTTTAGTTAGAGTAATGTCTTGGAGACGATTTAGTTTAGAATGTTTTTTATTTAAAATGTTATTTATAATTTGTTTATTAAAACCATTGAATTCCGCAATCTCTTGGATGTATTTAAATTCTTTATTAACTCAAGAAAGATTTAATAAAGAATTTAAATACATCCAAGAGATTGCGGAATTCAATGGTTTTAATAAACAAATTATAAATAACATTTTAAATAAAAAACATTCTAAACTAAATCGTCTCCAAGACATTACTCTAACTAAAGAAATTAAAGAAGAACCTAAAAACTACATTAAACTCCCGTTTGACAAGACCACCAAAGGGTTGTCCAGAATGTTTAAGAAATTTGATTTTAAATTAGCTTTTTCTAATAATAATAACATTAAAACTCTCCTAGGTAACCCCAAAGATAAAATAGAAGTAAATGATAAATCCGGTATTTATAAAATTAGCTGTTTAAATTGCGAAAAAAGTTATTTAGGCCAAACTAGGAGATCTATAAACATTAGATTTAAAGAGCACATGGCTCACCTTAAATACAATCGGGTGGATAAATCTAGCGTAGCTCATCATATGACTACATTAAATCATAAAACGGACATTAATAATTTAAAATTAATTAAAACGTGCAATAATAATCAATTAGACGCAGCAGAAAGCTTAGAAATCTTGAGGGATAAGAATAGTATTTTTAATGGAGGTACTGGACCTATCCCAGCTTCAATCCTTCTAGACCTTGCCGTTGATTGGTCTGAATCATTGAAGCGTGATAAGTCCTTTTAGTATATATATAGGTTCTGACCAAGACTATATCAGTCTGGAATCGTTAGGCTCCTGATGAGGACTTCTTGTGAAGTCGAAACACGTGTCGAGTGACATAAATTTTGTGGTTAAGGTGTATTTTTAGTTTAAGTGACTAAGAAACCACAGTTTCTCCGTTTTTCAAGTAAAAAAAAAAAAAAAAAAAAAAAAAAAAAAATAAATGTATTACGGTGACAATGCACGTGTTTACGATTATCCTTATACAATTTTATTTTTTAATACATATAAATTTTATATAAGAATCGGATTCCGTACCATTATATAAAACTTAATTTTTGACAATAGTTACTTACTTACGTAGACAATGAACCCGATTCCCAAGGCGTTTGTATAAGGGAAACTGCAAAATTGAGAAATAATTCCACATAGAATTTGAAATTAATGATTTTCGATTTTTTTTCTTTACTTGTATTATAACATCTTCTTTTGTGTCAGTTTTAAAGAATATAGGTCAACGAAAAATATCCTATAGGTTTTGATGATCAATGAGTCAGTCTGTTATTATCAATATATGCTTTGAAGTTAGAAATTAAAATTTTATACAAGAATATGACGCTGTAGACCTTAATATTTGATATTCCTGTGAAAAAGAGACTTTAACGGGTAGACATACGAGCAACAATGTGATGTGTTTCAGAATCCTGAGAAGTAATGAAATATTTTTTTTCTATTTCGCATCGTATTAACAAATAAAAAAAATATCTGTATTTTATTTCGCACGAGTCGCTACTGAATTCTTAGACGCGATTATGAATATTTACTCGCAATAAAAGCGTATGGTGTTTCAGATTCAAGCATAAAGGGCACATTGAGATTTGGAAACAAGAATGCTTTTGTTCTTTATACTGGTTCAACGAAACCTCAATTTAAAGAATGGTATTTTGATATAGAGTTTGTTTTGAAAATATTTATCGATTTTTAAAAATTCATACATTCAGATTTTGTATGAATATTTTTCCAGTCTAAAAAGTGCTGTAGGTAAATACCTGAAAAAACAATAATAATATATAATAAAATTTTTATATATTATAAAATTCAATGCAATTATAAAATACCCTCAAAGTAAAAAAAGGTTCAACATTATAACAAATAATTTGATTTGATCAAAAAATGAATTATACTTGTTATAGAAAGATTTTAAATGAATGATCCAAAGAAAGTATGTTTGTGAATTCAAATGAAATTTAAATCTTTCTGAAGTTTTCGAAGACAAGCAATTTATGTACTACAAGCATTTTTATTTGGCATAATTTCAAATATGAAAATTATAGGGGATTCATTTTTATTTTATTTTTTAAATGAGCTTTTAGTCCAATCAAATTATCAAAAAAATGTAGTTCGTAAGACATTGTTCTACAGAGTCATTTTTTTTAATTCAAATTGTTAAGGGGTGTATTCTGAGTACTACATTAAGTTGGCGTGGTCTATGACCTTGAGCGTTGTCCGCCATAAGCACGAAAACTTTAAACGTAATTATCTCGTAAACCGCTCATTCTACGATAAAATTTGTCATAACCTTTCTTATTCACCAGGGTTGAATCTCCAATTTTATTCACAGGCTCAATTCTCTATTGTCAGTTGGTGACGAGATATATTGTAAAAAAGTACACAAAAAATGATTTTTTGCATTTATTTCGTAAAAAAGCGATTGTATTGAAAAAAATTAAATCACAATCTTTTAGAACTCTCAATTTGCAATATTTTTGTTATTAGATGCCATTTTGCAAAATCGATAGTTTGCGTGTTATAGCCCGCAAAGCATTGCAAAAACACATGTTTTCATTATATTTCAAAAACTATAATAAAACCTACAAAATGTGTAATAACAAAAGTCAAGATCACAAAATTCTACACTTTTTTTGTTCCGAGAAAAAAAAATATTTTTTTTGTAAATAAACAAAAAAAAATTTTTTAACGAAAAAAAGTTTTTTTTTTCATTAAACAAAGAAAGTGTAAAACTTTATTATCTACACTTTTGTCATTACACATTTTGTAGGTTTTATTATAGTTTTTGAAATATAATGAAAAAATGTGTTTTTGCAATGCTTTGCGGGCTATAACACGCAAACTATCGATTTTGCAAAATGGCATCTAATAACAAAAATATTGCAAATTGAGAGTTCTAAAAGATTGTGATTTAATTTTTTTCAATACAATCGCTTCTTTACGAAATAAATGCAAAAAATCATTTTTTGTGTACTTTTTTACAATATATCTCGTCACCAACTGACAATAGAGAATTGAGCCTGTGAATAAAATTGGAGATTCAACCCTGGTGAATAAGAAAGGTTATGACAAATTTTATCGTAGAATGAGCGGTTTACGAGATAATTACGTTTAAAGTTTTCGTGCTTATGGCGGACAACGCTCAAGGTCATAGACCACGCCAACTTAATGTAGTACTCAGAATACACCCCTTAACAATTTGAATTAAAAAAAATGACTCTGTAGAACAATGCAGACCAAAAATACAAATTGATTGGACTATTTACTTTTGGAGAATTATAATAAAAAAAAGTTATACATATGTACTGATTCGAGCTGTTTTACATTTATAAATATATATATTTTTTTTAATAGTTTTGAATAAAGGTCACATTACACTTAGGGCGGCTCTTAATTTATGATACCTACTTATTTTCGAATTTCTTTAAGATCACCCACCAAATTTAAAGGTAGGAAAAAATAATTTATACAAAATTTTAAAGTTATTAGATATTATTAACACGTGCCACCGGGCGATCGAATATTAACACGTTATATATATTTGATTTTTAAATTTTTCTTTAAACAGCTGTATCTTTGTGAAAATTAAATGGATTTTAATATTCTAAAAAGCATTTTAAAGCTGACAATTTCTAGTTTTTAAACCTTTTATTCGATTTTTTTCGCTTCCCACTACTTTTTGAAAGAAATTGGGGGGGGGGGGGGGGGTGACCTTAAAGAAATTCAAAAATAAGTAAATTAAGGGTCACCCTATTACACATATATCACAATATATTTATAATAAACAATTTCCATTAGAGCAATACTGACAGAACTATATACAGGGTGTTCGCGGGAACTGATTGATCATTGCTAATTTTGTTATTATTGGAGCTAGAAGATCGGTTAAATGGACAAAGTATCAGAATTTTTTCCGGGATGAATAATAGCGGTGTCAAAAAAACAATTGAATGTCAAATTTCAGAGATATATTGAAATACATTTTTTTTTAAATGGAACATCCTATATATTATTACTGAATTTTATAGCTGAGAATATTTTCTTTATAAAAGTGTTATACATATATGATGGTAAAGTTGATAGAAAACAAGTTATAACAGGTATAAAATTAATAGAAAATATCGAAAAATAGTGTGCTATGTAGATTTAATAAAATGCAAACAAATGATTAAAATACATAAAATAATAGTATCAGGTTTGTATGCCATTTGTTCGCAAATTTTTTATGTTTTTGAATTTAATTGATAATGAAAAAATTATATTTTTTATGAATAATACTCAAAAACGTTAAAAATCTGCGAAATAAGGCACATTTGTTTTATGTATTTTTATCATTTGTTTGCATTTTATTAAATCTTCATAGCACACTATTTTTCGATATTTTCTATTAATTTTATACCTGTTATAATTTGTTTTCTATCAACTCTACCATCATACATGTACAACACTTTTATAAAGACAACATTCTCAGCTATAAAATTCAGTAATAATATATAGGGTGTTCCATTTTTTAAAAAAGTTGTATTTCAATATATCTCTGAAATTCGACATTCAATTGTTTTTTTGACACCTCTATTATTCATCCCGGAAAAAATACTGATACTTTGCCCATTTAACCGATCTTCTAGCTCCAATAATAACAAAGTTAGCAATGATCACTCAGTTCCCGCGAACACCCTATAAATTGTAAACTTCTATTCCGTTGGTTGTATTCATTTATTCCATACACGAAGCTTTACAATTGCCATTGGATTCATCATTAATTTACCTATTAGTACGCCATTGTATAGCGCAAATATATAAAACACTAGTCGTGTGACGTTGTTATGCGAATTCACGACTGTTTGTGTTCGGATCCTGAATTATTAAGTTTGTACTTATGCACACGTAAAATGTGATTTTATGGATTACATGGATTTACATACGTTAATGTAATACGTGTGTCGTCAGGAAGCTGGATTTCAGAAAACGTTACAGTGTATAATAGTTGAATAATATATAGTTTTAAACAGCGATCAACTGCCTGCAGCTTTATAATGCTTGTTAATTATTTCATTTTATATTTCAATTAACAAATAAATAAATATTAATAACATTATTACACGCAAAATCAGTGGTCCCCAAACTATAGGTTGCAGTTTAGTTTATATACCGCCCACGATTAATTTCAATATTGTATTTTTTTTTTGTACAAAACGAATCGGCTAATACAAAAGCTCGCTGAATCCTCAAATTTTTTGCAATCTTAAAAAAAAAACTAGATAATTTATATCAATTTTAAAACACCATGGCTGCAAGAAAAATGTGCCAGGAAAAAAATGTATTCATAAATAAGTAAAGAAAATACATTCGAATTTCGAAGTTAAATGGTTTCAGACAATAAATAAAATATAGTATGCAGTAATTTTTTTTAGAAAAATCTATTCATACAAAAGAAAGTTTATGTTTGTAACTTACCTACTTCCAGTAAGATAACCACAGAACCGATTTAAATAAAGTTTTTAACACGTTGAGCTCAGAACGCTTACTGGTGGGTCAATCTTTAATATCTGCCGATCTGTATATTTGAAATGTACAGATCGGCGGATTTATCCATAAAGCAAACTAGGCACGTATCTAGGGCACGAAATTTTTTAAAAATAATAAAAAAATAATTGTGTCAGTAAGTACCTATGCACTATGCACCTACTTACACAATATAAAAAGATTCTTGTGTGCACAAAAAGATGATGTGATAATTTTTAACAAACAAAATATAGACGCAACAATAAGAAAATATTTGAATTTCGGAAATTTCATTGTTATATTTAATATGAAAAGTTACGTACCAGTGTACTAGTGGAAGGGAGTGTACTAGTACTAGTTATAATTTTTAATCTATGGCCGCTAGAGGGGCGCCGATGAGGTGCTTAGGGTTGCCAGGTCTGCTTCCAAAAAATAGCGGACAATTTGGGGGGGGGGGAATAAATTTAAAAAAAAATTATACAATTGAGTATGATTAATAATTTTTTCGGAGAATTAAGTTCAAAAGTTCAATGGATATTTGATCTTTGTCTCATTCTAACTTATGAAAAAAAGACAATACGTGATTCTCCTATCCTTATTCTATTAGACTGTACTTTAAATTACGTACCATTTCATCTGTTTCATCATAAAACTTTTGAATAAAAAAAATGTCCACTATTTTGTGAAAAAAAATAGTGGACATAATGTGAAAAAAGCAGACTGTCCGCTCAAATAGTGGACACCTGGCAACCCTAGAGGTGCTTGTCTCTGTCTAGGGCGCTCTCGACAATTAAACCGCCTCTGGAAATACTATTTTATGGTGATGGACTCAATGTGTCAAAATAATATTCGATATTTTTCTGAAAAGATTTACAGCTATATGAACCACCAAAAGAGGTCTTCAGGGCGTTAAGCAATTATATAAATATCTACGAATATTAATAATAAATAACATTTTTTTAAATACCTGGTATAACACCAGGTCCTCTCAAATAGGGTCGAATAACGTATTGAAATATGTTACCACCTTATACCATAAAACTAGTTTTTTTTAAATAAGTTAAAAACACACGTTATCTTTTATATAAAATTTTTCCATACTAAAGTGTGAATAGTGTATAAAACTTCTCAGTATAAAAAAATTGATAATTTTATCTGAATTTTTTAAATAAAATATTCAAGACTGCTTAACGAGTTAAACATTGTATAAAAGTCTAAATTCTAGACACTCTAGACTTCTGAATTTCTATTTTTGCTGTCAGCAGAAAAAAGAAACCATTGAAGAAATATTATATCTTCTTGAAAATCATATAAAATGTCATAACTTCAACCTTTTGTTAACTTTCGTAATTGTAATTTAATGCGTAAATAATGAAAAAATCATTTTTAATCAAGTTTATCTTAAAAATTATATGTTACAGAAAGTATAACTAATACAAACCGTGACTATCATTATTTTCAAGGTAAATGTCTTGTTAAAATGTCCATGCATATAATTTATAACATGTAATATAAAATATTTATTTTACTACAGTAGATGTTCCCTTCTGTGAACCTGATTGGGCACTGTACCTTCCATTTTGTAAACTCCCACTCCTCAAAGTCCCTTTATATTTGTAAAGCTGTCATTTAATATGGATTTTATGTACAAGATTTTTTTGTAATATATATCATTAAATAGTTTTAAAAAATTAATAGTTAATTCGACCCCAAAACCGAATATTAACTGTCATCTTAACATACCTATATTAATATGTAAACATAAATAATAATACCATTCGTATATGTACTTATACTAAATGTAAAAAAATAAATTCATCCCCTACTCTATTGTATTATTTTTGACATTTCTATTACATTGCAACCTTCTTCAAAGCATATGAATTATTAATACATATGTATAAAAGTTTATGTTGGATTCTGTCAAGTACAATATTTTTGAGTAGCGATGATTTTATGAAAATAGCATGATGCTTTAAGATGTGGTCATTTGTGTAAACATCATATTTATCTGTCATCGTATGTAGTTTATGAAATTGTCAAACAAGGGTACCACATTATTTACTCATACCTCAACTATTTCATGTTGCTTAGACAGGGGTGGACTTTTGTCTTCATTATATAGGTCAATGGAGCTTAACTTTTCCTTTGTTCTGTCTTAGAAACTATAGGTATCTCACTACCTCTCAAAGTATTTGAACTAAAATAGAGAGATGGATCATCGCATATTTTACTATCCAACTTTGTAGGCACTGTCGTTATTTGTATGTAATTTTATTCATATTTTGATAAAGGGTCAGTCCGCGGTGACGGGTGCGACATTTCAACTCGGATTGGAGTTCATAATTACTAAATAATACTAGTTAATAACATGGTTTTACCATTTTTCTGTAGATCTTAATGTAATACATGTATAATGAAAGAATAAAAGGTCTACGGTTATTTTACAAAAAAATGTCAGCGTTCAAAGCCCTGTGACGGGTGTGACGCCAACTATTGCAAGTCTTGCAACCTCTATTCAAAATCTCAAAATATTAGCGAAAATATTGAAGTTACTTTATAATAATCATACTTGAATATGTTACGAATAAATTATTTTTTAGTAACAAAAGAGCATCAGGTAACTGGTTATTACTCAACAAACATTGTGACGGGTGTGACACGTTGAATAAAAGGATACAATAAGAGTATTATTTGTGTGTTTAATTGCTTATTGATATTATTAACTAATACTTATAACAATTATTTATCAAATACATCAATATACTCATTACATTTATAATAAATGCGGTCATCCTTAGTCATTATTGTATATGAGGGTAATTTTTTTAAATTTGGTCAAACGTCACGTTTGATATGTAATTGTCAAAGACTTTTAATAGTTTGCCACGATCGTCACTTATTCGTAAGTAAGTTATTGTGATTTCACATTATTTGTTGTCTTTTTTGAAATTTTTTGAAATATTGAAAAATTAACGAACATTTTTCTAATTTTCTTTTGGTTTATGAAAATTGATGTTAAATTTATATTTTAGTATTCATTTTCGTAAAATATTTTTTTAACTATCTGGTATCGATTACCGCGGACTGACTCTAAAGTAGACATATTTTCAATATGAAAACAATTATAAATAAATCTATTTTGTTTTTAAATTATTTAAACCAGTTATCATTTATCAAATCAACTGATTGTATGTTATAATAAAGTCAATTAAAAGTTTACGGGCATACATATATTTAATCACTTTATATCAAAATTATATGAGTAGCTTAACCCATTGAATATAATTACAAATATACAAACATATATCTGAAATAATATTTCAAAATAGTAATTTATAAACCTTGCTAAATTCAATCATATGTTTAAATGAAATTACTATCCTGTTCATTTATTTATAATGTACAGGATCGCACTTGGCTGTGGAATGTTAATTTAAACTGATTAAATATTTAATTGGACGAACAGTTATTAAATATTTGCAGAGTTAATTTATCGCGACTTTGGTTTTAATATAATTCATAATTACATTTATTATCCTTTGATAGAATCGTTTCGTTTTGGGGTTGAGTTTAAATAATCAGTTTTGTTAATTAACCAACATAAGAATAAAATTAGTTTTCGATTTACGTAATAAAACTGTTCTATTAAAATATAGTGTTAAATCGAAATAATTCTCAGTAGTCGCGTCATTATAGCTGTAATAATACCACAAAAAGAAGTTAATTAGAGCCCTTTATATTATTGATGGAATTTGTTGGGGAAGGTGTAAGGAGTAATTTCTCATCAAATGAGTCAATTTTTTTTCATTGGAACATTGTTTATTTTTAAACAATTTGGTCGGAAAATCGGGTTTTCTGATATAGTGGGAAAATTATGGGTTGTAGAGAAAAGTAAAGCACAGATGAAATATACGCAATCAAAAGATCTATAATTTGGTGCTTGGAAGATTAAAATCCGATAATTGGTTCAAAAGATATTGCAAAAAAACCGTTAAAAAACGTTGAAAATTAACTTTTTTTAAATTGTTTATAATTTTTTTATTATTTATTAAAATTCAACGAAAATACCTAAAAGTTGTGAGTATTAATATGTTTCAAAAGTGAGCGAAAGATGGGTGCTGTAGGTCGAATAGTTTTTGCAAAATTCTATTTGTTTATCCGGTTGAGAAAAAAACAGCTAAATTTCAAACGCGGGGCCTGATAAAAGTTATTAACCAAAAATGATTCACAACCCCGATTTTTAAAGACCAAAGCCTAACTTAACTTTGTATTTTCGTACAATATCGATTTATTATCGAGAACCCTTTTGAAACGTGAAATAAACAAAATATTTAAAAAATTGTATTAAAAATTAATAATTTTCAATATTTCGACTTAGCGGTGAGCATTGTTATTTTACAACTTAGAAAACTATCTTATTCTTATTTTTTCGTCGCGTTACCCCAGATTAAAAAAAGAATGAAGGTTCTACGATCATTATAAGCTGAGATATTGCAAATTTTTCAAGCGCGGATCATTTTAAACTTCGACGGCTGAGAAACGTATCTCGCGGGCAAAGTCGAAGTTCAAAATGATCCGCGCTTGAAAAAATTGCTATATCTCAGCTTATAATGATCGTAGAACCTTCATTATTTTTTTAATCTGGGGTAACGCGACGAAAAAATAACAATAAGATAGTTTTCTAAGTTGTAAAATAACAATGCTCACCGCTAAGTCGAAATATTGACAATTATTAATTTTTAATACAATTTTTTAAATATTTTGTTTATTGCACGTTTCAAAAGGGTTCTCGATAATAAATCGATATTGTACGAAAATACAAAGTTAAGTTAGGCTTTGGCCTTTAAAAATCGGGGTTGTGAATCATTTTTGGTTAATAACTTTTATCAGGCCCCGCGTTTGAAATTTAGCTGTTTTTTTCTCAACCGGATAAACAAATAGAATTTTGCAAAAACTATTCGACCTACAGCACCCATCTTTCGCTCACTTTTGAAACATATTAATACTCACAACTTTTAGGTATTTTCGTTGAATTTTAATAAATAATAAAAAAATTATAAACAATTTAAAAAAAGTTAATTTTCAACGTTTTTTAACGGTTTTTTTGCAATATCTTTTGAACCAATTATCGGATTTTAATCTTCCAAGCACCAAATTATAGATCTTTTGATTGCGTATATTTCATCTGTGCTTTACTTTTCTCTACAACCCATAATTTTCCCACTATATCAGAAAAACCGATTTTCCGACCAAATTGTTTAAAAATAAACAATGTTCCAATGAAAAAAAATTGACTCATTTGATGAGAAATTACTCCTTACACCTTCCCCAACAAATTCCATCAATAATATAAAGGGCTCTAATTAATTTTTTCAAAATATTATAATGACGCGACTACAGACAGATGTAGATCAATATTAAGAATTTTTTTTTACTTTTCTGACGATTTAAAAAAAAGTGTTTTAAATAAAAGTTGCATTATAATCTAAAATTAATTTTCGAACCATTTTTTTTGGTATTATTACAATAAGTTTATTCTGTATCCTAATATTTTTTAATACGTATAAGTATAATGTGTAAATTTAAAAAATAATAGTATATGCTTCATCCATATATGTGCACGATTGAAGTGAAACTTCTTTTGTTTTAATTAACTATACGAATTAAATATATAAACTATTGGTTGACTTGTATACAAGCGATCCTTATCAATTTTTATTTTATACATTTACTCATCACTCTTTCACGCATATGCATATTCAAACTCATGCGCTGGATTTGACCTATCACTTTTCCCCTCTCCTTAACGTTTCATGTTTGATTAACGTGTCGAAGTCATTCCAATTCATACATTAATCTCGCTAATGTTATTTCACTTAAATACAAGCCATAGTAAAATGCTAAAACTGTTTTCTTTTAAAAACTCACTATACCTACAGTTTATATTTTTTCCAGTTAAAATTAATTAAATTGAATCATCAACGATAAAATGAAACATCGATATTAATTTTCACACAATCAAAATGTGTTCCTACACACTTGCATTGTGTAAGTTTGTGTTGTATACAAACTATACAATTATTCAATCTAAAGAAAGGAAACGGAAACAGTCGATATAAAATGTATAGCATTTAGTCGTAAAAATGTTGGCTATACACAGAAAGAACTCCGGTTTAAGAATTATTTGATGAATTGTTGCCAACATAAGAACACGCGATGAATACATATCGTGTAAACTTTATTACAACAGAAAACTTGATAAATTGTTTGATTATACTGCATTTTAGAAAAGAGCTACAAGTGTTTATAGACAAATTGTTACAATTCTGATAACTGTATCATAATTAATTAAAAACAACATTTTACTTTCAATCATGAATCAGAGTATATATTTTTTAAGTTTCGCGGTTGTTCAATTGCCTAAAGTTTTATAATTTTTTATTTTATCCCGCGTCGTAATTTTGTTGCACTTGATGTTTCGACAAACATCACATTCAAATGGCATTTTTCAGTACTGTCGGTATTAAATTTGTATAAGATGAGATCTCAACCTGCATTTAATTATGGTTTGAGTTCGACTTGGGTTGAACAGATCTATATATCTATGAATATATTACTTATGCATGGCACCAGAAATAGTACAGGCAATGAAGGGAAAAGTTGCTCTGTTCTTGGAACAAATTAGGAGTGCGATGAAATTTGATACCAATGTAGTATACATTATAGTACGTCTGTACACAAAAGTCCCCATCTATAGGCCTTGTGGAAATTTTTTTAGAGCCGTTTGAAGTTTAATTTTGTTATTCTTGAATAACTTCAAGACAAATAAAGATATGGAGGCGTGCCTTATATCAAAATTTTTAAAAATGTTTACTTTTCAGCAATATTTCAAATTTTGTTCCAATGTGCGTGCACACCCAAGTTGCGAAGAACTCGAAAATTAAGCGCGTTTAATCAAAAAATTATGTTTAAATGGATTTTTGAGCTCTTAAAACTGATAATAGAAATAAATTTCCTGTATAAAAGATATGGAGAATAAAATTTTACATATTTTTATGTAAACTCCAATATTCAAAGTGTGAATATTTATTAGATATTTTTTTTAGGTAGTCGAAAAAACAAAATTAATTTAAAAAATCATATAAAGAGTATGCTATGAAAATTAGTATTACAATTAGTAGTTTTCAAGTTTTTTATTTTATTTTATTAGTATCGAAACATTTTCTGAGTTGTTCGTATAAAAATAACTCTCGATTAATCATAAAAACAATTATGTTTATGTATTCAATGGAATTATGTTATTTAGCATTAATTTTAAGTAGTTTTTTTATTAACAATATAAGAGAAAAATGAATAAAAATCACTTAATGTCTAAGTTTAAATGAATGATTATATCAGCTCACTTAGTTCTGATTTGTTACTAAACGTATCGGGAAAAGAGAAACCATAAAATTAACACTTGATATAACATTTAGAAACTTTTTCGGGTGCTTTCAAAGATAAAGTTCGTGCTTCTAGCTTTAATATCATTGATGGTGTAAAAGCCTGCATCGACGACTCATTAGAAGATATTGATGATCATCCAACTTTTTATGCTACAGTGATTAATCTAATCCCTCACAAATAAAGTGTCTCAAGTACCCCTTTAGGCTTATTCAAAATTAAATTAACGCAAAATTGCTCATGATAATATTGAAATAATCAATCATTATTTTGTAATCTCTCTATTAGTCTGATACTACATTTTTATATTACTAAGATAACAGGTCGATCGGGATCTAGCAAACAATAGTAGCTAATTGCGATCGATAATGATTTTTAAGGTACTTGACCACCTTGGAAAGCTAAAAAATACATTTTCAATAATTTTTTTTCAGGCCCTGTATAAGATATTACAATGATTTTTTTAAACTTTTATTTGAAGCTTATAGAATACAAAAATACTTAATTTTTTTAATTTCATTTTTTAACAATTATCCAGGAGGCGCTAAAGCCGAGGCCTCAAAAAAGGTGTCCAATGGCGGACAGTTAATCTCAGGATTGGTGAATTTGAAAAAAAAAACGGCATCTTCAAATGAAAGGTCTCTTACGTTACAATTTGCAAAAAATAAAAAATAAATTTAAATGGCGGATGTTTGAAAAAAGTTAAAAAAACACTCCTGTTTTTCACTATTCTCTGCTAAAAAAATTACAATGAATTATTTTTTTGTAAAATGTTGTAAATTGGCATACAAAACATCTCAACGAACAAAACAAGACCAAAATCATTGAAATCGGCCGAGTAGTTTCGGAAATTAACTGTCCGCCATTTGAAAAAAAGTAGTTTCGAGAAACAGCTCCCTACAGTCGTCAGCAAGTATAGAGTAATAGAAGTGCATAGACACTTTACAAAAAAAATTGGGGGTGATTTTTAAAAGTATAAGGATTGAGAAAATGCAAAAAAAAAACGATTTTTTGAAATTTATAAGGTGGTCAAGTACCTTAAATAATCCTGGGTTTTAAAATAAATAAATAACATTTTTCTGTAAGTATTTTATGTAATATGCAACAAACTACAGGAGATGTTAGATATCATAATATTTTTAATAAAAAAGTAAATCTGATATATGTATGCCTCCATTTGTGGTGAACTTTTGATGAAAACTGCTGTCAAGAAGTCAGTCAAATCTTTGGTATCACTGTTTTATATACATAATGCAGGTGTTCATAAGATATTAAAATAAAAACATAAACAAAATATAAAATAAAGAACTTTACAGTTCAAAGTGACATTTTACATAGTTTTATTTCAAACTATTAAGTTTCTATCCAGACCAGAGCATGGATTTTATCAAAATGGTAATTCATGCGAAAATTTAAAACTAAACAAAAAGCATATTGTTGAAATTTATAACTTTGAGAATAAGTGAACCGTTTATAAGTAAATGAAGTAAAAGTTTTAGTTCATTTGCTACACAGAATATGTATATACGGTATTATTAATATTCTTATTGTAAAACTGTTCATGTGATGGAGAATGATATGCAGTATATCTATCTATCCTTTGTTACGGTTCCAAGAAATTGTGTTTATGAAGTTGATGAATAAATATTACAAATATTGTATCTGATTTATATCAGCACGTCTCAAGAATCTCAGAATATCATTTCATATTTTCAAAATACGTGTATTTATACCCATGAAGAGATTCATATTAAATTCGTATAACTATATGAGTATAATTGCTTATGTACCTATAGATATCAAAAAATAGTACCTTTATATTTTTTATTCTAGAAGCTTACAATTAGAAGAACCCATATTTAAAAGTGGTATCGTAAGGAATTTTACAGCTGGGGTTTTGTATAGACCAACAAACATATTTTGAGTTGATTTAAGGCTTAAAAACAGGGCTGTGGAGTCGGAGTTGGTAAAAATTTAATTAAATAATGGTTTTTACTTCTTTACACACTTAATATTTTTAGTTTGTTTAGAATTTTGAAGTACCTACACAGGTAGAAAAGTTACTTGAGCCAAGTAAACTTTGTTTTGTATATAACGAAAACAATATTTTCTTATGATAAGAAATATAAAAACCATATATATAAACCAACTATAGTATTCTTGGACGAAAAAGTAATGTAGTTGGATTAAGAGTACTTTTCTTATATTAAGAAAATATTGTTTTCGTTATATACAAAACAAGATTTTCTTGGTCCAATATAGTTTTTTTGTGTGTACAATGATTTGAAATTTTCAATTCTGGCCGGAACCAGAATCACGAAATTTAAATTCCGAAAACGGAATTTAAAAAAAAATTGTACAGTAAAGAGTCAGAGTCGTAGGTTTTTGTACTGACTCCACAGACCTGCTTAAAACTATGAAATTAAAAAATACCTCAAGTATGAACAATAAAATAACTGTAACTGATAGTTAAATAATGATAAGAGATTTAAATGTATCTACATCGGAATTATATTTTATCTTTATTTGAATAAATTAAAGAAGATACTTAAAACGAACAGACAATTTGTTATAAATTATACGATTCCAATTTAATGGAGCAAACGAAACAATTGTTAATGATGCAGAAATAAGACGAAAAACATTTATTCTATATTATATTTATTTAACTGTAATTAAAATCAGATATTAGGAAGCACATAAATTTTTGATAAAATAAAAAAATCAGCTGTTATTAATCGAAATATTTATCACATGATTTTTAATAACTTTCCATATACATATATACATACATACTTAGCGATTCTTTGATCATTATTCTTTATATAAAAATCAATCAAAAAATTATTAGAGTTTATAATTGTTTGTTTAATCTATGTATAAAATAATGAACACTTCAAATTATTTATAAAATATTTATCACTTATGTAAATATACATTTACAGGAGCTTGTAGTATTTTATTTAATTTTTATTACAACTATGTACATATTGCAGGCAGTGATTAAACCATCAGTAAAAACATTATAATACAAAAAAGTTTGCTCCAATCTGTGACTTCCGCTATGAATTATGCATTTAGTTTCATTTATTATTCAAATTCACCACCGTGTGCAACGCGTTAATATTGCATTAATACCAATTCATATGCATAACATAATATTATTCGTTATATCAATCGTAAATAACTATCAATATGTGATTGTTTTTAACCGCTAGCTTTGTTATTTATTTTTGGAACTTTATAATAATTCAAAACGAGAATATCAGCAGAGGCTAGAGGCATATTTCACATCAATATTTTATCAGGCATGATTGAATTATTACATTTATATAATATACAATATAAGCCAAATTTGTTTAAAATAAGCTTAGTCTCTGACGTCCATCAATTGCTATTTGTATACATATCTAATTATAAGTTTAAATATACATACGTAGTACATTTATTAGTAATCAATTTAATATTTATATTATATTAAATACTAATTTCTATCCATATTTTATATAGTAATATAACACAACAATGTGTGGATTATCAATATAGTTTAAGTAATATTAACTTAAGGATGTATGGCTGGTATCTCATTTAGGTACATGAGAAATAGTTTAAATTTGGAGGCGTTATTCCTTAATAAAACTTAAGTACCCACAAAAAATTTCAGCAGGTTTTACAACATAGTTTGAGAGTATTTTTTTTTTTAATTAACGAAATAAACATGGGCTCTTATAGCAAAATGGTGTATTGACGGTTAAATTCCAATAATACACATGGTTCAAACACCGAAAAATATCTGAAATTTTCACAACACGCCACTTACATATTTAGTAACACGTTTCCTAAAAAAATTATACTCTTAAATTGCGAGAAAAAAATAATTAGGTACTGCTGAAAAATATTAAAAAAATAAATAAAAATGGCGTTCTTAAATGTAATGATTTGTTTTATTACATAGTTTTTCATATATGTAAGCATATAAACTACTAATATTTTTATTGCATTTGTATATTCTACGTAGTATGTTCTAAACAATGTTATTTATAATATTTGAATTTTTGTCATTTATGTTTTTAAATCTGACAGATGAATTCAGAATAATTTTTTTTCATGTAATCAACACAAATATTAATTTTTTGACTAAAATTGTAAAATAACAGTTAAAAAATGATAAATAAGGTTTTAAACATAAGTACTTTATAAACGAATATGACTTTCCTACAAGCATTTAAAGTAAATAATTCAAAATTTGATTTTGATCGTTCATTGCATCTATCATAGTTTTGCATTATTTTTGACTCAGATCCTTAATTACAGTTATATTAATACAATTATATTATAATTTGACTAAAATTGTAACATGACAGTTAAAAAATGGTAAATAAGGTTTTAAACATAAGTCTTTATAAACGAATTTGACTTTCCTACAAGCATTTAAAGTAAATAATTCAAAATTTGATTTTGATCATTCATTGCATCTACATAGATTTACATTATTTTTGACTCAGACCCTTAATTACAGTTATATTAATATAATTATATTATAATTTGACTAAAATTGTAAAATAACAGTTAAAAAATGGTAAATAAGGTTTCAAACATAAGTATTTTATAAACGAATTTGACTTTCCTACAAGCATTTAAAGTAAATAATTCAAAATTTGATTTTGATCATTCATTGCATCTACATAGATTTACATTATTTTTGACTCAGATCCTTAATTACAGTTAGGTAAAAATGTAAAAAATAGCGTATTTTTAAAGATATATTTTCTCATAACAATAGTAATATCAATAACATTTCCCAAACTCATATAGTGAAGATAAACGTTGTCCATAGACAAGGAAGAGTCAGAAGAGATAACCATTACAAATCACACAAACAAGATTTAATACAAAACTTAAAGTGCGAAACGTTTCAAATACACTCAAGTGAATAGTAAACACTCACTCTCTGTTGCGATCGGCTCTGGAGGTTTGCCCAAACAACTGCAAAACTTTCAACCAAACTTTAACAGAAAAAGAAGTTAAAAAGTTTCCACAGTCAATGCTAATGTTGACTTTATCTTGCAGGGATGTAATTATGATGGAAAAACACATATATACGAGTATAAACGACGAATAAAGTAAAGTTTGCAGCTTCTGATACTTGGAGCATGAACAAGTGCACTTGTCAAAGTTACATAGTAGTAGACCATAGACTTTCTTATTGTAACGATTACACTTTTTCAGTGGCGTAACTATAGAAATGGGGGCCCCAGATGATTTCTCAGAAGGAAGCCCTTACCAGAGATTCTTTTAACATTAATTTACCCCTCCCCCCTTACAATAATATTAATAAGAATTTTGAAGGGATGTATTCGAGGTATGGATATGGATACGTTCGAAAAAAATGGATTTATGTAAAAACATTCATTCTGATGGTAAAATACTTAAATAAAAACAGTCTATAACACGCCAAATTTTCAAGTTTTCGAGATCTTGATATTAGATTTGTATACGCCTCACTTTTGCATCAGTAAACATGTTTATAATTTGAATAATCAAAACATAAAAATATGAAAGCCAGATAATGAATATGAATAACTGAAATATCAGCTTACTCACTAAAAAAATTTTTTGATCGTTTCGATTCTAAAAAAAATCAACGCAGCAATTAATTTTTTTTTGTACACCACTTTAAGGCTCTCCCATCGTGCTCGGAACCCCGGACAATCTAATCAGCTAGACCGTCGCGTCGGTAGTTACGCCACTGCACTTTTTAGTACTCTTTGAGAACCGTTCGAAATTAATTTTATTAAAGATAAATTGTAATAATTATTAGTCATTATTAGTTAACATTTTTTTGCTATTAGAAAACGTGGCGTGTTATTCTCTATAAAAAAATCGAGAAAATTAATTATCTTTATAAGAAATTAAATTACTAGTAAATAAATGAATAATTGAAATTATTAGAAAATTGATACAATCAGAAGTTTATAAACCTTCTCAAAACACAAAAAACTATATTAATATGATACAATACATACACTATAAACTATAAACGAATAGTATAAAATTAGGGTTGCATTAAAATTTGATTAATTAAAAAAATAAACTCGTTTTTATTTAATTTTATGATGAAAAATGAATCAGTTAAAATAAAAATAAAAAAAAAACAGACTTCAAACTTTATTTTTTCTATAAATATTTTCATCCCTAAATTAATGATCGACTGAAATTAAAACCGCGATAGACTCAAACATTTACGATATAAACAATGCAATACACCCGAACGTTAGTCTGCAAACTAAATAGTACATACTACATACACACATGTTTTTATTAATTAATTGTAGTAAAATATAATTACGCCCATTCACAAAGGTGGCCTTGAAATGTTCTTGCACATTGAATCCATGTAAACATCAATGTTTAAAGCACTTTCTCTTGAACAATCAAAAATGTATATAAATCACCAATTTGAAGTCACACAATAATAAATAAAATTCACACATAAATATGCAATGTCATATAAACATATAAAATATTTGTTTTCAAACAAGTTGAAGTGTGAATAACGAAACATTATTCACAGGTGACATAAAAAAAATTAAAATGAAGGTGTTCTTATACCGACAAATGGTATTATTATTACTATTAAAAGAAGTATTATACGCTTATCAATAACCAATAACGTGAATTATTTTCATGTTATTAAAGTTAACTACCGTATTGAAATAAATTACTAATTTTATTTCAATTTTATTTCCTAGACAATATAATAGATATAATTTTAATTCATTTTTATCCAATTTTAAATTATATACGCCATGGCATATAATATAGTATATAATCTGCAGATTATATACAAAATTGTAGATCTGCAGAGTTCTACTCAGACCTCTGCATTTTGGGGCAACATCATATTTGGTTTTTGATCTGTGGATACTTGTAAAGATCTACAATGACTAAAAAAGATCTAAAACGATCTACAAAGATCTCTAAAGATCGTTGTAGATCGTGATAGGTTAAAACTTAACGTTGAAAAATCATTAATTTTCAACTTTGTAGATCTTTGCAAGTCTCCACAGATCAAAAACCAGTGAAAAATATATTGTCTCAAAATACAGATCTGTCGAGATCTGAGTAGCTCTGCAGATCTACAATTTTTTCCCGGGCGTTCATACTTTTTTCGTTAGTTATATGGTTACTATTAGAGAAGATGTGTCTAAAGACTTAACCCTTTGTTGCCGGATTTTTTTTGAAGATCTGTATGCTTGTGGTATCCATGTAAAACCACTAGGAAACCACTAGGAAATTAGAAATAAATTATTTGATAAATGGTTTCACTGTGATACCACTAGTCAACAAAGGGTTAAGTGAAAATTTTGTAGTAAAACAAAATATTTTAAATCAAACTTTTATAAGCGTGTATGTAAGCGTTAGCTCTAATAAATAAATATATTAAATTTACAGAAATGAAATATTGTATTCTATAAAATATTAATTAATTATAAATTTTTTTAATGAACGACAATGAAACAATCACCAAAATATTTGTTGAATTTTGTCTAAACACACGAATAAAACAAACAGCTGTCACACTAGAACATTGAAGAAGAAAAATAGAAAAGGCTAATACCCGGTATTATCAATCAATATAAAGCTCCTTTAACGCCAAATGCTCCTTTAAAGTAGATTTGTTGTGTTTCAAAAGTGATTTAAATCAATATTTAGCCCCTTAATGAAAAATGTACATAATATGCGTTGTAAAAACAGAGTGCAGAAAATTAAAAATCCTTTTAATTAAATGTACTATGCTTGATTCTGTTGATACAACTACAAATAGTTAAAGGAGCATTAAGATAAACTTGGCAATACCAGGCGTAAATATGTAGGTCGCAAAATGAACGTTTGTCAACAATTTGAAGATATGTATTTTACTATTAATAATAGTGAGAAAAACATACATAATAACATGATACCTTTTTACCTCAAAGGATCATTTTGGATTCTTTTCCCTACATTATCAAAGAATAATGCCAAAGACCTATAAAAACTATGCCAAATATAAGAAATTATATTTTTATCAATGGTCATAATAGAAATACATATTATAAAGAATGTAATATTATTTTGATCAAACAGATCTGATCACATTTAATTGATAATGTAAAAGTGGCCTTGCGCACAAAACCGATGGAAAATAAATGAAACAAATTAATAATATAAATAAATCATCGGTGATATTGTACTTTCAAAATTAAATTAAAGGTATGCCAAATAAATATTGGCTATATTTTATTCAAGAATACTTTTGTATTGACAATATTTTATCAGATTTATTTGATATCTGTCAAAAATGAATTACTCATATTCAAATACGTTTAATAAAGTTATTACGACGTTGAATTTTCAGTAATTAAGAGACGCTAGTAAATAAATATTGTTTATTTTTTTTTACGCATTTATGTATCTATTTTTTATATTTATTTCATCGTTTTAATTATGTTTATAATAATCTAGTTTATCCGAGAATATTTTTGAATGTATAAATACACTACACCTATTTTATAGTACAAATCTTGTTTTTTTATAGATACTACTCTGATTCAAACTCTGGTTTGGATCAAAAATTATATAGACAATAGCAAAAATTATAGTTTATATAGTAAAAAATGATTGTACTTCTTATTTTTGTGTGGCTGAGTTAATATTTATATGGCAAATATAAGATTGATGCATGAAATATGACTAAAAATTTGTGTGTTTTTGATTTCGTTAAATAGTATATTGTGTAGCAAGGGCTAAAACAAGACGATTTCTGACTAGGGCGAGAGTTGACTGCCCGAGCGAAGCGAGGGCTGTCATCGCACTGGTCAGAAATCGTCTTGTTTCAGCCCGTGCTACACACGCTATTTTTCATATCACATGCATTGAAACAACGAGTTTTGATTTCTGTAGCCAGTCGAAATAAGACTATTTCAGACAAATAGCGCAGTAATATCTTATACTATTTTAATAATAAAATAATTCAGAAATAAGATTCGCTTTTGTTTATTACAAATTCGATTCTGACAGATTTAAAAATTAATTGTATTGATTGAATTTTTAAAATTATATACGGTTTGTTTTGATGTTACTGTATCTGTCGTTGATAAATTAGATTCTTCAGTTTTTGTAGAGAAGCTCACAAAGTTGTCACTTCTAATTTTTTATAATTATTAATAAATAATAAATTAATGAATTTGCTAGTCAGGAATAACGTTGTTTCTGCCCTAGGGCAGAAACAACATTGTTTATTTGTTTCTGCTCGGTACAATCGCATTGGTCTGAAATTGGCTTGTTTCTACTGTCAAAACTGGGTTCAAAACTAGTTGTTTCTATGCATGTGATATGAAAAGTATATTTAGTATATAGAAAATGACGTGAAAAGTTGAAATTTTTAAACCGCAGGTCTGTATCTTAAATCGTTCATGAGATATGGGCTCTCAAAGTTTTAGTTTTTTTTAAATTTTGAAGAAAAATGCATGTAACTTTTGAACGTGTGGTCGGATTTGATTTTTGTAGACGGATTTGGAATCAGCGTGTCAAAATCTATATAATGACATGTATAATACTTTAAAATTCTAAAAAAAATTTTTGCTCAAAATTGAAATTTTTCAAAGGGGTATACCTTAAAAAAATGCTGATTTTTAACAAATATTTTTTTGTCAAGATTTTATGTGTCATATATGTAATTATACAGATTTTGTCACGCTGATTTCAAATCCGTCAACAAAAATCAAATCAGACTACACGTTCAAAAGTTACAGCCAATTTTCTTCAAAATTTTGAAAAAACTAAAACTTTGAGAGGCCATATCTCGTGAACGATTTGAGATACAGACGTGCGGTTTGAAAATTTCAATTTTTCACGTCATTTTCTACATAATAAACGTACTTTTATCAAAATCTAAAATTCAAATTTTGTGGGTATTATTTCACGCATCAAACTTAAATTTGTCATAGAAATATCATCTCAAATACGGTTAAATTATAAAACTAAGCCAGAACAATGTATATTCTTATTGCATTTAACACGCAATATTAACAGTGAAATACCTACATCATTTTTATTCCAATTTTTTTTAACTAGATTTTATTTTTTAATTGCGATATAGAGCACGTTGTTTTTAATGATCAATTTTGACAATAAATTAATTTAAATAATCTTATTATTAACATTAAATATCCAGGTATTGTGGCATATTATTAGATAGGGGGTTGAAAAAATGTGCTATTACGTAACAAAGAGAGTGGGAGGGGTCAAAAATGTGTAAATTTTACGTGACATATTTTATAGATAACATTTTACAAAAAAAAAAAACGTATATTATTCAGCTAGTATTTTTTCCACACAAGACAATATTTGCGAATGCTTAAAATCATACATTCGTTACCTACATCACTATATACCCTGTATGTTATATATGTATGTTCCAAATTTGCAAAATATGTCTATTTGAAAAATAAATTTGTACATAAGAAAAATTTTATATGAGTCAGCGGTCTTCAATCAGAATCCATAATCTTATTTTAGTTTTTATGATTTGGTCACTGCGCGGTTTTTTCTTTCCACAAAATGTAAAAAAGAATAAAATAAACTGCCTTGGCAGGCACGAGACTTTTTTATACATCATGACACCGAAGTATAATATGTGATTACTTTTATAATTTAATATTTGATTTTAAAATTTTTTACTTACAAAATAATTTTCAGTGAATAAAATTGATACATTCTATTTAATATTGACATTAAATATTAAACGAAATCAATAAAGATTAGTGATTATTGTATTAACAAGTATTTATTTTGCTAGATTTCAATTTTGACACTTCTAATAATAAATGCTAAAATTTTCATAGATAACTAGATTTTTTTGTATTATTCAAATCATTTTTAAATTAAAACCATTAAAACTAAAATTATTATTTTTTTTGGTTAATTCATAAGATACAAAAAAAAGAATAGAACATAAATTATAGAAAATAATATTCTCTACAACTTGTATCTCAAACATTTTTTTCTAATACCTGCCGTTTAAAAAATAAATCGAAACAATATTTTTTTTTAGAAAATCGATTATTTCCTAAAAACAAATTTTTGGGGGGAAAATGAATAGAACATAAATTATAGATAAAAGTCCCTTCTACAACTTTAATCTAAAATATTTTTTTCTACTGCGCACCGTTTCAAAAATAATTCGAAAAGTTCAAAAATTGACATCAGTAAACATCCGTTTCCGGTTTAGTGATGGTTTTTAAAAATAGGAGGTGCACATCTAGAGTATACAAGAACCTTAAGTTTAAAATTTCACGTTCGTAAGTATAACAGTTTTGGCTGTAGAGCGTTCACAGACACACACACAGACAGACAGACAGACACACACACAGACGTCATTGAGTTAATGGTTGTATATGATTCAGGGACCCTCAAAACGTGTAATTCCGTTAAAATCTCGTGTTCGATTTTTTTCGTGATCACTATACTTTATTTATACATTACATTTCATGTATGTATAAAAAAGTAAAAAGGAAGTGAATTACCATAATCAATGATTGAGAACTTTTATGAATATATTTTAAAATATGTGTTTATATTGGAATAAGGCAAGGCAGTTGCTTTGACATATATATTCTATTGCGGAGTGCTGAAATTAACATACTAGGCGAACAAAGTTCTTCGGTTTAATATATACAATAGTTGGTACATATTGACGTACTGATTCAATCAATTCCACATAGATTTGGAAAATCGTATTTTAATAAAATAAAGTGTTTATATAAAAGCGATTGCTATATTGTTAACTTATATTAATGTTCCATAAAATAGAATATTATATTAATACAGTTTATAACCTTATCATTATTGTTGAAAAATGATACCTATACACGTGGACGGTTAAAAAATTTATTTAGAAAATGTTTCGTTAAAATTAGCAAATAAAAAAAATCAACATAAAATATATTTATGTACTGGTAAAAATTTGTTGTATACATGAACGTAATTTAGATTCTAAGGATCTCAAAAACTATGATCTATGTAGAATAAAGCAAATATTTTTAACTATACTGTTTTTTACGTATTTCCAAAATAACGAATTTTCAGAGAAAATGTTCCGTACAAAAGTTTCATGGATTTGAAGGGGCTAAATATTGATAACATGGGTTGACCTTGAAAAGGTCACTCTGATGAGTTTTCAGGTTCAACTTTTCTTTTTCAAATCTAAACCCATATTTTTTGCCTGAATTATTTTTTTATTTTTTATGATATAGTAAATTATTTTTTGCTCACAATCAGAAATTAATAAAAAAAATTACAAGAGGAAAAAAGTGCTTAGATTTAGGCAAGGATTCTCAGATTCTTAAAGAATTAAAAAAAAAACGAATTACAAATAAATAAAAATTCTCTGGTAATTCTTGTTAACATCTAAGCACTTTTTGCCTCTAGCGATTATTAAAAATTATTAGTTTTCGAGTAAAATATTATTGAAAATCCAGAAATTACAGTTTGTTTCGCTCCATATCATAAAAAATTGACATTTTCAGAAAAAAAGTTTCAGATAGAAGTGACTTATTTCTCCCCGTTAATTACGAATCTGTAATAAAAATGTGGGTTTAGATTTTAAAAAGAAAAGACACCCAGTATACAATAAAATAAATAAATATATTCGCAAGAAACATACAATATGTGTATACTTACGTAACCTTATACATACTATACATGCACACATCATATATAGACAAAACATCAGTACTTCTAAAGGAATTTCCTGGAAATAGGGTCAGATATCCAAGGGTTGCCTCAAACTCAGCGCAAAGTTTCGCACGCAAGGCATTGCAGAGGCGGTGTTCAGTGGGAGGAAACAGGGCAAAGTGAAAAGATGAGAAATCCTATTAACAATATATATAGAAGGAAATAGAGATAGTTGGGTGAC
This sequence comes from Sialis lutaria, assembly GCA_949319165.1. Lineage (NCBI taxonomy): Eukaryota > Metazoa > Arthropoda > Insecta > Megaloptera > Sialidae > Sialis > Sialis lutaria. The sequence continues at coordinate 30,378,365 of OX439234.1, forward strand.
ATATATTTATAAAGGATAACAATGATGGCGTTGTCGAAGGATAAATATAAGTTCAGAATCTCATATCTTGTGAATATTGAATTAACGTCAATGATAATGGAAAATGAAATATTTATTATTAGTTTTTTACGCATTTAATGTCTCAACTTAATGAACTTTTTCGTTATTTAAATGTTAAATAATATATTATTTAAGCATTTTATTATTAAAGAAATAACATTCTATATACTATTTATAGATTCCATCTTTGTAATTTAAAAATGGGTCGAGGCATGCAAGGTTGTAGGATATTAGGTTTTTTACTGTAAAAACTATTTATCTCAATTTCTCAAAAAGAAATAATAATTCTGAGTAGTATTTATAATTGATATCATTACAAAAACCTTACTTTAATTATTTTTTCAGAAGTTTCAGCCAGTACTTATTGAATATAACTTTTTCAAGTCCCTTACTGGCATCATTCAAAAAATATATTTTGGTACGCCACATACCTAAGTATAAAAAAATGTTTCAACTTTTTATTAGTTTGACTTCAACACTAAAGTGCAATTTTAAAAAAGTCCATCATAAATCATTGGTCGTTTATGAGATAAAACACATATGTAGAGATTAAATCTATTGTTAAAGTTTATAAACAAAGAAAATATATCAGTATGACTCTTTTAAAACATACAAACATACTTATGATAGAGTTTAATTCGTTATCTGGTTGGATCTATTCACAAATAATAAACAGTACATAATTACATTAATGTAGCATAATGTTTAATGAAGTATAATGTTTTATTGCTCACGCGAAGAGATATTTACGCATTTTGTTTTTACTACAATGAAGGAGAACAATGACAATGTCATATATCAAATTAGTATATATACATACATACTTTAAGTTAATGAAGTTAATGTGTACAGTGTTAGACTCAAAATTTTACTTTTATATAACTATACATATAGTAAGGTGGGTGGACCATGGAAGGCCATGCTCCTTGTAAGGCAAATTATTAAAAAGTCATAGTTATTGCCATACGATGACAAATTCCTTCTACTCACACTAACATCCATCGAACTCAAGAACATACAGACGCGGCGGCGAATCACTCAGGCCACTATTTTGTCTGTGCCGTCCCTTCCTTTATTGACTTCGGTCGTCGAGGTTAAAATTATAACTACACGCACACAGCAAAACGTAACTTTTCAAGTAAATAAACTATTTTTATTTTTTTTATTTTTTAATGGAAAACCTTTTTATGTAGTTAGATATTAAGCAGATATTTTGATTGTCACAACGTTAGTTTGAAGTTAAAAATTTATTTTGGCCTTGTAAGGAGCCGTGTTCCTTGCAAGGCCATTTGGAAGAGTTTAATACAACTTAGAATTAATAAATGATCATTAAATCTGTAATAAAAAAAATATTTTTATAAGTTACATAAAAAACAAAGTGTTACTTAGTATTTTGTTTGTTTCATTTATCTAGTAAATAAAGGAATAATAACTGTTTATTCCTTAAGGTGGCCTTCCATGGTCCACCCACCTTATGTACATAGCTTATTACTGTATTTAAGGGAATACAATTTTTTAAATTTTTTTATATTTTATTTTAGGAGTATGTGATTAATTGTGTATCCCTAAATAATAATAATAAATTGCTCTCCAAAATATAAATCATAGATACCTAAGTATATTATAAATATAAAAACTAATCTTTATAGTAAAATGAAATTAAATCAGAACACTTTAAACTATGTATTTTAAATAAAATGATACATGATAATGTACATTAAAAATAATATTATAGCAGTCAAAAACTATATTAGCATTTTTTGTAAGAAGTAACAAGAAATATAATGTACATCTTACAAATTGCACAATATTATATTTATGTTAGAAATCGAACTGTTTTTACTTTTTTTTTTTCTGGAGACATAATATAAAAGGTAAGTAGGTACGGTGCTACTAACATATTTTTGCTCATTTGACTTTATTTTAAAAATACATATTATACACGTATAAAATATTCGCACTCCATTATGTATTTTATGGCACCTTTTAAAGGCACCTGTATTTACATTCCAAAGGTAGTCAATTTGTTAAAAATTCACTACAAAATATACAGCAACCTGGACGCATAAGCAATTTTTAATTATTAAATCTAATCTTAAAAATATTGACAATCAACAGAAAGTGTAAACAGCGCTATATAAACCTAAACAAACAGGATGAAAAATTATGACCTGGAAAACATACGAGATTGAATAAATTGAAAAAAACTTGTTTACTTTTAGCAATAACGGTACATGCGGGCACACAGATATGGATATCAGCCACAACACACATATAATCGTTAATAAAACATACCTAATCATGCATTCGGGAAAGTGTGAATTATTATTAGCTGCAGGATAAGGATATGTGGTCTTAAATGTAGAGTACGATGTCACCCGTTGTTAGTAAACTTTAATTATGTATGTTATACAAACAGCCTTGGCCAGAAGAGTGGGCAACACTATACGTATTTATGTAATTATTTACAACTGTATTACTTGTTCTAAATATTTTAACAGGTGGTTTATGTTGATGTTTTGATACAATCCAACTTTGTTTTAAGTGATAAAAAGGATTTGCAATCATTTTGTTAAATCTATAGAAAGAAACTGTTGTGAACAGTACCTATGTAAAATGTTTGTAAACGGAAGAGTACACTGAAAAAAAAATGTAACAAGAAAGGACTTTAGGTTGACTTAACACCGTCGAGAAGTTAAATATGGCGAATCGAATGCAGTGAGTCAGATGAACTTGAATTGATCAAATGAACTGTTCTGTGAATTTAGGTCAGGTTTGTTAAATTATTGAAAAATATCAATTCAACAAAATACTAATCTTAATGAGAGATCTAGTTTTATAAATATAATAAATTGTTTAGATGTATACGTGGTTCGAAGTAATCTAAAGTAAGCATTCTTAAATGAAAAAAACCCTATTTTTCCAAATTCATTTTTATTTAAATTTTATTATTATTTTAACCCAAAGATCAAGAACTTCAGTTACCAAAATCGACGATTCAAGGAAATCACCGATAAAATGGAATCGAATATATGTATTTATTGTATTTCAAATATAAATTATAATAAACTATTGCCAGTACCTACGGCAAAATGTATTTTGAAAACAAACAATTTTTGAATTAAAAAAAAAAGTTTTACATTTAAAAAATAATGTAAATAATAATCAAATTAATACAATTTATGAAGAAAATATGGAAAATATGTTGATAACAAATGAATGAACAATTATTTTATCTTTCATTCATTTGTTATCATCAATTTAATTATTATTTATTATATCTGCGAAACCACTATTCATAAAAACGACAATAATCAAAACTATATGGAAACATTAAAAATACCCAACTACAGTGTTGTATTGATTTTTCAAAAACTCTTCATTAACCTTTGCGTCCAATTATGAAGAAAATATGGGTATAGTAAATCATATATGAGAACCCGTGTAAATTATTTAGTTATTTTCAACACCAAAACAGTACCTAATAAAACTAAACAGATTTTAACACATATAAGATAATATCCGTTGGTTATATGTATTTAAAAAATAACTAAACTAATATTGTGAATGTGTGATCATTCTAATTCAAATAAGTATTAGAATGTCTATACATCAACTCTAAGATAGAAGGCAGGAAGTTATAATAAATTGTACAATATTTTTTTAATGTTTTGCCGCCTCTTCCCTGACGGAATACTTATAATCGAGTTCCTTCCTAATGAAAATTATCAATTCGAGAAGTGCCTAATTATTTATTAATGATTTTAATTACCCAATCTTTAATTTATTTATCAAATGAATGTAGATCTCTTCTATATATCAAATGTATAATACCTAATCAAAACTTTTCTGTATAAAGTTTTTATTGTTAAAACCGTTTTTTACAATTTTTAATCCAAATTACTCTTGGACATAATAAAAACTCTACATCGAATCTCAGTTATTTTTTACGGTATTTTGAGCGATCCAGTGTGCAGCATAACATTGTTTTTCACCCATTTATCCAGCTTGGAGACTTTCCCAATTTGTTTTAAGAAGCTTTGAATATTGGACCATAATACACCAATTTCATTGGACTATTGTTCTTATTATTAGCCCTTGGCTAATTAACAGTTCGTCTTGAAAATTAACATTCTTATTTTGAAATTCCTTAAACCATTTCAGACACTTGTCAGATGTTTTTTTAACTTCTCAGCATAAGTAACTGTAATGGGTCTGAAAATCAAAAATTTCAGCAAAGTTTAAGATTTCAAGATTTGTGTTTACAAACATGCAGGCACGCAGGTATCATAGAGATGATGGCCGATCTCGATTCATAATTTCTCAGATCCGTTATAAATTTTGAATTAGATTTTTTTTCAAGATTTCTATACATGACTATACAGTACGCTTAATGTAAATATTTATAAAAAATGTAATACCTAACCTAATGTGAATCATATCAGACAACCCTAGTACTTTTAGTTACTTAGAAGACCGCACACAACTAAGTAGCGCTCGTGTCGAGATGTATGTTTTTGCTACATAAGGTAATGGCTAATAGATTTTCCAAACTCTATCTGAACAGTTCAAACAATACAGCTGTATTGATTCATAGCTTGCGTTAGTTGGCTACGGAAGTTGCCGAGCGTAAACCATTATTTATATGTCTTTTTTTCTTACTCGCGTTAACTAACTACGTCCTCCGGCAAAAACTTATTTATACAGGATGATGGATATGTCGTTTTATTTAATGGCGCTTGTTTGAAATAATCTGCTCTTAATTAAAAATAAAAGTGTGTTTGAACGAATCATTTCAGTGAACGATTCGACTTGAATATGTACACAGAAAAAAATCAACCTAAAGAATTACAGTTTTTCCCTGTATGCAATGCCGTTGCATTTTTTTCAACTATTTGTAGGCAAATACATATGTATGTATATCTCTAAATTTTTAAAGGGAGAAGTCCTAGTGAGTGACACATCAACGTTTAGCCCAAACTAGAAACGAAAAATTTAAAGAGTATCGTTTTTTTATTAGGTGCGTATCCGCTAAGAGGGGATTTTCCGGAGTATAATTTGAAGCCATCATAGTAGCAAAAGGAACACAAAAGCTAACTAAATGCTACTGAAATGATGTAAACTTCAAAATAGGCATGATAGAATAAGATTAATTAGGAAAAATCGTGCAAGAGTAAAGAATATTCTAGTAACATTTCATTAAAAAATATAGGTATATATAATGCTTCTTTATAATATACTAGTAGTTGTTGAGATAACGACACCGTTCTCGCATTCTCCCCTTTAAATAGCCTGACGATGATTCTGTGAATCGAAAGCTCGCTACGTTTCTTTGCTGATTAAATTTTGACGTTTAAACAATTTAGTTGTTTTTATTCATTAATGCTTCTTTACATATCTTGATTTTTATTATGAATTAAAAATAATCAAAACTAATATATATTGTACCTATTTCATTTTTAATAAATTTTCTGTATACGTTTTTATATGCATTAACGAATTGTATACATAATGGCTAAAAATGCAATATGTTGTTCTTTATTTTAAAATAAAGGAATTTTTAACTATTATATTTTATATTTCATAACTTTTTTTATTTTACCATTTCAATAATAATAATTTTATGAAATTGATTTTATCTTTTTAAAAAAATATGGGAAAATATAAGCAAAACATATAGATAGTATAGAAAAAAGTCATATTCTTCATATTATCTTTTATTTTAATATACCTATATACGTTTATAAAATAAAAATAATCAAAAATTAGTGATGGTCTTTATAAGTAGGTACATCACACAAAACTAAAATATTAATAATTGCTTCATTGAGATAGTCGAACCTATTCAATTCCGGCAGCCTTCAAACTTGTACTTCCGTTGAAATCTCAATTTTTTTATTGCCAGCTATGTCTTCATTAGGTATTAGATAGTATTTTTTTAATATCATTAAATTATATAAAGCATAGATGTCCAACCTTTTGAGCTTTGTGGGCCGCAGAGCGCAAAAAAATTTGTTAAGGCCCGCAAAAAAATTTGAAGACCTTTTTTTTTTCGTTAATGACTTAATTAATTTATAATAGTATATTATACCACGAGTCAATAATGATAGCTATTAATACCGAGGAATAATTTTCGAACCGAGCCGCATAGCGGCGAGGGAGAAAAAAATTTCCGAGGTAATAATAGCCATTATTGCGAGTAGTATACTGTACTTTATCTACGACTATTTCAATTACTTTAATAAAACACAACTAAATACAAGAAATGCAAACACAAGCATTTTTGTTATAATTTCAAATTAATATAAATTAAACTATACCATGGAAACAAAATACACAAACTCTGTGGTGTCCAAAAATATTAAAATTAGTAATATTACAGTTAATAAACTGAACAAGTTTTGTACTATCAACAACTTTACTAGAATTTTTATCCATTTCAATACAAATACACAAACACTAGGTGTTTTATTTGACAGTCGTAAATAAATTTTTTAGACTTAAAGTTTGTGTATTTTGTTTCCATGGTATTATTTAATTTGAGGAATTTTCTGATTGGTGCATTAGAGGGCAATAATGATTTAGAGGGCAAGAATGACCATTATTGCCCTCCAATGCGCCAATCAGAAAATTTCTCTTTCGTCATGGTTCCCTCTGGGATTAATATATCGCATTATATAGTAAAAACTACGTATGTAATGTATGTATTATATATAAGTCGTGGATAAAATTATTTATATCTCTGTACCTATAATTTACATTTTATAAAATAGAAATATTATATTTCTACTTTATGTCAAAAAAAAAATCGAATTTTCATATTTCACTTTTTTTTAAACTTATGTGGGCCGCACGAAGAGCGCTCGGGGGCCGCAGATTGGAAAGCATGAAAATATTATATTTATATTCCCTCCTTACAATATGTACATATTTAGATATTTTAAACTTAATTACTCATTGAAAATAAGCGTGTGAAATTGAGTGAATAATTTCCGCATTATTTAACATCCACCCATAAAATGTGTATAAAGCATATGTCGAAAACACAAAAACATTGTAATATATCATGGTATTAACTAGCTAGACGCATTAGAACTGCTGATGATGATACTGGTTGTAAATTATTGTTACACTGAGGACCTAAAAATTTCATGAATTGGAACATAGGCCTCGTAGAACGATATGCACGTATACAATATTGTTTAAAATGTGAATTGTTGATAATTTTTAAATTAAGTCATTTTATTATTATGTAGGTTTATTTTAGGAATTTTTTATTAAGATTAACTTTTTGAAATATTGTTTTATATACCTAATAAACAAAAAAGGAACTATCTGAATAAAATTAGATTTAAAAAAAAATTATTCAAGCAACCCGAAAGGACAAACATTTTATTTCGTCTTTTATACATATTCATATCCAATCCGAAGATAATAAACAACAATAAAAATAAAATATATATATATGTATAAAATAAAACAACATGAATTTTTTAATTAGTTTAAATATAGTAAAAATTCCAAGAACAACACAAATACAATTTTACACAGCACAAATTCGTACGACCTCATGTTATTTCTCGAGCTATCTATTTTTTACCGAATCCTCTAACCTTCCACAATGTAGACTTATCGGTCGCTGGTAAAAATGTACATCCATAGTAAAAGCAATTACATTTCTTAGAGAAAACTCTCAAGAGAGGATTTTCTACACTATCTTTTTCTTATTGATCTTTTTAGATTTTTATTCTTTGCTATTTAATCTTCATATAACGTAAAATATTTTCTACCAGAAATTTCAAATATTACTCATACCAACTTTGGTCTCTTAATATCTTACATAATAGTATGTATGTCCATATATTTTATAAGATTATGTTCTTGCGATATTCTATCTTCAAAAAAACAATAGTAATTTATATTTAAATATCTATAGATAACTGTATTTGGTACATTTTCTATGCTATAACTAATTTTCAGTAGTTAGTATACTTTTTCACAAACAAATCAAACATGGAAATGTTTTCGATGAAAAGAACAATAGTGAAAAGTAATACCAGGAAAATCTCAGATATAGGATTTTCAAAGGTTTCAATAAAACCATTTTGACTGTAGGAAACTTATGTGTATAAACTACCCTCTGTGTATTTTTATTATTCAATATCACATATTTATTAAAATATTTTTTAATTTTAATTTGCTCGTATTTTTTTCAAAATGAAGTCATTTTCTTTTTTTACATTTTTATTAGAAACTAGCTGACCCGACAGACGTTGTCCTGTCTTAACTATGAATATTGAATTCGAATTGGTAATACTTTACTATAAAATTAAAAAATAATTGGGGTTGATCGTAGAAGGGTGAAAATTAAGAGTAATATGAATTTTTTTTATTCTAAGGTCATGACAAAACAAAAATAAAAATCTTGCCAAAAAAATTAAAGTTTTTAATTAATAAATAAAAAATAGGGGTTAATCATAGAGGGGTGAAAATTTAGGGTTGTATGTATTTTTGTATGATGTATCATAAAAAAATAAAAACAAAAAATTTTGTCCAAAAAAATAAAAATTAAATTTAAGGGTGGACCACCCTTAACATTTAGGGGGATGAAAAATAGATGTTGTCCGATTCTCCACCCTAGCCGATATGCACGCTAAGATTCACGAAAATCGGTCGAGCTGTTTTGGAGTAGTTTAATTACGCACACCGTGACACGAGAATTTTATATGTATATTAGATTATATTATGTTTCTAAATTTTTCTTTATAGCTGACCTAATTTTTAAATATAATTATTAATTAAATTATATCGATATCATAATTACCAATTATTATCGTTATTACAATTATTTTTTTCTTCATAATGTGATACAATTTACCTTCTCTTAACCCTTTGTAGCTCAAGATCATAAAAATTTTAATTATGTTGATAATGGGACAAGTTTAGGCATATAAAAAACACGTATTTTTCAGAAATTTAAAAATATTTATTATTAATTATTTATTTGACTTTTTTGGGAGTGACATTACTGTGAGTTAATCGTAAAAAAACACTTATGTGGTATGTAAGGATTTGAAACAATTATTTTGTTTGTTGTAGCATAATGCTACACCGCATTTTTCGCACATTGTTTGTGAAACGCCAGTACTCTGGGGAAACTTACAATGTATTCTTTTTTCTACACAAATCGGTCAGTGGCCGATCTGGTCCTGCCTTACTGCCAATAGTTACGTAATAATACGTAAGTCAATAGGTTATGCCATCTGTGAATTTTACTTGATACTAACAATAAGTTATTCAGTGGTATGTTACAGTAGTGTTACACATATTTGAATAAACTAAATATATTTAGTGCGTATATTAGCGGGATTATTGAAGTTTGTTACAGAAATGTCACATGAGGCTACAAAGGATTAAAATTCGTTAAACATTTTTAAATAGGCTTCTAGAAAAATATTAATAATTCAAAAAATCTATGCCGTGATTGACCAAAACATTTTTTTCGATTATTCGTCCTATTGAAAGAAATGCATTTTTGAGTTATAACGCTACAGCTACCTCTTTTGTTAAATCTATAAGAATATCACATCCTACGTATTTCCCAAGTCACACTACGCGACTGATATGTACATACATATATACATACTATACATATGTATATGTATCTCACTATAACACTACACGTATGCTGCTGTACTGCACTCTTTGATTACAGAATGTGATTTTGAGCACGGATAAATTCATATTGCATGCGTTTATGTGTGTTATAAGGGGGAGGGGCTTTACAATTATATTATGCGTGGCAATTAAGTATTAACTTATGGTTTGGTACATTTATTTTATTTATTACTAGCGCAACTAAGCTTATATTTTTAAATGGTTATTTATATCATTTTTGCTATTTCATTTATTAGTTATTTATTATTTGGTGAACGATTTAGTAGAAAATAAGAAATAGAAAATTACACATTATTAAGAACCCTAATACTAAGATGTATGCAAATTTTTGCCCATTACAAATGTACTCCGACCTTCAATATTTTTTTCCTGTAGGTACTAACTAATTATGGGGCGTCATGGAAATTATTTTTATCAAGTTTCTTATTAAACCATAAAACAAATTTGAATACATCACTGGGCCAAAAACACCCCCGCGAACGTGGACATTTTTAAAAACCAAATTTCGAATTTTATTTTCTCGTGGTTTTGCCTAGCTCTCTTTAATTTTCTGACAATTTTTTGATTAGCTGATAAAATTATTCATGTAAATTCATAATAAAAAACAATAAAAATTATACTAATTACTCCCTTATATGTATTTATATGTTATTAATTTCATGCTTTATTAAATTACTTCAATGAAAACAATTAAGTCAATGGAAAGCTTATTATAAAAAATTAATTAACGGGATGTTATTAAAAAGAACTAAAACAAAATAAATTTTAATATACATCGTTTATGTATAGGTACCAAATTTTGCAACATAAAACACTTTCATTATAAATTTCCAATTATAAATTCGAACAAAAACCTTTTGAATGTATAGAACAAAACATATTTTCGATGTTACTGATGATGTTGATCGTACTATGATCATAGGCAGCTTCAGTGACGATTTTTGATGCATTTTTAATAAAATAAAGTGAATGTAATTACTTTTTAACACTTTAACAAAAATGAATCAGTATTTTATTTTTTAATTTTATTTCTAACGACAAATTTTACAAAGCACAAAAATATATACACCCATACCTCATTTTGCGTCGTGGTTACGTTCCAAAAAAACACGACGCAAAGTGAATTATGATTTTCTATAGCAACCCATGTAAAGATCGAAGATAGGTTCCAAGGTTACAAAAATACTACTTTTTAAAAAGAAAATTTAACAAAGTAAACATTTAAAAAACAAAAATAATAATAAAAAATTATAACATACCTACATACAAAAAACAAAAAAAATTATGAAATATGAAAATAAAACTGTATTAAAATTGCGTTGATTCATAGTTAACTATAAATTCATAGTTACTCTAGTTTTAATTAAACATCGATCCTATTAAAATTAAAATCACAACAGACAATTGACAATTTTAATTCAACAATGAAATTTTGAATTTGTCAATGTTAAATATAATTACAAACTAGGTTGGTGCACTTGTGACATGAGATGTATATATGTAGTATATTTAAAAAAGTTAATTGTAGTCCTCTTTTCAGTGTAGTATGTAACATTAGTCAAACAGTGTAGTTGATACATGTCGATGCATCGTAAAAACCACATAACTAAATATAATAATACATACCTATAATAAACATTTTATAGTTACTCTCGTTTTAATTAAAAAAAAATTAAAGACTCGAACCCAAAACAACGCAACTTCGAAAATTTAACGACGCACAGTGAAAATTAGTACTAATTCAGCAGCGACGCAACTTCGAAAAAAACGCAAAACGAAACGACGCAAAGCGAGGTATGGGTGTATGTTATATGTTATAATAATGATAAATTAGGTCGGCTATTTGTACAAAATCCTATAAAAATTAGCTTAAGTTTTTATGCTAATATATTTGAGGACTGGAAAGTTAAAAAAAATTAATTAATTTAATATAAACTGGACTATAAATATAATCCATATCTACTAAAATAAAAACTGGATCACTCCCGAACGAAGAAAAACAATGGATTATAAGATGGAACTCCTTGGGGCTTAACAGAGGCACCTCCTCGAAGTAATGCTAGCAGCGATTCCGAGGAGAATAATTGCCTGCTACGGGGAGTTTTTTTTTATATTTTGTTTAAGTCCGTCTCATATCAACACACGCCACGTTTTTTTTTAAAGATAGGGACTTATTTAGTATTTATTTATTATTATTATCACAAAAGCTAACAATAACAATTATATTTTAAATATATTTTGACTATACATTATATTTTGAGTATAATTTGGTGAGGGTAAACCAACGACGCCAACGAGCAATATCTTAATTAAAATACTTAATATTTTAATTTCTATCCATACCTATAACTTCTGTTATAATTTTAAATTAAACGCAATAAAAGTTCGTTCGAAACGCCCATGTATACCTCTACGTTGAGTTTTTAACTCATTCATATTTTATGTTTTATATTCTCAATGAAATTTCATTCAATTTTAAAAGCTTAATATAACTTCAAAAAAAATGCAATAAAAATGTGAAAGAACATACTTTTACCTCCATAACAAATACAAAAACAGTTCATTTGTTTTGTTATATACCTGTTATATACATAACAGGTAATTAATCTTTGTTTCCAGAAAAAAAATAAATACTTTTATTATATGTGCTTATTAGACACAAGACACAATTGATGGAAATTTCTTAATCGTTTTTTAGTCTATTTATATATTTTTTTTATCTAACTAAAAATATTTTAAAGATTTCAAGAGCGGTTCAAAGTCGACTACATTTGCTAATTAGTTTTTTTTTATAAAAATATTAAATTAAACTCCAGTAAAAACCACAAGTTTTATATAGGTATAGAAACATACAGTATTACCTATATACTATTATAGTATATAATACTATGAAATATGTAAACACTGTTTTTAAAATATAATTTAATCAGTGTCGTATATTGCTGGTTTACATTAGGTATGAACGGCACAAATAGGGGAAAGGTGACTTGAAAGAATAAATTTTTATTTAAAAAAATTGATTTCACAATATCAAATCCTTCTTGTACTTAATTGAAATTTATTTATTTGTTAATGTAAATGAAAAGAAAAATTAATAAATTTGAAATTGTGAACATGAAAATCGGCTCCCGATGACAAATGTTCATATACGATTAACAATTGTATCTGAAATAAATAAGAAAAAAACGCATCGAAGCGAATATATATAGGATCAAATATGTATGTACGATCCTATATAACATTTTTCATCGGACTCTTTCAACATCATACTGTATTGAATGGGCACAAAAAAATCCTTAATATTATAAAATGTTATATTAAGATCAAGAAAGGGCAGAAAGTTATATTTGCAACCCCAACCAATTTTTTTAATGATTTTCATTTTCGAAAATTGTACAGTCATCAGTAATAAAACAATACATAATAATTAAATTGTATCGTTGCATTAAGGGGGATAGCCACTGTGACGGGTCAAAAAATTGTCAATGTTTGGGAATTTTTTTCACAGATATAAACTTTAAAATTATTTTTAAATCAGATAAAGGACGTTTTAATTATTGTAAGTATATATTCAACTTATATAATATCAATTTTTATTGAAAAATATTAAATATTTATAAAGTTATGATATTTATAAAATTATTTTTATTTAAGGGTTATATGAAAAAAAAATAAAATTTTTATCAATATCTATATGAATGTAACTATCGTTGCACGTAGCCGTTTTTTTATTTTATTTTTTCACAAAATGGCGATCATTTGAAATTTTTTTTTCATTTTTAAGACCTATTTTTTTATTAGAGCGGTTTTAAAAATAGTAATTATCAAAATTTCAAAAATCGGCTACGTGCAACGATAGCTACTACAATTACGAAAATTATTTTAAAAAAATATGAAATCGGTTCATTAGTCTTTGAGGAATCGTGTCGACCAGGTCGAAAAATGTCATTTCGAGATAAACGTGTTTAATGTTTTGTTATGTCATAACCGGCCGTGCTACATCGTCTCACTAAATTGACTGTAACTCCGTCAATTTTCAAAATTTAAACTAAATTTTTTGTATACATATTTATGAATATGTATACTTTAAAAAAATGTAAGAAAAAAAATTTTTTTCCGTCACAGTGGCTTTCCCCCTTAAGATAGATCGGAACAGAGATGATTCTTTCAAAGTTTGACTCTTTCATGCCACCTCTCCTCTACTATCAACAGTGTTGTGTGCTCCCGCGCTATTTGCGATAACATGTGCCGCTCTTGGATAGCGTACCCAAAATGAACTTGCAATATACGCCGCTGGATTTAATTTATTCCTTATGCATAGTTACTATTACTTTTTGCTTCATCAATTTAAATATGACAGATTTTTTATTGATTACATACAATTTTAAATATGGTAATTAAAAATATATAGAAGCATACGTTTTAATTAAAAATATGAATGAAAATCAATTCAGAACCTACATTAAATATGTCATCTGCATCAAATGAATAAAAAAAAGAACAACAATTGTTTGTTATTTTTATACATTTTATGCATTAATTGAAAAAATATATTTATATACATACAAATGTATATTAGTATACGAGCATAGAAAAGTTAATTAAAAACGTTTTATTTTGGGACAAATCTGTAAATTCTGAGTATTTGTGTTGATTGAATTAACGATTAAAAAATATCCATAAATAAATTCACAAAATAAACAAAGTATAAAAAGCTCCTAAATTGATTAGTGAGTAAATGAAAGAGTGAGCAGTTTTTGAAGTTATACTTCCATAAAGCACGTTCCGGGTGAAATTTTAGTAATGCAACGGAAAATTTTTTAACCTTGAAGTTATATTAACAATGCATTGCTATAATTTTCTTGTTAGCTGTTATTTTAATTTTTTTCAAGCTCACAAGAAATTCATTTTATATTTAATTTAGTTATTACTGAATAATTTCAAGACAAATTAAGTTGCCTTGTATCAAAGTTTATAAAAATGTTTGCTTTTAAACAATATTTTAGAATTTATTCCAATTTGTCCACCTAAATTGCTGAAAATCCGAAAATTATGTGCGTTTAATCAAAAAATTATATTCAAATACATGGTGTCCCATTTTAATCTATCACCCTACTATTTTTTTTATCTATCAATTAAATAAAAAAATGTTTCAAATAAAAGTTGTTCGGTTTTGAGGGGGACCCAAAATGACGTTATAAATTTTTGATTTTTTGGACGTCTTCATGGTCAAATAGGGCCAATATTTTTCTTTTCAAATGGAAACCTATATTTTTCATTACGGTGTCGTATTGTTTAGAAAAAAAAACAAGTAGCTTTTGTTTTAAATAATTTTTTGTATGACTTCATTTTTTTAATATTTAACAAAATAATTTTAGATTTTCACTAACATTTTACTTGAAACCCATCAACTTTAGAGGAAAAGTGTAAAAAATAAGAAATGTTTATTTTAATCTGATATAACTAGGAAAATTATATCAGGATTTTTTAACTTTTGCTCTTCAAAATGTTAAGGCAAACAAAAAAAAAATAAAAAAAAATCTGAAATCATAATCCAGTATGCGCTAGTTAAAAATAAAGGTCTGTTAATTTGACAGAAAATCACCTTAAGACTGAACATGCTATTTGAATTGCCATAAGAATTACTATAGAGAAATTACGGTTTTGTATTCTATGTTCAGCTCTGACCAGTATTAATAAATCATTTAGGAAAAAATACAGTGATAAACTAGATTAATTTTTCTATGTCATGACATACATAATTTTTCAATTTAATTTTTTTATATATTAATAAAAAAAATCTGAAAATTTTGTGTATATTTCTAGATATGATAAAACTCAATATATAACAAAAATTCTTGAAAAATACGGAAAAAAAATATACCACGACATAGGTATTTGTTTAAGCTTTCTAATTTTATAATAATTCTGCAATTTTCATTTGAAAATATTGAATGTAAGCCTTAAAACATAAGAACTATTTCTATCCTTTGTAACTTCATCTCTGTTTAATTTCGAGAATATCGCTTTCCTTATATCTGACAGTTTGAATTTGTATTTGTTTCTATGGTAATATTTTCCCCTCAGGGCTAGACTTGTGCAAGTGATTTTTGTTTTCTACGCTGGCGACACCTCGTAGAATTTAGTTTCGGAAAAATCGGCATGAACAGCCTTAACAATAATAAATTTCAAAAGGATAAATGACAAAATATAAAAATTCACCGAACGTTAATTATTGGACAGTGGCTTACCAGGTATATACATACATAAATTTATTCTCCTACAAAACTGGTGTATAATAAATTATGCTCCACCTTACAAAAACAAACGTAGATACCATATATGAATGTAAGTTAGGTATAATATTTACATATGATGAAAATGTGATTATAAATTGCATTTTAATCTGTGAGATAACGTAAAGTAAACATTACACAAATGGTTCGATGTGTTTAATGAAAAGTACTAGAGGAGCTGTTATTCTTGTATGAAATATGGCTAAAAGACAAACAAAAACTTCCAATTTACATTAGTTATTGTATGCATGATCTATTTGTTGTACGCTTTAAACTTTTCTCGGTTTGTTTTATTACTTATGTGTTGTTTCGTCATAAATGTCGTTAATTATAATATTGTTCTAAATAATAGTATTCATTTCAAAATAGAAATTCACATATGCTACTAACATTAAACTTCTTAAGCGGAATTGAATATGTTAAAAAAAATTCAGAGAATAGTCTAAACGATTGTTATAGTTTATAACTCAATCGAGTATTACCGTTCGTACATTCATCGAAATCCCATTGCATTCTATGTATTATATCAGGAATAATAATAATTTGGAAAAAGTGACAACGTTATTTGCTTTATCTAAAAGATATGTGGAGCTATGTGATTATTTCTTATTTAATCTTCAAATTTCCATTTAAGGTTGTTGTTCACTGAAAGTCGTGGCATCTAGCGAAATTTAGCATGAACTACAGGGTTTTGATATGTCGGTAAAAAAGAACAAATAGATCTGGCAACAATTTATAATATTAGACAAGAATAGAAGATTCATTTTTAACAATATTATAATTATTACTGTTGCTGACAATAGTAATAATTATAATAACAATAGTAACTATTATTATTATAAATAAAAACATTAAATGTAATCAATAATAACTTGATATTTACAACGTGCGTCAGTTTTCAATACCACGTTTTTATATTTCAAAGATCGCGCCGAATGCGCTGTTGCCATATCGTATATTTACGTCATGTGTTCGGGAATTTATTAAAGTTAAAAATTAATAATTATTTAAGGAGATGGTAAATCATTCTAAAATTTTATATACACATTCCTTAATTACCAATCTATAACATATCCGTTTTTGGTTAAAATCTGACGTTTAGTTTTAATACACGAATTAAATGAATATCGAATTCCAAGTTGATCCCTATGCTTGCAATGTATAAGAGGCCAACTTTGCACGTTTATAATTAATAAACGAAATGGTAAACTGACCTGAAATTTTTTTTACAAATGCGAACTAGCTAACTTAACACAATATTAAAATTTTAACAAATTCTGTAGTGATCGATTTTAGTGAACAACAACCTTAATTTAAAAATATTCTATATTAGTGATGGGCAACCTATGACATGCGTGTCAGAGGTGACATACCAAAACATTTTGAGTGACACGCATCGCAAAAAAGTCATAATGTAAATCATTATTTGTTTTTGTTTTTTAATAATAAAAATTAATTAATAGTATAAAAAATAACTGTTTTATTGATATTCTTCGATATGACACGGCACTCGAGTTAAGCTAGGTTTTTTCAGATTTTTGACACGCCGAGCTAAAAAGATTGCTCATCACTGGTCTATTATCGTGTGTCTAACCTATGAATCATTGTCATAAATCTGTATATTAGATGGGATAATATAAAAATCATCAAAATCGGGGTAAAGGTATACCAAAATTGATATTCATTTTTAAATTGTCTCAAAACGATGAAAAAAAATTTCTAAGTCAGTGGTTTACAAACTTATTTTGTAGCAGAACACTAGAAATGCTATTTAAGAAGGTTAAATTTTGTTTAAGAAAGGCAATTACAACTTTTGTAATTGATAAAATATGTCCTTACGAAATATCTCCCTTTGCAGATTTTTTAAAAATACATACATACATGTAACTTATTTATTTGTTTATTAACCGAAGAACTATGCCGAGACTTGAGACCTGAGTTAATTGAGAGTTGTTTTTAATGTATATTGTATTAACAATAACTTGTGAAAAAAACATATCATATTAATGACTTCAAAAGACGTTTTTTTTATAAAATGTATAACAAATGTATATTGTATAGAATCAATATACGTAAGACTCCATTACCTGATAGAAATTCTCCTATAAATAATTATTAATAGTTCCACAAAGAAACTCACTCTTAATAAAAGCAGAGCTTTCCCTTCGCTGTCATTTGTTCTTCATAATTTATATGGCAGGATAAAACTCTCGACGCACGAACATTAGTTGTTTAGTTACATCAAAAAATGAATATTTATAAATTTAAATTTGCCGGCATAGAGTCAGTATCTTGGTATAATAAATACTGTACAGTAACAATATCATTAATCTAAGTGTAAACAGAATTTGCATTTGTAAAGATAACTAACAATACAAAGTAGCTTCAAATCGAGAAGAAATAAATTGGCAAAACTGTGCTGGATACAAATCGGTTCTGTTACGATTTAAATAACGTTGTATTGTTGTATTTTAGACACCCTAATATTGTATATCATTTGTTAAGTTTATTGTTGTACCTAAATCATGTTAGTTTAATTATATAATTACAATGCCATTAGTGTTCCGTAGATACATACCTATACATTTTTCTTTAAAAAATGTTTTCTTTTCTTCTCAATTTTTATTTTTCTATGTACAGCCTAAATAACGTGGAGTTTTTAAATTCTTTTTAGGTAGTTATACTCAATATTCATCCCTTTCTTACAAATGATTCATCTCACTTATTGTTAACCTGATCTGCACATCTCTAATGCGGTGTTTACACCGAAAAAACAAAACAGTAACATCGTGTCTTTAAAATACTTCGTATTTCAATGTGTATAGGGTTTATTGCTTTTTGTCATATAAACACCGTGTTTCTGTTTTGTTTTTTTGGTGTAAACACCGCATTATGCCGTGTTTACATTAAAACGACAAAATAGCAACACGGTGTTTTTAAAACATTTCATATTTAAATAATTTAAAAATGTATTTTTGAGATCCCATTGCTAGAAACGTTATTTGGAACAACCAGTATATATAAAATATATACATATATTATTATATTTAATATAAACCATATTTTAATTATTAGAATTTACATATTACTTTTATTAAACTACATTAACATAAAAACATATGTATATAATATGCATAGTAAGTAATTTTAAAATTTATATATAATTACGTATTTTTTTATTTTGGTAATCTTTTTATTGTTTTTATTCCCATGTAATAAGCGAATTTATTCAAATCTAAGAATAAGTATATGAACACGTATAAAATTTCATAAATACCAAATATTTTAATTAAAAATTATGCATAAAAAATATACATTATTTATTAAACAATTCTCAATTTTTTATATAAATTTTTATAAAATTGCTTGGAATGTTTTTTGTTATAACGTATTTAAAAATCTAAACAATTAACCTCATTATTTTATTATATATCTTAAATCATAATTTTTACAGGTAGGTACACTATTTTATTAAGAACCAAACAAACGCTGCTTGGTTGTGATCCATATTAACGCGAATGATATTTGTGTGACGC
The DNA here is from genome assembly GCA_949319165.1 of Sialis lutaria. Lineage (NCBI taxonomy): Eukaryota > Metazoa > Arthropoda > Insecta > Megaloptera > Sialidae > Sialis > Sialis lutaria. Next base: position 30,397,935 of record OX439234.1, read on the forward strand.
TCGTGTGTTTCCTTATACTTCCATGTCTTCACATGATTTTATTGCACGACGACATTACGTCCTAATTTAATTACCCGCAGCTGGCAGTCGGGGAACATTGCGACATAGTCTTGCAGATGCTACCAAGATGAGAGTGTCATAATGTATGCACATATGAACCTTGTATGCATGCAGCAATAATGTCAATAAATATACCTATATAGGTTACCGTTTTATATTGATAATAGAGATGATATTTATGAGATTTCAGAGCTGTATATAATATAATTTTAAAAAATGTATTTTTACAAAAGTATTCCAATATTTAAAAAGAGAAACTATGTAAATAAATTTCAAAGTATACAAGCAGATCTGTCAATACTTTAAGTAAAATACATTAAAACGTTTACTTTTTGATACTTTAAGTACATTTAAAAATATTAAAATGAATTTTCACTGAGTACTTGTGACAGCTTTGCATACAAGTATATAATAACTTTTTAACATATATGTATTTAACACGTCAAAATATTTATAATCGTATGGGAATGCAAAGAAGATAAATAAATAATTATTTTTTTTTTAATTTAGCGATATAAGCGGGCATCTTCTACGACAAAACAAAACTATTTGAAATTAATCCGAAAGATAAAGATTCTGTTATACATATTTTTGTATAAATAAGAAACAAAAGAGGTGTTCATTGCTTCGATAAATAATAACTCACTCTCGATTAGAATAATCACCAAATAAAATAAACAATGACATGAGAAGAATGGAGTTTACAGGAAAATATATTTCTTCAATTTATTTCAAGTCAAAAGTTAAGGTGCATCGATTCAGAATCCAGACAAACAATAAAAGGAATTCATTGTATTGTTTCTGGATAACAAACCCATATTTTTATTAGAAAACAAAAACTAAATCAATTACACAATGATTGTTTAACAGTAATTTATATTTAACTTTTTTTTATTAGATCCAAATAAATATTTTTTTTATTTTGTACTTTTTATTTCAAGTTGAGGATTAGAAAAATTCTTGCAGGTCAAAAATTATTTTGTTCAAAATTATAACAGAAAATTATTTAAATGAAAATTTCATTGTTTTCTTCGTAGATTGAGATACCGTAAAAAATGTTTGCGATTAAAAAAATCACATAGGCATGTGAATATTCGTTTAAAACATATAATTTTTTTTAAATTCAAAAATAAAAAACTAAACATATTTATTTATACGATCCGAACATTTTCCTCATGAAAAATATATCTGAAAAAAAATACAATCATTTTTTATTTAATTAAATAATCTTTAAAAATAAAAATCAATTCGTATATTTTTTAAATATACCGACATTTTTTTATAGGCTTTACTACGTTTAGTTATTGGAAGAAATGTATAGTTAATCAATAAATAAGTTTAGTTATGGCATTTCAACATTAACAGTTATTTTTCATTGTGCAAAAAGGCCAATTTAAAATTATATAACTAAAATATATTACTGATAAATTGATAAACTTTAGTTTTTATAACACAAACTTTTATTTTAATCTACTTTTTATCCAAAAGTATCCGATAAATATTTATCTACTATATGGCTGACCACGTAAACTTTATTGCGAAGATATCAAACACACAATAAAATCTGAAGGGTTGTTTAAACGTACGATAGGGATACACTTAATACCGGACTTTTATGAGGAAGTATTAAATTTATTTGGTGTCCCTGAATTTCAGATTTCGCCATCAAAAAATTATAGGAACATAAATGATGACTGTAAAAACACTTCAACTGTTTGGTGTCAGCAATTCTTTCCAATATTGCATAATGTGTAATTTTGTAAGAATTGAAATAAATGTATATTAACTATTAATGTAATGTTGATTTAAATTGTACTTACATTTTCGGTGATTCAGATTTCTCGGGTTCATCCGGTAAACTACACTTAGGATTAGGAAAATTATAAGGAGAATGGTTACACAGTTTAATATTTAAACAATAAACATAAAATAAAGTAAAAGATAACTTAAATGTCACTCACTATAATAAAACTATAATATTATATACCACAACGGTGTGGTGATGTGTATATAAATAACTTTTATCATTTTCGATTAAATGCGAAACTGTTGCATAACTAGAAATCTAGTTATTAAATTGATACGTTTGTAAACGCTACTCAAACTGTACTAAATTAATTTCAAACTATTAAACTAAAACCAACAAGTTTTATTCTTTGCAAGTTATAACAAGATGCAAATAAATTTATACTTTATTATATTTATTATTTATTATCCTTTTTGGTGCATTTTTATGTATGATTTATAGTATTTACTAAAATGATACTTTTTTTTATCAAACTGGTAAGTATATCTTAACAGTTAGATAAAACTTATATGAAGAAACTTTATCTTATTATAACATACTTAATAAGTCATATACAATTATGTAAACAGGACATTGTAGCGATTTATTGGAATTGGATTGAATGGTTGATGCCGGTATCAATTTCTGCGAATCGTAACGACAAGTTGGAACGTGTCAACAAGTAGCAACCATTCATTGCTATGATGTGGCTCAGTTTGCATTAGAAACTAACCTTAACAACTCAACATAAGTCTCTTCATCCATTCTTAAATAATTCCGCCAGTCATTGGGGTCATTTCGCAATTCTTTCAATAATTTTATATGAGAAAATATTCTTTTCTTCAACAACTACTGACGGTTTCACTTTCTTCTTGGTCTTCGTGACCTTTTCACTTTTCTTGCTAAACAAACGATATATAACGACCACAACAATACTTCCTCCATGGCAAAAGCTAACTGAGTGTACCGCGGTCTACAATGAATATTGGACAAGAAATCATTGCATGTAAACAGTACACACTCTTTCGATTTATCGTAACAATTTATCGTAACGAACTAATTTTTACGATTTATCGCAGCGTGTAAGCCAGCCTTTAAATAAACATACCTTATAAAATATTACACAAATATAAGAATAACAAATATCAGTATTAAAGAAACCAGAAACATAATTTTCACAAAACTTTGTTATTTTGTTACAACACCGAAACAAACAACCCCGTTTATTATAAGTTTGTAACAAGTGTAACGAAGTAATTCAACAATTTCATAACATTCACCTAAACGAAGAAATAAAACTCTTAATATTCTCGTAGTTTGAGAATAGGAGATTGTTTAAATACTTACTCAAAGTGAGAATGATATCTAACATAGGTAACATTTTTATTACAAACTTATTGCATAGCTGGTCACTTCTATTTTAATAATATAATTAAAATATCTTTGTATTACAATGAAAGGGCAAAATAATTTATATATTTCTAGTTTATTTTATTGTAATAAGTTTTTAAGTATAATAAATACTTTAAAAGTTTAACCTATATATGTATTTACAATTAGTTTCATTTCCAAAACTCTACTATTTTAAGTTTGGTGAAAACTTTAAAGGTGAAAGTGCGTACACTTGACGTGAATGACTGTATTTTTTAAACAATTTGTATTTAAAAATATCTTTTTGGTGTAAACCAGGGGTTCCCTACCTTTTCTACATCGACCCCTTTTAAAAGAATGATTTTCTACATAGATCCCCTTAAATTTTTCTCTATAATGTTCAGCATACAACATAATCATACATATAATACTAATAATTGCACTATAGTCTAGTCTAGTATATAGACCTTTTTTAAACTTCCATTGACCCCCAAGGGGTCCATCTGGACATCGTTGGGAATCCCTGGTGCAAATAGTCTGTAGCTATTAGGACTTTTTTTAAGAAGAAATACATGTCGAAAGACAATGTTTTATTTTTAAGGTGTATCTATATATAATTGTATATATTAATTTAGTGGTGCAATTAGACTAAAAACTCAAAAACGCTCACTGAGCAAATTCTGACTTATCAGATTCAGCCGACCACAAAACAAAAATCTTATTGTGATTTTAAATTCTTTAACTATAAAAAAATCCGATTTTTATTAATAATATGATGGGTGTCAATACTTGTCAGTCTAATCGATTATAGAGTCCTAAAGCTACTGAAATATTACTGCTAACATTGTAGATGATGAAGACTTAATACTAAAAAAAATAGTTTTTATTTAAATATTTGCAAAACGATATGAAGATTCAATTAATTTTCACTAAAATAATTATGAAATACTCTAATACTAAAATTAGTAAACTGGTAAATATTTTGTTACATTGGCAACTTACATATCGAACGGCTTTGTTATTATTGGGATTTATAAGTCACAGATTCTTGTTTCGTGTAATCTCTTATATTGAAACCATATGTGTTCATATCCTTACAACTGTCAAAACAGTATCAATATTATGATTGTTTGAAACGCTAATTATACACAAAAATTTTGTGTGAATATTTAGCAGCGTATTTTATTTGTTTTGATAAAGGTCATATATATTTTAACACGAAAAATATTGAACCAATATGCTTACTAAAAAGAACCTTGTTTATAAAATACAAAAAGTCATATACAATACATACATTTTATATTTTCGATACTATTGCACACTACTTTATTTTTTTTAATTATAAAAATTATAAGGAATTTATATTTTTTGTAAACTCGCCTCACCAGCCCCCTCCTTTAACCACGGATCTTCAAACTAGATCGCTGATATCTCTTCTATAGCTATAATATTGTTTAAACAAAAATATTTCAAAAAGTAAGCTGGTTAAAAAAATCTTTCAAACAAAAATTACTTAGTTTGGAGATGCAAAATCAATCTCATCTCCATGTATGAAGTTTTGTCATCTTTATATTTAAAGAGAGAAGGCCTAGTGACTGACTCATCAACACCCAGCCCAAACCTAGAAACGAAAAGTTTTAAAATTGTCTTCCTTTTATAACGTAAGCAAGTTTTATAGGTTTTTCTATAAATCATATAGTTTCTGTAAACATGCATATGTTTCGCTTTCTAGAAACTTTAAATAGAAAAGTGTATCAAACATATATGAAAGAATCTACATAACTGACAAAAGTTTCAACAAACTATAAGAATTTGGTATACATATGTACATATATACAAATATGTACATTTGTACATATAACATTCCTTTACAAAATATTCGTATATTTCTATAAACTACTTTTCGCTTACTATGTCTGGCAGACTAACGTAAATTGAATTCGTTTTACTTACATATTTAATATTACAGTGTATGTAATATTTATATATTTATATCTAATCTACACACATATTAGATAAAAAAACACATATGCGTTTACTGTCACATATATCAGTCTTCTTTGAAATTAAACCATCTACTACTGCACCGTTTCTATCAATCGCTTTTAAAAAGTAACTGTAATTACAACTTGGAGAAACGTCCTGTTTAATGAATCTCCTGAGAACAAGTCTCATTATAAGAAAATCAATAGTAAGTATATACATATATAGCTTTTTTACGAAATGAGGATAGTTAAGAACCAATTGTTCAAAAATAATCTTAGAAAGCAGTGTTGATCAAAATGTAGGTACACGATATACTATATACTTCTGAATGTTTTCTTATTATTTTGAATAATAAATTCTGCATTAATGTGTTTTTTTAAACTCTTTTTTTTATTTCGTTATATGTACGTACCTACATATTTGATTTATTACAAGAAATCAGGAAATAGCAATATGTAAGGCACTTTTCTAAAAATGTACCAAACCCCCGCACCCGGCTCTAAGGGTACACGGGTAACACTTAATTCTTAAATGGGGTACCTGGTGATTCCATCTTTGGTAAACACTGTTATAAAATATACTTTTCGGACAGAAGACAGAGATTATTTCGTTGAACTGGGAAAAGTTGTTAAATTTCCTATGACAACCCTCATAAACGTCCCTGTTGTCAAGAAGGTAAAGTAAAACGTTTAAGTTAGTACAATAGGAATGGACCTATGACCTAAGTGCATGCGAGACCCAGAGCCCCCGCCTATATAGCCTTTTTTACAAATAATTTAACACTTCCTATTAAACTTTTCAAACAAAATATGAAATTTATTTTTTTAGAAACAATGTGAGATAACATAATACACTATTTTATTTCATAATTAATGTCAATTTTAATAAATAAATAAAACATAAATAAACAATTGTAGATGCAATAAAACGGCAAATAGAATTAATTAACAATCTAAATCATAAAACATTTGTTTTAATTCAAGTTCAAATATAACCTTATATTTCCTTAATCATTATAATACATACCAATCTACGACCTTCAAAACATACCTACTTGTTAACAAATATCGTTTATCCAATTCATTGACGATACAACATAAAGTGACATGAATGTAAATATAATTTATTACCAACACATTTCGATAAGAATTGATTAGTTTTATAGCGGAAAAGTGCAAATAGTCCGCATTTCATTAGTTTAATAAACCTGTGTTTCAAGGTCACACTACTTGGTTACGACAACGCCGGAAAGTTACATATGTTAATAAAGCTCCGTGCACATCGAATTGCATATATTATTTAAAATACACTAGCTCAATAATAAAAAATCAATATATCGTACTTATATTTGACTCTAATTTTAGAAGCACTAATAACAATGATGTACGTACAGAATTATTTTTCTTACATGCAGTAGTTTTTTTGTCTTTCTGAGAGGATTAAGATAAAAATCAACTAAAACTAACAAGGAAGTAGCGCACATAAAGATGGATAATAAAGATCAACTGCTAGCTCCTAATCTACTTACAATATATAAGAATGGATTTGTAAATGCTTTTTTTTTAATTGTTACTTATCTATCTGCTTAAACATACATTTATTATTATAATACAATAAATGTAATATTTTTTTAAGCAAACCCACATTCATATTATAGTATAAAGTTGTAAAGTACACGGAGAGAATATTCTTTTAAAAATTAACAGAAAATGCTGTGAACCTGAGGACAGAATCAACTTCTGAAAAAAATTAACAGAAAAGTCGGTAGATTTTAAAATCAAGTAAATGAAAAATTACCAAGACATACTGGTAAATTTTAACATAGTACCTATTAAAATTTATTTACTCTGAAAAAGTAATATACGCTATTCTTTAATTTAATTTCTTGCATATGAAAATTTCACGTACATTCTCTATAATTTTACTATGTTTCTATATTACTTTTCATATCTGGCCTATCGCCGTCATAGAAACTGCTATACAGTAGATTGAATTGTAGTCGACGTTCTTTTTTTTACCATGTCGGGTGTTAAAAATTTCTAGGATCAATTTCGTCCTCCCGTTACATGTTTTTTATGTTAACAATTAACATCAAATTTTTTCAGTGTACTCATATAATAAGACCATCAATAAATTCAATATTATGCACTTCTCATAAAAACTAATGCTCTAAGGAAACTAGACAAGATTGAAATAAAACATCAATTTATAAAACACTAGCGGAATCCTGCGGCTTCGCTCGCGTAAACTTCGAAACTAATTATAACTCTCTGTACGTGATAGGGGATGACATATTGCATTTTTTTAATTGACTTGTATTCATTACCTACAAAGAAACGTAAATTTCTCGGATCTTAGTTAAAAATTGTAAAAACTAACCCACTGTCTACCCTCGCCATTAGGGGCTGAATATCGATTTTTTTTATTGCAGATTATTTTGCCCGACTCCACCATTATAACGTAAACAGCTATGCAGATAAACATATAAAAAACACAGACCCTGTCTACCCCCGCCAGTAGGGGTTGAATGTCGAAATTTTTATTTTAATAGATGACTATTTTGCCCGAATTTACCTTTATAAGTAAAGTAGGTATGCAGATAAACATATCTAAATCCATCCTTGTCCCCGTCATTCAGTGAATACAAAAAAAATATTTTACAAATATTTCCATCCCTCCTAACAACTTAGTGGTTAAATTTTGGGAAATGCTGAAATAATTGTTTCATTATTTATATTGTAATGTTCGATAAGATTCAATTAAATACGAATAAAAAAAATATTTTTTATATAAACTTTAACACCCTGTTTTAACCCCGTAGGGATTGAATTTCGAAAAATCCTTTCTTAGTGGGTGCTAACATCATAAAAGGAAGGTACCTACGAAATTTCATGTTACTAAGTCCAGGGGTTTGGGCTGTACGTTGATATATGAGTGAGTGAGTGAGTGAGTGAGTGAGTGAGTGAGTGAGTGGTTAAGGACAAACTCTTTTATAGATATAGATTAAAATGTGTCTGATCAATGACAATGTAGAATTTCTATGCTAACATGTATACTTGGTTTCCATTGTTCTTCTATCTTTATTGCTGCAAATCAACACTTTAGAGTAACAATAATGAATAACTTTTGGCGGCGCAACGTTAAAAACAAGCAATCAATACTTACCGATAGAACTTCACACGTTAATGCAAGAGCATGAAAAGCTTACATCGAAAATAAATACCTATTCGATCTACTGTAAACTCCGCAAAACAGGTTGTATTCCGAGTAAAAGCCTTATATAGGTATAAAACTTATTTTATAAAAAGTTGCCTATCGTTTTTGTTATATTTAATGGTTTACTAAAAATTCTAATGTAGCATTCAAATTAAAGAATATTTTAATTAAATGTTATACTTATTCAACCTGTTAAATTAAAATATAGACAAATTAATTTAGGATTAGTATCAAAGTATCAAAAAAAATAGAAAAAAATAAGCAAAATAAATAAAATTCTAAATCAAACTCGAGATATCGTGATCAAACTTAAAATTAAGTTTGAAAAAATACATAATAAAATAAAAGAGTTATTTGTTTCATTTAAGGTTGCAGTAGTTGCCGGGGATTTGGCGGTACGAATCGTGAATCCTACCGTCAAATCCCTCGGCAATCACTGCAAACTTAAATGAAACAGACTACAGCAATATTATATTGAACACTCTAACATCGAAGCAATATCCACAATCTTAATTGTCAATTGTTTAAAAAAAAAACACATACATGTTATCTATCATAAAATGTCATTTCTTATTTATGTTTGTTAACCCAGTCAATAAGTAATATTGGGTAACATTAAGTCAATGTTTTTTTATGCTTAAAAGAGTCACATAGTTTCGGGTTCTAAATTATTTATTGTGTTTTCGATCTTGGCGAGTAACCGCATGCACTTCTATCTTGGAAAAAGCCGATAAAACAAGGTTCTCGTAATATCTCTTTTCCTGTTGGCCCTATAATCAAAATAGTCATTATCAATAATAATATACTAGAGCCAAGTTAATCAGGTGCATATTAAAAAAAGTTAATTTATTAAAAATAAATTAATTGGTTAACCAATAGCAGTTATTCTTAACACTTTATCGGTATTAAATAAAATATTTCGATAATTATTTAGTTTTGGTGAATTTAACCCGATGTTTTTTTATGCTGCAATGTGCACGTTGCCTAATATAACATGTGCGTCAAGAGTATTTTCACCGGATTTCGTGACGCACCATTAACGTAATGTCATCTCCTCCTACATTATCCTTAGATAAAGATAGAAAACGAAAGACAGAGATACAGGTGTGTGCATTTGATACAAAGTAAACTTTCGATTCAATGCTTTTGAGGGTGTAATTATGTTAAATCAGTTTAAATAAGAGAGAATGCGAGAAGTAGAAATTTGGGATAATGATACTCAATTGTCGTTATTTTCTATGTGTTCCTTTAAGTATCACTTTTTCACCAAACTTATATAAGTGTGTAGGTTCATTTAACTACATTTTAATGAAAACAAATCAAGAAAGTTTTTTGTAAATATTCCACAATTGTCCCACTTTTAATAAGAACAGAAAAAAGAGTCAACACAAAATACAATAAATGTAATTCTTTCCTCTTCGCAGCTTTTGACACATTACTATATTTAAATTTTCCGCTACAAATACATCTAGGGATACTAGCCATACCCACGATTTTGTTTGCGTGAAATTTGGGTTTCAAGAAAGATTAAACATAGAAGGGTAAATGGTATATTATATTTGTTCCGGCTCGTTCCGCCGCAGACAATTTTATTCGCTAATATATTTGTGCATTTTCTAACGATGATATCTCCGCAACTAGAAAGATTAAATATTGGATTTCTCATTTTTCTTTCTTATACTCATATGTAGAAATGTTTCTAGTATAAGTGTTGTTAAGCCGATTTTTCCCGAACTTTTTTTAAATGATCCATTTTGATCCCTTCTGACTATTTTCGCCATAATGTTTATATGCAAGTCTATCGGTCAATAAACTCTGTTACTCAAATTTGACGAATCGTAGAAGGTGACATTTTTTATTTAATTAACAATCTTTCAACCGGAAATGGATGTTTACTGTTATCCATACGTATAAGAATATGTCCAATTATTTTTAAAACGGTACGAAATAGGGAAAAAGGGATTCATTTTAAAATTGTAGATAATATTAGTATCTATTGGCCTTTCTTATACGTAATACTGAAAGTGAACAGAGTGGGTTATTCTTATTAATTATGTACAAAAAATATTTCTGGCTTAATCGTAAACGATAGAAAATAATGAATGGAACATAAATTATTAGTAATATTATACCCAATAATTTTTATTCAAAATTTTTTTTCTTATTCACATCATTTCTTAAATAATTCGAAAATTTAAAAACTGTCTGCATATACAATTTTAAACTGTGCAGGCGCTTTTTTTCTTACTAGCTCAGTTCTGACAGCATGTTGATACATACATAGCTTATATAACACTCAAGAGATTACGTATAAGAAAATAGTAGCAATCTAGCAATTAAAGTTACTTCAAATTGGTCCAGTGTTTCTTGAGATCGTCGAACAATCAAACTCACAATCTGTACTTCTTTGTAATATTTTTTTAAATTATTTATATATAGGTATAGAAAAATATGTTATTTTAATATATTATGGATTATTGTTGTTTAGAAAATATGATCAGATACAATAAAACTTGATTAAATAAATAAACCATCATTTATTACTAATAATATATTGTATGTACATTGGTACTTACTTATTATGTACACATTACCCATTAATTGAAACGTTAAACATTATATTACACATGCTACATTGAGCTATACCTAATAATAATTTCTACCAATTTCTATGACTTTGATCAGGCAGAAATGGAGGGTCCTTCGAGTACTCGAGATACCATTTACTGTTAATTTAAAGAGGTTGACCCGTGTTTATTAGATCTATCTTATTAATGGCCACTGTTTCGAATAGGAAATTGTATTATGACTACAGAGCACTATTAATTGCTACAATGTGACATCTCTTTGATAATGCACTATAGTTAATTGTAATGGTATGAGAGACCCAATCTGAATGGTTACTATATTTTCGTTTTCATATTAATTAATAGACGCGTATTCATTCATTTCAACAAGTTAGTATATTCTGTCTGTATGTATCTAAATTTAAATTATTATTATTAGTTTGTAATAAACAATTATAACTTGTTTTACAGTTAATATTTGAAAATAATATAAGTAAATAAGAGGGATGTGAGTTGATGGTTCTCTTTTTGATTATAACTTTTATAAATTTCCTAAAATAATCTATCAGCTCGCATGTATAAATGTAATAAGAATAATTAAAACATTAATGTCCAGTATTATCAACCAATTTAAAGCTCATTTAGCGCTAAGTGCTCCTTTAAAGTAAATTTACTGTGTTACAAATGTGATTTAAATCTATATTTAGGTTCTCAATGAAAAATGTACGTTTTATGCGTTGTAAAAACATAATGCAGAAAATTAAAAATCCATTTAATTAAACAGGGTGGCCAGTATTTCCCTGACTTTTCCCGGTATCCCAGGAGAATTTTTACGTTTTTCCCTGTGTTTTTTATTTAAAATTTAGATAAAAAAACTATGTTTAAATTTTAAATATTTGCGAGAATTTGTGTGGTTTTTGCATTTTTATAAAAAATTCCCTGGCTTCCAACCAAATTCCCTGTCTTTTCCCGGTTTTCCAGAAACTGGCCACCCAGTTAAATGTATTATGCTTGGTTCTTTTGACAATACGACAGTTAGTTATAGGAGCATTTAGTTAAGCTTGATAATACCGGGCAGCAGTATAATTTGCAAAATATGTATAATATTTCAAAATAAGTAATCGGTAATCTTGAAAATTATATTCTTCTTCTATAAATAAAAATAAAAAAATCGAAGAGCCTACTAACTTTATACACTCTTGATCAACGGTTGATACTGGATATCGGCAACACGTATTATCTATTTATTCAAATTTCGTTACTGTAACACAGTTGGTTCTCAATGTATCAAATTTAATTTAATTTTGGGTAAAATATTTGGGAGTGTAGCTCCCACTGGAAGAATATCGGAACACTTGTTCATATAAACATTTATGCTTAAAATATTTTTCATAACCAACTGTTCAAGATTATTCCACCCGGTATGACCCGATCGAAGATATTTATATATTTTTTTCCAAAACCGTAAAATACTTGTATGTATATTTTTCCATGCGGATAAAAAAGAAACAAATAAAATAGTAATAATATTTTAACTAATTAATCAATATCTCAATATGAATAATAGATTTTCAATTTAAAAACGCTCGTTGGAATATTCTTTTATAGCTACCCAACAACAGTACCCTGCGGTCTGAATTCCACAAACACACATTGAAACATGAACATAGATTTCATATTGACTTATTTAAACGCACACATATCAAATACACACAATCAAACGTTTGCCGTTTCACGTAACTATCAATTTTACACCACAAAAGGCATATTTGCGATGCACAAATACATTCCTGCATATGGAACAAATGTTTATAAATACGTAACGTGACCTGCATTATAAATAAGGGTTTCATGGAATAATAATCCACTATATGTGCGAGGAAAATATGCATGTGATGATATTTGTATGTATATCCATGCAACAACGTGCGGAAAAATAATCCGTTGCATTTACTATTAATAAATCAAGAAGCTTGTGACAGAAAAAAACTTTTCAATGTATATACAGCCTTGGCCAAAAGTATTTGCTACCCAGGTTAAATAAATAATACCAGTTGATGATAACGGAAATATTTATTATAATAAATTAATATTTTGTACAGATATGTACCTCTTGTTATGATAACAGCAGTTACTCTTTTTTTTAAACTCGATACTAAGCTTCGTCATTATTGTAGAGTAATTATTTGCCTCCTTAATCAAGATATTGTTTATATTTTTATTTGATGTAATATAGTGTTCCCTAATCGTGTGCTTTAATATCGACCAAATATGTTCAATGGGGTTGAGGTCCGATGATTAAAGAGGCCAAAACAGGAGCTCAATCCCATTATCTGAGAACCACTTCATCGTCACTCGCGATTTGTGACAGGCGCGTTTTCTTACTGTAAACGGGCGCTGTTCATGTTGGTATCACCAAACATTTTATGGAGAGATGGTTTTAACGCAGTTTACAGTACTTGGGTGTATTTTTTTAACCCATTTGGCCCTTTACACAACACGATTTCGCCCACTCCATGTCAAATCAAAAAAAGTTACATATCTAAGAATTGACGGCGGTGGCAAATACTTTTGGCCAAGGCTGTATGTTTGTACATATGTATGTATTTAATTCATTTTTGTGAACGTCGGAGGAATTTATTTTGCTCGACTGCGTCTATATTTATTCATTATTCTCTTCTTGTAGTGGGAAATGAGTACAAATATTGAAAACATAGTTAAACCTGTAGCAATGACGTCTCGAAGATTCGACGGATTTTTAAATAATTTAATAACATTATACTTTTAAGCAGTTGAATCGTGAAATATTAAAAAAATGTCGTATCTTGAAATTAACAAAACTTATGAAAAATAAAAATCTTATATGTATGAATTAAGTTATTTTTTTATAAATAATTTTAAAAAAGCCATTTTTTCATTTAGAAAATCATCTTAAGACTAGAAAAACATAACTAAAGTATATGAAGAAGTATATATAGATCTGTTTAATAAGAATTCAGAATAAATCTGTCAAAATAAAAAAACGAGAACGATTTTATCATCAGTATCTCGTCAATAGTAACAGTTTTTCAATGAAAAAAATAATTCGTTATTAAATGTGATGTTCAAATCCAATCAGATTTAATTTATATTCTTTATCTATAATAAAAATTGAAGTGCAAAGTATTAAAATTTATGTTCGATGTATAAAAGTGCATACTATAAAATTTTAAGTGCAAATTATTGAAATTTATGTTCGAGGAACAAAGTGAATACTATCTAATATGTTAGTATAATTGAATATAACCCTTTCTATATTGGCAATGCCATCAAATTATTTATCTGTCATATAATGATTAACGAATTTCCTTTGATTTACTTTCTTTAATTTTTATCATATTTGATGTTACGAATTTAATTTAAAATTTAAACTTTCACTAAACATGTACTTACATATATCTATTTTTACTTATAACTATATAATTAATTAAAAACGTTTTGAATTAAAAAATTTATCTACACTGAAAAAATTTAATATTAATTTTTAACATAAGAAACATGTTAACGGGAGGACGAAATTGATTCTAGAAATTTTTAACACCCGACATGGTAAAATTTAAACGAACGTATACTACAATTCAATATACTGTATAGCAGTTTCTATGACGGCGATAGGCCAGATATGAAAAGTAATATAGAAACATAGTAAAATTATAGAGAATGTACGTCAAATTTTCATATGCAAGAAATTAAATTAATGAATAGCGTATATTACTTTTTCAGAGTAAATAAATTTTAATAGGTACTATGTTAAAATTTACCAGTATGCCATTGTAACTTTTCATTTACTTTATTTTAAATTCTACCGACTTTTCTGTAAATTTTTTTCATAAGTTAGTTCCGACCTCAGGTTCACAGCATTTTCTGTTAATTTTTAAAAGAATATTCTCTCCGCGTTGTATCTGTATTATACGTGTTAGGTATATGGTATTAGATATATTATTATGTAAGTAGATATGTCATGTGTTTATCATTTAATACCAGATATTAATTATATTAGATATCGATAAAAAAATACACAAATTATTTTTATACATACTCGTATGATACGTTGTATTGATAGGTAAATACATTTATGATATGAATAAAATACAGGAATCTACCCCTAAAAGCACTCCCAAACTCTGAACACAAAAATCATGTAATTAAATAAAACCAATGCAGTCCCTTTTATTGTTTCCATTTACTAATAACGTTTTTTTTTTCTCTTGTTTCAGGTGCTGGTTTAACAACAATTGAAATAATAATGACATTAACGAAATTTCATACCGCAACGAATCGTAATAACATTTAAACAAGGGTAATGCGGTAAAACCAATATCCGCTAATAATGTTTTTGATTAATTTATAGATTGTCTTTGATGGCGGTACTCAAACAATTGCAAACATTTTTAGTAAAATTATTATTTCTATAATTTCTACACCCACCGCAGAAATAATATTTTTTAGTAGAACTTATTTTCCGATATTTACTAACATTTTTGATGCCTTTGACAGATGTTATTGATTTTTATCTTATAAATTGTCCGTTTACCTCCAATGTTGTTTTTCTCCTACTTCTTGATTTCATAATATTTTTAAAAATTGTCGGATATACTTGATTAATTTCATTTTATTTGTCAAGGTATTTAATATGAAAGAAACATTATTTTTTAATACAACAATCTGATGATTTAAAATGGGTAATATGGTATATAAACTAAATTCCACATATATGCCTTGAACTGCGCCATATTTAAAGTTTGTTTGTAAAAATTGAATTTGAATTATAAAAGTTACAAACGCGATTTATTGGAAAAAGTTTTAATGGAACAAAATTCCCCAATTCGTGGAATATTTTAGCGAATAAAATGGAATAAATCAAGTATGTGATGATTTATAAAAAAATATTACAATACAGCCAACCGCAGGAAACGGAAAGAAAAAAAAAACAAATAACATTGGTTCGAAACAATCGGCGATTTATAACAATCATCCGAGAAATCACCAAAATAAATAATTCAACAGAGTATTAAGCTTCGCTAAAATAATTTACAAGAAAATAGACATACAGAGAATAAAATTTTAGTGCATTTTTTGTTAGTTGAATTAATTAAAATTGTTGCAATTGAATAACTAAGTTTATAAAGTAACACTCAATCTATAACCAATAACACTATTCAACAAAAAAATATTTTTGTAATATAACAGAGATCCGAATAGAAAATTTGGGAGGCTTTTGGCATGTCAAAACCGAATTTGTTGCCCAATTGGTTTCATCACGTCAGGGTTTTGAGATATTCTAATCTAAAAGTCCCAAAAATGACTATATTGGCAATGTTAAAGAATTTATTATCAAGTACGTAATTTTTTTCTAAAGTTTCCGGTCACGGTAACAAATAGTATTATCTTTCCTCTTTAAAATGAGTTTTAACTTTTTACTGTACGATTTTTTTTAGCCGAGATGTACTAATTTGAAGATATGATATTTTTGTTAATAGAGTGTAGTATAGTAGATACAATGAACTTTACTACATATATCTTCAAAGTAGTATATTTCGGTAAAGAAAAATTGCATAATAAAATGTAAAAAAATCATTTTAAAGAGAAAAGATAGTACTATTCGAAATCATGAAAGAAAATTTCAGAAAAAAGTTACCTACTTAGTAATAAATTCCCCAACATTGCCAAAATCGTCATTTTTGGGACTTTTAGTTTCGGATATCTAAAAAACCTGACGTGATGGAATCATTTGGGCAACGAATTCGGTTTCAGTATGACAAATACCTTCTAAATCACCTCTTCAAATTTCTGTGAATTTTTGCTGTTGCATAGTATAATTATCAAAATCTAATTAATTATAACTTTATCGATTTAAACATATTGATTGATTATTACTAACCAGATACCCTTAATGCCAAATATCAGTGATCAATAATAATGCAGTTTTCATATATGTATGTACTTACAAAACAAATAGAATCAAAGTAGGCACATAAATCAGTACAAAGGCCGCTTGTAAAGTTAAGCCACCTTGATGACTTAGTACCAATTAAATATTACCTACGGCAGTGCAGGACCTTTGAATATGCAATGTTAGGACCCCTCAATTTAAAGTTGGGTTCAATAGGATTTTTTAAGTAGATTACGAATCTTAAAAGTGACCAAAATATAAAACGAGAAAAAAATTGTCCGGATCGAAAAAATAGTTATTTTTCACTTACTTAACCTTTGTTTGACACACTGGGGTACAATCAACCCCACGTATATGTTTTGTTTTTCAGTTTCTTTGAGTATTCTAATTTTTTTAACATACTTACTTTTGATATTTTCCTATATAACATATACAGTCTCCAAAAGAAACTTTCCAAAAGCCTGTAAAAAAATTCTCAAGTAGAAATATTCAATATTTTATTTTTTATGATAATTTTTGTCGATGGGGTAAAAAAACCCAGTGTGTCAAGAATGCTATTCTCAAAGATCCTGTACTGCCGTTCTAGCTTTAGAAATTAGGAATTGAAATTTTAAATATTAATGTGTTTATTTATTCAAAAGTCCTCCTATTTGTAATTTGAGTGCTACATTACCGATATTAAATATTTTTACAAAAATATTTCATGTAGAAATTTTAATCATTGCTGTAGATATTGCGATCTATAATTTATCAATGAATACTGTTATACAATGACTTCTAAATATTTTACATCCTCAATATTGATGTTTTAATTACACGTATTTGTAAAAACAAAACAATATTAAATATTTATTGAACAGACTAAAAAATACTTTTTGTCATATTAAGCAAAGTAAATAATACATAATTAATAAACATTCATTTTGAGAACTGCTAGTTTGGCATTAAAGCTTATTATGTATTCAAATTGTCAATATTTATTCCAAAACATAACAATTTCTAATTAAATGTAAAATATTATCCTATGATTTTATAGGTATTTTAACAAATCATGCATTAAACTAATTATCAATTATATAAATATAATAAAAACATTTTCTCACTTAAGCAATTAAAAGATTTGACAAAAATGTTAAAGTTCAAAAGACATCCGATTTTTTTTTTACTAATTCCCATCTGTTTCAAAGACACGAAACAAGTAGAAGAAAATAAAGAAACATATGTACAACTTTTACAAACTTAAAGGATTAAATCAAACATAAAAAACAACTGCCCTTCTTTTACTTCTTTTATGTTCTATTTGATACAAAACTAAAACATTAATCAAATATCTCCCAAATAATATAAAATACAGTAAAACTTCTATTAACAGATATACATTTAAATTAATATTTTATCTAAGATTCAAAAAGAAATATGATTAGTTCATATGGACTACGGCCACGAAAGCTTACAGAAGGAAACTTATGTCCGGTATTATAAAGGACCTAGCAAATTTGCAAGCTAGCAAGCACTCTCAAATGAGGTATCAAACTTATATGACAGTTCTCTTGAAGTTTTTGACAGATAGTTTCATACATAGGAAGTAAAAAAAAGGTATGTAAAGTATATTTACTAAAGTGTAGTTACTAACCTTGCGTAAAAAATGGTAAAAACCAACTTACTGCGCCTGCAACTATCTGTTAAAAACTCAAAGAGAAATTTGATATCTCATTTGAGAATCCTTTACTAGCTTGTAAATTTGCTAGGTCCTTTATAATACCGGACATTAGTATAGAAGTTTTAATGCATTTTTGAATTGTTTAAACATAACAGTGGCGTAGAAATTAAAGGAGAAGATCAAAGCAACTCCCTTGTTGACACAGTAAATAAAATGTAGTTAATTTTCATTTTAATAATTGCTTTTTCCCAAGCTGTAAATACACTTAAAGAACTTCAAGTACTTTATGATACTTTACTTCAAGTGCATTTAAAAATAGTAAAAAGTACTTGAATACTCTTTGAACGTAGTACTTGAAATTAGCAAGCAAAGTACTTGAAGTACTAAACAAGTACTTTGCATTGAAATACTTAATTCAAATACATTCTAAAGTAGCAAAAATTACTTGATACTTTCACTTAGTACTTGGAACTTGTACTTCAAGCTCTGGCCTCTTCTCTCTAATTAAAAATATAACATTTTGTTATTTCGATATTTGCTATACGATTCTATATTAGGATTCTGCCAAAAATATTAAACTAATTATAAACATCATTAAGTATATTGTTTCCAAATTAGTGTATTGTGCATCCAAAAAAACAACGTCACTGTATCTTGTTTACAAACAATCAAAACATTTACATAGAACCCCAGTGTATGTATACAGGCGCACCATAAACAGACAATGCATAGTGAATTAAAACCAACGACTCCAAATAAACATAATAAAACAACAATACGAAACAAAACCGAGATCTGAGTAAAATAACACATAGAAAAAATGAGTTCGATCGAATCGGTAGTGCTTAATGTCAGTCTCGATGCCAAAATGGCGGACGAAATGGAAACTACTACATTCTTCAATATGTCAGACGTTTCCGGTACGTGGGGTAACGGAAGTGAGAACGCGACCGTTCACATGAACTACATATTACCAGTATGGAGACAGTTAATATGGAGCTTTCTTTTCTCCGTAATGGTTATCGTCGCAACCGGAGGTAACCTCATTGTCATATGGATTGTCTTGGCGCATAAAAGAATGAGGACGGTGACGAATTATTTTTTAGGTAAGTAGCTTATTTTGATTTATATATTGCAGGAAAACTAAAGTTGTAGCGTGCTTTTGTAGAAAGCTGATTTATAAAAATGTCAGTATTAATTTGTAAGCATTTAGTTTCCAGTTGAATGGTATATAAGTTTTAGTAACCTGTTGTTTAGTAACTAAACTTTAGTTAACAAACTTAAAATAGGTAATGACATTTCTGGTTTCCCAATAGAATTAACAACATAATTATGCATGAACTTTTTAGATAATATTTTCATATATGTATAAATAATACTGAAAATAACACAAAAAATAAATACCACTTTGAAACTTACTATAACAATAAATGGTTACTGAAAGGATACGTGTCTAGCAACTTCTGCCACTATATTTTTTAAATTTAGGCAGTTGGCAAGACCATCGCCGCAGGGTTAAACTGAATTACTAAAAACATGTTTGTATCAGCAATCAGCAGAGATAATTATATAGTTCAATATTTAATACCATTTAACAAAATTGCAGTTAACTGGATTTAACAGTTTTATCAGTTCTCTATAGATTAATCCCTCTTATACCTAGGTTTTTTTCTGTGCATCGGTCTAATACCCAGGCCCGGATTTAGAAATTTGCCGCCCCTAGCTAGACAGTGTCGAAAATTGCTGCCGTCTTGTTCAAAATAAATATTTTATTTGAACAATAATAAAAAATAAATAATTATATTATATCGGATAAGATCTTAGATACTGGTGACCTTTTTTATTTATGTTCATTATGTAAAGTTTACTTTAAAAAAATGCGAAGACCTTTTTTTTAGTTTTTTTTTTTTTTAATTAAAATATTACTAATTTCATGTGACTAGTATTTACCTTTATTACATTTATTTTAACATTTAGCAATTCAGTTATTCAAAAATAATTATGGCAGTGGAAAGGTAAACATTGTATAAATAATATAAAACACGCAATTAAATGTTGAAAAATAAATGTAATGTAGGTCTGTATGGTAAACAACTTGATATCAGTAGAGAAAATATACACATTGGGACATTAAAAACAAAATAAAATGTACCCTGAGGAAATACAATACAATAAACAACATTTACTACATTAATAGAGTTGTGTTTCACATTCAATTTTATTTTATGTATTTTTTAGTAACATTTTTTTACAAAAAAAACTTTGTAAATGTAAAAAAATTACTTACAGGGTGAATGTCTTTTGTTTCATGGTATAGTTATTTGGAACTATTAGTCACACCAAATTGGAATGATCATATAATATTTGTTATATTATTTAATTTAAATATAGTACCTATTTACCTACATTAAAAACACCAGTACTCGAACAGGTATATTTTATATCGTTATACTTTTTGAATTCACTAGATAAAAGGGTGGCTTCCCAATCATTTAAACAGAAATCTAATTGATTGTTTCATCATTTTTTTCTATTTTTTATCGAAAATCAAGTAGAGAACAACTAAATGACTTTTCTGCCTTAAATTTACGCGGAGAAAAATATTTCATAAAAATCATTCAATTTTTAATTTTTAAAGAAGTTACTAATATATGTAATAATCTTGAAACAGTCCAAAATATTGTGTCTTGCTAGGTCCCGTATTACTAACAATACGAATAGTAATTTTTGCGTGCAGAATCAAAATCTATATTATTAGTATTGTTTAATTTGTTATACCAAAAAAATATACTATTAATACAATTTATTTTTCACAATTGTATTGTCTTTTAATAAAAATTTTAAGTATCGAATCGAAAAATGTACTATCTATTGAAATAATTTGTAGAGCACTTAACAAATAATTCAACTTAAGAGTAATTAATTGAATAAATTGCGTATTATAAAAACTATAATGGAGATTATAGAAGTTAAGTACATGATAAAACTGTTAGTATTTTTAGCGCAACCCACGAAGTGTTGGCGCTTATATGCTCGATTTTCCGTCCGTCCATCCGTCTGCCTTCCACCGCGATATCTCGGCCCCCTGACCACCTAGAGTCCTCGTGTTTTCGTTAAATGGTGGGTCTGTAGTTCTAGTTTAACCCATTTCAGAAATTTTTCCGGTCATGGCTTCGCCCCCTCAATGTACTCGTTGGACTCGGGATTGATTCACGAATCGATTGGCAAGAGTATTTTTTGAGTTGTGTCAAGTGGGTTACGCGGCAACACCCATGTGTGGGTTTTGATAAATTTTTTGATACAAATTGACAATAATTGACGTATTATTTTCACATATTGAAATAAACATTTTGTCGGTGAAATTAGAATAAGTGGTGTTCTATATATATATTAATATCTGAAATGTAATTACCCATTCATAATACAGATATTTTTTATGTATAATACTTTACTTAATGGACTGTAATTACAAAACTATTCATCGAAATGATTTGCAGTTTTGGTACGTTAAACTATATTAATTATATTGTAATTAACATTATAAGACCATTCCAGTCTCTATAGTTTATAGTTTCAGAATTGTATAGGTATCATCAAAACGGATAAGTTTTTTTCAAAACACCAAAGATATTTCGGTAATTTACATACAAGCAATTTATGATTTACTTGTTATCTAAAATTATTATTAAAATATCTTATAATGTATTTTTACTCGTTTATTACAGTTCCGGTATTATTTAAATATCAATAATTTAAAGCAGAATTTTTAAGAGCATATTTATTATTCAGTAAACTAATTGATTTATTATAAATATATTATAACATAGGAAACATAAATACAATAAAATTTTATAGATATACATTAAAAAATATATAAAATCGATATAAAATGTTATAAATTTAATACATGACTTATTGTTAGTATTTTATTTTCATAAGTACATTTTATTTGAAAATATGCAAAATTTACAAATCTTTAAATTTTACTCGAATAAATAAATTCTAGTTACATTTTACTTTGATAAATTGAAAAGAGCAGTCAAGTACTTGCCAAGCGTAGTATTCGAAATGCTTTTAACTTTTATAAGTTTATTAGGAAATATTGAATGCAATTTAAAATACTGGTCAATTGCACTTTTTCTTTCTTCATACAATATAGACTTACAGTAAAGCCTCGATTAAATGAACAAAACTACATTATAATGATATATATATTTGTTACTTCTCCATTTTCTATGATAGTACATACGTAGAATATTGGCTATATGCATATATCTGTACCTATATATTGTACATGTCCTGATCGAGTTAACTTAGAAAATATGCTATGCACTATACCTTTACAACTTCAAATTGAGACTAAACAATTCCAAATTGAGACTAAACAATTTCAAATTGGGAATAATCAACTTCAATTTGGGAATTATCGATTTTATATTGGTTAAGTTTAAAAACTTGTATTAAAATTGATTTAGGAATTGAAATACCACATATCCAGTGGTGAATACAGTAAATATGACTCAAACTGAGTTTCGATTGCAACGGCTAAAAAATATTGAACGAAAAAATATCACGAATATTATTTTTGCTAATTATACCCGACATTTCACTCATATTCAAAGGTTCATATATGATGCATTAAATATGTCTTATTAATTTGGCTAGTTGTAAATTATATGGGGCCAAATTTTAAATAAAATAAAAAATCTTTAACATATATTTTCTAAATTAATTAATATTTGTAACTACCTTATCCCCCCTTCGTTGGGGCCATTCGTACAATTATTATTTAACTTTTTAAAATCAGACCCTCTTATAATTTACAACTACTCAAATT
Source organism: Sialis lutaria (assembly GCA_949319165.1). NCBI lineage: Eukaryota > Metazoa > Arthropoda > Insecta > Megaloptera > Sialidae > Sialis > Sialis lutaria. Next base: position 30,421,350 of record OX439234.1, read on the forward strand.
AATAAGACATATTTAATGCATCATATATGAACCTTTGAATATGAGCGACATGTCGGGTACAATTATCAAATATAATTTTCGTGATATTTTTTAGTTCAATATGTTTTAGCCGTTGCAATCGAAACTCAGTTTGAGTCATATTTACTGTCTTCACCACTGGATATGTGGTATTTCAATTCCTAAATCAATTTTAATACAAGTTTTTAAACTTAACCAATATAAAATTGATAATTCCCAATTTGAAATTATTTAGTCTCAATTTGAAGTTGATAATTCCCAATTTGAAATTGTTTAGTCTCAATTTGAAATTGATTATTCCCAATTTGGAATTGTTTAGTCTCAATTTGAAGTTGTAAAGGTATAGTGTTTATGTATTATTTTAGAAATAAATAAACATTTACAATATTAAGATAGAAGATTAAGTAAATGATTTCTCTTCTGAACCGAAAAAAATAAATCGTTTTTTTTTTAGTTAAAAAGTTAATAACCTTAATGCCTTAGGGGTTACAGTACGTTATTTTTCACTAAAATTAACGAGATGTGGAGTAGATACCCCAAGTAAAAATTTAATTATTTTTTCACTCCATCATCATAATGTATAATAATAATAACATTATAATATAAAAAATCATCTATAATAAATAAAAAATTAAATAGGTACTTAAATACAAATATATATAAACTATATTTCATAGTCAGCTGTCAAACTATCGCAGTTTCCTAAATATTAAAAAAGATAGTCATATATTGTTAAATTTCAACAACAAAATCATATAGATTACACCAGTTTATAGTCATTACTGTTTTAAATATAACCGTAGATTATTATCAGCAGAACCAAAATACTTTTTTCTCATTATAAATTGCTTTGTGTAACAAAAATTCTGTTGTAAATAGCTCACATTTAAATGTAATCAGGATTATAAAAAACCCTTCCAAAGCAAGAGAACAGTGTAGAGAAAGAGAGACTAAACTACGTCAAAATGTCTCTGTATTTGACACTAGTAGTGGGGAAAGAAAAATGAGCTTATTATGAAATAATGTTAGACGATATAACCGATTATTTTTTATTGAACACTTTTTGAAGCTGTGATTCAGATAACTAGCATAAAAAACAACGAACTGGATATTTTAATGGTTAGTGAAAATAAATATAATTTTATATGTCTATATTTTTTTCTAAGCTTCACGCACTCCACAGTATCACAAACAATATTATCTAGACATAATTGTAGCTTTTACTAATTATTTTATAATGTACTAGCGGAATCCCGCGGCTTCGCTCGCGTAAACTTCGAAACTAATTAGAACCCTCCATACGTGATAGGGGATGACATATTACATTTTTTTTATATTGATTTTTATTCATTACCTATAAAAAAGCGTAAATATCTCGGATCTTAGTTAAACATTGTACGAATTTTTCCTAATAATACATAGAAACATTTAAAAAAATATAATAAAAAAAACTCATAAATGGTTCGTTACATGTTTATTAATATCGTATATAAATAAACAATGTAAATTATGGGAAAACAAGCTCACGGCGATATTGTAATTATTATGAATTTTTTATACAAAATAAATTTAAAATAAGCAAATTCTTTTTACATCTAAGGTTACTGTTGAATAATATATTGAGTGATAAAAATGATTGGACCTCCTTTAGAACAAAATGTTAACTGTAAAAGTTTCAGGGTTTAAAAAACTATATTTGATGGTAATATGTATTCACATGAACTTGGAATAACCTTGAAAGGCCTCTTAAAGGTAAACTTTTTAAAACTAAAACTTACAATAAAAACAAAAAAACTTTTGTCTAACATATTCGTAATTTTTTGTTCAACTTTAATATTCCAAAACAACAAAATAATCAGAGATTTTTGGACTTTTAGGAATTTTTCATATTGAAGATAAAGTATAAAGTACAAAAGACAAAGAAATGTTTATTTTGATCTAATAAAACTTGTTTTTAAACCCTTATAGAATTACAGACTAGCTAACAAAATTTGCTAGCTTGCAAGTTCTTTCGAATAGGATATCAAACTTATATGACATTTCTGTTGAAGTTTTTGACAGATAGTTGAGTGCGCGATAAATTGTTTGTTTCCGTTGTTACTCAAGGTTAGTAAATATACTTTACATACCTTGGTTTTCATTCACCGCGAATGCATCTATCTATATATCAAAAAACTTCAAAATAACTGTTATATAAGTTTGATACCCCAGTTAAAAGAGTTTGCAAGCTAGAAAATTTTACTAGCTAGTCTCTGAATTTAATATTTTTGAATTCTTTTTAATTTAAAAGATCCAAATTTTATTCGAAAATTTATGAATTTATTTTTAGCAGGTTACTAGATAAAAACTTTTCAACATTTACTAATATAAAGTAAGACTACTGACCCATGAATAATTTATTTGTATTTATAAGTTTTTGCCCATCCCATATTAAAATTTTTTTAAACAAATGCCATTTTCCAAAATACCCATACCATATAGAATTGATAACAAATATTTACGATTTTCTGTAAACAAACAAATCAAGCTAATTCTCTAACCGAGTACTTCTATGAGTACCTACCTATTTAAATTTAAAAAGTTCAGTTAGTCTTTAATAAAAAAAAACTCGTATGTATGTATACTGTATATGTATGTGTCTATTTTATATACACACGTACATAGGTATAAGTATGTGTGTATGTGTGCAAAGCTTTCACCAGCACTCGCCGCAATATTATAATGAAAAGAGCACACCTGCACTTCATATATTACAATTACCATATTCACAATTTGCTGTTCCACATGAAAATGTGAATTTCATTTAGGATTTTTTAAACCAGCAAATATAACTCAAGTTGATGTGTGAAGTAGTATTCTGTATAATATATAATTTAGTAGGTATATATTCATACAAATACTAATGTATAAATGCATGTTTATGTGTGTAGTAGTGTGTGTAAGTGTATGTATGTATTAGTGATGTAACGAATATTCGCATTCGAATTCGCGAATATTCGCACATTTTTAAACATTCGTATTCGCATTCGCATTCGCAGGTAAAGTTGCGAATATATTATGATGTATTAATATATAAAAATATCGTTTTTTAATCTATTTTATTCAGAAATCATTTTTTTTTATTTTTTTTAGCTTTTTTTTAGCTTTTTTACAAAAAGTTAATTATTCGCATTCGCGAATATTGACAGCTAATAATCGCATTCGCATTCGTTAATGTTTAAAATCATACATTCGTTACATCACTAGTATGTATGTAGCTAACTAAATGTATATTTATATATTTTTTTCGAAAAAAAAAAAAAAAACATAAAGTTTAATGGACTCCACACAAAATCAATGAGAATTAGGGTACAGTCAAATTAGCTGAAATTGATGTTACATCATACTTCAGTTTCAGTTGTTTAAAAAAGGTTCGAAATTCGATTACATGAAAAAAATTAGGGTATAGTCAAATTAGCTGAAACTAATCTATGATGTATCTCGTGCCTTGCTGATCAAAAGTTCGTATGGACACACGGTTTAAAAATGGTCAATTTTTATTTATTCATTGTTTTAAGTTAAGAATTCAAATATTTACTGAAATTAGGTTTTTTTCTGTACTATAGGTACGGTTTTAGTCATGTATAGAATAAGAATAAATAGTTAGATTTTGTACGTAGGTATATTAAATTCCTATAGCTATTGACCTTGGATAATTAAACAAAACTGGCCATTTTCAGACATTGTGTCGATGGGAATTTTTAATCGGCTAGTCACAGACTACATCATATTTCAGTTTTAAAGAACACAAATCTTAATTAATTCTCCGTTCTATTTCATTTGTTTTCTCGGGTAGACGAGTAAAAAATTCTTAAAAGTCACAAAAAATCTAATTATTTCAATGTGTTGAATATTGAAATCAGACAAATAGTAGTACAGACAAAAGTTTTTTTTTTCTAACAATAAGATAACGTAATAGAATATGTCGGTTTCCATAAAAATGTTGATTTTGACAAGGCTTTTCAATAACATTTTTTCAAGCCTGAAACTTTTTTATATCAAACATTTTTTTCTAGAAACTCAACACCTTAAATTTTTTATCTTTTCTAAATAGATGTTTGGGACATTCTATATATGCATTATTAATAATTAAAAACATTAATTTTTATACATCATAATAATTATAAACAAAAATGATATCTAATAAATCTAATTAATTAATTGATACGAATAATGTATAATATAATTTCATTCCATTAATAATGGAGCTAAGTAAGCTAGCTTCGCTTTCCTGTACATTTTCTGTTTAATATGATAAAACAATCTTCAATTAAACCTTGATAAAACAGAGACAATATTGCTACCTACTCATATTTTTAAACAATTTTATTTAATTTTTGTATTACTATATCTATTATTGGATTATCAATATTCATTAGCAATATGTGACAATACCTTTAGATTAAAAAAAATCGTTTGTAATTTGTAACGAATTTAATTTGAACTGTACATACCTACTTGTATTTTTTGCAATATATAGAGTACTAAAAATAAATTGAATTATATTTAATACTACACCAAATTTACTTATTACTAAAGTTTTTTGTAGAACTATGTAGGTATGGAAAATAGGAAGTACTTACATACCTTAAATCTTTGAGTATGTACCTAGTACCTACCTACTAGAGACTGCCTTGCCGCTCGAACATGCAAACAAGCGTGCGAGAGAGAAAACGCAATAACGCTACATCCTTTCTCTCTCGCTCCGCAGCATCAGTACACAGAGCGAAAGAGAAAGGATGTAGCGTTATTGCGTTTTCTTTCTCGCATGCTTATTCGCACGGTCGAGCGGCATGGCTGTCTCTAGTAGGTAAATGCTCTAAGCCTTAAATAAACAAACATTTCAGAATTTATTATTTGTTAAGGATCGATATGTTAGGAGGTGTGCATTTAAGGTTATTTCTACACTATTACGACCCTGGCTAGAACAGTCTGGAAAATTCACTTTCAGTCATTATTATTTATAACTCCCTACATCTCCGCACTAATACATAAAACATTGTTTTCAGTGTTCGTTGAATGTTTTCAACTTATTAACTCTTTCCATACAGACGAAATTAGTTAATACCAATGTTGTGTTTTGTATTGTAAACTTTATTAATTGTGACTAAATATAATTATAGTTTTCTTTCACTGCTTCAAAAGATTTTTAATTTGATTAAAACTTTTGTTAGTAAATTGAAAACTTATTATATAAAATAGAGAGTTATTTCTACATCTAGAATGCTATAAGTACAGATACAACAGTGACAACAATAAAAAGTTAGGAGATTTAAAAAAAAGGTTTTCTACAAAAATTTATTGGCATCATTTAATCATGGCCAGTTACGTAATGCAATATTTTCCAAGCAAGTAAATCACAATGTTAAAATCCAATTTTCAACATCATTTTGCTTTTACCAAAAGTATTTACTAGTTTTTCATTCGCCAACACTCGAGTATTTACTTACAATTAGGTATAATGTCAAACAAATAGCTTTTACTTGATTTTATTCACATTATTCTTATTTATTTTTATTTTATACAAATGTTAAAGCATTTAAACATACCAATGACTTGAAAATCCACATTAGGATTGCACACAACACGAGATAAGACGAGAGTCAGATAAATCTCTCCTCGTTTTGGGTTTTTGGAACTGAATTCTTGAGATCGAAACCAAGCCATTGAGAAAAATTTCGGACGTTGTCAATTTTTTTATATATTTTTTCATTTATTCATATGTTATAAGCAAAGAAGTTTTGTAATATAAAGAATCTTACATATTTTACTTTTAGTTTATTATTTAAAGAGATTTATATTAAATAATACATTTTTACTAATTATTAATCATCTTTTTAAATCAATACTATCGGTAAGACATAAATAAAGTAAATATCGTCGCTTATCTAACAACACCGCTCAAGTCGAAAATTAGCGGTTTTTACATTTTAATGTCATTGGATAGAGCTATTCATTGCGCGTCGATCTGCCAATCACATGCTAGACGTTTCGGACAATAAAAAACCAGAATTCAAAAAATAGTGACAGAGTGCAAGCCGGTAACCTATATAAAACATACACGGTTTTTTCGCTCTCCTGTAAAGTTGATCAAAATGACTTGAGCGGTGTTGTTAGATAAGCGACGATATCGTCTATATCTCATCTCATCAAAATTTTAAACACTCTCGTCTCGTCCGAATTTAAGGCACTCTTTATAATATAAATATTCAATTAACTACTAATATACCACTATCTTGAAGACACATAGGCTTCACACAAGATTTCGTTCGGAATCGATCCCGAGACAGGCTCCTCTCGGCATGCAGCCGACTGACTTTGTCTTATGGGCATTCAAATATCTTTACCTGGTACTAATACCAACCTATTATAGGAATCTGGAAATAAATAATTACCACCTTAATAGAAATTTATTTTAATTTCTTGACCGTTCTTGAAGAATTTTTAAACAGTCTGATAAACCATGTTCACAGATTTTATGACCATCCTGTATCAGATCTAATCACTATAATTTCTTCAGTTGTCAGTTAATTCCATCAGAGTGTTCATCAATCTCCTCGACCAATCCATCAGCGCGTTTAACGCTTGGTTTGTTCTCAGCAACAGATGTAACATATCCTCCACATTGACAGATCCCCACTCACGTGACCGGATGTTGGTCGCTATTGGCGAGACATTTAACAGCTAATTTGTTGTAATAATCTGAAACTGATTGTGGTTGTTCATTGCAATCATTACAATGTTAATTGTTCCGTGATATTAATCTTACTTTTGATATTAAGAGTTCAGGGTTGTTAAAATCTAAATTATTATTGGTTTATTTTTATGATCAAAACCCTCAAAACCTCAACCCAAAGAAATTAAATAATATTTTTTTTAAATATTTATTTTGTTACCTATAAATTGCAGTGATGGAAATTTTCAATATTTGGAAGCTATTGATGTTTTTGTTGTATATAAATTACAATTTTAATTTACTTTTATTAAAATCGCATGCAATAAAATTCAATATTTACATATAAATTAAAAAAATACGAAATATCAATAACAAACTATTTATTTAAATATTGCTAATTCAAATTTCTTTTAAATAACATGTAAAAATAAAACAATACAATTAAATTTTTATTACAGTATTTATTAGTACAGATTAACTTAAATTGTTTATTTTTATATTAAAACTTAATCAACACTAGAATAGAAAAAAAAATACAGTGATGCCTCGCATAACGAACATAATTCGTACTTTCGATTTTTATGAAACAGAAAGAGTTATCTCGATCTTGCTGGTTATGTGGAATATAATATATAATAATATCACCGTTTTTCATGATATTTGAAAAATACTGTTTTCGTAAACTTTGACCCCACAAAATTGACACTTGCACATATCAAATCGATGAGGAACTTTCACACATTATTAAGTACCTTTATACTTAGGTGTATGCAAAAATTTAGCCTGTTAAAAATTTTGTCCGATCTTCTATATTTTTATGTCTATTTTTCCTGGACTAATACATATATTAGCAGTAACTATTTCCTGGGATACAATTACAACACTGTTGGAAACATTAAATTGTATATTATGTATTCTTTTATATATATATAATTTATAGTATGTTTAACTACTGTATTTTCTTCAAACATCAACTTCCGGTTTAGAGACGTCAAAATAGAGATATTTGTTGAAGCGTGACTTACAAAATTTCACGGCTATATAGATCTTACAATAAAAAATAATCATAAACACGGTAATAAAATTAATCAATTAATATAAATACCAGAACCCATAATCACGTTTTAAAGTTTATCGAAATAATTAATCTTTCTTATTGTAGTGAAAGATTTATATCCTTTTTATGTTATTTGCTGTCATAATCATTCATTTATAAATAAATATTTCATTGTTCATTAATAAAATAAAAAAGGAATAATTACTCTTGATAATATGTTGAATTGTTTATCAATTTTATAATATCTGCTTTTGTCCAATTTTTTTGTAAAGTTTCTCAGAATTCAGCTTTAATTTAAATATGAATTTATAAATAACTGTTACATTACCGTTGTGGATTTGTAACAACGGAGAAAGAGATAAAAAACAGAATAATAATAATTGTATTAATTGTTGTTTTTGAAAACCCAATCAATAATGAATAGATTGTTAGCAAAATTATACAAAATTGATATTCATTATGGCGTATTTATAAGAAATTACTGAATGGTCTAAAATACTTAAATTATATTTGGTAATCATATTATATTAATTGAGCTTTATTGTTATATATTTCTGAATGAAAATTCGCTCAAGAATATATGCTATTATGGTTCCGTAACTACCAACTGAGCATTAAAGCTACACATGTTTTCATCCCTAGTATGTAATTTAACTACTTACCCTTTTTGACGTATGTATTTAATATCATTTTGACATTTTAAATGTCATTTTGACGCATAGCAGAAAAATTTTGATTTTGATTGAAATTGTTAAAAAAAATTTTTTTTTAATCAGGAACGTATTAAAAATTTAAAATTAAAATTTTTTAATAAAATTGTACAAATTAAATTGGATAACCAATAGTAGTTTATTTTCTACGAAGCACTGTGCTGTGCATTCCCTTGTCAGATGTTTTTTTTTTAATGATTTTCATTTTATCATGCAAGTTATGCATCAACGAGTTTATTTAAAACTTGATGACATTTGGCTATATTTCAACGATAAAAACCCATCAGAATTTAGTTTTTAGCGGAGTTATAGTACCGGTTCTGGTCTTTCTCTTGGGTTCCTGGTTTTGATTCCGAATATTTACACCTAAAAAATAATCTATTACCAAAATGAAAAAAATCAAATACATTTTTCTCTATTTTTACACCGGGTAGATAATAAACAATGTGGAGCCAAAACTCAGACATCGTCAAACTGATTTTTATCGAGTTTACAAAATACACTCATTGCCAACGATATTTGTTAACTGCGTACTAAATACATACAGCTCTCATTAGGCTAACAACTCCTAAATTAAATACAACAACAAAAGTTTGTTTTTACAAACGAGTCTAAATTTCAATTAAGAACATTATATATCATCAACATACATGTTTGTACATATTTTTCTGGCATTTTTTAAGTCGGGCATTAAAGTTTTTAAATAAATTGAATAATATATCATCATATAAGTATCAAATTCGATTGTGATTAAATGAATTCATTTATTGAATTTCTCGAAAATTGATCTGATTGAAGTAAAATTATAAATGTAAACACCTTTTATAGTCAAACTAGCTGACCTGGTAAACGTTGTTCTGCGCAAAAATAATTTGTTTAAAAATTAATTACCATTAATACACATTTTCTTAAATATCTCGATCCCAGTACCACCTGTACCGGGTTTATTTTTTTATATTTCATTTATAAATCATGAAATTTGATAAAATTTTTTTGAGTTTTAGATTTCATTAAAAGTATGTTTATTACATAGAAAATGATGTAAAAAGTTGAATTTTTTAAATCGCAGGTCTGTATCTCAAACCGTTTTTGAGATATAGCCTCTGAAAGTTTCAGTTCTCCAAAATTTAGGAAATAAATAGCCATAACTTTTGAACATTTGGTCGGAATTAGTTTTCGTTGACGGATTTGAAATCAGCGTGACAAAATCTATATAATGACATGAATAAAACTTTAAAATCCGAGAAAAAAATTTTTGCCAAAAATCGTAATTTTTTTAAGGTATACCCCTTTGAATTTTTTCGATTTTTCGTGAATTTTTTTTTGTCGAGTTTTAAAGTATTATACATGTCATTATATAGATTTTGACAAGCTGATTTCAAATACGTCAACGAAAATCAATTTCGAGTACACGTTCAAAAGTTATGGCCATTTTTCCCAAAATTTTGAAAAAAACTTAAACTTTCAGAGGCCATATCTCAAGAACGAATTGAAATACAGACCTGAGGTTTGAAAAATTGAACTTTTTACATCATTTTCGATATAATAAACATACTTTTAACGAAATCTAAAACTCAAAAAAATTTAGTCAAATTTCATGATTCTTATTTCACTTTTCATAGAAACTTCATAAAAAATTTCAAATAAATATTATACGAAATAACTTCTTGAAGCGAATTATTTTATAATAGCATTGTCAATAAGGTATTAATAAAATTAATACTCTAGTTATGATATTTAAATATTAAGCTTTTAAATAATTTTATTAAGGTAGTTGGTCCGTAAACATGTTTTCGTCAGATTTTGTTTAAATTGGACAGGAATATTCCCTAGATTAATATCTGAAAAATAGCCCATTTTTATTAAAATTGACCATCTCAAAGTCATGAAAAATGATCTCAAAGTTTATATTTTTAACACAGCTTATATGGACTAACCGTACACTAACGTAACGTTTTATTAGATAAAATTTAAACGTAGCGTCAGATTTTCATCAAAAACTGACATGTTGTATATTTATATGAAAGAAAACAGTATACAAAAAATTGGAATTATTGACCATCCCGTTATTAAGATTTAACCAGATTTAACTACCAAACCATCACATAAATTACAGTATTGTTGACAATGTGGCAACAACGTATTCATTTGATTATAGTAAAAAATACACGAAATAATGAAATAATTTTTTACAAAATATGATAAGTGGATTGAAGGGAATTATAATCGATTTCATTAATTATTAATATATTCTGTGGTAGTTTAGATGATAAAATATAATCATTTGACAAGTAGTTAATAGTAGATAATGTACAGCGTTGCCATGATCATTTCTCTAAATTAAAAATATGTACTCATGGCCTAATGTGATCACATTATGATGGACCAACTACCTTAAATAACAATTTCGTGATAAAGGATAAAGTATACCTTTTGTATTATTGACTTAACATATTATCTATGTTTGTGTATAATACAAAAAACAATACTTAAATTAATATTTATTCTCGGAAGTTACGAACAAATAAATATAAATAGAGTGATTAATTAATTATATATATGATGATTCATATAATAATAACAATGCCAAATATCTCCTTCAAAACAATGCCTTAATTTTATTTTCAGCATATTTAAAATGACGTTTTGAAATATTTTATTATAGTTTAATCAAACTATATTATTAATTTATTTACATTCAAACCCCTTCCTCTCGCCCCATTAGCATATTTTTTGTATATTTAATACGTAGTGGTAATGAAAATTCATTCCGCGTTTCTTCTAGCTAGATATTATTTTCATTTCAGAATTATTTGTTGATCGCTTTAATTTTAGAATACAATTTACAATTCTTAATAATACAGATATGTACATATAATAAAAATTTAATTTATAAATAATTCATTATTGTTTTGAATTGAAAATAATAATTAAATACTGAACATTATACATGCAAATATTTTTATCAAAACAATGATTCAAACCAATTGTAAATGTCATTTACATATTTAATTATATGTACCTAATAATATTTTTTTATAACAAAATCGTAATGTTTTATCCATAATATTAAATTACCCATTTCCTAAAATATGTATGCATTATTTTCAACAGAACAATGACTCGAAGATTGATAAAATACCAAATATTATAAAATAACATTAAACTACGAAAAGGTTTCCCATTCCATAATATTGATTAAAATAAACTTACGATATATAGACGAGGTTAAAAACATCAATAAATACTGTAAAAAAGTATGTATCGAAACGTTCACCTTCACAATCAATAAAAACATTAATTTATTTTTAATATGGTACCTATATTATTCTCAATACACTTTAATAATACCATTATTTATTAGTAAACACTAATAATGACATTTAAATTTCAACACGCGACTTCATCCAACACGTGCACAAGAGAGCGTAGGCGTGTTTGTATGTGTATCACGCTGCTCATAGTGAATATAGATTTAAGCGATAGGTTAGTTACAACATGAAATCCCTAATCAGAAGCGGTAACAATTAAGTATATGACAATTAGAGAGATTAACAACGATACCCACGCCATAAAACATGTATCGGAATGTATTCTCTACTAATACATAATTATAACAGATAGGGCAAAGTGATTGTAAACTCGGATCAAATCTTGCATGTTTAACCTTCCTATATCCGCGTCAAATAGAATAACACATATACCCGCGCACGGTCTCTGAGACAAAAAAGTTCTAGAGCCTGTTTTTTTATCTTTTTTTTTATGACAGCCTATTAAAATTAGTTTTTATTAGTAGTAAAGGATGTGTTGGAATAAATAAACCAAAGTTATAGACACTATTTTGATTTAATTAGTTACTAACATTCTTTTATTATAGCCTCTGAAAAAAGTTTTTTTAACGAGCTACGAAAACTTGAAAAACAAAATTTGTCTTAAAACAAAAACTAAAAATAACTTTAAATACTTTCATGAGGAATAAAGTATTATAAACTATTCTCAACCAATTTTTCACCATAGCATTCGGAGCATACTCAAAAGTGTGACACCTATACCCGCGTCGGTCGTGTACTGATACATATCCTTTTCGCACGAATGCTCGCACTGCACTAAATTGAAGATCGCGACAAATCATTAAGCTACCAGTAAGCTCATTGTCTTAGCATTCTCCGTTGTTAAAAAAAAATATAAACATGTTATCTGTCGGTCTGACAGACCAATGCACGGGTATAGGAAGGTTAAGCATTACTTTTTAGAGCATTAACGATAACTTTATTTAATTTGCTTATGTCCGGTATTATAAAGGACCTAGCAAATTTACAAGCTCGCTAGCACTAATAAATGAGGTTATTAATTTTGTTATAGTATCCATGTTACTTGAAAAATGGAGAAACTGTGGTTTCTTAGTCACTTAAACTAAAATTGCACATTAACCACAAAAGTTAACTTAAGTTAAGGTGCAATTTTAGTTTAAGTGATAGTATCCATGGGTTAGTTATGGAATTTAGAGCAGAGATAATTCAACGTATTGTAACACAGTTGGCGACTCTGACCGTATAATTTTTTTTCATAATAGCACCACTGTTTTAATACCGTTGGTGTTTACATACAATGCTTGCGCGAAAGTTGTCAAAGTCATCACAAAACTCCAAGAAAACTGTCATATAAGTTTGATATCTCATGTGAGAGTGCTAACCTTTGGAGCTTATACAAAAAAGTAGTCGGTGGATGGGTGAGTCAGGGGCAAGACAAGTAGTGCAATTAGGTGATAATGCTTTACCGATATGGTGTAAATGGATTCCAAAGCCTCCGTGTCTAGTGAGAAATTGAGTAAGTAAATTGTCATGTGGAAGCTCGTGTTGTAGGAAGGTTAGAACTGTTGGTACATTGTGTAACGGAGCGGTCGTGTAGTTGATGGTCGTATAGCAGAGTGCTGAGTGTAATACAAAAAAAAACAGTTCCGCGCGACCCACTTTAGGAAACGCTATATAGAATTAAGGTTACAAACAAAATTCTATATTCAATTTTATACACACACGAACACAGATAAAATATGTTGCAATAAATCAAAATATGTTACAGTATAATAGAGTCACTGTACCTATATACATACAGCTATAAATTTAAATCGCGTAACAGTGTAGTAATGGTCTCTTAAATCTAACGCGAATTTAACGGATTTATTAATTACTTTTAATAATATCGAATAACAATGATTATTTTAACGATGTCTTATTACGAGCTATTAATTTGCCGAAGAAAATTTGAAATTCTAAATTATTAATGAAATACCTTATAATGAATATTTAAGTTGTTTTGATATTATTTATTACTTAAAATATATCATAATTAATTTAAAATTATTCAAAACTCATAAAATAGTAGTGTAAGTATATCATAACATTTTATTTTATTAAAAAAAAAATAGTCAATTAAATCTTTGCAAGATAAAATAGGATTAAAGCGAAATCCGAAACAAACGGTTTTTTATTTGGGATTAAGTACTGGAGGCATCTAACCAACAAAAAATAAAAACGAGATAAACTGGTGTAAAAGTTTAAAAGGATTCACAAAAAGGTTTAATTGATAGATGCTTATTGATGTCTGCTGTTTAGGACGTTCTTCTATTTTTATTTTTATTTTTCAAATACAATATATTATAATCAATACTAGCTTTACATATATTTGTAAACTTTTTCTGTACACGGAAAATATTTTAGTCCTTGCGTCTATATACTTTTAATTCTTTTAATTCATTTTGTTATTTATTAGAATTTGATCTGATGTCGGATTTTGTTGGGACTTTTACTAACATTAAAATCACGTAGCCGAGGCCTAAACAAGATTTTAATGTTAATAATAGTCATATTATTATATATCTATTAAATAATTTAACACAACTACTATTCTGCCGTGCTAAGCACAAAAGCGGTATCTCATTGTCAGTAAAGGCGAGTTTCGAGAAAATCAAAGTTTTGTTAAAATAGTTTTATTTTTACTTTACAGATTGTTTTTTTGATTTATTAAATGGAATTTATTCATTATATTTAAGGTAAACCTGAGATAGGGAAAGATTTTTTAAGGGTTTTTTCATATGTTTTAAATACGATACTGCTATTTGGCTTGGTTCATTGGATTCGTATTTTTTTAAGCTATTCGGTGCCATAAAAATCAACTTTACGATTTTTTTTGAGATACCGCTTTTGTGCTTAGCACTGCAGTGTTATCTGATTAATATTTTTATAATATTATAATCATAATGTCTTTAATGTAGAGTAGGTATTATAAAGAATTTATTCTTAAGTAAAAGGTAAACTAACGCTATATGCAAAGTGTTAAATAGTTATGAATTTGCTCGAGATTTTAGAACAGTAGTAATAAATGTAAAATAATGTAAGCCTTTACTAAATACTATTCATGGTATGGTTTTATAAGTCATAACAATACATTAAAACTGTCAGTGGACTGTCGCAGATAGCTTTTGCTTGCGAGCAAATTCTTCATAATACCGGACATAATAATAGGATAATATTATATAAATAAATAATAATAACAAAACTCATGAATCATGAACATAACCCACAAGTTCACTACTTTTCGTTTAGTTTGAACTTCATTTAAAACTTTAATAAAGTAATAATTTAATACTTGCGAATTAAACAATTTAGCAAAACCATATAATTGATATACAAACTCGTCTCGTATATTCGTATATAATATGACAATTATGACAGTAGGTAAATACATAATTTATTGTTGTAATCATTTTAATTCAAGTTGTTGTCATCTTCATCTTCCAACTGAAGTGATGCAAATGAAATTACCTCCAATAACGTCTGTTGTACTGATCCTCTTATATGCGTGTTTTAGTTTCAAGCTAGATCAATAATTAAACTGTTATTATGTATACTGATAAATATGACTGTGTTTGGCATGCTATCACCCCACACCCCTTCTTACCTACTATAATCTAAATCTATTTAACCCATATTATCCCAAGGTATTAAAATCAATAAAATTTTTAAGTATTTTTACTAATTTCGAAAAAGGGGCTTCTAAAACAGACAAAAATATTTTTTTTATTTTTTTATGTATTATTTATAATGAATTTCAGGACCGCACCTTAAATAGGGCGTTGGGAGAATATGCCAATGGGATTTGTATGAAGAAAAAACAAACAAAGCTATTTTCACAAATTTGTTTTATTACTAAATGAATATTTAAAATCATGTAATAAACCATACATCAATTTAAAAGGTTGAAAAAAAAAATTATTTAGTAGTATGAAATGTTTGGGAACAATGTTGATGCAAACCAACTCCACATTTGCTGCATTTAAACTTAGTATTTTTATGGCATTGATGACATCGAATTTGAGTCTCATTTTTGACGATATAATGTCCCTTTTCATCCAGTCTAATTGAATCAGGAAGTTTTTTTCTTGAGTGTCATTGGTAACTTGAGCTCGATTCGTTTTGGAAGAGAAGAAGATGCTTTACCAAGAATAAGATACGTCTGAACTATGTATCTTGTAAAAGACAAAAAATCATGAGCATCTTTGGGTTGTCCTGCAGGTGAAAGTCGATATAGTTGAAATGCGTTGTTAGCACACACGTTTATAGGAAACATCATCATTTGCCAGTACCATCTCTTCAACCTTATCGCGATTCTATATTTTCCAACGTTTTGATCTAGTCGGTCGACGCCACCCATGAACTTGTTGTATAGTTGGTAGCAATGGGGTTGATCGACGTCTACTCGTTTATTGTTGCACCAACGTTTCACTTTACCAAGTGGCTGAACACCGCTTTCTGTTGAAGCTATAGTTACAATATTATTATCATTATAACGGACCAAAGTGGTGTCGGAATTGACATCCGTAACTTGATGGTAAGAACCTCTGGCAGTTTTCTTCATCTCTTTTATATCTTTCAACGGCGCTCTTTCAAGTCTATTAGCCCGTAGCGTTCCCGTGAGATCGTGCCCCATTTGTTTTACTTCATCTAATAAACGTAAAGATGTAAAAAAGTTATCAACGTAAAAACTGTACTTTTCATTATCTGGAAGTTTTGATATCAAGTTGGTCACAACAGAACCACCTACGCCTAGGTTTGGATTTGTATTGCCAGTCTTGGCTCCCTGATAAGGCTCTCCATAAATGAGATAACCCAATCGTGTGCACATTGACCAAATCTTATACCTAAAACGGATTGGTTTGCCATGAATGTGTTGTTTAGTTCCATGTTTACCAAAATATGGTACCATTGACTCATCAATTGATAAATGTTTATCCCCAGGAAAATACTTTAGCCATCTTTCATTCATCAGATCCCACAGAGGTCGAACTTTAGCAAATTTGTCATCGGAAGGAAGACAACTATTATCGCAGGCATGAAAGTAACGTAGAGGTTCTTCAAATCGATTACGAGTCATACATGAAGCAACTCCTGGATGATGAGTATCAATACTCTGGTCCCAGTACAATCTGTATCGTGAAGTGCTATTGTAACCTGATAAAAGCAGAATACCCACAAAATTTTTAACTTCTTCAGTTGTAACGCGGAAATGGACTAAACCCTTCATTATTGCATTTTTTTTCTGTACTAGAACGTAACAATTCATAAACATCATCATCGAAAAACATCTCAAAAAATTCTATAGGGTTATCTTTGTTCAAAACGAAATTTGGCACAGTTGACTCCCTTTCAGATTTTGGAATTATATCTTTTTGTCTCCATTTCCTACTAACGATAATTTTAGCTTTCTTAGCGGAAGGTTACTGAAACGAAGACGTCGATGGTTGGTTATTTTGATCATCCTGGCTCATGAACGGAATTCCTTCGACAGTTTGCAGTGACCCCTGTACTGTTGGTACTTGACACCGCACCTCAGCTTCAGCCAATAATTGTCGACCAGTAAGATTGCCAATATCTCCTGAATTCTCATCCCCGCTGTCTTCATCACTCAAATCATTGTTTTCCGGTGGTGTAATAAATATCTGCTGAAATTATATCACTATCCTCCTCTAGAGCCGATATAATCTCGTTGACATTTAGCCTGGAAACAAAAAAATATTATTAAAACATAAGCCATCTAAACCCTCAAAAATGTGTATGGTGCCTGCTGTTCCCAGTGCACCTCAAATGGGGCGTCATGTAAAACTTACAAAATATATACGAAAAAAATAAAATATCGTTATTATCTATTTGCTAAATAAAAGTTTGAAGTATAACAATAAAAATAACAATATTTATATAATTTCACAAAATAATACATTTATGTAATAACTTACCTTTTTCTAGAACTCATATTCGCTGAAATTCACTCACTTTCACCAATTATACTAAAACAACTGACGCACGTTTTAATTGTTGATGAATACTGTGTCATAGACCAACTCATCGCGATAACGACAATTATTCGAATTTACCCGCCAGTATTTAAATATTAGGTGTTTGACGTTAAAATGTTAGTGCACCTTAAATGGGGCGCTAGGATAATATGGGTTAATATCAACTTGTCAACTTGACTAGAATATTATTCAGTTGTTGCGATTCTATTAGGGTTGTGGATACGAATCATATGTAATGTGTAACTTTGTATTAAAATATATATAAGGGTGCCTTGTTAGAAATTTTAGAACTATGTATGTATACTTTATCATTGAAAAAAGTTAACTAACTATTGGGATCCGTCAGATGGGAGGAGCTTAAAAAACATGGCGCAGCTAAGGGTTTAGTTTAATTTTTAAAAATTACAAGACAGTGTCAATAGTATATATAAGTATTATAATGTACACATATTTTAAATTCACTCATTATAATTACAGATAATATCACGCAATAACATCAAATACAATACGCATACGTTATTTATTTTTGATTGTTTACAATTTTTCAACAAACAAATCTTTTAAATACATATTTATATTACAATAAATCAATTATATATAGGAAAACTTGTAAAATTCTTTCTTGGTACTTACTGTTCTTTCATTAATTTTATTTTTGGGTGATTTAAAACATAATATTGTGATTTAATCGTAAGTTTTACTATAAACCGTAGATTCATCTGTCAGTTTTATGCTTGAGATTATTTATTTTTTCATTATTAAATTCTATTACCATAGAAACTGTACCCCCAATCTAGTTACAAATTTTGCCACCAGATGGTGTACGTTCATTTGACGGATCCCAATACTCAACAAATTAATTAAGGGGCCACCTAAAAAATAGCCTGTTTTCAAATGGTTATAACTTGGTCAAAAATTAACTTTTTTCAAAACTTTTTTGTTCTTAAATGAAGCAAATTTACTCTACTTTATGATGGTATAGTTCGTTCCTCAACATTTTTTAACCTTTTTATGTAATTATATAAATTCTGAAAAAAAAACTGC
Source organism: Sialis lutaria (assembly GCA_949319165.1). NCBI lineage: Eukaryota > Metazoa > Arthropoda > Insecta > Megaloptera > Sialidae > Sialis > Sialis lutaria. The sequence goes on from OX439234.1 coordinate 30,440,243, forward strand.
ATATTTTGAAACTTGACTCGGAGTGTATTTATGTAGAAAATGAAATTTTAAAATAACCATTTTGCAGAGAATTTCATTACCTTGAAATCGGTATCATGGAAATTTTTTTTATTTTTATTTTGTTCCACCTTATACGACTCACTCTGTATAATACTAATGTGTTATGTATACATAATGCATATATGTATGTATATAAAATATCTTTATATAGTCATAAAATGAAATTAAATATCCCAATAAATATATGGTATAAGTATATAAACATATAAATACAATTTTTACCAAAGCTACTTTAAATTACCTTCGGAAAGAAAATTACATACATTAACTAAATGATTATTGTTATTAAAAAGCAATTTTATTTTTCAATAAGCTTCTCAATTGTCGTCTTGTTTAACAAAAGAATATTAAAATTCAATTCTGAATAATCATTTATAGCTTATTATTTTATGAATATACAATATATGACGCTTAATTTCACTATAAAAATATTAGTAATATACTCTTGTAGTTAAATGAATAGGTACATATAATACAAATAATTAAATTGTTAATATAAAATAATATAAACATTCTATATCATATTTCATTTTATTATACGATCGTATAAAGTACTTGTCACAATAAACAACGTTTATTAAAATTATATTTTAACCTTGAAAATATAGCTATATTGTTACCGTGAGACTCAAATAATATGAATGAAAATTGTAAAAAAAAAATGTAAATAAATATGTACAGAAATTCCAAAATAGTTATTACTAAATGTTTTTTTTCCAAGAAACAATCAATTTATTTGACTTTTACTCAAATATGAATCAGTACTATGAAATCACTGCTAATCAGTTGATAATCACTAAACAAATCAGTGGATAGTATTTGTATTTGCATTGTGGGGTGGAGCTTTATAAAAGCTTAGGCCGCTGGGGCCCATTGTGCTCCCCCTTTCTCGAGCCAAAAGACATTCAAGACATGCCGATGAACAGGATCCTATCCTTCGCTGAAGCAACGGACCTGTTCAACGAGTGAAATAGTGGATAGTCACTGAATACATCAGTGGATCATTATTACAAAGATCCTTAATATGGCTAAAATCACTGATTAATCTGTGAGAACTGGTAAAGACTACTAACTTTCAGTGACTTTTACTTTCACTGAAGTGGAATTCTCAGTTATTAAATTTATTTATTTTATCTACAAGAAATTTATCAAAACTTTAGAATAGCATTTTAAAAATGTATTGAGAAAATAATGGGTATCTCTTCTAAGAGATAAAATGTTCTTCAGTTAATCCCAATTCGAAATATGTTCACTGCTAGCTTACACATTTAGATATTCATGAAAAGCTTTTATATGTAGTTATAGATTATTTATATTTTATATTTATAAAACATTTTAAGTGTTCCATACCGAAATCAAAAGCTATCGTAAGTGCATATGATTGCAACTCATTCAAAACAGCATTAACTATACATATGAAGATTTAGGATAATGTGGGACATTATCTACTTATAATATACTAGCTGACCCGGCCACGCGTTGCTGTGGTTAACATATACTTTAATTGTAGGTTATATGAAACGTTTGGAAGTTTGACATAGCGCCATCTATTGAATACTTACTCAATCCAGTCAACAGATGTCACAATCTATTAGAATCGTTTGGAGCTAACAGATAAAGACAAATAATTTGCAATAAAATAATATTGCGATCATAAATTGAGATGTAAGGTATCCTATCTTTCAAGTTGGATCAAACTGCACACGGTGTACAAATTTGATTAAAATCGGTTAAGTAGTTTAGGAGTCCATCGCGGAGGAACATGTGACACGTAATTTATATATATTAAGATAATAAAAAAAATAAACAATATAGTAAGATTATGCCCAGGCCCGGATTTACCATGCAGGCAGTGTAGGCACGTGCCTAGAGCGGCAAAAATTTAGGGGCGGCAAATTTTAGCGAAAAAAAAGGTCTTTTCACACTTTCTTTTTAATAACTGATAAATTTTTAACATGAAAACCTAAAAAAGGTCATTGATATGAAAAACCTTTACTTTTTATTTTTCTTCAATCAAAAAGGGTGGCAATTTTCGCAAAAGCCTAGGGGTGGCAAATTTCAAAATCCGGCCTTGATTATGCCATCATGATTTAAAAATAAACTAAGAAAAATATTTTTGCATTTCATGCACAACAATAAAAATGCATCAGCCTCCCCCCCCCCCCAATGTACATTTAAAATATGTTATCTTGTTTTATTTCACAAATGTAGCAACACTACTACATAGAATTTATGAACAAATTGTAAGACACGTATGCACTATCAAATACTACTAAATTTTATATATTTCATTTGCAGTAAACCTATCGATCGCTGATGCGATGGTTTCAACTCTGAACGTGATATTCAACTACATATACATGCTCAACTCACATTGGCCCTTTGGGATGCTGTACTGCAAGATAGCACAGTTTGTTGCCATCCTGTCAGTCAGCGCGTCAGTGTTCACTCTCATGGCTATATCTATAGACAGGTAAGATTACAGAGCAAGTGTGCGGAATTTATAAAATATAATTTAAAACACTCTCCTCTCCTTGTCACACCGTATGATAATGTTGTGAACCTCCTCCCTAATAATATACCTCATTTTAAAAATGCAATATGTCATCAAATATTATCTGACCCCATTTTTTCCCATATCCCAAGGTTAGTAAATGACTAGGTTGGTCTACTTGTGACGTCGCCACGACGAGCATTTATAGATATTTATTTAAATTATTACATTAATTAACTATATTATAATAAAAGTAATATTTTATATAAAAGTAACTTAATACTAATTTATAATTGTATAATTTATTGTTTTTATTGTATTTTGTTATTTACTGTAGTTCCTTAAAGTTGATATTGAATTTTAATCAATTAATCAAAATTAACATTATATTTATAAAAAAAAAACATAACTACTACTGCATTCAATTTTATTTGAACATTTATGTACATATGTATAATAATGTTGGAATGTATTTTCTAATTAAACACTAAAATAACATATGTATAAAATATGTCAAAAAATCATTTATACCACCATAACAAACATGAATAAACAAAATTCAATTGATGGAAATTTTTAATAATTGTACCTATAATAATTTTGAGATAACGTCTAATTTCTTTTAAAATGTAGACTAACAATTTAATGATATTTACTAAGAAAGCATTTTTTTCTTTATGACTATATATGTTTCTTAAATGATACCAAATAAATATATTGTCATTTAGAAAATGACTTCATGACGTCATAAGTACATAGTTAGAAAGAAGAAAAAATCATTAAAATGCGTTTGGATTTTATATAGAACAGTCATACATAGAATTATTGAAATAATTAATAGTTACTTAAACAAAAAAAATATCCTGGTTCTTAATTTTGACTAACCCTGTGTAATCATTTCTTTTCTTGACAAATACAACGGCACTTTTTTAAGGGTGGTAACTTAAAAAAATATATATAAATTTAAAATTATTATAAAAAAGGTCATCAAAATTAGTAGAGGGCGCAAAATTGTGGATTTGGAGTAGCAGATATGGGGTAGCAATAAAAAAAAACTTCAATTTTCATATTTATCATATTGTTTAGGAGGAAGAGGTGAAAAATTAGCAATCTACATCAGGCGACAAAAACCTACGATACGCCACTCTCAGGTGTTACAATTAAAATACAACAATAAGTGGAGTTTTTCCATTAACTTGTGAACGGATTCATTATAAACTTTAGCATAGTAATTTCGCTATTTAACTCATTGACACAGAAACAAACCTCTTATACAAACACGTAGTTAACTTCACACTATTGCTGATGTACTCAAAGAAAACACAGAAACATAAACACATGTTGGTACTTGGAGAGTGACGTTCCAAGAAAGTTATCGTGGACTTATTGCTAGAGTTGGAAGTTTACAGAACAGGGACATGAAATTCGCTCATATGTTTAAAACTTCAGCTAACAATTGTTGTGACTTAAAGTTCAAGTAAGCTTACGTCGCAATGGGGTCTCAAAAATTCTGTAACAAAAATCTATCGATATTAATGTTGTGTTTAAAATTATCAAATAAATTAAAAAATTAATAGAAAAGATTAATAACGTAAACCTTCTAACTTACAATTAGCAAACCAACTTTGTGCTATTTATCTACTAAATTGATCCAACTTTCAAAAATTTTGTGCTCACAGTCTTCTTCGAAAAACCCTTAGTTTGTTAAATTGAGACTCAAGTTAGCAGACCAGAAGTTTTTCGAAGAAGGAAGCAAGCGCACAGTTTTTGAAAGTTGGATCAAATTAGCACATAGTTCTCGAAACTTATGCAAATCAATTTGAAAAAGTTAATCTGCTGGGGACTGTTTCACAAGCATAGGTACATAGATTATTACATTTATACAGAAAATTATTATTCCACTTTAATTTTATTAACTTCCCAATAGGAAGTTATTGTAATTGGTCCGAAAATCCAAATCAAAAATGTTAACATATTTTCATGTTTCAAGAGCATTAGAGTATATTTACACTATTTTCAGAAAAATGTTTGTGTGTGTGTGTGTGTGTGTACGTACGTGTCATTTTTTTCCGGGACGAAATCTCGCGAACAAAAAATGCTATTGACTTCGTTGAGGTGCTAATCGAAGCGTCTTGACGTGAATATGATCTGAAAAAAATGATTTTTCGAAATTCAACCCCTACGGGGGTAAAAAAGAGTGTTTTTTTCATTTTTATTTTTTTTCTTGATCGGATTTAGTCGAAACTTAGAATAAATATTATACAATACAAATAATGAAACGTGTATTTCAGTATTTATTTTTTATATGGGTCCAAACAGCCCTTAAATGGATGAAAACCACCATCAAAATTTGAATTTCATACTAATAAATACGTCTAATAATTCATGAAAACAAGCGCAATTCAAAATTCAAATTGTCAGATTAGTTATTCTAAAAATGTCCATTATATTATTGACATTATTAGGATATTAGAAAACTAATATTCATAATACAAAGGTGATTTTTATTTCTGACAAATTCCATTAAAATTTTTCATATACATATTAAAAAAAAAATTTACAAACTATAACATAATAATATTAATTATGAAAACAATAAATAATCAGTATTCAAGTATTGTTAGTCATACCATGTTGGGAAGTTGATTGTGTGGACTTAAAGGATCGCACCCCACGGCATTATACGTTATATAGTTTAATTTTATATCCCCGGGTAAAATTGGATCCGACAGCTATATAGTTTATATTTGTATTTATACTAATAACATACTTATAAATTTGATAAAAAAATAGAAAACATATTAATTAATCTATTTTAACTGCAAGTAAATATTATTCTTATATTGTGTATAATATTTTTAATTTTAAAAATGACTTAAATCGAGAACACAAAAAATATAACTTGATTAATCATGTCCCAGATATGGATTTCTTCTTGAACTGATCGGAAAACTCAAACCACCCATGCACACTCACTTTCATCTGCTTCCACTTAAATATTAACAAAAATTCCACAAACATTTTTAATATTCACTAAAATAAAAATCTCACAATGAGATTTCTTCACAGATCAGTGGACTGTACGCAGATTACAATAAACCCCGCCTCAGTACAAATGTATGTAGTATTATGTTGTTTAATTCTAGCGTGCTCAATTCTTTCTGATAAGACGATTTTCACTGAGATTAAATGCCAAAGTCTACAAGAAGTATCATGTGACAATAAAAGATGGATTACTCTCTTTTTCTTCCAGAGGATCCTTTTAAAACCTATATTTAATACCAGACTTACGCACCTACGTATATTTCACGAGATATTGTTTTTATTATTTTCATTCACAGTGAGATAAAAATAGTATTCTGACTTTGAAATAATTGTTTTTCTTACAAAATTATTAAAAATAGCAAAATTAATCCACGCAATATTTTACAAGTGTTTTTAAGAAGGATTCCAGCCGTACTAAATAGAAAACGAATGAATTTTAGTAGAAGAGTGGTTAACGATCTATCCAGGCACCTCTTTCCCACTGGGCACTCTGGGCACGTGCCCAGGGCCCCGCGATTGATAGGGGCCCCATATCACCAAACAATAACCGATATTTATAACCGAAAAACATACGATATTTGTTTATCAAACGATAATGACATTAATGACTTACTACAATACCTACTTGCTTATTAGTTTTTGCATGTGCGAAACCCCTCTACTCTCGCCCGAAAATCAGGCTTTCCGATTTCAGCATGTTTAGGATAAATTTAAATATATAAAAATACATTGAGTGGCCAGTTTCTGGAAAACCGGGAAAGTCAGGAAATTTTGCTAGACAGGGAATTTTTTGTAAAAATGCAAAACCCACACCACGTCAAGAAAATTTCCGCAAATATTTTTAAACAATTATCTATTTAAATTTTAAAGAAAACATGCAGAATTTTCAAAAAAGTTCTATTGTCAACAAATAATTCTGTTTTACCACGCGATCTATTTTTTGTACTTTAATCAAACAGAAGTGTATAGGTACCACACTTCATGCAATTTGTTCAATCGTTGAATATATTAATGGTTTTTAACAGTGGTGATATTAATTTATTATGTGATTTGTTATTGAAGATATTATTTTTATTAAAAATAATTTCTTGAAATTTGATTTATTTTACGTATACACGTACCCTCTGCACATTAATTAAGGGGATACCTAAATAATAGCCTGTTTTCAAGTCTGTAAATTGGTCAAAAATTTACTAATTTGAAATCTTTTTTTTTCTGGAATGATGGAAATTTACTCTACTTTATGATGGTGCATTTCGTTCCTCAACATTTTTCCCGTTTTAACGTTTTTATGTAATAAAAAATGCGTATCTTAACACGTCACGGAGTGCATTAATGTAGAAAATTTAATTTTAAAATAATCATTTTGTAGAGAATTTTGATACCTTAAAATCAGTATTTTGAAAAAAAAAATGCAACAAAATTCGCAATGGTATTAAAGTTCTTTTTTAAAGTTCCGTAAATTTTAATATATTGTGTAAAATATGCTTAAATAATTTTTTTTTAATAAAAAACGGAAAAACGTAATAATTCCTGGAAAACCGGGAAAAGTCAGGGAAATTTGTTGTAGAGAAATACTGGCCACCCGTTTAATGGTTTACTAATTACTTACTGTTTTAAAAAAATCATCAGTAAACTAGTTTTTCATATTCTTAATTTTTGAAGTGAAAACTTCTTTAGCTCTGTCAAGGTCATAGGGGCCCCATTGTCCTAATGTGCCCAGGGCCCCCAATAGGTTAAAGACGGCCCTGGATCTATCAGAGAAAAAGATTACCCAAAACCCTTTTTCAAAGGTGATACTATTGAAAAAGTCCGTCTGGTTAGTTAATGTCTCATATTTCTCATTGTCCTTTAATTTATTTTTGTCACCGCGGTTTATTCTCAAACATATTGAAAATAACAATATAATGTGTAACCAATGCAAATAATTTTGATTTTTCAAAATCAAATGTCTTGATTATTACAAACAAAAAAATGATATTTCTTCAAATAAAGCACTGCCTCTGTTTCTCATACAACAAATTTTGATTCAGAATAAAAAAATATACCTTTTGTACAAACCTTTATTAATATCTGATAACTTTGGATACATTTTTTATTTTAGTGAAAATATACGATTTTTTTGCGTAATATTTTGTCTTTCGTTAATCATTTCGATAGCTATATTAAAAAAAATATGTCTGTCTCTATTATTAAATTTTATTTGCTCAAATATAAAATGTTAAACATTTTTTTAAAACTTACGAGTTTGTAAATTCATACAAAATTCAATTTAAAAAAAGTAGTTCGATATTTATGAAGAATACAAATATATAATTTTTCATTCTCAAATTTTTTTATTGCCTGAAGTTTTTAAACTATCAAACATTTCATGATTTTTTTAAATCTGAATGATGTCTAAATTTTCTTTTGATTTAAGTAAGGCAGAACCCACAAACAACAAAAGTTATTTTAAAGTTTTTATATAGTATTTTACTCCTATTAATTTTTCGATCCGGAAACATATTGTTGTTATTATTTACAACAAATAAATATTACACCTTCGTTAATATGTTAGTAAAGGAAATAAATAAATTAATATATTCAATACATTGAAACATAAAATTAAATAAATAAACAAAATGTTTACATGTAGGTATATATTTAATCTCAGTTATTCGTACATATAATTATACCGGGTGTCCCAGATAACTTTTCCAGCATGGGGATCTCAGTATCTATAGATACAGGTTTGGTTAAATCAGATGAATTATATGTATGAAAGGGGTGAGTATTATTACACCAAAAAATATTCATAACTCTATGTCGTTTAGGCGGTATACCCAAAAAACTGAAAATTCGGATTTTTTTTTAATGGCTATAACTTTTTTGTTAAAGTAGATATGTACTTTTTGTTTGCGGTTTCTTTAAGCACTTTTTTGTGGAGAATTGATTGGTGTATTTAGGTTTTTTATATCACCTTTAGTTTCCGAGCCCTAACTTCAGTTTTTCTTATGGGCCGCTATGCTGGCTATCGCATATTTGAACATGTTTTTTACTCTACTTTACGATGTGTCCTTTGCCATATTTATTATCGAAAAAAAAATTATAATATATTTTTTCAAATAGTTCATTGTTTCAAATATTCATTTGTTATTTTGATTGTTGTTATTGTGATTTTTGTTTACAATTTTTGTTTTTCATGGCTCACTTAAAAGTCAGTAATAAAATACTTCATAAACATCATTGACATTTAGTATTTCGACTTTTCTTCGATAATAAATATGGCAAGTGACATATCGTTGTAAAGTAGAGTAAAAAACCCGTTCAAATATGATATATTCAACTAAAAGGGAACCTTTTCAGGTCGAAAATTCGTATCGAGTTTAAACTTTGTATATAGTTAGAGGAGGTCAAGGTAAGTAAGAAAAAAATTATCGTAGCTGCGGTAAAACGGTTTAAGGGGGTGAAACACCCCTATGAAAATGTGCAAAATAATCATATTTTTCAAATAACTCTGAAACTAATGAAGATTTAAAAAAACCTATAATGCCAAATTTTCATGATTTTTTATGCTCTTTCGAATGGCGATAGTCAAAATTCAAAAAAATAAAACCGTTAACCCCCACCTCCCACCCACCCCATTATTTATTACAGATTTTTTTTTCTATGAACTCAAATTAATTGTAGTATACAATAGTAATCCAAATATATAAGACATATTTCACAAAAAAAATATTTAACCCTTTCATCGTCACATTATCATATTTCGAAAAATATTCATTTAATTTTTTTATTACGTTAGCGATAAGAAAAGTATTGACTATAGTTGAGAAGTTACCAATTTAGAAGGATATTTACATTTCAGGAACCCTAGAATCCAGTAAAATTTTTTTTAGCGCAAGTTAGTCTAGAAAACGGCCGGTTAAAATCGTTATTAGTTATACGTTTGTTTGTTGTATTAGTCCGATTTACTTTATGTGAATTAATTTTGAATTTTCTTCGAAACTAATAACAATATAAATAAATATTTAGTACAACATTTTCTTGAGTTTTTAAAATCTTTAGAATGGTTATAGTCGAAATTCGAAAAAACGAAACCGTCAACCCCCACCCCAAAAATTATTTATAATTTTTATTTCTATTGAATAAATTTTAGTATATTATAGAAAAGTAATTTAAATCCATTTTAACTACAAATTTTCATTTAAATATTTTAACCCTTTCATTGCAATTAAAAAAATACAGTTTTTTTTATTTTTATTTTTCTTATTAAAGATGAGAAAATTATTGGTTTCGGTCGAAAATGTTGATGAGAATCCAAACATACGAATGACAAATGTTAGTCGGTGGTTTTCCGGCAAATTAACCAAATGATTTCAAAAACGACCGGACTTATTAATTTCGACTATAATCATTCGAAAGAGTTTAAAAAATCAAGAAAATGTTGTACTAAAGGTTTATTTATATCGTTATAATATTATTATTATTATAATTAGTTTCGAAGAAAATTAAAAATTAATTCATATTTGAAGCTGCATTGAATTCACATCAAGTAAATCTGACTAATACAACAAACAAACGTATAACTAATAACGATTTTAACCGACCGTTTTCTAGACTAACTGGCGCTAAAAAAAATTTTACTGGATTCTAGGGGTCCTAAAATGTAAATATCCTTCTAAATTGGTAACTTCTCAACTATAGTCAATACTTTTCTTATCGCTAACGCAATAAAAAAATTAAATGAATATTTTTCGAAATATGATAATGTGACGATGAAAGGGTTAAATAATTTTTTTGTGAAATATGTCTTATATATTTGGATTACTATTGTATACTACAATTAATTTGAGTTAATAGAAAAAAAAATCTATAATAAATAATGGGGTGGGTGAGAGGTGGGGGTTAACGGTTTTATTTTTTTGAATTTTGACTATCACCATTCGAAAGAGCATAAAAAATCATGAAAATTTGGCATTATATGTTTTTTTAAATCTTCATTAGTTTCAGAGTTATTTGAAAAATATGATTATTTTGCACATTTTCATAGGGGTGTTTCACCCCCTTAAACAGTTTTACCGCAGCTACGATAATTTTTTTCTTACTTACCTTGACCTCCTCTAACTATATACAAAGTTTAAACTCGATACGAATTTTCGACCTGAAAAGGTTCCCTTGTAAGTGGCCCATAAGAAAAACTAAAGTTAGAGCTTGTAACTCGGAAACTAAAAGTGATATAAAAATTCTAAATACACCAAACAATTTTACACAAAAAAGTGCTTTAAGAAACCGCAAACAAAAAGTACATATCTACTTTAACAAAAAAGTTATAGCCATTTAAAGAAATTTCGAATTTTCAGTTTTTTGGGTATACCGCCTAAACCACATAGAATTATGAATATTTTTTTATGTAGTAATACTCACCCCTTTCTTACAAATAATTCATCTCATTTAACCAAACCTGTATCTCTTATAGATACTGAGATCCCTATGCTGGAAAAGTTATCTGGGACACCCGGTATAAATATCAAGAACCACGCTCAATGGTTGCACTTGAAATGTGCATTTTTTATGTCACTTGTGTTTACAATGGTCAATTGATATATGTCATTGAAATAAATAAAAATATAGACCATTGTTAACTAATTTAATTAACTATGCATTTATAAACTGTGACTCATAACATACTTGGACTATAGAGTAATATAATGTTATTTAAATAAAACTAAAAAATATACAATACGAACTAAAGTGACTGATATTATATTATAACAAATAATTTAGAAGCAAATGTTCTTTTATACATTTCTGTTATCGAATGTAATATAAATTATAAAAAATATTAAAATGCATGTATTAATGTTAAATGTTAAAAGATATGTGGGATAAAAAATAAATAAAAATGGCAACTGTCACTATGGTCATAAAACAGTACCAAATACCACATGTATCAATATTATTTATGTTTTCATTGTATCAAACAGAATGCATCCGTTGGCCGTTCATAAATAATTAATCATATGTCTTTGTTCTAATTATACATATTTATATTGATATTATTAATTATAACTTAATATAACTATCAATAGCATATCATTGTTTTACTGGTAAATTTTATATCTGATACAATCGAAGAATGACCTTAAAATGTAATATCAGTTTTGTTTCATTTTTAAGTACCTAAACATACATATAAATACAAGAATCAGGGATTTTGTAAACGTATTTTTTTAATACCGTGCATTAGAAAATAAATCTTTTACTTTAGGCACCGAAGATTTTCCCCTTTTAGCGAATTTTTCGAAGAAAAATATAGCTATTGCTATCACCATCATGACGCAACTTCGGAAAAAAAACTATATATCTTTATCAAACTTGATCTCGAGATCACGAAAATGAGGTTCGTTAAAAATTTTATGTATATATATATATATATATATATATATATATATATATATATATATATATATATATATATATATATATATATATATACAGGGTCCTCCAATAGTGTGTCCGGCATTGTTTTACGCCCAAACTATTGAAGATAGAGTTTTAGGATAAAAAATTTATTATATATATTGACCCTAAAGAATTTCAGGAAAATATTTTCAACCCCCTAAAACCGCTCCTTGGGGGGTAGTTTGAGGGGTACATACCCGTTTCTCAATTAAATCAAATGGAATGGTATATCAAAAAGTATATATTTAAAGATCATAAAAAAATAAGAAACTTTCGTAAAACAAAAATTTTCATACTTTCAATTGTTTTAAAAATATGGCGACTTGTTCTCAAATTTTAGGGTTTCACAAAAAGTGCTCTGATTTCGTTAAAAATTAATGGAATTTTATTATTTTTTCAAATTTAGAAAACAGAAATAATTAACTTTGTAAAGATGTATGACTATTTGTGATTTTGATAGTTTAAAGTGTCATACGCGATATATCAAAAATTCAAAAGTTCAACTAGGGATAATTCGAAATTTTTAAATACAACGGTATATCAATTAGTTTTATTTCTTAAAAAGGATATGTAAATAAACAACTTTTGTTAAGAAAATTTAAAATTTAAAATTATAATTTTAAAATTGAAAACTGAAAATTAAAATTTTTAATTTTAATTTTTTTTTTATCAAAAATTGTTTATTTACATATCTTCTTTAAGAAAAAGTACTAATTGATATACCATTGTATTTAAAAATTTTGAATTATCCCTAATTGAACTTTTTAATTTTTGGTATGTCGAGTATGACACTTTAAATTATTAAAATCTCAAATAATCATACATCTTTACAAAGTTCATTATTTCTACTTTCTAAATTTAAAATAATAATAAAATTCCATAAATATTTAACGAAATTAGAGCACTTTGAGTAAAACTCTAAAATTTGATAACAAGTCGCCATATTTTTTAAACAATTGAAAGTGTGAAAATTTTTGTTTTACGAAAGTTTCTTATTTTTTTATTATCTTTACAAATATGTACTTTTTGATATACCATTCCATTTGATTTTACTGAGAAACGGGCATGTACCCCTCAAACTACCCCCCAAGGAGCGGTTTTAGGGGGTTGAAAATATTTTCCTGAAATTCTTTAGGGTCAATATATACAGTAAAAATTTTATCCTAACTCTCTATCTTCAATAATTTGGGCATAAAACAATGCCGGACGCACTATTGGAGGACCCTGTATATATATATATACATATGTATATCTGCCGTTTCGAGTGGACTCTCTAGCCTTCCAGGATTACTTCCGATCTTTTTGAAACTTGGTTGAAAAATCAATCTCACGAATACCTCGGTTAAGTTCGTTAGTCAGCGAAATTCCTTTATGGATTTCAAAATGGCGGCCATTCAAAACCGAAAAAAAATCATATCTCGGGTATTAAATATCGGATTGATAATATCAAATATGTTTTGGAATCCTCTCAATAAAACAAAATTATTATGTCTCTTGTGATTTTTCGATATAAAGTACCGTTTGGTTGATATTTTAAAAACAAAAAAAATATTGTAGAGATTGTAAACTAAGAATGCCGAGTTCGAGTCCCGATGTGGAACTTTTTTTTACAAGTTTTTTATTTTATTTTTTTGTTTATTATGTAGAGTAAAAAGTTAATAATCAATAAAAAATTTAAAAAAATTCAGAGCCAACTTTTTTTTACACATTTAATTATTTTTTATTTTATTTTTTTATCAAATAAAATTCGCTTACCGCGGTGGTTGCGCGGACAGAATATTATAATTTATGCTACATAAGCATTAACATATCTAAATTTTTTAATGTAATTAAACGAGATTTAAGGATTTTGAAAACATAATAAAAATTATATTTATTTAAAATAAATATTTTACTTTAGGTAGGTACCTTAAAGATTTTCACAATTATTATGTAAGACAACATAAACCGTAACATATCTAAAATGATTTAAGTACTGTAATACGCACTGGGTCAAGGGCCGATTTAGCATTTTATCATTTCTTCTTTGTTTCTTAAAATTAAAGAATAAAATATTAAAATGGAATACTTTAAACGTTAATATTTACCGCTATATTAAACTGAATTTAGATTTAGATTTAAAAAATTTATCATGAAATTGTAGATTCAAAAAATTGTCAAATCTTATACTTTTATTTTTCTGAAATGAATAAAAAATATAATGCTTATAGTACATCTACATATACAGGGTCCTCCAATAGTGCGTCCGGCATTGTTTTACGCCCAAACTATTGAAGATAGAGAGTTAGGATAAAAATTTTACTATATATATCGACCCTAAAGAATTTCAGGAAAATATTTTCAACCCCATACAACCGCTCCTTGGGGGGTAGTTTGAGGGGTACATGCCCGTTTCTCAGTAAAATCAAATGGAATGGTATATCAAAAAGTACATATATGTAAAGATAATGAAAAAATAAGAAACTTTCGTAAAACAAAAATTTTCATACTTTCAATTGTTTAAAAAATATGGCGACTTGTTATCAAATTTTAGAGTTTTACTCAAAGTGCTCTAATTTCGTTAAATATTTATGGAATTTTATTATTATTTTAAATTTAGAAAGTAGAAATAATGAACTTTGTAAAGATGTATGATTATTTGAGATTTTAATAGTTTAAAGTGTCATACTCGAAATACCAAAAATTGAAAAGTTCAATTAGGGATAATTCGAGATTTTTAAATACAATGGTATATCAATTAGTACTTTTTCTTAATGAAGATATGTAAATAAACAGTTTTTGATAAAAAAAATTAAAATTAAAAATTTTTATTTTCAGTTTTCAATTTTAAAATTATAATTTTAAATTTTAAATTTTCTTAACAAAAGTTTTTTATTTACATATCCTTTTTAAGAAAAAGTACTAATTGATATACCGTTGTATTTGAAAATTTCGAATTATCCCTAGTTGAACTTTTGAATTTTTGATATATCGCGTATGACACTTTAAACTATCAAAATCACAAATAGTCATACATCTTTACAAAGTTCATTATTTCTACTTTCTAAATTTGAAAAAATAATAAAATTCCATTAATTTTTAACGAAGTTAGAGCACTTTTAGTGAAACCGTAAAATTTTAGAACAAGTCGCCATATTTTTTAAACAATTGAAAGTATAAAAATTTTTGTTTTACGAAAGTTTCTTATTTTTTTATGATCTTTACAAATATGTACTTTTTGATATACCATTCTATTTGATTTAACTGAGAAACGGGTATGTACCCCTCAAACTACCCACTAAGGAGCGGTTTTAGGGGGTTGAAAATATTTTCCTGCAATTCTTTAGGGTCAATATATATAATAATTTTTTTATCCTAAAACTCTACCTTCAATAGTTTGGGCGTAAAACAATGCCGGACACACTATTGGAGGACCCTGTATATAAACTTAATTTTATTGTTTATGTTAATATACAATAACATGTGTAATTTTAATTACATTTTTATTCATGTAGATCACGTACATATTATGACGTATTGTGAATTTATATTCATATATTTTTTACTTATTTCATAATTGAATAAATTTTATGGCTATTTCCCGGGGAGAAATGACATTTCTAATTATTATAACTTGGATTAAAATTTCATCATTAAGTTACAAAACATTGACTCTGTTAAAAAAATAAGAATAAAATTCCCTATAATTTAAAATTAATAAATTATAATCATAAGAATTTTCTTTCTTTAATTCCTATTTTCAATGATCCATTTATAACCATAATATACCGAATAAATAAAGAATGACAGAAGATAAAATAGATATACGAAAAAGTAGTTAAAACAGCCAAAATAGGTTTCATTTAACGTATTTTAAAATTATATAAGTTATAAAAAAATCTTACATAAGTAACGCTTTTGACCCCCTCCACTCTACGTAAAAATTTTAAGGTTTAACAGACTCCCCTCATACCAAATCCTAATTTAAGGTATATTTAAGTTAATATCCACAAATTATACACCTAAATTAATAAAATATTGAAACACCGTATAGAATTGTTTATTCAATGATTACAATGTTTTTATATTAATGACATAATTTATATGATGTGACATCAAAACATCATGAAAAAAAACACGACATGATAAAAGATTTTTTAGTCTTTTGTTGTTAAACCTTAGGATTTCATAAAATATTAATAGCTAAGAACATGCACTAAAAAAAAATTTCGTTATTGTTGAAAACCGCATTAAGATCGGTTCAATAGTTTTTGAGTTTAACTTTAACATGTAGAAAAATATAATTTCATTTTATAGAGGTAGAGATTAAATACTACTTTACCCCTCATATTTTATTTTATCGAAATTTAAAACTCATCACTACAACTATTTTTAAATATATGCATGATTATACGTTTCTATTTAACCTGGGCTATAGTAATTACATTTCAAATCAGGGCCACCTCGCTCGTCCACGCTCTGCGGATGCAATATTTTTATTCATTTTAAAAATAAAATTGCCAATCCAAGAGCGTGTAAAATCTACTTGCACAACAGCGCCCCTAGATATTATTTTACTTTTCAGGAAGCTTTTATTTTTCTATATCTTTGTTGTCATCTGAACTTATCCTCTTCCGACAGCTTATTTGTGTTTGTGTTACTGAATGTATTATGTCTTGGTATAATTGGGAAACAAGAAGTGATTCATGTGCCGACATTAACAGGTAGAAACTGACAAGGTGAAAGCTTTTAATTAACTATCAACGACGATTAAGCGACCTCAAATGCCATAAAAATCATAAACGAATTATGTTGAAAATGAATCTTTAAGCGGCTATACCAGTGTGAAATTTTCAAAAAAATCATTTATTTTTTTGCCTTTTTGGAGAGTTTATAGTTTCAAGAATATTCTGTGAAAATTTCAAGGCCGTATCTCTAATACTCTCCAAACAACAGCCTTCTAAAGAGCGACCGCTCGCAGATATGAAATCGATTTACTTGAAATTTGAACTGAGTACTCTTGAATATATTTACTCTACGATGAACTAGGATATTTTTGATTGGATGAAAAATGACGATTTGGCAATAAAATCTTAGGTCATTGTACAGGAAATACCTTCCAGTTTAACGACATTTTTTCTTTTTTCAATTTTGGCTACTCCATCGTCCTGAATCAAGGCCGCAGTGGAGAAGATTTTTTCTTTGGCGCCTCCGAATAATTTTTACGTGAAAAGATTATGGAATATACCACTAATATAGCTAAATATATTCTCAATTTTCCAAAATATTTCATTGAGTATTTTTCTTCCAAAAAATTACCAAAAATCACCCAAATTTCCAGCGTACACACTAGTATAGCCCCTTAAAAAATATATAAGGAGTTATATCCTGGCTAGGTTATTAAGGCCAACGTTCTGTGACAATTGCAGTGGTGATATTAAGATATTATAACAAGAAGAAGTTCAATTGAAATAATATCCCAACAGCTTTGTAAAATTAAAATGAAAATATTTTTTTGGAACAGTAAAAAGTAATATTTTAATGAAATAATTAAAAGCATCATAGTAGTTGATCGAAATAAACACAAAATTAAAAATTTAATATTCATAATTTTAAACAAAAGAAATCAATTCATGTACAATATTAAATACAATTTAAAATTTAATCACATTATTATAAATAATTCTAAAAAAAAATTAATAACTTAGCTGTGCGAAATACCGATAGAGGAAACCAACATATATGTGTATGGTGTATGTAAGTACATGTCTGAATATTTGGCCAATGAAATTCGTTTTAAGTTTGATAGGACACCGATATATAAGCACCTACAGCCGCTACTACAGCATATGTGCTTAGAGGAACATTGTGAAGTGAAGTTAGTTGTAATCAGTCCACAATGAAGCTAACTTCGGATTATTGTATTGCAGTTCTAACTATTTGCATGGTATGTTATATATTTTTACGTAGTTATACATTCTTGTCATTTAGATAATATTAATTTATTCAATTCCAATGATATTTTTTGTTTGTTCAATATATTTTCATTAAGCCCTTATATTTTAAAATTAATTAATTTTCTTCAGGTTTAACATTTTTTCAAGTTAAAATAAAATAGCCTAAAAGTTTGTACATTTAAAATGTCAGTCGCTTTTCAACTGTTTTTTTGACAAAAAAAATTGATTGTTATATTTATATACGCAGATAATAGTGAGCTAAATTCGTTACAGAATTTGTTATTTTATAGGGACTTTTAAGTATTAGAGCCGAGCCATCAAACGTGAACGATACGGCTGACGACAATATTAGTTCAAGAATGTTGGTATTAAATATAGAAAAGAATCAATCAGACTTTGAGGTCCACGTCCGAGATGAAAATGATATCAACATGAACAATATAAATCTTGCTCAAATAATCACTGCAAAACTGTTAACATCTTATATATCAAGATTTGGAAATGCAGGATTTGTACCTTCATATTTTGATATAAGTGCAGTTTCGCAATCGCTTCTTGCTATTGTGACTGACATTGTTAATATATTAGATCTTGATAAATTATCATGTGCTGTTCGCGATAACAATGACGAACAAAAACTATTATACGCACAAAAAATCTTGATGTCTTCTGAACCACAAGCTATATACGATCTAGCCCAACATACTACTCCAATTCAATTGAATAATGTCAACGCTTTGAGAGGAATTCTTAGTGTGCTCAATCCATTTAGTTGCTCTCAAGGTTATAACAGTTGGCAAAACATCATTAACAGTTTAAGTACTGGTGAATGTCTTAAAGGAAGAGAAAATATTCAAATAACAGTATCACCTACATCACCAACGATTAATATACCTACTGGAACCATATCCGCGTTGTTACCAAGTACTGACAACAACCAGCAGTTTAATTGGTTACAATTATTACATAATTCGAAACTTAACGAACCTAAACCACAACCAACGACATTACCAATTATTGTTGCACCAAAACAACCACAAACGGATTTCCAAAATGCGATGTTACATTATCTTAATATGCTTCAACAAAATAAAATGACAAACCAAGAATTATTAAAAGTCTTAATATATATTCTTAGCAAGAACAGAAAATCTCCAATGACCACATTGGAAATAAATTCAATTATCCAGAATCCTTCAAGCTTTAATCAAGGTAGTTTCATTACTGAAGCTAAACCAATGCCTTCTTTTCATCCGTTACCCGGAAAACTCCCAGGGACAAATAATCCCGACACTTTAGTTGGTGGTGGTAGTTTAGGAATGTTAGATCTTATTCTAGACAGTAAATATAAAACTACCAGTCCATGGAGCTTTACTCAACCTACCGATAGTAGTTCTAGAGTAAATGTCGTTGTAGATACAAATAAACCTAGTTATCCTGGTGGTATTAATGGAGGTTCTGGGTTGGATTTGAATTTTGGTTCAAATAAATTTTCTAAGCCATGGGATATTCTACAACAAGGTTCCAATTTTCCATGGAATATTAAGCAGCCAAGTAGTCCTGGAAACATTAAAATTGCTAAACAACCATCGACAAGTGTATGGAACATAGCAGGATCCACTGTATTGCCTTCAGAAGTAAATAAACAGCCAACTTCATCTGACACAACTTATTTAATAAATCTGCTTTTAAACGCAATGAAAAACAAACAACATCAGTCAGATCTAATGTGGACAGAAACAAAACCATCTTATAATTTACAGTTTGGTACTGGAAAAACCTGGGGAACAAATTGGGGAAGTGTGCGTCCACCTCTTAATATGCAATTAGGATCTGGAACAAATTGGGGACGTGTAAGGCCACCTTTAAATCTTGAACCTGGAATACATTCAGATAACATAATAGATACTTCATTACTTAAAATAAAACCATCTAAATTTGATTTCAACTTGCAACAGGGTTCTGGAATAAATTGGGGAAGTATGAAACCATCTAACAACTGGCAAGTTGATTCTACAACAACTACTGATGTAGTTAATTTACCATGGCAAATTAGTTCCGGAACGAATTGGGGAAATATGAGACCATCTTATAATTGGCAAACTGGAAATCCAGGAAACTTATTCCATGCAAAACCAGGTTACGTGCAGTCTGGTTCTCATTATGGTCAAAGCAGTAGTGGTAGTGGCTCAATAAACTGGTCAAGTTTATTAAAACAAAACCCAACATGGGGTATTACTGGTGGCTCTAAAGGTGGATGTGGTAAATCGTCAACAACAATACAACTTCCTTCGTACTTAGAAACAACAGCAGGTGCCACTGTACCCCCTTGCCAAAGACATTTACAAATGGGTTGAGATGAGACTAAATAATTATTTTTGCTATATGCAAAAAAATGGTTCTCAAATAAAAGAATATCCTTAGAGAAATCTAGGTGGAATTCAAATTATTAAATGTATGGAAACATTTAATGACGCCTTGTTATTAATATTACTTATCAAAGTAATTTTAATTGTACTAGAAATATTCGTATATTTGTAGTTTTTAAAACAATTATATTTTGAAATGAGAAACGTGTATTCTTTATTTATCGTTATATAATTTATAAAATTTAAATATATTTTCGTAGTAGTCCCTAAATATATAAATACATATATAAATTATTGTTGAAAAATTGTAAAGTTATTTTTATGATATTAATGCTTGTTTGATATAAAAATCATTCTGTGATTATTAATTTCACTTGTGTTTATTTAACTTAGATCTATTTAATTTAGATTTGCAAATTTATGTTTGCTTATATACATATTGTAAAAAAATATTGATATACATATTTATTATAGAATGTAATTTATTAACTGGAATAATTATATATATGTATATTACTGTAATAAAAATTTACACATAAATATTTAAATATAAAATATAATAACTAATAATTGTGGTTTCTATTTTTACCTTATTCCTATTAATCATAAAAATAATTTTATAAAAAAAAACTATATCATCAAACTTGAAAAATAATCATGAAATAAAATTTGTCAAAGGAAATATTGAATTAATAAATAAAAATAAATTTTTCATCATTATGTGATTAGAAAAACAAATATTAAAATGAACTTCCTAAGAAAAATAATTAAGCACTGGTTTACAATAACCAATAAATAATTTATGATTTGACATTGTATATTGATTTAATATCTGCATATATAAATCTGCATATTTCCGATTATCGACTCTTATCTTGTTTTTTGTTCATAATCAAATATAACATACGTAATTCAAATTTGGTTTACTATAATATAATTCAAAAATTATGTATGCATGCATAACATAAACATTTAATTAAACTTTATTATTAATTAATAATAACTGTATTGGCATGAAATGTTAATAATAAATCTTAATAAAATATTGTAGTATTATTTATGATAACCAGGAAACCAAATATGATAAATATAATAGTCAAATCATATTAGCAGAAATATAACTCAAATCGGGAACTAATTCGAACTAAAGTAATTTTTTATGGAAACGTCTACTAGTGTCCTTTCCAAATAGTAAGAATTCTATCAAAATCAGTTCAGTAATTTTAATCTCAAATTAGAACAAATAAACGAAGACAGATAATTTTTAAAATTTTTACAATATAATATTAGGAATATTGTACAATAGGGTGGATCGAAAACGACAAAAAATTTTTTTTTTAGAATTTCAAATGGGGGTAGTGGGAAAAAGTTGTCTTATGTAAACAGTGTATTAAAAAAAATTGAATTTAAAAAAAAAAAATCTAGCCGGGCCCATTAGGGTTCATATAATAATAAAAAATGCATTTTTTTTTATATGATGTCGCAAAAAATACTACCACTGTGTTTAATATACATGTAAAAAATGTGTTAATATATTTCAACATTTAACAAGGGCCCTTAGCACCCAAATAGATAAAAAATATGTTGTTTTACTATCTAATAATTTACAATGTGTAGTTATTGTGCAGCTCTTTGCTTGCTTAAGTATGTTTAAGTGATCAGGTGTGCGGTAAAAAGTTGAAATATATCAGTATTTTTTTTACATATGTACTAAATACAGTAGTACTGTTTTTGTCCTAAAAAAAAAAATTTTTTTTGGGTCCCCATGGGCCCAGCTAGATATTTTCAAAAAAATACATATTTTTGTGGAATACACTGTTCACATGCAACTTTTCCCTACTACCCGCATTTGAAATTCAAAAAAAAAATATTTCGCCGCATCCTACAGATTTATAGGTACCTATATTAATATTATTATTTATGTAAATTAAAAATAAACAAACGTTGTTTTAGCTATAGTGAACAAATCTACCTGATTTATTTTAAACAATCCATTTAATCCTTTTACAGATACGTGGCCATCATGAATCCCCTGAGGCCAAGGATGGGTAGGAGGACAACGCTGGGCATAGCTGTAGCTATCTGGATCGTTAGCATGGCATTGTCGTGTCCCAACCTGGTGTTCTTTACCACATACACTTACGACTTGGACGATGGCTCCCACAGGGTTGTTTGTTACTCCGAATGGCCTGACGGTCCCACGAATCTCTCCTACCAGGAATACGTGTAAGTACAAATCGTTTCTTTCATTACGAGTCTTTTATTTCCATTGTATTGTTGATTTTTTGTCCTTTTTATTATATTCTACTATTTTATGAGATTATTAATTATAAAAGTTGTAATAGTATAGGGAACGTAAATTAATTACGTAATACTATGGGGGGAGGGGTTACTTTACACTTACGAACCCTTACAAGGAGGGAGGGGTCAAAAAAAATCTAAAATTATCCTTACGTAATTAATGAATTTAAAAGCAGTTAACCCAACAGTATATGTAAGTGTCTTTGATTGGTGATTGATGATTTTACGGTGGTCTGTCAGACCTATAAGTACCTAAATATATTTATTTCACTTTTAACTGTAAATTATTTATAAATTTAATTATAAAAATATGATCTTTAATATAACAATAATTGTGAAACATGACAGATGTAAATTTTTTTATATTTTTTATAACTAATAAAAAATGACATATAAATTTTATAGACGTTCTGCTGTGGCATTAGGTCTGGTAGATATTTTATTACAAAAAATAACACTACAAATTAATATAGCTACTGATATAAAATTAATAGCTACTGAGTAGAACAGCTATCTAGCATCCTTCACTACAAAATTATTTTAAAATAAAATCTTTTTTTCTGTAATATAAAAAGTACATTTGAAAAAATAACTTTTACTTTACTTGGTACTTGATACTTATGATTCTCCATAATTATGTTACTTGAGTTTTTTAATTTGAATTTAATTGTGACTTGTGTTATAATAGCCCAGGCAATAGACTCAAAGAAACGGTCAAACTAAGAAAAAATTCCGACCAAGCTGGATTTTGGTGGAGACTTTTATTTTGATGTCCCAAACATACCCTAAAAAGTCCCCTTAATTTGGATGGCGGGTTTTTATTTTTTAGGGGGTAAAGGGGGGCTGATTCTAGTTTTTTGCAAATATCTCAAAAATTATTAATTTTTCGAGAAAATTGTTATGAAGAAAATTGTAGCTTATAAAATTCTACACAAAAAAGATATTTATACTTTTTTCGTATAATCAATACTTTTTAAGTAAACTGTTAACCCAGTCAAGGGTGCAGTGAAGAGTGCCAAAATCCGAACTTTTAGGGGCAAGCAATTTTATGGTTGATTATTATAGATTTTGGGGCGTAGAATTCGAAAAAAATAACCCGAACTAGCGAAAATTAGTGCAACACCCTTAAAAAAGGGGTTGAAGGGTGAAAACCCCGTTTTCAAGATTTTTTTCAATTTTTCTCAAAATCTAAATTTTTAAATTTTTTCCTCGAAATAAATATTTTTACGTTTTTTTAAACCCTCTAGAAAGAGTACTTTTCTGTCAAATTCAATATTTGTGGTCTCGATCGATTCGTCTAAGTGTCCCCAACAAATATCAACCATAAAAACACCCTGTCATTGATTTAGATTTTGAGAAAAATTGAAAAAAATCTTGAAAACGGGGTTTTTACCCTTCAACCCCCTTTTTTAAGGGTGTTGCACTACTTTTCGCTAGTTCGGGTTATTTTTTTCGAATTCTATGCCCCAAAATCTATAATAATTAACCATAAAATTGCTTGCCCCTAAAAGTTCGGATTTTGGCACTCTTCACTGCACCCTAGACTGGGTTAACAGTTTACTTAAAAAGTATTGATTATACGAAAAAAGTATAAATATCTTTTTTGTGTAGAATTTTATAAGCTACAATTTTCTTCATAACAATTTTCTCGAAAAATTAATAATTTTTGAGATATTTGCAAAAAACTAGAATCAGCCCCCCTTTACCCCCTAAAAAATAAAAACCCGCCATCCAAATTAAGGGGACTTTTTAGGGTATGTTTAGGACATCAAAATAAAAGTCTCCACCAAAATCCAGCTTGGTCGGAATTTTTTTTTAGTAAAAACCTTTATTTCCTGGGCTATAATATATTAAATTAAAATAATCTCATAAATTGTATTAATTCAAATTCTAATGGATTGTCAATATCGTATTTAAGATTTAATTTTAAAACATTAAATTTGATGCTACTCCAAAATACATATTTATGAAATCAATAATATAATCTAACTATTTTTCACACTTTATTCAGATTATTCTCTTGAATAAAAAACCGTAATCGTAATAAATTTTCATAAATTGGAAAAGATTATAAAAAGCACGATAGAACGATTAGATATTTACATAAAAAAGTGTTCTTTTATTCATTTTTCATAATCTAGGTGGTACAATTCTTTATGTCTATTTATTTACATAAAAGTGTTGGCAATAGATCTAGAAAAGATAAAAACAAATAATGTATCATCTCATAAACAACGAGTTTCATAAATTCAACAACAAAAATACTCTTATTTTTTAATATATTTTTTACTTAAAAACTGAACGTTCATATTTACTCATATACATATATATCTATTAAACTTATTGTCTACACCAGTGTATATCAAAGAGTGGTACGTGTACTGATAGGGATATGCGGAGTTTTATTTTATTTTTTTTTCGTTATGTGTATTTGACGCCACCCCCCCCCCCCCCCACCCCCAACCACATGTATATCGATGCAAGGTTGTAGACCCCTAATATAATGAATTAAGTTTATCATAATTTTAATGGGTTCTGTAGGGGGATGAGTATAAACATAATTATTTTTAATGTTAGTACTCAAGGTGTTAAAGTAACGTATCATAAGTAAAAAAAAACATCTGCAAAGTAAATGCACAGTGCTTCCTCGTGCTAAATTCATCAAAGGTAGTTAACTGTTGAACAATTTAAATAAAAACAAATAAAGTATTCAGATCAACTGCCTGTCATTGGTTAACCATTTAATTTTCATACAATTTTAATAAAAAATATTAATTCGACATTTTTCTAAATACTCGTACCTATCTTCGACATGCGAGGAAGCAATATCATAAGAAAATTAGCAACGAATTATATCATTTTAAATATACTTAAATCAATATACAGAAAATTTAAATCGTTTAAATATTTTACATACAAAAACTTAAGTATTAATGTTCATATATATTATATATATGTACATTGTACAGTATCAATTTTTCAATTTATAATTGTTCGCTACATAATAAATGCATAAATCTTTTCTACGTTGCAATTTAAAAAACTCATATCTAATTTAAAATCATTTGTAAAGTTTCATATAAATATACATAGATCATGTGCAGTGTACAAGTTGTATAATTACTGCACATTGCAGAGATAAAAGTTTTTCTTACAAACATCTAATTGTTTTGAAGTTGTAGGTGAAGCTGCTGCTTGAGATTTCGTTTTAGTCGAGCAATGCATAGTAAAACATTGCTTTATTTTTTAATTGCTCTTGTATTTGTGTCATTATTTTCCGCTTTTGTTAAAACTTTTATTTATTATTCAAAATTAGTATTCTTAGAAGTTCTACAAATAAATAGTTAATGTAGGTATATTAATTATTACCAATGTGCAAATGATAGCAACGATAATTATCTTGATAGTAAAAAAAACTTCTTCGAAAATATTTAGGTGATTAATTCTAATAATAGTGAAAAATAAAAAATAGTCAAGTGTGTGTTGAGCACATGCATGATAGGGTTCCGTAGCCATTCTCACTTACATTATCTACTTAATAATACGTATCAAGAGCTATTTCATGTTGACGAAAGAAGTAATCTCAATAAAAGTGTACGTGTTTGTGTGACGATTTATAAAAAAAAAATCACTATTTTGCTAAAGTGTTCGTTATAATTTTCTTTGAAAGAATTAGTTAAAAACTGCATTAATATTTTTTGCATCGATTGTTTAGAAACTAGAGGAGGGGGGCGATCTGATAATCACTTTTAAAAGCAAATATTATATTGTAACTGAAGGGTAAAAATCAAAAGGTGATATAACATGTTTTGTTGCATTTTAGGAGACCTATCTAAATACACCCCACTCAATGGGGTAAGTGAAAAAACAAAATTTGTTTAGAATTTTCAGTCTATGGGAGTCAAAAAAAATCGTTATAATTTCCATTGAAAGTACTATATAAAAGATGGAGTTTTTTCAGATTTTTTATATCGATAGCTTAGAAAATAAAGGAGAGGGGTCTGGAGACTGAAGGCAAATATTGTGACTGAAAGATTAAAATCAAAAAGTCCAAAATACATTTATTTTTGCATTTTAAAAAACCGAATTCAAGTCTCAATGAGATAAGTGAAAAAAAATTAAGTAGATATACTTAATAGTAAACAAATTCAAAATAAATTATTTTTTTCAAAAATCGCGTCATTTCTGTTTTTGGGTTATCAATCAACGTTCATATACAAAATTTAATCTTAGTAGGTATAAAATTTATATAGACAGACAGATGGACAGAGCGAAACTATAAGGGTTCCTAGTTTTCTGAGGAACCCTAAAAAATAAAGAATTCTCAACATGCCAGATGCGTAAATGTGTGAACAAATATTATCTTACTCAGCTATTTCGAGATTTCCCCGACCGCATGTGTTTGGAATGCTCTATAATAAAAAATAATGAAACTTACGAATATGACATTTTAATATTGAAGTTATTGTATGTATATCTCCTACAAGCATTATTAACCCAGAAACGGATGATTACTCTTGTCAATTTTATTTTTAAAATTTTCTAGTTATATTTAATACGGTTTTGTTAATATAAACTGTAGAAAATATTTTTATGTAAAATGTTTCAAACAATTTTTCGGTATAACAAAAACCATTTTCAAGATATTCGTTTCTCTATAATAAAGAATAAAAAAATCTTGTGGTGGCCACAGTTTATTTTAATAGAAAACTTAGAGTAAAACGATATTAAAGGTAGGTCGGTTTAAAAAGGATAACTCGTACCTGAAACAAAGGCGCTATATCATTTCCACTTTGAGTTTGCATTATTTAATGTAATCTTTTCCACTAAGCACATAGAAAAGTGCCCACGTACAATGAATTTTAATGCGTATCTTTTTTCTTTTGCTTTTCCGGTTGTAATGAAACTCGTGAAAATGTAAAACAAATAAACAAAAACAGTTTTATACAGGCTGTTTGCGGGAACCATAGACTTATTATAATGGACTGAGCAATAGCCTCACAAAATTTCAAAGCTAATGTGTATCCAATACCTCTATCTCTTTTCTGTAGGTCTGTAATGGTCTGTAATGACTGCAAACCTGTGACGTGATCATTTATAATTCTAGAAAGAGACA
This sequence comes from Sialis lutaria, assembly GCA_949319165.1. Taxonomy (NCBI): domain Eukaryota; kingdom Metazoa; phylum Arthropoda; class Insecta; order Megaloptera; family Sialidae; genus Sialis; species Sialis lutaria. The sequence continues at coordinate 30,468,008 of OX439234.1, forward strand.
GGTATTGGCTACATATTCGCTTTGTCTCTGTCACACTTTTTCAGTTGGATGCTCAGTTCATTCTATGGCGGGATATGGTGATGAGCATTGCTAACATTGTTATTATTGGAGCTAGGTTTATAAAAGGACAAAGTATCAATTTATTCAATGATGAATAATAGCGGTGTCGAAAAACAATTAAACATCGAATTTCACAGATATATTGCAATATAACTTTTTTATATGGAATAGAATGTACAGGGTGTCCCATTTTAATCTATCACCCCCCTATTTTATGTATCAATTAAATCAAAAAATGTTTCAAATAAAAGTTGTTCTGTTTTAAGGGGGACTCAAAATGGCGTTATTAATTTTTGATTTTTTAGACGTGTTCATCGTCAAATAGGGCCAACATTTTTTTTTTCAAATGGAAACCTATATTTTTTATTACGGTATCTTATTGTTTGGAAAAAACAAAGAGCTTTTGTTTTAAATAATTTTTTGTATGACTTGAACAAAAAATGTTTATTTTAATCTGATGTAACATAGAAAATGATTGCATTTTTTTATTTAATTTTTTTGCTTTAATACTTTTAAGAGCAAAAGTTAAAAAATATATATATCAGATTAAAATAAACATTTTTTGTTTTTTACACTTTTCCTCTAAAGTTAATGGGTTTTGAGTAAAAAATTAGTGGTCATACAAAAAATTATTTAAAACAAAAGCTGTTTGTTTTTTCCAAACAATTAGATAGGTACCGTAATAAAAAATATAGGTTTCCATTTGAAAAAAAATGTTGGCCCTAGTTGATCATGAAGACGTCCAAAAAATCAAAAATTAATAACGCCATTTTGGGTTCCCCTCAAGACCGATCAACTTTTATTTGAAACATTTTTTTATTTAATTGATAGATAAAAAAATTAGGGGGGTGATAGATTAAAATGGGATACCCTCCCGGGAAAAAATGATAAGATATAACAAGATATTATAAGATATGTTCGCATCTCGTTATATATGGTAATATCTTAATTTTTGAGCCTAAAATATATTAATTTATATAGATATATCTGATAATATATAGTAATATCTTAATATATATTGGCCCTAAGATCCGAAAATATATTGTTATATATTTTGATATATAGTAACATCTTTATATGTATTAGCCCTCAGATCCGAGAATATATTGTTATATATATTTATATATTTATATATCTGCTAATATATTATGATATCTTAAAAATATTATTTTGAAAAGAGTTCACTTAGCTTAGAATATATTGTAATATATTATTATATATAGATATATCTGCTAATGTATTATTATATCTTAATAAATTTTATTTTTTGAGTTATCATAGCCAAGAATATATTGTAATATATATTAATATATGAACATATCTGATAATATATAATCATATCTTAATATATATCAGCCCTCAGATGCGAAAATATATTGTTATATATATTTATATATTGTTATATCTGCTAATATATTATCATATCTTAAAAAAAATATTTTTTTATGTATTAGGTAAACGCCCGGTGGTAAAGTATTTGTAAATAAAGTGGCTGTTACTTTTTTAAATTAATAAATTTATTAAATGATTAACATTTGTTATAACAAAATATTACATTTGACCAATATCAATGGTGATAGGAATCCGGCAGTAAAAATTTGAGGATTGTAGCAGTTTGTATTAATTTTTTACTTATTAAATGTAGATGGTATTGACGCACAAACAACAGCATCCTAAGCGAAGAACCGCGTGTTTTTGAGAACATTAGTGATGCTACTGATGGAAGACATCTTGTCAAAAGAGCAAAATTAAAAAAATTACCAATAAAAATAAAATGTTCATATTCATCTTGCAATAAATCGGATAGCAAAAAATTTTTTTTGCACTTTTTTAGATTTATTTTAGTTAGTTTTTCTTTCTAATTTATTTCTTAATTTTTAGTTGGATTATTTAAAAAAAATCTTAGTTTCTCAAAAATAATACCTACCTACATAATATGAATTGGGCAAAAAAATTAATATAAAATCATCAAAATTCCCAAAAACTAGCTTTTTGTGGTGTATAAAATACACCACGTGAGTAACTGTGTTACGGTATTTCACACGAGTAATTAAGGGTTAAGAACAAATAAATACTGAATAAAAATCAAAAGGCCGCTGGCCCTACACTTCTTTAGTCTAAATAATCATTACTTGATACTGTAAATCGATAGCACGTATTTATACTAAAACGATTATCAAATTTTATATTTATATCGCAATGAATTCTGAAGAAATGGAATAAAATTTTTTTAAATACCCTGAAACGGTAAAATCAGATTAAAGAGAAAAAATTTTGACTAGAATATAAGCCAAATTTTTCTCAATGTAACTGTCCATTGCTCCTTCTGAGCTGGCATCCCGGGCGGTAGCCCAGTCTCCCTCCCTGATGTTGGCATTGCTATTATACATTAACAAAATAAGCAACGAATTTTAATAATATTAAATTAATAATAATAAATATAAAAAATTCAAATATCAACCATTCTTTTTTCTAATGTTCACTTGACTTGAATTTAATATTGCACTCGCGTTATTTGTATATGTAGTTTTGTATATATATTCTGATTTCACGAAATAAGTAAATTTTATTTAGAATTGCCCATATAATCAGGAATGATAAAGTTATAAGTAACATATATTTTTGTTTTAAAAATTCACAGTTGACATATCACCCAAATTTTCAATATAATTTTATAAATTAAGAACAAAAATATTTAAACAAAATTTTGCACAGTGAAATATTTTTTAAAATAAATTTTATGCATTTCTCTACAAAATTAATATCTTTTAGTTTTACTCTATTTTTAATAGTTTTTGAGATATTTTGTTTTCAAAAAAGTACATTCATCATATTTTAAAATAGGTAGTGGATATTTTTGGTGAAACTTTTTTTTTTAAATGATGTTCCCACGCATTTATCTAAAAATTCTACAACTTGTGTTGACAATTTTTATACAAACATTGATGAATACATTTTTGAAATTATAATCACTGAATTCTATGATCACACCAGTCAGGTGTGATAATTTCTCAAAAAATACAATTTTTAGTGATATTAATAGACCGAAATTTAACTTGTAAGAGAAATATAAACTCCGTTACAGCCAAAATCTCAAAATTCGTGCACGCACTTAGAGTGTTAAGCAACAAGGTTGTGCAAAATGTTTTGTTACATGTGTATTAGCTTATATACATTTAATTATTAGATATGGAATTTTTTTGTGCTTCTCTTCTCATACCTATAACATACTCAAAATACAAAATAAATTGCTTCGTATTATGGCCAGATATGACCCAGGGAACACTGCCGTCCACTGCTTATATAATACAAATTTTTAAATATAATCGATAGGTATTAATTTATTAGAAAATGAGTTATTCACAAAAAAAAACTGATTTATGTAATATAAATGACCATAATTACAACATAGAAACAAACACAATATGAAATCTATTCAAACACGTAAACAAATTGTCAATAGAAATGTAGTTAACAATACAATTAAAATTTTCAATAAAATTCCTAAATCTATAATAGATCCGTCTGTTGAAGAACTGAAAATTACTTTAAAAGAATATTTAATAAGCAAATGTCACATGGTTTTCTTCATTTATTTTCTATACATACATATATTTCGGATTTCTTTAATAGTCACAATATTTCTATACAGTTTTTGTATATATTTTTTTATTTTATTAATACGGGCCTCAAATATTACTTAATACGCATATGGATTATTTTTTTTAATTGATTAAATAATATTCGAGTATGTTGTATATATGTAATAGCTATACATACTATGTTCGTAAAAGTTGGTGTAACTTGCCTCTCACTAGCAGTGTGATTTCACTTTGAATCAGTATATAAGCAACCAACGAACTCTAATGTTTACATAGGTGCATTCAAGTAAGTTAATACGGACGTAAGTAAATGAAGCTGCTATATGTTTATTTAATTATATAATATATGTGACATTTGATTATAGATTCAGTACGAGTTTTCCCTGGTTGGACGATTCTGTAGTATTGGGATAGATAATAGATGGATACCCCCCCCCCCTATGCATATATTATAAGATATTATAATATATTTTTAGATATGCCAAGATATACAAATATATTAACAGATATGCTAATATATTGTTATATATGTCGAGATATACTTGTATATTAACATATATACTAATGTATGCTAATATATTGTAATATATGTCAAGATATGCTTGGAGCCTGAATTTGGCACGATCCAAGAAGACATTAGTATATATTATAATATATAACTATATCTTGCAATATATTACAATATATTATAATGCGTTCTTGGATCGTGCCAAAATCAGGATCCAAGAATATCTCATCATATCTGACCAATTGGATCTTATAATATATGCTAATATCTTATCATTTTTTCCCGGGCTGTATATAATTATTGCATTTTATAGCTGTGAATCAAATAATGAAAATTTTTAAATCAATGATTTTTCAACGTTTTTGTTAATCACACCTAATACTCTATAATCTATAACATAAAAAAAATTGCTGACAAATGGCATAAAAACCTGAAATTACTGTTTTAAAAAAATTATTATTATTTGTTTTTATTTTATTTAATTTTACCACCACGTACGTATTACACATTTATAAATAATATTAAAACAGGTATAATATTGACATTAATTATTATTAATCAATGTTTTATTTTAATATGGATTTAATTAATCTCGAATATAATTAAAAAATATCTTTTTTACTGTACAATCTAAATATAGTTCCGACTATTTTATTTATTTGATAAACTCTTTACATATTCATGTTCATTTAAACGTTAATAAAGTTCCTTCATGCGGACTAAATTATTAAATAAATTTATCAACGAAAAAAATATACCTATATATTGACACCCAACCAAAATATGAATTCAAAACCCTGTATTAATTTGTTGAATTATTTAAACTGCTATTAACAGCTGGGGTGTCTGCTATTTTAGAATACTGACTTTGATCAATATCATTCAAAGCCCGCTTCTCTTTCATCCGGAACGACTTACGAAATAACAAAAATTAATTACCGGTAGAAGAAAATTAATGATCCTGAAATTGTACGTTTATCGTTTTTACGAGTCGTGCTTTTAATCCTTTTATATTAAATAAATATTCTGCAATAGTGGATATTTCACTTTGCGACTATTTAAATGAGATAAATGGCGACCACATCGTTGTTCATTGAATACCGATAAAATTTGGGATGCGGATGAAAAAAATTAAAGTTGTTTTTTACAATTGTAGATAATATTATTATTTTAATTTTTTATTGTCTTTTATATTGCATGTTATAAATTACGATCTATGATCATATCTTCAAATGTCTTTTTTAAATTTTTTACTAGATACATATCTACATACTGAACATTAACTTATGTTCTAAAAATATATTGATACCATGATTACTTTAATAAGTATATGTACATTGTACACAGGAAAAAAACTGACTTGAGCCAAGACAATCCTTGTTTTATATACCGATTTTTTAAAGGCTTTTCAGTGGAATATTTCCAAAATAACGAATTTTCAGAAAAAAATGTTTTAGATAAAAAATAAAACAATTTTTGTTAGAGACAATTTTTTTAAATGTCAATGTTTTATGAAGGAGCAAAACAAACAGAAATTACTGGATATTCAATATTTTTTTAGTCGAAAACTATATTTTTTTAATAATTGCAAAAAGCAAAAAATGCTTACACTTATGAATGGTTTCTCGGAGTACAGATACATTTAGTGAATACAATACCGGGATCCAGAAATACCGAAAACCGGGATCCCGGCCATTTTTCTCCGGTATTACGATACCGGTATTAGTGCATATTATACCGGTATTTTTTGACCTATACAAAACATTGCCATATTGCATACTTATTAATGCAGTTTTACAACAATTAAAGTGAGAAATTTAAATTTAAATTTTGACTTAAAAATATTGATAATTTTGAAAAACTCAGTAGAAAGCATTTTGGAGCAATTTGGGAGAAATTGTTTGACCATAAGAAATATTCCGAAAAACGATTAGTTTTTGAAAAATGTCATATTATGATTTTTTGTTTTCTTGTATAGTTAAATAACTTTTGTTTAAATTTTTTTAGAGTTGGAGCAATTTCAGATACATGAGGAGCAATTTTTTGACCTCTACAAAACATTGATATATTGCATAATTATTAATGCAGTTTTACAACAATTAAAATGAAAAATTTAAATTTAAATTTTGACTTAAAAATATTGATAATTTTTAAAAACTAAGTAGAGAGCATTTTGGAGCAATTTGGGAGCAATTGATTGACCATAAGATTTATTACGAAAAACTATTAGTTTTTGAAAAATACCATATAGCAATTATTTTGTTTGTTTAATTAATAACTTTTGTTTAAATTTTTTTAGAGTTGGAGCAATTTCAGATACATGAGAAGCAATTTTTTGAGCTAAAAATTTTTGTTGTTTTTCACAAGTCCGCGCTAACTTCCTGACGATCAAAAGTGCTAATATTTCTTCAAAAAAGTAACTGAATTATTTTTTTTAAATACTGGTATCCCGTTTTTGAACATAAAAAATACCGAAATACCGGTATTAGGATTTTAGTCCGGTATTGTATTCACTAGATACATTTAAATACGTACATACATATGTATATACATATGTATGTTTATGTAGTTTTTTCGTTTACCAATCCTTCTCACAAAACAGTACATATTTGTCAAATATATGTCATATTTCTTCGAAATGTCTGTGGGACATGTTTTGATCAAATGTCTTGTTTGCTCACATCTTACGATATCTTGCCCTATCAGATGACACCACTCATGTCGAAATGTGTGTTCTAATTTTGAAGGCATTAGTTTACTATTCCTTTTCTGAATAAATATATCTGTATATAGGTATTATTATTGCATTGTTTATTAATCTTACTTTATACTAAAGTGTACGATCATAATTAATCGAGTTACATTCCAAAAAAATCATGAAATTAAAAAATACTTGTATATTATAATACATATAAATAATAGTCTTATTTGTGTTTATCATATGTATATGTAACGCATGAAATCAGCTACACAACTAAAAACAAAGTTGATTAAAAACATAAAAAAATATTGAAATTCTATATTTAAATCCCCATTTGGACCACATAACAATAAATATTGTTATATGAATACTAATAATAGCTGTCATATTGTGACTTAGGAAAAGCATAACTTGTTCAAGTATTATTAACCTTCGGAGTACACACCTATTTTTTCAACCTACTAGTACACTCTGGGTCAATTTGACCCTGCTTATTTTTGATCGCCTATAATTCCGCAACTACGAAACCTTTTGACTTACCAAAATTCAAAGGTATACTTTGATTCATGGTAAATGAATTTATAAGTGTTACAAATACCTTTGAAGTATTCAACATACTTAAAAAAATCGCGAAAAATTAAAATACCTGAGCGCTATTCACGATCAAAGTCGATGTATGGGTCAAATTGACCCATAAGAGGCTCCGAGGGTTAAAATTATAAAAACAGTATCATATACTTCTTGAAGATGGGATGCAAAGCACCCAAGGGTATAGCCCCTAGTTATTCTCGTATAGTTATGTATATTTACACATTATTTTGTATTTCAGATACAACGTAATATTTATGTTTCTAACATATTTTCTGCCGATTGGCTCCATGACGTTCACCTACTCAAGAGTTGGTATAGAACTATGGGGCTCGCAAAGTATTGGTGAATGTACGCAAAGACAACTTGAAAATATCAAAAGTAAAAGACGGGTAAGTCAAAAATAATTCTTACACATTTTACCTTCTAATTTTATTTTTTTGTTGTTTTGTATTCTATTAATGTTAATTCTTTTTTTTATAAAACGACCCATAAAAATGATGGTAGTATATTACTTTTTCGAAGATCTCTTTAATTGTTGAAATATTGAATGTGAATTGGTAAATAAAGTATGGTTATTTTTTATGAACGCAGAATTTGTCATTTCTTAGGTAGTAGTAGTCAACCATTTTATACACATTATTTATCTCACTTAACCTAATCTGAATCCCTCATTGATACTGAGATTCCCTACTGGAAAAGTTATCTAGGACATGCTACAATAAATAAATAATGATTTTTTGGTATTATAAGGTCTATGATAGAACACAATAAAATATATGGGAGGTATAGTAATGTCAGGTATTATAAAGGAGCTAAAAAATTTGTTACCTAACAAGCACTTACAAATGGGGTATCAAACCTATATAATTCCCTTAAAATTTTATTAAGTGTTTGACAAGTTTCCCGTACGCGCAGTAAGTTAGTACCAACGGTATTAAACCATTGCGCATTGGTAATATTATGAAAATTATCATGAACGGTCAGTATCACGAACTGTATTGTAATAAGTATCACAGATCTTAATTCCAAAACAAATCCATTAATAATAAATAATAATTCTTGTTAGCTAACAATTTTTTGTTATTAATAATAATACCGGACATAATTGTCATTAATGATATGCACATAAACTTACATATCATAAATTCATTCAATTAGATCCTAAACCATATTTGTATCCTCTAAAAAAAATTTCGTATCGATAACGATTGTTATAGTTGATTGTACTCTTAAATGCCAGTTAAATGAGTACCATTTAGTATTGTTATAAATCACTTAGAATACCGTTAAATCTTGCATGAATATAATCAATTAAATACCTTCCATCCTAAATACTCCCAAACATGCTAGTATACCTATATTTTTTCTTCTCCTCGACCTTATACAAACAACCGAGTGTGATTTTGTCAGATCCTAGAAGCAACAAAGTTACAGTTGGTAACGCTAAGTGCTCCATTAGTGTTGAGTTGTGTTCAGGTGTGAACTGTCCAATGCAGATCCTGTATATGCACAGGTGCGCCATATTTTGTTATCCATGCGTATTTAAATGTCCTGTTTGATTGTTGATGTGTTTTTGTCACTTCTATACAGGGTTTCCAAGGATTTTTAAAGGTTTTACAAAATATTCACTATTTTTATACCATATATATGAATTATATATTTGCTCATTTAAAATGTCTTCGCGAATATACTTTTCTGTTATACTTTTAAAAGATAATGTATTAAATTGTTACGTTTTTTCATAACTATATACTACTCATGATTTGATTTGTTTCTAACATATCGTAGATATTTCTTGTTACGGTACATATCTTCATTAAATAAAGCAATTGTTTTTCAATGTTCTGTAAAATTATAAAATTATAATTAGTAGAACGAAAATAGAAATTATAGTTTTTAATAATTTTAATAATATTTATAATATACAGGGTGATTCAGCACTGTCGTGCCAAACTTGAACAGTAGATTGAGAAAAATATTTTAAGCAAAAAACTTCAAATAAACATGTGTCCGGAAATTTATCCTTAGGGAACTACAGGCTTTCAAAGATTTTACTAAAAATGCGTTTTAATTTAATATCTAGAGAACCCTTTGTGATAGAATTATGAAATTTGGTATTTGGTTTAGTAATAATGAATGTTATCGATTTCTAATATTAACCAATTATATTTTAGACCAGGGCTGTATGGGGCCAGTGGGCCCATTGATTTTTATCTAGTATTTGTTTGTTCGTTAATTATTTTCCTGAGTTGGTACATCAATAAGATTATATGAAACAAAATACACAAAAACATACTTTGCTTGTTTATCATAGGATAAACCATTTTCGAGAAATATCGATGGAAAAGAAAGCATGCAGAATTTAACATAATACGGATGCTTGAAATTACAAAAAATAAATTTATATTCGTGTTCTATGATTAAAGGTTAGAAAAAAAATGTATGTAAAAAAACGTCCTAATATGAATCCTCTAAGATCTATAGCCAGTTCTATGACTGTTACACGTACCTTAATAATTTGACTAAAAAACGAAACTAAAAATGGCTATTTGTTGATAAGGATGCATTTTTCATGGTATACTTATGTTAACTTTATTTCTTATTTTTTATCATGGAGCAAGAATATAAATTTATTATTTGTAATTTCAAGCATCCGTATTAAGTTAAATTCTGCATGCTTTTTTTTCCATCGATATTTCTCGAAAACGGTTTATCCTATATATGATAAACAAGCAAAGTATGTTTTTGTGTATTTTGTGTCATATAATCTTATTGATGTACCAACTCAGGAAAAAAATTAACGAACAAACAAATACTAGATAAAAATCGATGGGCCCACTGGCCCCATACAGCCCTGGTCTAAATTATAATTGGTTAATATTAGAAATCGATAGCATTAATTATTACTAAACCAAATACCAAATTTCATAATTCTATCAAAAAGAGTTCTCTAGATATTAAATTAAAACGCATTTTTAGTAAAATCTTTGAAAGCCTGTAGTTCCCTAAGGATAAATTTCCGGACACATGTTTATTGGAAGTTTTTGCTTAAAATATTTTTCTCAATCTACTGTTCAAGTTTGGCACGACAGTGCTGAATCACTCTGTATTTACTTAAAGATTAGTATTTTTATTGAAACATAAATTAATTTTAGTATAAATAAATACATAATTTTTTTTGTAGGTGTTGATAAGTTAATAATAATTATACTATTGTTTAAAATAGATTTATTAACCAAGCAAGAATATAAAAATAAAATTTTGGTAAAGCATAACAAATCGACCGAAAATCACTTTGTGTAGATTAAATTACACTGTGGTATAACAGAAAATAAATTGACAGAGCAACTAGCAAAAGAGGCCATCACAAAAAATACCAAATCAGACATCAAATTACTGCACATCGTTTTTTCCTACAAAAAATCAGATGCGTATATGAAATAGCAAGTCAAATAGACTCTGCTATTCAAAAAGGAAAATTTTTCTTCAATATACAACCTCATATCAAAAAAGATTAGATTAGATTAGATTAGGTTGTGATTGATGATGAGGGTTAGATGCCTCTAACACTGCAGCCTTTGGCTTCATATCAAAAAAAAAAAAAAAAAATTAATTTTTCCTCAAATTACTCAAAGAATTCATATACAATTCATTGTTTTTTTTTTTTTTTTTTTTTTTTTTGATGTGACTTTATGAAGCTTGTATCTCCTCCCTTAACTTGTGACGTAATTTATGGATGACCTCTTATTAAATCATGTTTTTTTTTTTTTTTTTTTTTTTCATATCAAAAAAACATCATGATTTAATAAGAGGTCATCCATAAATTACGTCACAAGTTAAGGGAGGAGATACAAGCTTCATAAAGTCACATCAAAAAAATCAAAACAATGAATTGTATATGAATTCTTTGAGTAATTTGAGGAAAAATTAATATGTTGTTAGTTCGTCAAAATTTCATATTATTTTTATTAATGAACGAAAAAATTTCATATATCAATAAAAATATTATAAACGCAGCTAAAGACAATGAAATATATTTCTCTCTTGAGTACCTGATCATTGTTTTCAAACAAAATAAAGATGTCACATGAATGTGAAAATCTGTGACAATGACCCCTAAAGAATAAATTAAAAGTCAAAAGAAAATAGCATTAGCGAGATTGGGATTACATCACGTAAAAACACCAGCATATTTGTTTAAAACTGGAAGAAAAATACGCATTTTGCAATTACGACAACTCTTCAATAGAAGAAAATATCTTGCATAAAAAATACACAGATAAAACAAACAAAAAATAGAAGAAAAGCTTATAAATAAATATATTCTTCTACCACATTGTTCCTATATTGAGAATAACAGAAAATTAAATTATTTATGTGATTTATAGATTATTATTATAATAAAGCTTTAGAGAAAGGGAGTCCATAAATTCTTACGTAGAGGGGAGAAGGTGTTTGATTTGAATTATTCCTTATATTAGAAATGAATGATTTTTAATCTTATACCTGCTCTAAATTTAAAAAAATATCTCATTGAAATCCCATAGATATAAATAAATAATAAATAAGACATACTGAAATATCATTTCCAGAAAAGGTAAAAACAGATAAATAATACAAATTCATGTATTTACATTTGTTTCGTCCCAAGTTAAACTTTTGGTTGGTTCAATGAATAAAATAACATTTTTAAGGAAAATAGTATTGCCCGTATAAACATATGTATATATGACCCATTCAAAATTCAAACCAATTAACTAAAGGTATATGCAAATTCACGGTGAAATAATATTTCATGATATTTCTGAGTCTTGATACAAAAATATCAGCAAGTCGTGAAAGATGAGATTTTGGAAAATATATCACGAAACATGTGAATTAGTATTATGAAACTAATGACACAACGTGTAGAAACATCAAAAGTTTCTCATCTCATGTAAGATACTTAACTTAACTCACCAACGACTCGTGAATTTTCTTATTGTCTCATGATATATTTATGTTGCAATTATTTGTGTGTATTAACTTTTTACATGACTAATCTTGATATTTAAATTAGTCATCTTTGCTTCAGAACAACTCATATTCTATAAATAAAATCCGCAATTATATTATATTAGATAGATTTCAAGTTACAATGCAAAATAAATATTTATTTTCTATTCCATGAAATGGTTTGCTTAAAAATTTAATTTTTTATTACTACATTGTTTTCGTGTATTTTAATCAAAGCTAATTAAAATATTAACAGTAATTGCGTAGTAAAAAAATTAATTAATATATATATAAATATATATGTATGTACAAAATAAAAAATAATCAATTCATCACAGCATAAAAATGTTATGACTTAATAATTGTTTTTAACAAAAAAATTTGTTTATTCTTATGTGTAACTGAACATGAGCTCATTAAACATAATGGGTACTTCTTTTAAATACAATATAAAGGTATATTTAATTTTATTAACCTTCACCTTGATTCCATTAATATTGACCTATAGGTACCTACTTTATCGATAATATTTTTATATTTTTTATATTTCTTTGTATGTACGAGTAATGTACATATTTGCTTGATTTTTTGTTTATATAATAAATATTTTAAAGTACCTAGGTTTTATAGTTAATATTTACAGAATTTAATCATAATCAATTTAGTTTGAATTTACTATTTTATTTAAGGTCTGAAAATATAAGGTTACACCACTGTCTCAAAAGAACTTTAGAATACATCATTAGTTAATGATGCTGCTTGATTAGAGAAAAGAATTCCGCAGTCAAGTGTAGTTAAAATATAATTTTTGAAGTTATAATTTTTTTACGCGCACCACGTACAGATTTTTTTCTTTGGCAATTATTACGTCAGGCTCGAAACTGACAGACTCAATCGGGTAAACTCAGGGAAGTCGTATGAGGGAGATAATAATGTCTTCGAAAATACTTAACGCTCTCACTCTCTCTGTAGGTTATAGTACCGTATGCTAGTCTCTGTCAGATTCGCTCGAAGTGCATTATATTTTTGGTGACGTGTTTGTTTATATTACCATATACATTTAGGATTTTGTTAGATATTGTATTTATGTTTTATGTTAATTTAAAGGTTTTTGAAGCGATTGTCTTTTGTTTCGTTTTTATTATAAATATTAGTTTGAAAAATTTATAATAAATAAATGTTTTCTTGATTCAAATATTTATTATTTTAAATTGGTTTTCTATCACGCCAAAGAAGTATATGATTTCTAACGCGTGTACATTGTACATAAGTACAGACACCTACTTTTTTTAGTCATATAACAGTTTCTAGAAAAAATAATGTAAAACATACAAAAAAAGAAACTGATATAAAATATTCTGGTATGAATTCTTGCACATAAAAATATACTTGTTGTCAATTTGCAATAGACATAATATTTAAAAAGTTCTCGTAAGCAGAAAGTTAAACGAAAGATTAGATGGAAAATAATCGTGTTTGCCGAAGAGTTTTGTCGCCTCAGAACAAACAGTATAAAATACAAGACTTCATGTAATTGATGGGGGTTCAACTTTACACGTTTTTACGTTTTCTTTTTCGCTTACGTTGTTGATATTTATAAAGGGATGTCCGGTTTGGTTCCGACAAGTTTTCTTAACTTGTTCTATATCAATTTACTAAATAATTATTATATGAGTTAACAAAAGCACTTTCAAATGAGGTATCAAACCTATCTGATAGTTCCCTTGAAGTTTCAAGAAGTGTTTGACAAGTTTCGCTCACGTGTGGTAAATAAACATTAACGTTATTAAAACAGTGATGATATTATGAAAATTATCTTGTATAGTTAGTCGCCAAATGTATTATAATAAGTTCAAATGTCACTGCTCTAAATTCTAAAACAAATCCATAGATAATATTACAAAATTAATACCCCATTTGAAAGAACTTGTTAGCTCTCAAATTTTGTTAGCTCATTTATAATACCGGACATTATTCGTTTTAATTTTTCCCACTGTTGATAAAACTAGGCATTTTCAGTTATATGTAGTTAAAAAAAACATATGCTTTTTAAATCAAATTATCTCATATTAATTTCAAGTAACAAAAAGTTCTCAATTTACTTCATACTAAAAATATTAAAATTGTACTTTTTTGCAAAAATATGATAGATATGTCATGATTTAAAGGTTGATAAGATTTTACATTCCTGAGGCGGCTATTACACTATCAAATAAATGTGATCAAATTTCTTTGATCAAAGAAATATGACAGTGTAATAAGTCAATTTTTATAATATTTACCTTCATAATATGTCTTTAGGACTCTGATGATGATAGCATTGCTATTGAAACACGTGTAATTCTAAACTCTTACAATTTTTATGGTTAGGGGATTTGTATTTGATATATTCATAATATTTCTCTGATCATAGATAATGGCATTATAGATAAGATCAGAGAGATATTATGAAGGTAAATATTATAAAAATTGATTTATCACACTGTCATATTTTGATCAAAGAAATTTGATCACATTTCTTTGATAGTGTTATAGCCGCATGAAACACTTTTTCTGAAGAAAAAAGTTCATAATATGCATTGTAAAAACATAGTGCAAAAAAGATTAAATTAAATGTATTATGCTTGGTTCTGTTGATAACACGGCAGTTAGTTAAACCTGGTAATAACGGACGTTAGTCTTTTAAATAATGGTTGATATTACATGGTTTTACATATAAACCTAAGCCAACTTATTCTATTTTAATTTAATCCAGTCTTAAATTATGATATTTATTACAGAAAACGAAATACAAAATTCTTACATTTTAAGAATTAATTCTCTGAATCATGAAATGTTCTATACATTTATATGAATGTAAAAATGCGATATGGTAAAACTTTTATAAATAAATTATGTTGATAAAGTAAATAAAACAACTGAAAATATTTTTTTTATCTTTATCAAGAATCTACAACTATAGGAGTTAATTCAAGAATAAACCATTTTATGACAGTGGCGGCAGGACGAAAACGAGTAGGGGCACAGGATGCAATGTCTTCCTTATATAATTTTTATCAAAAAGTCATATACGTACCCTGACCTGAGATAAATAATAATTATTGAATTTTCATTTTATCTTTATAATATTTTTTAGATAACAGTAATAATTTATTTTTTAAATACATGCTGGATCTAATATAGTTGATGCATAAGTTCATAGCGTTTTTTTTATCTTTTTTTTTCTTTCCCCAATAGAATTCTCCTATTATGTACAACAAAAATAGCGACACAACAAAATCGGCTCAGCAGTTTGCATTTCAAGTCGGAACACATAAACAGACACGCATGCAAAATAAAAAAAAAATACAGATTAAATAAAATATTTTTCATTTTACATAAAAAACCTACAGATTTAAATTATTATACTGTATTTATTTACCTTTTTCACTTAAACCAACCAATTGCAAAACATGTAGGTATAAATAACATCAAATGTATAAAATTATCAAATATTCAAGACGTTAGTCGTCCTGAATTTAAACCGCACAAATTTTTATTCACGGCCGTTGGGACTTTGGTGGTAGAGCAATAAACATAGGAATCGGTCAAGGAAAACCCACCGGTGACCCGGATTCCATCCCCCTTTTGTCAGAACCCTAAGCATACATCGCGTCTGTCGTCATGGATTATTCATAGTCAGAGTGTGCGCGGTGTCAACCCTAGACCATTCAAGTCTTGCATAGATGATGCGTTAGTGCTTGTTGATTGAACTTGAAAAGAACACCGGTATTTTTTAGCCATAATATATGTTTTTTTGGTCACTGGATAAGACATGTTTATTGGCTGAAGTAGTTTACACTTTTTTTCGAGTATGAGTTTCTGTCGAATAAACATAAAGATGTCGATTTTTATTTTGTAAGTGTATTTAAAATAATCTGCCGTGTGCCACAGGACTTTCTTATACATAATAATGACAGTAAACAGTGTACGTGATAAAATTATAGATAATAATATTACCTACAATTTTCAACTTGGTCATTTTTCTCTAATTCGCACTGTTTCAGTGTAATTCGAAAAATTCAAAAATCGATGTAGGTAAACATCCGTTTCCGGTTGAATGATCGTTTTCAAAAATAGGAGGTTTTCTTCCCAGGCAAAAATCAATCTTAAGTATAAAATTCCACCTTTCTACGATTTGTCGTATTTGAGTTACAGCGTCTACAGACAGACAGACCGACAGACAGACACACAGACATCATGGCGAAAATAGTCTGAATGGAATCAGGGAAGGTCAAAATTGATAATTCCATCAAAAACCGGATTTCGAAAAAAATCGCGTTTACTATACTTACTTATACTATATGTATATTTCATATACATTGGTATAAGAAAGTAAAAATACTTCATTACTTTATTAATTCTGAAACAAAAAAAATATAAAACTATAAAAATCATTAAAAATACAGGGTGTTCGCGGGAACCGAGTGGTCATTGCTAACTTTGTTATTATTGGAGCTAGAAGATTGGTTAAATGGGCAAAGTATCAGTATTTTTTCCGGGATGAATAATGGCGGTGTCAAAAAAAAACAATTGAATGTTGAATTTAGTAGATTTTTTGTTTTTAATGGAATAACTTGTATATTATTATTGAATTTTATAACTGAGAATGATTTCTTTATAAAAGTGTCATACATGTATGATGGTAAAATTGATAGAAAACAAGTTATAACAAGTATAAAATTAATATAAAATATCGAAAAATAGTGTGCGCTATGAATATTTAATAAAATTTAAACAAATGATTAAAATATTGAAAACAATAGTTTCAGGTTTTTATGTAATTTATCCGCAAATTTTTAACGTTTTTCAGTATTATTCATAAAAAAATATAATTAGTTATAATAAATATATTTTTTCGTTATCAATTATATTCAAAAACATTTAAAATTTACGAACAAATTACATTAAAATAAATATATTTATGTTTTTTTTAAGTTAAAGTCAAAAATAAAAAAAAATCGTATTTTATTTTACGATAAAAATGCAAAATGATAAAAATTATCTTATTTTATGTAATGCTTAATCACACATAAATTTTGTATGGATTCTTTAAATATTAAATATTCTCTTTATTTTGTTTTAATATATGTAATGAAATTCAAAACAGAGTATGATCGACTGTTTTTACTTATGAAAATTTATTTGATCACAAGCAACATCGCAATAAATACAATTATTGAATATGTATGTATATAATTGTACATACATATATCTGTACCTATATATACATTTTATATATTAGGTAGCATGAGTACTTATACTCTGGTACACACATTACATATTTCTTGATGTACAAAACAATGTATTCATATTATTCATCTTCGTTTTATTTTAATCAAAAAGTTATTTCATTATATTATAAGTATAGACATGTTTTATGAGCACACTACCAATATCAATTAGTCTTTATATACTTTTTTGTATATTATAACATCGCAATTGAGAAGTAAATAACAGGCAAAGTACCTACTCACTCTATTTTGAATATTATCAGTCTATCCTAACTTATCTCTCATTTATTGAGGCTAATATAATTTCTTGTAAAACATAGTTCGTACGACACCTGTGGACAAGTTGATGACATCAATTGGATAGTATATTTTAATCTATTCTATTTCACTTCAACGTTATTTTCTAGTTATATAGTTTAAATAGTTTACATAATAATATATAATAACACATTTTTTGGAAGTCAAATTGAATAACTAAGGCAGGTTTAAAATACAATTTCAGATATAATTTTCTGACAAATCAATTTTATTTATACATATTTTTTAAATTCAAAAAGTAATGCTGTACTTCACTTTTATCTTGTTAAAATCAAGTTTTAAATGCAAAAACTACTTGAAGTTTCAAGTACTTTTTACTTTTTTACTATCGTAAAGTTAAATACTTCAAGTATCAAAAAGTGCTTGAAAGCTCCGGTTCTATATTTTCATATTATTTAAATTTGTTTGATAAATCATGCATCATAAAAAATTAAATAATTCACGCTATATTTACTCCTAAAACATGTGATAATAAAAAAGCATATTTATTATAATTAAAAAAAAATCAATTGGCATTATTCATTGTTTTGTGGCGACTTCCACTCTTGTTGCGTTGTAGACAACTCCACAGTTTATGTGTATACGCCTTTTGTGATTCTCTTTAATCTATATCTATAAAAGAGTTTGTCCTTAACCACTCACTCACTCACTCACTCACTCATATATCAACGTACAGCCCAAACCCCTGAACCTAGAAACGTGAAATTTTGTAGGTGCCTCCCTTTTATGATGTAAGCACCCACTAAGAAAGGATTTTTCGAAATTCAACCCATACGGGATTAAAACAGGGTGTCAAAGTTTATATAAAAAAAATATTTTTTTTGTTCACATTTAATTGAAACTTATCGAACTCTACAATATAAATGATGAAACAATTATTTCAGCATTTCCCAAAATTTAACCCTTAAGGTGTTAGGGGGGGTGGAAAAAATTTATAAAATATTTTTTTTTGTATTCAACGAATGAAACGTGGCAAATGTAGGTACTCTACAAGACAAATAGCAGTTACGAAAATTCAACCCCTATGGGAACGGTACGGGGGGGGAGTAAAATTTTGATATATTTATCTTCATAATTGTTCATGATATTAAAGTAAATTTGGACAAATTAATATTCAAATAAAAATGAAAGTTTGATATTCAAGCCCTAATAGCATGGGACGAGGACGAGGATGGATTTAGATATGTTTATCTGCATACATGCTTTACTTATAAAGTTAAATACTTATAAATAGTCAGCTGTGATACGCGATCACTACAAAGGTAAATACTATTACTATAAAAAATGTAATGTCATCCCCTATCACGTATGGAGGGTTCTAATTAGTTTCGAAGTTTACGCGAGCGAAGTCGCGGGATGCCGCTAGTTTGAAATAAAAATACTTGAAATACATACCAACTTTCCAAAAAAAAATGGGATTATTCAACACTTATATTTGCCTATATAAATAGAAAATCCTATACTCATTTGATTCTGATACGTCAATATTTTACATAGATGTTAGTTATGCATATATTAAGTACTAACATTTTTAAATTTCTCATATAGCACATAGTCTAATATTCATTTTTGAAATTACATTCGAAATGAACACGAGTATAAAATAATGTTGATGAAATTTTTCGTAATATTCATTAATTTTATTAAACTCTATCCGTCGATCTAAACTCTAACGTACGTGTGTAATCACATACCTTCGTCAGTTTTATTACACTCTTTAACAGAAATGATAAACAGCGCACTCGTCCTTCCTGTCCATAGATACAAGTATGCAGAATAATTTTAGATAATGACAGTTGGAAGCGTTGTGTTTGTAGGAAATTATAACAACGCCAGTCCTTCCCAACATTTAACTTGATTAATCTTTTTGTATCTTTTTTATAGCATACAAAAGATTTATGATTTTTATGTGCTAAAATGTAAAACATATTGTGAATATAATCAGTTGGTACAATTTATGATTTTTTAAGGTACGATAATCAATTTTTATAGTTTAATTTCTTAATACATACAACATATAATTATATTCGAAATTGTATCGATTATAACGAGAAACCATAATAAAGGCGTTCAAAGTAAATGGAGTTAATACTACTATTTTTGTGATATTTCTACTTTTGACTATATACTCAAATTATATCTCTTTAAATAAAAAGTTTCCACTAAAAATAATACCTAAATTTGGACTTGGACCTATCAGATTTAAAAATTACATATTTTTGATGTATTTATTGTGATTTTCTCTACTTTTACTTAACCTACCTACTAGCCTCTTCTCTTTGGCCCAAATAGATTTGATATATTTAATGTGATTTTTGCGATTTTCTATATTTTAACCTAATATAAAAACTAACCAACCTCATTTTGCCCCAACAGCGTTGATATTTTTAATGTGATTTTCTATAATTTAAAACGATTAAATATTCGCCTTATGTTTAAAAAAAAATTATGTTCACTTGTATAAAGTGGATACTATAAAATTTAAGTATTAGGTATAAAGTATAAAGTATATAGGTATAAGGCAGCGATTCTCAACCTGTGGAGCGCGCCCCCTAGGGGGGCGTGATAAAACTAAATGGGGGGCGCGAGCATATTGAGAAAAAATATATATTTTTTTTAATTTACTGAATGAAAAGCAATAAAATACATTCTGACATGAATAAAAAATAAAAAATAAAATACACGTTTACATTTACACTGATATAATACACTTTTAAATAGGATTGTATCAGTACTGCACAATGTATTTATCTATGTATATTAAATTAAAAACAAGATTAATAATTATTAGTGACTCCCTTGGGCCTGTCTTGCAGAGCAAAGTTTTTCGAAAGAAAGATAAATATTAGAAATTGACAATATAAAGCATTTTTTATAATTCTCTGAGATCTATTTTTCAGTGAAAATTATTGTATGCGGGTGGGGGGACGGGGGAGGCGATGAGAATTTTGATTGAAAATTGGGTTGCAAATACAAAAAGGTTGAGAAACGCTGGTATAAGGTATTAAAATATATGTTCGATGTACAAAGTTAATACTATCTAATATATATCTATTGCAATTAAATATAACGCGAAATTAATTATTAATCGCATTAACTTTTGAACTAATCTCACTATCCTGCTCGTCTGCATGCTGTATTTATTTAATTATTTTACTTACGTTGAAACGTGGCTATCTTTCTCTATATACATTTTATTAACCACCAGTGGAAAGCATAGCAAGAATTGTGCTAATATAAAACTGTACTAATAATAATCACAAAAATCATATTTTATATATCATTGATTTCAAATATTTACACTTTAATATTATTTTTTATTAACATGAATGTTTTAACATACATAAGTTTCGTATGAATGATTTTGTGAAATGTATAAATTATAAAAATGTAAAGCGATAACGATATTATTTTATTGAATGCCTACATTTTTTCGAATAAGTTCCTTTTTATGTAAATGCTGTAATTTTAAGAGTTTATTAAAATAACTTATACTTTATTAAAAAGTCAAGAAAATTTAATTCTGATTAAAATAAATTCTAGTTTATAAAACTTAAAAACACGCTTGGGCTTATTGTTAGTCATTGAGGAGTTCCTATGACCACCTCCAACCTCTATCATTATATATAAGCTCTATGATACCATATTATTGTATTGTCACGAGAATAAGTTTGCAAAATCGATACGGCAAATAAAAGTGGGTGAAAAGTGAGTTGTTAGATTTGCTTAAAATGCTACAGGTCAAGATAATTAATTAAAAAAATTAATTTGGTGCATTTGTTTATTTTTTATTTTGGCTCATTGTCAGTGAAAATGTATTATTAATTTTAATCCGATTTTTGGGTTTACTGTTAAAAGATTACATTTTTAGTTTTTTTTTATGGACTTATAATTTTTTGTAAGAAAATGATATGCCATCTTGTTTTTTATGTCGGTCTGTCTGATGTCAATAAGTCCAACAAATCAGCAAATTGATCTGAGAAACATTTTTGTTAGTCCATTGAAGATTTTTCTCTAACAAGGGGAACCCTTCACAGGGCCGCTTTCGATTTTCTTCATATTGAAATATGTTGTGAAGGGGGGTTTCCTGATAACACCTTTATCCGGTTTAGGGGGCAGACGGGTAATAGTTTAAAAGTTATGACCCAAATATATTTTAATGTTGCATATATACTTATATGTTACGTCTATTTACACAAGCGTCTATTGGCTCGTAGGCCGTAACATATAAGTATATATATGCAACATTAAAATATATTTTGGGTCATAACTTTTAAACTATTATCCGTCTGCCCCCTAAACTGGGTATAGGTGTTATCAGGGGACCCCCCTTCACAACATATTTCAATATGAAGAAAATCGAAAGCGGCCCTGTGAAGGGTCCCCTTTGTAAGTAATTTAAATATATCTATGTTATTCTTAAGCAACTGACATAATTCTTTTGTTGAAAATAAAATTTTATAGGTATTATAGTGGCTTTCTATTTACATAAAAAGAAAATTATTAACATTATAAAATATACCTGAAATTAAAAAACTAAAATATAAAATGATTTGTCAGAACACACAAAAATTATAGTCGTGTCTAATTTATGAAGTGATGCAGTCGCCCTTAATCTTTAATAATATGTTGGAAAATGCCATAAAATATAATGGGAGATAATATCCGCCCATATAATTTCCTGCAATATAGAGTACATAAAGTAAATCCAACGCACAAATATAATGAAATCTAGACGACAACAAAGCAAATATGAAAAAAGGAAAACTATTCAATAAATTACATGTGCCTTTTTAGTTGTACAATATTTTATACGAAATATTGTTTTATTTTTGTCGCTGTACAAAATATTTTCATATTATGGGTTTAATATAGGAAATTATTGTTTTTCTGTACGTAGTTACAAAAGATACATTAGGCAATTTTATAACAAATTTATAGTAGAAATACTTTAAATTAAGTTTATATAAAAAGATATATCGCACCCCAGCAAAAAAGTGTCACAACTCAAAAAATGTAGTTTTGAGGAAATAGGAATAAATTAAATTATAACAATTTAGGTAAATCAAAATTGTAAAGGTGGTATAGGGAAAGGACTGATACACAGTATTTAATTTAAAAAAGTATTTCAGTATTCCTGTGATGTTTGAAAAATAGTAACTGTAATGTATTTACATGACGACAATGACCAAAACATAAAATTCCTTAAGTCTTATTTCAAATATCATATATTCCTTTTGCACAATACAATAAATCAAGACAAGGGTTTTACATTTAAAATACTCTGAAACATACAAAGATTTGAACCTTACTTAAATCACATGTGCGCTCCTATTTGGGTGGTTAATATACCGATTTTCAAGACCTTATTACTAAGGGCGTGACAAATTACAAGTGGACAATCCCTATACCCTACGACAGACAATATAACATTTCTCATATATAAGGGTAACTTAGAAAGTAACAAAACATTCAGTATCAAACATTCAGTAAACATGTAGTAACAAATTCAGTAACCATTCAGTTGACATTCAGTAACAAACATTCAGACGACATAAATAAATAAACAGATTTGAATTGAACCTGGTACAAGAAACATGTACATAATAACAACAAATAAAATAAATATAATTACAAATAAATAGTGTTTTGTTTTCTTGATGATTAGTAGAACGGCACATTACATTACATAAAATTAGTGTAACCGAATTGAGATACATCACAATAAATTTGGTGTCTCTAGCGGAATAAACATACATTACATAAATTGGTGTCAGAAGTTGGGATGTTTTCTTTACGTACCGTAAAAGCTTAAAAATCAAGAATTTCATGAGTGCGGAGGTTTCCAAACCTTGAAGGAGGAACAGAAGCTGGGATATTTTCCTTACGTACCGTCAAAGCTTGAAGATCAAGAATTTTTTGTGTACGGAGATTTCCAAATCTTGAAGGAGGAACAAGTAATCAAAAGTGTCGACAATCCAATCAAGAAATACAATCCAAATCACTAAATCAAAATTTCGAAATCTACAAAATCAAGGAATCTAAAAATCAAAATTTCGAAACCTATAAAATCTACAAAATCAAAAATCAAAATTTTCGAAATCTACAAAATCAAGAAATCTAAAAATCAAAATTTCGAAATCTACAAAATCAAGAAGTCAATCTAATCAAGAAAATACAATCCAAATCTCAAAATCTACGAAATCAAGAAATCTAAAAATAAAAAATTTCGAAATATACAAAATCAAGAAATCTAAAAATCAAAATTTCGAAATCTATAAAATCTACAAAATCAAGAAGTCGCTGAATCAAATTTTCGAAATCTACAAAATCAAGAAATCTAAAAATCAAAATTTCGAAATCTATAAAATCTACAAATTCAAAATTTCGAAATCTACAAAATCAAGAAATCTAAAAATCAAAATTTCGAAATCTATACGAAATCAATAAATTTAAAAATCAAAATTTCGAAATCTACAAAATCAAGAAATCTAAAAATCAAAATTTCGAAATCTACAAAAGTCGCTGAATCAAAATTTCGAAATCTATAAAATCTACAAAATCAAAATTTCGAAATCTACAATATCAAGAAATCTAAAAATCAAAAATTCGAAATCTACTAAATCAGCAAGTCGCTGCATCTAAATCTCAAAATCGCTGAATTCACAAGAAATCAAAGTCGGTGAATTCAAGATCTCGAAGTCGCTTGATCAATACTCTACATCGCTGTTCCATCACCGTGTCCAAATCGCTGTCCAATTGAAGAGCTGATAATATTAATGTAAGTCATTTAAATTTCAATTTTACATTGTGCATTGTGCGTTTTTATTTAAAACTATACTTACATTGTTATATCACTCATTCGTACCAAAATCAAAATGTCAATTTCAATTGAGTTAGCAGAGAAACTGTTAATCAGATTTGATGGCAACAAGTCAAATTTATTTGAATTTGTTGATAATTGTGATAAAGCATATAATCTCGTATCAGAATCGTTTAAACCAAAACTATTCGCAATAATAAAATCTAAAATAACGGGAAACGCGAGAGTTTTAATAAAAAATAGAGTATTTACAAATTGGCTGGAATTAAAGGACCATTTATTAGAACAAGAAATTATTTATAATTTGAAGTCCGAAATCCAAAAATATCAAAACTTAAATCAATCTAACAATAAATATTGTAATTTCTGTAACAGATCGGGACATTCTTCAATAAATTGTTATAAAAAATCTAATCCTATTAAATCAGAACATAAGATTAGACAAATTCAAACAAATAATTATTACAGACATTTTACAAAAAAATGTAATTACTGTAAAAGAATAGGTCACGTAATTTCTGAATGCAGAAAACGAGAGTACAATAATAAACGAAATAATAATTCTTATAATGAATATATTACTCAAAATCGTGCTAATTCTTTAAACTTTCCGAGTTCTCAAGAAATAATGCATAAATATTCTCCAAATCAATTTTCAATAAATCGTATCACTGGTTCAAGACAAAATTCTCAATCGTTATTAAATTTTAACGAATCTAAATCTAAAATCAATTCTAAATCTTACTATATCCAACCTAGATACGAAACTCTTGAAAAAATTGAAATACCTAATCCTGAAATTAAAGAAGGTATTATAGAAAATACTGAATTTCTTAATGGTGTTAATTTATGCGCCAGTATATTAAAAGTCAATTCAGATAATTCCTCTTTAGCTTCAATATCAAACACAACAGACAAAATCGACAAAATTTCAATTCCTTTAAAATCTATCGATTTGCCAAAATCAAAAATTAAAATCACGGATGAAAATCCAAATTCAGATAAATTAATTAAGCATAAAGCAAATCGTATAAGTTCTCATTTAAATAAAAAAGAAAATACTAAAACAAATAAATCTAATAATAATTCAAATGCTTTAAGTCCAATTAAAATAAATACAATTCAAACAAACTTAAAGTACGACGAATTCCTAAAAACTATAAAAAATTCTACTATCAATAACAAAAATTTAAATGAATTCGATTCATCAATTTTCGATATTAAAGATAATATAGTCGTTTTTACTTCTAAAGATCTAAATGATTCATCACAACACTTATTCTCTAAAATCGTTCATAAATATAATCATCTAGATACCTTAAAAGAACAAAATCTTAATACTCATGATATTCAAATTATCAAACATAATAATCATTTAATATTTTATTTAATATATAAAGAAAACTTTTGGGACAATTTAAAATATAAGGACATATTTCATTTATTCATTAAATTAAAAGAACAATTAATTCAAAATAATATTACTTCTATTTCTATTCCAAAATTAGATAATTCTAATAAACTTAAATGGCACAAAGTCAGATCTATTTTAAGATACATTTTTAAAGATTATGATATCTCTGTAAATATATACCATAATATAATTTATAATCCAACAAAAGTAGAAATACAAACAATTTTAAATGAAAATCATTCTAGTCCATTAGAAGGACATCCAGGATTTCATAAAACGTATAACAGAATCAAGGGTAAATATAAATGGAACAATATGAAAAATGAAATTTCAAAATTTATTAAATCTTGCACAACTTGCCAGAAAAATAAACTAATTAGAAAAAAATCTAAAAAACTAGAACTTCCTATTTCTAAAACACAAAATCCTGAATTTAAAAATTCTTATGAAAATTATTTAGAAGAATTAAAATCAATATTAAACAAAAGTTACGAAATCGCGAGAAATCTAATAAAATCAAAAGTATCAAATAAAAAATATTATGATCGAAAATCTAAAGATAAAAATTATTCAGATAAAGTATATATTTTAAATGAATCAAATAAATTAAATCAAGCAAAAAAAAAGCTAAGTCCTAAATAGTATAAAATTCTAATACAAATGTATATTCAAATAAATAACATGTGTTCGTTCTAAAATCTATAAAAAAAAATAAATCATAATTATAATTCAAATTCTAATAAATTAATACATAATCCACACTGCCAAAATCTGACTATATCACAATTAACCAAAAACAAATTTATAAATCAAATATAGTCTATTCAAATGTTTCCACTTTTAACAAACAATGTTATATTTTAATCAAAATTGGTACTTATGAATGAATGTTGAAAAAATAACAATATTATATTTTATCCTAATTTTTCAAGCAAATGCACATAAGTAACTTGAATTTAGATGGCTTAATTAAATCATAATTAACAATATGTATATTTACAAAATAACTTTATTATTATTAACGTCATTATTATTATTATAAAAATCATTGTAACATAAAATTAACAAAAAATATTGCATAAAATCAAAGGTTCAAAAAGATAAGCTTGACTTATCTTTTTTTTCATTAAGAAGGGAAGTGTAATGTATTTACATGACGACAATGACCAAAACATAAAATTCCTTAAGTCTTATTTCAAATATCATATATTCCTTTTGCACAATACAATAAATCAAGACAAGGGTTTTACATTTAAAATACTCTGAAACATACAAAGATTTGAACCTTACTTAAATCACATGTGCGCTCCTATTTGGGTGGTTAATATACCGATTTTCAAGACCTTATTACTAAGGGCGTGACAAATTACAAGTGGACAATCCCTATACCCTACGACAGACAATATAACATTTCTCATATATAAGGGTAACTTAGAAAGTAACAAAACATTCAGTATCAAACATTCAGTAAACATGTAGTAACAAATTCAGTAACCATTCAGTTGACATTCAGTAACAAACATTCAGACGACATAAATAAATAAACAGATTTGAATTGAACCTGGTACAAGAAACATGTAAATAATAACAACAAATAAAATAAATATAATTACAAATAAATAGTGTTTTGTTTTCTTGATGATTAGTAGAACGGCACATTACATTACATAAAATTAGTGTAACCGAATTGAGATACATCACAATAAATTTGGTGTCTCTAGCGGAATAAACATACATTACATAACTATTAAAACGCTTAGTGATTAAGTATTTAAAAAAATAAAAAATGTGACATTTTTTAGAATATACTAGTTTTGACGGTAGGTACACAAAGTTCATTAATGACAATTTTTAGTATATTTATCTCAAATATTACATTTTTTGAGTTGTGACACTTTTTTGCGGGGGTGCGATATTGACAATGAATTCATCGATGGGATAATTCAAATAGACCGTAACATTTAAAAGAAAATTAAATCGAGGTTTAAGTTGAAATAGAATTATTAAAATATTCACATCTAAAATATTTAATACAGTTTTTAATAAAATCAGGATCGACAATTTATATAAAAAAAAAACAAGAACTATTATACTTTCCATTTATTGGGAGTAAAATAGTTATGTGTCTAAGTTAATGCAGATGATATAACAATAATTTACAAAGCTAAAAACGCTACAACATTAATACATAAAATAAATCACTCTGTAGACAAACTGATACAATGGTTTGATGAGAATAGCTTAAAACTTAAAATAAAAAAGACTCAGCTACTAAAATTTGGAGAGTACGGAGAAAATATCGTAAACATAAATATCAATAATGAATTATTTATTAATCTCAGTCAACCGATACGCTTCCTTGGTATACATCTTGACAAAGACCTTAATTGGAAACACCACGTTGATTATATAAAACATAAAATTACAAAATACATTTACCTAATTCGTTCGCTTATTGATAAAGTCCCTGATAACGTAGTATTTACAACGTACCATGCTTATATAGAGTCATATATCAGATACGGTATTCTGTGCTGGGGTGGCTCTGTCCATATTTCCTCAATACTTAATATACAGAAAAAATGTCTTAGAATTATGTCAAGAAGTGGACCACAAGATTCATGTCGTCCCCTCTTTGTGAAATTTAAAATACTAACAGTGGCGGCACTATACATTTTAGAATGTGTCGTTTTCGTAAAAAAATATCCAGATCTTTTTGTAGATAGTATTCAGATTCACCAATACCCGACGAGAAATAAACACCAATTGAAACTAAAACAAACAACAATAAACACCATATATAAGGGACCATACAATACTATAGTAAAATTTTTTAACAAATTACCTGAAAACATAAAATCACTATCAATCAAAAATATTAAAACAGAATTAACAAAATTCTTGTTGGAACATTCTTTTTATTCTATAGATGAGTTCTTAAATAATTAAAATCACCAACATATTTTTAATTATAATTTTAATTTTAACTTTAATTTTTTTTTTAATCATTATTGTTTATACTTATATACTTACTTATTATACTTATTCCATTGTCTTGACTTATTCCATGCATTATAATGTATTTAAAGGAATGAAATATATTATTATTATTATTATTATTACTAAGAACGACTTAAAATATCTCAAAAACTTATCGTCTCCTCTAAAAAAATTAATAAAGGTTACGATTTATTAGAATCAGTGAATCAGAAATATATATATATTATCATGGAAACTTTCGATTCATTCAGTATTTGATTCATATTGAAACCGAAAAGTGCCCAAAGAGAAAAAATGTGTGAAAATTGTTTTCATTCTGTGTCAATTAAAAAATGTTTATTTTATTGTGTAAACTCTTTTACAAACATCAATAACCCCATGTACAAATGCTACAAATTTTAATTGTCTATGAATCAAAACACCTATGAAGATAAACACTACAACGCATTTAAAACATTAGGTTTTTTTATAATATACAAGACGAAATAATTAGAAAATATAACAAGGAATAATAATCACGAAATATTTAATAAATTCAATCTCAGACTGCAAAACTTTAAAATTAAAATTTCTAATGGAAAATCTACTGCATGATTATTCCAAAATAATTTCAGCAAACTTTAAATTTGTAAAACTACTTTATGAAAACATTTATTTATATATTTCATCATCCAGAAATAAAATGCATTTCTTAACTTTCTTAAAATTTCCCTTTCTCTAACAAGAAAATTCCTATCTTCACTATGCAAAAAGAAAAATTAAAAAAAGAAACGTAGAATTTATTACATAAATTTACTTCATCATACATTCACTTGAACTTAAGGAAATGATGTTAGTTTTAACTACACTTTTTTCACCAATGAAAAGTAAGCTTATAAATAATGCACGTAAAAAAAAGTTTCAGCACTAAGAAATAATGGACTTGGAATAATTGTATTAAAGAACCGAGACACTTCGGTTCAATGGAAATAAACGACAGGTTATTTGATCGCAACTCAATTGCTACCTCGTATTCATAAATGTTATACTATTCACAGACGATCCGATTGTAAGTAACCTTCTTTGAAATGTCAATCCAAAAAGTATAATTTCAATTAATGCATTTTTCATTATTAATTTTCTAAGTAACAAAAAATGTAATCATTTAGTAACTCCTTTAATGTATGGTTTGAATCACTGATTTGTTTGAGTTGTTTGAGTCTAACTCATTTTAATGTTTTCAAGCCTTGAATTGTTCATATTGGGTATCATATTCATTGTGAAAAAATGAACTGCATTACTATACCGTTGAAGAATGTGAACAAAAGACAATTCATCGAACCGTTCTTGAGAGACTGACTCAAGTGGATTCGTTCAGAAAAAACCTAATCATTTATTAATTAATAACCTACAGAAAAACATTATTAAGAAATAATGTATTTCTGAAGGCTCTAATATCTTCTGGGATAGCTGTTATGAAAGATGGTACAAAATGTAAACTTAAATTGGTATTATCGCACATGTATACACATGTATATGTATAATTAAATAAGTAAAATAATTATGCATTTAAATATCAAGCATATTTTAAAAATGGCATTTGTATTTTACTATTTCGTTCAATAAACGAAAACCGTATGAGTTTTTACTCTCTTAATATGACGAGAAAGATATATATTTCACCTATTCACATATGTTTACTAAAAACTATCCCGTTGCAAAAAGGTTTTCATTTTGTAATATTGAATCAATGTGAGGAAGAACATTATCTAATAACTCAAAGCTTAAAAACAAACTACCAACTGAAATTAATCGCTGTATTTATTTAGTCTAGAAGTCTAGATAGTTCTAAATCAACTATAGAGCATGCACAGATATACAATTTACAAAACTATTTTACAATTTCTCCAGAGATGCAAGCTCGTTGCAACATTGTTTCAGTTTATTATCAAAGTGAACACTTTATACACTGCATTTCTCTAAATGCAAATAAACTGTGGACAGATTTAAATTGGTCCGTGGAGATCCTACAAATAGTTTTTGGTTTGAGTAGTTGCAGATTTGTTTACAATATACCATTTAAAGCAAGTATAGTATACTCACATACATAACGATACATCGTGCAGATATATCTGTACAGTATGCAATAAATAGAATGATCATAAGGCCTCCTAGTATTACAATTTATTATCTATGTCAATTATGTTCTCAGCTGACACTCTGCCTCATGTGTATAATAGAAACCTATTTACC
The DNA here is from genome assembly GCA_949319165.1 of Sialis lutaria. Lineage (NCBI taxonomy): Eukaryota > Metazoa > Arthropoda > Insecta > Megaloptera > Sialidae > Sialis > Sialis lutaria. Next base: position 30,499,525 of record OX439234.1, read on the forward strand.
TCTTTATTTTTTTATTTAACGTTTCCAGGAGGTAAAATGTGTATAAAAAATAGAGTCAATTGAAGCTCTATACGTATTAACGTCCAATTTATTTCTTTAAATAGAGCCCACTGATATATTTTCTGTCGTTAAAAGTTCATGAGGAGTAACACCCGTCTAATGTGTAAAAAAAACTACTGACCTTTTTTTAGGGGAGGGAACAATATTGATTTCCACTCTGGATATTACCTCCCCTAGTGACACCACTGCTGAAGAGTAATTTATATATTAAGCCTCGTGTCCACTTATAAGTAAGCTGTGATAGTTCTGCTAAATCGCCTGTCTACATATTCTTCAAATACATATATATGTATTTACTCTAGCAAGCGGTTTTACATAGTACAATTTAATTGGTTTAATGTGTACACAGGATTTATTTGATTCGCAAAATGTCAGTCCAGGAAACAATTGATGCTGCAGTTGTAATATCCATTTCTATAAAAAGATAACATGAAAGGAATACTCGTATGTACAATGTAAATTTGTATACAGTGTGTTCCATTTTAATTAAATAAATGTTTAAGGGTTTAAAGAGGAACATCAGATGGTAATTTCAAAGCTTATTTGATGGAAATCTAGAAGTCATATGTAGGTCATTCTTTTTTCTTTTTTAAATTGCAGCCCCTATATTCTCCATGAAAATACAGAACTTTCATTGTATTTTTTACGACTCTAATAATTCTCCAAGATTAATAAATATTTCGAGTTTTTTAAACGTTCAATACATTTTTACTCAGAAACCAGTAACTTTAGAGAAAAAGTACAAAGACAAAAAATGGTGATGCCAGTAACCTCGTCAGTCCTATTTATACACCAGTATAGGGTTAAACATGTTTACAAAAATACAAGTTTTTTTGCACGCCAGTATCATTAAAAAACTGTTTTCCGATAGTGAAAGTTCTCCTCTAAGACTTAGTAATGGAAAATATTTCGACTGAACTTCGCAAAGCCTGAAGAACAATAGCAAGGTTTTTTATAGAAAAAAATTGATGAGTTAGAGAAAAATAATTGTCACAAACGAAAAGGCCAAACGTGGGTAAAAATATAAATTAGTCGTCGGTACAATTTAGTTGTTTTTGCGAAACTTATAACGCCCAAATAATATACACCTCTGAGACATGCAATCCATGGAATCGAATAATAAATTGACGACTGGCGAGTTAAACTGCAAGTTCGTGTTTAGACGTACAAATCATACAAATGTTTATTTTTATTGGTGCATGAATCCACATTGGCGCCAGTAAATTTCAAAAGTCTGCTGACTTTTTCAGTCCATACATGCACTGTTTCAATTTCCACTGGCGCCACCAAATCCATACATTTGTAAACCCACAATTAATTAAAGAATAAAACATGTTATGTAGCTCGATCGTATATTGTAATACTCCATGTTCGAAGAAATGGTAGTATTGTTATACCAACGAGATAATGACAGATTCTAACTGTACTAACTTCAAAATGTAAAGAAAAGTTGATTTCTGCATAGCTGCTGTGCGTGTGTCTGTGTGTCTGAATGTAGAATTTTCTTTTAATCACGATAACTACTGTAAAAATTCATCGATTTGAATTATTTTTTTGGAACATGTTTGTTTTAGTGAGTACTTCAGGCACATTGATTTTGGTGCAAATCGGATGAGAAGTTTCGGAAATATATCCCCCCCCCCCCCAAAAAAAAAAGAAAGTAAATATATCAAAGCAAATTAAATAATACAATAAATTTAGGGGAATGGTATATGTATCATGCTCCCGCTCTCCCAAAAAAAATATAGGTTTATATAAAAAAAATGATAATTAAAATTTTCGTATTAATTAAAAATATTTTAAATAGTCAATAAGAATTCGACGTTTGAACTAAAACTGTCAAATTAAAATTTCGTCCACGTGTTTGACCGCAAATATCTATATAAATTTTTACAAATAATTCATAATTTACAGAATGCCTTGGATTACGAATGACATTAAGAGAGTCGTAAAGGAATCCTGTAATTTATGAATTATTTGTAAGAACTTGTGGTATTTACGGCTCAACCCGAGGACAAAATTTCAACTGTAAATTTAGATCATACGTCTTTACAAAAAAAATATATCTATGTACCTACACACATTATTAACAAATGAGCAAATATTTGAATGTATCTTACATAAATAACATTGAAATTCCTTTGTACCGAGTGGACGACTTCAACTCCCGGTATATCGTTGAATGTTCTTGTAGTTGAATTTAATCAATACATTGTTAAACGATTGAGTAGAGTAGAAAATTGACTAGAGGAAGCATATGTCGAAAATGAAAAATTGAATCAGTATAGTACCTGGCGTTTTAAATGTGGCAGAAATAATAAAACATATAACCAAGAATAGGGCTGCACATAAAACGAGACGAGAGTCAATGTCGTTTCGTTTTTTGAAATTAAAGCCTCGTCTTGATATCGAATTTTACAAGATAATAAAAGTAAGTCGGTCTCGTCCTATATACGTGATTGAGACCGAAACGAGATCGAGGCCGAGAAAAATCTCGGTCTGGAGTAACATTTTTTTGTAAAAAATATTTGAAATTAATTTAAAAATCAATACGAAATATAAAATTATTAATAATTTTAAAAAAATCGAAACCGCTGAGTTAATATTATCTCGGTCTCGTCTCGTTTAAATCTTGTCACGATCTCGATCTCGTTTCGAGACCGTGACGAGACTGAGAAAAGTCTCAGCGTGAAGAACTCTTATACTATTAATTATATTAATATTATACAGGGTGGTCCGGTTTGGGATACAGATATTTTAGGAGCTGATTCCCTGACTCATTGTGAGTAAAAAATTGTGCGGGAAGGGGGGGTCTATCTTCAACACCCTCTGAGCTACAGGGTGTTTAAAAAATTCCTTCAGAGTAGTTCTTACAACAAAGATTATCTCATAACTTCCAAAGTAACGTGTCTAGAGCAACCAAAATGAGTCAGTTTCATAAGTAATTAACTAACATATTTTCAGTATTACGGTTATTGCTATCCGTGTTTTTAGTTCCGAGTTATAGCTCATCAAAGTGGAGAAATATCTTCTTTTTTGATAATTTTTATGAAAATGTCATTTTTCTCCAAAAGTACCTCTAACATGGGGTATTTTTTTATCATTATTTTAGTACGTCATAATGTTACCTACAAATTTACTACAGAAAGTTTTGACCTGGGTCTTATAGTTTTCCAGTTATAAATTAATCCCCAAAGTAACTATTTTGCTACCTGCCCTATTAAATGAAACAGTCATATAATTTATTTGTTTATAACTACATAATTTTATTTTTTTATTATTTACCATAAAAATAATTATTTACCGAAAAACTGTAAGACCTAGGTCCAAACTTTTTATAGTTAATTTGAAGGTAACATTATGACGTACCAAAATAACGATAAAAGATACCACATATTAGAGGTACTTTTGGAGAAAAATGTCATTTTCATAAAAAATTTCAAAAAAATTAAATATTTTTTGACTTTGATGAGCTATAACTCGGAACTAAAAACACGGATAGCAATAACCGTAATACTGAAAATATGTTAGTTAATTACTTATGAAACTGACTCATTTTGGTTGCTCTAGACACGTTACTTTGGAAGTTATGAGATAATCTTTGTTGTAAGAACTACTCTGAAGGAATTTTTTTAAACATCCTGTAGCTCAGAGGGTGTTGAAGATAGACCCCCCCTTCCCGCACAATTTTTTACTCAGAATGAGTCAGGGAATCAGCTCCTAAAATATCTGTATTCCAAACCGGACCACCCTATATTAATGTATAAGTATTTGAAATATTTTCGTTCTATGTATCAGGGTCATAACTAGAAACTCGGGGAGGGGAGGGGGGCAAAGTGTGTGTGAGAAGCCTCCCGCTATATGCAAAATAAAAACTGAAGACCTTTTTTTTCGTTGTTACCTCAGTATATTTAAATGCGATTAATTTTAGTGACCTTTTTTTCGTTAACACCTAACTATGTTTGCATCTTATTATTAATTGTCCTAATGTAAGGTACATACATACCTAAAAAATTCCTAATATTATTTTCGAACGTAGGTCTGATTTAAATTCACTTATACTTAAGGAAAAATCATTATTTGGTAACATGTCGGATTCAATGTTTTCTGAGAGAAAATACAAAATCTAATAAGTCTAAAAACGAAAGTAGTCATGTTTTGAAACGACCCTTCTCAACTTATATGATGGTTTATTAAACGAAGTTTACCTGTTCTATAGCACCAGTTTATGAACATTATCAATTTACATTTTTATATTAGTACAGGCTATGTAAATTTTAGTTTATTAAGAATAACCCATTATTAATACAATATTCTTTATATACATATCATACATTACTTTGAGATAATTTAAGTAGATGATGTAAACAAAAGAACTAAAAAAAACTCAGCTTTTAGACTTTACGTACAAAATACCGTATTCTCACAAAAAGGCAATTTAATCTCCATTTTTCAATTTAACATAACAAAGTTTCTCTCAGGCGAAAATATAAGAAACACAAATGATGTCAATTTATTTATTTTTCTATTTACGTATTGTAAATATACAAAAAGTAATTTGCTTTTTAAGGAGATTCAATTTATTAGAATTAAATTATTGTTATAAAAAAACGTATAATAATTTGATTATTTATGAAAATATATATTTCTTTTTGTAAAACTTGTTTGGTACCTACTCTCTGGATTTAAAGCTTTTACAACATTACTTATTTATACATAAAAGTCAAACGAAGTAAACCAAACCTAAAAAATAAAACAGGTACAAATTTTCATCATATTTAGGGGGGTTAAATTGTGCCTTACTTTTGCTGAAAAGGTGAATGGATAAAAACTACAATATTCTAAAATAATATCCATTATTTAAAAATTAATAAAATTACTATTTTTTATTTCCATACCAAAATTCGCATATTCTTTATACAGATAAACATGCGTTTTAAGAATTCTCTTTATATCTGTACTACTGTGTCACACATTATAGTACGTAGCAATTTACTTAAATCTAGCGATGTCCAATTCGAGGAATCCCAGACATATGATGTAAAAGTTATTCAATTTATTTTAAATAAATTGAATCAACAAACTCAAGCCAGGCATTTGAAGATGAACCATCTCTTGTTCATGATATTGAAACTTGAATAGAGTGCCCGTGGTGTAGAGATGAATGATCATTAGATATTAAATTCTTATAAAATATTAGTACGTTAATCTTAGAATTAATTTGATTTTTGTTTTGATTTTGATATCTAATAAAATTATAAAAATACATTACATTAGTCTTATCATTTGAGAGAAAGAGGAATCTACAATTTTCTTGTTTTTTCTTAAAAAAGGGGGGATGGGGGTCTGAAATCAACGAAACTATTATTTTCGTTTATTGTCTATTCATTCGAGAAATACATTACGTTATTTTCAAATAGCTCTCATGAGTTAGGTACATAGGTGGGTATTAACTCGTCAATCCGTTAAACGTTAATTAACGGAGTTAACAAAATGGTTAACGGATTAACTTTTAAGTTAACTAAAAAAAATGTTAACGTTTTAGTTAACTTCCGTTAACTTTAGTCCGTTACATTGGTTATTTGATGAAAAGTACATAAGAAAGTTGTCGAAATAGTAAAAAAAAAGGTCTTCAAACATTTTGGATGGTTAACTTTTTAACGACTAACTTTTTTAATAACGGATTAACGATTAACGAAGTTAACTTTTCGATTAACTGTGTCCACCTATTGTTAGGTATTCACGTCTCATTTCATCACGGTCTCGAATTTGACAACTGACAGTTTTGCCTCGTGAAAATTGAATTCATTACATCTTGGACACGTAATCGTTTTTTCTAAACAAAAAAAAATCATTTAATAAAAAATAAGGTTTCGAAATATAACGAATTATGAATTACTTTACTTATTGATTGTAAAAATTCATATGAAATAGTAAAATTTTATTAATTACGGAGAGTTAATATCGTCTTGTTTGAATTAAAACCAGTCCCGACACGTTTTTTGACCGAGATCGAGACAAAGCCGAGAAAGTCTTATTTGTATTTCGGCATACAGCTCTAGTGACCTAAAAACATCTATTTCAATATGTATTGTCAGAAGAAAACTCAACAACAAGTTCACAGAAACAAACTGCAATCATAAACAACTCTGAACAGAACAACTTTGAACCGATTTCTAACGACACGCGGAAAGACTAAAAAGTCAACCCAGTTTCTTGAAATCACATGCATATTATTTCCTTCCCGACACGACGTACGTCCCCGTGAACAAATCGAAGGAAATAAAATACATTCCTTCTACGTAAACATCTTTTTTATAGCTCACTGAAATAAATTTACTGATATTGAAAAAAAATATGAGTTCGACATAATCTTATTACCGTAAATTTTTATTCACCGGTTTCCTGTGGAAAGAGGTACGAAAATAGCCGAATCATTATTATTGCGAGTTGATAAACTTGTAATGGATTTTAACTAGCAGTACTTAAACGTTGGTTGTGTGTTTTCAAAATAACTTAATGAATAACAAAATGTAGAGTCTCTAAGTCCTGAAATGAACATTTTACTAACAAGAGAACCTTTTCAAGTCGAAAATTCGTATCGAGTTTAAACTTTGTGTATAGTTAGAGGAGGTCAACGTAAGTAAAAAAAAAATTATCACAGTTGCGGTAAAACGGTTTAAGGGGGTGAAGCACCCCTATGAAAATGTGCAAAATAATCATATTTTTTCAATTAACTCTGAAACTAATAAAAATTTTAAAAAATCCACTATACAAAATGTATATGCTCTTTCGAATGGCGATAGTCAAAATTCGAAAAAAATAAACCTATGGAATGTGGGTGGGAGGTAGGGGTTAACGGTTTAATTTTTTTGAAATTTGACTATCGCCATTTAAAAGAGCATAAAAAATCATGATAATTTGGTATTGTAGATTTTTTTAAATTTTCATTAATCAGAGTTATTTTCATAGGGGTGTTTCACCCCTTTAAACCGTTTTACCGCAGCTAAGATAATTTTTTTCTTACTTACCTTGACCTCCTCTAACTATATACAAAGTTTAAACTCGATACAAATTTTCGACTTGTAAAAGGTTCCCTTGTAAGACCGTTGTGCTCGTCCTATTCTCACTTAAGTATAGAAATATTTAAAGTATAAATTGAAAATACATAAAAAATAAAAATTGTTTTTCGATGCAACATTTTAATTTAGATATTTAAGTATTTCTCATATTCATCGAATAAAATGAAACAATTTACCCTGTCCCATTCAATTGCAAATGACTTAACATAAGTATACAATATCACCCCAACCAAATTTTGCAAACAGTACTTTATGATAGGAAGTGTCACTTTATACTTCCGAATCCTTACAAGAGGGAAAGTGGGTAGAAAATTTCGAAAATCATTCTTACGAAATTACAGACACTCCCTTATGAAATTAAAAATTTACATTTCAATAATAACGTTTTAGAAAAACTTATTCTTCTCCTTCTTTATTCTACTTTAAATAACCTGCTTCGCGCCGTATAGATGTTTTTTTTCTATTGCAATTAGCAGTGTGCTCTTAATTAATTATGGCTTTATTGTACTGACTGCATTTGCATGTAGATAAGAAATATATTATCTGTAATTGCACTTTCAAAACATTTTCTGCCACATTTTTATTTTAGTTTTATCCATTTCTAATTTCTTATTTCCTTTTGTATTATAGAACTACCTACATTTTTTTAGTCACGTGTTATTTTATGTAGATAAGAATTTTTTAAAAGCTATTTTGATAAAAAAATATACTATTGTTGTAGATACTTAAAATATAATTATCAAAAAATAATAATAATAACTTTTTACTAAAACTGTATTTGTATTTTCTTAAATGCTGGTTGTTTAAGGCCACTGGAATATCTAAATCCCTATTGCGCGTTTTCTCCCTTCGAATTAAATTGACTCAAAAAGTTTCACAAATGCATAATTTTAGAGAATTGCTGATTAAATAAGAGATAAAATGTTGATATAAGTTACCATTTTGTGTTCCAAATCAAATTCATTTCAAATGATAATTTAATGGATTTGCGTGCAAAAAGGAAGAAGAAAATATTATGATATTATGATTGATATACAAACAAATTAAATATTTTTAATAAGAGTTATTATAAAAGCCTCTGTAGAAAGAATAAAGAATCTTTAATATAAATCTGTAGATTTATGCGTGCAAATTTTTATCATAGAAATGTTATGTTTTAGATTTTATTACATTTTTATTGGAATCTATTATTATTTATTAATCAGTAAATAAATTCATTTAAAATCTTTCTATTGCTAGGTATATCAATTTAAAATCTTAATATTTAATCTCTAAAACTGAATTAGCGAGAAATCACTAATTCATAGTCAGTATTCGATAACTAAAAGAATTAGTGACTATTCACTACTTGTCACTTCTTAAGCTATGACTGAATATAAAGTTTTTATTTTATTTATTTTTTTAATTCAAAAACTATAGTAATCTAAAAAAAAATAATTCATTATTTAATAATAATGAAAATTGTAAATACACTAAAAATTAATTGTGAAAAGATTTTTCAAGGTAAATGCCATAATGGCGCTACTTTCGATTCGAAATAACTATTCTTTTAGTGAAGTTACTAATTCAATTAGTGAAATAACTACTAATTCAGTTTTAGAGAGTAACTAATAATCCTACATATATTTAAATGAATAAATATCTTAATCATCCGTCCTTATTGTAACATTTGTAACATACCTGTCTCACTTTTAGTTAAGTATTAATTTAGTCATAAAATATTATATTACTTCAAAGGGCCTGTCATTTTTTTTTAATTTTAATCTGAAATTATTAATTTTTTGTGGTGTTTCATAGAGCTGAAAACGGGATAAGATTGTTTTTAATTTATAAAAAAAATCTTGTTACTTTTATGCATGATTTGAAAGCTGATTTTATTATGAATACAACTGTCTATAAGTGTATATCATTTAAATCTATCTATTTAAATCAGATATATTTTATTCTCAATTTGTAAGATGGTATATATGATTTGAAAATCAATTACACAAAGGACCCCGCAATATCCTTATGAGAAACTGACTTCCGCTAAATTGATTAAATTTTTGATATGTTGTGTATTTTGTCCCTCTGATCAAATGTCTCAATAGGCAGAAACTCTCAAAGCTTCAGGATTTTGAGATGCAGTTTGCTGAAGTTATAATTATCGTGCATTTAGATGCATTCATTTAGGTTAAAGCTACCTCATTTTTTAAGTTGTAGTAGTTGAGAGGTTTGAAAATACCTCGTAAACGAATAATATGACGAGACCATCAATACTACTTATTAGATTAATAAATAAATCTGAGCTGCTACAACTAAGAGAAAAAATTAATTTGAATACTGACGTTTTATGACGCGTGATAACATGTTATGACGTCACATGACATATGGACGTTTCAGAAACATGATAATATATTTCAATCAATTGTTTGTGAAAGTTACGAGGTATTTTCAAATGCTCAACCACTACAACTTAAAAAAATGAGGCAGTTTTAACCTAAATGAATGCATCTAAATGCACGATAATTCTAACTTCAGCCAACTGTATCTCAAAATCCTGAAGCTTTGGGAGTTTCTGCCCATTGAGACATTTGATCAGAGGAACAAAATACACAACATATCAAAAATTCAATCAATTTAGCGGATGTCAGTTTCCCATAAGGATATTGCTGGGTCCTTTGAAATAAAATATTCACTATTAAAATTTTCTTTGGACATATATGTATATTCAGCATAAAAATAGCTTTCTAACAATGCAATTAAAAAAAGTTTAATCTGTTATCTTAATAAACACCGTTATTAGTCAATAAAGCCATTTTCAAAAATACTGCCAATTACCAATTCTAAATTCAATAAGTTTTTGTTTTATTGTAAAAAATATATATATTTATACTCCTCATTCCGTGTACAGCCATGATGCAATTTCAAAATCAACAACTCTTCTACAATAAAACCATCAAAACTAGAAATTGAAATTAAATATAAAATTTTCATGAACAAACAGCTCTTCTAACTGCAAAATAAACACGATTAAACTACACAGACGGTCCAACAACAGAGCTCAAAACGTCTTTAGTGAACACAAAACAAACATTACCGTGTTAACACAAACAGTTTGTTCTCAGGTCGTGAAGATGATGATTGTGGTTGTGGTTATATTCGCCGTATGCTGGCTGCCGTATCATCTCTATTTCATCATCACCTCCTACTATCCCGAGATCAACACGTCCGAATACATACAGGAGTCGTATCTCGGTATCTATTGGCTCGCCATGAGCAACTCAATGTATAACCCTATCATCTACTGCTGGATGAATTCAAGGTATGCATTTTCAATTTTTTTGTATTTTTAATAATAATACATCCAATTCTGTTTTTACACGGTCTAGAAAAAAATTGATTCAGTTTTTACACGATTTCATTCGATTTAGCACGATTAAAAAAGCTATTTGATTTAAATTTTAAAGAAAAATATTTTTATTAACTGAATCGGTCATTTCAATAACATTTTTCCAACATGCTTTTTTTGCTGAAATGATTTCTTAAAGGTAGATGCGTATTCTGGGAATAAATTACGTAAATCAATACATTCCTTCCTCTTTTTTTGGACAGGGAGGCCCAAATTTGCTATATCCCACTTATTATTTAATATTTTTTGTCATAAAAAGTTATAACATTTTCTGTAAATACATATCTTTCATATATGGAAAAAATATTTTTTATTAATTATTTTAAAATCGCAACTGGGTCTGCCCCCTAAAGATATTAAAACATGACAAATTAATACATGTGACATGTTAATAAGTTAATTTTTAAGTGTAATTGTCAATAATAAGCAATAAAAAATATGATTACTACGATGTTTTTGGTGAAATTATATACCACTAACACTAACCCTATTTCTTGCTAAAACAACATAAGTCAAGAACAGTTTTTCAGGTTTTTTCATTATTATTATTAATAAACTGTGAAGGTTATTCGATATTTCAATTTTTTACAACTTAAATACTAAATTAAAAATATTCGTAAATAATTGAAGATAAAAAAATATTATTAATTCAGTGCCGCTGATCTCATAACTTTTATTCATACTATATGCTTTTCTATAGCAAATAAAATATCGTAGGTATTTATAAAATTATTAATAAATAATAAATAAAAGTTATGAATTTGTTTTCAATCGAACATTGTTCTCAAAAAAAAAAGGACCGTCTCCATCCTCAAATGCTAGGGAGTTTAAAAAGTAAAAAAAAATATGTGAAGACTCTCCTAATAATTTTAGCGAAGAAACAAGTTTCTACTTAAAAAAAAAGTCTAAAAGTCTAAAAAAAAGTATTACATGAGCAAATGTTTTATTAATTTTGATTATGTTGTATTTGCTGGGGGGGGGGGGATATTTTTCTCTAAATATTTTTGACCTTCATTTTATTCCATCGCCATCGACTTATTGGCCACCCCTGTATTACAGTAACATCCAGGAGGAAAATATTGTGACGTTTATTCTGAAAGTTAATATACATAAACACATATTACCAACCATGAAAACGAAAATATGTCACAATATACGTGCACAATTATAATGAAACTAAACTATTCTGCGACAGTGAGCGTACACGCTAGAGTAGGTATTAAAAGAAAATAACGCAAAAATTAGAACTGTAACAATACATGCTGTAATTACAAAAGCAATTAAAAACATAATTTTCTGTTTATTTTTACTAATTATATGCTCACATTCTAGATTATACTAAAAACATCAACTCGACAATTACAATGGTTTTTTATAGCACTTGTCATATGTGCAAATATTCTCGAGTTTTTTAAACAGAAAAGTGTGATAAAAATTTAATATTTATAAATATTTTGTTGTATGAAAAAAAAAATTCATTTTTAAATAACACTAAAGTTCATTTGTTTAATTTTGAATAATCGTAAATATTTTGTACCCTAAATATTGATGAAAATATTTAATATAATTAATTTAGATTTTGATACTGAAACTTTTTATAATAATAAATAACCCCCATAGGTGGGCACAGTTAATCGAAAAGTTAACTTCCTTAATCGTTAATCCGTTAATAAAAAAGTTAACTTCGTTAACCGTTAGACCGTTAAAATTCCGAAAGTGTAACGGAAGTTAAAGTTAACCGAAAATTTGAAAATTTAACGAAAGTTAAAGTTAATCGTTAAGTTAACCATCCAAAATGTTTGAAGACCTTTTTTTTGCTATTTCGACAACTTTCTTATGTACTTTTTATCAAACAACCAATGTAACGGACTAAAGTTAACGGAAGTGAACAAAAACGTTAACATTTTTTTGAGTTAATTTAAAGTTAATCCGTTAACCATTTTGTTAACTTCGTTAATTAATGATTAACGGATTAACGAATTAATGCCCACCTATGATAACCCCCTGGTGTATATTACCATACCTCAATCATTTTTAGGTATGATACGAATTACGACATTACATACGGGTGTCTTCATATCAAAACATAGGGGTATGGAGTCTCGAAACTATAAGAGATTAAACTAGACAAAAGTTACCTTTAAGAGGATATAGTTCGGTTTACCTATTTGCATACAACAAAATTTTCATAGCTTACTAATCCGAAATTTCCCATCTTGAATATTTCTTAAGTCACAATTTATAAAAAGAAATTTGTCAAGTTGTAACAATAAAATTAAAAAACAATTGAAAAATTACTTGCAGGCTAATATAACATGAAGTAGCTAACGAATTTATATAAAACACACTTTTCTTTATTGAACACACCATAATACACTTTATTGAATACACAGTATCATTAAAACTTTAAAGATACATATTTTTTTATAAATTAATTAATTCATGTTAAATTATTTTACAAGTACCTAATGTATCAATTGTTTTTGAAAGGTACTAAATTTTTTTGTTAAAAAATTGAAAATTTTCTTTTTTCTTCTATTTAAGAAAACAAGTTTTTCTCATATCCCAAAAATTATGATATTTCTGAAAATAAGTAAAATATTTTTAAATAGACAATACTAATTGTAAGATAATTTTAAACTGTCCCCTGTTAAGTTAACTTTTGTCTAATTTAACCTATTCTCGCATATTTCTAAATTAAAGGACATCAGAGGCCATACCAAACCCAATCCTCTTTTTAAGGGTGAGAAACCTATTGGTTTACCACTAAAATGTATCCACTACTGTGGTATAATGATTTATATCGGAATTTCTTATTAGGTAGTCAACCTAATAGGGTAATAGATACGACATTAAAGTTCATGTATATATATTTAAAAATGTAAATAGAAAAAATCGCCGTAAGCGAATAAAATAAATAGCATTCCATTTTAATCATAGTTGTAAACACTTGTTTGTGTTTTTTTTTCATTAATGAATTTACGATTTAATTAAAATAAATAAATATTTACGCAATATTAAATATTTATTTCTCATTCATAAATTTTTGTACAAGTAATACAACAATAGCACATATAAATTTTATTTGCCTTTTTCCGATACCAATATTGTTTTACATGCTATATATATACAACATTATTCATATTAATTCTAATTGAAACCATTAAAATCTGTCGGCAATGCTGTTTTTTAAACTAATTTATATTTATGTGTATATATATTTAAATAAATTCATATCAATTTTATTTATTGTGTTTAAAAATAATTTTTATTGCGATTTTAATTAATTGAAAGAGATGTTCCTGAAAGTCTTGTATTGTTACTCAGAAAAATTGTAGATATATGTATTAAAGAAAATAAAAAAAATATATTTCGCGAATCGTACCTACTGATACTTTTAGATGGGGAGGCAACGACCAAATGTGGTCATCATAGCAGCCCGCCAAATTTGTTATGAAATTTGTTAACTGGGATATAGGGAACTCAGCTAGATAGGTCCTAAGATCAAAGGACGCTGCCTTTAGATAGGACTGCCCGTCAGATATGTAAAAAAAATAGGCAAAAAATTCATAGCAACCCGTCAGATATTTATAAAATTTGTTAATTTTGATTTTTTATGAACTGCCATATAAACATCTGACGCCTTAATATAGTTGCTTTATTTTTTTATAACAATTGAAACATGTAAAAAAAAAATGACCGACATATTTATAGCCGCCCATTCAAAATCTGTTTTATTCAATAGATTTAAGTTCTCTGAGAAAGAAAATAACTGTATCTGACACCTCAGTTGTTACTTTATTTTTTTATAACAATTTAAATATTTAAAAAATAACCAATTAATGAGTGTATTTATTTTTATTATTATTATTATTATTAAGTATTTCCAAAAAAAGGTCAAACAAATCAAGCCTAACCACTAAAAAAATTGTTTTTACAACAGTAAAAAAAAATTATGTTGCCTGAGCTACGAAATTATCTGACGGGCTCTCCAAATCAAATGCAGCACTTCACGCGTCAGATGTATATATTTTTTGCATAAGGGGACATTATTCTACAAAATAGTATACACATCTGACGGGCTGTTAAAAAAAAGTTTCCTCATTTTTTTAACATCTTTGTCCCGCTATAAAATAAAAACGCAGCGGTGAATACGTCAGATATACATATTTCTGTTTTTGTAATAATCAAATCACCCTAAATCTTAAATATCTGACGGGCTGCTAAAAACAATTTTTTTTGGGTCATTTTTGTTTAATTCACTCTACTTTTTTTAAGCAGTGGCGTAGGCGTCAGAAAACTATATTTTCTTGATCTGGAGAACATGATATATATCAAAATGTATTTATCTGCCAGATTGCTATATGTCACCCTAGGTCAAAAACTTGACGACTTTGACAACCTATCAGGGGTAAAAGCAGCGTATTTTATGACTGACAATTTACTTTTAATATACAGCTATACTAAATTAACAACTATCATAACAAATTTTGCGGGCTGCTATGATGACCAAATTTTGGTTGCTGCCTCCCGGTCTATTTCTGATATTACCACCAAATGGATATTTCCGCTTCATAACGAATAACCTCGATTCATAAATGAATACAAATACATATTATATGTTAGCATTAAAAATTTTAATTTGGCAAAAAGGGGTCGATATGGTTTTCACTGGTATTTAATACGAATACAACACAACGTTAGTCAATACTTCTACAATATTGCTGGCGTTTCCCTATAATGATATTTGATTGAATAGAATATAAGAAAAAACAATTTGACTGTCTTTCTCAAAAGCGCGTCTTCAGGAGGCTCCAAAAAAAATTAAAAAAAAATTATACCAATGCCTGTGGGCTGTAAAAATAAAGATCTCAATCAGTTGAATTTAATTCTTTTTTTTCGATTATCGTATTAACAGGGTTATGAAGTAAAAAAAGTATTTACAATAAATAATTCATTTAATATAATTTATGTGCATTTCCGAGCGAAAAGTATTGACAATTACAAATACATATGTATATACGAGTATATACTAAATAATTGAAGCAAGCAAATTATTACTTCTTTATCATGATGTATGAAAATGTCTTGTCTTGGTAGATTTTTTTTAGATTAATATTGAAAATAAAATGCAAAGAGAAGAAAACTAAAGAAAAGCTTAAAATTCTCTTTGAATAATAATTTTAAAATAAAACTTGCATACAAAAAAAAATCAAGACTTGTCTCGCCATTATTTATTACACGCATATTCCAAATGCGTGTAAAATTTACGATCCACGCAACCATTATTTTGCTTTCTTTCCACATTTGTAAAAGCATTTGTTTTAAGTTAAAAGGAATTATACTAGATTTATGAGAAATGTGCATTAAATAATTAAAATTGTATAAAAAATTTGACACAGCTTAATTGAGATTGATGAATAACAATTGTTTGAAAAATCAAAACCCAGACCGAGAAAAAATCAGACATGAATAGGTAGTTCTGAAATTTTATACGTGCAGAAATCAAATCTGTTGCCCAAATTATTCTATCGCATTAGATTTTTGAGATTGATATCCTAACTTAACATTGCCAAAAATGACTAATTTGACTGTATTTAAAAATAAAATATATATAACACCAAGCAAACTCGTTCACAATAGCAAATAATACTATATTTCTCTTTTAACAGGGTGGCCAATTTCTGGAAAACCGGGAAAAGTCAGGGAATTTGGTTGGAAGTCAGGGAATTTTTATAAAAATGCAAAATCACACAAATTCTCGCAAATATTTAAAGATTGACGTTTTTTTAGGTTTTTTATCTAAATTTTTTAAATAAAAAACAGGGAAAAACGGTAAAAATTCTCCTGGAAAACCGGGAAAAATCAGGGAAATTTGTTCCAGAGAAATACTGGTCGCCCTATTTAAACTAAGCTTTTACGTTTTACTTTACGATTTTTCCAAGATATTAAGTTTGTTATAGATATTTGTATGTTCTTTTTGTATCGTCTATGGTTAAAATTTGACCAATATTTTACCTGCCTTGACGGCAACATTCAACATACCCACATGATTTTTTTGTATACTATGGAACAATACCTTTCGAATAGGGATTGCAATCCCGATCAAAATTTTCAATCCCGGGATTTCGAGATTAGATCATTTTCAAATCCCGGGATCCCGGGATCCCGGGATTACAATTTATTTTGTAAAAAAATTATTTAACCATTTAATAACTTGTAAACTAGTTTTGAAATGTGTACTTACGGTTTTACGTATGATTATGAAAAATATACATACAGTGAAATTTCGTGGAAAAATAATAAATTGATTTTATAAATATAATTTTAATGCGTACAAGTCCATTTGTTGAATCTTAATTCTTTGTTTACATCTTTTGCATTTTGCAGATTTTCCATTAACTTCCCGCAAAAAAAGTATTTCCACACAGAAAATTCTTGTTCACTATTTAATTCAACATATTTTTTATTAACACATTTATCTATGTTTGTCCATAATAATTAAGTACTAATAATTCACCATTCAAAATCTATACTGTGTAGATACTTTACAAGTGTTTATTATGATGTAACTGCCATAAATATTTGATATTCAGATCTATGTAAAAAGAAATGTAATCAGATACTAGAAGTCACTGTGGTGTTGTCACTCATAATTCTATGTCGATAGCTTTATACACCTTAGACGTAAATGGTAAATATATATTGTATACCGATATTTAAAATTTGTTAAAATGCATTTTTTTACACATTCTTGGAAAAGACAATGCAGCCAGTAGACCCTTGCAAGTGTACAGTTTCTAAAAGGGTCGTCTTTATTGCAAACAGATGTGTTGGCGCCAAACTTAAAAATTTCACTTTCTATATGGGTTAGCGTTACAATATCTTCATAAAAATAACAGAATGCACATGCAAATTCATTTATGAAAAAATCCCGAAATCCCGGTATTTATGTGTCTCTAATCCCGGGATTTCGAGATCAAATTATTAGGCGGGATCCCGGGATCCCGGGATTCGGGATCCCGGGATTGCAATCCCTACTTTCGAATGATATAAGTAATTCCCGTCTTTATACGTTCTCTGTATAGGTAATATTTATGCTAGTGTTGAAGTCAGAGATTTTATTTCAGGGGAAGGAGGAATCTAATAATAATAGAATGTGAAAGTCCACATCGATTGTCTACATCAAAAAGATAAATATATAGATAGTAATTAAACGTAAAAAAATGATTTTTTTTTCAAATATATCATAAGTGACGGGTCAAAAAATTGTCAATGTTTGGGAATTTTTTTCACAGATATAACTAATTATTTTTGAATCAGGTAAAGGACATTTTATTAAGTATATATTCAACTTATTTAATATCAATTTTTATTGAAAAATATTAAATATTTACAAAGTTATGAGCCTCGACTAACGACCAAAAAAAATATTTTTCTCCATGGTCGACTCGAAATTTCGAGAAGGGAAATGAAAAAAATAAATAAAAATTTTATCATTATCTATATGAATGTAGCTATCGTTGCACGTAGCCGTTGTATTTTATTTTATTTTTTCACAAAATGGCGATCGTTTGAATTTTTTTTTCATTTTTAAGACCTATTTTTTTATTAGAGCGGTTTTAAAAATAGTAATTATCAAAATTTCAAAAATTGGCTACGTGCAACGATAGCTACTACAATTATGAAAATTATAAAAAAAAAATTGAAATCGGTTAATTAGTCTTTGAGGAATCGTGTCGACCAGGTCGAAAAATGTCATTCCGAGATAAACATGTTTAATGTTTTTGTTATGTCATAACCGGCCGTGCTACATCGTCTCACTAAATCGACTGTAACTCCGTCAATTTTCAAAATTTAAACTCAATTTTTTGTATACATATTTATGAATATGTAAACTTTAAAAAAATCTAAGAAAAAAAAATTATATTTTTTTCCGTCACAGTGGCCATCCCACATAATAGAAGTTAGCGTGAGAGGGGGATGTTATTTCCACCCATTTCCACTCTGAATTTAAATCTTCAAATATTAAAATGATATGTTTCGATTTCTGTAAAATTAGAAAAATGGAAATATGAAATATTTATGTCATGTGTAATAAGAGATAATATATATGAACAATCTTTTTACATTTTTCAAATCATGATTATGATTTATTTCTATAAAAATAAATCTTACTCACAGACAATATTTTGAATTGAAACAACGCATAAAGAACCATCTGTTTGTATTTTTATGATTTATGATTTTATTAAACGTAAAAAAAGTAGTGGTACAATAAAAGCTTTATTATTCAACATAACAGCGAGCCAATAAATTTTACAAATGCGTGAATTTAAAATATGTCTAGATGTTCCTTTATAGCATCCGGTTATTCTACTGAATTTTAACGACACATTATGAAAATCTGTGTTAAAATTACGAATCTGTGAAAAACATTCCGTATTTCTAAAAACAGATTCTACGAAATGGGATATTAAATTTTAAATAATTGTACAATATTCAGTTCATATAATGAGTATAATAATGTTTATAAGTAAACTATTTATTTTTGAATTAAGAGTTGTGAAAATTGTATTGTTACAGTTTTAATTTCTAAGCACTCCTTTCGCTTTTTGAATATATAAAATTAATTATAAAATATATTCAAATGAACAAAACTTTTCTGAAACTTAAACTGTTAATTTTTTATTAGTTTTAAAGTTTTTATATTCGTTTTGTTTTTAGTTTTTTAGTTAAAAAAATAATAAATCAAGTTATATCCAACAATCCAATTTTAAATACATACATACGTTAAAATAAAAATACCATTTATAATTAAAAAAAGTAAATGAAAAAAAGTAATTTCAGTACACCGTATTACTAAATATTTACGCATTTCACATATATATCTTATTACCAATATTTAAATATGTATATAACTTTCAAATTCACATGATTCGTACAAATTAATATCGTTACGGTGTTGTAATATTTAATTTTAAAATCGTATTGATAACGAACAAAATTACTCATTCCAAAATTATCTAATAATAAAACAGAATACACTGCCGTGCAAAAGTCTTTGGACACCTGTGATTTTGAAAGTAAATATACATATTTCAGTCAATAAAAATCCCCAAAATAGCGAAAAGAATATGTTTACTCGCAGTCAAAATAGTAAAAAAAACAATTTCTCGTTAGCTTGAAAGACACTGTGCGTCAATACTTTCAACTTTAGTAAACCTGACTTTTCAGGCATATAATTCAAAAATTTTCCTTAACATGGAAAATTGTAAATGCTGTATTTTAGATATGCTAGGATTATTATTACAAAAGTTGTAATTAAGTACTCTTATCAACATTTAAGATTTTTGCAGTTTTATATTTACAATACGCAAAAAAATGAGTGTCCAAAGACTTTTCCACGGCAGTGTATATATTTTATTAATTTTTTTAATTCAAATATAAGATGGAATCCCGAGGTATATTTTATTGAAAGATTCATCAAAATTGGTCCAGTAAGATCATCGATATCAAAAAAAAAAAAAAATCATTGAAAATCTACCTCTATTATTAAGTATAAATTATGCATAATGCACTAAATAAATATTTGATTAATATTTATTTTAGTTTGTAATATTTAATTAAATTGTTATATATTTGCATTCTTTTTTACACCTGGACATTTGAGTATGGAAAGGTTTTTAATTGTGGGATCTGATAATGCTAATATTCTCAAACACGCAAAAATGAAAAAAAAAACATTTTTCTTGTCTGAAATCTCCAAAATAACATAAAAGTCAACCGAAAAACTTGATCAAAACTGTATCGTTAATTGTACATCATGTATCACGTATATTTTGTGCAGGTTTCGCCGTGGTTTCAAGCAGTTCTTCTCGTGGTGTCCGTACGTCCATGTGACCCCTGAGGCGCTCACCAGACGCGAAGTTCTTACATCCAGGTACTCAAGTTCAGGGTCCCCGGATCACCACAGGATTATTAGAAACGGTGTGAGAATTATTGATTCATTGTTATAAAAGAGTTACATTCAGTGATGTGCTGCTTTATACAGGGTGTCCCATTTTAATCTATCACCCCCCTAATTTTTTTATCTATCAATTAAATAAAAAAATGTTTCAATTAAAAGTTGTTCGGTTTTGAGGTGGACCCAAAATGGTTTTTTTTTATTTTATTTATTGGACGTCTTCATGATCAAATAGGGCCAATAAATCAAAAATTAATAACGGCATTTTGGGTCCCCCTCAAATCCGAACAACTTTTATTTGAAACATTTTTTGATTTAATTGATAGATAAAAAAATTAGGGGGGCGATTGATTAAAATGGGACACCCTGTATAAATTCGATAGATAATTTTAGTAAAATTTATATCAAATAAAATGTTATTTAGATTGAATTAAATAAATTTTGTGATGTAAAATATAAATATAAATTAATTTAAATTTGAGTACAAAAAAAAATTGTGGTAGGGGTAAAATTTACGCCGAGGTTCGAATTTTAGTAGCACGTCACTACTTATTTCTTACGTTATATTGTTTTTATTTTTATAAAAATATGCCAAATATATTAAATTAAAGTGTTAGTAAAAAAATATTTATAAAATTAGTATATTTGGCGTATAATAATTATTATATATTGTACCTATTGATGAAACTGAAAATCTATAAAAATAATACTGTTTTCCCCATTTTTTTTTAATTTTTCTTCGTAATGAAATTGTATTGTCTATTGTTTCTCATTTATTTTCATTTCATATTATTTATTAGTTAAGTTATTTTTTCTATTATTATTTTTTAAGAATAAATCCAGTTGAAGGGTAAATAAATAGAATTAAGTTATTTAATTGGTGTTACCTTTGATAAAATACCTTCATACAATAATTTTTGCCTTTATTTTTTTCATAATTTTTAAATTAATTAATTATAAAACAATTTTAATAATCGTTGATGAATTGGAAATATCATTGATGCAAAATATATTGGTACAATATTCATTATTCTGGATTTTTCAATTAAGCACATATCCAGAAATTAAATTAAATTTTAATCTAAGGTAACCTGGAAATCATTTGGGCAAACAAATAAAATCAATATTTAATATTAATAATTGCCACTGGGTATATTTTTATTTCATATAAGTAATTTGTATTACGCTTGTTCAAAATATTATAGGTGTACATTTTTAAATATTCATTTTACATTTTCATTTTGACAATATTTCGTTAAGTGAATATGGAAGTTTAATATTCTTATTTGATTAATTGTTTTACTGCGCATACTTTATCTATAGTGTTTATTGATGTTCTCTTTAACACTTAAGCACAACACACGTTTGACGATGAATATCTCTAGCAACGCATAAATTAACTATCGATTATATGTGTAGAGTATTGTAGATTGTAGATCATATAGAATAGGTAGATCAGATACCATCACATTGAAAACATATTTTGTTATTCAGTGTTGAAGGTAAGGCATTAGCTTCATCCAAACAAAGCTTGATTTTAGTTTTGTCTGTACAGTATTAGGTTATAAAAGTAGTATACGATTTTTAGTGTGGGAAAAAGTTTGTTGAGTCAGTTAGGTACATGTTTGATTTTTTTAAGTATAATAGATACATATACCAAGTATGCAATTAAAATTTCTAACCTTTGATCCTGAATAACTAAAAAAACTGGCCTTGTGTCCATGGAAACATTTGATCAGCAAGGCACGAACTACCTACATCATACTTCAATTTCAGCAAATTGAACTGTACCTTATTTACATTAATTTTGTGCGAGATTCTTCAAAGAATTTTAAATTTATAATTTTCCCATATACCAAAACTACATTTTGTATAAACTAGTTTTTTGTATTCAAATGCTTTCTTTAATCCACTTTCGTTGGTCAAGTTTCTTAAACAAAGATCGTACATAATTTCTAATATAGTCTATCCGTGACGATAATAAGACATTACGTAAATATATTAAATATACCGTGAAATAATCATACTTTTTCCACATTAATTTAATAATATAATCCTGAAAAATAAAAAAAATATTAATTTTTTTTTGAATTTTAGATTTCGTTAAAAGTATGTTTATTTTATAGAAAATGACGTCAAAACTTGAAATTTTCAAACCGCAGGTCTGTATCTTATAACGTTCGTGAGATATGTCCTCTCAAAGTTTTAATTTTTTCAAAATTTTTGAGAAAATGGCTGTAACTTTTGAACGTGTGGTTGGATTTGATTTTTGTCGACAGATTTAGAATCAGCGTGTCAAAATCCATATAATGACATGTATAATATTTTAAAACTCGATAAAAATTTTTTTTTTTCAAATTTCGACATTTTTTTAAGGTATACCCCTTAGAAAAATTTCGATTTTCGGCAAAAAATTTTTTTTTTACTTATCAAGTATTATACATGTTATTATATGGATTTTGATACGCAGATTACAAATCTGTCAACAAAAATCAAATCCGACCACACGTTCAAAAGTTACAGCCATTTTTCTCCAAAATTTTGAAAAAACTAAAACTTTCAGAAGCCATATCTCGAGAACGTTGTGACATACAGACCTGCGGTTTGAAAATTTCTACTTTTCACGTTATTTTCTATATAATAAACTTATTTTTAACGAAATCTAAAATTCAAAAAAATTTAGTAATATTTTATCTGTATAACTTCAATTTGTAATAAAAATATCAACTTAAAGATAAGAAAACAACATTATAAATAATTTTATTTTATATTTATTAATAATCTAGTAATATTTATCATTATATTTTCTATATATATTTTTTTAAATTATAATGTGATAAAAAATAGCATTGAAATCAGTGTAAACAGATTACTTAAAATCAGTCATTAGATCTAAATCACCCTTCAAATAGGTATTTGCCTTGTTATTGATTTTATCTATAATTCTAAGAAAATTCAAAAGTATTTTTTAAAAGTATTGTAATAACATTACTACACTAGGAAAGTGTAGAAAATGAACCGATCGATCGATCTTTTAAAAATGTGTATCAATTTTCAATTAGTATGACGTCTTTTATTTGAATCCCTAGTTTTCATTCATCTTGAACTGAACGTTCCCTTACAATAATTGTTTGCAATTATGCAAAGCATGTGTAGTGAATTGAAATAATTATGACAATGTGCTATTGAAATTCTCTGAATTCAAATCATCTCGTTCAATTATAAGTTGATGTTAGCAGAACATTACTGTTTTAGTTACCTTCAATAACCCAGTAATTACTATAGTGTCGCTACCGGTACCTTACATACAAACATACTTAACTAAATTTGAGTAACGAGCGTATAAATTGTATAACATATGTATACAGGATGTCCAAGATAAGCGTGAAATGCATAAGGATATCTTAAACGGTAAGAGATACAGATGTGGTTAAATGAGATAAATTATTTGTAAGAAAGAAGTGAGTATTATAAGTTATAACATCAAAAAATAATAGTATGTTTATGTGGTTTAGGCGGTATACACAAAAAATTGAAAATTCGGAATTTCTTTAAATGGCTATAACTTTTTTGGCAAAGTAGATAGGGTCTTTTTGTTTGCGGTTTCTAAAGGCACTTTTTTGTGAAGAATTGATTTGTGTATTTAGAATTTTTAACTTTAGTTTTTCTTATGGGCCGCTAAGTTGGCTATAGCATATATGAACGTGTTTTTTACTCTACTTTACAATGATATGTCACATGTCATATAGTATAAACTATGTTAATTCCCTTTCGCCTCAATAGATTGCCCTAACCAAGGCGGAGATTGAATCCCCGCTTTTAAACTAAACTATTCTACAAAACGGCTAGCCGCTTTATAAAGTGGCTAATATTATAATACGGCTGCGTCATATACAATGTACACAGATGTATAGCTAGCGGTTGCTATAAAAATGCGTATGATAATAAAAAAATAAATTTAAAAAATATCTCTTATAATTGTAAGAAAAACAAATGTGTTAATTTAGGAGACCAAGCAAAGCTGAAATGAATACCAAACATATTTAAAACATACAACAAATATACACATTTCTATTTAACAATGTTATTGTCATTATTTTCAAGTAAATTTAAAAAAAATACAATATTAAATACAAATAAACCTTTAGATTAGTTAATATCAAAAATAAAACAAGCTTGAGCTGACCTCACAAATAAAATATCAGTATCACTTTATATGTTGATTGAATCTATTGAAACAAAACAAAGTAACTGATACCGACGAAAAAATGGATTATGGGTCTATTTACTGAGAAAAGTTATATTTCCCAATAGCCTAAAGTGAAATAAATCATATCTTACATTTATATAGTACTTTCTACTCAAAAAAATGTTATCGCTTTTGTTAACTTCCGTTAACATTGGTTTTTTGATGAAAAATACATAAAAAAGTTGTCGAAATAGCTAAAAAAAAAAGGTCTTCAAACATTTTGGACGGTTAACTTTTTAACGATTAACTTTAACTTTCGTTAAATTTTCAAATTTTCGGTTAACTTTAACTTCCGTTACATTTTCGGAATTTTAACGGTTTAACGGTTAACGAAGTTAACTTTTTTATTAACGAATTAACGATTAACGAAGTTAACTTTTCAATTAACTGTGCCCACCTATGGTTTTAACGTATGTCACCCATGTACGGAATTTCATGTATGTACAATGTACTACATTATATCATACATATAATATCCATATTCACATAACGAAAAATAAAAAAAGGTATTTTAAATATCGGCATTATATAAGGCTATAATTTTATTTATTTATTTTTTCGTTCATAATTTTTATTTAGTTTTCTTTTGTTTCTTTTCCTTAACAATGCCCAGCCGATGAAGAAACTTCATACATCCAGCTGTAACCCCGTAAACAATTTTGCTTACCCCGTAAAGATCAAATAAAACCACGCAGGTTCAGTTCGCCTCCCGGTGCATCTGACATGCGGCGGGCCTGGTGTCGGCGGCGCGACCAACGGCTCAAATTCAACTCTGTGCACCACGTTAAGCGGCGGTAATGGCTGCGACGGCAATCATCACCACCTGCACCACCATCATCGTGGAGGTGGCAAGAGATGGCGTGGTAATCGCGGTGTCTCCTGACACAACCAGGAGATGGTATCACTCCATGATGTTGGTGAAGACTTGACGGAGATATCGACCACTACCACGACGACGTGTTCGAGACAGAGGCACACGTGGATATGAAACAGGCATCCCGCGTGCGGTTCTCTGGATCCACCTCCAAAGAAAGTCACGCGATTATAGACTTTCATAAAAGAATTGTGTGTATACTACATAATTATCTAGTTTAAGATTTGTTTCTACTGTAAATCAAACAAGTAACACAACTGTTTGATTATATTAAAGGGTTATAAATATATAAGGTAACCTGCTATTAATACTGAATTGCTTTAATTCAGAAAGAATCATATTCATGATAGATTGATAGTAGGGTATATAAAATTATTGGAATTTAATAATATAATGTCACTTTTAAATATTGAATGGTTAATATAAAAATAATGTTTTTTATATACGAATAACTGCCAGAATGAAATTTCTATTATACAAGAATTTAAATAAATACTGGAAATTCATTTATAATCTCTAATTTTAATAATTGCCACAACAACAAACAGTTATAATGCTTATTATTGGCAATTGGTGTTAATCTTTATTAGTACCATGTTACAGTAATTAAAATAAAAAAATACTGGCGTCAATGTATATACTACAGACATTATGAAATCCAATCTTAGTTTTTTTTTATCAAATCTAACATTTTGATTTCACTAAAAATAACAATGAATGTATTATTTAAAAAAATTGTGTGATATCAAATTGATGTTATAAATTGTATTAAATTTATAGTATACTAATTACAGTTAATTATAATAATTGATATTTAAATGGCACTGTAAGACAAAACAAACATTTTTGTAATAAGGTTTAAATTATAAAATTTGAATTTTGACAAAGAAGTATATCAATTTATTTGTAGTCACAGAAACATTTAAATATTAAATAAAATATTTCTTTATACTTTTGAACCATAATTACTGTGCGATCTTAAAGCTTTGGCATCTTAGAAGAAACGCGGTGCGCCACGTTCCGCTACGCGCTACCGCGCGTTTCGACTTTACACATCACTTGTATTGAATCACATATAATAGATGTGCAATGTCGAAACGCGAGGCAGCGCGTAGCGGAACGCGGCGCACCGCGTTTCTTCTAAGATGCCAAGGCTTAAAACATGTCGGGAAAGCTTAAAAATAAACATATACGAGTATGTACACCTATAAAATAACTTTCAGTAATTTTTAAATACTTTATTCTTTTAAAACTGAACGGAATATACTACATGATTTGAGAAAAACACTAAAGCTCTTCTATGTTATTCACCCGATTAATATTAATGATTGAAATGACATTTTTATTTCAAAATAATGTGTCCCGCAATCCACTTTACTGCTTCCAATTGTAATAATATAGATAATTACTTACAATCAGTCCTGTACTCTGTATAAATACAACTGTATTATGTTTGCTATAAATTAATTATTTAGCGACATAAAACTGTCGAAGTGAATAATCTATTTTAATTTTCTTTAGTGCAGGGTAAAAATAATAACGCCGCGCCGATAGATATCCACAACTGCTTGTATTTCCTGATTTTATT
The DNA here is from genome assembly GCA_949319165.1 of Sialis lutaria. Taxonomy (NCBI): domain Eukaryota; kingdom Metazoa; phylum Arthropoda; class Insecta; order Megaloptera; family Sialidae; genus Sialis; species Sialis lutaria. The sequence goes on from OX439234.1 coordinate 30,526,736, forward strand.
TCAATTTATAAAATAATTTTATTTTTCATGTTACATGCTACAGTTTAAAGATCTTAAAATTAATTATTAAATAGGTACATTAATTGATTTATAATATTTTAGACATTCCTTTATATAAACAATAAATAAATGTAGAATTTACATGTTCACAGGTGGTTTAAAAAACAAAATTTGTATTTTTATTTTATTTCAAATATGTATAATTTTGTTACCGAAAAACTGTAATTCCAAATAGATATTGATTTTAATTTGCTCGACAACAGAGTAAGAATTTATGTAAAATAAACATACTGTACAACCTGTAGCTAGTATATATAATTCAAGAAGGTAAAAGGAAAAAAATAAATGACATTTTTATTAAAAGATATTTATTACGGATTTAACAATAATACTTAAGAACTAACTGCCAAATATTGAGTAAGTAAAATAATCAATCAAATAAATAAGTTTTAATTCTGTTTAAAATAATGTACTAATTCTATATGAATTTGGAAAATATTTCCTAACATAAATGATAGTATTTATTAATTATTATCCTTTTACATATACATAACTATTATTAGAAAATCAAAAAACCACATGCCATAAAAACCCATGAAGAAGAAAAAGAATTAGAGATACAATGTTATTCATTAAGTTCTTCCGATCTGACTACATAATTTTATTTACAAAGCTACACTATATAATAATTATTGATTTTGGAAATATTGCACTTTTATTCGATATACCTACTGGATTTACAGTAAAACATTTTTAATAATCTCCCTAAGCCAGCGGTTCCCAAACTTATTTAGTCGCATAAAATTTGGAACTCTAACCATATTTATATTTTAATTTAGATCTGTGGTTTAAACATTAAAGTAATAATAATCAAAGCAATACCAACAAACACATGGAGCCACTGAATTTTCCTTGTAAGCCACTTTATGAAATACTATTCTAAACGTATGATTTTCTTTATAAACTCACAATTTTAGATTATAGAAAACATAAATACTAGGGGACGCCATGGGGATCTCGGAAACTATAAGAGATAGAGATTCGGTTAAATAAGAGAAAAGTTACATTTAAGAGGGGGCAGTACAATGGTGCATTTACATTCTACAAAAATTTCATAGCTTACTAGATATTAGTTAAAAACCATTTTACTCCGAAATTTTCCATCGTGAATATTTCTTAAGTGACTTGAAATTTAAAAAAATGTTTCAAATAAATGCTGTATGGTTTACTATTGTCTATTTAGAAATATTTTTATAGTTTCCATAAAACTCGTAGTTTTTGAGATATGAGACTAACTTATGTTTTATTAAATAGAAGTAATATCTCATATCTCAAAAACTATGAGTTTTATGGAAACTACAAAAATATTTCTTAATAGACAATAGTAAACCCTACAACATTTATTTGATACATTTTTTAAAATTTCAAGTTGCTTAATAAGAAATATTCACGATGGCAAATTTCGGAGAAAAATGATTTTTGGCTAATATCTATATAGTAAGCTATGAAAATTTTGTAGAATGTAAATGCACCATTGTACTGTCCCCTCTTAAATGTAACTTTTCTCTCATTTAACCGAATCTCTATCTCTTATAGTTTCCGAGATCCCCATGGTGTCCCCTGGCATTTAGACACCCTGTATACTACAATCTTGTTGAAAAAGTACAAGTAGAAAGCTAAAAAAAGGTCATTGCAATTCAAAATTTTAAAACAGAAAAATTTATCATCGACTCCCTGGAATACTATAGACACTTTTTTAACTTCCATAGATCCCTAAGAGGTACACCTAGACCCCGTTAGGAATCCTAGGTCTAAACTCTTACTATAAGTACCTATGTATAGGTAGAGGGAGTTATACTTTTTGAATGATTGTAAAATCATACACTTGTACCTATACTTTTAGGCAGGTTGCAATATATTTTTATTTCATATCAAGATACTATTATTAACTAAATGAACTAACACGTTCGTGTTAGTAAAAATGTCGTTGATATTATAAAATAGATATAATAATTCGCTGTTGTAAGTTTTCTCCACATGCGTGTACATAAAATAATAACTACATCAGATTCAAATCAACTGGTGGTATTTTTATATTGTGGGAAAACACATGCGCTTTTAATACTCAACATTTTCATTGTACGATGCATAGATAAATTGATGTTATATTTTTATATAAAATATATAAAATTGTTTTCATTGAAGACTTCTTTAACCAATAAATATCTATATATAATCATATAGATATTATTTGATCTGTAATCTGTAGTTCGGTAAATAAAAACAAGACTTTTGATATTTTCGCCAGTACCATCTTTTGTGATGCATTTTCGTTGCACATTACTAAACACGAAGACAGGCGCCGGGCGAGAACCCTGTAGTCAGTGCCGGATTTAGACTATGTGATGCCCTAAGCATTAATTATCTCTATGCCATTTTCTTTTATCAATAAATTGATAAGTTGGCCTCCTTAAGTGCGAGGCCGTGTACTCTGTAAGTGATAAAGTATAAATATATGCAATGATAAAAAATTTATTAAATACGAATGCAAATGAAATATAATTTCTCTACAAATATGATCCTAATATACAGATATGTATCATCTTTGTTATTTTTGAGTTCATAGTTAAATAAGACGAATAATGAATTGATATTAAATTTGATATACGTCGTATATCAAGATTAATAGACAGTCTGATGGGGCCCTCCTGGATCAGATTCCCTAAGCAATTGCTTACTTTACTTATTGATATATCTGCCAATGCCTGTAGTATATATACTTTTTATATATCAACATATTTTTTATAAACAAACCCTTTAGAAATTGTAGAGGTTTTTTGGTTCTGGGCAGAATTATCGCAAAAAATATACTACCTTAAATTAAAATATATGAAGGGGGACCTCACACTAATTTTACGCTTCAGGCCTCAAAATGTCTAACAAAAGTACGACACTGTGTCCAGTGCTATTAATTTAATTTAGTAGTAACAATTACTAAAAATAAAAATAAAATTAGTAGATAGGTAGCTTAAATTTCATAGAACTACAGATTAAATCATGATATATGTATCTATGTATGTTGTTGGTTTATATAAGATCATAAAATCAATATTATCAATTTAGCCCATAAAAAATGGGCTATGGATTACAATAAATAATACATATAAAGTTAATTAAGTTATCACAGATAAAAAAATGCACAATAATATACTAACTCAATGGTGCGTTACACAGTAGATACTTTAGGCAACTGCCTATGGGCCTCGAGAGGAAATAAGTAAAAATATTTTATGCATATCTGAAGACATTTTTTTGTTCTCACAATTACGTGAACAGCAAAAAAAATCTGCAGATATTATTAAATGATTTTTTTTAATTTTATACAAATTTTTATTCTGTCTATGTTTTCGTATGTGTGTTATATTCAAATATAAAAAACCCAGAGACACAGATTACCTGATATTGAACTTTTCGTGAATTTCCTACTTTATATAGTATATAGGTACCACAGAGAGAGCATGCGGACCGCGCATCCGACTCGAAAACGGAGTCGTGTCAAAGGAAAGCGATGGAAAATAGGTTAGGATATACTTATCCTTATTTAAACAGGAGTGTTTATTTAATTCTTCTTAGAAAAAGATGTAGATATATACTAAACGCCGCCGCATCTCTCTCACTGTTTTGAATAAATGTTACATCATTATGTTACACTCAAATCTCTAAACGACGACCACCCTATTAACGTACGCTCCAAGAAACAACTGCTCCATGTAACGACTTTCCCCTATCCCTACCACAATACTACCGTGACTGCTATATTTCTGCGCGTTTAAATTCACCAATTAACGTTAAAGTCGGCACGGTGGCAGGTGCCCCTCTAGCTGAAGTCGTTAAGAGATTTTAAATTACCGATGCCTATATTGTTCGAATGCGCGATCCATGCTCTATGTCTATGATAGGTACTATTAATACTGGATAACTACATTCTAGTATTTTAAAACTATAATGTCTAATTTGTAAGATGTAAAATAGATAATAGTTTCGTAATAAATACACTTATTCTATAAAACTGTGCTTTCTATGTCTACTTCTTTCTTGATCTATATCTGTAATATAAAGCCTTGATATTTTAAGAGTAGCGCGCCGCGTTAGCGTTAATCTATTATACAGGGTGTCCCATTTTAATCTATCACCCCCCTAATTTTTTTTATCTATCAATTAAATAAAAAAATGCTTCAAATAAAAGTTGTTTGGTTTTGAGGGGGACCCAAAATGGCGTTATTAATTTTTTATTTTTTGGACGTCTTCATGGTCAAATAGGCCCCAACTTTTTTTTTCAAATGGAAACCTATATTTTTTATTACAATATCTTATTGTTTGGAAAAAAACAAGTAGCTTTTGTTTCAAAAAAATTTTTGTATGACTTCATTTTTTTTTAATATTCAACAAAATAATTTTAGATTTTAGATATTTACTATTTTTTTACTCGAAACCCATTAACTTTAAAGGAAAAGTGTAAAAAACAAAAAATGTTAATTTTAATCTGATATAACTAGGATAATTATATCAGGATTTTTTGATAACTTTTGATCTTCAAAATATTAAAGCAAATAAAAAATAAAATAAAAAATCTGAAATAATTTTCCTAGTTATATCATATTAAAATAAACATTTTTTGTGTTTTACACTTTTCCTCTAAAGTTAATGGGTTTCGAGTAAAAAATTAGTAAAATTCTAAAATCTAAAATTATTTTGTTGAATATTAAAAAAAATGAAGTCATACAAAAATTTTTTTGAAACAAAAGCTACTTGTTTTTTTCCAAACAATAAGATATTGTAATAAAAAATATAGGTTTCCATTAGAAAAAAAAAAGTTGGGCCTATTTGGCCATGAAGACGTCCAAAAAATAAAAAATTAATAACGCCATTTTGGGTCCCCCTCAAAACTAAACAACTTTTATTTGAAGCATTTTTTGATTTAATTGATAGATAAAAAAAATTAGGGGGGTGATAGATTAAAATGGGACACCCTGTATGTATGTAAAACGTCATGGCGTTCGACGAAGGTAAAATGCCACTTGTATTGAATCACATATACTTAATAGATTTGCAAAGTCGTAACGCAAACGCAGCGCGCTTCTTTTCTTAAGATGCCAAAGCTTAAAACTAGTAAAACAAAAACTATAAATACATAATATGTGTATAGTTTCACTATTTTTCATAAATGTAAATATATATGTACCTATCTATATATTTTATTATCTGTGATAATTTTAGTGCAACAAAAATAAATATTTTCATTATTTAAATAGTTGTTAGCTAAACTTTATCATAGTAATGTATTTTATTTACATCTAAAATTATACGTACATATACAGTCATATCAAAAAGTGGCATATGTGAAATGTTACTCAAAACAGGGAAAAGGTTAAATATAAAGCTTCAAAAATATATTGAAATTATAATTCATAATTGTTTAAATTTTTGAGAAAAATTTAAATACAGTTTTTTATAGATATTAAAATATAAAATAATCGTTTTGTATTAATTTTTTTAAATACACTAAAAAAATAACGTTTCGTTAGTTTTCTAAATTTCTGGCGCAGAAAATTTAATGATATTTATATTAATAGTCAAAAGGTGCATAAAAATATTAAGCAAGTACTTATTGTTAGTACTATTCAAAATTATATTTTGTGTTGTATTTAAAATTAATATTTACTGCATATTTAATGTGAGACCAAATCATTGTGATTTTAAAATACGAAATATAGTTAGATGAATATTATAATAATATGAAGGTAATAATAATGTTAAAACAGTGCCAATTAGCACTTTAAAAATTGTACAGAATTTTAATATGCATAGAAATTTTTATAAATTGGTAGGTACTTATCATGAATTTTTTTAATGTTATTATATTTAGTTAGTTTTTGCATAAATAATTATTGAAGTAATTTAAATCACATTAAATGTAAATAAAATATAATAGAATTTTTGTAACATAAAAGTTAAACTGTTGTAAATAAGCTTTAACTAAATAGATCAAATTATCAAATAGCTACGTCGCGGTCGTAATAATTGAAAAACACGTTTTTGCAGCAAATATTTTTTTTGTAATTTTAATTGAATTTTTATATACATCTACTTGTATAAAGATGCCTTTTCATGTGACGCTCGACGCTGCGTCAAATCTAATCACGTGACCGATTTTGAATTTTGGAATTGTAGCTGTCAACTACTGTTTGACGTTTGAGTGTGAAACAATAGCAATAAATTACGTTGTTATTAAAAATTGATTTACAATTCATTATACTATTCGTAAAGACGTAAACTCACAAAACAAACAAGAATACACATAAATATCAAAACTACTGACATTAGGTGTCACGTGATTTCTAGAGTCAAGCAGTATGAGCTCAAGTCTCAACCATGTTGAGCTTTTTTCATTTGACGCTGACCAATAGCAAGCATTCAAAATTCAAAATCGGTCACATGACTAGATATGACGTAACATCCAGCGACACATGGTTGAGCTCATACTGCTTGACGCTAGAAATCACGTGACACCTAATGACAGTAGTTTTGATATTTTGTGTATTCTTGTTTGTTTTGTGAGTTTACGTCTTTACGAATAGTATAATGAAATGTAAATCAATTTTTAATAACTGAATGTAACTCAAACAGTAGTTGACAGCTAAAATTCAAAATTTTAAAATCGGTCACGTGACTAGATTTGACGCAGCGTCGAGCGTCACATGAAAAGGAACCTTAATATATTTTACTCTATTGGTACTTCTAAGATATAGTAGGTACTTAATAGGCGTTTAAATATCAACAGTAGTCTTAATTACTTATCAATAATATAAATAAATGTTTTCATTTGGATAAATGGGATTTGAGATAATAAATACATTAATTATAAATTATAAGTACTATACTTACTTAAAAATAATCTTAAATATATTACATAAATGTGAAGTGTAAAAATGTATGCTACTTTTACCTCTTATTAAAAAAAATCCAATGAAGATTGTGATCAATTTTATATCTTGTAAATATATATAATTAGTATATAAGAACATAATATTCTATGTTAAATGGTGCATAAAAAAAGAATGTTAACAATCAACAATATTTATTAAAATTTGTTTAACTATATTACAAATTATAAATATTATAAAATTAAAATATAAAAATTTCATTTTAATGTGAAGAACACAGATACAATTTTTCTTCATTATGTGTTTTATTTTTATTTTTAAATGCCATGATGTTTTTTTAAACTGGTTGATTTTATGATAAAGCTTACTATATGAATTAATATATTGCTATATACCTACAGCTAATTTGGGACAAAATATGTACCCATAAAAAATAAAAATATGTATTTGTGTTCTTGTTGCTATTATTTTTGTAAAACTGGCTGTAGTAAAATAAAAAATTAATTGCCAAATGCTACATACTGTATTATTTTGGATAAAATTCTAAGTTTATTTTTCCTTCATGTTTATTCACAGCTTCCCAACAAGTACAAATTAAACTTTTTCTGTCCATTAGATCTGTATACACAATTCCATTTAAATGATCTATTTCATGTTGTATTATACGAGCTGTCCAACCTTTTGCCTGCATTGTTATTTTCTCTCCGTGTTGATTAATTCCTATTAATTTATAATTGAAATTCACATTTTATATTTATTTTATAATAAATAACAAATGTTGTTGAATAATAGTAATAGCAATATAAAAGAAAAAAATATTTACCAGTGCATTCAACTTCTAAGAATCTAGGAACATCTGCTGAAAACCCTCTTATACTTTCACATGCTTCTGAGAAAGTTACTTTACTAAAATTTGTTATTTTTACTTCAGGATTAATAAACACCTGACAAAAGTAATAACATTATTAATTTAATTCAACAAAATATTTGAAATATTATACTAACAGTAAAAGGGACTATTTCCATTTGCTTTGCTTGGAAAATTTCATTTGTAAATTTATTTTTACTATCATAACTAAATTGAATTGCAAACATACGTAAAGGTAATCCTATTTGAGGTGCTGATAAACCGACGCAGTCATATCGTTCCATAATTTGTTTCATATTTTTAATAACAAATTTCATTTCGTTTGACTTTATGAAGTCATCAGATACAATTTCTGCTTTCAAACGTAACACAGGATCACCAATTTGTACAACATGATTGTAAGGAGGTTCATTTTCTTGTGGTGTCCATAAACCTCTATACCACTGAATTATACTATGGAACGACACATTTCTAGATGTATTTATCTGCGTATTTAAAACAATACGTGTTAATATCTTGGTATAATTCATTTTTTAATACAAATATTTCTTAAATACACATGCAATGCATGCCTTTTAACGAGTTTGACGTTTATATCAGCTGGAACTATAGATACAAGCTATAAATAATAAACTTGTTTTTTTTAATCTCTGTTTTGAATACTTTGTCTATGGATTTTTTATGGATGACGTTTCGCGTATAACCTGTCAAAAATTGAGTACTTCATTAATTTATTAGTTAATTTATTTTTTAATGTGTCAAACTATTATAAAAGTGTTTTTGTACCAGTATAACAATTTATTAAATGTTTATTTTTACATACCTATGATAGAAACATGAATTAACATATTCATTATTGTTATCAATTATAGTTCTTTATATCTAAAATCAAAGTCAGATTTGTTTGAATGGTTTTAAGATCTGATCTTAATTTAAAGTACACTGATATGCTTATATTAGAAACTATGATTAAAAAGTTGCTAATAGCTAACCACAATTTTCTTAATGGATAAATATATAATTTATATTATTTATATTTACATCTTGATATGGCGAAACTATTAATAGCTAATTATACTACGTTATTGATGGTTATAATTTCAATAAGTGCCATTTTTACTTTAACTTTTCTCATAATCGCTTGTATTTGTTGCCGAAAACCTTCTCAGAAGTAAGTAATAACACTTTCAAGTTTATTTTATGTTATATGTTGTATGTCTTTTTTGTTATGTGCGTTATGTTTTTATTTATATAGAGATGATTATTTGGGGCTTGACGGTAAAGTTAAAATCACTAATCCTGATGAAAATGTCAATCACATGACTTCTTCTGCAAATTCAATATCAACAAATGAAATAGGTGACACTCAAGCTATTTTAAATCAGGATTCTGTGAGAGAATCATCAATTAAAAGGTTTTCTTTTGGTTTTTACATTTATTTTAGTTTTATTTTGTTAGATTTTTAATTTAATGTTCTTTTAAATTACTTCTAGTGGCCGTCCTTCAGGAAACAGTAATCCAAATCGAAGTTTACCAGATATACCAGTTTTTGCTGAGCCTGGTAATGAGACCACGGATACAGGTTCAGAAATATATGCAACTGTCGAAGATAAATTAGCAGCATTACCTCTTACACAATATTGTATGTTTTAAATTCACAGTACACTTGTACTTATATAAGCTTAAACATCTTAATAAAAATTTAACTATTATTCAGTTAGAAACAAAAATTGCCAAATATATTATAAAATTATACATTAAAAGTATACATTATTTCTGTTTGTAGATGCAACTGATGAATACAATCCGACAAATAATATTGCAAATGGTACAAGTTCTAATAAAGTTCGTCCTAGTTTATCGCAGCAAAGTTCACTAAGCCAAGCTGATGCTCCATATGCTCGCCTTAAGTCTGAACATCCATATGACAAATTAAAGAAAACAGAACATCCATATGCTAGCGTACAGAAAACAGACCCAAACAGTACGAGTGAAAGGCAACATGATGTTATGTAAGTTGTTGAAAATATAAAATTGTATAAAGTATATCCTTTTTATAGCAAACTAAACGTAAAATTTTACCAATTATATTTATCATTTTCAACAGCAATGAGATAACACTTACTGTGGAGCATTCACCTAATGCACAACGAACATCAACGGCAAGTTTACCAATGCCAAGTACATCAGATGGAGGAGGACCTTCAGCACCTCCACGATCTCGTAGAGGTTCTACACATAGTTCGCAACATGAAGTAGCTACGGTGGATATTCCTGCAGCTACAGCTGTCGCAGGTCGTGTTGCTGCCAGTCAGGAACTACCATACATGACACCACCTCCATTACAGCAGAATTTTAGTGGAGATTCTCAAGATTCTTCAAGTACGTACATAATGTTATTTGGTTTTTGCTCAATACTTTTATCAGTAATATAGTAAATCTTTAAAAAATGTACTAAATATTATTATAAATTTAAATACTATTAAATTCTTCTTTCAGAGGGTTATACTAGTATAAGTGTACGAGAACCATTAGCAAATATCAGAGCACAAACTCAAACCGTTAACCACGTTACCAGACGGCAAGAATTATCTGATCCACATTACGCAACTGTATCTGATGATTCTGATGAGATGTATGCAGCAATTGAAGATCCTATACAGCAAGTGTATACTAGTGGAAGTGAAACTTATGCACAAATACAACCGGCTGTCCCTGTCCCGGAAACTCATCACACTGTTTCTGAAACACCGAGTACTACAACCACTAAAGCTCCAGCACCACAACCTCCAAGTGTTGATAGCCTTCGTCATGTTGCTCAAGTACATTCTAGACAAGGTATTGAATATATTTATAAAATTTCTAAAATCTAACTAGAACTTCATTATCATTTTTTTTTCAGCATCTTCCTCTAGTTGCACAAGTTCTGTGGCAAATCTTGGCTCTCCAAAACCAGAAAAACGTCAAGCAAATTCTCCTCTACCACCAAGACCACCTGTCAGTCCTGAACTACGGCCAGCTTCTGTTGGTCGTAACTTAGAAGATATGTATGCTAAAGTACAGAAAGGAAACAAAAAGAAACGTGAACCTGATGAAAGTGATAGAAGATCAAGTGCTTTAGATTATTTAAATAGTAATTTGAGAAGTAATTCTGTTCAAAATAATAATTTAGATTCAGCGCTGAATACAGAACCATTACATAAACTTAGCTTTCATGTTGATGGCACGAGTAGAATGTCTTGGTCAAGTAAAGAATCTGTAGAACATTCGCAACAAAATCGTCCAGATGTCGATAATGATTCGACTTTCAGTTCCGATCCAGAACTAGCCGTAGATGTTAAGTTAGATATATATGCAAAATCTAAAGTGACAGAACATTGCTATGAAACACTGAGCAAAAATGATAGAAAATCTACATCTCCAAAAAACAAAACATTTGATAATCGTCAGTTGTTGTCAGTGAATTCTGGACCTGACAGTATTTGCAATAGCGACCCCGGTTACGAAGTTGTAAATCGTAGAAGTAAAAGCAGACCTCCATCTGAATGTGATCCAAATTATGAAGTGCTGAGACCTCAAAACAAAGTAAAACGTAATTCATCAGAATGCAGCAATCAGAGTGATGTTGGATATGCTCATATTGGTGCAAAATCTGACACAACATTAAATCCATTGTATTCAGTAGTAAATAAGAAAAATCGTAACATTGACCCCGGTTATGAACGAGTTAAAAAACAAGGTGACAATGTAGATGAACCGAATTATGAAAGTATGGCTAGTGATTGTACAGAAGATCCAAATTATGCAAGTATAACGAAGAAAGGGGGTAGTGAAACAGATTCAAATTATGAATCAGTGAGCCATGATGATCCCAATTATGAAATAGTAAAATATAAAAAAATAATTGAAGAACCTCCTTATGAAAGACTTCATAATTCTTCGACAGATTCAAGTAGTGCAAACATAGCTGGGTATGAAAAAGTACGAAAGAAAAGTCAAAGTTCCATTCTGACTGATAGTAGTAGTATATGCGAAAATAGTATTAACAAAAACACGGAGACAAGTTTCTCATTTAGTGCACAAACAGATGACACATCACAATCAGATAAATCGGAAAATAACACTTAAAACCTGTATATATTTATTTAAAAATCATAACTTATTTATATTTTGATGAAAATCATTTTAGAACCGTACAGTAACTGAATATTTAAATTTCTCAAAGGTAAGATTTATACTTATTGAAATAAATATTCTTTATTTATTACTATATTTGATAGTGCCAATAATAATATATTATTAACGAACAAATATAAGAGAAAATAATGCATAGATATATTATATGTCTTCAATTGTTGTCGGCTGGCATTATCCTCTTCCGGCAAAATGGATATACATATTATATTATAGTAATGAAATATATAATGTGTGAATAACAGTAGTCAAGATGTATGTTATACAACTGATTTAAAAAAGTCATATTAACCATTTTTTATATTTGGAATCACTTATGTATCTACATAATTTATTTAATTTTTTATGTAATTGCAACACATAATTCAAAATATTATTTGAACCCCACTCAAAGAAAGTATTTATCCCAGGAAAAAAATTATCAGATCTAATTGGATCCAAATTTTTTCAGATCTGTAAAATGGTTATCCAATTGGATCTGATCGGATCCAATCAGATCTGATAATAGCGGCCAATTTTTAGATCTGATTGGATCCAATTGGATCTGAAAATTGGCTGCTTTATCGGATCTGATTGGATCCGATCAGATCCAATTGTATCTAACCAGATCTGGATTAGAGAATAATTTGTTGTTTCTACTGAAAAACTCATCATTTAATATTTATAAGAAAAAAATGTTATGGCATTACCTACCTACCTTTATACAAATTGGAAACATGCTTCTCTGGTGAGAGGTAATTTACGATTTTTTGGATCCAATCAGATCAAATTGGATCTAATCAGATCTGATTGGATCTGATCAGATCTGATTGGATCCAATCAGATCAGCTTGGATCCAATTGGATATAAAATCGGATATAACATTTTTCATCAAAAATAGCATCAGATCTGATCAGATCCGTAATTTGGCCCATTCAGATCTGATCGCTTTTTCCTGGGTACTGTTTAATCAAACTATGTATCTTGAATTAATCTTTTCATGAAATACATTACATTAATTACATGTAAAAATATATTTTGGAAATACAAAAATGCTGATTGTATACAAACATAACACTTTAATTGGACTTCAACAATATTGGCATTCTTGACAGTTAAACAAAATTATTTATTATTTTTTCTATTATTTAAAGAAATATATTCAATCATTATCATATTCAGTAGATCCTTAACTTAATGGTTAACTTGTTGCAAGGTAGTAAACTGAAGTTTTGCAATTACATATCTACAAGTCAAGGAACTACTGTATATTAGTTATAATTGAGTGACCATATATTTAAAAAATGTGCTTTTAGCTTGGTTCAAATTATTATATCTGTATATAAAATTCTGTTAATGATCTCAATATTTTATATTATTTATTAAGAATTCAATTTCAATTAATAAATATTTGGTCACTTTATTGTAATTAGTTTTTGTTTTGTATATTATTTTCGAAATAATTGTGATATAATATATACACGCGAAAAATTAAATACATTTTAATAAAAATACAGAATATCAAAAAAAAACTCTGTAAAAGATTATTTATCTATCGAACCTATACTGACAAGTAAGACTGCATATTCAATGAATGAGTGAGAGGAATGAAATTTATATTAAATACTTTAAAGTTAGTATTTATTACTAATTTTTAAAAGCTTGTGGATGAGGTTTAATATCAAATATATATATTGATAAATTTAATATATAATTAACAATATGAACAGATATCAATCAGGTTTAAACATTCTTGTGCAATTGCTTTCAACAGAGATTTAACAGAAGAGACGAAGAAAAAAAGACTGTGGCCCGGTGTGAAATGATATAAATAATCTTAAAGAATAAAGATGTTACAAATTCACAAAATTAAATATTAATTATTATTTGCATCACATTCCAGTTTTTATTAGAAAATTAGAATTGCAAACATCGTAAGCAATACTTTGCATTTGTATATTGAACTTACAACAGAATTTATGAAATGTACTTTTTTTGCATTACATGTATTTAGAAATATGGCAGCTCAGAACTCTTAACCCCTTTACTCCCTCCAGAAAGCTGCCTTTCTTGTTATCACCTAAAACTATATTTTTCAGTATAATATAAATGTTTATTGCCCCTATCTCACCGAGAGTTTTAAAAATACATACTTGGTAATTTAAAAACCTGATTGATATTAGTGTGTATTCTGTTATAGAAATGGGCAGCTAATTTATAATATTTCTATAATATATTTTTGTAATTAACTATAATTATATTATTTGCATATTTTTATATTGTTATTATATAAGAATAAAACGTTCTAACAGTTAATTGCATCTGAGCAATATAAGAAACTACCTACTTATAAACTTATTTTTTGTGTTGCTTTTAATTAGTTATTTATCATCTACCTCAAAAAAAAGTAATAAAAACATTTTCAGTAATACATTGATAATATTTTAACTCTTTAATCACCTAAGTAGTTTTTTAATTAGACAAGTCATTGTGACTACAATGGTATTATATCCCTTAATATACTTAATGGAAAAGATAATTGGAAATAATTAATAATTATAAATCATATTTGGGTTTCTGTGACCTAGGTGATTAACGGTTAAAATTTTCAATTCAACAATAACTTTAAAATATGAAAATAATAATTTTTGATTGTTGTTTATAACTGAAAAAGACCAAATACATAATACCCAACTGCCATTTTCGGTTTTAATATACATTTGTTATTAAAAAATATTGAAATTTATAAAAATATATACCTTTTATACATATGCATTTTCAGCTGGCTGATTGAAATATGGAATTTATATAAGAAATATGTCAATTATCATTAAATTAGCTATGTATTTAATGATTTTTAATTAGATTTATTTTAAAATCTAACATTTATTTAGATAAGATTTTTACATTAATTCATTTTTAAATAATAATTCTTTTATAGTTTTATGTAAAAGTATGAAAAATCTTTTTTTAATATATTGTGTAAATTTTTATTAATTTATCGAATTTTCATTAAATTATATTATCAGAGATTATTAATATTTGTATGATAATTGTTTTTTTATTAAATATATTATTAAACACACAATATTTTTATTTATAAGACCTCAAAAAAACACTCAATACATACCTGTACAAAATCTAATAATTAAAATTAAATTCATTTGTTTAATTTAATTGTCAATCATTTATTTTTATAAATGACAATTTTGGGGTTTGCATTTATTTTATAAATTATGGATTCATCAAATAAGATTTTTGATACAATTTTGTATCATATTTATGAAGGTAAGCTGATGTTACTTTTACTCAATATTCATGTTTTAATGAATACACTTTTTATAGTACCTCGATTGAGAAGTTTATTTCTACGATGGAGTTTATTAAATCAACAAGACCGTTTAATTATTGATGGATTCATTGAAGCTAATTTACAAGATAATAAAATACAATTATATCAAATTTTAAGAGAAGCTCTAGGAGTATGGGATCATCTTCAAGATACTGAAGGTTGTTAATTTTTTTATAAATATTCATTATTAAAATATACTTCGTCAATGCCCGTAGCACCAAGCGACTAAATCATGTCTTAATATTTTTGGGGAAGAAATTTCAAACTATGTTCAAACGTGGTTCAAACTACCACAGTCCCTGTCTCTAAAACCATCTTATAATGAAGAACCACTGTTATAATTATTTTATAAACACATACACTTTTATTACAGGAGCACCTGGTTTTGAACCAGATACTGAAATATACAGCTGCGAAAATTTAGAACAAGATTTTACATTTTTAATAATGACATTAGAAAGCTATGTGGAAAATTTTCTAAAAAAATATAGTTTTGCATATGAAGACGAAGAAAAACATAATTTAAAATCTACAAGTAGTTCTACAACATCACTAATATTTAAAAACGAAAGTAAATCAGAATCACATATCACCGATCTAGAAATTTTACAAAACCGAGGAAAAATTTTTCCACAAAAAAAAAGTCTCAGTAACGCTACTGTATCGAAGAGTAATTCATTTCTACAAACAAAAACAAGTGGATACAAAAGTTCATAATGTATATTTTAAACTTAAATTTTCACAAAAACGTATATGAATATGTAAAGTAACACATGGAAATAATTATATTTAATGTTAAAGAAATTAAAAAACAAGCACAAAAAATAACTGGAACTGTTTTCTATAATGGTTTGATAGAAATAATTTCATGAGATATTTTTGGTTGGACCTGAAAAAAAATGATATATCTTTTTCAAACTAACTATAAACTAAAGTTTTTATAAATAAATGAAAATGTTTACATATTTGTTATTACAAATTAATTCTCCCAAGAAATTATGTTTGTATATTAATTGTTATCTATGGATTTTAGCAACAACAAAATAGGTTATTTGACTAAATTTTAAAATATATTGTAAACTGTGCGCATGTAACAGACACAATTATTATTTTTCTGCAGTAGCTTCCTTTCAAAAAAAACTCGACCGATTTTGATGAAACCCGCACCATATATATAGGGCAATTTTGTGATTTCAATTTTCAAAGCATGTTTATTACATAGAAAATATTGTGAAAAGTCGAAATTTTCAAACCGCAGGTCTGTATCTTTAACCGTTCTCGAGATATTGCCTCTCAAAGTTTTAGTTTTTTCAAAAGTTTGGAGAAAAATGGCTGTAACTTTTGAACGTGTGGTCGGAATTGATTTTTGTCGACGGATTTGAAATCAGCGTGTCAAAATCTATATAATGACATGTACAATACATTGAAATTCGACAAAAAAAATTTGTGAAAAATCGACATTTTTTTAAGGTATACCCCTTTGAATTTTTTCGATTTTTCGCGAAAAAATTTTTCTCGAATTTTTAAGTGTTATACATGTCATTATATAGATTTTAACACGCTGATTCCAAATTCGTCGACAAAAATCAAATCCGACAACACGTTCAAAAACTACGACCATTTTTTTCAAAAATTTTGAAATAAATAAAACTTTGAGAGGCTATAACTTGAGAACGGTTTGAGATACAGACCTGCGGTTTGAAAATTTCAACTTTTCATGTCATTTTCTACACAGTAAACATACTTTTAACCAAATTAAAAACTCAAGATTTTTCAGTCTTTCATGGTTATAATTTCAACTTTTCATAAAAATTTCGTTCAAAAACTAACCCACCAGAATAATAACATACTGTACATTCACCGATTTTAAAGCACAGGAAACTGCTAGTATCTTAATAAGAGGTTTTACTTGGGAGAATTGCTTGTAACACCATTCATTGCAATAAAATACATCAAAAATTAATTGTAAGTAAATATTTACCTTCTTAAACTTCTTAAAGTTGGGTACAGTTGAGTGCATTGTGTTTGTATCAATTCTTGGCCGGTTAACTATCAGGGGAATTGTAACAACTTGAATTGTATTTTCTAACTGTTTACTATATATAAAACTTAGTTCTGATAATTGTACAACAGATTTTATTGTGCAATTCTTGAGTGCTTTTGAACACCACACAATGCTGTCGTTCATATCAGGTTCATATTTAATTCTTTTAATTATTTCTTCACATTCAGTACTTTGATCATCTTCTACATTTATGTTGTTTCTATGCCTTTTACTTGTTCTGCTTGAATCTACTTCTTCATCTTCAATTACATTTGATATGCTACATGTTGGTTGGGCCTATATAAATAAACAAAGGCTTTTGTTATATGAGGGAAGGGATCACAAAATTTTAGAAAAAATGTTAGATGGTTTATGGACATTCCCCGAGTACTACAGTAAAAATAGATTTTTTGGACACAATAATTCATTCATCAACGAAAATTGGTACGTAGTTTTTTATGTACACTTTAGGAAATCGTTGAGTGTTGTCCCTAAGGGTGCAAGAGTAGTTTTATAGAGGATGAAAGTGGTAAGTTTTTGTAAATAACATCAAAACGGCTAATTTCATTGAAAAAATATTTTATACATTTTTTGTAACTCTTTTTTAGACCTTTAATTTATTTTTTATTTTATTCCAATTGATATTAATTTTTCTTGCCTAACTTAGCACCTTAGCACCCCTCCTAAAAATTTGTTCTTCAATTTTTTTTTTACATATTTTACAAGAGGGTGTCTAAGTAAAAATTTCAAGGTTCTAATTTATAGGTATAGTTTATGAGCAATTGTGCTTTAACTGAAAAGGACGGACGACAAAGTGAGATTAATAAGGTTTCTTTGGAGCCCTAAAAAGCACCATTAACAAAAATTATAAACATTTAGGTATGTACCTGATAACTCACCAGAGAAGATTTTTTTAATTTGGAAAATTTATTTTTGAACGTAAACATTGGTACTGATCTGAAAATAATGCACATGTTAATAAAATAATGTAATTTATTTTTATATACAGGGTGTTTGGTTCGGCGATACGAATATTTTGAAGGAAGGTAGAATGAATCATTTGGAAGTGATTTAAGCAAATATACTTATATACAAAGTGCTACAGTTTTTTTTATATCGGCCTTTTTAGTAAATTTTTGAAAAAACCCAGATTTATACATGTTAACGGCAATAGTTCAAATGTTAGAGTGCCCATATTTTTCAAACATGATTTTTATATTACTTAAATGTCTATGCTACACTATCAGATCAAAATAAAATTGATGAATAACAAAAACAAAAAATGGCTGCAGGTTAACATTTGAAAACTTTTAAAACTTGGATAAAATTAATTCTTTAAAAAATTATTTTATAAAATCTAGCGCACTTACAGATCTTCAAATGATTTTAAGAACTGCTCTATTTAATACCCTTTCGAAAAACCTACCGTATTACCTACATGAACGGGCTATTTTTGTGAAAAAAACATACATTTATGTGAAAATAAGTAAGATTTTTACATTTTTCCAGTGAGTTGATCCAAGTATGCTAATCTTAATAAGTCGTAAAAAACATGATGCGGGTACTTTTCAAACATTTTTTTTATACTCATTGGACAGAGTAACACTTACTCCTGTACAAATGCTTGAAAATAATGACCCTTCAGACTAATGACGATTTTTTTCGATTTTTGGTAAATTTTGGTAAATTAAGCACACTAGGATCAACTCACTGGAAAAATGTAAAAATCTTACTTATTCTCAGATAAATGTAAGTTTTTTTCACAAAAGTAGCCCGTTCATGTAGGTAATATGGTAGGTTTTTCGAAAAGGTATGAAATAGAGCAGTTTTTAAGACCATTTGAACATCTGTAAGTGTACTAGATTTTATAAAATAATTTTTTAAAGAAATAATTTTATTAAAGTTTTATAAATTTTCAAATGTTAACCTGCAGCCATTCTTTGTTTTTGTTATTCATAACTTTTATTTTGATCTGAAAGTGTAGCATAGACATTTAAGTAATATAAAAATCTTGTTTGAAAAATATGGGCTCTTTAACTTTTGAACTTTCGCCATTAATATGTATAAATCTGGGTTTTTTCAAAAATTTACTAAAAAGGCCGATATAAAAAAACTGTAGCACTTTGTATATAGGTATATTTGCTTAAATCACATCCAAATGATTCATTCTACCTTCCTTCAAAATATTCGTATCGCCGAACCAAACACCCTGTATATTCAGACTAAATTAATAATTTCTTACTTTTCTGGATGTGGAGCCGATGTTACATTAACGCATGTAATTTTTTCAGGTGAAGTATGTACAACATCTATTTCTTGTTTTATTCGTTTGGGCACTTGTTCATCATATTCTTCATGATCAATTATATCAATTCGTCTTTTAGATGATGAACAAGTTGATGCTAAAGTTAAAATAGTAGAATCTTTTTCTATTTTCATTTCATCCAAAATATTAGTTTCGCTTTCAGATAGCGCATATGATTTTAATTCATCCAATGTTACAGATATACTTGATGCTTCGTTGATATTATCCTGAGGAGTTTCCGCAACTAATATATCACTATCTTTTATGACTTTTTCTTTTGTATTTGTATCAATTAAATTTGATATAAAATCAGGATTACATTTCTTTTCACACGAACAATTTATGATAGCTAATGATATTTCATATGAAGGTATACATCGTTTCCCATGTTCTTTTAAAAAGTCTTCTATATCTGTAGTCGCTGTACTATTAACTGTTGATTGTGTATCAGTGAAAGTATCAGGCCGGATTATTATGAAATTTGGTTTAATAAAATCATACTTATCATAAGAATCCCAAAAATCTACTTTTCCTCCTATGAAATAAATAATCAGATATAAAATTAATTACAAGTTATTATAGTACAGGCAATGAATGGAATGAAAAAGAACAAATTAGGAGTGCGATGAAATTTGGTACCAATGTAGTATACATTAAAGTACGTCTGTACACAAAAGTCCCCATCTATAGGCCTTGTGGAAAATTTTTTAGAGCCGTTTGAAGTTTTTTTTTGTTATTCTTGAATAACTTCAAGACAAATAAAGATACGGAGGCGTGCCTTATATCAAAATTTTCAAAAATGTTTGCATTTCAACAATATTTCAAAATTTATTCCGATGTGTGCACCTAAATTGCTAAAAAGTTGCCGTGAATCCAAAAATTAGGCTCGTTAAATAAAAAAAAATATGTTTAAATGGATTTTTGAGCTCCTAAAACTGATAATAGAAATAAATGACCTGTATAAAAGTTATAGAGAATAAAATTTTACACATTTTTATGTAAACTGCAATATTCAAAGTGTGAATATTTATTAGATATTTCTTTTTTTAGGTAGTCGAAAAAACAAAATTAATTTAAAAAATCATATAAATAGTATGCTATGAAAATTAGTATTGCATTGAAAATAACACGATATTATAGAAAATTAATGAAAATAATGGTAAATTATAATTCCAATACTTCCATAAGTCTTTAAATAACATATTATGATTACAATGTACTGAGGTGTACATTGTAGCCCCTCGATTGAATATTATTGTGTGATTTAATTGTTTTAAATATGAATCTTCAAGATATTTGATTTTATCTTTAAAATACGGATATTAGAGTAGAACAAAATCAGAGTGCCGTAAAAATGTGCATATATGTAGTACTTATATTACTTTACATGTGTGTAAAAGTCCTCATGAATTGGGTATGTGGAAAAAAATTATAGCGATTTTAATGACAATTTGTTAAATTACAATATATCATAATGTAACTTATTATTACCTGTTTTTTATCTGATTATTTACATACTATGTATCTCTGTATAACATACACATTATGAACACTTAAATTATGATTATTTAGATATAAATTTTTCTTTTTTAAATCAAACGATTTTCAAGACATAAATTTATTTATTTAATTCGATTGTATAAAAATATATCATATCATGTATTCTGTACCTGTTTGTAAATATGCTTATAACTTTTCTTTCGGGGTATCAATAAATGGGGACTTTCATACAGACGTGGGAGATACATTAGTGAGTGCATCTGAAAATGTCAACATTGGAGCCATAGGAAAAAAGTTACAGTTGTTTTATAACTACATTGTGGTAAATTATGATCTATATAACTTATTTACAATAAATTTATTTATATAGGTAATTCTACCAAAAAATTAGAACTGATTTTTATTCCTATTTGACTATTGTATCGTTCATATTGAAAGAAAAATCTTTTTTTTTTATTTCCATCGGGACTCTCCATAAAACATTCGTTAGTTTTTAAAAGTAAATAATTTTACAATTTGTTCAGAATTTTAAGACTTTTATACATAAGAGGTAGAATATACCCATTTCTTTTTTAAATATTCGTATCATACACATAATTAATAATGAATAGCATATTTTATGGATTCTTGATGAGAATTTTTTGGAATTGGTTACTTCTATCTATATGAAATATATTTATTTATTTATATATTTTTTAACTAAAGAATGTTTTATGGAGAGTCACGATAGAAAATAAAAAAAAATGATTACTGCTTTCAATATGAACGATACATTAGTCAAATAAAAATCAAATTTAGTCCCAGTTTTTTGGTAGAATCACCTATGTCCTATACCTTAATAAATTTACTGTAAATAAGTAATATAGATCATAATTTACCACAATGTAGTTATAAAACAACTGTAACTTTTTTCCTATGGCTCCAATGTTTGAGGACTTTTTCAGATGCACTCACTAATGTATCTCCCACGTCTGTATGAAAGTCCCCATTTATTGATACCCCGAAAGAAAAGTTATAAACATATCTACAAACAGGTACAAAATACATGATATGATATATTTTTATACAATCGAATTAAATAAATAAATTTATGTCTTGAAAATCGTTTGATTTAAAAAAGAAAAATTTATATCTAAATAATCATAATTTAAGTGTTCATAATGTGTATGTTATACAGAGATACATAGTATGTAAATAATCAGATAAAAAACGGGTAATAATAAGTTACATTATGATATATTGTAATTTAACAAATTGTCATTAAAATCGCTATAATTTTGTTCCACATACCTAATTCGTGAGGACTTTTTCACACATGTAAAGTAATATAAGTACTACATACATGCACATTTTTACGGCACTCTGATTTTGTTCTACTCTAATATCCGTATTTTAAAGATAAAATCAAATATCTTGAAGATTCATATTTAAAACTATTAAATCACACAATAATATTCAATCGAGGGGCTACAATGTACACCTCAGTACATTGTAATCATAATATGTTATTTAAAGACTTATGGAAGTATTGGAATTATAATTTACCTTTATTTTCATTAATTTTCTATAATATCGTGTTATTTTCAATGTAATACTAATTTTCATAGCATACTATTTATATGATTTTTTAAATTAATTTTGTTTTTTCGACTACCTAAAAAAAGAAATATCTAATAAATATTCACACTTTGAATATTGCAGTTTACATAAAAATGTGTAAAATTTTATTCTCTATAACTTTAATACAGGTCATTTATTTCTATTATCAGTTTTAGGAGCTCAAAAATCCATTTAAACATATTTTTTTTATTTAACGCGCCTAATTTTTGGATTCACGGCAACTTTTTAGCAATTTAGGTGCACACATCGGAATAAATTTTGAAATATTGTTGAAATGCAAACATTTTTGAAAATTTTGATATAAGGCACGCCTCCGTATCTTTATTTGTCTTGAAGTTATTCAAGAATAACAAAAAAAAACTTCAAACGGCTCTAAAAAATTTTCCACAAGGCCTATAGATGGGGACTTTTGTGTACAGACGTACTTTAATGTATACTACATTGGTACCAAATTTCATCGCACTCCTAATTTGTTCCAAGAACAGGGCAATTATTCCATTCATTGCCTGTACTATTAATATATATCTATAAAAATGTACACATTTTGGTTATCTATTGTTTTAGTGCTCCAAATTATTTCATAATTCTTTTAACTTTTTTTTTCAGATTTTATGTATCATATTTCATATTGGTTATATTTCAATCTATTTAATGGTGTTATCCCCTTTATTAATTTAAGCAATTTAGATAGCTGCTTAAGGCACCAATATATAGAAATAATTGTATATGTAACACAGGCATAATATTGAATCCATAGACTATAGGTTGAGTACAAGGTTAGTAAATGACTAGGTTCACTTGCCTGTGACGTCACCACAAAGTTCTTTTCAACCTTCTAGATTTCAAATGGTCGCCAACGCTGTCAAACTATCATAATATAAATTTGATCGTGATTGATTTATTACTGCGTTCTGTGTTTGTGCTATTCTTTTATTGCTATAGTGAAGCTTCATACATGATATTAATTATAATATAATTATTTGTGATTTGTGTTTAATATTATGACAGTTAAAATCATAGATAAATAAATGAAATTAAGAAGGTGGAAATGAACTTCATGGTGACGTCACAAGTAAGCAAACCTAGTCATTTACTAACCTTGGATTGAGTAGTTAAAAAAACATAGATTTATAATGAAATAATTTAGAGCACTAAAACGATAGATAACCCAAATTTTTACTTACCAGTTATTACAACAAGTATTTTAATTTGTTCTAGCAGAGTTTTATTTGGAAATAAAAATGTTTTCCCAGTAAATAATCTTTTTCTTTCTGGTTTAAAATCTAGTGGTGTATTACTATCCAGCATGTTTTCCCCTAACGGAGGAATAAAATCTTTAACATTAGGTAACTCTTTGTTATGTTTAATAGAATTTGCAAACGCTTCCCAATATTTTGTAGTGACAATATGCTGGCCAGCAACAATAGCACAAGTAAGTTTAACGGTTAACAATAATGTATCAGTTGTAACATGAGACAATGATTCATTCCATTCATTATAATACTGTCCACCAAATTCAGCCACAAATTTTTTTAGAGTTTCTTTTTGAAGTTTAGTAACATTAGATGCTGTAATTTGTAAAACCGTTTTGGCGATGCTAAAATATTTGCAATTTTTAATATTAATCAATAAATTAATTATTTTTAAATACTTACGTAAATCTATGAAACTGCATTCCAAAACGAATTTGCTCATTAACATCTAAATATATATCTTTATTTGCATCTACTTTCTTACTGAAATTATCATTTTTCAAATAAGTTCCATACTTTGAACCTAAATCTTTTAGTATAATCTTGTTTCGCTACAAAAAATTGTAACATACATTAATATAATGTATAAAATAAAAAAAAGCTTGTAATGAACTTTAAGATCTGACTTACATCTGATTTTACTAATGCATGTTTTCTACTAACAGAAGTATCATTACTTAAAATTATATCACAATTACTTCTTCCTAATATATATTCCTTATCCGTTTTCAAGTAATAGTTTTTACCTAAAAAATGATTTATAATATTGTATAAAATAAAAAAGTACATTCAAAAACATAATAAAACTAACCGGTTTCATGTTTTAGAATCCACATTTTGTAAGTAGAAAATTTATTTCTTCAATTTAATATAAATGACAAATATTAATTAAAAACTAATAATTATTTTGAAATGTGAACTAATATGTATCACTTATTTTAATTCTTGTTTTCTTATTTTTCGGCTCATTTTAAAAATGTACCCAACACACTCAGTGGTTTGTTGACAGATAACATAACCTCGTCAATCAACGTGAATCATAAGTCTATGACCTTCGAGCATGTACCTACTAGAGGCAGCCTTGTCGTTTGGCCGTGCGAACAAGCGTGTGAGAGAGAAAATGCAATAACACTACATCCTTTCTCTTTCGCTCCGAGTGCTGATGCTGAGAAGCGAGAAAGAAAGGATGTAGCGTTATTGCGTTTTCTCTCTCGCACGCTTGTACGTACGGCCGAGCGGCAAAGCTGCCTCTAGTAGCTACAGGCTTGAAGTCTATGACCAGAACGCAGTACCCGCAGTACGCGCAGTACACTCAGCCCACTCAGCGTTCTACATAACGTCGCCATCGGTAATTCAATAATTCCACAAAACGTCGGCTAGAGGAGCCCCCACCACCACGCCTAAAAGTTGACAGATACACACAGAACAAATACAAGTAGAAGCGTCAATTGCATAGGATCTAAGTACATAGCCAATTGCCAATTTATCGCAAGGTTAGTAAATATACAGGTTGTACCATCGCTTTTGACCAATCAGCGCCCGCGCGGGAAATACGTCACACAGGGTGACATTCAAATGTAATAGAATAAAATGTATTGCAAATATACATATTCATTGAACGTTGTCTTCCGTATTATTTCGAATTTCTGGACATAAAAATAAATATTGTTTATCACAGAAGCACAAAGTATTACAAACGATCATATATTACACATACTAGTTGTTAAATACAAGATATATCTTCATAAAAATTAAAAAATGGAGTTAGAAGTCAATAATTATTTTGTGTATAACGAGAGCACTTTGAGACATTTTTTTACTGAAGTACATTTATTATTATGTACCTATATATATTAAATACAGGTAAATCCTGTTCATCGGAAAGATACATCCTAGGACATGGTTTAAGAAAAATCATTTTAAAATTTAAAAAAAACACTTTATTAATAAAATAAACATTATTGAGGAAATAAATTAATGGACTATTTTGTTTTATTTCTTGAATATCATATTAATGGTGTTTGTTAGACCTGCAGTATCCATAATACGTAATTTAATACATCATCTAGAATTCCACTTCTTAAATTTATACAGCCCACCGTTGCAATGTTGTCAAGTCTCGTAGAGGATAATATAAAGTTTCCCTTAAATAAATTAAGTGTTTACTGAAGTATCCTCAGAGTAAAAGCTTTAGATTACTTATACTTATCCGTTGTCTAATGAGTTTTAGATTTCTTTCCTAAAGCAATTTCAACTTGATTTGGCGTTAAAATATTCTTAAAGGCGACTTACTTGATCCTCGAATCCAGCCTGATAATTTTTTATTTGTTGTTCTAATTTAGAAATGTTTAGCTCTACAATCTTCTTGTTATTCTCAAGATCTGCAATTTATTGTTTAATACGTGTTAAAATAAATCTTTTCACTTTTAATTGTATAACTCCTTACCATTCTTTTTCAGTTTTTTTGGTTGTAGGTTTAATAAATTAACCTGCAATTCATCTTCAAGATCATCTGGTTTAAAATGCTTGCTACATAAAGGTACGTTTGTGATCAGCATTCCATTTGTCTCTACGATGACACTTTCTGATCAATTCCTTTTGTATTATTGGATCCATAGGAAAGTTATCATTTTATTCTTATTATTAGTTTAAGTGATTTTATTCTTTTGCCTATTTCGAATTATTTTTACATAAATATTGATATGTACCATAGCATAGTAAATAAATAGTTCATTAAAATAATGTTAATTATATTTTCCTATTATTTATAACTTGTTAATCTTTATATATTATAATATGTATACCTGTTTAAACAAATAAATATATATTCTTGTAAATTATGTATACTTTGTTTTTCTGTTAATATTGAATTTTTATATAAAACTGAACATAAAATTATGTTATTAAAATAAGTGTTCATAATTACTTATTTTAATAATATATTTTTTTATGTTCAATTTTATACATAAATATAAAATAATATTTTAAATTGAGGATTTAGCGGGTTTTAAATTTTAGTTCGTTACCATTGTCACCAAGCGCTGATAATTTTAGAATACACGAGAGTTGCCTATCTATTCGCTGGGTGCGTAAGGCATAGTGGGGGACACAAAAGTGATGTCAGCGCCCGCTGCGGACAATACAGAACTACGGGTGGCTTTTTATTATTTATGACCATAAAAATAACACGTGTATCAGTTTTAATTAAATAAATAAAATAAAATGGGTCATCAAAGTTGTTGTGTAGTCGATTGCAAAAATACTAGCAGAAATAGTAATTGTAAATTTTATAAGTTTCCGGTTGCCAAGTGGAAATTAAATCAGCGAAAAAAATGGATAACTGCTGTTAAAAGGCAAAAGTAAGTAATACTATAACCTACAACCGTATTATATAGAATAATATCATATACATGTGTATATCGTGTAAGAAAACGGAGTAATAATTTAATTAATTTTTTTTTGTAAAGTATTGATGGATCGTTATGGTCTCCAAAACCTATGGATGTTATATGCAGTGAACACTTCATTGGCGGTGAAAAATCAGATGTTGAATCAAGTCCTAATTACGCTCCAACTATTTTTCCATCAGTTTATAGAAGACGTAAAGCCAACGAATCCGCAGTTTTGAGTAGGTACGTAAAAAAATTTAGTTTCGATTAAAATATTTACATTACTTAATAGAAATAATCGATTAAAAAATTCAGACATATTATTTGATATAGTTAATGATTTAGCAATACCTGTTTTATTTAATTTTATTTTTATTAATATTATCGAAATTTATTTATTTAGACACAAACGCTTCATGGACAGGAGAATAATAAAAAAGTCAACGGCTGAGATAGATCCAGTGATAAATATTATAGAACCGTCTGAAATAACCGATGAACCTAATACATCCATGAATCAAACGGTGGATCAAGCATGTGAAGCAAATATATATTTTACCTCCGATGTATCATCAAAAACATTTATTTGTAATCGTTATGTAACCAGTAACAAATGTGATGCTGAGACACAAACAGATATTCTAGAATCTTCGACGTCAAAAATCATTACAAATAATAAAAAATTAGTTAACAAGGAGTGTGGTACACCTCATAGAACGTTTGTTGACCAAGAAACTCAAATAACCAACACGTTTCAAGGATTTTCATCAGTTCAAAAAGAAGAACAACTCATTGATCTTGCTGGAGTAACATTTGATAATTTTAATTTTTTATTAGACAGAACAAAGCCGCCTAAAAAATGTACCGTTGCTTACAAAGATAGACTGTTTATATTTTTAATGAAATTAAAAACAGGACTTACTTTCTCGGCTCTTGGCGTACTATTTAACGTTCATAGAACAACGATTTCACGAATTTTTTTCGATATCTTGGAACAATTAGGTAGTACAGATGTCTTAACCTTATTTACTTATTGAGACTTGTTTTAGTTGTTGTATTTATTTTACTTACTGTTTTTAGCTGACCCACGGAAAAATTTTTAATTTAATATTCACTCTGTGTAATATATCACATTTCACATTGAAAAAAAATTTTTTTCAAGTTGATTTTATTTTTTCAATAACTATTTAACATCCAATACATGTTTATTTTCTCAAAAGAGCCACCGTAAGTTGTATCGTTAGATGGCGCTGGGGTCACGCACCCAGCGAATAGTATTTATTTATCTATGATATGTACTAACAGTACCTTCGCCTTTTTTTCGATCTATATAGTCGCATCAAGTCATCACAAAGTCACAATTTAAATTATGTTACTTATTATTATACATATTGTAGTGTAAAGATATTTTAAATAAATAACATAAATTAGTGGCTACATATATACCTTAAACAACAAGTCTTGTTTATTTAAAATCGCTCAAAATCAAAATATTAAAAAAAACTATGAACACTATAACTACAACTACCATACAAAGACAGCGATTTGTTATGATTGGGCACCCGAAATGACGTAGTTCTCCCTCTCCTGTCTTGATTTTGACAAGCTGATGTTACAACCTGTTTATTTACTAACCTTGAATTTATCGTTAATACTAGACCGATACTTATAGTCGCCGCCACTATACATCTTTTAGGTTTGAATCTCAAATAACCTAACAGAAAGATCACGTTTCAGTTGCTTTGGAAAATTTTGTTGAAATAAGTAATTGAGGTACGGTTGTTTATTTTTACAAATTGCAAGAAATTATGCAAAGTGCATGTTTCTTACCAAAAAGTAAATATCATAAAAAGTAAGTAATTATTGTTATTTATAAATAGTTGATTCATCAAAAATATACTAACAATATCTAATATATATTTTTTGTATTTCAGCAGATATTTTAAGATTTCATCTTTTATGTGAGCTGGGCTTTGTATTTTGATTTGGATATGAAAATGAAATGTACAAGAACGACCACATCACTTGTATGAAAAAATATTTTGTGTCGTTTTCTATATAGCATTATTGGATGGTTTTTAATTGTAAATAACGTTTTCTTAAATAATTATATTTTATTTTAATGGAAACTATGTTCATAATATATGAAAGGTAATGAAATGATAAAATCAAATATATCATAATATTATTATTATTATATATGTAATAAATTGAATGTACTGTTTCTATATAAAATACCAGTTTTTGCACTTATGACAACAATCAATTTTAAATATTTTTAATTGTTCATAATTTTGTTTAGTTTCAAATTACGACTATAACAGAAATATTCAATATTATATAACATTGTGAAATAAATTATACCTTGTTTATGTTAATAAATATGTAAATATGCTTTTTATGTTTCGTTGCGACTAAAAAGTATATCTGCGAATGCAGGGTTTCGTTGCGACTAGCATGTATATCTGCGAATGCAGGCTTTCGTTGCGACTAGCATGTATATCTGCCAATGCAAGGTTTCGTTGCGACTAGCATGTATATCTGTCAATGCAGGATTTCGTTGCGACTAGTATGTATATCTGCCAATGCAGGGTTTTGTTGCGACTAGCATGTATATCTGTCAATGCAGGATTTCGTTGCGACTAGCATGTATATCTGCCAATGCAGGGTTTCGTTGCGACTAGCATGTATATCTGCCAATGCAGGCTTTCGTTGCGACTAGCATGTATATCTGCCAATGCAGGGTTTCGTTGCGACTAGCATGTATATCTGCCAATGCAGGGTTTCGTTGCGACTAGCATGTATATCTGCCAATGCAGGGTTTCGTTGCGACTAGCATGTATATCTGCCAACGCAGGCTTTCGTTGCGACTAACATGTATATCTGCCAATGCAGGCTTTCGTTGCGACTAGCATGTATATCTGCCAATGCAGGCTTTCGTTGCGACTAGCATGTATATCTGCCAATGCAGGGTTTCGTTGCGACTAGCATGTATATCTGCCAATGCAGGCTTTCGTTGCGACTAGCATGTATATCTGCCAATGCAGGGTTTCGTTGCGACTAGCATGTATATCTGCCAACACAGGCTTTCGTTGCGACTAGCATGTATATCTGCCAACGCAGGCTTTCGTTGCGACTAGCATGTATATCTGCCAATGCAGGCTTTCGTTGCGACTAGCATGTATATCTGCCAATGCAGGGTTTCGTTGCGACTAGCATGTATATCTGCCAATGCAGGGTTTTTTAATCGTTTTCAAATTATCAAATTTTAAATAAAATGTACCTTACACATTTTTTTTATACTTTTTATTATATTTCAAATTCAACGAAAATTTGTATTGAATTTCACCAAACACAAGTTTTGTGTGTAAAATCTACATAGAAAACTAAAGTCAATTTGTTAATTTAAATTTCGCGCTGAAATATAGCGGTCACGGCAGTCACAATGGTATTATGGGGTTGGGGAAAGACGTTCTATAGAACTGTTAGAACATTGTCTTACGGAACGGTCGTCTTGTGGATGGTCGTCTTACAGAACGCTGTGTGCAATGCGTTTTCTATCTGTCATATTTAAAATGTAATATTTATTTTAAAAATGTTGGTGGTATTAAATGTATAATATGAATAAAATAAATAATATTAAACTTACTAAGCAATTATATATTTTTAGTCGATATAATTCCGATAAGGTAAGTTGTAAGCGACGTAACCTAAAACTTATATAAACATTTATTTGTTTTTTATGAGTCGTGTATATATTTACTTAATTAATCCTGTTTTATTTTATAGAAACTTTCAGAAAAAGCAAATGACATATTATCTAGTGATATAATCGGTCCACCAGATCCAGTATCAAACCTACGTCCAATATTAAGACATAGTCCTAACGATGAATCTAGTCTTCAAAAAAAGTTAAGAGAACAAAGAATAGACACACAAGAATGGAATCAAAAATTTTGGGCTAGTCATAACAGTAAATTTTATAAGGTTGTTTTCTATAAAAATTAGAGTTATTTATCATTTTAGCATTCCAATTTATTTTATATTATTTTTTACATTTGCATTCGTATTTATACAGGGTCCTCCAATAATGTGTCCAGTTATCCTAGCGCTACTTCTAAAATTACAAATTCAAATAAACACCAAAAAAATTTTAAATACATGTGACCACAAAGTATCAACACAATAAATGAAATGAAGATATTAATAAAAAAACACACATTCATCATAAAATAATTTGGGATGATGCTTAAATGATAAATAATCAAAATTAGAATATTTTGCAAATATTAAACGTGCGTTATTTTATAGGAAAGACAAGAATACATTTCTTCACTTAAAGGAGACAGAGATACTAATTTAACTGCAGAAGAAATGAGTGTGTTTTACAAATCATTTTTAGATCGTAATTGGAAATTACATTTGAACTATAATATAGAATGGTATAAACGTAATTCTTCAATATTACTACTTTCTTGTAGAGTAAACATAGAACAATTTTTTAAGAAAAATATTTCTAATTAAAAAATAGAATAAATTTTATTAGATTATTGTATAATAGATTATGTATGTATGTGAGTAATGTATTTGAAATAATGTTCCAAGCAACTACAAAATATAGTTTTTAAAATGCATTCTTTAATTTTTACAAAATCATCTATTATGAAGGTGCAAATTTAATATTACATTTTATTTACAGGAATATTAATTGAATCGATTATTTCAAAAACAACATAATCATAGGTAGAACATCCCTTTTCACACAAATAATTACCACCAGAATTAACTTTATCCCAGTTCCCATAGAGCATGTAATATTGCTGAAATTTTACAGCAATATTATTTTGTAATAATGCCTGCAATATTTCTGAAACATAATTCAACATTCCTATGTCCACGCTTTTATATTTAAGAACTCTCCGGGGTCATACCGAAACATCTTGATAACTTAGGAAACTGGACAGTGGATCTATAATGTATTATATTGATGATCACCGTACTAACATTAGTGAAAGTAATAGTTGTCAGTCTAAAACTACACAGTAATTTACCTTTCAGGAACAGATAATTTATAAAAAAAATATTGAGTGTGTGTACTTATGTACACACGTTAGAAGTTTTACTTCTTTGGCATGATTGAAAAACGACTATGAATAATCTCAATTTTAACTTGATTAAATGAATAAAATAATTTAATGCATATAAATTTATTATGATGTAATCATCAACAAAATCAGATCAGAAGGCAGATACTGTTTGACCAATCAAATATATTTATATATTTACACTCATCGCTTGATTTACCAACCTTTGATTTACCGGCTTTCTCCTATCCCCTCCATAATACTACCGTGATTTGTGTTTCTGCGCGAAATTTAAATTCACCAATCAACGTTGAGGTTGGCACGGTGGTGGGAGCCCCTCTTTACGTTGGCAATTCAAGCGGTTGAATTACCAACAACGCTGGTAATTCAAGCGATGAGTGTATATAACTATATACTATATACCTTGACAATATACCATCCACGGGGGTCCAACTCTTACTGACTGAGAATGAGAAAAATTTTCTTAATGGAAATGTCACTTTTAGTTGGTTCAACTAATGCTAGATGGCAGCACCAGTATTAAATCGAGTTTTAAAAAGTTATTTTTTATATAGGCAATACTCTTTACAGTTGTGTTATTTAAGTAAGACACAATTTCTACATACACTCACCGCTTGATAAACCGACGAAGTTGGTAATTGAACCGCTTGATAAACCGACGTCGAGAGGGGCCCCCACCACCGTGCCAACCTCAACATTGATTGGCGAATTTAAATTACACGCGGAGATAGCAATCACGGTAGTATTATGGAGGGGATTGGAGAAAGTCGGCATATCGCGCATTTGGTCCGCCGGTCATCCAAGCTGCCGGTTAATCAAAGGTCGGTTTATCAAGCGATGAGTGTACCTTGCCTACCTAGTCTACCGCGTAATGCTTCGTTACATTTTCGTTACATAGCTTTTCATTTCCGTTACATTACTAAATTTCATTTCCGTTACGTTACTAAATTTTTACCCTCAACGTGCCTAAAGAAGTATAACTTCAAAGTGTTTGATCACCACCTGAGTGTTTTAGGTAAGTTGTTTTTTTAGAGGACCATACCTTGAAATTTTGCTTACTTGACAGAAAATTTTCATCTCTTATAATTTTGGTGAATGTTATTGTTATATATATATCTTCTAAAATACAAACTTGACAAAATAATTGAATGTGTGATTCTTCATATCATTTATAAACAGATTTGAACCGTATACCGGGTGTCCCAGATAACTTTTCCAGCATGGGGATCTCAGTATCTATAAGAGATATAGGTTTGGTTAAATGAGATGAATGATTTGTAAGAATGAGGTGAGTATTACTACATAAAAAAATATTCATAATTCTATGTGGTTTAGGCGGTATACCCAAAAAACTGAAAATTCGAAATTTCTTTAAATAGCTATAACTTTTTTGTCAAACTAGATAGGTATTTTTTGTAGACGGTTTCTCAAAGCACTTTTTTGTGTAGAATCGATTGGTGTATTTAGATTTTTTATATCACTTTTAGTTTCCGAGTTATGAGACCTAACTTTAGTTTTTCTTATGGGCCACTAAGTTGGCTATGGCATATTTGAACGTGTTTTTTACTCTACTTTACAACGATATGTCACTTGCCATGCTTATTGTCGAAAAGAAGTCGATGTACTAAATGCCAGTGATATTTATTAAGTATTTTATTATAAATATTTAAGTGAGCCATGAAAAACAAAAATTGTAAACAAAAATCACAATAACAACAATCAAAATAACAAATGAATATTTGAAACAATGAAATATTTGAAAAAATATATTATAATTTTTTTTTCGATAATAAATATGGCAAGTGACACATCGTTGTAAAGTAGAGTAAAAAACACGTTCAAATATGCCATAGCCAACTTAGCGGCCCATAAGAAAAACTGAAGTTATGGCTTGTAACTCGGAAACTAAAAGTGATATTAAAAATCTAAATTCACCAATCAATTCTACACAAAAAAGTGCTTTAAGAAACCGCAAACAAAAAGTACCTATCTACTTTAACAAAAAAGTTATAGCCATTTAAAAAAATTTCGAATTTTCAGTTTTTTGGGTATACCGCCTAAACCCCATAGAATTATTAATATTTTTTGGTGTAATAAAACTCACCCCTTTCATACATATAATTCATCTCATTTAACCAAACCTGTATCTCTTATAGATACTGAGATCCCCATGCTGGAAAAGTTATCTGGAAGTTCTGGGACACCCGGTATGTTGTTTTGTTTGAATTAATGTATTGAAAGTATATATAAAGTCAAATTATTTATTTATAGTTAAAATTGCCAAAAATAATTAATACAAGTATAAACAAAACAGTAACAAATTATATGAAGCTTAAAATAAATAAATACAACTAAATTAAATCAAACGTTGATGGTTTTATATGACTAATAATAGTGGAACAAACAGTTTTTATATTTTTTAGTTTATTTGTTAATTCTCGTCTAATCAATTGATCAGAATCATCTGTAGTATTTGAATCGCTTGAAAAATTTTGCTTAATCTTCAGCTAAAAAGTGTATGAGATGCAATTAGTTATATTGTAAATCCTATAAAGACAGTCGAAAGCTAAAACCAAATAAACAATATTCTAGCCTGTTTTAGTTAAACAGTATTTTTATTCAACATAGCTCTGATGAAAAATATGCCACTTATATTACAGTAATACGACTGCCATTTTGACTAAATTAGAAGAAAACCCTTACAATAAGCGGCATCATATCACAATGGAAATATTTCATTCAATAAAGATGAAAAATATCACAGGTGATTATTTTCCATTAGATAATATAATAGCCTAAGTAAAATAAAAAATGTTTTGACAAAAAATGAAAAAAATATTTTTTTTCGTCTTACTATAAAATTTGGTATATTTTGTTTATTTCATTTTAACTTTCTACCGTCGATATTATTTATAATCTTAAAAAAATTTATTACCTCTTCGATTTCATATAATGTGTTAATAATTTTACTTTTATTTCTATTTTTCGAAGACTCTACTTGTGACTTACTAGGTTTCTGGCATTTAAGTTTCTTATCCGATCTATACAAGTAAATACATTTACTTAGATTATTATAACATTTTTAAAAGTTATATAAAGTTATTTTTCATTTAAATGCAAACTTATATTCAAATATTTCGTTTTATTATGCAGGGTGAGTTATATCAGATGAAATAAACTTTAACAGCTGCATGAGAAAAATATTTTTTTTGTAAGAAAACGTGTCCGGTAATTATTTACGAGGGAGCTATAGCATCTCAAAGATTATGCCAATAATAATTTTTATTCATATCTGAAGTTATGAAATTAAAAATTTGAATAAACAATATTTTTAGACATAATTTATGAGAAGTTATTCGAAAAGTTAACTTCCTTAATAAAAAAATTAACTTCGTTAATCGTTAAAGCGTTAAAATTCCGAAAATTTAACGAAATAGCGAATTTTTTTTCTCGCTATTTCGACAACTTTCTTATGTACTTGTCATCAAACAACCAATGTAGCGGACTAAAGTTAACGGAAGTTAACAAGAGCGTTAACATTATTTCGAGTTAACTTAAAAGTTAAGCCGTTAAGCATTTTGTTAACTTCGTTAATTAACGATTGACGGATTAACGAGTTAATGCCCACCAATGCCTATACTGTAACTCCCTCACGAAGAATTTTATTGTTTAAAATATTTTTTTTGGTCAACTGTTAATCTTATGAATATATTTTTTACCAACTGAATGTAATTAAGAAATAATTTATTTACATTGTTGAATCTTTTGACGGAGATACATCTCTTTTACTAGCTCTTGTATGTTTCTCCCATTCTCGTTGACTTTGTCTAATTTGTTCATCTAAATTTGCCAACATTTCACGTTGTTTAAGTATTGCTTCACTTAATTTTGATCTCGGTGAAACTTCGCCACTGGTTTCACTAGTAGTTTTTTTCTAAAATAAAATTTATTTATAATTGCAGAATAAAAATTAGAAAAATTGTAAATACCTTCGGATTTTCAATAACGCAACAGCTTACATCATTCATTAAAACTTGCCGAATATTTAAAAGATCATTATTGTGTGATGTTATATCAATGCGCAATTTTTCTATATCTTGAATTTTGTCTTCAGTCGGTGTCTCTTTTTTACCTGGTTTGGCTTTCTTTATTGGTGATCTAGCTCTGAAATTATCAAACAAATTTAATTAATTATTTAATAAGTACAATATCTATTCAAATAATTTGATTGTTTGTAACTTTTTGAAGTTATACTTCTTTAGGCACGTTGAGGGTAAAAATTTAGCAATGTAACGGAAATGAAATTTAGTAATGTACCTAACGGAAATGAAAAGCTATGTAACGAAGCGTTACGCGGTGGAACTATGAACTAGGTATGCATAGATATCAACAAAACTGTAGAAATTGTGACTTTTACTTAAATAACACAACTGTAGGTAAAGGGTATTGTCTATACAAAAAATAATAATTTAAACTCGATTTAATACTGGTGCTGCCACCTAGCACTAAATGAAATTTAGCCTTCTGATCTGATTGGTTGATTATTACAACATACATAATTTCATGATTTATAAATATTATGGACTTTGAAATAATATACAATTCAATTTTAATTTGATTAAATAGTATAGTGAATTAATGTTAAGAATTATTAAATAAAATATTAGTGTTCTTTATAAATTTATATGCATTGCATTATTTTATTCATTTAATCAAGTCGTTTTTCAATCACGCCAAAGAAGTAAAACTTCTAACGCGTGTACATAAGTACACACACTCAATGTTTTTTATACCTTCTTTCTAATTCTTGCTGCGATTCTGTTTTTTCATCAAACTTTTTTGGTGCCATTATAGTTTGGAAGCTAATCTTTTTTAAAGGTTTATCAGCTATAGTAGAGGATCTTGTTTTCTTGTACATATTTTTAACTTCTTTTTCAAGTTGCTGTACTCGCAACCTTGTTTGTTTTAAGTCGTTGGACAATGATAATATTTCGGAATCCTAAAATAATTTTTATTAAAATATAAATATTTTATAAATTATATTTGTAGTTTAGATTTTACCTTGTCATCTATGAGTTTCTGTTGGTATTTTATTTGTTTTTCTTGTTCTTTATTTGTTTGCATTAATTTATTAATTCTAAAAATAAATTAAATATTATTAATTATCTGAATCAAATTATTCACAGTTAAAACGTAGTCACCTTTCACTATGTTTTTTAACTAAAGTATACAAATCAGATACAAGTTTTCTGATTTCATTCTTTTCTTTTAACAATGTTTTTTCTTTATTCGTCATATATTTAGTAAACTTTGTAAGTTCCTGTTGAATTATTTTAGCTCTGAAAAAAATGATATCAAAATTAATACAGGTTGATGTCTTCAGTGCGTATTTTTCGATATCTTCCAATTCCGAGGTAAAAATAATGTACTTATTTTTTAAAATTATATTGAAATTATGCATGGTGATCCGGGAAAAGATGCACCAATTATTATTTATTTTAAAATAAAATTGACTCTTTTTCTAAATAACAGCTCCGATTTCGATGATAGATGCAACTTGTACACACGTATTCATACCAGTGGCGTAGTAACGGGAGGGGGGAGGGGGAGGGTTATTCAAATACCTTCTAAAATTTAACACATGTATTTACCCCTCAATCCACCGATTTTTACTACACCATTGATCCATACGAACTTGTGGATACAGCCATGATCTAAGTAAGAATCATCGCTAAACGCAAACACCTAAATATTTATTATACAAGGCTGTCCCAGGACTGTGTCAAAGCTCAATATTTCATTTATTATAAGAATTGGAAGAAAACTTTAAATGCAAAAGTTGTCAGGCTAAAGGAGCGGCATAATTTGAAAATAGTTTTATTTATACAGGATAACCCATAACTGCGTTACAAATCAAAGTTATGTTTTTTTAAATACAAACTTTTTTATTTGATAATCTAAAAGCATTCATTTTTCTGAGTATTTTGATGTATCGTGTATGGCAGTGATTTCCAAACTGGGAGGCGCGGACTAGTGCAAAGGGAGGCGCGAAAAGTTTAAGAGAAATTTAATTTTCATAACATCACATTAAGGTGTATAAATAAAAATATATAATTATAAATAAACTTTTATAACAACATTATATTTTTCTATTTCTAAAAGGGATGTTACTGTGTAGTTTTTGACTGACAACTATTATTGAAAAAGCAAAACTGA
Source organism: Sialis lutaria (assembly GCA_949319165.1). NCBI lineage: Eukaryota > Metazoa > Arthropoda > Insecta > Megaloptera > Sialidae > Sialis > Sialis lutaria. The sequence continues at coordinate 30,565,505 of OX439234.1, forward strand.
TAGAATTATAATAAAAAAATCAGAGTGAAATCACCCCCCTTAATAAGACCTAGATTTAATGAAGTTTGTACTAATAGACAAGCATATTAATCGCATTAAAAATAAATTTTATACGCAAAAAAATACATTTCATACCTTTTTAAAATATGTCTGTATAATTTTATGAAATAAAGGGGGGGGGAGGCGCCAGAGATTAAATTTTTTTAAAGGGAGGCGTAGTTACATAAAGTTTGGAAACCACTGGTGTATGGGATTATATAGAGGGGTTTAGAAATAATGACCAATTTTGTAAGAAAATAGGAACATTTTCAACACCTTGTAATTTTCTAATTACAACAAAAAAAATTGTTTTCTGTTTGAAGTAGTTTTGTCATATTCTCTATTATTGCGATATTACGTTAAACATTTACAAAATTGTATTATTTGTACAGGATGTATCAAAACACTGAACCTAGTATTTTAAAAATTATCAATGGAACACCCTATATATTTTTACATTTTCGAATTGCTTGTTCAATTCTCAACACATTATATAAACCATGTTCTATACCTAAATTCAGCCGTTAATAAGTTATTAATTTTATTTAATAATCTGATTTGTAACGCAGTTATGGGTCAGCCTGTATAAATAAAACTATTTTCAAATTATGCCGCTCCTCTAACCTGACAACTTTTGCATTTAAAGTTTTCTTCTAATTCTTATAATAAATGAAATATTGAGCTTTGACACAGTTCTGGGACACTGTATGTAAACAACAACACACTTTTCCTCATCCTCCTTCTCGTACGCCTTCAGTTGCGCCTCCAATCGCTCGCACTGGCACCTCAGAGACCCCTGTTCGCGAGCGCTGTTGCGCAACTTCATCCGTAGCTCCGTGTTCAAAGTGCACACTTTCTCATACTTCTTACCGTGCGCTTCTTGAGCACCGTTTAGCTCGTTCTCCAGCTCGGTCGCTCGCTTCTCCAATCTCTCGCGAGCTCTGCGAGTCTCGTCAATCTCTTTCTGCGCCTCCTGCAGTAAATAACGAACACAATATATCAGATATAAACGGATCACTTTGTGCAGTTAGATTTCAAACATTTTCGTCCAACGTATACAGCATAAAACTCATGCGTCTACCAAACTGTTTCAGATGACATCCTATTTTGCTTATTTTACGCCGGATTGGGTGAAAGCATGAACACTGATGTTTGAAAAGAAAAAAATGTGAACACATGTAGTAAGTTTATAGTATGTACTCTATACGTTTACTAATCTTTGTTTATATTTATAAATATATAAGTGGAGCGTTCCGCGTGAAGCGAATCCAAAGCCAATATAGGCCTTAAAGCACCGAAGTCTGTTTAAGTCTAATTAAAAACATTTTGTACCATACAGGTATGGCCAAGTTTCTCTCTGAGATTTTGAGGAGCCCGCGTAATAGAGTCACTGGGAAAAATGTTGATAGTGTATACAAAACATCTTTAATTAGTGTTTACTTTCAGCAACTGACATCCGAGCGGTTGTAACGCTGAAAAAACAGCATGCGTTCAATCCATTTCGGTAATACCTAAGAGGGGTGGGGGAATAAACGAACCATAAAATTAGCACTTTCGAGAATATTAATCTTTAGCCTCTTCTGAGCTTATATCAATTAAGAAAACGCGGCTGTCATATTTTGTGCACTCACTTCCTTCTAGCGTCTCATCTATGGAGTATTATAAACTGTGCCGTAGCTAGGAGTTGGCGAGCCTGGCCTCCGCTGGATGCGCCAGGACTAGGGGGGGAGGGGGTAAATGGGTAAACATAAAGGTCATCAAAATTAGTGGAAAGCGCAATATTTTGAATTAGTGAGTGACAAATTTGGGTTCGCAATGAATAAAAAAGTCTTTAATTACAAAAGGCGGCGCTATTTTTGAAGTTTGTCGAGTAAACGTCAACCGTTGGCTACGGCACTGATTATAAATTATATACGTAACTAAATAATTAATATAAATTTAATCGACGTAAGTGCGTCTTCAATATTGCACTAAATTGATAAATTCAAATGTCAACAGTAATACATTCCAAAAAAATTGGGCGGAGGGCTAGTTTATTTTTTGTATATAACTGAAGGTTGGGTGTTCTGACTTCTAACCCTCGGGCCACTGATACACTTAGATTAATTTAGAATAAATTGTATATCAGTGACAACAAAATGTATTTCAAATAACTGACAACAATCAGAATACGAAAGAAAACCCGTTATTTTCGGTTTTACTAAAGTTGGTTTCTATACGAACATGGCATTTGGTATTCAAACGATTTATTTCGTCTTGTGCATGCTTGACACGTTCTCTCGTGTTTTCCAGCGCCTTCAACAGCCGTTCCCTCTCCTGTTGGGTAGTTGTTAATGTTTTACTTGTTTGCTGCAAATTGTTCAAGAGCTCTTCGTTGCTGGATAATAACTGTTGCTCGGTTACTTTACAATGACGATGTGAAGATGTAGGTTTCTGTAACAATAACAAATAAAAAAATATATATATGCAAAAAAAAATATTATTATCATCCAATGAAAATTAAAAAAAAAAAATGAATAACATTTACCAATACCTAAAGAATGCATTAATATTATTTATTTTAAATAATATTTTTCATATATTCTTATAGATTTTTAACAATAGATCAATGGAAAATGCGTTTAAAACGTCGCGCAAGGGTTTGTATATAAATGTGTACTATTATGTACTATACATAATAATATGTACTAAGCTGTGGAAAAGTACGCGGAGTTTTAAACAACTTTTTATAATTCATGAACGGTTTCTCCCACACAAAAAATGGCTTGGTTAGTAGCATATTATTTCAGCTACAATTGAAACAATAGGAAATGTTTTTTTCCAAATACCGTGTTCGAGATATATGAAAAATACTGTTTTCGTGAACTTTGACCTCACGTAATGGGCCCCTTGCAGAGGTCAAATCGATGAGGAACTTTCATAAATTATTTACAACCCTAATACTACGGTGTATGCAAAAATTTAGCTTGTTACACGTTTTTTTTCTTTGTTGGATGTCTATTTTTCTGGATCATATTATATTCATTTTCCTATGATATTTAAAACGGAAACGTAGTATGAATGTAGTTATTGCAGTTATTTATTGTCCTAATACGAAATTAAATATTACACTGTTCAGACAAAAAAAATTATCCCTTATAGTCCCCGGTCCCCCATTTAAACTTTTTTTTTAAATATACTCCTCTGAAACTTCGTGGGTGGACTAATTTTAGCGTAACCTACACGCTTTATCTTGGAAAATTCTGAGGGTTGGGGCGTTTTTGAAGGGGCATGCATCAAACATGTCAATTTAACGATGTATGGAAAATTTACGAATAACCATTTCCTTTTTGCTTGAATTACAAGATTTAATAACGCAAACATCGGGAAATATGTTGACTTACAAAAGTATTGGGGCATTTAGCGAGACCTACACCCTCAACATGTCAAATTCATGGTGTTATGTAATTTATAAATAACCGGCTGATTTTTGCACAATTGCTAGATAAATAATAATAAAATGTTATGGTTATATTGGCCTACAAAAATCGTGGGTCTTTTGCCCTGACCTACGCCCTAAACATGTCAATTCCACGGGGTGTTGTTTATTTAAAAATACTTGTAGGTCATGAAAACCACATGATCTTTAACATATTCCATGATGAAATAATGGAATGGCCTACAAAAATATTGGGTCGTATAGCGTGACCTACAAAAAAAGGATAAAAATATGTATAGTCCAGTCATTATAATATTTGAGCTAGAAAAAAATGACGGAGTACGTTTTTTTTTCAAGAAATTGGTAGATTTCAATGTATAGAACATGATGCTAACTTTCCTCCCCTTCACAGGGGAGTGCATAACTTTCTAGAGGCTTCCTAAGCTGTCTAAAATCAGTTATTTGGGTATACCACTGGGGCTGTCAGTTTTAGAAGAAAACAAGTTTAATAAATATTAAAGCTGATAAAAATACGAATAAAATAGTATTTTTAAAAATTATGTATCGTAAATAGTTATTGAAATACAGCCCGCGAAAAAATCACTTAGCGACGTCGAGTTTGGAGATTATGCCAGAAATGTAGAGTTACGTTCGACCGCTATGTTTAATATGTCTTTAATTGAATTTCAAAATGTAATTTTAAATTATAATAGAGAAAAGAGTGCCCTAAATAATGCTCGGCACCCAATGTCGGAATCTCGAAAAATGTTTGAGTTATAAGCACTCAAAATTCTAGATATTACAAAAATTTAAAAAAAATTATTCATGTTTTTCGACGCCCGCAGAGAAGACCTTCTACACCGAATAAAATAAATTCCATCTAGGAATCCATAGAAAATTTAATGCCCTAAGTAATGGTTTCTGTCCGACCATGATTACTTTAAAATTGTTCAAATAATGGGAAAATATATAAAGTACATAATTTAAGTTGTAATAATCACAATTGTATTCAAAAACAGTGTATATTTAAAGTTTTTGTTATAAAATAATTTGTCTTTAGATATTGACCTATAACTTGAATAATTTAAAAATAATCGTGGTCAGACACAAACCATTATTTAGGGCATTAAATATTCTATAGATTCCTAGCTGGAATTTAATTTATTCGGTGTAGAAGGTGTCTGGGGTCGTCGAAAAACATGAATAATTTTCCTTAATTTTTTGTAATATTTTTCGAGATTCCGATATTATTTTATACATTATATTATACACATATATTATAAATGTGTGTAGAACATTGTTATATCGGCTATTAAAGCTGTTTTTAAAACCAGAAATGGATGTTTACTGTTGTAATTTTTATAATTATTAGAATTATTTCTGAAACGGTACGGAATATTGCGAAAGTATTGCTGTTAAACACTAGTTGTAGAATATTTTGATATTTTATTATTTAATAATTTATGCACTTTTAATTGCATGTATCTGCTTAATTTTCTTTGTTTTATTATAAAAAAAAATAACGGTATGGAGAACCATACATGACTTCCATGTTCTATATATCTTATTCTAATGTCAGTTGTATAATACACATTTTTGTAGAATAATAATTATCTGACATTTGAATTTAACTCTATGATTTAACTGCGCTTGTTTCCATGGCAACATTTATTTGTATTTAAAATTAAAATTTTGAGGGTGATTTTTACCCCTTCAGTGGCTATTTTGGCACGTTTATGAAATACGTTCCCCTTAGATCGGATTGAACTACAAGTGTACCAAGTCTTATAAAAATTGTTGAGATAATACTCACTTTTTAGACGATAATTGGTATAAAATTTCGAATATTTCCGAAACCCCTAATCCGATTAGCATCAAAATTAATAGGTCTGGAGTACTCACTGAGACAAACATTTTCACCAAAAATAATTCAAATCGGTGCATATTTACAGTAGTTATCGTGAACGGAAGAAAATTCTACATCCAGACACAAAGACCTATATATATACAAATATGACCTGTTTACCTTGTAGGTCACATGTTTAACTGTATTCTATATTTCATTTCAAATAAGAAAAACAAAATCACAAATGAGTGTATTTAAATAAACAACACCCCGTGGAAATGACATGTTTAGGGCGTAGGTCAGGGCAAAAGACCCATGATTTTTGTAGGCCAATATAACCATAACATTTTATTATTATTTATCTAGCAATTGTGCAAAAATCAGCCGGTTATTTATAAATTACATAACACCATGAATTTGACATGTTGAGGGTGTAGGTCTCGCTAAATGCCCCAATTCTTTTGTAAGTCAACATATTTCCCGATGTTTGCGTTATTAAATCTTGTAATTCAAGCAAAAAGGAAATGGTTATTCGTAAATTTTCCATACATCGTTAAATTGACATGTTTGATGCATGCCCCTTCAAAAACGCCCCAACCCTCAGAATTTTCCAAGATAAAGCGTGTAGGTTACGCTAAAATTAGTCCACCCACGAAGTTTCAGAGGAGTATATTTTAAAAAAAAGTTTAAATGGGGGACCGGGGACTATTAGGTGCATGCAATTGTTGACGCCAAAATTGCCGAATTTTATTCTTCGAATATTCGAAATTCGATACTCGGCGTTGAACCTCCGGTATTCTGCATATTGTATTATTCATTGAGATTCTATTGTACATACATTTCATTAAAATTAAAATACTTTAATACCTCTTCACTAATTGAGTTATAAACTCTTTTAGCATTTTCCACCGCAGCTTCTCGAAACTTTATCTCCTCTTCTAATTTGCGCATCAACTCGGCATTCAACTGTTTCATTTCGGACACTTTTTTCAATGTGTCCAATCTTGACTGACGAATCGTATCATATTTCTGACGCAAGTTCACGGCCAGTTTAAGAACAGCATGTTTTGTTTCAATAAGTTCTTTCATTTCTTCCTGATTCTTTTCAATTGCTTTTTTTAACTTGTGCGTCATTACTTCTAAATCAGTTCTTTTCTGCTTCTCTAGCAAAAGTTCCTGAAAGAAGATGTTTTGTTTTTAAGTTTAACTTCTTATAACATTATGAAATACTAGCAACCATTATTAAAAGTAAAAATATTCATAATTTGTGACCCGTTGAAAGGAAAGACCTGAATGAATATAAGCGTATTAAAAAAATTCATGAATTTACATATTTTTATGAGAAACTATAAATTTAAAAAATTTCAATGAGCCTCGAAAAATGTGTTTCACTATACTTATCAGAATCGATGAGAATAAAATTGGAATATGATTTTATAAGGCAACTTAAGATCTTTGTGTGACATTACCTATCATATACAATAATATTGTTTATAAAAATCCTAGTACACACATCGCTTGATATAACGACGGAGCTGGTAATTCAACCGCTCGATATAACGACACGTCGTCGTTGCCTAGCCCACTGTGCCACCTTTAACGTCAATTGGTGAATTTAAATTTTGCGCTAAGAAAACGATTGGTATATAAAGCAGTTGTTAAGTCGTTATATCAAGCGGTCGTTATAGTGAACATTGAATGTATACAAAATTTAGATTCAATAAGTTTTTAAGCATTTTCTTAATGTAAATTAGTTCATAAGAAATATCTATTCATCTATAAAAACTTTTAAATAACTTTCAAAAAGGAGTAAAACTTGAAATCTCTAGATTGTTTTGAAAATTTTTAAAATGTGCGCCTAAAAATTTTAATTTTTTAATTTTGGTAGTGTGCGTCAAATGATGTAAAAAAAAAACAAATACATTTTAAATATGCCATTTGAAAGCTTATACCTCCACAGCTTCAAAATGCTTTTCTTATTTTTTTATTACAATTTATTTTTATAAATTTATTGAAGCTTCCAGCTAAACCCGTCATTTTTACTTCATGAGCTCTACAAATTGAGCAAAATATCGTACAATAAAAAAAAAAAACTTTTCAAAACTTTAAGTGCCTAACTGCCAACTTCTCACAATCAATTATTATGAAAAATTGAAGATTTTTAGTGATTACCTTTGATGTTTCCTCATACTTTTTCATGATTTCCGTCCCTGTTTTGGGATGTCCCAATTTCAATTTCGACGTTACAATCCTGACAGTTGAAGGGTTCGACGTTGCGAGTCTAAGTTTTGTCGATCTTTGTGAAACTGCGGTAGTTGATTTCTTCGGTACATTTAGCAACTGTAATTGTAGATTTTTGTCTCTACTTGAAGCGTCTCCAGTCGGATGTAGAAGTGGAGTTGTTTGTGGATCTGGACGTTGATAGTACATTTCAATCCTCTGTATTAAATGAGTTTGTAAATTAGTTATTTATTGTATCTTATATACAATTTTGTAATATTAAAAGATTAATTTAGTATTGTCATTATTTATTGTTTACTATGTTTCAACTAACTCATTAAGTAGGTAAATTAATATAATTTGAAGAGCACTTTCATACCAATTGTAACTATTTGTTGTTTTAAATCGTAACTGAAGGGTTAAAATCAAAAGATCCGTGTTCATTTTTTGTTATATTTTAGAAAACCTATCTAAAGATATCCCATTCAATGAGGTAAGTGAAAAAAATTAGAAGATATAAAATTTAAACATTTCAAAACATGAAATTGAAATTAATTTAATAAAGCCATCATTATGTTTTTTATATTAAAAATTATCTATAATTGTAAGAAGGAACCAGTACTATAAATACATACAGTCATAAATTATTATTAATAAAAAAAATATAACAAAACACGAAGATAGGAAAAACGGTATAAGGGAGAGTGGGGTGATTATAAACGCGGGGTAATCACAAATTTAGTGGTTTCAGTATGTTAGAAGAGGGAAGCTATTTTTCTCTATGCACTTACAAAGTAATAGGCTATTGATTATAGGTTTTTGAAAGGAACAATTGCGATAAAGGGTTTTTATAGTTAAATATGTTTGTTTGACACCTACAGATGATAAAAACACAAAGTGCTACTAAATTCACCCTTGCGTTTTTTTAGGGAGGGGTTAAACTAGTCACTTTTCAACGTTTTAAGTATAACTCGAAAACTAAGCAGAATTTGACAATTTTACAAGAATGATTTTTTATAGAAAATTAAATTTCCCATCAAAATAGATGATTTGAAAAATTAAAAAAAATATTTTATACAAGAAATATTTAAAAAACAAATCGAAAAAATATCAAAAAATCACAATTTTTTCAAATTTTTACTAAATTGCTCATAATTTTTTTCTAAGTAAAGATAGGTATAGGACATGCTTTGGAGAAAAAAAAGTAGAGGTGACGCCTGTCAAAATATTGAGTCGAAAAATTTTTTGTTGTACTACTCTACTATACGACCATCCACTACACGACCGCTCTGTTATACAATATGCCGACAGTTCTAACCAATGTCCTTCCCCCATCCCCACCATAATACCACCGTGACTGCTATATTTATACGGGTTTAAATTCACAAATCAACGTTAAAGTCGGCACGGTGGTGGGTACCCCTCTAGCCGTCGTGTAGTGGAATTTTTGAAAAACTGATGTGGTCGTATAGCTGAATGTTGAGTGTAATTAGGTTTAATCATTCAGTAATTTTGTTTTTATTTTTACTAAAATTGATACCTACTAAAAATATATAACTAATAGACTATTAAATAATACATCTATTAGTTTTTTTTATCCAGGTTTTAATTTTATTTTAAATTATTTTAATCCAACTCTGTTAGCAAGTTGTTTATAATCACCACCAAATTAATAATTGTGTCTTTTTTTAATGACCTTTATCCTTGACATTCGCACCATATGTATAGTATATAAACGCATACAAACAAATCACATGATTTCTTTAAGTTGCATAGATTTTGTTAAACTCAAAATGTATCTCAAATTGTTAACTTTTATCTTGTTAGCTGTAGCTACTATTCAGGTATGCATTGTTAATTATATTTTATAATTTGTATAGCCGAATATAATATAGAATATTATTCCAAAGTAATTAAAATTTCAGTGCAATGTTATCAAAAATGAAAATATTGATGTTAAAATATCAAGAATACAATCATATGCTACAAAGTTAAATAACGCTATAAAATTTGGAATGGAAAGCGAATTAGGACAACCATATTACTTCGAAGCTATGAAGAATTTTATCCAACAAAAAATGGATATACTGGAAACAAGATATTTTAAATATGTAAACAAAACATTAGAACAAGTAAGTTACAATATAAATAGTTTTATTTATTTTTTTTGTTTTAATTAACTATAATTTCTCTAATTATAGGCTCGTCAAACAGAAAAAGTTCACAATATTCCGGTAGATTCAGTTTACTATTCTATGTTTGCTGAATTTTTTGATGATCCAGAATTTGTCCGATTATCTAATATAAGAATAAACGAACTTGTCACTGATGTAAACATCAGAAAAACGTTTTACGAAAACAGTGAACGGTTTTATTCCTTAACTGCTAATTTTATGATGGATATTTCGAATTTGGTAAATTGTTTTAACGTTAACAGTGTGTGGCATTATTATAGGACTATGCATTATTTGTTTATGTTATTATTGAGTATATCAATAAAGTATTTTGATTTTCTAATGCGTAGGGCGTAGAGGACGGTGGTATTTAAATTTATTTATCTTTACTTCAACTAAATGAAATAATATAACTTTTATTTGAAAGAACAATAAAAATGTTTTTTGGACAACTTTTATACAGTGCCTTCCAAAAGTTCGGTGCCACATTAATAATTTTTGAATGGTTTGAAATATAGGATTGAAATTTAAAGAGATACAATAGTATCATCAAATCTATTATTTAATCATAAAAACACACTCAAGCATATCCCCGGGAGGCGTGGGAGAGGGGAGCAAAGAAATTTTAAATAGCACATGGGGTTGAGTAAGGGCTCGTTCGAAAGGGCTTATCGAGACAAAAACATCGCGGGATCGCCGAAGTCTCTACGATTTTTTTTCGAAGATTTATAATCATATAAACATTGCTATTGAGATAGCTGACATTTATCAGCAAGTCGTGTTATCATTGTGTCAAAAAATTCCACTCTTCTATTTTTTTTTTCATTTTAGTACATTTTTGAAAATGAAAAAAGCGGAACAGCTGAAATTTTTGACACAATGATGACACAACTTGCTGATTAATATCAGTTTTTCAACTGGATTTGTTTTTTTCAATTTATAACATTTTAACCTAATATCAATAAAAATGTTCAAATGATCATAACTCTTCGAAAAAATTTGTAAATATCTTAGCAATTCCGCGTTGTTTTTGTCTTCGTAAGCTCTTTCGAACGAGCCCTCACTCAACCCCACGTGCCATTTAAGATTTCTTTGCTCCCCTCTTCCCCTGCCTCCCGAGAATATGCTGGTGGGTGTTTTTGTGGTTAATATATAGATTTGGTGATCCCATTGTATCTCTATAAATTTTAGTATTATATTTCAAAACATTCAAAAGTTATTTAGACGGCCCTGAACTTTTGGAAGGTACTCTATAAATGACAAAAGATCACCACCTCCAATCTTTGATCATTAAATTTCATATAATTACAGTTTCTGCTAACTAATACTTATGGTAACAACTGACTAAATTTTGATCTTAATTAAAAATGATGCAACTTTTTTTTGGCAACCTTCATAATTTCGTTCTTTACATCTTTCTGTAAAACATCAACTGTAACGAATCCTAACGTTTCATCTTTAAATTATATCTATTCTATTTTAGGTAGCTACAGAACCTATAGATTATGCCGAAGAAGTGCCCAATCTCGAAAAATACAAAATACGAAAAGAAAAAACCGATGCATTAATGGCAAGTTTCACAAAGTTCATTAAGGATACATCTACTGAAATGCTAGAAATATTACAAACAAATGGAATATCCGAAGAAGAAGCAAAAAGAATAGTTTCAAATATTTTATTCACTGATTTGTAATAAATTATACTGAATATTAGTGAAATATACTTTGTAATTTTTAATATTTAAACTTACGTAGATTGAAAATATATGTTGGTACCTAAGTACTGTTTTCAAAAGTATATATGTATAATATAATATAATATAATATAATATATTACTGTTTTATACTTATTGTTAATAATATTACATGGCAAATAAAGCTGAAACGCTGCACTTTGATTGGGGTAAGCGTTCCATTGATAACAAGATAATAATGTTTTAATGAACAACTTCTTTGGAAACCGGGAATTAAACTAACATAAGAAATCATTCCATGTCAAGTTTATTTAATAATAATACACAAGGACCCCGCAGAATCCTTGAAGAATAGATCAAAAGTGTCAATGGGCACTAAGTCCTAAAAACTCAAACTTTTAAGATATAGCCCTCTGAAGTTGAGGATCATGATTGTATTTTACAATATTTTTTTTGTAGAACCTTAAATTTCGCTCAACTTTTTGTGTGTGTTCCCAAAGACATCTATAATCGATTGCCACCAAAAAAAGTCAACTTTTCAATTCATTGAGAAATGACAATACTTAAATCTTATTATTTCGTTTTTTTTTAATTATAAACAAATCCAATTGTTTTTTAATAAAAAAATGGTTTATAATAAAAAAAAACGTAATAAAGGCAATCGATTATAGATGTCTTTGGGAACACATACAAATAGTTGTGCGAAAATTAAGGCTCTACAAATTTTTTATTGTAAATTAAAGGCGAGCATGATCCCCAACTTTACAGGGCTATATCTTAAAAGTTTGAGTGTTTAGGACATAGTGCCCATTGACACTTTTAATCTACTCATCAAGGACTATCAAAACCCAAAGTTTCAAAGAGATTGACCGAAACCCCTTTTCCATAAGGATTCTGCGGGTCCTTTACTTACTCAGGTTTTAATTTATTATATTTCTTCTTTATAGGTGTTCGTAATTGTCCCACTCTCCCTTATGTAAAATTATTTCCCAATCCAACTCTATTAGCAAGTTATTTATAATCATCACCAAATTAATAATTGTTATCTTAAATGACCTTTATCTTTAACATCCGCACTATACAGTGTGCGCTAGAATCAATTGATCATTGCTATTATTGAAGCTAGAAGTATCAGTATTTTTACCAGGATGAATATAGTGGTCTCAAAAAAGAACAATTGATTATCAAATATCAGAGATATATTTAAATATAATTTTTTTAAAGCAAACCAAAAAAACAAAATCAAGAGATGTGTGGGGTATCAAAATTTAGATCTCAATTGATAAGATATGATCTTATTTATCACTATTTTTTTAACTCAAAAGTGGCGCTAGCAAGGGGCTTCAAGCAAAAATTTATTTTGCCCCCCCCCCCCCCTATAAGTTGGTAACTACTATTTTGTAGTACTACCAACAACAAATACTAAAATCAACAATATCACTTCTTTGGAAAATACGGAGGGGCGTCATGGATTTTTTTAATTTTAATATCTAGGCTTGTGAGGTGTCAAAATGTAGATTTCAATGAGTAGAATATGATCCTATTTTTTTTTCTAACTCAAAAATACACCTGAATGTGGCTCCAAACCGTTCATGTATTACCTACGTACTTCGGAATCTTTATGACATACACTCGTGTATGTCTTGACAAAATTTTTTAAATGGAATACTCTGTATATTATTATATTATTGGATTTTATAGCTGAACATGTTCTTCTTATAAAAGTATAATAAACGTATCTATGGTATATTTGCATCACACACTTTTTTAAGTAACTATATATGCGTGAAATGACTTCTTAATCCAACTCTGTTAGCAAGTAATAAATAATCATATGAAAATTACTGGTTTTTTAAATGACCTTTAGCCTTTACATTCGCACTATATAAGCGGAAAACCAAAACATGATTTCTTTAAGTTATATGGATTTTGTTAAACTCAAAATGTATCTAAAATTGTTTACTTTTATCTTGTTAGCTGTAGCTACTATTCAGGTATGCACTGTTAATTATATTTCATAATTTTTATATGCGAGAGTATAATATAAAAATATTATTCCAATGTAATTAAAATTTCAGTGCAATGTTATCAAAAATGAAAATATTGATGTTAAAATATCAAGAATAAAATCAAAAGCTACAAAGTTAAATGAAGTTTTCAAATTTATTATTGAAAACGATCTAGAAAAACCATATTTCTTCGATGCTATGAAGAATTTGATCAAACAAAAAATTGATATACACGAAACAAGATATTTTGAGTATGTAAATAAAACATTGGAGCAAGTATGTTACAATAAATAATTTTATTTATTTGTTCTGTTTTTATTAACTATATTTACTCTAATTATAGGCTCGCCTAACAGGACAAGTTCACAATATTCCAATAGATTCAGTTCACTTATCTATCTTTGCTGAAGTTATCGATGATCCGGAATTTCTCCGATTAACTAATATAAGAATAGACGAACTTGTCACTGATGTAAACATCAGAAAAATGTTTTACGAAATAAATGAACGGTTTTATTCCTCCACTATCAATTTTTTGATTGATTCTTCGAATTTGGTAATTATTTTTAACGTTAACAGTGTGTGGCTTTATTATAAGACTATGCATTTGTTTATGTTATTATTGATTATATCAATAAAGTACTTTGAGGACGTTGACGTTTGGATTTGTATGTTTATATACTTTCCTTTAAACATATAGAATAATTTTTTATTTTAACAATTTTTGATATAATTATATAAATAAATGATATTGAAATGCCTGCTCCTTTAAAAATGCCAAATTCTGTATTACCGTTATTTAAGTAGTACTTTTATTTTCATAATACAAAATATATAGATTAATTAAAATGACAAGTCGTTGAACCCAATTAACGTCGGCGAGTAAAAAATCTAAACATTTTATATATTGTTTTTATGTTAAAAAATTGTAAATATCTTTTCTGAAAAATGGTATGCACCTTTAATTGGTCGTTTATTGTAATAATGACACATATACATAAGTTTCAAAGATAGTGAACATTAACATATGTATAAAAAGTGTAGGTATGTATAAATCACCGGTAGGCAATCCCCGGCCCATGGGCAATCTACATTGATAGAAACGTTGGGCTAAGAAATCTTTGTTTTATATACCGTGTGTTCATTTTCACACTTACTACCTGAATATTTCTGAAACTAAGCATTTAAAATAAAATAAATATTTGAGGGGGTACGAAAATGGCGTTACCTATTAATTTTTTATTTGGTTGACGTCTTCAAGGTCAAATAAAGCCAACTTTTATTCAAATGTAAACCTGTAATTTTTATTACGGTATCTTATTTTAAGGATAAAACATGCAGCTTTTGCCTTAAATAATTTTTTGTATGACTAGTTAAAATTTTCTAAGACATTTAACAAAATAATTTGAGATTTTAGATTTTCACGAATTTTTTACTCGGAAACCATAAACTTTATTAGAGGAAAAGTGTAAAAACAAAAAATATTTATTTTAATTTATACATATATACTTTATATACTTATAAAAGAGTCCTTAACCACTCACACGGCACTTTTATTTTCTTATTATAATATCATATATTAATAGTTTAATATATTGCAAAAAATGTACATACTTTGACCTTGTGTAATTAATTTAAAAATATTTATTAGTCCCGTGTAATTCATTACAGATATCTTTCAATAGTCAGTATCAATTCTAATTTATATAAATATGCGCATTAAAAATATTATTCAGTGTTTCATCTTTAAATTATACATATTCTATTTTAGTTTGCTGCAGAACCTATAGATTATGCCGAAGAAATTCCCAACCCCGAAAAGTTAAAAATACGAAAAGAAATAGGTTGGCCATTGATGACAAGATACAAACGCTTCATGAAGGATACGTCCACTGTGATGCTAAAAATATTAAAAAGAAATAGAATATCCCAGAAAGAAGCAAAAAGAATAGTTTCAAATATTTTATTCACCGATTTGTAATAAATTTTACTGATAGTGGAGTCATATTAGCGATTTTTTTAATTTATAAGTAACTGAAAGGAAGGTGAATTTTTCGCTAATATGACTACACTATGAATATTAGTGAAATATATTTTGTGATTTTAAATATCTAACAATAAGCTTACGTAGATTAAAAATATATGATACGTAGGTATTACATATGTTATCAATAATGTTTATATATGAGGAGCTGTGGAACAAAACTTGATAAATCCACATTAAATCGGACATCTAATTTTTTTAAGTTATTCATCTTACAGCATGCGTGCAAAGACGCTAGTTCATTTGGATATTATAAAATCTCAACCGTACCTACTACCTACATATAACCATAACCATACTCAAAAATTTTAAAAAGTACACGAAGATAGAGTAGTTACAATTTGACCTCGAAATTACAGAAGTTTTATGAACCCCTTATGTCCGGTATTATAAACGACCTAGCAAATTTGCAAGCTAGCAAGCACTTTCAAATGGAGTATCAAACTTATATGATAGTTCTCAGTAAATTGGTTTTTACCGTTTTAGATAGATAGTTTCATATACAGGGTGTCCCATTTTAATCTATCACCCCCCTATTTTTTTTATCTATCAATTAAACCAAAAAATGCTTCAAATAAAAGTTGTTTGGTTTTGAGGGGGACCCAAAATGGCGCTATTAATTTTTGATTTTTTGGACGTCTTCTTGGTCAAATAGGCCCAACTTTTTTTTTTCAAATGGAAACGTATATATTTTATTACGATATCTTATTGTTTGGAAAAAAACAAGTAGCTTTTGTTTAAAAAAATGTTTTGTATGACTTCATTTTTTTTTTATATTTAACAAATTAATTTTAAATTTTAGATTTTTACTAACTTTATACTCGAAACCCATTAACTTTAGAGAAAAAGTGTAAAAAACAAAAAATGTTTATTTTAATCTGATATAACTAGGAAAATTATTTCAGATTTTTTTATTTTATTTTTTATTTGCTTTAATATTTTGAAGAGCAAAAGTTAACAAAAAATCCTGATATATGATATGATTTTTCTAGTTATATCAGATTAAAATAAACATTTTTTGTTTTTTACATTTTTCCTCTAAAGTTAATGGGTTTCGAGTAAAAAATTAGTAAAAATCGAAAATTATTTTGTTGAATATAAAAAAATGAAGTCATATACGCTAGGAAACCATCGATCCTGGCGCCGCCAAGTGGCAAAAATAAATAATTTTGGGTATCTGTCAAACCAATATGTCATATAATTGAAAGGAAAAAATGGATAATTGCCGTTATATTATGTATGTTATATTAAAATTTGTATTGATAAGTATCAACCTTTGTATATTATTAGAATTTGACCCCGAAATTTTCTTATTTTAAACCGACTTCTAAAAAAGAGGAGGTTATCAATTCAATCAATATATTTTGTTATGTATGTTCGAGCATAACTTCGACAAATATGCGCCTATTCGGTTGATTTTTGTTTGTTTGAAAGAGTATACTCCCGAGGTGGTCTCATATAAATTTTATCAGAATCTGACCATGGACTTCAAAAAAGGAGAGAGTTTTCTATTTTTTTATATATTTTTTTATGTATTTTCGGGTATAACTTCGACAAATATGCACCAATTCGGTTGATTTTTCTTTGTTTGAAAGAGTATACTATCGAGCTGATACCATATAAATTTCATTATAATCAAATATATGGTTTCAAAGATACACCACTCAAAAGAAAAAAAGAAAAAATCGTAATAGAGTTGATCGAAAATAGACAAATTTCGCGGGTCGAATCCTTATAATCCGCAAAGATTGATACTCTTCAATACAGATTTTAATATAACACACATAACTTTGTGTTTTAACCCCGTAATTTACTCATTGGGTGATATCGGACATTTGAAAATAAAAAATAAAAATTTGCTATGAAAAAATTTAGTAAAAATAAAAAATTAATATTTTTCAAGACCTTATATTACCCTTAAGTTTTACTGAAAATATCATCCAATTATATCAAACCATTAAGTAGAAAAAAAAAGGTTTTCGATTTTCAAATTATAATTAATTACAGCTGAAATAATTATTAAAATTAATTAAAACTTGGTCAAGTACTTCTTCATACATAGGTTTATAGATAAGAAAAAAAATTAACGAAATCGGAACTTGGGAACATTACTTTCGGCTGTCCTTTTTGAAAAGTAATATACCCAAAGTTGCTAACGGCGCACACTAGGTGGCGACGTGTCGTTTTTGACAGATGGTTTCCTAGCGTATAAGATTTTTTTTTAAACAAAAGCTATTTGTTTTTTTCCAAAAAATAAGATACCGTAATAAAAAATATAGGTTTCCATTTGAAAAAAAAAAGTTGGGCCTATTTGACCATGTAGACGTCCAAAAAATCAAAAATTAATAACGCCATTTTGAGTCCCCCTCCAAACCAAACAACTTTTATTTGAAGCATTTTTTGATTTAATTGATAGATAAAAAAAAATTAGGGGGGTGATAGATTAAAATGGGACACCCTGTATAGGAAGTAATAAAAGGTATGTGAAGTATACCGAGTGTCCCAGATAACTTTTCCAGCATGGGGATCTCAGTATCTATAAGAGATACAGGTTTGGTTAAATGAGATAAATTATTTGTAAGAAAGGGGTGAGTATTACTACACAAAAAAATATTCATAATTCTATGTGGTTTAGGCGGTATACCCAAAAAACTGAAAATTCGGAATTTCTTTAAATGGCTATAACTTTTTTGTCAAAGTAGATAGGTACTTTTTGTAGACGGTTTCTCAAAGCACTTTTTCGTGTAGAATCGATTGGTGTATTTAGATTTTTTATATCACTTTTAGTTTCCGAGTTATGAGCTCTAACTTTAGTTTTTCTTATGGGCCACTAAGTTGGCTATTGCATATTTGAACGTCTTTTTTACTCTACTTTACAACGATATGTCACATGACAATACTTATTGTCAAAAAAAATTATAATGTATTTTTTTTTAAAGTTAATTGTTTTCAAATAGTCATTTGTTATTTTGATTGTTGTTATTGTGATTTTTGTTTACAATTTTTGTTTGTCATGGCTCACTTAAATGTTTGTAATAAAATACTTAATAAATATCACTGACATTTAGTACATCAAATATTTTCCATAATAAGTATGGCATGTGACATATCGTTGTAAAGTAGAGTAAAAAAACACGTTCAAATGCCATAGCCAACTTAGTGGCCCATAAGAAAAACTAAAGTTAGAGCTCATAACTCGGAAACTAAAAGTGATATAAAAAATATAAATACACCAATCGATTCTACACGAAAAAGTGCTTTGAGAAATCGTCTACAAAAAGTACCTATCTACTTTGACAAAAAAGTTATAGCCATTTAAAGAAATTCCGAATTTTCAGTTTTTTGGGTATACCGCCTAAACCACATAGAATTATGCATATTTTTTTGTGTAGTAATACTCACCCCTTTCTTACAAATAATTTATCTCATTTAACCAAACCTGTATCTCTTATAGATACTGAGATCCCCATGCTGGAAAAGTTATCTGGGACACCCGGTATTTACTAAAGTGTATTTACTTACCTTGCGTAAAAAACAACCAACTTACTGAGAACTGTCATATAAGTTTGATATCTCATTTGAGAGTGCTTGCTACCTAGCAAATTTTGCTAGGTCGTTTATAATACCGGACATTATAGTACATATTTATTAGCAAGTTTTGACGCACCGAGTAAAATTAATTTTAGCCCTGATTATTTTTTATAATCTCTGATATTTTTAGAAATAAAATACTTTTTAAATACCTATGTGAAATTAATTCTCAATCCAACGCTGTTAGCATTAATTAATAATCATCAGAAAAGTAATATTAATTTTTTTAAGTGACCTTTAGCCTTGACATTCGCACTATATAAGCGGAAAACCAAAACATGATTTCTTTAAGTTGCATAGATTTTGTTAAACTCAGAATGTATCTCAAATTGTTTGCTTTTATCATGTTAGCTGTAGCTACTATTCAGGTATACATTGTTAATTATATATTATAATTTTTATAAACCCACGAGTTTAATATAAAATATGATTCCAATGTAATTAAAAAATTTCAGTGCAATGTTATCAAAAATGAAAATATTGATGTTAAAATATCAAGAATACATTCATATGCTACAAAGTTAAATAAAGCTTTCAAATTTGGAATGGAAAACGAATTAGGAAAACCATTTTACTTCGAAGCTATGAAGAATTTGATCCAACAAAAAATGGATTTACTGGAAACAAGATATTTTAAATATGTAAACAAAACATTAGAACAAGTAAGTTACAATAAATATAGTTTTATTTATTTATTCAGTTGTTTTTAACTATAATTACTTTCATTATAGGCTCGCCAAACAGGAAATGTTCACAACATTTCGATAGATTCAGTTTACTATTCTATGTTTGCTGATGTTTTCGATGATCCAAAAATTGTCCAATTAACTAATGTAAAAGTAGACGAACTTGTCGCTGATGTAAACATCAGAAAATCGTTACACGAAAAGAATGAACAGCGATGTAGTACCATTGTCAATTTTATTAGAGATTATTCGAATATGGTAATTACCTTTAATGTAAATTAGATATACAACTAGTGTTGAAAAATTTAACAGAGATTGAGGATGTTATTTTAACTAACTAGTTAATTAATTAGTTAAAATAAAATAATAATAATTAAATACATTTTCTGTACAGTGCTATTTTATTTTTCAATATGTCAAAAATATTAATGGTTTTATCTTTAAATTAATATAATTATTTTATTTCACAATTAGTTGATTGCAGCACCTGTAGATTTTGCCGAAGAAGTGCTTGACCCCGAAATGTCAAAAATGCGTACAGAAAAAGACTATGTATTGACAGTTAATTTACAAAAAACATTGAAGGATATTGTGAATGAAATGCTAGTAATATTACAAACAAACGGAATATCTGAGGAAGAAGCAAAACAAATAGTTTCGAAAATTACACTCTCTAGTTTATGATAATCATTACTGAATGTTAATAAAATATACTCTATAATATGAATAATATAAATATGTATAGCTTTAAAAACTGTATATGTATTTATATCAATTACAATTAGTAGTAAAGACATAATTTTAGTTACAGATTTTTTTTGTTTCAATTTTATTTACGAAACAAATATAATATCCATAGGCAACATTCACGTGTGCACATTGAGTAGCGCTGATGCTTAAGGTATAAGTAATGTCACAAATCACAAGAATAATCAAAAAACCCGATTTTGATTTTTCTTGAATTCAAACACCAAAGAAAATATAATTATAAGCTTAACTTACAGAATAAGTTGGCGTTTGTTCTCCATTGTAGCTTAGACTGTACGTAGGTTCGATCACATTTTTTTCGATAGATATATCTGCGCTAGCGTCATGACAAATAGTAATTGGACGTTGTTCAGCCCGGCATGGTGACTAAAAAAATAAATTTAAACCAAAAATAGAAAATAGCATTACGGTGTTTTGAAATACTTCGTATTTAAAAATGTAAAGGGTTATTGTTGCTATTTTGTCAAAAAAAAGTAAAAACGGCGTGTTGTTGTTTTGTCTTTCTGAGATAAAACGATAAAATGTTATGTTAATAATTAATATAGGTACAGAGTTTTTTAAAAACATATCTACAAACTTTCAAGAAGCACTTTTCGCACGAAGCAATGAATTTTGCAAAATTCATGTTTTTTCAGCGAAATCCTTTCTTTTGCTCTATACTGTTAAAACGGCTCGATTACGGATATTAGTTTATTAACAAAAAGCAATATTCTATAGACAACAAAAGTTTGTCGGTATGTTTTTAGCACACTCTGTATATGTGTACACTGTACATGTATAATTTTCATGAGTAAAAATATACGTAATATTTCAGATGCAAGAACATAATTTTTTAAGATAAATGCATTGCATATTTTATTAAAATTATAAATATTTGTTCGTATATTATATGTAGAATGTAGATAGTTAATTATACAATAGTTTACAAATATATTACTAAATTATTAGTACCTTTGCTTTATATTTACATGATCGGATTGAGCTATTACATTTTCGGCTGTTTTCTACTGATGCAAAGTTCTTTTTCAGTGGTGATAATTTTCGTTCAATATTATTCATTAGCTCATCTGTCGATTATTCTTACACAATACAAAATTTTCTTCTGAAAAAATTAATTTTTATATAAATCTCACATACTATATGTATTTAAATTGTAAGAAGGTACTTAAAAAAATATATGTGTAAATACTTTATACTTTAATTTAATATTTTATTAAAATGTACCTACCTATTTAATGTTTATCTATAATAATCTATAATATATATTTTACTTTTAAAAACTATTTTCTTTCTAATTTTAACGGTACCTTTGTTATATTAATTTTTTGGTGTGTTTTGTCTTATAGTCATTTATTCATTTAGACAGCTTTTTATCTTTTAAGTTTAATTATTTGTATTATAAAGGAGCTTACAATATTTGTTAGCTAACAAGCACTCATCATGTAGTCCAGAGCATTTAGACGAAAAATAGCTGTATCTAGGAAAAAATTCGCATAGAGCTGAATTTTTGTATACACTTTCTTTTTGTCTTTATACATAAAATGCCAAAAGTCCTCATCGATCCCTTGTTAGCATACTTTTTTATAGCCCTCAAAAGGTGCTAATAATTAGTTTTATGTAAATATCTCTGTATTTATAGATTTTACGATAGTGAAAGTCATATAACAATGGGAAGACTAGAAAATTCTCTACAAAAAAGGTCATTCATAGTTTTTCATACGAACTATAATTTTCACGGAAACTGGATGCAAAGGTGACGACTTAAGCAAATACTATTAATACAAGAAATGTAGAATGTTTGACTAATGTAAATATTATGCCGAATGTGCGAGGTTCCAAATTTTGTCAATAGTTAGAGTATACCGACATGTGTATTTCCTGAAAACTACCTAGCAAAGTAGGCCCCGGAACATCCCCATCGAAGGCCCCAAATTTTCGTTATATACGGATTTTGTGAACAGCTGTATCTAGTGAACGGAATGTCCGATCAACATCTTTTTTCACATTTTAGACAGATAATTTAATCTTCTACAACCTTTTTATTAATATTTTATCCAAATTAAATTGTATGCCTTTCAAAATTGCGGTGAAACTAAAAAAAAATTTATTTTTTTTTAATTTAAAGTTTGGCCGCCATTTTGAAAACAATTCGTTAATTTTTAGTTAAAATACTATAAAAATGTTTGTAAAAAATAATTAACTGTCTTATATGTGAAAGACGATGTTGATCGGACATTCCGTTTATTAGATACAGTCTGTTTATAAAATCCTTATACAACGATATTTTGGGTTATTCGATGAGGGTGTTCCGGGGCGTACTTTACCAGGTAGTTCGCAGAAAATATACATCTTTGTATGTTCTAACTACTGACAAAATTTGGCACCTCACACATTTGTCATAATATTTACAATAGCCAAAAAGTATATGTTATATTAATATAATATAGGAATGAATTTTGATTAAGATTTTTTTGGGAATTTTTTGACAAAAAAGTATAAAACTTTTTACTATAGATTTTTTGTATTTACGTTATATTAAGTTTAGACAAGCTATACAAATTTAAAAAAATAATAATAATAAGTAATTATTACGCTTGTACAGAAACCACGTACAACGTGAAAAAAACGTCACCAAATGATTGCCATGATTATAGCTTTTCTGTTCATCCGAAAAAATAAAACCAATAAATATCTTTATCTATATAAATGTAGCTATAGCGGGTGGCAAAAAATTAAAAAAAAATTGAAAATTAAAAAAATGGCGGTGTTTAGAAAAGTGTCTATAGAATTTTCGTTACTATTTTTTTCAATCTTTCATTGCCCGTAAAACAAAAATATTTGATTTACTCAATTCTGTTACAGATAGTAATAGCTTGTGTACACAGAAAATTTGAAGTCAATCGGTTCAGTAGATCTTGAGTTATTATGGCAGCCAATTTCAGTTTTTAGTTTCGAGAAAAACGCGTTCAAAGTTTACGTATAGTTGGCTATTCAATGTTACATATCTCTTTCAATCCACTATAACTTCGTCAATTTTGGGAATTTGGGCTTAGGGTTTTGTACATATCTTTTTTGAACTCCTATTTATTAAAAAAATGCAAAAAAATAAAATCGATATTTTACATTTTTAGACTAGAATACCCCCATACTACGTGAAAACAATTACTTGTACGAAAAAAGGTATCAGATCTTTGTTGTAGATAATTTTCTAATCTTTCTATTTGATAATAACTAGTTTAGTCATAGAGACAATATATACAGAGATATCTAGCTAAAACTAATTGTTAGCACCTTGTGTGGGCTGTAAAAAAGTATGCTCACAGGGGATCGATGGGGACTTTTGGTAACTTATTTATAAAGGCAAAACGAAGGTGTATACAAAAATTCAGCTCTATGCGAATTTATTCCTAGTGAAAACCTAAAGTTACTGGACTAATGGTGATATTATGTATATTATTTCATATTGGCAGAGTCACTAACTGCGTTATAATAAGTTAAAGTATCACTTATCTAAATTCTAAAACAAATCCATAGATAATAACAATTAACTATTTCTTAATTTATTTATGTGTATTAAACCTGACCACATAAAACAGGAATTGCAGGGACCCCTGCACATAGATATAAAGTAAGAGTAGCTTTGGGTTAATGACCAGAATTATGGGTTTATCAAATATTTAAAATATTAGGAAAACTATAGGTAGGTACTATAGTCTAATAGGCGAGGCGACGAAGTTATAAACCATAATATTATTTACTCTATGAACGGTTCTTATGTATAAATACATAAATGTGGTATTGATTTGTTGGCAAATTATATCTATCTTTTTGTAAATTACATGTATATTAATTTAAAAGGGTTAAATACGCACCTTAACAATTCCAAACCACTTTATCTTCATAGATATAAACATTTCGTCATACTTATAATTTTGATTTAAAATTTTGACAGAAATTTTGACAGAAGCAATAAATATTTTTAAAATGAATTGAATACTAATGTTCTTGTTACTATAGAAACTAATATGGATATATCTTAATTGTATCATGATGTCTGGTTTCATAAGTGGGCTCTCACACCGGAGCAATAATGTAATATAGCGATATCGTATTGCTTTGGTGTGAGACTATATGTCTGATTCAATGTATATTAACCGATAGCAATAATATCGCTAGTTATATATTGCTAGTTGATATATTGCTATATTGCAATATTGCTCCGGTGTGAGAGCCCACTAAAGGAGCTAGCAAAAATTGCTAGCCAGCAAGCACTCTCAAATGAGGTATTGATTTTGTGATAGTGTCTATGGATTTGCTATGGAATTTAGAGCAGTGATACTCCAACGTATTGTAACACAGTTGGCGACTCTGGCCGTATAAAAAATAATTTCCATAATATCACCACTGTTGGTGTTTACATACAACACGTGCGCGAAACTTGTCAAAGGCTTCACGAAACTCCAAGAGAACTATCATATAAGATTAATACCTTATTTGAGAGTGCTTGCTAATTAGCAAATTTGCAAGCTCCTTTATGATACCAGACATGAACGTATTTGAATAGAAATATCAAATAACTAGATTAGATCCATGGTACAAAAATGTATCTTTCCACAATTACTGAGTATTTAATTTGAAAATGTCCCATCTGGAAAAGTGAAAGAGATACAAACGATAATTCAACCCCTTTGGGAATGGGTAAAATTTTGATATATTTATATACTCATAAGGCCTATTTCACACATATACGGTTTCATTCGGTTCGGTTCGTTTTCGGTCGCTGGCGACAAGTGTGAAACGGTGATTCAGTTTGTATTCCACACGAACAGATTTCATCAGGTTTCTATTCGTGTGCAGGGAACAGAAAGCAATCAACGCGTTCACACATACTCGGTTTAGTTTCGGTTTTAACCTGATAGCGAGTGTTATTTTTCTTTAAGTTTTGTCGCGGATTTTCTAATAAAATGAGCGGTTTTCCAAATGTTGATGTGGAACGTCTTCATGCTCTTTAGCTTCGGGAAAATAGTGTAGAATGCTCAAAATTCCTACTGTATAGTGATGAGAGGGTGCTCGCAATGAATTCTAGTATTCCTCCATCGTTTTTATTTTTTTTATAGAGAAACAACATGGCAACAACTTGCTTTCTCTCAATGATAACTACTGAGTTTACGCAAAAAAATAAAACCTAATATGAACCGTATGAGAACCGTGTATGTGTGAAAGGGTTTGATTCGTTTTCGGCTGAAACCGAATGGAACCGCGTATGTGTGAAACAAGGCTAACTGTGGGTAAAATTTTGATATATTTATATACTCATAACTGTTTATGATTTTAAGGTAAACTCGAACAAATTAATATACAATTAAAAATTAAAGCTCGACATTCAATCCCTAATAGCATTGGACGGGGATGGGGATGGTTTTAGATATGTTTATCTGTATACTTGATTTAGTTATAAAGGTAAATTCGGGCAAAATAGTCATCTATTAAAATAAAAATTTCGACATTCCACCCATAATGACGGGGGTAGACAGGGTGTGAGTTTTTGATATGTTTATCTGCATAGCTGCTTAAGTTATAATGGTGGAGTCGAGTAAAATAATCTATAATAAAAAAAATCGATATTCAACTCCTAATGGCGGCGGTAGGCAGGGGGTGGCTTTTTGCTATTTTTAACTAAAATCCGAGCACCCAGCACGTCTTATCATGCGATGATCGGCCCATCAGCAACATCCTAAATCCATCTTGTGTCCCCGTTAACCCCCCCCCCCCCCACAAAAAACACACACACACACAATACACGAAAAGTTGTCGGAAGAGGAGAAGACCCAGCCGACATAGATGTCAAATTAAAAAAAATCGACCATGGACTAGATTTATTATCTCCGTTGTCATTCCAATTCTCTAAATCAGTGGTTCCCAATCGGT
The DNA here is from genome assembly GCA_949319165.1 of Sialis lutaria. Lineage (NCBI taxonomy): Eukaryota > Metazoa > Arthropoda > Insecta > Megaloptera > Sialidae > Sialis > Sialis lutaria. Next base: position 30,591,921 of record OX439234.1, read on the forward strand.
GGTTCGTAAGGGATAAAATATTATCGGTGACTTTTTAAACTATAAAAAAACATAAAAATGAAATATGTAGACCTTTTTTAGGTTTTTTATTTCAAATCAATAAAATAATATGAATCAAAAGTTACTTTTTAACCTTGTGGTCCCTGGTCAAAAAAAGGTTGGGAACCACTGCTCTAAATAAATAAAATTATTTTTATTTTAAATAACCATACAATCACGTGACATAAAAATCTAATAATTACAATAATAATCTGAACTGCTGGCTTTAGGAGGAGGGGGGATGAAATGAAAATCACACAACTTATAATTAGTTTAAATTCTAGTAAAAATTATTAATTTTAAAGAAAAAATACAAGCATTTTAATTTGAAACCGATAAGCAATACTCGTATAATATATTTTCTTCTGAAAGTCAGGGAATTTTATAGTGCCTATAGGAGCGTGATACATGGGGCGAATTTCAAGTTTTTATATTTTATTTTATTTATTATAACAATAAATAAAAAATTATTTCATACTTTGCCTGATATCGTTAGGCATTGTCTAGAATACCTATGAATTATATAGAATGCCTGAATTACATACTTTGCCGATAACATATCGATTTAATAAAAATAATATTTCCTTTTTTTAATAGATAAAGGGCTGACTAAATAACATTCGTCATGAGTGATAATATAAGCTAATTGTTGTTTTGAAAATTCGTTAATATCTACAATAATAAATAAAATATTTACTAAAATATTAAAATATTTATTAATTATTCGATAACTCTGTTATTAATTAAATCAATATTATGACCAAATTAATATTTTAACGAATAACCTTTATCCTTGACATTCACAGTAATTGTATAAAAGTATATAAGCAGAAAACTGATTCACAACTTTCGTTCAGTTACACAGATTTAATAAAAATAAAAATGTATCTCTTTACATTTCTCTTTTTAGCTGTTGTTACGACTCAGGTATTCATTTGTTAATAATACTGTATTTTAATATTTTTATTTACATAAACGTACATTTCAGTGCAATGTCATTAAAAATGAAAATATTGAAGATAAAATATCGAGAATAAAAACTCATACTACAAAGCTGGAAGTTATTAATATTTTATTTAAAAAAGAAACAGAAAAACCATATTACTATGAAGCAATGAAGAATTTAATCCAACAAAAAATTGATGTACTAGAAACAAGATATTTTAAATATGTAAACGAAACGTTAGAACAAGTAAGTTACAAATGTTATAATCAGGGACTTGAACCGGAATTTATTTATGGTTCGGGTTCGGGTTCGGGTTCAACAATAAATTTCGGTTCGGGTTCAGTTTCAGGTTCAGCACGTTGCAAATTTTTTGGGTTCAAAAACCGTTATTTTTTTAGGTTCAGGTTCGGGTTCGGGTTCAAATAAAAAAATATTTGCACAGTGCTTCCTCGTGCTAAATTCATCAAAAGTAGTTAATTATCATGATCAGACATGATCCAATAATACAAGGTCTGTTTGACAGTTTGCTGTTCATTTATTCTATACTGTGACGTCATCACCATGAAATTTTTATAGTAAGGAATTTGTAACAAATGGAATATAAGTAAATAAACTACCAATACTGTTGTCCCCCCCTCCCTCTTGCACTAGATTTTAATATTTTTGAAATGGGATCGTTTTCAAGCCAGACCCAACCAAGTTTCATTAATATCGGTTCAGTGGTTCATGAGTTATGTGTGACAAGAATTCAGGAGACAAACACGAAACAAAAACGGACCTGAAACGGAAAGATCAAGTTAAAATTTTTAAATCGGAGAACAATTTTTTGAATCTATTTCATTCTTGTATCTTCGATATTGTGGTTAACCATTGAATTTTCATACAATTTTAATAAAAAATATTAATCGACAATTTTCTGAGTACCTAATTTGTCACGATTAACATTTGCAAGATTGAAAGGGGCAAAGGGAGTATCCGTGAGCTACGGTGGTTAAACTGTGCCTGTTAGTAGTAACTTTTATTATCATTGTATAGTGACGATAGTGACCTTGGTGTATAACTCACATCACATTATACCGCGAAATTTAAACGGATTACCAGTTTAGACATTTTATAATCAATGAAGAAAAATTAGTAAAATACTAAAAAAAATTTCTTGAACCTTTAAAAAATATATGGTTACCGGATATTCATTTAAAGGTTCGGGTTCAGATTCAGGTTCACTGACATTGGAATATAACGGTTCGGTTCGGGTTCGGGTTCATGAAAAATACGGGTTTTTTCGGGTTTCGGGTTCGGGTTCAGGTTCAGGTCCCTGGTTATAATTATTAAGAATAAAACAGGGGTCGAAAACTCGCTTTTTACCTATAATGCGGTGTTTACACCGAAAAAACAAAACAGAAATACGTTTTTTTTTTTGACAAAAGAGCAATAAACCCTATACATTTTTAAATATGAAGTATCTTAAAGATACGACGATCTGTTTTTTCTTTTTTTCGGTGTAAACACCGCATAAGAGCGCAAATAAAAAAAATTGGAGGTTGTATAAAACTATTTTTAACCACTGAAAAATGTTAGTAATAAGTCAAAATAAATTTAATTATACTGCAATATAAATTATTTTATACGAGTTTTTTTTTTGTTTTTTAATTTTTTTTATTATCAACATTTTTTACTTTATAAAAAAGTGGGTTATTTTAAATAATTATTTTTAAAAATTCTAATTTAGATAATAACATATTCGACATGTTTTATCTAAAATTTGTTTGTCTTATTTCAAAAATAAATCGAAAATTAAAAAGTAAACTATAATAATAAATTAATTATTTAAAAAAAATATTTCTGGCTATATCATTAAAGTTGGAAAAAATGTATGATGAATAAACTATAGATAATGATATACATGACATTTTTTATTTGATTATTTTTTTATTTTATTCTTATTTCAAAAATAGTATGAAAATTACAAAATTGACAAGAGTTAACATCCGATTCCGGTTCAATGATCGTTTTAAAAATAAAGTGGTTGTTTTTACAGATGAAAGTTTATCCTAAATATAAAGTTTCACCCTTTCATCATTAGTCGTTTAGGAGTTATTAATTTATTACTTTCTTATACGTACTAACAACGTATATGTATGTATATGAAATATACATATATAGTTTAAGCAGGTATTGTAAAGCCGATTTTTTTTCGAAACTCGAATTTTGATAGAATTATCCATTTTGACCGTCCCTGAATCCATTCTGACTATTTTCCACGATATCTATCTGTCTGTCTGTAGACGCTGTAACTCAACAACGACAAATCTTAGAAGGTTGAAATTTTATACTTAAGAATCTTAAGATTAATTTTTGTCTGGGAAGAAAACGTTTTCGAATTATTTTTTAAACGGTGCATATTAGAGAAAAATTATAAAACTAAAAATTGTACATACAATTATAACCTATAATTTATCTTCTATTCATTTTTTTCGAAAAAATAAATTTTTGAAAAAAAAAACGAATTATTTTAAAACACAATGTTGCTGTTTTGTCTTTTTCTGTGTAAACACCGCATTAACATTTTAGTTTGAACATATTCGTATTGCAGACGACAGAAATTATTCACGAGCGCTGCGTTACCAATCGCTAGATTAGAGTATGTCTAAGAGCTGACTAAGGAAGGTTGGTACCCAGGGCGGCAATTACACTCAGCGTTCTGTAGGACGATCATCCACAAGACGACTGTTCCGTAATACAATGTTCTAAAATTCTAACGGACGTCTTTCCCCAGCCCCCACCATTATACCACTTTGACTACTATATTTCAGCGCGAAATTTAAATTAACAAATTGACGTTAAAGTTTTCTATGCAGATTTTACACACAAAACTTGTGTTTTGGTGTGACTCAATGTGGAAAAAAATGAAATTCAATACAAATTTTCGTTGAAATTGAAATATAATAAATAGTATAAAAAAATGTGTAAGGTACATTTTATTTAAAATTTGATATTTTGAAAACGCTTAAAAAAGGAAATAACAAAAATAAATTATTGGCATATGATTGTATAGAAATCTATACATTTTTCATCCAGTATTAAAGCAACGAATAACAATTGTCTAAAGTTCAATTCTAAAAAGTCAACAAACCAGGATCTCGTTCACAAACAGCCACATTTTTATTATTACCTGTTAACTTTTAGGCGTAGTGGTGGGGGCTCCTCTAGCCGTTGCATTGTGGAATTTTTGAATTACTGATGCCGTCGTCCTATAGAACGCTGAGTGTAAATGTCCTTTTTTTCGTTATCAGTTTAATTTTGGCACCCCTTATATATTACTTCTGCGCCTTTCTACACTAGACCTCATGAAGTTCTTCTACTCCATTTTAATACCCTATGTACCTTAGCACCTGTGGCGAACCGTACCCCCGCCCCCCACCACTGAGAATGTCTTTCATTTATTAAATCTAATTGCAGGCTCGTCAAACAGGAAAAGTTGACAACATTTTGGTAGATTCAGTGTATTACTCTATGTTTGCTGAATTTTTTGATGATCCAGAATTCACTCGAATATCTAACAAAAGAGTAGACGAACTTATTACTGATGAAAACATTAGAAAATCGTTACACGAAATAAATGGACGGTTATATAGTACAGTTGTTAAACATTTAAAAGAATTTTCAAAATTGGTAAGTACCTTATACAAGATATGGCCCAACTAAAATGAAACGGCCACGCTTTTGGTCATTTAAAATAAGATGTAAAAAAAACGCTCTAACACTGTATTTCCCAACGTGGGGCCCACGCCCCACAGGGGGGCAATTCGATTGTTAAGGAGGGCAATTCGAAAATTTGATTTCTTCCTAAAACCTATAGCCCAGACAATAGACTAAAAAAAACGGTCAAACTAAGAAAAAATTCCGACCAAGCTGGATTTTGGTGGAGACTTTTATTTTGATGTCCTAAACATACCCCAAAAAAGTCCCCATAATTTGGATGGCGGGTTTCAATTTTTAAGGGGGTAAAGGGGGGCTGATTCTAGTTTTTTGCAAATATCTCAAAAATGATCAATTTTTCGAGGAAAATTGTTATGAAGAAAATTATAGTTTATAAAATTCTACACAAAACAGGTTCTTATACTTTTCTCGTATAATCAATACTTTTTAAGTAAACGGTTAACTTAGTTAAGGGTGCATTGAAAAGTGCCAAAAACTGTACTTTTAGGGGCAAGCAATTTTATGGTTGATTATTATAGATTTTGGGGCGTAGAATTCGAAAAAAATAGCCCGGACTGGCAAAAAGTAGTGCAACACCCTTAAAAAAGGGGTTGAAGGGTGAAAACCCCGTTTTCAAGATTTTTTCAATTTTTCTCAAAATCTAAATCGATGACGGGGTGTTTTTATGGTTGATATTTATTGTGGACACTTAGACGAATCGATCGGGACCACAAATATTGAATTTAACAGAAAATACTCTTTCTAGAGGGTTTAAAAAAACGTAGAAATGTTTATTTCGAGGAAAAAATTAAAAAATAAATAATTTTTGTTCAAATCAAAATTGATCTCAAATTGTTCCTAAATTTCTAAAAAATACTGATCAACCATAATTTTAAAAAATATTAATATTTTAACCAATGAAAATCGCTAATGTTTAAGGGTAGGTAACGTAATTTTTTTTAATCAATTTTCATTGATTAAAATATTAATATTTTTTTAAATTATGGTTGATCAGTATTCTTTAGAACTTCAGGAACAATTTGAGACCAATTTTCATTGATTAAAATATTAATATTTTTTTAAATTATGGTTGATCAGTATTCTTTAGAACTTCAGGAACAATTTGAGACCAATTTTTTTATCCAAACATTTGAACAAAATTATTTATTTTTTAATTTTCTCCTCGAAATAAACATTTTTACGTTTTTTTAAACCCTCTAGAAAGAGTATTTTTCTGTAAAATTTAATATTTGTGGTCCCGATCGATTCGTCTAAGTGTCCCCAATAAATATCAACCATAAAAACACCCCGTCATCGATTTAGATTTTGAGAAAAATTGAAAAAAATCTTGAAAACGGGGTTTTCACCCATCAACCCCCTTTTTAAGGGTGTTGCACTACTTTTCGCCAGTCCGGGCTATTTTTTTCGAATTCTACGCCCCAAAATTTATAATAATCTACCAATTTTATGGTAGATTATTATTATAAAATTGCTTGCCCCTAAAAGTTCAGTTTTTGGCACTTTTCAATGCACCCTTAACTAAGTTAACCGTTTACTTAAAAATTAAAAAGTATTGATTATACGAGAAAAGTATAAGAACCTGTTTTGTGTAGAATTTTATAAACTACAATTTTCTTCATAACAATTTTCCTCGAAAACTTGATCATTTTTGAGATATTTGCAAAAGACTAGAATCAGCCCCCCTTTACCCCCTAAAAAATAAAAACCCGCCATCCAAATTATGGGGACTTTTTAGGGTATGTTTAGGACATCAAAATAAAAGTCTCCACCAAAATCCAGCTTGGTCGGAATTTTTTTTTAGTAAAAACCTTTATTTCCTGGGCTACTATAATTCAAGCTTTTTTTAGTGAACATTTCAATTTTTGAATATTAAAATTTATGTATATGTTGGGGGGGGGGGGGGTATAAGAATTTTAGAAAGGCTTAGGTGGGGCATATCACAAAAAAAGTTGGGAAACACTGCTCTAACATGTTGTTTTTGCTTTCAAAGGGGACATATTTTTCTATAAAATTTTTGCAAGAATCTTTTCAACCCTTAGCGCTATGAGTATAACCCTTAAAATTTTAAATAGCATGATTGGGCAAGTGATACCTCATTTGAAAGGTTTTTTCATTTCAAACCAGATGTTTTTTTTTCAAATCTGTTTAGTTTTAGTCATGTTATTTACATTTTTAAATCCATGAATGCATTTATTCTCTGATTAGTGGAGTCATATAACCGGAATTTTGTATTGAATAAAACAATCTCTCCTTACAGCGATTTTATAATTTTAAAATGTTCTAGGGATTAATAGGAGTTCATAACTGATTTTGTGGATTTGTCCGTTTTCCGCGCGGTACTTTTTTCAGGGCTTTTCCAGAAAATCAGTTATGAACTCCTATTGATCTCTAGAACATTTTAAAATCATAAAATCGCTGTAAGGAGAGATTGTTTTATTCAAGACAAAATTCCGGTTATATGACTCCACTAGATCAACAAAACCAACATTTACAATTAAAATTTAAAAAAAAACGAGGTAGGCTTATTTCTTATATTTTTATAAAATAAAGAGCAGGAAGATATGGTACTGGCCATACTAACCTTTTATTTTAATTGTTTTACATTTTAGTTTGCTACAAAACCTATAGATTTTGCTGAAGAATGTCTTACTCCTGAAGATTTAAAATCGCAAAAAGAAAAAGGTGATGTATTGACGGAAAGTTTCAATAAATTTATGATGGATATCATTAATGAAATTGTAGTAATATTACGAACAAATGGAAAATCCGAGGAGGAAGCAAATAAAATAGTTTCAAATATTACATTCAGTTCTTTTTGAATAGTAGGTACTAGGTACAATATGTATATTTACAAATATGTGTCTAAGTATGTACATGTTTGAACATATCTACTAGGGCTGAACACAACATGTATAATATGCTATATGGATTGGGTTGAGTATAGCGACTGAGAAAAAACGTTTTCATAATATTAGTCCAGTGCAATTAAAACTTTGTCACGTCAGAGCCAATCTAATCCTGTTATCTACATCTATGTATAGTATTGTATGGTATATAGCAGATATTATATATAACATTTTAATTTCTTACGTTATAAAATACCGATTTCTATTATTTATACTTATGTTCTTTTTTACAGTTTTTCAGAGTCATTTTAATTAGATAGGTACCTATATATGAATTAATAACTAAATATAAAATTAAGTTCCATACCAATGGGAGATAAGGGGTTGTTTTTCCCCTTAGAACCCCTCGCTCCCGTAGTATTTTTCCCGCCGGACCGAATGATAATAATTACAACCCTTCATATGTGACTGGGAGTAAAATATTAATAACGAATATATTCGTAGTAGCCTATGTCCTTTCTCAGGATGCAAGCTTTCTTCCTACCAAATTTCATTAAGATCGGTTCAGCGGTTTAGCCGTAAAAAGGTAAAAAAAACAGACAGACACACTTTCGGATTTATAATATTAGTATGGATATGTTAACACTCATCTTTTAAGCTGAGATATTAGCAAAAAATCAAACCGAAAAGAGGAAAAACTGACGATTTTCCGAAACAGCCATGGAAAAAGCAGTGGCGTCACTAGGGTTGGTGTCACCCAGTGCGGTAAGTCATGGTGTCACCCCCTAAGCACTAATCATCTGAAAGCCCTCAGTTCAATTCTTTTTTTTTTTTCAATACATAAGAATAATTTCATACAGTTACAGAATCCTAAAATCCTAAATAGTGATGTTTTGCATTTTGGTGTCACCCCTTGTGATGGTGTCACTAGTGACGCCACTGGGAAAAAGTACCTAGCGGAAAACGGATTAATCCACAAATTCAGTTATGAACTTCTCTTGATCTTTAGAATATTTTAAAACCATAAAATCGTTGTAAGAAGAGATTGTTTTATTCAATTAAAAAAATCCGGTTATTCGCAGGGTGCAAAGTAGGTAGTGGGGGAAACGAAATCGATCACAGCGCTCGACGCGGCGAAAAAGAACACTTTGGGTGGACTAACTGTCATTTTTAATAGGCTCGTTTTTAACTGAAAATAGAAAGATCAACATGGTTAACCCCACTATAGACTATGTGCAAGGGAGTGGAGTTAGAAATAATGTCGATGCAAGTGTTCGTGGAGAGCAACATTGTAAAATCATCGGCGCCATAGTTTGAGGTTATGCTGTCAATGTAAACGAATTAATTATTTCTCTATTTTACGTCATAATTAAAGAGAAAAAAATACCCAAATTAAATAATTTTCACGTACCTTTCATGCTATACTATTTATATTATATGCGAACAGACAAATTAAATGATATTTGCTTAATAAAAAATTTCACGGTATTATACATATTAAACAATGATAAAAAGAGAGTTCAATCCATTCAATCCTTCTATATTACCCGCTAGCGGCGCTAGTAGACTTCGTGCACATAGCGAATAGTCGTAAATAATCGTCTAAAATGTATATATTACGATATTTTATTTAAATTATTTGATTGTTAATATGTCAAAGTCCACCCTAGTTGCAACTGCTAGTTGACGTTGTCATCGCGCACGCTGCGAATATGACTCCACCATGGACATAGGAATATATTCCTATGTCCATGGACTCCACTTATTGTAAGTAAGAGCACAGTTTTTGAAAACATAAATATTGACAACTTCAAAATGTAAATATTTTTTTAATAAGCTTTGATATGTAAATATGATTTATAAAAAAATATTATAAAATGTTAATTAAATCCAGCTTTGTACTGATACGTAATCAATATTATTGTATATTAATGACCTTTATACTTGACTTTTGCACTAAAAGTATATAAACCGAACACTAAATGCATACAATACCAATCAGTAAAAAATGTATCTCAAATTTGTATTGTTTTTGTTAACATTGGCTACTACTCAGGTATGTGTTTTTAAATATATTTTATAGTTTTAATATGAATACAAAACTACTTTTCTGAAAACAATGCTAAATTTATAAAGCTCTTTAATATTTCATATAAAAAATGTAATTCAGCCAGGGTACTAAAATACTCACTGTTACTAACGCAGGAAGAAATTCCTGTCACTCAAGTGGTGGTTACCATAGAAAAATTAGTTTTTAGATCCTACTGTATGTCCTTAAGGAATAAATCCTTCTTTTCTGAACTTTGTGATCGTATCTTGATTGTCTCAGAACAATCTCCCGTCTTATCCGTAATCTGCCTTAGGTAAGGGTTTATGCTTTTCTAATTTATTTAATATTTTAGTGCAACGTCATCAAAGATGAAAATATTGAAGAAAAAATATCGACAATACAAGCAAATGCTACAAAGTTAAATGAAATCTTCAATTCTGTTATTCAAATCGAATTGGAAAAGCCATATTACTATGAAGCAATGAAAAATTTAGTTAATCAAAAAATGGCTGCATTAGAAACAAGATTTTTTAAACAAATTAACGAAACAATAATACAATTAAGTAGCAAATAATGATATTAAACGGTGGTTCTCAACCGGTGGTATGCGAATTTAGTAAATAATAAGTAATCCTATTGTATTACATATGTATATTGCCTATACTGTAAAACGACATATCGACTAAAAAAACTCTAAATATTTACGTTATACAGATAGAGCCAGAGGTGTGCTGGAGCCGGCTCGCACCGGCTCGCGCGAGCCGGTTGGTAAGATTTTTGAAAATCGGCGAGCTGGTTGTTAAATTATTCCGCGATAATTAATTATGTTATTCCGCGACAAATTAATTAGACGTTTAATAAGAGCAATAGAAATGCGAAAAAATGATTTTGGAATGCGTGAAAAACAAGTTGCAGGTTTAATTACTTCAAATGAGTTCAAATGTATACCGTTTGAAAACAACAATAGATTTCAATCTATTCCGAGAGAAAATAGGGTATAATTAGCGAGCCGGTTGTTAAATTTTTGGCAGCACACTCCTGGATAGAGCCTGTATATTTATAATTATATTCGTATTAACTATATTACTAACCTATAAACTTAAAACGTACTTATTTTATAGGTTCCTTATGTACAATACTTACATTGAACTTTAATTAGGTAAAAAGGTTGAGAACCGCTGTAACATAATATACGAGTATTACATTTATTTCATTAAATAAAATTTTATTTCAGGCTCGCCAAACAGGAAATGCTCCAAATATTTCGATAGATTCAGTTTATTACTTTATGTTTGCTGAAACTTTCGATGATCCAGAATTCATCAGATTATCTAAGGAAAGAACAGACAAACTTGTCACTGATGAAAATACAAGAACTATTTTATATGATAAAACTAAACAGATGTATTCGAAATATGTAGAAATGCTGAAAGATGCTTCCAAATTGGTAAGTTCTCGTACCTTTAATGTATAAATGTATATATCATGATTTAGAATTACTTTAAGGACCATCCATAAATTACGTCACACAAATTTCATGGCCTTGTCACTGTTTGCCGCAATTTTATAATTTCATTTTTTATTTTAGTTTGCTTCAGAACCTATCTATAAGCATCGAAAAGAAAAGGGTGATGTTATGATGGCAAATTTAAAAAAATATATGATGGATATCACGAATGATATGTATGAAGTATTACGAGTGAAAGGAATACCTCAGGAGGAAGCAAAGAAAATAGTTTCAGGCATTACATTCAATGATATATAAAATCCTTTACTTAATAGCTATATACTTTCTACCCGTTTCGTTTTCTTCATTTATGAAAATAATAATATCAAAATATACAATATACGATAGATACCATAGACATAGAGCATGGACCGCGTATTCTGTATTAACATAATGTAACGTTTATTCAGAACAGTGAGAGAGATGTGGTGGCGTTTAGGATGTATCTATCTCTTTTTTTAAGACTGAAATAGTCACTCCAGTTTAAATAAGGACAAATATATCCTTAACTAGTTTCCATCTATTTCTTTTGACACAGCGCTATCTATAATCTATGTCAATGATAGGTAATATATTTTGTAAATTAATTTTTACTTGCATTATTTGTGAATTGTGAATAATGTTTTTTTTTAATCTGGTGTTATTTATTCGCTGTTAAAATGTAAACAACACGACGTTTGATGATTAATTTCGAAAATATTTATTTTTTAATAATTTTGACTAGCGTGCAGCCTGTATCTATTTCCTATTTTTTCATAAATCCGAAGACAGTAAAATTGGATAGTAACATGCACATATTGTCATATAGCAAATACTACAACTTCACAGTAAAGACAGCAAAAAAAAATTAATTTAAAAAAAAATACTATTATTTAAATAATTGTCTGTGTAAGTGAGTGTTTTTGTAGTTAATTAAAAGACTTTGTGATCCTTTTATATCCCTATAAATTTCAATCCTATATTTCAAACAATTCAAAAGTTATTTAGGTAGCTCCGAATTTTGGGAAGGCACTGTATACATTTTTACGGGAAAACGTTGATAATTATTTATTAAGAAATTATCTATCTATTTTTTGATTAATAAATATGCTAAACACCGATAGGAATACTAATACCCTTAAAACAACTTTATGTACATCTACTTATATAAACATTTTGTCATATTATATACTTATATTTTTTAAACTTAAAAATTTGTACAGAAACATTGGAACGAATTTGAATAAAAAAATAAGTATATTATAAATTCAGAACAGAATATAATTTTTAATTTCTTATAATCCTTGCTGATATCAAGGATGTGATACACTTTTAACTGAAATTCTGCTGCTTTTTGAGCAACTAATGGACCAAAAATAAAGAAAATGTTGCAAGATAAATATCATTATATTATTTTAGGAACTTCACATTCTAGTTGAATACACTTATGTATAATGTGTATTTCTTAAAAGATAGACGGTGACTATATTATGAAAATAATTCCTTTGTGTTTGGTTAAATACTGTTGTGTTATGGTAAAGTAGCTCATCATTATCTAATACCAGAGACGTATTAACTTTTATTTTCGAGCTTGAAAAAATAACCAGATCTCTATATTTTAATAAATTTTCAAGCTTGTATAAGTTTCCAATATAAATAATTTGTTTATTAGTAGTTAATAATCAAACTGACCGTGTGTAGCGAACTTTAATGGTAAGTAAACTTGTCGTTTGAATGCATGTATAAACATATTAAATAAATGTAATGTTTGTAAAGTTAATTTTAAACAATATTCATTTAAAAACTAATATAAAATATTTAATTAGGTTTGTTAGAGTACCTTATAGTTCGACATTCAACTTTATCAATCTCACTTCTTCGTTCGTAGAAACTTAAAAAGATGATGGCACCCAAATGTACATGTCACATGTAAAAATATATTTGTTAAATTAAATTGTATCAATATGTACATAAAAGTGTATATCAATATGTAAATCTTAGTCAGCAGAATTTTTTTTTAACATTAAGATGTAAGCAAGGGGCTGGAAACAATCATTTCACATATTCCCCTTGATATCGGTAAGTATTGGCTCAAAAATTCATGATAGTAGGGATTTGATGATACTATTAAACTATCATTTAAAATTTTTGAAAAAATAAGTAACATAAATATATTAATTTGCATTCATTTATGAAATATATGGTACCCACGTACTAAAGATACAAAAATAATGTTCTCATTTTTATTTTTTAATTAAAAAGGAAATAAAAGATCACAGAACATAGAAACATCAAATTATATAATTTTAACTCAATTTATTATACCAATAACAATAATATTTAACGTATCTTCTTCTTCTTCTTCATTGGTTTTTATGTCAACTGGATTTTCTCCTTTGATGACAGCTCCTTCGTGTTATTTGATTTGTTGTTGTGTTGCATGTTATTGCGTGGTTATTGTGTTTTTGAGTATTGTCTAGTAACACGGGGTCACAAGATGGATGGGGGTGTGCTTATGGGCCGATCATAGTAACGTATCTTAAATGACATGATACAGTGAAACCTGGATAACTGGAATCTCAAGAGACCATTGATCTCACTTAAAGAGGTGTCCTATTTACCCAGTATTAGAGGTGCAAATATAGAAGTGACGGGACCTCTCAATATGAATTTCTAGTTATATAAGTTTCCCACTTATCTAAATTTCACTTAATCAAGTTTCACTGTAGTTAGTTATCGAACGTTAATAATTTAATAATATACATTTTTTACTGACTTTGATTAAATATATATAAGCTAAAATATAGGAGAGTGTTATTTCGGCAAAATCCACCCCTGTATTTAGATGCAGACAAGCTGATGTATTATTTAACAACAGTGTGTCATTATCTGACATCTTTGGAGCTTCTTAAGCAAGAAGATGAAACACAAACAGTGGACGGATGGTGATAGAGATTTTGAGACCCTTTCTTACGCGTGACCGATAAAACATAATCGTCGGGAATGTTTTTACTTCATTGATCTTCGGGCGTAAATCTGTACGTGATGTACAAAAGACACTGATTTTTGTAGGTGTTAGAAGAAGTTACAGTAAATGTGAAAGGTGTGCGTTAGTTAACTATGTTGCAAAGATTACTGTCACTGTACATATGTACGTATAGGTATAGGTATCTTGTCTTACCTATATAAACATTATTAACAATTAAAACTGCATTAATTTAAATAATTCACAAACCAATCTGTACTTTTCAGTGCAAAATTATCTTATTTAAATTTTCATTTGATTATAATATCCATTATAATTGAACATTATTAGGAGATATAATATTTCAAAAATACACTATATTTCATTAACCAACAGGGAAAATGCACGAAGTTAATGTTAACAGATAATTTTTAGTTTATTAAATATAAAAATTTCGTGCAACTACAAACACACTATAGGGAACGGGGTTGGATTGCGGGGAACGGTGCGGGTAAGCGTTTGTGGATAAGCATAGAGTAAAGGCAAGGTGTATCTCTCTCTGGAGCATGCGAAATCACAGAGATGCATTTCTCTCTATTTTTCACACACTTATCATTTTTTAAATAAAAAACACGGTTCCTAATCATTCTGAAAATTTACAGATATCTTTGTAAATGAATAAATAATATATAGTATGCTCAAATTTTCATCAAATTCTCTATTAAAAGTCCTGTCATGTCTCGAAATTATGCAGTTCTTATAAGAATGCATGTTAATTTGTTTATTTAATATCTTTTAAACTATTCTCCTAAATTTTTAAATATAAATGTCTTGTTATTTTCAAAGTTTCATCAAAATCTCTCTGTTATTTTCTATGTTGTCAACCTTCTTAAAGTTAAATTCGTATGTTAAAAACGAGTATATCTTTCTATTTGCACCAATAAATTTTCTACGACGCCAAATTTCATTTATTAATTACACGTAGACTAAAAGCCTACAAACAATAAATTAGCATCGTTAAAATTTAATTTTTAAATAATTGTCAGCTAACAATAGCTTATTTGAAAATGCTGCAAATTAGAAAAATTCAAGCTTTACATACCTAAATACTGATTTAAATACTTTACCTATGTATCATACTAAAACATATTTTGTTGCATAAATGCTTAAAAGCCAAAAATTCAAGACGAGGTATTTCTCAACCATATTTCAGATTGAGACGTCATTACATTTTAATATGAGTCTCGGTCTTAACAAATTACTAGTAATTAGTATTATAGGTTCGTTGATGACTATAAAGTACAATATTAAATTTGTTTAATTTTTATTACAATACATTTCCCAATAAGCGAATTATCTTTAGAAAATTTTCAGCAAACTTCCAAAAAGCGTACTAATAAAAAAGGATTGTCAAACAGTTGTTACATACATATAGAGAACTCAAAAACGACACCGCGAAAGTCTAATCCAACGCGTTAACAATACACAGTGTCGGTAGAAACGTGCGAAATATATAGCAGGTATCTGTACTTGGCCATTCTCTCGGAAGAGCTTTGTGCGAGTAATCCCTGTAAAAGATTATCGCGGATTAGACATCGGGAGACGCTTTGCGGCTACCACACCATCATCTGGATCGGGGATAGTTACAGAATAGTGTGAAGTAAAAAAGAATATTTGTAATAAGTATTTCTTCTTAACAATTTTCGTCGATTTTTAAATTCTCCAATCCTGTGAAAAAATCAATAATTTTTTTTTGTAAAAAATATATTATTAAATAAATTAAACCTGGAACAAAATTTGTATTCTAATCATTCCAGTTTTGTTTATGTTTTTTTTCGCATGTTCAAAGTACTTTGTTTAATCTAATTGTTCAATGTACTTGGGTATACTAAAAAGCTACAAAAAACTATGCAAATTTTTAACAGTTTTCATCTTTATAAACAGTGCCGGATTTACCTAATGTGATGCCACTAATCATCTAAAGGCCCCCATTTGTAATACTGAGGACCTTTTTTCTTAGTCGCTGCCACAATTCTTAAAATTTTAGTCGCCAAAATTCTGAAGACTTTTTTTTTTAGTAATCACCTAAATTTTTTTATCTATTTACTCCAATATTACGCTGATGCCCCCAAAATTCACTTTTATGGTGCCCTCAGGGATCGGGTGCCCTTAGCAGTTCCTTCTTTTGCTTATTGGTAAATCCGGCACTGATTATAAAGATGAAGACTGTTAAAAATTTGCATAGTTTGATAAATTTTCACACAGTTTATAGTACAGTAAAATTAGTAAAAAATATACATTATAAACACAAAAATTCCTTCATCAACGAAAATTGGTACATTCGTAGTTTTATACCTAAACATTAAGAAACCATTGAGTGTAGTCGACTAAGGGGTGCAGGGGTAGTTTGGTAGGGGGTGAAAGGGGTGAAAATGTGTTTTTTCATAAATAACATCAAGATGACTTATTTTATTGAAAAATATTTCAGATGTTTTTTTGTAGCACTGCGTTAGACCTTTTAAATTTTATTAATTTTTATTAAATAAGCACTCTATGTTGTTTTGCGTTTAAGCTTAGATTCAGTACATAACTCATTATTAAACCAAAGAACCAAATAAAAAAATGTATGTAAAATCGTAAACGAATAGTTTTTGGTACCAACCATTTTTATTGCATAGAGTACAATATACAGTGCTAAAGCATCTTAAAAAAACCATTACCAAAAAATAAATTGATGTCATTTAATTTTTTGGTAATATATTTTTAAATAAGAGGAAAAACTATGCAGGTGTCAGGTACCTATGTTAATAGTTGTAAGATTAAAAATAATAATTTTTAAAATAACACCGTTATTAAATACTAACATCGATAAAATCGTTAAATTTTTATTGGTACGTTGGGTGACATACAAAATATTCACTGATGTGAAAAATCAATTTTTCCAAACAGGCCAAGCAGCGAAGTGAACAAATTTACACTTGGACACAACTGTTAAAATGTTTTAAATGACTTTTAAGAGTCCTAAAATGAACATCATTATAGAACCCATTGAAATTTAGTTAGGTGAAAGATTAATAGTATTTCTTTTCATTCTAAGAGCACACTTCAGCTAACTTTATATTTGTTATTTTATCAATGATACGTCAATAATAATTTATAATGTGATGTGAAGTATCTATAGGTACTATACTACCTGAGTACCACTGTTTTAGTTATATGATTTTTTTTAATTTGGGTTTAAAACATAAATTAATATGTTTTGATTTATTTTTGTAATCAAGCTTAATATTGATGAAAAAATTCAATCAGTTACAGTTCTATGAACATAGATTATGCAGTGGTCTCCAACCCTATGACCGTTTTACGTGTACCCGCCACTGTACGTCAACGATAACATTTTTTTTAAGTTTTCAATAAAATGTTATGTAGTTTTTTTTAAAATATTTAGTAACTTATTATAGATAATTATAAGCATATTCATTTGAAAAAAAATATTTCTTTACAAATAATACAACATTCCTTCTCTCAAGCGCACCGTAGTGTAAAACTAAAAAAAATGTAATAATTGCACCTTTTCTGACTGTACCTACGCAATTACAAAAATCATTTACATTAATTCTAAATATAAAATAAAAATAATATGACACAAGAATAGCATTTTTATCTGCCACGGCTTACGTATAAGAGAGAACTAAGAAAAATACAAAAAAGCCTCACAATTTTTTTTGTAGATCACAAAATTTAATATTAAAAAGTCAGCGAGAGTATATGTCTAACTTTTTTAGGTGTGAGAAAAAAGATATCTCGAAAAAATAGTGCCGCCCGACCGGTATTCTAGAATGTGCTCTTAGGTACAAAAAAGTTGGGGATCCCTGGATTATGGAATACAAATACACGCTTTTTTTACTCATTCTATATATGTAGCTTGTTTGGTCTGATATTTCCATAATTTTATTTAAATTGAAATATGATTAAAACTATTTATTAACAGTTGCGGAAACTGCGTTTACAATTTTATATAAAATAACCCATCGGATATTCCAGGTAGCAGACATTTTTAATTTACGATGAAAGATTCATAAATTATAGAAAATACATTTTTTTTCTGAACCATTTGAAAATATAATATTTTCCACAACTTTATTTTTTTTTTTTACTACACACCATATATTTTAAAAATAATTAAAACAATTAAAAAAATTTATAGTAAACAGGTGCTACAATATAAGAAATTTTAACTTAAAATTTAATGTTTGTAAAATGGACAGAGAGGCACACAGACGTCATTGAAATAATGGTCATACGTGATATATTCATGGACCCTAAATACATATAAATTCGTTAAAATGGCCACAGTAGTTTAAATTTAGTAATTTCGGACGGTCTCATCTCGTCCATAAATGCACTCTAGTATTGGTCTCGATCTCGTTTCGAAATAGAGTAAAGTTTCATCTCGACGTGCAGCTCTAGTCAATAAGCATACTTCCAACAGTTAAAAATGTAGTAAACAAATGGTTAATACCTTCCACATAGATAGATACCTACTTACTAATGTTTTACCACTTAGATCACAAACAATACTGAGGACTGTTACTTTCTTCTACACTCTACCTATGCACTATGCACCACTCCTTAGACTCAATAATTCGGCATATCAAATAACAATAAAACACATTCAAATCTCAAAACCATTTACAACAGCTACTACCTTAATAGAAATACCTTAACCTTCCAATAACAATGCAAACCTATTTCTAACTCAATAAAATACCTTTTATTCAAGCAGTTAGTTCGTTTCCATTGTGTGTTTATTGGACACAAATATAATTTACTACAATAGTTCGTGTATAAGAAACCACTTCTGTAGTTCATTTAAAAATTACCAACACCTGGTACTCACTGTGACAAAATTTTGACTTTAGAGTTTATTATTAATATTGATTTGAAATTGAGTAGACAGACTTGGTAAATAACTAATAAATAAAATAACTAATTGCATCCGTTCTAGTGACTGAATATTTTTTGGGAGGGGTTCATTTTGTTTATGTGCACATATCGAAGATATCCCCGTTGGTTTTACTTAAAAATATTCAACCCTTATGTTTTTATTGAAAAATTAGTAAAAATGCAGTTTTCCAAAAATTTACGACACTTACCCTTAAAAATGAACAATTTTAATTGGTTAAACAAATAATATTTTTTTAAATTATAGTTGATCATTATTCTTTGGAATTTCAGGAACAATTTGAGACCAATTTCAAGTCATTTGAATGATTATAACCAAAGTTATTAATTTTTAAAGTATTTTCATCAAAAAGAAGCATTTTTACATATATTAAACCTTTTAGAAGGAGTATTTTTTTATCAAATTTAGTACATATGGTCTCAATTGATTCGTCTCAGTTTCCTCAACAAATATCAACCATAAAAATACACCGTTATCGCTTTAGATTTTGAGATAAATTGAAAATACACTTGGAATCGGGGGTTTTACACTTCAACCCCAATTTTAAAGGTGTTGCACCACTTTTCGCCAGTCCGGGTTATTTTTTTCGAATTCTCCGCACCTAAATCTATAATAATCAACCAAAATATTGCTTGACCCTAAAAGTTCGGATTTTGGCATATTTTACTGCTTCGTTTACTAAACTATAACTGCATATAGGTACGTACATAGATATAGGTACTTCAGCTATGGAAAGAATAAAATCATTGGTAATATTATAAGGTAATACAGATTTAAAATTAATACCCATATAAACTGTAATCAAATTCATTTTACGTATATGTATAGTAGATATTTCTATGTCTTTCAATATTTTACTACACGAAAATACACACTTTTGTTTATCCTAATTAAAAAAATAATGAAACATTTTAATTTATATTAATAAAAATTATAAACGAATATATTGGTTGTATTAATGGCCATAACTAAATACAATTAGACAATAATCTAATAAATAAATAAACTAAATTAAAATATAAAATTTCATAATAAAGAATACTGCAAGGAAGCCCTTAAATAAACAAAGATATTTAATGGAAGAAAATTAGAGATAATAGTTACGTATACATATAGGTACCTATTTTAAAACAAATTTGTAATTTTTTAAGTGACGACTAATGAATACTACATAAAAATCACCATAAAAGAAAACAAGCATATATAAACATTATCAAACTCCATACTTCTATCTCATTTCTGCAATACTTTCTTTTAAGAGTCCTTTTTTCCGATATTTATGATTTTGAATGGCTGGTCGCTTGTTTAAAGGCAGTATAAGTTGTATTGTAGAGGTGTGACAGTTCACACCTGGCCCAAAAGTGATTCATTGACTTCTGATTTATATATGACCACTTAGAATCTATTTGTCGTCTTTAAGTAGTCGATTTAGCAACACTTCGGTCAGTCTTGCTGTGCAATTGTTATCTAAAAATAAAAAGTTTTAGTTTTTTTTATATTTTAGTCAAACAATGTAATATGAACAGAATAAATGCACTACCTATAGATATATTAAGGAAAATAAAAGTACCTACCTAATATGTATGTATGCCTATATGTAAGTATTTAGTATATAATTTTTGCCGAAAGTGGTTGAATGGTTGAATCCGAATCCGAAGCCGAATGTTCGGACGAACATTTGGCGGATTATATAATATAATTAGTGAAATATAATATAATATAATATAATTATATTATATTATATTTCACTGGTCTACAAAAAAAAACTCTTGTAATGTCCTAGAGATCTGAATAGGTGATTAGGGAGGTTTTAAGCATGCTGAAACGGAATTCGTTGCCCAATTGGTTTCATCACGTCAGGGTTTTGAGATATTCTAACCTAAATGGCCTAAAAATGGCGATATTGGCAATGTTAAAGAATTTATTACCAAGTAGGTAATTTTTTTCTAAAGTTTTCGTCCACGGTAACAAATAGTATTATCTTTCCTCTTCAAAATGAGTTGTAACTTTTTACTGTGCAATTTTTTTAGCCGAGATGTACTAGTTTGAAGATATGATATTTTTGTTAATAGAGTGTAGTATACTTATTGTTAGTAGACACAATGAACTTTACTATATATTTTCAAAGTAGTATATTTCGGTGAAGAAAAGTCGCACAGTGAAATGTAAAAAATCATTTTAAAGAGAAAATATACATAGTACTATTTGTAATCATGAAAGAAAACTTCAGAAAAAAATTACCTACTTAGTAATTAATTCCCCAACATTGCCAAAATCCTCATTTTTGGGACTTTTAGATTCGGATATCTCAAAAAACTTGAAGTGATGGAACCATTTGGGCAACGAATTCGGTGTCGGCATGACAAATACCTTCTAAATCACCTTTTCAGATCTCTAGGAGATTTTTTTGCAGACTAGCGAATTATTAATTGAATACACAATATATATAGGTATGTATTATTTTTATTTTTAATAAATTTTTATAATTAAAGGGGTCATACATTTAAATTAATATTTGATAGTAATTTATATGTAAACAACACTATATTAGTTAATTTAATTAAGTAACCTTGATCCTTCACAATCGTACTATATAAACAAAAATGTAGATACATACAATCAACTACATTTATTATTAAGTATAAAGTTAGACACATGCATGGTATATCTTAAAGCTAAAAATGTGTCTTAAATTTGGAATACTTTTTTTGGCTGTCATTTTCATTCAGGTATTATTTATGAGAATTTTATATTTAGTTTTATTAATCGATTTTTCTGTTATCAAAAAATAGGTATTTGCATTGTAAAATTTTAATAGTTTTTATTTTATTCGAAATAACAGTGTGACGTCATCAATACCAATAATCTCGAAGAGAAAATATCAAGAGTAAATGCATTTGCAAATAAATTTAATGATGTTTTTCAATACGCAATGAAAATGGAAATTGAAAAATCATTCTACTTCGATGCAATGAGAAATTTGATTAAGAAAAAAATGGATATATTAGAAAATAGATTTTTTCAATATATTAACAATACAATTGAGGACGTATGTAATAATAATAAGCAAAAAGATATTAACCTTTTATATAATACATATATTAGGTTTATAATTAATGTATATGTATTTATAGGGTCGAAAGGCAGGAAATATACACAACGTTTTGGTAGATTCGGTTTATTGTTCAATGTTTGCAGAAACGTTTGATGATTCAGAATTGGCAAGATTGACTAACGAAAGAACAGATAAAGTAGTCACTGATAAAAGCATGAGAAAAGCGTTGCACGAAAAAACCGAACAGATGTATAACAAAATTGTTACAGTTATGAAGGAAACATCCAAAATGGTATTTATTATACACTTACTATATTCTAAAATATGCTAAATACTAATATTATCCTAAAAAAATTAAACGAAAAATATATACTTACACTGAAAAAATTGTATACCTACTAATTTTTAACATGAAAAACATGTTAACGGGAGGACGAAATTGATCCTAAAAATTTTTAACACCCGACATGGTAAAATTTAAAAGAACGTCTACTACAATTCAATATATTGTATAGCAGTTTCTATGGCGGCGATAGGCCAGATATGAAAAGTAATATAGAAATAAAGTAAAATTATAGAGAATGTACGTGAAATTTTCATATGCAAGAAATTAAATTAAAGAATAGCGTAGAGTAAATAAATTTTAATAGGTACTATGTTAAAATTTACGAGTATGTCATTGTAATTTTTCAATTACTTTATTTTAAATTCTACCGACTTTTCTGTTAATTTTTTTCAGAAGTTGATTCGGTCCTCTGTTAATTTTTAAAAGAATATTCTCTCCGTGTATAAAACAATATCATTTGACACGTGTTTTGACTTCACAAGAAGCCTTCCTCAGGAACCTAATAGTTCCAAACTGACTGGAACCGGAACTATTAGGCTTCTGATGAAGACTTCTTGTGAAGTTAAAAAAAACATATCGAGTGACATTGTTTTATTGTGGTTAAAGTGTATATTTTTAAGAGACTAAAAACTACAGTTTTTCCATGAATCCAAAAATGTATTTAACAAAATTTATTTCCTCCTAAATAAAAATTTAGTTTTCACAATTTTCTTACTATATTTTGTAATAAAGGAGTAATTAAAATCACGAAAATTATAATATTTATAATTAAATTTATTTTAGTTTGTGACAGAACCTATAGATTATACAGAAGAAATACCAAGTGACGATCAATTGAAAACAAGAAATGAAAAAACTAATAAATTAATGATGGATTTTAATAAGTTCATGTCGGATATCGGAAATGAAATGTTAGAAATATTACAAACAAAAGGGGTATCTGAGAATAAAGCGAAACAAATAGTTTCAAATATTATATTCAAAGAAATGTAAATTCAGTACCAGATGAACAAATAAAAACATTTTAATGTCCAGTAACTAATACAATTAGTTAATATTATTGTTTTAACTGGGGCTCGTAATAGGAGGTGGGGGGTATGGTTCCAAAGTAACATGTCGCTAAATACAAGAGATTTTTATCTATCCATCTGGTATGTTAACCCATTACTTCCGAGTGTCTTATTTATAGGACATCATATTTACTAATTTTTTTCTCTAACATAAAAACGTTGTTAATTTGATATACATTACTAATATGTTTTTTAAGTCACACTACCTACAATAATTTTTAAAACGAACTCTAGAGTTTATTGAATGATAAATTATAACACTTTTAAAGTAACCGAGTAATTATTCAGCTCCATGTCTCTGGCACCCCCTTTTTTGAAATTCGAATTTTATTATATGTAGTTCGTTTGTGCTTCGTTTGTGCACGTTTGTGCAGGAAATCCTTTCGTTTGTGCTTTAACCCTTTAGGAGATATTTAAAAAAATAAAATGGGGTGCTGTAGATATGCGAGCCCCCCCTTTCTTGAAATTTAAAATTTATTGTATGCAGTTCGTTTGTGCTTCGTTTGTGCAGGAAATCCCGTTGTATCTGCTTTAACCCTTTAGGTGGTGTTCACAAAAATCAAAGGGGGTGCTGTAGACATGGGAGCCCCCCCTTTTTGAAATTCGAATTTTACTATATGCAGTTCGTTTGTGCTTCGTTTGTGCACGTTTGTGCAGAAATTTTCATCGTTTGTGCTTTAACCCATTACATGTTATTTATATTTAAAAATACCTAAAACATGTCTCTGGCACCCCTTTTTTGAAATTTAAGTTTTTGAATATACAGTTCGTTTCTGCTTCGTTTGTGGACGTTTGTGCTGAAATTATATTCATTATTCTTTAACCCTTTAGGAGCTATTCGTAAAAAACTGTTAATGCGTTATAAACATGATTACATTCTCAATATTAGTTTTCGAAAAAAATTATACGTCTTGTGTTTCTTATTTATCTAATGTTTATAACGCATTAACAGTTTTTTTACGAATAGCTCCTAAAGGGTTAAAGCATAAACGAATATAATTTTAGCACAAACGAAGCAGAAACGAACTGCACATTCAAAAACTTAATTTTCAAAAAACGGGGTGCCAGAGACATGTTTTCGGTATTTTTAAATATAAATAACATGTAAAGGGTTAAAGCACAAACGATGAAAGTTTCTGCACAAACGAAGCACAAACGAACTGCATATAATAAAGTTCGAATTTCGAAAAAGGGAGGGGGGCTCGCATGTCTACAGCACCCCCTTTGATTTTTGTGAATACCACCTAAAGGGTTAAAGCACAAACGTGCACAAACGAAGCACAAACGAACTACATATAATAAATTTCAATTTTCGAAAAAGGGGGGGCTCGCATGTCTACGGCCCCCCATTTGATTTTTTTTAATATCTCCTAAAGGGTTAAAGCACAAACGAAAAGATTTCCTGCACAAACGTGCACAAACGAAGCACAAACGAACTACATATAATAAAATTCGAATTTCAAAAAAGGGGGTGCCAACTAGCCAACATTTATAGTTACATTTTTTTTCAATTAGTAAAGCGTTTATAAATTGACGAAACTATATATAATATTACTTATGAGAGTGTAAATAAAGCATAACAATATCAATAAATCCAGGTACAGATTATCATCGTTAACAAAAGTGTTGTCCTATAAATATAGCATTGGGTTCTCATGATAATAATCTAGTCTGCGACTGATAATTATTATGTCTTGTATTGAATTCATCTTTTTGGTCATATTTTCAACAAGAATTGAAGAACTTGATCTAAAAATTCGAAGAAATAAAAAGTCGGGAAGTAATGGGTTAATAAAATACGTATGTATATTCAGTGTTTTAAAAAAAGAAGCATCCTTAGGTTGTAATTTCTTCAAGGATGATTAAACATAACAAATACCACCAAATAAACCCTTTGACGTGAGGTGTCACAAATATTTCACGCAATATTGAACAAGATAAAATAATCCGTGTTTGTGAATATGAACGCTGGATACTGCAGCTCAGCATCTCTTCTTAGTGTCGGGTTAAATTTGTCACGCGACAATGCTTTCAGAACAATACAGATTCACACCATTAGATACACGTATAAAATATGTGCTTATGAGTATTTGTTTGTGTATAAATAAATAAATGATTCTTATTATATTTATTCATTAAATTCTTTAAGTAGAAACATTTATATAGATACCTACTATAAATAATTAATCAAAAAAATGTATTTTCTTATTTGGTACTTCTATCGACTTTTATAATTTATTATTATCATAAAAATATACAAATTGTTATAATTTACAATAATATTAAAGTGTTTTCATTTTTAATAATATAAAATTAATATACGTAAAATAATTTGTATACAGTTGGTTTTCTTAATTTTAATATCTGATTGTTTATAACTTCCTTATAAATATTTTTAAGTATTAATAATTTTTGAAGTTGAAGAACTGTCTCTGATAATGATAATAATAAATATCATATTATAATATTGATAATATTACATTTTTCAAACTTATGTAATTTTTTCATATTCCTGGAATATTTTTTAGCTTAAAATATTTCGCCCACGCTTTTATACTCACAATCAGATTCTTAAAAAGAAGAACATACAGAAATAAAAAAGGGTTCTCTTTTGTTTGGAAGTCATTGAGCTATGTGATTCGGATCACTGTCATAAAAGAAGACAAAATATTAGTACTAACCCGCAAAAATACATCTGCTTGATCGTATCGCAAGGTTTAAAAAAAGTTAAGATGAAATAGTTACTGAAAATATTTATGTTATTCTTTTTTTTACTCTTTTTTTTTCAAATTATACTCTAGAGTAGTCTAGAGTCTAGACTGCCAAGACCCAAGACCCTAAGTAAAACAATATTTATATTCAATCACATTTAAAATCTATGAAATTTTTTATAGAACTCAAATAGGGCCCGGCGCGGCGAGTTTTTTTTCGTCGTAAAAAATGTTTTAGGTTTCGTATCAGAGACAATGGCGAAAATTTATTTATAAATACACTCAACATTCTGCTATACGACGGTATCAGTAATTCAAAAATTCCACTACACGACGGCTAGATGGGCACCCACCACCGCGACGACTTTAACGTTGATTGGTGAATTTAAACGCGCAGAAACATAGCAGTAACGGTAGTATTATGGTGGGAATGGGGGAAGGACGTTGGTTAGAACTGTCGGCACATTGTATAACAGAGCGGTCGTGTAGTGGATGGTCGTATAGCAGAGTGCTGAGTGTAGCTGATTAAAAAAAATTTCCCTCTCGATCAAGCACCCTGAACGATCGCCAAACATCGAATTCGTTCTCCTAAAGCCGGCATTTCTCTAATCTGAAATTAATGAAGACAATTTTATTTCATATTTATTTTAAAATAATTAGTAACTGCCAACTGCTTTAATTTGATGAAGTTGTTCTAGAAAAAAGAATACTGATCCTATATAATATTATCCTCTTATTAAATAGGTATTGTTTAACTACCAATTATTAAATAACATTTGTTATTTATCTTTCCATAATCGAAGATTAAAATCCATACATACATGATAAATCAATCATTACGTAAATTTAAATCAAATGTGCCATGGATCGATAAAAACATAAACATAAAGAACAACTAATCAAATGTCAGTTTTAAGGGATGTTGGAAATTTTAAAAACCATTTAATATAAGATCGGAAATCGGAATGGTTCAGTTAAATATACAATGCATTATGTCCGTTGGTCGTGGTTATTTGTATTAGGATTTTTAATGTGGATCAGTTTAATATTTAATCATTTATATATAATGGACGAAAATACTTATGATATTAAATATAGACCTCTGATCATAGGTAAACTTATTTTATTTTATTTTTTATCATAATAATGTCCGATATTACATACTAGAAGTTTCAAACAGAATATCAAACTTATATAACAATTCCCTTGAAGTTTTTGACAGATGTGCATGCGCGCCGGTAATTTGGTTTTTTACCGTTTTTACTCAATTACATACCTTGGTTGTTACTTACCACGCATGCACCTATCTGTCAAACACTCCAAAAGAACTGTCATATAAATTTGATACCCCATATGAAAGTACTTGCAAGCTAGCAAATTTTGCTATTATACCAGACATTAGAGTTTTTGTTTTGAAAATATTGCACGGTTTATTCGTAGAGGAAATATATGATAAGAAACAATTGAGTGACATCTCTGATACAGAAGATGAGAGAAGAGGGATTATGTTATCACCCGAAGAGATTATACACAGTAGGAAGGATTCAGTTTGGATATTGAAAATATGGAACGCATTAGTATGTTTTCTATCTTTAGTCAGTTGTATTGTAATCCGTTCTTCGTTTACCTATATTTTTGGTATGTTTTGGAAGAGAGCGTGAGTATTTATTTATAATTTATATGCCAATACTTTTTTTAATGGATGAGTCATTTAATATATAACAAACTTATGTTATAAAAACAACGGGACTTGGGGAAAAATTCTTCAGACAAAAATTACTTGGTTCTGAGGGAACATTAGATACCACTGGCGTCTTTTACTTCTAGATCATTTTCAAGATCAAGCTGCTTGTTTTTTTTTCGTAGATGAAGATACCCAAGGTTAGTAAATGTTTAGGTTTGCTTACTTGCCTGTGACGTCACCACGAAGATCATTTCAACCTTCTTGATTTCAAATGGTCGCCAACGCTGTCAAACTGTCAATATAAATTTGATCGTGATTGATTTATTATTGTGTTCTGTGTTTGTGCTAGTCATTTATTGCTTCACACATGATATTAATTATACTAATTATAATTATGTATGATTTGTGTTTAATATTATGACAGTTGAAATCATAGATAAATAAATGAAATCAAGAAGGTTGAAATGATCTTCGTGGTGACGTCACAAGTAAGCAAACCTAGTCATTTACTAACCTTGGGAGATACCATAATAAAAATATAGGTTTCTATTGTAGGAGAAATATAATTTTACTTTAAAATGATCTTGAAGCAACTAAAAACAGTTAACATATAGCGACTACCTCAGAATTGAGAAGCTTTTGTCTTAACAATTTTTCCTCAATCCCCGTTGTTTTTAGGATATACAAGTTTGTTATACTTATAATAAATTATTATTGATCACTAATTCTAAACATTTTAGGCATCCCGATCAAACCATTTCTACTCTAGATATATTAAAGAGAAAACCAAGTAAAATACCAACATTGAAAATGTGCCGTTCTTCAAATACAGATATTAGAAATTCAAATTTATGCATTACTGATGATAGAAGTTATGGTCGTTCTGTTGAAAAATTATATGAAAATAAATTAGCTATACAAAATTATAATCCAGCAGATCAAGATCACATGTACAATGTTGAAATAACATGTTCAAGACTTCATCAAGAACTTCGACAAGTAAAAGATAAGGCTCTAGAAGATCATTCTAACTTGATGCGAAAATATGAAGCGATATCTTTAAAAAAGCGTGAAATCAGTAAACAATTGAGTTCTGCAATGAAGGAAAATGATACAATTAAAAAGCAAATTGAGCTCAATACTGTTCAAAAGAATAGTCTTTCGCGTAAAGTTGAGTTGTTAAAGAAGGATTTTAAAGAAGCAACTAAGAGTAGGCAGCAGATGTTAAAACAAATTGAAACTATAATGTCTGATAATAATAATTATAAGAAAACTAATGAGTTGCTAGAAAAAGAGAATGAGCTTTTAAAGAGACAATTAGAAGAGGCGCGAAAAGAGTTAAATTTTAAAAAAGATAGCAAAAATTGTTTGGAATCGTTTAAGTGTAATGAGAAACCTGAAAGGCTAAGTGATGTTACTGTGTGGCAGAAAAGTATTGTAGAAGAAAGTAAATTAGATGAAAATCAGCACGTTGTACCAGAACGTGATGAAAATGTAGTTGATATCTTTCAAAAGAAGCTATTGAATTTGGAAAAAAGTTTAGAAAATTTGGAAAAAAGAAAGTCATCAGAACATAAATCTGTATCTGAAGAAAAAAACTATGATGAAGTTTTAGAAGAAACTGTTAAGTTGGAAATGGCAGCGAAGCAACAACTTCGCGTATTGAGTGATCAATTCACCGAAATGTATCAAAGTTGTTATGAGCCACAAGTTTCAGAAAGTAATTTACTTCAACAGAAATTAAGCGAAGAAAGTGAAGAAGCTACTTTGAAACTAGAAGAAGAACAACTAAAGGCAAGGATTGAAGAAATTTCTGCAAAAGATCCAATTTACATGACTACTAGTGAATTGGATTTGTATTTGGAATATATGGAGAACCATAAAGACAGCAATTCATCACTTGATAATTTAGTAAAATCCTCTGAGAGAATATTTCACGATTTGATTACTGAAACACAAATGGCCAAGTTGATTGATAGTTACAAGAGACAAAAAAGGAAAAATATGAACGCTTTCGGGTCAAAAGATGACCACGAACTGTAAGTAAATAATTTTCTGTGTTAATTTTTATTATAGTAATAGAATTGGTAATAAAATTTTGTCTCTTGTCTCTTGGCCAAAAAAATACTTTGGATTAATGATTTTTAACCCATAGTTACTCGCGTGAAATACCGTAACACAGTTACTCGCGCGGTGTATTTTATACACCACATAAAAAAGGTAGTTTTTGGGGATTTTGAAAGTATTATATTAATTTTTTTGCCCAATTCATATTATGTACTATTTATTTTTGAGGAACTAAGAAAAATTTTCTTAACATTAACCCAACTAAAAATTAAGGATTAGAAAGAAAAACTAACACAAAACTTCATCTTGCAATAAATCGGACAACAAAAATTGATTTTTGTTGGTAATTTTTTAAATTTTGCTCTTCCATCAGCAGCATCACTAATGTCTTCAAAAACGCGGTTCTTTGCTTAGAATGCGCTGCTATTTGTGCGTTAATACCACCTACATTTAGTAAGTAAAAAATTAATACAAACTGCTACAATCCTAAAATTTTGACTACCGGATTCCTATCACACTCTAGAATGACTAGCAAAGGTTAGATGGGGGTGTACAGTCCCACAAAAATGTATGCATTTAGTAATCGCAGAAAATACGTTACTGGTGTACAAAATACACCAGCGCAAGTAATTAAGGGTTAATATCACGGAACCAGTGACGTATTATGATCGAGCCTCCTGGAATTTTGCTTTTTGGCTATAGGATAATGCACCACTGCACGGAGTTAAATTTATTTAAATTTTTTTTATCAACATTCTATCTTATAATTACAGTATAGAAATGTTAAAACAATTCAGTACAGAAGATTGTGATTCAACGTGTTACGCAAAATCAGCGTCCGATATAACAGCCACAACAAACTCATCGTCGAACATTTCTTCAGCTTACTATGAAGACAGTGAACCTGGAGCATGTATGGAATTCCGACCGGTAACTGGATCGCCGGAGTTTAAGAAATTTATTAGAGGGCTTGGGATGAATATCCCCACAACTAGTTCATCTTCCAGACATTTAGACAACAGCTATTATTCTTAATCATATAAATTATAGTATCATAATATATTGGTTTAAATGAAATTGGGTTCTTTTAATTTCTATTTGTTTGGAATTTGAAGAGAAGTTTTTTGTATTAATATGAATTTTATGTTTTATGTAATTTTGAAAAAAATGTATTTTGAGATTTTAATATTGTATAGGTACTATTTTTTGTAATTTATGTTTTTATACATACGTGGAACAATAAAATGTTTTTTTTTTAATTTGGTATTAAAAATTGTTGGTATAAAAAAAAGTAAAAACGACTAGACAAAAAAATGACCCGTGAAATGTCTAGCTACTAAAATAGATAAAAATGGACAAATTGAATCGAAGAAAAAAACTCAAAATAATGTTTTTGGTCATTTTCTAATACACTCAAATCTCTAAACGACGACCATCTCCACACTCCAAGAAACGATTGGTCATCCGCTCCATGTAACGACCTTCCCCTATCCCTACCACAATATTACCATGACTGCTATATTTCTGCGCGAAATTTAAATTCACCAATTAACGTTAAAGTCGGCACAGTGGCGGGTGCCCCTCTAGCTGTCGTTGTTAGGATATTTTGAATTACCGATGCCGTCGCTGTTCGGAGAGCTGGGTGTACTTTATTCCAATTTAATTGTGAGAATTTTTTCGTTTGATCTACTCATGTTATTTATCTGTATTCATTCTAGAAAGTCTTCAAACTTGCAAATTACTTTACTAAAAAAATCAAATTTTTACAGTTATTATGATAGACCTATGTACATGTATTATTTCCATCTCAATATCTTATTCTTAACATAGGTCGCTTTTAACAAGTGTTTTGTGGTTACTAAATGTTTTATACACCTTTGTAAATATACAATAACAAAATAATAATCATAAAAAAGTATTCAAAAGAATGTATTGATATTTTTTATAAAATAAAAGAAATCGATATTTTCGGTTTTTTATTATACCTACATGTAGCCCAGAACGTAGTTATATATGTTAGGTAAATTTAAAAATTGCTGCGGTACTCAAAGATTTGCCTGACGGCAAACTTTTCACATGATTAAATATTTCATTTTCTGTTATATTTGATTTTGTTTACTTTAGAGATAATGCGTCTATCTTGATATTTGACACAAGTAATACACTCTTTACAGATAGCTAATTCATGCGTAATAATAATATAAACTGTTGTATACATATTTACAATATTTTTAAATGTTGGTTTACTTTTCGTATTAGAAATCAACAATGTTGACTACAGCAAACAAGTATTTTGTGTTTTCATTTAAAAATATTATTTTTGAAAAATATTAATATTATTTTTTTAAACATTACTCCAGTTTACTTCTTTTGCTTCACCGCTATATCTGATTGATACAGGAAGCTGTGTGATACTTTATGAAAGAAGAAAAAATCTTGTTAAATCAGATGTATTTTCACGTGATTTTTCAATTTCAGTCCAAAATAAACATTTGCTTCCTCGCAATATCGAAGATACGAGAAGCTTTGTTATCTTTTTAAAACGAGAAAAAAAAATTGATCTCCGATTTTAAAAATTTTACCGGATCTATATCCGTTTCAGGTCACGACAAACACTTTTTGTTCCGCGTTTGTCTGTCTGTGTGTCTGTCTGTCCCCCAATCCTTGTCACACTGAACCGATATTAATGAAACTTGGTTGGGTCTGGTTTGAGGACGGTCCAATTTTAAAAGTATTAAAATCGTGTGTAAGGGGGAGGGGTGACATCCCAAAATATTTATTTTTTGATTTGAAGATATCTCAAGAAAGACACATGTTACGTGAAAATTTTATAGGACCTTTTTTGTAGAGCATTCAATTTTCTATAATATAGGTTACCTATATTTGTTGTAAAATATTCCTTTACAAAGATTTATCTCAATTTGCTTTTAAAAAATCGTCATTTATTTTTTAAAATAGCTATTTACTTTGACATATTAAATGACATTTTGACATTTGTATAGCAGAAAAATAATGATTTTGATTGAAATTGTCAAAAAATTCAAAATATATGACATAATAACGAGGTGCGTATACAGAAAAATGTCGAATTAATATTTTTTATTAAAATTGTATGAA
The DNA here is from genome assembly GCA_949319165.1 of Sialis lutaria. Classification (NCBI taxonomy): domain Eukaryota; kingdom Metazoa; phylum Arthropoda; class Insecta; order Megaloptera; family Sialidae; genus Sialis; species Sialis lutaria. The sequence continues at coordinate 30,624,989 of OX439234.1, forward strand.
AATTAAATGGTTAACCAATGACAGGCAGTTCATCTGAATACTTTATCGGTTTTTATTTAAATTGTTCAATAATTAACTTCCTTTGATGAATTTAGCACGAGGAAGCACCGTGCATTTACTTGGCAGATGTTTTGTTCTATATCAGCTTAATTTTTATTAAACTAATGTTTTTTCTTCTATTAAACAATACTAATTTCTATTTTTTTACTAAAACACATATTTGCAGATTATATAGAAATTATGGTATGTACCCATTTGTGAAATAGGATACATTCCTTAACATTTTCTAACAAAACATGAAATTTCAAAATGTGTAACAAAAAAATAGTCTCACGTCCTAGATAAGAAAGGATAATTGAGTTGAGAACATCTCAAGTTACACCATTATTACATTGGACCTGTTTGTTATAGAGAAAGGAGTAAATGGAAAGGATGTGGATTACCAGAACCTCTAGGTCAAGGTTACATTTCACAAAAACTCATGAGCCAATTTCAGTTTTCGTACAGGTAGATTTTTAATATCATCCTACGACATTTAAGACTATATTCTATAACTAACCTAAATATCAAAACCTGTAATTCCGTTGAGAGGCCATACCAGTGTGAAATTTTCAAAAAATCGATTATTTTTTTGCCTTTTTGGAAGCATTATTCAGGAGGAAGAAGAGAGTCCAATATATGGGCCAGATATAGCTGATTAGTAGTTTTAATTGTAAATCGATAGTTAAATCTTTAAACGCGTTTTTCTCGAAATGAGTTTTTTCAAATTTGCTGACGTTGTAACTCAAAAAGCAATTATCCGATTGACTTGAAATTTGAACTCTGCGATGACGTACCTATGATATTTTTGATTGGATGAAAATTGACGATTTGGCATTAAAAATACGACCATTTTATAGGCAATAAAACAGACTTTTTTTCATAACTACGCCATTTTGTTAGATTTTGAAATTTGTCAAAAATCGTAGGTCATCGTTTAGGAAATACCTTCCAGTTTGACGACATTTTTTCTTTTTTCAATTTCAGCCACTCCATCGTCCGGAATCATGGCCGTAGTGGAGGAGATTTTTTTTGACGCCTCCGAAGATATCGATATTTTTATGTGAAAAAATTATGGAATACACGTCTAATATAGCTAAATATACCATATTCTCAATTTTCCAAAATATTTCATTGAGTATTTTTCACTGGTATAGGCACTTAAAATCGTTCGAATCGAGTTCGAATTGTTTCATGATCACTATACTTCAATACGCAAACATATTTTCAAGTTTGTATAAAAAAGTTATATAATAAAAATAAGAACAGGATATCATTAGCCTTTAAAAAGTATATCTTATTTCTCACTGAATGAGAGTGGACACGGGACCTTTATTATGCAAAGGGTCAAACGGTCAGTATGTGTATTTCCAGCGAAACAATTATAAGAATTTCCTGTGTATCGTATTTATTCTTAATGACGTGGAAACGGTATAGAAGAAGCTCATTAAATTTTAAAATTTAAATAAAGCCTTTTTCATTCTACGTAGTAATCATAATTATATTTACTGCATCGATAAAAGGTAACTTGAACTTCGAAAGTAATGATCTACTTAAATGTTGTATGCGAATTCAGATTCTTATTGAAATATAAACAGTTGTAACCACCACAAGACTTTCTTATACATTATTATTTGAATTATTAAATTTTAGGCTTTTTCACATTTTCTGAAATCTCTCAAGAAATAGTGAAGAGCGATAAAAAGTGTCAGCTTTAAAATGCGTTTTAGAACATCAAAATCCATTAAATTTTCACAAAGATACAGCTGTTTAAAGAAAAATTAAAAAAATCAAATGCATTTTACGTGTTAATATCGATCGCTCGGTGGCACGTGTTAATAATATTCAATCACTTTAAAATTGTGTATACATTATTTTTTTCTTACCTTTAAGAAATTTGGGGGAGGGGTGACCTTAAAGAAATTCGAAAATAAGAAAATTAATGGTTACCCTAATGTACATATACACAGGTAGAAAGGTTTACTTGAGCCAAGTAAACCTTGTTTTGTATATAATGAAAACAATATTTTCTTAAGATAAGAAATATATTCTTAAACCAACTTTGTATTCTTGGACGAAGGAATAACGTATAGTTGGATTAAGATTATATTTCTTATATTAAGAAAATATTGTTTTCGTTATATACAAAACAAGGTTTTCTTGGTCCAATACGGTTTTTTACTTCCATGTTCGAAGAAATGGAAGTATTGTAATACCGTCAGAAAATCATGTCCGAAAAAAAGCAGATTCTGATTGTACTAACTTCAAAACGTAAAGAAAAGTTAATTTCCGTTAATTTATTGTTTTCGTTATATACAAAACAAGATTTTCTTGGTCCAATACAGTTTTTTTGTGTGTAGCCCGCGTTTTTTGACGTTATTTTACTACCTATCACATATCTACATATACGTACGAACGAACCGTTAAAAGTATTCATAAATCGTAACGACATTCTGTAAATGAACATTAGAATCTAATGGGCGGGAGTAGATACTCCTCTTTACACGCCCCGGATACTTCTTTATAAATATACATATAGACGATATAGATATAAATGAGATACCTGTACCTGTCGACCGATGAAAGCATAAGTATTGCACACGTGGAAAGTGTCTCTAGGTTATTACTTTTTTATATTTCATTTTCGATTTCATGTCAATTTTACTCTCGTTTTAATAAATTTTAATAAAACAACTTTTCTTTATGGTATTAAAAAAATGTGTTTTTATTTTCAATATCATAACAATATACAAAATTTTCCATGAAGGTTCTAAATTTAGAGTTGAAACAAATGACATTTTTATGTTTTTACCCTGATTTTGATAACAGATATTAATATTTTTTGCCCTCGTAGCAAGATTTTTTTACACATGCATCACTGAAAAGTTGATTTTATGCTGAATACAACTGTAATATAAGTAGAGGTGCAGAAATAATAATATATTAATTCATTACGCGCGAATCGGACAAAGTATTTTTTTACATAATATTTAAATCGCAAATCCCCAGTTTTCATGAAACTCTCAGCTAGCGCCACATGCGTCTGTTAATAAATACAGCCTTATATATTAGTCCAGAGTGCAGAATAAGTTGTTTATATTTAGATTTTCTCACGCTTGCTGTCATTTTAAAAATCCCGTCTTCTATCGGCCTAAGTTCTATTCATTTTAACACACCTTCTTCCTGTATAAAATTTAAAAACTTTACATACGTTAGTACATACATACATACATACATACATACATGTAACATACATATGTACATATATGTATACATGCATATATTAAAATTAGTATGATATATCGTAACGTCAAGTATTCAGCATATCGAGCTCTTAACTGCCGAATTATCATAAGTGACAATTTTTATAAAATTAAGTTTTGTATCGTACATAATGTTATTATACTCAGATGCCTTTTATTCAGAAATATTGCGAATTAGTATTTTCTAATAAAATTATTAAAGCTATATCTAAATAGAGATCAAAATCTGTTACGGGGCGAAGATCACCCGTAAACGATGCGGGTCACCTCTGACACGCGTGTCATAGTTTACCCATCACGGACATAGAATCATTAATGAGATTTACCGTTATAATGTTAGAAAAAAGTTCAACATTTAATTATTTTTTTCGTTTTTTTTTTTTTTTGTTTTCTCGACATGCTTGTTCTTAATTAGTATAAGTTAATTAAATACTTATTGTTAACGACATCGCTAAAATTACCTTATTTCTTCAATAAAGTAACTTCTTTAAAATTAATTTTTTGTCGCTTGCGAAAATTGGGCGGTATTATGGTTCGATATAATCAGTTTTCCAGCGATTTGTAAAAAAATTTGTAATAAAAAATATAGTGCATACTGTTGATGACCCTCTTAAACTAAAAATGAAATCACATGCTAAACAAAAATAAATAATTTTATATGAATACACAATTATGCCAATAGATAACTAATTTTCCACTTTATTATTCTTTGAAATCAACTTTGTATTCAATTATTTACTGCGTACAAGAGAACCTTTAAAAAATCCATGAAAAATGTATGCTTTAAAGATATTAATCAAAACATCATAATTACGTTCATTTTTTCTACACACCAAAAAGTGTTTTAATCAAAGTAATAATTACATCATAATTCCGTATCAAATCATCTTTGACCAAAGAGAACTGCTGTGATTGGTTGATCAAAAACTAACAAAACCAATCAAGTGTGAACCGTGCTCAACGGTTTTTATATTCAAATGCAAAACGAATATGATCAAAGCTGGCTATGTAATTAAAGTATACCTATATTGTCATGACGCACATTCATTATATTTTGTGTAGAAAATAATTTTTATAGATAAAATATGTGTGGGGTATGCTTTTTCGTAAATCATTCTAAAATTACTCTAACGTAATTACTCTAACGTAGTTTTTAGACGACTACAGACTACAGAGAAAACCTTCTACACCGATTAGAATAAAATCCGGCTAAGGATCACTTAAGCATTTAATGCCCTAAAAGTGGGTTTTACACCAACCATGTTTGTTTACTAATATCTCGCAAATAACAACTCTAAATATATGTTGATTAACAGATGATTAATCAGTAATTTTTTCTAAATAAGTGAAATCATATTCTGGAACAGCCTGTATATTATTATTTTTTGAAAAAAAAAACTGTATGATTAAATATTTTGAGATTTATTATACGTTTAGATAAAAAGTTAAAATAAATATGCTGTTTTTAGAAAGTTTTTCTAAAAGTTAATTTGTAATTTCGTTTTCTGTATAACCCCTTCCAAGAAGTTAGAATGTATATATACGCGTCTGTGAGTAGGTATGTGTTAAGAAAAATATATTTTAAATGTAATATACATAGGTACTATGTTAGTTTTGTAAATAATTGAAGAAAAAAAATCTCCTGTTTGGCGACTTATTACTCTGGAATTATAAACCATAAAAACATATAGGTTTGTTAAAATATTTATAATGTAGTCTAGTTTACGTATTCAAATTTCAAAATCATTCCGATAAATACTTTATTTATTACAGCTATTATTATATTTAAGTAAAGTACATACACAAGCAGTATTGAAATATAATTATTTTCTTGTAGTTTAAATTTTAAATCTCATCAATGATTTATAGTTGGGGTTCTTTAAAAGATCACTTTAAAGTCATGCCACTGTATTATAGTAGGAATTAATTTTGCTATTTGTTTTCTTTAATTGAAACTTCTTTTTTTAAGTACTACTTAAGTACATTTTTGGACAGAAATACACTTAAATACATTTTTTGGCAATGTACTTGTACTTTTTTTAAGTACTAATATTTTTTTAGAGTAGGTACTAATTGTAATTTTTGGCAAAAGTAATTACATAAATGAGTGGTGAGAAAATGAAATAGTAAAATATTTTATGTATTGTGCATGTACTAAAAAACGTACTGTATTCGTTTATTCATCGATTCGAGGATGTAGTAATTATTTGTTGTCCTGTATTATTTTTACGTTATTTCTTTAATACCTGTATCGCCACGTGGTCATTTAAGTTCCCGCAAAACGATTGCGGTTTGGTATTGATATTTCAAATCGATGGTTTCTACGTAAGTAAACAAATTTGTGGTTAGTTCTTATACAGGATCCTTTGTTGTTTGTTTTTGGACGATCTTGTTTATTCGTTTTTGTTTTTTTATCGTCTGGGTTTAACAGAAAATTATGATTGTTTCATTTTTTATTATCTTATAATTTTTTACATTCTCATATCGATACAGATTTCATTCAGTAGATTTTATTTTTATTGTCGATTTTAAAGTTTATCATTTTCTTTCGTTAGTAGTAGTTAATAAAAAATGTATATATGTTTATGAATTATTAAATAATTTAACACTAACTACAAGCAATATGAGAAAGTGTAATGAAATTAACTGTAGGTATATTACATTAAAAACAATATTATTATAATATTTAGAGTCCGCGTACACTACATATACTACTTTATATCGGTCGATTATTTTATGGAAATGCTACCGATTAAAAATCGACCGACTAATAAATAATCAAAAGGGTTGACTGAGTCTCATTTAATTAAAAAGTCGGGCAACTAGAAGTGCAGATATTGCCAATTAAATATTCAGCCGATACTTTATAAAATATCATACATATATAAGTGATAAGTACCAATATATTTTTTCTTATATTTCTTTAAAATATCTATGTTATTAACATCTTGTTAAGAACACTCCACTTATAAATCATATTTATCTTTTCATTACATTTGTATATGATATTGTAACTGAAATTGTATAGAAAATAATTATTTTCCAAAACTGACTTTTTCAATTTCAGCTTGAATGGCCCCACACATTTCGTTAAAAAATACTCGAACGCAACAAAGGACATTGGGTATTTTTTTCACACCGTCACGTATTTTTGTGAATGGTGAGTGCATACAAATGACCGAAGCAGTTAAAGTTTCATTTTTGACAAATAAGTCGGTTGCTAATTCCGTGACTGCCACCCTGACACAAACAATACGCATCCCGACCTACCCCCACCCTATTTACTCGCTGCACCTGAAATGCGAACACACGCACGTCAACTTCGCGATGGTCTTTTGTAAAATAAAGGGCTGTTGATTCACAGGAAAATAGTCTTCATAAGATTATATTGCATACGAACCTATTATAATTATTTTATAATTTCTTTTAAATAAAATAGGTAGATACAAAATATTATTTATACAATTTTAGTTATACTTATAATTTTAACATAAGTATAAACTAAAATTGACTAAAATTTGATGATTCGATTTCAATTTTTTTGCATATGCTGTATCTTCAGTAATAAAATAAAAGATTGAGGGAAATTTTTGCTTTCTGTTCATTTCAAATAATTTCTCGTATGCTGATTCCTTTGTTTTGAACGCGCTTTAAGAGGTTGACACCTTAGAAAAATAATAGAGATATTACGATGAAACTTTAAAATAAATAAGAATAATTTAAGAGATATTAAATAAACAAATTAACATGCATTCTTATATATGATAACTGCATAATTTCGAAATATGACAGAACTTTTAAAAGTGATGTGACAGAGAGAATTTAATGGAAATTTGAGCATACATTCTTTATTCATTTACAAAGATATCTATACATTTTCAGAATAATTAGGAAAATGATAAGTGTGTGAAAAAAATACAGAAAGAGACGCATCTATGTGATTTCGCTTGTTCCAGAAAGAGACACACCTTGCCTTCACTCTATGATTATCCACAGACACTTACCCGCACCGTTCCCCGCAAAGCCAGTTCTGTACCCTATAGAGTTAACCTCCTTAAATAAAACTTAATTGTAACCAAGTTTTAAAAAAATTCCATTAAATATTATTTTTCTGGCTACAATTAATTGTTATCCGGTAGTTTACAAAATCAATTTAATTAATTAATTGGATATAAGCAATTATAAAGTAGAAATTACAAGCTTGATAATAATTGTTCTGGGACAATTTTTAATGAAGATGTGGTTTTATTAATTTACCTTTTTCTATAAGAAAATAAATTTTTGACGAGGAATATACATAAGTACTGAATTATTTTCATATGAATCTTCAATTTCAACTTTTGCATAGCGAGTCTTCTACCAAAGAACAGACAAGATTTATGAATGAACCAGTATCAATACATACACTATACACGCATCTCTCTCTATGTACAATACAATTATTCACTCCATCTTGTAGAATACTCTAACTGCCGCTTTTCTATGAGAATCTATGAGCTGTAAAGGGATTCCTCAAGGCAAGTATATTACTATTGAAATAGAAAAAAATTACTACTACCACCACGTTTACATTATAGAGTTGCGTATTGCGTAAATAAACGTACTTAAGCTATAAGGGTGTAATTTTTTCTTGTTTTCTGGGTGAAAGTCACATCGTAAAATTTAAGAAAACATATTAGAGTAAAACTCGATTAAGTGGTACTTGGATAGTGGGAAACTAACTAAGGTCCCATCACTCCTACATTTGCATTTCTATAACTGGGTAAATGGGACACCTCTTTAAGTAGAACAAAAAAACTGGCCTCTTGAGATTTCAGTTATACAGGTGTCACTGTATTCATAATGAAACCCCGCAATATACATTTCTTTAATATTTATTTTAATATAACTGCCGGTATTATAAAGTTTGCTCGGGAGCTAGGGCTATATGCGGGGTAATGAATGATATGTTTTATATGAATGATCTTGACACATGTGCGTTAAGTAGAAATAAGCGATTCACAATAAGTGATAGCAAGTGCCTAGCATTTATATTATACTATATATTTATTACCACTGCTCTAGAATTCCGAGTAAATAACGATTTGGCCCTTCGCAGATAGCATTAGCTCCCGAGAAAATTTCTTTATAATACCGAGCATTAATTTCCTTTTAACTCTTCTAACTACACATTTTATTATTGATATGAGGAAGATAATAACTAAATATAAAAATAAAATTACTATTGTAGATAAAGTTGGGTTAAAATTAAAATTAGTCAAACACTTCTTGAGAAAGAAACCCTAAAATATATTTGGATTAGAATAACTCCATAAAAACCCCAATTTTTTTTAAAAGTCAGTATTAAAATATAATTTTGGTAATTCGTAAATCTTTTTCACAAATATAACATGTAAACATACAAAGTACCAATAACACATACTTTTTCTTTAAAAATCTCACATAATAGCCAACTTCCTGTAGGCGGAGTAACGAAAATGAACAAGAAATTCGAAACGGTCGAAATATTCAAATTGCAACAACACAAATGGGACACAATACTCATTCATGTCTTTCTGAACAAGTACGTTTCACATTAAAAGTTTGTTATTCTGGCATTTCTGTGAAGCGCGGCAGGTCAGAGAGGAAATGAAGTATATGATCTTTTATCCACGATTGACTTCGTTTCCTGTCGGGGTGTTATTTACTTCCTCGTGGATCAATGGGATGGTGTTTGTGTATTGGGAGTATATTAGGACTTAATATATGTCAAAAGGTTCATTGAAATTTTTTGCACGCGTGCAGATTTTTGACGCGTGCTGAAAATCTTAGAATAAAAAAAAAACGAAATCGGTTCGGTTTGATTTGCTCAGTTATTTTCAGATTTTTTTATAAATATTTAGAACTAAAATAGGTACAATTAATGGAAGTACCTACAAACCAAGTATTGTTCAAATTTAAAAATTAATTGCAATTGTTATCGGAATATAACGGGTACCGGGTGTAAATTTTATTTATATCGCACATAAGTAACTGATCTAAATCCCTGCTTGTCAAGATCTTCTTGACTACACTGGTAGAAAGGATTTCTCAAAGCAAGTAAACCTTGTTTTGTATATAACGAAAACAATATTTTCTTAAGATAAGCAATAATTTCTTAAACCAACTATAGTATTCTTGAACGAAGGAATAACGTAGTTGGATTAAGGGTATATATGTTTCTTATATTAAGAAAATATTGTTTTCGTTATATACAAAACAAGGTTTTCTTGGTCCAATACAGTTTTTTTCTGTATAGTGCATTAGCAACTTTCCACCCTTTAACACGATCACATTGCAACAAAATACACGAAAGAGCTGTCTACAAAGGACTCGATCCAGTGGACAAAAATTAATGAAGAAGAAGAAAAAGCAAATCAATGTTTTTCAGATAAATACAAATATTTAATTCCATCTTAAAAAAATGCCGTAAATTCGTAAATCAATTTTTTTTCTTATGTTGACGCTTGATTCAAAATTATTCTTATAAATAATTCATTATCAATAAATTAAAGAAAACAACAAGCTTCCGATTTTTTTACAAACAATCCAAAGTATGCTGTTTTCTGCAATTTATATGATTGTTGTAAAATTTCTGTTGATGTTTATGGCCAAACCCAAGGACAAAATTATGACACGAAATAACATTGATTTGCCCATGTTCCATATCTAGTTAACTTTTTAACAGTTAAAAATATAATATCTTGATAAATCTTCTTACAATTAGATTGAATAAGAATACCTATCTAAAGTATTTCAATTGTTTTTCTGTCTATTCCAATTAACGAATAGGTACACTTTATATTTCTTACCTATATAATAATATTATATTTATATTTATACACCTATATGTATAATTATAGGAGGTTCGATTATTTATATGATTACACAGAAAAAAAACTGTATTGGACCAAGAAAACCTTGTTTTGTATATAACGAAAACAATATTTTCTTAATATAAGAAACATACTCTTAATCCAACTACGTTATTCTTTCGTTCAAGAATACTATAGTTGGTTTAAGAGATTATTGCTTATCTTAAGAAAATATTGTTTTCATTATATACAAAACAAGGTTTACTTGGTTTGAGAAATCCTTTCTACCAGTGTAGGTAAACGTTACAAGTATTTTGAAGAAATTTTGCATTTCCCTAGTTTTTGTTTTTATAAATCAACCAATTAAGAAATTCTGAGCATTTTCATAATTGCTTCTTTGATTTGATACAATATAACAATAACAATTAAAAAGTAATTATTTTTTTAACGAAATTACATACGTACATTGTCGTACGTATATGTACATATAAAACACACATTGAGATCAAGTTGCATCCTGTAGGTCAATCTTCTTGAACCATCCATCAACTTGTCCATAAAATCATTGACGAGCATCAGTTTAAGAATAACAAACACTTTTTTGATCAATAATTCGTGGCGCGCACCGGACCGCAACGCGTGCGACGTACTCGGTCAAGTCGCGTGCACCAGAAAAAACGTGCCACCCATCGGCTACCGATGCATGAGACGACGCGATGTGGTTTTTGTTTTGCGCCCAAGAGATTAGTATCAAGTCAACCGTACAAAGACAACGGAAATGGGCGCGGCATTGTTATAGATCGTGTTAATTATTCCATTTTCAATCGATAGTTTGCTTTGGGTAATTTGTAGAGGGTGTGAGTTCTTTGATTATTCAATGAATTTAGATTTATTGTTATTACTATTTCAAAGAATGCAATTAAAAATGTTGGAATCATCGATCGAAAAAATATATAGAATTTATAGCCATATATGTATATGTTCAAAATTAATAGTAAAAACATATATTTTAGCTCTATCTGTATACTGCAAATATTTTGATTTAAATTTTGATTATATAGATATAGATTTATAGATACCTATATATAGCCCGTGAGCCGTCAATCCCTATAACATACGTCATCGAGTTTCGGGCTAAATTATATACCAAATTAAAGCTATAACAATGTATATTTTAAATCTTTCGGTCGTCCAACATTAATATACATTGTATATTAAATGTTTTTGTTATAAAAATTTATCTTTATATATTTATCCATAATTTGAACAATTTTAAAGTAATCACGGTCGGACAGAAACCATTATTTAGGGCAACACATTTTCTATAGATTCCTAGCTGGAATTTATTTTATTCGAGGCAGAAGGTCTTCTCTGTGATCGTTGAAAAACATGAAAAAAATTCTTTTAATTTTTGTAATACCTAGAACTTTGAGTGTTTATAACTCAAATATTTTTCGAGATTCCGACATAAGGTGCCGAGCATTATTTAGGGCGCTCTTTTCTCTATTATAATTTAAAATTTCATTTTGAAATTCAATTAAAGACATATTAAACACAGCAGTTGAACCACTGTTTTAATACTGTTGGTGTTTACATACAACCTATGCGCGAAACTTGTCAAAGTCTTCATGAAACTCCAAGAGAACTGTCATATAAGTTTAATACCTCATTTGAGAGTGCTTGCAAGCTAGCAGATTTATTAGCTCATTTATGATATAATAATTAAATAAAGGCAGACGTATAAGAAAAATTACAGTTGATATTTAAAATAAACATATATAAAAATGACAAGAAAATATTGACTAATTAAGTCAGAAAAATGTATAATTGATTATTATTGATATTTTTTAATAAAAATGTATAAAAATAAAAATTATTTCATTTATAAATAAACGTGAGAAGAAATCACGAATAATTTCTACTAAATATAATCTATATATACAGTAGAAACCGGTTATAACGACATCGAAGGGATCGGTCATATTAGGTCGTAAAAGAGGATAGTCGAAATAACCGGTAAAAATGCAATTATATGGGATTCAGTTTGACTTTTATTTTGAGTCGTTAAAACCGATATCGTAATAACCGGTTTCTACTGTATATTCAAAATATAATTTTTTAATTAATTTTTTTTTAATATTTACTTATTATTTTGTGGAAAAAAAAACTTAGTTTCATTATTGAGTCAGATAATTATACCTAGGTATGTAAGTACTTCGTATCCTTAATATATATAAAGCTCAACGTCTGTATGTCTATCTGTCTGTCTGTCCGTTTGTGTGCTTATCACTCGAGAACCACTTATCCGATTTACGTGATTTTTTTTTAATTCATAGGTACATTCTCTGGCCAGGTTATAGGCTATATTTTGTTACGTTAGGTAACATAACAACTAAGCAGTGACGATAATAGTAAATCAAGTCGGAAAAAATTTTACCGACGGCGCGCTGTTTTGCAATACGCTGACTAAACCGTTGAATATAGAACAAAATAATGTATTAAATAATTGTGTAGAATCAAAAGTGCTATTTATATTTAAGCCACAATGACTGCTTTTATCTTACAAAGAAAACATAAAATATTTGGGTTCTGTTTACATCGACTTATGACCTGCAAAACTTTAATCCTTATCGAAATAAATGATTTCATCGTCATAAGTACTTAATGTAGATATAATTTGCCTTTTACAGAATCAAATTTGGTCTTTTGGTTTAGGAAATAACGTGAAATAAGTATTACAATAACATTATTCGTAACAATTTGCGCGAACTACGACTAAGTATGTAGTGCCGCTCTGGGCAGAGGGGACAGGCCGGTATTCTTTTGATTGTCAATTGTTTAATTTGTTTTCAATAATTAACTTTTAAATAATTAACTATATATTTTTTAAATTCTAAACAATAATTCCGTTATCCACGCGAGCGAAGCCGCGCGGGCCAAGCTAGTCGTATATAAACAGGAAACAAAAGTCATTAAGTGACTCTATATCGAGATGGTTGAAAACCAATTTATCTAAAAGGATCTGAAATCCGAAGAGTTAATATTATACATAAATTGATATTGTAATTCAATACCAAATAAGAAAAACATTACACATTGTATTTTTTTCCTCTTATTTGGTTTTGGTTATTCCCATTTAATGCATGGAATATTTTTGACAATATGATTTCTTATTTTTCAAAATATAAAAATATCGTATTATATACCAATACAACCATAAACACGAGTTCGTTTTTACATAATATGTTTTCTTATTATAATTACGTATTTAAAATATTTCAATGTTCCGACCTGCTCTTGTGTCATCTCATCTTTCTGTATGATCAATTCAGAAAACTACCAGTTTCCTGTCTTTTGTATATTTTTTTTTCGTTTTCTTCATTGAGAAACATCCCATTTAACGGTTTGCAATGATTATATATATATGGGAAGCGCATATACGTTGCTCTTTTATTTAATTTAAATATTTACAAATGTATTTACTTTACTTTTCTGACCGATTTAACCGATGATCAATTACCGTTTGATTTTATAATAGATTTTGTTTCTGCAGCATATTTCTTTTTGTTTCCCAAAATCCGTTGTATTGTAATATAAACATTTTATAAAAAGTAATTGATTTTAAATTCTTTAGAACAAACAGTTTTTAGATTTTTATTACATTTTATTCTAATTATTTTCTTAAACATGTCGTATCGTATGCAATCTATAAGAGATCGATTCCCCATTTTATCTTCATATTTTATATACATAATATAAACTAACACCCGATTTTTTTATGACAATACAAAAAAACTGTATATAGACCACATACAGCAAAAATACCTAAATAATGGATACGTCATTTAATACTTTTTTAGCATCTTTTATATTTCCAGTCAATTCTGATTGCACAAAATCAATCGATGTGTTAAACTATAATGAAGACTTTTTAAATATTGATTGTTCAAAAGGATGAAGACATAAGGTATTGGCAGTGTTGAACATTTTTAAGTTAAATGTACTGAATTAAAAATATTTGTTGATATTTGATTACTACCATTACTAGATTTTAATCTATATACAGGGTGTCCAAGATAAGCGTGCAATGCATGGGGATATCCTAAACGGTAAGAGATACAGATGTGGTTAAATGAGATGAATTATTTGTAAGAAAGGGGTGAGTATTACAACATCAAAAAATATTAATAATTTTATGTAGTTCAGGAGGTATACCCAAAAAACTGAAAATTCGGAATTTCTTTAAATGACTATAACTTTTTTGGCAAAGTAGATAGGTACTTTTTGTTTATGGTTTCTTAAAGCACTTTTTTGTTTAGAATTGTATGGTGTATTCAGAATTTTTATATCACTTTTAGTTTCCGAGTTACAAGCCCTAACTTTAGTTTTTCTTATGGGCCGCCAAGTTGGCTATATCATATTCAAATGTGTTTTTTACTCTACTTTACAATGATATGTCACATGTCATACTTATTATTAAAAAAAAGTAAAAACCTTTTTTTTGTAATAGTTTATTGTTTTTAAATATGCATTTGTTATTTTCATTGTTATTATTGCGATTTTTGTTTAACAATTTTTGTTTATCATGGCTTACTTAAATGGTTGTAATAAAAAACTTTATAAATATCACCAGTATTTAGTACTTCGACTTATTTTCTATAATAAGTATATCATGTGACATATCGTTGTAAAGTAGAGTAAAAAACACGTTTAAATATGATATAGCCAACTTGGCGGCCCATAAGAAAAACTAAAGTTAGGGCTTGTAACTCGCAAACTAAAAGTGATATAAAAATTCTAAATACACCAATCAATTCTACTCAAAAAAGTGCTTTAAGAAACCGCAAATAAAAAGTACCTATCTACTTTGCCAAAAAAGTTATAATCATTTAAAGAAATTCCGAATTTTCAGTTTTTTGGGTATACCTCCTGAACCACATAAAATTATTAATATTTTTTGATGTTGTAATACTCACCCCTTTCTTACAAATAATTCATCTCATTTAACCACATCTGTATCTCTTACCGTTTAGGATATCCCCATGCATTGCACGCTTATCTTGGACACCCTGTATATACATTTAACTGGCGTGATTTGATAATAATTGATCATTTTATTTAAAACAATGGACAAATGATTATCGCGATTATAGGCACACTATCAAGAAAAGTGTATTTTCTTATGTAAATGTTTTACATTGTTTTAAATTTTATGATTCTTTATTTTATAATGTTTATGTAGTAGTACTTACTCATTAGCAAGTGTTCATTACTTGTTTTACTTTGTCCATTACTGGAGAAAAAAACTTTAAAAAATAAAAGGCTATAATTTAAAAAATAACGCTGTTATTTAAAGAATAAAATATTTGTGGAATTTGGTAAAAAAATTGATTTAATAAAGAGATTCTAGATTCAGTGGCGTAGATAGCTTTTTGCGAATGGTGGGGGGGGGATATGACAGTATTAAATCTCATAAAGTTATATTTTTCATTATAAAAATCATTTTTTATATGGTGAATAGTACAAAAATTGGACTCATGGGGGGAGGGGGGGGCATTGATCTACTACCCCCCTCCCTATCTACTCCACTGAGTAGATTTATTAGTAACATAGGTTCATGAGAATTTCTTATCTATATGAAAAAATTATTTGCTTTTTAAATAAGCTTACAGAATACAACTTCTCTATATTTCTTCCTAAAAATACAAAAATATTATACAATAATGCATTTCTTATTTACATAAAGATTAAAGATAAAATCTATATATACTGAAATAAAAAAACGATGAAGAAAAAAAACACACAATAGCACCATTTCTTCTCGTTTTCTTTCTCATTGTAAAAAAATACGTAAACCATGAATACTATCCATCAGAATAACAAAAATATCGTGATGTTTTATTGAAGGTAATGTTTTGTAAACATTATATGAATTATACAAGCATCAGTGCAAATTTAAGAGAGGTTCTGGGTATTCTATAGAGTAAACATACACCCGCACTATTGCAATTACTTGAGAGTGCGTTATACCTTTCTCAAGTGGATTGCATTTATGCAAGTCGCTGTACAATAACAATGAGTACATATATATGTACATACCTACATGTATTATTCATAATAATAACTTATATAGATTGTGAAATTGGATAAATAAATAACTGGTAGAGCTTTAATTTTATTTAATCAATGTGTATAGTTTTTTTTTACTAACGATATTTTTTAATTTTTATTTCGAACAATAAATGTATGTATAATGATAATGAGTAATGAGTATTTTTCATGAAAAAATTGTATAATAAAAATTATTATGCTAGTTTAAGTAATTGAGGACAGTTCAGTAAAATAATTGTAATGAAAATATATACAGCAAAATTGAAAACCTCCACTGTGGTCAAATTTTGAAAGAGTTAAATCGGGAGTATACTCTTTCAAACAAAAAAAAATGTCCAAATAGGTGCATATTTGTCGAATATATACATAAAATATATATACAGACGAATAAATAACCTTCCTCCTTTTAAAATCAGTTAAATGTATAATAAATTGTCAAATATAATGTAGTAATTTTAACAATATAGTAAGTATAATAAAATCCATACTATACATAATATTATAAATGCGAAAGTAACTAAGTTTGTCTGTTTGTTACCTTATTACAACTAAACCCATTAACCGATCTTGATGAAATTTGGCAGGAAGAAAGCTTGCATCCTGATAAAGGACTTTGTATTCCGAAAAAAAAATATAAATTAAAAAATACAAATTCCACGCGCAATAAGTCGCGCGGGAAACATCTAATTTCCTTTGCTATTTGAACTACGATTATTGTCCTCAAATTACAATGCAGCATAATCATCCATATTTTTGATTTTATAAAATAACACAATTTTCCGTTTAACATTGAGAAAATATTATAGAAGATTATTATAGTATATATATGTACAACATATTAGGATTAAAATATAGTTAGTATAAAATTAATATTGTAAATGTACCTATGTATAAGAAAATCTATGTTGATAGGAAAAAAAATTAAACAATGACTTGAGCTAAAAACTATTTAAATTAAATGTAAATTGTCTTACTATTCAACTAAATACTCAATTAAAATAAATAATTAGTATTTCGGTACAGTAATATGAGTGTTTATTTTTAAATTTTATGTTTTTATAAATTAAAAACAATCCTTCTTCTTTACAAGTTACAAAACGACTGATTAATGACAATATATAAGCACAATAGTTCTTTCAAAAAAATCCCCCAAAAATATCCATTTCGTATTGAACCAATCCGTGTGTGTATCTCACATAGCCAACAGGTAAAAAACTAATTGTTTTCACCCCACTGGCTAAAAATCTTCACGTGTTTACAGACGGTGGTGGGGGCTCTTCTTTTGACGAGCCAGGATAAGTGTCTAACGTGTCATCGAAATCACTTCAGTTGACCTTGCGTCGAGCGACCGATTGTTCAGAGCACCTCTTGCGTTATCAGTCGAGCGCGAAATTTGAATTTGCACAGTTATTGGTTGATCAAGTATTCGAAATAATTTAAGTTCGATTTGGATTGAAGATAGTATATTGATAAAAGGCGTTTATTGAAGTTTTTAAGTGAGTGTCTGTAGTCAAAAAACAAGACATTTTGAGTTTTTTCGTCCTTATTGGAAAAAGTGATATTCAACAATGGTGAAGTCAAGTTATAAACCTTCAGAAAGTCGAAAGGTAATTTTTTGTGTTCAGAATTTGTTGTTATTATTTTAAATAGATTATAGTAAAATTGTATGATATGTTTTTATAAATAAAAAAAAAATTATAAATATGATAATATTGAAGTTTAGATGTTATGTACATATTGCGTAAAAACTAATAAAAATAATCATATTTTTGTATTAATTTATAAACAATTAAACGTTTTAATGCCTAAAAAAATTGAAGTAAATTTTCAGCAATGAATATGTTATTTTATTTCTTATTCGGTTTAATTTCCATTTCCATAATGCTTTCTTTGATTATAAGAACAAATAATTTAAAATATTTACTAAATATTACATTTTATAATGATTTCTAAAAACTAATTAAAATTCTTAAAAGTAAATTACATTGTTAATAAATAATGTATATTTTTGATTGATTTTTAATGATAAATATTTTCAACAGATTCGTAAACCATTAATGGAAAAGAAACGTAGAGCGCGAATCAACGACAGTCTAGAGACACTCAAGCAGATACTACTAGAGTCCGCTACTAGTGTCACCCATTCCACTCATTCATCTAGCAAAGGTACGAACCAACGACCTACTAAGCTCGAAAAAGCCGACATTCTAGAAATGACCGTCCAATACCTGCAGCGCTTACATCAGCGACTTGAAAATAATCAAACTACCGAAGAAGATAATAAAAAGGAAAACAACAACTGTAAAAAACAAGATAATAATGCTGTAGAATTAAAGCAAAGAAAGTATGTTCCGATTTTACCAAGAACAAGTAGTCCTATCAATAAAAATCAACTTCAAACATTTGAATTATTTTCTAATGATTCCAATCATTCATCTTCGTCAGCACGGTCGACAGAAGAAAGTATAGACAGTCTACGAAATGAAACACCGAAAACTATTAGATTGTATAAAAATACCGAGTCACAATTATGTCAAAATAATATCGTCAAATTTAATTTAATTAATAAATCTTTCGATTCTATAAGTCCATGTTCATCTCGCAGCCCAAGCCCAGTTTTCGTAAATGATTTTCCACGACAAATTACAAATTCTCCGGTATTTTCTGATCGTGTAGCTGTTCATAGATTTGGATTAACAGTGGTACCAAAACAGTTACCGAACGGAGATATTGCATTTGTAATCCCAGCAGAAAATCAAACAAAAACAATCGATAGTAACGTTAAAGTAAATTTAAAACCAATTCAAGAAAATGTTTGGAGACCTTGGTGAAGTTGAGGAAATAGAAAACTGTTGAAATTGTTTTGTATATCATTTATTTGTAAATATGTATATATTTTATGGAATCTGTGATAATTGAATTAATAATATAATGTATGTATGTTTATCATATTTGACGAATCTGCAATAAACTTGTTTTTTATATTTATTTAATGCTGTACCTTGCCAATTTATGACATATTTAATTTAATGAATATGTATTTAACTACCTAACTAAGTTTATATTACACTAACCAGTTTAAGAACAATTTTATTTAATGGCTTTAAAATACTTTAAAATCACAAAATAGAATAAAAAACATAAAATAAACACTTTAAAGTAAACATTATTAATTAACACAAAATCATCCAAATCAGCACAAATTAGCAATCTAGTATAATATTGTACTGTCAAATCTCAGTTGGCGTACAACAATATCTATAAATTACCAAAAAAATATTAAAAAATAGAACATATTCTATTTTCATTAATAAATTGACCCTGAAGTTGATCGAAAAATCGATGTGATTTCAATCGTCAATTTAAAGTGCATAAAACTGTGACAAATTTTAATGTAATACAAGCTTTAGTTAGAAATTATTATGAATTTATAACGATTTCGAAATGATAATTATACAGGGTGATTCAGCACTGTCGTGCCAAACTTGAACACTAGATTGAAAAAAATATTTTAAGCAAAAAACTCCCAATAAACATGTGTCCGGAAATTATTCCTTAGGGAACTACAGGTTTCCAAAGATTTTACTAAAAATGAGTTTTAATTTAATATCTAGAGAACCCTTTGTGATATAATTATGAAATTTAGTATTTAGTTTAGTAATAATATGTGTTATCGATTTCTAATATTAACCAATTATATTTTAGGCCAGGGCTGTATGGGGCCAGTGGGCCCATCGATTTTGATCTAGTAATTGTTTGTTCCTTAATTTTTTTCCTGAGTTGGTACTTTTATAAGATTATATGACATAAAATACACAAAAACATACTTTGCTTGTTTATCATAGGATGAACCGTTTTCGAGAAATATCGATGGAAAAAAAGCATGCAGAATTAACCTTAATACGGATGCTTGAAATTATAAAAAATAAATTTATATTCTTATTTCATGATAAAAAATAAGACAAAAAGTGAATATAAATATACTTCCGAAAATGCATCCATATCAACAAATAACCATTTTTAGTTTGTTTTTAGTCATGTTAATAAAGTACATGTAACAGTAATAGAACTGGCAATAGATCTTAGAGGATTCATATTAGTAGGTTTATTTATATAAACTTTATTCTTACCTTTAATCATAGAAAAAGAATATGAATTTATTTTTTATAATTTCAAGCATCCGTATTAAGGTTAATTCTGCATGCTTTCTTTTCCATCGATATATCTCGAAAACGGTTCATCCTATGATAAACAAGCAAAGTATGTTTTTGTGTATTTTGTGTCATATAATCTTATAAAAGTACCAACTCAGGAAAAAAATTAAGGAACAAACAATTACTAGATCAAAATCGATGGGCCCACTGGCCCCATACAGCCCTGGCCTAAAATATAATTGGTTAATATTAGAAATCGATAACATATATTATTACTAAACTAAATACTAAATTTCATAATTATATCACAAAGGGTTCTCTAGATATTAAATTAAAACTCATTTTTAGTAAAATCTTTGGAAGCCTGTAGTTCCCTAAGGAATAATTTCCGGACACATGTTTATTGGGAGTTTTTTGCTTAAAATATTTTTTTCAATCTAGTGTTCAAGTTTGGCACGACAGTGCTGAATCACCCTGTATATTTTTATAGAAAAACAAATAAAATGTAAAATGTTTTCTCCTTATATTTATATTAAATTTTGAATATATAATAAATAATAACCCCTATTTGAATAAAATTGAAATTAAACTATAAATAGAATTCATTTCGCTTATTGCATAAGAACACATCGCGCTGTTCCTTCTGTATACATATTTTATAAATATAGTGTGAGTTCAGTTGGATATTTATGGTCGAATTATGATATTTAAATTTAATAAAACGAATAAAACATAGTAAAAAATATGTAACAAATTATAGTTACTTAAAATAATTATAAATACATCTAACATTTTACTTATTTCATTGATAAAACACAAATAATCTAATCAAATCTAATAAGAAAGTTTCAGACTAACTGAACGCACACTATTATTCATACGTCAAATAATATATATGGACGAATCTTTTTCCAATGCATTCAGTTAGTATATACCTTTCTCTTACTTCATTTCCATGTGTATTTGTGTGGCAGATTTGTGATTCAAATGAAAAGTTTCGATTTACAAGTAGTGTTTTGGAGTGAGAAAAGCAGGTAACTATCATTTCACATTTGTGGCTCCAGGCTGATCGTACTGTGAAGTGAAAATTTATGAAAATTTGGTAATCATTTTTCAAATATTGTTTGTGTGTTATTTTAAATTTGTTGTTGTGAGGTTATGTAATTGTTTATGTGCAAAATGTATCAGTAATTAAACAGGTAAGATAATTGTTTATTGAAAGGAAAAGTTTTTAATTGTTATAACAATAGTTTCCATAGATGTGTAGTTTCTTTGCTATGTATTATAGTTATGTTTATATAATTGTTACACAATGTTATATACTGTGTTTTACACATAATAGTGTAATTTATTTTGATTTAAAGCACAATTTCAAACTAGAATTTAACCTTGAACTTCAACATGACATACATACACATTTTTTTATACATATCATAATATATTTTTTTAATTCTTATAATAAATAATATAATGCTATACTTATTATTAATGATTTTACTGCAAATATGCAACTTTATTATTTTTTAGAAATAAGGAGGTCAGTAATGATTTCGTATTTGAAACCGGTTTTATACATTACTGTTCATATAATTCTTATTTCGTTTTCTTATTCAGAAAGTTTTTCCACATATATTATGATGCAAGTCAGTTCTCTGCATTGTTATCAACAATATAATTATGTATGTAGTACTTAATAGTACGAAGTAGTAGTAATTCATGTTTTCAATATAAGTATTAATTTTCTTCTTGTGAAATTATTTATGTATGTATGTATTATTCAATTATTGAAAAGTATCTACATCTGATTTATATGATTTTTATTGAAAGTGTTTCCAGGTAGGGTTGCCAGAATGTCTCTTACTTTTTGAGTTAGATTTTAGTTTTTTTTTCATGCTACCGGTGACAATGAATTTTTAAATTAATTTGAACTTACTTCCAAAAGGAGGAGGTTCTCATTTGTGTGAGTTTCTGACAATTCTAGTCCACAAGAATAAAACGTTATTAGTTATTAGTTTATGTTATATCATTTTTGGATGTAGTATGTAGGTACATCATATTTAGGAAAACATTTTTAAACAATAAGATTTAAATTTATATCTTTATTATATTCTTAGAAATGATGTACAAACTACTCGTATGTAGATTAGATAATAAAATCAAATAATATGTAGAATCATGATGATATAGTTAAAAAATATATTTATTTACAAAGATTCTACATGGATAATAATAACATCTTAATATAATAAGTATTTAAAAAAAAATACGGAAAGACCTTGACATTCCTGTTTATTTTTTTAAATTTCCGGTGTTTCTACTATTTTGCCATTTTCAATAGTGCGTCTCAGTGGCTCATTTATGTGGCTTCAAATAAAATAAGTCCCTCCGCCCCTACATGTTTACTTTTCATGTTAAGTATCAACATTGTAATATGCATTATTAAAAACCTTATAAAGTCTTTACGTCATATATAGGTTTTTTACCTCTAATTCAAGTTTTTTCATTTCAAATTAAATTTTTTTCATTTCAAATTCAATGTTTGAAAATAAATTGATATATTTATTTTCAAATATTGAATTTGAAATGGAAAAAAATTAATTTAAAATGAAAAAAATTTCATTTGAAATGAAAAAACTTGAATTAGAGGTAAAAAACTTATACAATTGGCAATATCACTTAAAAAGCTAAACAAACGCTATCTGCGAGATATTAAATATTAATTACAGCTCACTGTTTATGAATGAAATAGTATAAATAAATAAATAACTTGGACGCATGTGCGTTATGTAGAAATCTGAACAGCCTCAAGACTAGAAATCTACTGTTTAAAAGCAGTGGTGATAGGTGTGCATCATAGATTGCATATCATTTACATTATTATTTATTTATTATCACTACTCTAACCTCACAGGTAGCGTTAACTTAGCATTTGCTCACTCTAGAGCAGAGGTTCTTTAACTAGGACCCCCGGGGGTCCGTGGAACTTTTGGTGGGGATCCGTGAAACATATTTGGCATACATTAAAGTGCTTTTACATTTCTATTCACCAGTGATTAATTAGTATCTAACGACAGAACCTTAACTCATAGTGATTACTTGTGATAATTTATAAAATAATTTTAATAGATTTTTTAAAGCAATCTACTATACAGTAGAATTATATATTATTCTGGTGGGTTAGTTTTGATTCTCTTTTTGTTTTCTCTTGTATTTGAGTTAAATTTCTATGAAAAGTTGACATTTTAACTATGTTTGACTGAAAATTTTTGTGTTTTCGATTTAGTTAAAAGTATGTTAATTATATAGAAAATGACATGAGAAGTTGAAATTTTCAAACCGCAGGTCTGTATCTCAAACCGTTCTCGAGTTATAACATCTCAAAGTTTTATTTTTTTTTCAAAATTTTGGAGAAAAATGGTAGTAGCTTTTGAACGTGTTGTCGGATTTGATTTTTGTCGACGAATTTGGAATCAGCGTGTCAAAATCTATATAATGACATGTATAATATTTAAAAATTCGACAAAAAAAAATTTCGCGAAAAATCAAAAAAATTCAAAGGGGTATACCTTAAAAAATGTCGATTTTTCACAAAATCTTTTTTGTCTAATTTCAATGTATTGTACATGTCATTATATAGATTTTGACACACTGATTTCAAATCCGTCGACAAAAATCAATTCCGACCACACGTTCAAAAGTTACAGCCATTTTTCTTCAAAATTAAAAAAAAACTAAAACTTTGAGAGGCCATATCTCGAGAACGGTTAAAGATACAGACCTGCGGTTTGAAAATTTCGACTTTTCACAACATCTTCTATATAATAAATGTATTTTTAACCAAATCGAAATCACAAATTTTTGGAGTAATATTTCACGCATCAAACATCAATTTGTCATAAAAATAACAACTTAATTTTAGAAAAATTCGATTTATTTTTTTTGTATTTCACAAATAATTTTTCCATGAAGAATTTTTCATTCAAATCACATTTATTTAGATAAAATGCAATAATATAATCCAATTACCATAGAGAACATAAAAACAAAACGATTAACCGTTAAAAAAGTTTTTTTTAAACCCCCATAGTACGTAAAAAATCCATTGAAGAACATTGGTACAAAATTATAATAACCTAGACGAGGGGGTCTGCAACAGGTTTGGGGAAAATTAAAAAACATGGAAAAACGGTCAAAATTCTCCTGGAAACGCGGGAAAAGTGAGGGAAATTTGTTCCAGAGAAATACTGGCCACCACATTTCGATTTATCAGTGATTAATTACTATCGACATTCTTTGTTTTTCTGTCAGGGGGGTCCCTGAAGAATAATTGTTCAAAAGGGGGTCCCTAGACCACATAAGTTTAAGAACCGGTGCTCTAGAGTAAATTTTTGATAATAACCAGAATCTGGGTCACGTTTATAAGACGAGACAAGCTTTGATTTTTTTACGAGACGAGACTGACATAACCCTCGTCTCGTCTGTAGATCTAGATTTTACAATATAAGACTCGCTAAACACAAAGTACGTGATATTTTATACATTGTGATTTTATTTTATTTATATAGAAATGATTACTATTTTTTGAATTACTAGTTTATTGCGCTTATTTGTATTCTAGTGCGTCACACATCAATTAGAATTTATTGCGTATAAAATATGGAAGGGGAAAAACGTTGCATGTATGCATTTTATGCAATAACATTTTAATGAAAAATTCATGCGAAAGAGAAATGCTACAGAATTTAAATTGCGAAGAAAGGTTTTTTTTCTGAATAACCTGCTTTCAATGAATTAGATTTTCAAGTTGAGGTTTTATTGTAATATGTTGATGAATAACTTCACTTTTTTATACCGTGTATAATGAAATTGATTATATTTTTGATGGCGTTCTAAAGTATTTACATATATTCGAAAGCCTTTTTCCTTTGAGAATGACAAGTGTTATTTTAATTTTATTTTTATTATATCCATATCACGGCTTTTCACGGCTTATCCACTGAACCGATCTTGATGAAATTTTCGAATTTAAACCAATCTCGTCTAGGTTTCATTTCTTGGGGACATAATACATATAAAATTATTTTTGATCTTTTTTTGCTGTCAGAGAAAATTAATAAAGTGTCCAGCTATAGTCGTGACTCTATATGGAGCCCTAAAAATTAACATACATTTATTAATTTGGAACACAATCAGAAAAAAATCGGGGGGGGGGTGGGTTATTTTTTATAATCATATATAATTTCTATCCCTAATTTACCCCCCCCCCCCTATGAGAGTTCACCACTGATTGTGAGCACATTATTCTTAATAATAAATTCGAATGATTCAAACATTTAATTTTACAAACTCTTAACATATTCCTGTTGTAAGAGAATTTATTTTAATTGTATTGCATCAACTTCTAAATGAAGGGCGATGTGAAACGAATCATTAACGCTAACGTAATTATTTGTATTCATAGAGTGTAATAGTGTTACTATTGTGATTTCCGCTACTCAAATTGGGAATGATTTAATAAAAACCTAATTGATTTTAATTTTGAGTACGAACTACGTAGGTAGCCTTTGTACGAAATTTTTAACAGCAGAATACATTTGTACGATCTTGAACTTGCTCGTTAGTATTTTTGATACGAAAGAATTGTCATGGATAAAACACTAATTTAAATGTTGTCGGCTGTCGATTGGAACTTAAATTGATTGGTAATTGATAACGAATTCATTGCGCTTTTCGTATTATAAATTTTACAAAAAATATTTTAGGTTAGGTTAGTATAATATAGTTTATATTTGGTTAATAGTCGGAAATGTAGAACCAGCGAGTTTATTTGTACTTATATAACGGGCCTTCTGTATGATAGTTTAAAAAAACAATTATACATAACGAATATGTCAGGGACCAAAATATTACATTTTTTTAGTTGAGGAATATATTTTTTTAATATTAATTCTTGGCAAATAAAATAGCGTTTAAACGTCGTCGCGTCGACAATGATAATTCAAACCAGGTAAATGAATGAACCTGGCACTTTAGCCAGCGTAATATTGCCAGGTTTATTCATTTACACGGTTTGAATTCTCAAATTTGACGTAGCGACACGTCAACGCTGTGTTATTTGCCAAAGCTTCAATGCCTTTTTATATTTTTTCCTCTGAGAAAAACCTCGAATTCCCCGCTAATCGAGTTTTTTCTTCATCTTTCAGATATTCTTATGTAAAAAGTATTATACCTTCATGTTAGTTGATTATAGCAAAAAGTGCATTTGTAGAGTGATACAGATAAAGCAATATACTATACATCAAAATAGCATATTGGTCAAGGTGAAAACATTGCAAATGTCAAGTATAAGATACCACGCCTTCTTATTTCATTAGAATAGACACTTTTTCTAATGTTGGCAATTGTAAATATTTTAAATTATGTTGGGAGCAATTTTATCAATATTAGAAATCAAATCAAGAATCTGTAAAAAAACAATACAAATTAACGATTAATCTTTTAATTTATTATGTAGTGGTGATAGATTATGCCTGTGGTTTTTAAACATTTATAGGAATTCTTCAAATTTATAAAATAAAATTGCAAATACCAGAATCAATAACATTTATATTAAGCAACCGACTCTTAAAAATAGGTTTGGTACCATAATACTATATTTTTTTATGAAAATAGGTAGTTAATTATACAAGGCTGTTCAGTCGAATTAATAGATTTTTGTACCGACTTTAGAGTCCTACTTAACTCATGTCGGAATTGTCTTCAGAAGTGTTTCTGAAACAGTTTCACTTCTGAAGAAGACTCCAACATTAGAGTCCAAACGTCAAGAAAAATAATACAACAACGTGGACAACAGTCAAGTTAGCTCTTATGGACGATGGTCACGAAAGTCTACAGAAGAAAATGTATTGCAAATATCCATTTTTTGCAATGTACCTGCTTTTTAATTTTTCTCTTAGCGATATGCAGTTTGTAGTAATTGTAGTATTGTTCATAATACAGTCGCAACTGTGTATTTTATTATAACATATTATACTATCGTCCTTCATTTCAGTTCTATGACGTGATGAAACTTTTAATAACAATCTGAGAACATTATAATAGTAAGTGAGCTTATTGCGATTTTTTTAGTAGTATCTTACTTAAACAGCGTTTAAATCGCTGTATTAATGTAGAAAGTATTTAGCTGGAAACAAAAACCACTTACGAAACATTATTGCACACTTTTGTGGGGCTTTCCACCATTACTAATAATATTGCATGTGACGTTTGAGTATATGTGTGTTTATGAATGTGCGTTTGTGAGTGTGTGTGTGTGTGTTAGTGTATGTGTGAGGTTATAGGAAAATCATTAGTGTAAATTATCAACGGATGTTTAGTTGATAAAATTTAAAAATGAATTAATTGTGTGTAAGTTAAGATAGTCTTATTTTTTTAATTATCTTATTATATTAAAAACAATAGTAATAGTTGCGATTTATAACTTCAATAAATAAATATAATAAACTGATACAACTAAAACTGAAAGTAACTTCTATTTGGAAAACAATAAACTACTTTCATTTAAATTTGATGAAGTCTATTTTATTTATTTTTATTAAAACGTCCATTCAACTTTTTGTTTTACCTATTTTTAATACTTCTTTTACTTACAATTAGATTTTATGAATGTCACTTCATTGGTATTAATATTATACTTACAAATGGTAGTGATATTTAACTTTTTTTAAATAGGTATACATACTTTATGATGAATTTCTCCACTTGACATTGAAAAATAGCATTATAAACATAATTAACTGAAATAAAAACAGATTAATTAAATATAACAAAAGTGGTTTGATAGCGAATACTTTTAGTATAATTTTTAACTGAAGGACATAATATGAACTGTATTTTTTGAAGTGGTTAGAATAATCTCTTTTCTTATACAACATATTATACTATATATCTATATTTTTGATATTAAGGCGATATGTTATCACCTTTATTTGTTCTTAATTTAACATTATCGTGATATTGCATTTTTTTTATATTTATGTTTTTTTTTTTATATTTATACATTCTAATAAAATATATTTCAATGATAGCAAAAAATTAATACACATATATGGTACATATCATCATACATTTTTTTGTACTGTCTGTGCAAGAAATAATTATTTTGCCGTATACATAATTGCGTGCATATTGTTAATTAAGGTATACCCGAGTAAAAATTTTTATATATAATTGTATATAATTATATACAATTATATATAATTGTATATATATAATAAATATATATATTGTATATAATTATATATAATTATATACAATTGTATATAATTATATATATATCTATATAATTATATAAAATTGTATATAAATATTTTTTAATCTATTATACATCCTGGAGTCCCCCCCCCCCCCTAAACGGTCAATTATTGTAAATTTTTATTTCAACAATATGGGCCTCAAATATTACTTAATACGCATCTAGATTATTTTTTTTAAAATGATTCAATAATATCCGAGTACTTTATATATGTAATAGTTATATATACTATCTGCTAAAAAGAGCTGTGATTTACTGTGTAATTAATACATTCCCGTTTAGGGAGGGGGGACTCCAGGATGTATAATCGATTAAAAAATATTTATATACAATTTTATATAATTATATATAATTGTATATAATTATATAGATATA
Organism: Sialis lutaria; assembly: GCA_949319165.1. NCBI lineage: Eukaryota > Metazoa > Arthropoda > Insecta > Megaloptera > Sialidae > Sialis > Sialis lutaria. The sequence goes on from OX439234.1 coordinate 30,654,078, forward strand.
TATATATATAATTATATATAATTATATACAATTATATACATTTCTATATAATTATATACAATTATATATAATTGTATATAATTATATACAATTATATCGGGCCAAATCTCCGATATAATTGTATATAATTATATATAATTATATACAATTATATATAAAAATTTTTACTCGGGTACCTACAAGGATTTTCAAATGCAAACATACGATTATTATTTATTCAGAAATAATATACAGTAGACCCGCAGTAATCCGACAATTATTTTGCAAAGCGGCGTCGGTTACCTATCAAATATGTCGGATTACAGAGTACTGCCACCAACCCCTTGTAGTCCGGAATATTTTAAATTTACCTTGTAATCCGACAAATTATTAAGAAGGTGACACAATTTAATATATAAAATTGATACTATACGCATACGGTATGCAATTTCGTAAATGAAACAACACAATAATTGGCATATCGGATTACAGGGGACGCCGGATTAAACAGGGACCGGATTATCGAGGATTTACTGTATAATATATAAGTATACATACTTGGTCTTTTATAATCAATATTAAAAAAAAAAATTGTTTTATTACATGTCAATCTAAAAATATAATTAAATGAAATTGATGTCGAAGTCGAAGCTGTAAGAAAATTAAAAGTATTCCAATTAAGTAAAGTTCTAGATATGAGGAACTGGGGAACAAAACTGGATAACGTGATTTTTGCAAACTTAACAGAAGAGGTCAAATTGTACCTATTCTCTCTTCGTGTACGTTTTTAAACTTTTGAGTAATGTTATAGGTGAGATTTTTTAATACCCAAATTTTGAACTAGCGTCTTTGCACATGCTTAAGGTGAATAACTTAAAAAAATTAGATATCCGATTCAAAGTGGAGTTATCAAGTTTTGTTCCACAACTCCTCATATATAATTGAATTCATTTATGTTTTATTATTTTAGACGTTTTATTCATATTTGTGTTGTTCAGAAAGCAAAACGATTAAATCCCTTTAATAAAACAATCGAGAAAATTATTTTTATACAGTGAAACTTCCTTAACCGACCCGGTCAACCATTTAATTTAATTTAATTTTTCCGCAAAAAAACACCTCCATAAACTACTGATTTTTAAATTACGACAATAAGTCGATTTAGATACATTAAATTTCATTATACCAGTTATATTAGGTAGTAAAAACCGATTGTCGTATAAAAAGGTAAAAAAGCAATTGTATATGGGATTCAGCCGGATTTTTATTTTGAGTCGTTAAAACCGATATGTTGTATTAACCGATGTCGTTATTCGCAGCGTGCGCGATAACAGCGCCAAATAACGGATGGACTTTAGTTGCAACTTGGGTGGACTTTGACGTACTAACAAACAAATAATTTCAATAAAATATCGTAATATATACATTTTAGACGATTATTTATGACTATTAGCTATGTGCACGAAGTCTATTAGCGCCGCTAGCGGGTAATAGAGAAGGATTGAATGGATTCAACTCTCTTTTTATCATCGTTTAATATGTTTAATACCGTGAAATTTTTTATTAAACAAATATCATTTCATTTAGCAGTTTGCATATAATATAAATAGTATAGCATAAAAGGTACGTGAAAATTATTTATTTTGGGTATCTTTTTCTCTTTAATTTTGACGTATAATAGAGAAATAATTAATTCGTTTACATTGACAGCATAACCTCAAATTTTGGCGCCGATAATTTTACAATATTGCTCACCACGAACACTCGCATCGACATTATTTCTAACTCCACCCCCTTGCACATAGTCTATAGTGGGATTAACCATGTTGACCTTTCTATTTTCAGTTAAAAACGAGTCTATTAAAAATGACAGTTAGTCCACCCAAAGTGTTATTTTTTGCCACGTTGTGCGCTGTGATCGATTTCGTTTCCCCCACTACCTACTTTGCACCCAGCGAATAACCGGTTTCGACTGTACTTATATTCATATAGCACGAACATTGTTTATTTAAATTTTAAATTTATGATAAATTGCTTATTAAATTACAATATTTTGTATTTTTTATAAATTAACAAATCTACAAAAACTGGTCTTATAATTACTCACATTGGCAAGTGAGTACCTCCTTTATTATCATATTAACAATTTTATTTTCTAAGTCTAATTTTTATTTATTTATGTACCTACATTTATAATTATTTTATCTAAACTCATAGACACTTGTGAAAAATAATAGTACTTCTCATATCGAAATACGTTAAGATAATTCATGTTGATATGAATAATACGTGTTGATATAATATTTAAAAAATGCAAAACTGTTTAACAAAGTGGTATAAATATTATATTTTTACTTAGTCCAAAGTTCGAACAGCCAGACCAAAATCGATGTCATATTTTATTTTAATATATTATAATCAACATATTTAGGTGTACAATTTTAAAAGTTTTGTTTTCCTCAAGTATATCGTGGTCTTAATTTGAAATAGAATATATTTTTGTTATCTGTATAATATTTAAGAGAATATGAAATTTTTTTAGATCTGAAGTTTTCAAATCAGATCTTGATAGATCTGCATTTTGTGATATCATATTTGTTATTTGTTCACTGGTTTTTGATCTGTGGTGAACTGCAAAGATCTACAACGACCTACAAAGATCTTTAAATATCGTTGTAAATTGTGATAGAGATTGAAACGTTGAAAATAAATAAATTTTCATTGTTACAATGATCTTCAGAGCTCTTTGTCGATCTTTGCAGGTCTTGATAGATCAAAAACCAGTAAAAAAATATGATGTCTCAAAATACAGATTTATTATGATCTGATTTGATCACTTCAGATCTAATTTTTTTTCCCACGTATATGTATATTGGCCCGGCTTGTAGTCGTGCATTTTTTGGGTTCCAGAACCGCCAGCTACTCTTCCGTTTCAGAGATGATCAATAATGTTTTTATCATTTATTAATTTACGCGTTCTTTAAGGGGTTACATACAGTTAGAAGGCCAAAAAAAGTGTTTTTTCAAGAATTTTTTAAGAGAAGTTTTTTTATTATTTATCAATATAAAAATTTGTACACGTATTATGGTAACTTTCAAAAGTATTTTAACATTTTTTATTTCTAAAAATAATACTTTTGAAAGCGGCTACAGCGGTTCTCCAGGAGGTCTTCTCAAAAAAGGCGCCTTGCGGTGAACACGATATCTCTGGACCTCAAAAAAAAAAAAATATCGATTTTCGACAAAAATTTTACCTTAAATTGTTTATAAAAAAATAAATATTTATCGGTGAGATAAAACCTTCGATTAATTACTAAAAAATATATTCTTAAGAAACTTGTGTTAAAATTTGAAATTAATCGGTTCAACCGTTTCCGAGGAATAGTGGTCACCGACTTTAAAAACATAGATTTGAGAAAAACGCGTTGCCGCTCCTACATTCAAACGCTCTGAGATGTCTTTACAAATATGCGTGTAACTTCGAAAATAATCGCCGGATTGACTTGAAATTTTCTGTGTGTATATTTAAATATATTTACATTACGAAAATGAAATAAAAAAATCGATTTTTTGAAAATTCTAACTGTATGTAACCCCTTAAATTACGTAGTATACCTATATTTTATTTATTTTATGGAAATGTCAAATATCTACAAACTTAATATGTTACTCGACCGTTACTAATAATAATTTCACTGTTACAAAACAATTAATTTTTGTGCATTTACCGTAAATAAAACATTTCTAGTTACTTAATTTTAATGTTAATATTAACCACTAATTAATAATATAAACACTTTTCTTTTCGTGCTAGTCGGTTCTATTCGACGAAAGTAAATATGAGAGATAGTTATGACACGCACACACTCGTATTGTATTGTATATTTATATAATTAATAAGTATATGTATGTATTGTTTTTTTTATTTTTTTATTCAGTTTATAAATACAGTCATAATATGTACAATTAATACAACATATCGATTTTAACAACTCAAAATAAAAGGACCCCGCAGAATCCTTATGGGAAAGGGGTTTCGGTCAAACTCTTTGAAACTTTGGATTATGATAGTCCTTGATGAGTAGATCAAAAGTGTCAATGGGCACTAAGTCCTAAAAACTCAAACTTTTAAGATATAGCCCTCTGAAGTTGGGGATCATGATTGTCTTTAATTTACAATATTTTTTTGTAGAACCTTAAATTTCGCTCAACTTTTTGTATGTGTTCCCAAAGACATCTATAATCGATTGCCACCGCATAAAAAAGTCAACTTTTCAATTCATTGAGAAATGACAACACTTAAATCTTATTGTTACGTTTTTTTTAATTATAAACAAATCCAATTGTTTTATAATAAAAAATTGGTTTATAATAAAAAAAAAACTAATAATAAGATTTAAGTTCTGCCATTGGCTAAAGAATGTAAAATTTACTTTTTTATGGTGACAATCGATTATATAAGTCTTTGGGAACACATACAAATAGTTGTGCGAAAATTAAGGTCCTACAATTTTTTTTATTGTAAATTAAAGGCGAGCATGCTCCCCAACTTTAGAGAGCTATATCTTAAAAGTTTGAGTTTTTAGGACTTAGTGCCCATTGACACTTTTAATCTACTCATCAAGGACTATCAGAATCCAAAGTTTCAAAGAGTTTGACCGAAACCCCTTTCCCATAAGGATTCTGCAGTGTCCTTTCGACTGAATTCCATATTTACCGGTTTTTAAGACTATCGGCTTTTACGACCTAATACGACAGGTCCTCTTGATGTCGTTATAATCGGGTTCGGTTGTATATTTATATGCACTAGAAAAGTATAAACATATTTGAAAGGAAATCATTTAATTCAACCTTTTCAAGATGGAAATATTACAAAAAGTATTTACCCATAGTTTGATTACCGCTAGTTAATGATACAGATTTTATACATAGTTTAAAAGATGAAAGGAAGCAAGAGCCTACTTTTTTAATAGTTTTGTTCTAAAAAAGTATAGTACATTGTAGGTTCAAGTTATTGGAGAATGTATAAGTGCTCTAAATTGATTGAGGTTGCACATGAGATGAAACGAAAGTTAGGCTGGATTAGGTGTCAATTTTTATAACTGACAGTCTCGTCTTGATCTCGTCTTGGTCTATATATTTTTACTTATTTATTATTGATTTAATGTGTAATGTCAAATCATATTTTTTTTAATTAATTATCTTTTAAATACGAGACTTATAACTAAAATTGATACGATCTCATTTTTTTTTAAATTTCTAATGTTTTGAGACATAATATTGATTTATTTAGTAACTATGTTTTCCATATATGCATTATAATACAATGAATATACAAGAGTTCATTACAATAGCATTTACTTTAATAATAGTTAGTTTACACACACTAATAATGTCATTGGATTTTTTTAAACGTTAACATAATATTTACATTATCTACATTCTATAATACTAGTGTTACTAGTCGCTTGGTACGGTAATTTGTCCTCTTTTTGATTTTTAATTATCGTTATACACTGATGTTTTTACTTTACTATGTATTATGTACTATAATATGAATGGTATAAAAAAATTCGAGATTTTGATGGAAATATACATTTTAACATTCTCTGAATCCATTCTGAATATTGTTAGATTTTTTCTCTAGTCTGTCGGCCGGAAACGAATATTTAAAAAAATTGAATTTATTTAAAAAATTAATTAGAAAAAAATGTTTAGTATAATCTATTATTTCTGCTCTATTATATATTTATATTTTATTGTTTAAAAAAACATAAAAAAATAATCGATTTTTTTTAATGTTTGAAATGGTTCATAGCAGAAAAAATAATCAAAGTTACAGAAAACGTTATTTTCTGTAGTTTATCTTACATTCATTTTTTATATTTTTTATCAGTTAGCCTGACATTTGTTTTATTGTTTTATATAGATATAAATATAATAGTACACTCACAATATTTCGTATAAGAAAGCCACATGTCACTCATTTCATCTGATTTTAATAGATACCTATATACCCGTTCTCACAAAACTTTTATTTTCGATTATATTGCACTTCGATATCATTTATCTATTGTTTGTGTCTTACCTTTATAACTTTAATTAACACCTTCATTGTATTTTAACATATCATATTCTCGAATTAGCTAAATTGCGTCAAAATTGGTACTGAAAAACTACGTTTAAATTAAAGTTTCTAATTTACACCGGTTTTAATTTAAATTTAGCAAAACTAAATTTATTAAAATTTAATACTTATGGTTATGACGCAACTTTTTCTATTTTTATTTAAAACAAAAAAAGATCTATATGTTTATAGATATCAATGACAAATTGACCTTAAATATTTGCATTTATCAATTGCTGCGAAAAGCAATTTCATTTTACTTCAATGTAAAAATATTCCAAGCATTGAATTGCTTTGTAATTTTGTAATAGAATCAACAAGCATTTACTTAGTTATTAAATATTCTACATTCTTGTTTTTGAATACATCTTAATGACTCACATACCAGACCTACAGTTATATCAATATTTGTATTTTTTACGTAGAGAAATACTTATAAAACAAATATGTTTCGTCACTTTTTAACGATACACTTTCAAAATTGCTTTCCGTACATTTTTAATGCTGTATCATAATGACGTTGTTTTTCTTCTAAAATTCGACGTACGAACGTCAAATTCAATTTTAAGTTGTTAATAATGAATATACCTACGTGTAAAACTGGGCCCGTGAGTAATTTTAGCTTAAGATCACTCACACTCACGACTTAAATTGTTTTACTCACACCCGTAATTTTATTTCTTCATTTAAAATAATAAAATAGTAGATAGTAAATAAAATTTATATTGGATAATATACATTATACATATTACATAGGATGACCTATTTATTTCTACCATATTGATTTCCTGTTCATGAGGTTGTTACAGAGGTACATTAATTTTGAAAACTTTGAAGAGTTATTGAGATAAAATATTACTTATTATATATACAGGGTGTCCAAGATAAACGTACAATGCATGGGGATATCCTAAACGGTAAGAGATACAGATGTGGTTAAATGAGATGAATTATTTGTAAGAAAGGGGTGAGTATTACAACATCAAAAAATATTAATAATTTTATGTGGTTCAGGCGGTATACCCAAAAAACTGAAAATTCAGAATTTCTTTAAATGACTATAACTTCTTTGGCAAAGTAGATAGGTACTTTTTGCTTGCGGTTTCTTAAAGCACTTTTTTCAGTAGAATTGTGTACTTAGAATTTTTATATCACTTTTAGTTTCCGAGTTACAAGCTCTAACTTCCGAGTTACAAGCTCTAACTTTAGTTTTTCTTATGGGCCGCCAAGTTGGCTATATCATATTTGAACGTGTTTTTTTTTACTCTACTTTACAATGATATATATCACATGACATACTTATTATAGAAAATAAGTCGAAGTATATTTATAAAGTATTTTATTACAAACATTTAAGTAAGCCGTGAAAAACAAAAATTGTTAAACAAAAATCGCAATAACAACAATGAAAATAACAAATGCATATTTATGATTAACACGTGCTTATATTTCTTGTCCTTGGTGTTTGTAATTATCTATATTAGTATTGTTTATTCCAACTTTATATACAGGGTCCTCCAATAGTGTGTCCGGCATTGTTTTACGCCCAAACGATTGAAGATAGAGTTTTAGGATAAAAAATTTATTATATACCGGGTGGTCTATTTAAATTGAGACAAGCAAATATCTCGAAAATTAAGATTTTTCAGGGATAATGTTTGGTACAAAAGTTTCAGGGTTTGAAGGGGGAAAACCAATGGAGGTAAAATTTTTGACTTTGAGTAGAGGTTTTAAGGTCATTTTGGGGTCAACTTCATTTTTTTAAATGGAAACCTATTTCTTTTTTTTACATATTCGTATTTTGCAGAAAAAAAGAAACAACTTTTGTCAAAGAAGTTTTTTCAAAATCCTCAATTTTAACCTATTTTTTTTTAGTAAAAATATTCAAAATATAAAAAAAAAATTTTTTAAATCCTAAAATTAAAAAAAATCATTTTTGAAATTTAAGTGTTAAACATGCATAGTTAATAATTATAAATAATAATTTCGAATTTTTTTAATAAAAACAAACAAAAAATTAAAAAATATAGATTAAAAAAATGCCCCTGAATTTGAGGATTTTGAAAAAACTTTTTTGACAAAAGTTGTTTCTTTTTTTCTGCAAAATACGAATATGTAAAAAAAGAAATAGGTTTCCATTTAAAAAAATGAAGTTGACCCCAAAATGACCTTAAAACCTCCACTCAAAGTCAAAAATTTTACCTCCATTGGTTTTCCCCCTTCGAACCCTGAAAGTTTTGTACCAAACATTATCCCTGAAAAATCTTAATTTTCGAGATATTTGCTTGTCTCAATTTAAATAGACCACCCGGTATATTGACCCTAAAGAATTTCAGGAAAATATTTTCAACCCCCTAAAACCGCTCCTTGGGGGGTAGTTTGAAGGGTACATACCCGTTTCTCAGTTAAATCAAATGGAATGGTATATCAAAAAGTACATATTTGTAAACATCATAAAAAAATAAGAAACTTTCGTAAAACAAAAATTTTCATACTTTCAATTGTTTAAAAAATATGGCTACTTGTTCTCAAATTTTAAGGTTTCACTAAAAGTGCTCTAATTTCGTTAAAAATTAATGGAATATTATTATTTTTTCAAATTTAGAAAGTAGAAATAATGAACTTTGTAAAGATGTATGACTATTTGTGATTTTGATAGTTTAAAGTGTCATACGCGATATATCAAAAATTCAAAAGTTCAACTAGGAATAATTCGAAATTTTCAAATACAACCGTATATCAATTAGTACTTTTTCTTAAAAAGGATATGTAAATAAACAACTTTTGTTAAGAAAATTTAAAATTTAAAATTATAATTTTAAAATTGAAAACTGAAAATTAAAATTTTTAATTTTAATTTTTTTTTATCAAAAACTGTTTATTTACATATCTTCTTTAAGAAAAAGTACTAATTGATATACCATTGTATTTAAAAATTTTGAATTATCCCTAATTGAACTTTTCAATTTTTGGTATGTCGAGTATGACACTTTAAACTATTAAAATCTCAAATAATCATACATCTTTACAAAGTTCATTATTTCTACTTTCTAAATTTAAAATAATAATAAAATTCCATAAATATTTAACGAAATTAGAGCACTTTGAGTAAAACTCTAAAATTTGATAAGAAGGCGCCATATTTTTTAAACAATTGAAAGTATGAAAATTTTTGTTTTACGAAAGTTTCTTATTTTTTCATTATCTTTACAAATATGTACTTTTTGATATACCATTCCATTTGATTTTACTGAGAAACGGGCATGTACCCCTCAAACTACCCCCCAAGGAGCGGTTTTAGGGGGTTGAAAATATTTTCCTGAAATTCTTTAGGGTCGATATATATAGTAAAATTTTTATCCTAACTCTCTATCTTCAATAGTTTGGGTGTAAAACAATGCCGGACGCACTATTGGAGGACCCTGTATATTTAAATAATTTAAGAAAATATATATATTTTTTGTTATAGAACAAAAAATGATTATCTGATTATATGTGCATAACTTATATTATTAAGAATAATGTAACGTGGGATCATGAGGTCAAATCTACAAATCTTGTATAAGGATGAATACAAGGACATTAGTTACTTATTGAAAAAATTGGGATATTTAATAAATGTAAATTAATTATATGGTATTTTTTTATAGTATACCTATATAATTTTATTTTTCTTTGCCAATCTTTTATTTATTAATTTCGCAATTTTTCTTTTAAATACAATACAATTTACATATTATATTTACTTTAAATAAACGCACATATTTAAAATTACAATTGTATTATTACCACGATTAATGGCCGGTATAATAAAGGAGCTAGCAAATTCTCTCAAATGAGGTATCAAATTTATATAAAAGTTCTTTTTTGAGTTTTTAACATATATTTGCATGCGCAATAAGTTGGTTTTTATCAAGGTTAGTAAATACACTTTAGTAAATATACTTAACATACCTTTGCTTTTCTTTCGTATGCATGAAACTATCTGTCAACAACTGCAAGAAAACTGTCATATAAGATTGATATGATACTGGACATAAGACTTATTTAAATAAATTATAATGAAATATAGAACTGAAAAAAATAATTCTAGGTGTTGTGATTTCTCATCGTATTAGGAAATTAAGTATTCCACTTACATAATAAAAATGCTTTCAAAACCATTGCATTTAATACATTTCGAAATTGTTAAATGAACTTGAAATAATAAGGAAACTTATATTTGCAGAAAAAAATCGAAAAGTCTAACGAATTTAATCTATTAGTCCTACGTTAAAGTGGTTATTTTTTAAATTAATAGAAAAATGATAATAGAAGCGTGAAATAAATATATCTTTTTACTGTCATTTAATTTTCAGTTCTATTAGGAAACTTTTGTTTTGATAATATGCATAAAAATATGGTAAACATTTAAGTGGAATATAAGTATAGTGAAATAAATATTCTGATACCGTTGCTATACTTTACAATAGCTTTAACGTTTCATTCGTTAGTTATTTATTAGTAAGAAAGAAAAAAATCGTTTTGAAACGGACTGTATGCATCAACCACCCTAATGTCTGGTACCATAAAGGGGCTAGAATTGCTAGCAAATTTGCAAGCTAGCAAGCACTCTCAAATGAGATATCAAACTTATATGATAGTTCTCTTGGAGTTTTCTGAAGACTTTTGTAAACACCAAGGGTTTTAAAACAATGGTGATATATTAATTATATTATGAAAACTAATTTATACGAAGTCGTCAACTGTGTTACAATACGTTAAAGTATCACTGCTCTAAATTCCATAGCAAATCCATAGATCTTATCACAAAACTAATATACCTCATTTGTGAGCAAATTTTGCTAGCCCCTTAATGATACCGGACATAAGTTAAGCCGTTCTTACTTCCATTAATAAAAAAAGTATAATATTATGTAGTTATTACATACATACTTAACACCAAATCAAATAGTTTTTTATGTTGACAAATCATTGATTAGTTTTAAGTGACTCAAGTACGTCTATCGTTTAACTATTATTATAATTATGCGAACTTAATATTTAACTATCCCACTATAGTATCATATTAGTAATTTATTAATTAAATTATTTATTATGCTAGTTAATTGCTTATTTCATATTGTCCTATTTTATACATTCGTGTTGAACAACAATTAATGTTTTTAAGGGATAAATTATATCGTTTCTTATACATACATATTTATGTTTATCATGCATGATAATCATGAATATAATAAAGTAGATGTCTACTTTTTATGTAGTGATGTATTTTATGTATAATTGTAATTGGTTCATGAGTATTTAAATGTATCTGGCCTTCTGGTTTTAATCCATGTATTCTTCATTTTCATATCTAACGTCCATAGGTGGGCATTAACTCGTTAATCCGTTAATCGTTAATTAACGAAGTTAACAAAATGCTTAACGGATTAACTTTTAAAATAACTAAAAAAAGTTAACGCTAGTCCGTTACATTGGTTGTTTGATGACAAGTACATAGGTGGGCATTAACTCGTTAATCCGTTAATCGTTAATTAACGAAGTTAACAAAATGGTTAACGGATTAACTTTTAAGTTAACTCAAAAAAATGTTAACGCTTTTGTTAACTTCCGTTAAATTCAACTTCCGTTTACTTTAGTCCGTTACATTGGTAGTTTGATGAAAAGTACATAACAAAGTTGTCGAAATAGCTAAAAAAAGGTCTACAAACATTTTGGATGGTTAACTTTTTAACGGATTAACTTTAACTTTCGTTAAAATTTCGAATTTTCGGTTAACGGTTAACGAAGTTAACTTTTTTATTAACGGATTAACGATTAACGAAGTTAACTTTTCGATTAACTGTGCCCATCTATGGACAAGTACCTAAGAAAGTTGTCGAAATAGCAAAAAAAAGGTCTTAAACATCTTTTAACGGTTAACTTTAACTTCCGTTAAATTTTCGGAATTTTAACGCTTTAACGATTAACGAAGTTAACTTTTCGATTAACTGTGCCCACCTATGCTAACGTCTTATACTTATTGAACTTTAAATAGAAATAACGAAGTTGTTGTGAACTTTAATGACAAATAAAATTAATGTTTTGAAAATTTATTTTATAAGTAAAGTTACTTGTGTCTTTTAAATATAGAATTTATACTTATATAAGTCTTTCATCACTTTATTGCTCATATTTGCTATTTTTGATTATTATTTTGATAACCTGAATTATTATTAATGGTTCTATTAATATCAGAGTTGTTTTTGAATACATTTAATTTATATATTCACAAATGGTATTCATAAGAAATAAACTGGTTCTATTTTGAGTTTAAAAAAACTTGTAGCAGATATTGACACTGACAGGCGGGAAGAGTGGCAAAACAAGCTTTTTCTCAGTTATCAATATTGTTTTTGTTACATACTTGTATCTTTTACTGGTAGGTTTGCTTACTATAATAAATGTATCCCTTTTCCCTAGAAAATAGCTTCGCGGCGACTATGGTACTAATTATCGATGGTATAGAAAAAGATCATAAAAATTATTTATTTTTGTTTTACCCCAATTTTTCTCATATTTTTCAAATATATTAACTATATAAATTTTTTTTTTGTTTCAGATAAAATCAACCAAATAAAATTCCAAATACCAAAATGTGTTTAATATATCCTTTCCACTTCGTTATTATGTACATCTTCATTTTATGTCCAGTATGGTTGATATCATGTGCTATCGCTTCTCAAATACCAAAGCTAGGGGTTCAATACGATGCAGAGAATTACACGATACACATGGAAGGATTTAAGGAAGTCAGCTTCTCACTTGACGAAGTAGACAGGCTTGTCGGAAATGATTACACATTGCAGCTTTATAGTGATAACTCAGATTTAGCAGATGTTAGTATAAAAGAGATACCTATAAAAACGGATGAAGTTGGGAGGTACTTTAACGGAAGTTTCAATTTAAGTGGAATTTTCCTAGGTTTGTAACTTTCATATACATAAAAGTTAATTATGAAATTGGTAGATAATAAAATACTAAATAATTTATATTTTCGTTTCTGTAACTTGTACGATGTTTATTTCTGATATGATGTCGACATGTTTTAACTTGTCTGTGAAGTGTTTGCTTAGAGTGCAAGTTGTCAAAAACAAATGTCGTATAAATATGCAGTAAGAAAATTATTGGTTAGTTTAAATATATGTTTTTACAATTTTAAATAAATAATATATGTATGTGCTATAAGTACATATTCTATTGATGAAACTATTGTGAAACTCATAAAAAACATAATTAGTATGTATAACAAAGATATAAGTTTGGTAGTATGAACAAATTAATGTTAACCCTTGATGCACTGTTGTAAATTTTATAATAAATAAATTGAAGTCATTGTGTTAAATTTAAATTAGTTAAAAATAAGTTTTATTCTTTTAGGGCAAACATATGTGCATATGAACTTATCAAATAAAAATGAGTCTATAGAAATTGGTAAAATTCCTGTGACGGTAATTAGAAAACCAAGAATAATCGACCATATATTTACTGGTTCAGTCGCAGTTCTTGTCAGTATTATATATATAAACTTTGGATGTGCCTTAGACTGGTCCTATTTAATAGGTACCCTAAAGAAACCTATAGGACCATCAATCGGATTCTTTGGACAGTTTGTTATTATGCCATTGGTACGTAAAAAATTAACATGTTGTAAAAATATATTTGATTATTTTGTATAACTTTTGTATAATTTTATCGTGTTTTTTTTTTAGCTCAGTTTTGGATTGGGTAAATTACTGTTTCCAGATAGTATAGAAATGCAATTGGGAATGTTATTTACAGGAGTTTCTCCAGGAGGAGGTGCTTCCAATATTTGGGTTTATGTTCTAGGTGGAAATCTTAGTTTGTCAATAGCGATGACAACCATAAGTACTTTTGCAGCATTTGGTAATTATTTTTTGATAATATATTGATCCAAAACCCATTTGAATGAAATATTTATTTGTTACAATAAACATATTTTTATTTCAGCAATGATGCCCTTATGGATTTTCACACTTGGGCGAGTAATATTTAAATCTGGAAATTTGATTGTTCCATATGCTAAAATCGGAACTTTTGCTGTTGCCCTTGTTATTCCTCTTGGTATTGGATACATCATACAAAAGAAGGCTCCTAAATTATCTAGAATGTTTGTTAGAATTCTCAAACCATTTTCTGTATTATTGATTTTGTTTATCATTATATTTGCAATCGTAACAAACCTTTTTATGTTCAAATTGTTTTCATGGAGGGTGAGTAAATAATTTTTATGTGATATTTTCTGATAATAATTGTAATTATTTATTTTAGATAATAATAGCTGGTTTAGGATTACCATGGTTAGGATACATGTTGGGATTTTTGGCAGCTGTAGCGTTACGACAAACAAAATCAGATTGTTTAACAATAGCAATTGAAACAGGTATTCAAAATACCGGTATTGCTATATTTTTATTGAGATTTACTTTAAGTCAACCTGCTGCTGATTTAACAACAGGTAATTATTTACACTTGCCATTACAATAATATTCAAATAACTGAAACATTAATAAAAATAATAATTTTAAAAAAGCTTAAAATTGGTATAGAAGAAATTTAGCTGTGATTTTTTTATAAATATGTATTTGTAGCTGATAATACTAAACATAATTTTATTAAAAAAATTACCCTTAATTTTGAAACTATGCTAAAATGCAATCAATTTTAAATTGTCCAGAAACAATTGAAAAGTAGATACTTAAACTTTATAATGCTCTTTATTTTGCACGATAATTTTTCAATTTGTAGAGGCTTATAATAGTCTAAACGACGATTTTAGTTGTAAACTTGGTGAAAAAAAATCAAAAAAGTATTTTTAAGCTGAGGTATACTTACTGAGGATCTAAGCTTTTTGATGGCATGTTTCAAATAAGTTGTAATTTCTTTTACACTTGGCTCATGCTGTCAAAATTGTAAAAAATATTGAAATTTTTTTGTGTAATCTTATAAATTTTAAAGTAGAGATTTAAAGCTTTAATTTCCTTTTTGAAAAATTTCATTGCGATTATTTTTACCAAAGTTATATAATAACAATAACTTATCCTTAACAAACTATAACATCAAAATAATCCATTTTATTATCTCCTATAGATAGTTGAATTTATTAAATATCAATAAAGTGATCTTGTTTTATAGTTATTCCTGTTTCCGTTGCAATGATGACACCATTCCCATTGTTGATTTGTTATATAGTCCAAAAAATTAGAGCACGGTAAGTTATTGATTTTAAATCACATCAAATTGTTTGTAAAACAACTTTATAAATACATTTTAGGTGTCAGCCTTCTCATGAAAAATTTATACCAAGTGAGCCTGATCAATTACCAGCGGTAAATACAGTTCTTTACGTAGAAAATGGCAAAACTCACGGTAGCATTCCTACATGAAATAAGACTCGATTCATTTGTAGTAAATATAATTGACCAGTGTTGTATTTTGTATTTAAATTTTATGTTATTTTAGTAATGGATTTAAGAAAGAACAGGATATAAAAACTGTAATTCAAAGATGGCTAGAATTAATGTTGACTTTGATAAATTAATCGTGTTTATTACAGAAATGAATTGATAAAAATGAATAAACTCAGAGATGTAAAGTATATTATTTGCAATGAGTTTTAATAAAATTATTAAAATAAAAATGATCTTACTCTACTTTTTTTGTTTTGTGGGACTAAGCAAAATGTGTAATGCCATGAAGGATTTTTACTGGTCTGTAGTAAGGGATTAAATTATATTTATGTAATAGTTTCTGATTTGTAAATAATAATAAAAAATTGATCCCCAGTATTAAATTTTGTATATTATATGAACAAAATTGGCTATACTCTATTTATATACATTTCCTACATGTAGGTATATAATAAAAAGCCGTATAAGAAAGTAAAAGTATTAGTACAGAGCAGTGATATTAAATATTTTCATTACATATAAATAATAGGAAAATATTTACCTAAATTATTTACAATTATCTATGTCTATAAATTATTTTATGTACAACAGTTTTTATAAACAGTTGTCTATACGTTTGTACTTAATTTTAGTTTTATATAAATTAAAATGGTTAGTCTTTGAAGCCCGGAGAAAATAAATTATTTTATTAAAGTCAATATTTGGAGCTCTAACCGCCTAATTATCGTAAGCGACAGTTATGATCCCAAATGGTAAAGTATTTCAATATTAATCAATGAATATCTATGAACATTTACAAGGAATACCAGGCATTTGCACGATAATTTTTGTCCAGGGTATTTATCCTTTTCTTTCTTCCATATATTTTAATAATTAAATTTTTATAGTATATATACAATGTTTTATAATTGATGTTTAAATGAGTGTGATAATTTAAATATAGAAAGTAATTGTAAAAATAAATATAGGTATATAATATTTTGTAATTGTTAATAATATATAAATTATATTTATATTAAATGTTAATAGAAATAAAATTGTGTATTTTTTCCCTTTTAAAAAATAAGTCCGCAATCAGCATTTCTATCCATACAACTATTTTAGGGGTGGTAAAATTTCGACGATAGTAAAAAAATGTTCTAGTAGAGAAAGAAAAAATTCTAAATTTTCTAGACCAGTCAATATTAAATCCACCACTGCAGATTACTTATTTATCTTTCACAAAATGTAGTTGATATAAATAATTTTCTTTTCTATATCATAATCCATAATTGTTAAATAACGTATATTCGAGGGAGGGGTCTGACTCTTAGCTCCCCTCACATGGGTGCGCCACTGTGTATTGTTTGTACAGCACATTTAATTTATTAAATATTGTTTTGAAATTATAATATGGATTTTACAGATTATTATTGAAAATATATATTTAAATAAAATACACTCATCGCTTGATAAACCGACCTTTGATTAACCGGCAGCTTGAATGACCGACGGACCAAACGCGCGATATGCCGACCTTCTCCAATCCCCTCCATACTACCGTGATTGCTATCTCTGCGTGTAATTTAAATTCACCAATCAATGTTGAGGTGGTAGGGGCCCCTCTCGACGTCGGCATTTCAAGCGGTTCAATTACCAACTTCGTCGGTTTATCAAGCGGTGAGTGTATGTACATTTCTTTATTATGCAATGATTGGTTACCCTGTTCTTCTGTTTTGTGTGTGTGTCATCAGTGTGTGTATCGTGTGTATGTTCTATATACTCTGCTATACGACCATCCACTTCACGACTGCTCCATTCCACGATGTGCTGACAGTTCTAATCATCGACCTTCCCCCATCCCCACCATAATACCACCGTGACTGCTATATTTCTGCGTGTTTAAATTCACTAATTAACGTTAAAGCACGGTGGTGAGTGCCCCTGTACCCGTCGTTTAGTGGAATTTTTGAATTACCGATGCCGTCGTATAGCAGAGTGCTGAGTGCATATTGTACATATTGAAGTTAATCAGCTGATCTGATTATAAGTTATATATTTTATTATATTACTTTATTTTATTTATTTTTAAAGTAAATATTTATGATATGTCCCTATATAGAGCAAGGTATAAGTTGTTTAATCTTAATATAGACTTTTATTTACTAGTTCAATTTTTACTTTTTTTAGGTTAAAAGAATTCAATGAAGTATTAGATTCTGAAGAAATAAATATAAGAAAATTGCGTTCATTATGTTTCAGTGGTAATTAAATTGTTTCTTATTTTCTTTAAAATAGTGATATTCTTTTAATTATTATCATTTAAAGGTATACCAGATGATTATGGTCGAAGATCATTATGTTGGAAACTTCTTTTAAATTATTTACCAACCACGAAAAAGACTTGGAGTGAAGTACTTGTGCGTAAACGTGATTTATATAAACAATTTATAGGTATATTGCATTAAATATTTATTATATATTAGGTTACACATTAAAAATAATATATTTTTAGAGGAAATGGTAATATCACCTGGTGCAGCTCAAGAAGAAGGAGATATAACTTTCAAAGACCACCCACTGAATATTAATCCTGAAAGTCAATGGCAAACTTACTTTAAAGACAATGAAGTTTTATTACAAATAGATAAAGATGTTAGACGTTTATGTCCTGACATATCATTTTTCCAACAACCGACTGATTATCCATGTCAACTAGTTGTTAATAGTGAAGCTGAACGCTTGCACAAACGTGTACATCACACTGTCTTAAAATCAGCTAATGTAGAAAGAAAAGGGTTAGGTGTAACGAAGGTATATAAATTATGTAATTTTGTATTGTGCTTTTGTTTTTAACTGTATAGGGGAGCAAAGAATATTGTTGTTTATCTAATAAGTTTTGCGAATTTAGACAGGTTATATAGTTTACTAATATCGTCTAAGAATTTTAAAATATGTAGCTTTATACAACATAATATAAAATTAATAGCGATAATAAATTGAATCATAAAGTTTAATTAAGCATAGGAACTAGGAAAATAGAATCCTATTTGATAATAATCTTAAGTAATTAAACTTAAAAAAATCATACAACTTTTCATACACATACGATGTTGGGAAATATTGTACATTATGTACAGTACTTGCCTGAATCTACCTGTTACGACAAAAAAAAAATGAAACTATAAGGTAGTTTATCACAGAATTATTTAAGTAAGTATGCTTATCTTGGAAGTTAGAACTAGATAAATAGTTGTTTGTAGTTTGTTTCTGCAAAAATGTTTGTATATTTTCTGTACGGTAATACTTTTTGGTCCCCTATGTGCATTTAAATGAAATATTTTTGTGAAATTTTTTCGTTAAATGAAATATTGATATTTTTTGCTGCACTATGTCCAGTAGCAGGTATGCTATATTTTTTAAAGTAGTAAATTGTATTATACGATAGTATTATATTTTTATCTAAGGTCTAGAGTAAAATAATAATAAAATGTATAGTATTGCTTGATATTCTTTGGAGACATATCAAAAGAGAATAATTTTTATTTTCATATAATAGTGAACTCAATAATTATTTTATAAAATTTCAAACACAGATAGCTCTCTCGGTTAAAAAAGCACAAGAAGATTATGCTCCGATGTCAGAAGGCATGGAAGCTCATTGGGAAGTCGTGGAAAGAATATTATTTTTATATGCTAAATTAAATCCGGGACAGGGATACGTGCAAGGAATGAATGAAATTATCGGTCCAATTTATTATACATTTGCATCGGATTATGATGAATCATATCGAGGTACATATTAACTCAATTTTTAGAAACTGACATCCATATTAATATTTATCAATTTTAGAGTTTGCAGAGGCTGATTCATTTTTTTGTTTTACTAATTTAATGGCAGAGATAAGAGATTTCTTTATAAAGACATTAGATGAAGCAGATTCTGGTATAAATGGGATGATGTCGCGTTTAACACTTAAGTTAAAATCAAATGATCCAGATGTATGGTTACGTTTACATCAGTTGGAGCTCTGCCCTCAATATTATAGTTTTAGGTGAATAATTTTTGTTTTACTTTTTAAATTCGAACCCCTTACACTAAAATAGCCAGTTATAGATTCTCTTTGATAAAATCTTAACTTGGTTGAATTGTTGTCTTATAAGGGGAGTACACGGTCAGCTTTTGGGAGGTGAAACAACAGTAAAAATAAAAATACATGTGTCTGAGCATTTAACCTCATGGGCATTATTAATAAAGATATTTAATTTTGAAAATTGTTATATTTCAAATATACTGTATTATGTGGCCAAGAGGTTAGCATGCTAACCTGTACCTAACCCAGTGAACTCTGGTTCAAAACTCGGTTTGGGAATTTTACTTTCGTTTTTTATTTGCAATCGTTTTTTTACTTTTTATTATTTTCTTATACATATTTTGCCTACATCTCGTTCACACGTTGGTTTTTTTAATCCAGAAACATGCATTATGGATAATACAATTTTCTACCTTGAACACAGGCTAAATATAATACTTACATGCGCGGTGGGTTGCCTATCAGTAGCTAAATATAAATCTCGTCGGTGGATTCCTTAAATCTTCATTAATTAATTCAATATAGATTTTCTTTTCTTTTTAGATGGTTAACTCTAATGCTTTCTCAAGAATTTCCTCTACCAGATGTTTTACGTTTATGGGATTCATTGTTTGCTGATGAAAGTCGTTTTGATTTTCTTATTGATGTTTGCTGTGCCATGATAATGTAAGTCACTTACACTATTTTTCATGGTATATTGGTTCTGCAAAAATACTGTGTAGATCAAAATTAACAACTCTTTTTACATCTGTTTAATCGAAACTGTGCAGTTTAATTACTGTAAAAACCAAAGGTTAATTTTTTTTAACATCAGATTTTAATACATTTTTGTTTTAGTTTGGTTCGAAAACAGTTAATGTATGGAGATTTCTCAAGTAATGTTAAAATACTACAAAATTTCCCTCCAATGGATATTCAGATAGTTATAGCAAAGGCTGCTGACTTAGGAGGAAAAAAAATTTAAATATTTAGTATTAATTTAAATTAATATAGCTAGGTAGAGATAAGCTCGGTCGACATCCAGCCATTTTTTTTAGTTAAGTGGTTACCTATAAGATTTATTTTTGTCTTAAAGGACTGGCAACAATTCCAGCCTGGAGACCCGTGATAAAATAGTAAAATGACAGTTAAAAATATCATCTACTAAATATTAATTACTCAAATAAATTTACTGTACTTGACTTAATTAATACTGATTTTGTGTACTGTGCAATGTATTGGTGATATATTTTATTGATAAAGTATTAAATACTTTAATTTTAAATATTTTATCTTATTTTTTTTTAATGTTGAAATAAATGTGTACAGGGATTTCTCGATATCAGAGTCCCTGCAGCCACAAATTTGTAGAAAAATACAAAAGTCTATAAAACACATAAAAACACAAGCTATATAATTTTCCTCGGATAACGAAGGCCTTGCATTTAATTTTCACTTTTTGTAAATTTTTAAGGACTCTTCTTTAAAAAAATGTATATTAAATAAATGTTATCAAGACAATCAAATTATGTAATAATATTGTAAAATATTCATTATTCAATTTTACATAATTGCTTGTAAAAATGTGTATTAATTTTAATTGCTATCTATCTCTATCTAGCTTGAGGTATTAAATACTTATATAATTCATATGCAATATTACAATTATTATGTCAATAATACTTTAGCCACAGTTCAAATTAATTTACTTCTGTGATATAAAAGAAACGTATAATTTAACAAGTTATTGGCATAAGTGAATGGAAATTATAAATTCAATTTTGAATATTATGGCCACAAAAATTCTATAAAAAGCATTACGAAGTTCATGGGCATTTTGTAATAAACATTTGAAGACAAATCCAATGTTTCTTATATTAAAGTGCAGAGTACTGTATCGTCAAACAAGGTATATTTTTTTTTATCCATCCTGAATATTTGAAATAATATACAGGATGATTCAGCACTGTCGTGCCAAACTTGAACAGTAGATTGAGAAAAATATATTAAGTAAAAAACTTCCAATAAACATGTGTCTGGAAATTTTTCCTTAGGGAACTACAGGCCTTCAAAAATTTTACTAAAAATGAGTTTTAATTCAATATCTAGAGAACCCTTCGTGATAGAATTATGAAATTAAGTATTTGGGTTAGTAATAATATGTGTTATCGATTTCTAATATTAACCAATTATATTTTAGACCAGGGCTGTATGGGGCCAGTGGGCCCATCGATTTTGATCTTGTAATTGTTTGTTCCTTAATTTTTTTCCTGAGTTGATAATTTTATAAGATTATATGACACAAAATACACAAAAACATACTTTGCTTGTTTATCATAGGATAAACCGTTTTCGAGAAATATCGGTGTTAAGAAAGCATGCAGAATTTAACTTAATACGGATGCTTGAAATTATAAAAAATAAATTTATATTCTTATTTCATAATAACAAATAAGACAAAAAGTTAATATAAATACACCTCCGAAAATGCATCCATATCAACAAATAGCCATTTTTAGTTTGTTTTTTTAGTCATGTTAATAAAGTTCATGTAACAGTAAAAGAACTGGCTATAGATCTTACAGGATTCATATTAGGAGGTTTATTTAAATGAACTTTATTCTTACCTTTAATCATAGAAAAAGAATATAAATTTATTTTTTATAATTTCAAGCATCCGTATTTAGTTAAATTCTGCATGCTTTCTTTACCATCGATATTTCTCGAAAACAGTTTATCCTATGATAAACAAGCTAAGTGTGTTTTTGTGTATTTTGTGTCATATAATCTTATAAAATTATCAACTCAGGAAAAAAAATAAGGAACAAACAATTACAAGATCAAAATCGATGGGCCCACTGGCCCCATACAGCCCTGGTCTAAAATATAATTGGTTAATATTAGAAATCGATAACACATATTATTACTAACCCAAATACTTAATTTCATAATTCTATCACGAAGGGTTCTCTAGATATTGAATTAAAACTCATTTTTAGTAAAATTTTTGAAGGCCTGTAGTTCCCTAAGGAAAAATTTCCGGACACATGTTTATTGGAAGTTTTTTGCTTAATATATTTTTCTCAATCTACTGTTCAAGTTTGGCACGACAGTGCTGAATCACCCTGTATAAAATACATACATAACCCTTTTTATTGTCAAGTAATGGTTTATATTTATACATAATATATAATTATGCATGCGCTATCCTGCCATTTTGTCGTAATTTTTGATAATATGTTGTAGTGTAAATTATTATTTAATGTACATATTCTGAGAAGATCTCATTGACTTTTATTATCAAAGCACAACATGTAATCTTAATAAATTTTTGTCAAAATAAGTACAAATATTATGAAAGTTAAATAATCATTCATTAGATATAAGCTAAAATGCTTTTTGATTTGCTGAAATTATTCCAAAAATTTTATTTGTTTTAAATTAATGTGTATTGCTTAAAATGGATATTATTTTAATTTGTAAATATAAAAAAATGATTTACTGCTTCACGTTAGTATAATTTCCGTACTATGTAATTAATGTGGAACTGAATGCTAAAGTATATATGTACCTATTATATATATAATGTGATTTAATGGATTTACTACCCTCTTATTATTTTATGAATATATTTTTGATATGTACACACTCATTTTATATACAATGCCATATTCATGGCCATATAATTTTTATTATAAATCAATAAATGTTATTAAATTAAAAATGAAGTTTTATTTATTTATTTAACGTCAAGTAGGTAAAAACTATATGAAATCTCAAGAATAACTGCTATGGGTTATGGGTGTCACGGAATATTTTTATACGTGATAGTCATGATATTATGTATAATCATAGGTGGGCACAGTTAATATAAAAGTTAACTTCGTTAATCATTAACTCTTTAATAAAAATGTTAACTTTGTTAATCGTTAAAGCGTTAAAATTCTGAAAATTTAACGGAAGTTAAAGTTAACCGAAAATTTAACGAAAGTTAAAGTTAACCATCCATGTTTGAAGACTTTTTTTTTGCTATTTCGACAACTTTCTTATGTATTGTCATCAAATACCCAATGTAACGGACTAAAGTTAACTTAAATACAATAAGATTGTTCTGGTTTAGTTTTATAATTTTATTGTATTTGGATCGATATTTTTTTTGTATTTTAGATTTGGTTAAAACTATGTTTATTTTATAGAAAATGACGTGAAAAGTTTAAATTTTCAAACCGCAGGACTGTATCTCATAACGTTGTCGAGATATGGCCTCTCAAAGTTTTAGTTTTTTCAAAATTTTGGAGAAAAATGGCTGTTACTTTTGAACGTGTACTCGGATTTAATTTTTGTTGACGAATTTGGAATCAGCGTATCAAAATCTATATAATGGCATATATAACACTTAAAAATTCAACAAAAAATATTTGGTCAAAAATCGGCATTTTTTTAAGGTATACCCCTTGGAAAAATTTCAATTTTCAGCAAAATTTTTTTTTTCAAATTTTAAAGTATTGTACATGTCATTATATAGATTTCGACACACTGATTCCAAATCCGTTGACAAAAATCAAATCCGACCATACGTTCAAAAGTTACAGCCGTTTTTCTCAAAATTTTTGAAAAAATTAAAACTTTGAGAGGCCATATCTCGAGAACTATATGAGCTACAGACCTGCGGTTTGAAAATTTCAACTTTTCACGTCATTTTCTATATAATTAACACACTTTTAACGAAAACGACAACACAAAATTTTTGTCATATTGCATGCATCAAATTTCAATTTACCAAAGAAATATCAAGTAAAATACAAGAAATAGGAAAGAAAAACCTTTTTGTCATAGAAATATTACCTCAACACACATAAAAATAAGAAGTAGATTCTAAATTTACTATATAGGTATACTAGCGGAATCCCGCGGCTTCGCTCGCGTAAACTTCGATTTTTATTTTAATTTTTTATTTAATTTTTATTTTAATAGATTAATAGATTTTGCCCGAATTTATCTTTAAAAGGAAAGCAGGTATACAGACAAACATATCTAAATCCATCCTCGTCTCCGTTCCATGCTATTAGGGCTTGAATATCGAACTTTCATTTTTAATTGAATATTAATTTGTCCGAATTTATACTTTAATATCATCAACAATTATGAAGATAAATATATCAAAATTTTACCCCCCCCCCCATTCCCATAGGGGTTGAATTTTCGTAACTGATATTTGTCTTGTATAGTACCTAATTGTGCCATGTTTCATTCGGTGAAAACAAAAAAAAATTTACAAATTTTTCCACCCCCCTAACACCGTAGGGGTTAAATTTTTGGAAATGCTGAAATAATTGTTTCATTATTTATATTGTAGAATATGTTCGATAAGTTTCAATTAAATGCGCACAAAAAAATATTTTTTTATATAAACTTTGACACCTTGTTTTAACCCCGTAGGGGTTGAATTTCAAAAAATCCTTTCTTAGTGGGTGCTTACATCATAAAAGGAAGGCACCTACGAAATTTCACGTTTCTAGGTCCAGGGGTTTGGGCTGTACGTTGATATTTGAGTGAGTGAGTGAGTGGTTAAGGACAAACTCTTTTATAGATATAGATAATCAATAATTTTAACTATTTTCTATGTATTTTGTGATTTAAACCAGAGTTAGGTAATATCATTGAAACCGAGATATTTCCGATTTTGTATAATGATTAAAAAGTAATACAAAAGAAAAATTTAATATTTCACCCCCTGACACTTATGGACAGGCCCGGCAGAACAGATAAACTTCTTGTGTCTAGTAAAAAAGTTGGGGGAGGAGGAAGTTGGAGAGTTTTCTTTTTAAATATGGTTTTTGAAATATTAAAAACTATCGATACTTTTACAAATAAAAATTCAAATTAGCTTTTTACTCATAATATCTGACTTAATTATTTAAGACCAAATTGGATGCTGTAAAGGGTTTTTATCTAAGTGCATGTGACGACGAAATCATTTATTTCGATAAGGATTAATGATTTGCAGGTCATAAATAAGTCCACGTAAACAGAACCTAAAAAAGTTTAAATGCTTTTCCAATCTCTGGTGGGTAATTCGACACACGCAAATTTTTCGAGTGTCTAGTACGACATACCGAAGCCTAGACTGATGCCGGCCCTGCTTATGGAGAGTTGTAATTATTTTCGAAATCCACACGAGCGAAGCCGCGGGTATCAGCTAAGTAGTATAATATAATGAAACTATTAAGTGATATTTAGTTGATTATATTATTGATGTTTACACGAATTCAAGCTTTGTAATGTTTCATTTACCCATACACATTTCAAATATAAAAAATAATATCTATTTTTCTTAATTTTTTATAACAA
This sequence comes from Sialis lutaria, assembly GCA_949319165.1. Taxonomy (NCBI): domain Eukaryota; kingdom Metazoa; phylum Arthropoda; class Insecta; order Megaloptera; family Sialidae; genus Sialis; species Sialis lutaria. Next base: position 30,680,060 of record OX439234.1, read on the forward strand.
TATTATTTTTATATTTTTCTATTATAGGTATCAAATCCGACCACACGTTCAAAAGTTACGAACAATTTTTCTCAAAACATTTAGACAAGGGGCGTAAAACCTTACGGATGAGGATCAAAAGTGTTTTGTACGCAAGTTTTTTTTTAACTAATGATTTTAAAATAATTATTTCCAGCTGTTGAGCCAATAGTTTTTCTTTCATCAATGTACTTTGCTAGTTTACCTTAGATTAATACTAATCATCCTGTCGTAATTAATAGACAAATGTATAAATCCTAAATATAATAAACTGCCTTGGCAGGCACGGGACTTTTTTATACATCATGACACCGAAGTATTAATATGTGATTACTTTTATAATTTAATATTTGATTTTAAAATTTTTTACTTGCAAAATGATTTTCAGTGAATGAAATTGATACATTTTATTTAATATTGACATTAAAATATTAAATGAAATCAATTAAGATTAGTGATTATTGTATTAACTAGGTATTTATTTTACTAGATTTCAATTTTGACACTTCCAAATATAAATGACAAAATTTTCATAGATAACTAGATTTTTTGTATTATTCAAATCAATTTTAAATTAAAACCATTAAAACTAAAATTATTATTTTTTTTGGTTAATTCATAAGATACAAAAAAAATAGAACATAAATTATAGAAAATAATATTCTCTACAACTTGTATCTCAAACATGTTTTTTTCTAATACCTATAACTGTAAAAACAATTTGGGGGGGGGAGATAGATAGAACATAAATTATAGATAAATACCCTCTACAACTTTGATCTAAACATTTTTTTTCTAATGTGCACCGTTTATACATCATGACACCGAGTATTAATATGTGATTACTTTTATAATTTAATATTTGATTTTAAAATTTTTTACTTACAAAATGATTTTCAATGAATGAAATTGATACATTGTATTAAATATTGACATTAAATATTAAATGAAATCAATTAAGATTAGTGATTATTGTATTAACAACTATTTATTTTGCTAGATTTCAATTTTGACACTTCTAATAATAAATGCCAAAATTTTCATAGATAACTAGATTTTTTGTATTATTCAAATCATTTTTAAATTAAAGCCATTAAAACTAAAATTATTCTTTTTTTTGGTTAATTCATAAGATACAAAAAAAAGAATAGAACATAAATTATAGAAAATAATATTCTCTACAACTTGTATCTCAAACATTTTTTCTAATACCTACCGTTTAAAAAATAAATCGAAAAAATTAATTTTTTTTAGAAAATCAATTATTTCCTAAAAATAAATTTTGGGGGGGAAAATGGATAGAACATAAATTATAGATAAATACCCTCTACAACTTTGATCTAAAACATTTTTTTCTAATGTGCACCGTTTCAAAAATAATTCAAAAATAATTCGAAAAATAATTATACTTCCGTTTCCGGTTTAGTGATGGTTTCCAAAAATAGGAGGTGCACATCTAGAGCATACAAGAACCTTAAGTTTAAAATTTCATGTTCGTAAGTATTACAGTTTAGGCTGTAGAGCGTTCACAGACACACAGACAGACAGACAGACAGACAGACAGACACACAGACACACACACAGACGTCATTGAGTTAATGGTGGTATATGATTCAGGGACCCTCAAAACGTGTAATTCCGTTAAAATCTCGAGTTCGATTTTTTTCGTGATCACTATACTTTATTTATACATTACATTTCATGTATGTATAAAAAAGTAAAAATATATCCTATTTTTAGCATTTTTGGGTTACAGGCGTTACAGCGTATACAGTCTATACAGATAGATACGCTTATATTATGTTGAAAATAACCAAAATGGTTTAAAGTAAGGTCATAATAAATATTTCCATCAAAATCTATGTTTTGAACATTTTCTACTTTACTGTAAATTTTTATCCAGAACAACACTTTTTTAAAATTGTAGGATCATTTTGAAGCAATCTTAAAAAGAACAAATGAGGGGTTTGCAGCAACGAGTTTCTCCATTTTTAGGCCAAACTGAGTTAACAACCGTTTCTGGGGGAAAAAAATCATTCTTTCGTTTGGTTCAACTAATTGTAAGAATTACCTAACGTTGATAGTTTCATTCGCTGCTTCATTCGCTTGGGTCAACATGGAGTTAACTCCAGGAGCTGACTCTTTGTTTTTGGGCTTAGAATTTAGTTAGTAGTGTTAGTACACTCGTTACTGTGTTCTTTCTTGAAATAAACAAATTTTCTTGAAAATTGTTCTTATTCAATGCTCCCTTACTTTAAAAAGAAAATAATTTTCAATTATTTGGGGCAAAAAGGAGTTATCTCCAGAATAAAATTGACTCTAGAATTGCGAATTTGACGAATTTCTCAATGGAATTTGGCCAAAACATGTGGTCGGTGACAAATAATAATTGGACGAAGACAAAGGCGATTTAAATACATTATCAATTTTTTTAACAGTTTTTTTTATTTTCCCACAAAGTATAAAAACTGAAGATAACCCCTTGTTGCTGCAGACCCCTCAAATATATTTTTATTAAAAATAAATATATTGTTTTATAGTCACTAATTTTGATAATATTTTTACGCTTCAGGGTTTTAGAACGAGAAAATATGATTTTGAACCCATGTTTATTTTTTATTGTATTTATTTTTGCAACACATTAAAGCTCATTAAGATTGGTTTTAATGCTAATTGTTTTTAATGTTCTTGAAATGATATATGTTATCCATGTTTTTTAATCATAGGTTAGAATAAAATATACCTATATATATTTTTATGGATACCATTTATTTTGTAGGTAAAGCAACATAAAAATAATGTGGTCATAGGGATGGAAAAATAAGAAATTCCTATTCTTGCATTTTAATTAATTTAAAAAATATAGTTTTTATATTGATTATTTTCTATATTTTTATTTCAAACATATACCAAACCTTTAGCAAACCCTCCTACGCAAGCGACAACACACAAAAGTTAAACGTGTGCAATATAAGGCTATTGTGCAAAAGTCCGGGATTTACAAAAGAAACGTTTCTCATGTGAATAACGTCTCTAATGTAATTAGGGAGGGGGTTGCGACCGTGTTTTTCTGCTGCGGGGGTGACAATCACTGCCACGACACCTAGCTCTTATCGAACCCCGATGAAAGTGTTATTCAATTATTTCACACAATCGGTAATTACTGAAACTCTATAGAGACAATTTATGTACTATATGCTTTATCTATGGTGTATATAGGTATGAGTAATTGAGTGCAAGCTGTACTATTGTTTTTTAATTTACGTGGGTACAGAATATGCAAGAAGTAATTTATATTACTTATTTTAATTTGAAGTGAGGAAGGATATTTTTAAAGATTTACCTATATATAGATTAGAGAATTGAAAGATTATATATCAGACAGTTTTTCACATGACTTCAATTTTGATTATAAAATGTTGAGAATAATAAAGAACTACATACACTATAAAAATACTCTGCCTTGTAAATGCACGGTGCTTCCTCGTGCTAAATTCATCAAAGGTAGTTAATTATTGAACAATTTAAATAAAAACCAATAAAGTATTCAGATGAACTGCCTGTCATTGGTTAACCATTTAATTTTCATACGATTTTAATAAAAAAAATTAATTTGACATTTTTCTTAATACGCGCCTGGTTATTATGTCGTATATTTTGAATTTTTTGATAATTTCAATCAAAATCATTATTTTTCTGCTATACGAATGTTAAAATGACATTTAAAACGTCAAAGTGACATTTAATATGTCAAAGTAAATAGCAATTTAAAAAAACAAATGTCGATTTTTATAAAGCAAATTGAGATAAACTTTGTAAGGGAATATTTTACAACAAACGTAGGTGACCTATATTATAGAAAATTGAATGCTCTACAAAAAAGGTTCTATAAAATTTTCACGCAACATGTATCTTTCTTGAGATATCTTCAAATCAAAAAATAAATATTTTGGGATGTCACCCCTCCCCCTTACACACGATTTTAATACTTTTGAAATGGGACCGTCCTCAAACCAGACCCAACCAATCAACCAAGTTTCATCAATATCGGTTCAGTGGTTCATGAGTTAAGCGTGTGACAAGGATTGGGGGACAGACACACACACAGACACACACACACAGACACACACACACACAGGCACACACACACACAGACAGACAGACACGGAACAAAAAGTGTTTGTCTTGACCTGAAACGGATAAATCCGGTAAAATTTTTAAAATCGGAGAACAATTTTTTTTTCTCGTTTTAAAACGATAACGTAGCTTCTCGTATCTTCGATATTGCGAGGAAGCAAAAAACGAAGAATAATAACCGATTCATTTTTATTATTTTAATTATAAATTTTTCCTATTTTCATTTGTACACGGAGAGAATATTCTTTTAAAAATTAACAGAAAATGCTGTGAACCTGAGGACTGAATCAACTTCTGAAAAAAATTAACAGAAAAGTCGACAGAGTTTAAAATAAAGTAAATGAAAAATTACAATGACATACTGGTAAATTTTAACATAGTACCTATTAAAATTTATTTACTTAAAAAGTAATATACGCTATTCTTTAATTTAATTTCTTGTATATGAAAATTTCACGTACATTCTCTATAATTTTACTATGTTTCTATATTACTTTTCATATCTGGCCTATCGCCGTCATAGAAACTGCTATACAGTATATTGAATTGTAGTAGACGTTCTTTTAAATTTTACCATGTCGGGTGTTAAAATTTCTAGGATCAATTTCGTCCTCTCGTTAACATGTTTTTCATGTTAAAAATTAACATAAAATTTTTTCAGTGTACTTTGTTATATATTACTGAAAAATATTCAAGTATAAAAGCAGTAGGTACGTGTTTTATAAAAAAGGGATTAAACAAAAAAATACTTAATTTGTTGTCCAAAATTTATTTTTTTAATATTTCGAACAAACTATTTGGCATTCACCGATTAGTAATTTTTTTTCAGAATAGGCCAAATACCGAATATTTGCTATGCATATTCGTTACAATTCTATCTATATATTTACTACTTCATCCTGAACAATATTAAATCTAGAAGTTGACTGGGGCGATGGACTTTTTTTAAACTAAATCTTTTCTGAGGATTCAAAATACTTGTTGTTACACCACTGATAGAACTGTTTTTTAATGTTTAAACCATGCAAATTTCTGTTTTGTTTTTAATAGACATAAAATATTTTTCTTTTAAATTAAATAATCCGTAAAAATTAATATATACTTGATAGTAAAATAAGAATTTTACGTTTATTTTGAACATGAATCGAAAGCATCTGAATACTAAAAATATATAACTATTATATTTTGTGAAAAACAACGAGAAAATTGTGGAGTTTTCCTGGCGCGATTTATTGATCGTATCACTGAGCAAAAAAGCCCCGCCCACAAACATCGGGTCGGCCAATAGGAATGGGAATTTGAAAAGTAAATACTGCATGGAAAATCATAGGAAATATAACGGTAGACAAAACAAATATTTATTGTATTTGTGAACTACGTGCTTACAATTTTCATTTTAGGTTTATTTGTTATATGAATTTGAAATAATAATCATACCTATTGCAAAATCGAATTATTATATTTAATATTCAATTATTAAATTAAATTTATTCGAGTTTCTGGATATTTATAAAATAAGACCCATAAAATAGTCATTAAGACGTTGACTATCACGGTACTTTTCAGGATTCCGGTGTAAAAAGCCAATTTAATTTAATCATAATATATTATTGAAAGTGTACTAAGCGAGTTTTTTTAAATCTTGCGAATTTTCTTGTAGTTGGATTTTTATTATTAATTTTCTGTTCATACTACATTTATTAATACATTTTCTGTTCATGTATATAAGCCGACTTTGATTTTTTGTTCTCCCTGAGGCGATCTATTCATAATTTCACTGATATACTACGAATTTCATCGGAATTGCACAAATATGGCAAGTAAACAAACTACGAGTTATCTCATAGTTGGCAATCAACGTGTTAACAAGTACCTACCCTTCCATTTACGCGTTGTTTTCGTGGAAACAATTAACCGCGTAACTAGAGGGATTATTGTTTCTCTTTAAAACAATATTGTTGTATAGAAACAATAAATTCTCTGTTTAAAATAATATTTCGAAAACAATATTTTCTCTTGCTCGATATGTATAATAATTATTATCGAAAAAAAGTTGAAATACTAAATACCAGTGATATTTATGAAGTATTTTATTACAAACTTTTAAGTGAGCCATGAAAAACAAAAATTGTAAACAAAAATCACAATAACAATAATCAAAATAACAAATGAATACTTGAAAACAATGAACTATTTGAAAAAATATATTATAATTTTTTTTCGATAATAAATATGGCAAGTGACATATCGTTGTAAAGTAGAGTAAAAAACACGTTCAACTATGATATAGTCAACTTAGTGGCCCATAAGAAAAACTAAAGTTAGAGCTTGTAACTCGGAAACTAAAAGTGATATAAAAATTCTAAATACACCAATCAATTCTACACAAAAAAGTGCTTCGAGAAACCGTAAACAAAAAGTACCTATCTACTTTAAATAAAAGTTATTGCCATTTAAAGAAATTCCGAATTTTCAGTTTTTTGGGTATACCGCCTAAGCCACATAGAATTATGAATATTTTTTGGTGTAATAATACTCACCCCTTTCTTACAATTAATTCATCTCATTTAACCAAACCTGTATCTCTTATAGATACTGAGATCCCCATGTTGGAAAAGTTATCTGGGACACCCGGTATACCTTTTTATGCATGATACGGTTTAGATATTTAAATTCACTTTCAGCAAGAAATTTTATCATAAAGAAACACGCATCATTGGCACCACACAGATATACTGATTTAATATTAAATACGGGTACTACATATCTTACCAAATCCATCCCTATCGCTAATAAAATTTATCGGAAGCCCCGAGTTTTGTCGAGCATTGCACGGTTTTAATATCACAAAGAAATGAGCCCGGTAGACGATGTCGCGCATACGTAATTTTACAAAATAAATTCAATCAAATTCAAGTTTGGTAGCTGCAAACATATCCTTTCGTCTTTTACGTGGGTTGCTCGATTTGAATATTCCTAATTTCTTGTTTTCTTTGCCACACACGAGGACCTGTGCTTTGCGTGTTAATTAATTTGTTGCTTTTATTCGAATATTTGTACGATGGGTGTTTCGTTTAATGAATGTAGTATGTTTCATTGAACTTGTTATACTTTGGTATAATTGAAATGTATTTCATACATAGGTTATTATGTATTATATACATACTAGCTGACCCGACAGACGTTGTCCTGTCTTAACTATGAATATTGAATTCGAATTGGTAATACTTTACTATAAAATTAAAATATAAAATTAAAAATTAATAAGGGTTGATCGTAGAAGGGTGAAAATTAAGAGTAATATGAATTTTTTTTATTCTAAGGTCATGACAAAATAAAAATAAAAATCTTGCCAAAAAAAATTAAAGTTTTTAATTAATAAATAAAAAATAGGGGTTGATCGTAGAGGGATGAAAATTTAGGGATGTATGTATTTTTGTATGATGTATCATAAAAAAATAAAAACAAAAAAATTTGTAAAAAAAAAATAATTTAAGGGTGGACCACCCTTAACATTTAGGGGGATGAAAAATAGATGTCCGATTCTCCACCCTAGCCGATATGCACGCTAAGATTCACGAAAATCGGTCGAGCCGTTTCGGAGTAGTTCAATTACGCACACCGTGACACGAGAATTTTATATATATTAGAGATATATTGTATAATTCAATTCGAAATGGAAATAAAAGTATATTGTGATACGTTTGAAAAATTGGTGTCAGAAACGTAAAGAAAAGTGGGTTTACGCATGATGCACAACGAAAAAGGGAGTCGATTTTTTAATAAAAATTGTAGTTGCCGATTAAAAATTTCAATTCTGTATCAAATAATACTATTAGTTTTAAGTCAGTCAAATAGTAATATTTCTAATTCCATTTATTCTTATGCAAAAAAATAAATAAATATATCGAAGACTGTAAATATATATATTTTACTTTAATTATTCATTTAAAAATTAATAAGAAATTGATTTTTTTTACAGTGAGACTTAAGATTAATGTTAATATCGTATCGATTCCATCTGGTCAAAATTTCAGTAGGTATCGCTTCATCCGAATCTAAGGCACTCTCGTATCAGTCTCGTTTCGGGACCGAGACCATGAAAAGTTTCGTTTGGCATGCAGCCCTAAACAAGATTAATCATGCATACATATTTAAAACTTCAATATATATGTTTTTTGCAATTATTATTTGGAGTTGATATAGAAAATGTAGGACTGTTTCGTCTCGTCTCGGTCTAGTCTCGTAGAAGTTTTTTGATGAATTATTTATAATCCTTAAAAACTGAAACTCTCATTGTGACTCTCGATGAGACATATAAATAAAGTTGGATGTTAAGAAGAATCTTGTTTCGGTGTGTATAGCTTAAAAAAAGTATAAATATGTATTTCTGACATTAAATATTGGTTATAAAGAAAAACTCGATAAATAATAAATATATCCAAAATATATATTTAATTTTTGAATCCACGAGTGTACAAGATACGATACGCGCTAGAATACATATTTTTCCATATTCTATTTTAAATACTAGTCGCCACGATATTTAATATTTATCATAATTTTATTCAACAGCTTTCAACGATTCCAATATATGTATAAAAGAATACAAATACATTCTCACATAAAATCTTGAATGAAAATATTTTTTTCCGACATTTCAATGAATCACGTATAATATTTATGATATCTGGCAACATTATACTCACGTATTAATATTTTAAAAGAATAATTTCTGCGGCCTTACTAATTCATCGATTATTTACATCACAAAATATATTAATACCTTTTAACCGTATAAACTACGAAAGTCAACAATAAAATACCACATCGTTTTAATCCGTTCTTATCCGAATATAATAAATGAATCCACGGTTCGAGTTAACCAAAACATCATAAATATCGTACACGGCAACATAATATCCATAAAACAGTGCTTCCAAAACTGTACGAGTTTGATTTATAATAAAATTATTTTTACTTGCATTTATACAATTTGGTAATATAATTTATAATATCATTAATATCTATTTACTTTCAATATACGCACGAAGAAAAGTACACTCAACGTACGCTCCGAGAAATGATTGGCCAACCTCTCCATGTAACGACCTTTCCCTATCCCTACCACAATACTACCGTGACTGCTATATTTCTGCGTGAAATTTAAATTGACCAATTAACGATAAATTCGTTACGGTGCACAGGTAGAAAGGTTACTTGAGCCAAGTAAACCTTGTTTTGTATATAACGAAAACAATATTTTCTTAAGATAAGAAATATATTCTTAAATCAACTATAGTATTCTTGGACGAAGAAATAATGTAGTTGGATTAAGAGTACTTTTCTTATATTAAGAAAATATTGTTTTCGTTATATACAAAACAGGATTTTCTTGGTCCAATACAGTTTTTTTTGTGTGTGGTGGGTGCCCCTCTAGCTGACGTTGTTAGGAGATTTTGAATTACCGATGCTTACGTTGTTCGGAGCGACGAGTGTATTTCATAATAATCACTCAATTTTTAAAGAAATATTATTATTAGACTATTGTAATTCTCGCTAGGCCACGTGTAACTAAAATTACAATAATGTCCGGCATCATAGAGTGGCTATAAGCAAATTGCATTCTCAAATTAGATATCAAACGTATTTATGACAGTTCTTTTGGAGTTTTCTGAAGACTTTGATAACTTTCGCGCACGCGTTGTATGTAAACACCAACGGTATTAAAACAGTGGTGATATGAAAATTATTGTATACGGGCAGAGTCGCCAACTGTATAAAACAAAACTGACATGAAAATAAAATGATTCAACAATTAAAAAACACATATCTTATATCCTAATTAGATCCTCTTTGATCTAGTTAAAGGTAAACAATACGTTGAATTATCACTGCTCTAAATTCCATAGCAAATCCATAGATATGTATTATCACAAAATGTATACCTCATTTGTGAGTGCTTGCTAACTTGCAAATTTGCTAGCCCCTTTATGATATTAATTTTTGCGTGCATCGTGGATCAAATTTAAAAGAAGCATTTTGAATATTGATAATTTTTAATTACATTATTAAAACATAGGTATACATTATGTCAACTTATTATAATGAGTTCAGTTCTGCTTTTATAAGCTGACATCACACTTTTATACCTCAATCTCCCAAACCCTTTGAAATCAACTGATTTATCCATCGACCAAATATATTTATATGAAACTGTGCATTTTTGATGTCACTGTATCACCTATAAAAACCTTCGCCATTGATAATAACAACAACATTTAACACCTGTACAGCACAATGAGAAGTCGCCGGGCAGGTTGCAGTGTGTGTGTGTATAAATCATATAGCGGCAATAGATCAGGGGCCGCAGTGACACTGTGTCCAAGAGCCGACACAGGCAGGACCGCGCTTACAACTACTATATATAGAACTTGAAACTGTTTAGAGAAAAATCTAACTTTAAGTGGGCTCTCATACCGGAGCAGTATAGCAATATAGAAACTAGCAAATTATAACTAGTGATATTATTGCTATCCGTCAATATACATTAAAATCGGACATATTGTCTCACACCGAAGCAATATGATATCGCTATATTGCTAGTTGCTGATTGGTAGTTACTTTATTGCTGTGTTGCTATATTGCTATATTATTCCGGTGTGAGAGCCCACTAAAGCATACATAGGATTCGCAATAAAGTGGAAATGAAAGGCCAATTAAGTGGGCTCTTATACCGGAGCAGTATAGCAATATAGAAACTAGCAAATTATAACTAGTGATATTATTGCTATCCGTCAATATACATTAAAATCGGACATATTGTCTCACGCCGAAGCAATATGATATCGCTATATTGCTAGTTGCTGATTGGTAGTTACTTTATTGCTGTGTTGCTATATTGCTATATTATTCCGGTGTGAGAGCCCACTAAAGCATACATAGGATTCGCAATAAAGTGGAAATGAAAGGCCAATTAATAAAATATATCGAAATATATGTAAATACCTATGATAAATTGAAAATTTATATTTTAAATAATGATTTACTATTATGTTTTATCACGTTAGAAAATTAAAACTAATTCCGCTCATAATACAGATATCGTCGCTTATCTAACAACACCGCTCAAGTCGAAAACTAGCGGTTTTTACATTTGAATGTCATTGGATAGAGCTACTCATTGCGCGTCGATCTACCAATCACATTTTAGACGTTTCGGACAATAAGAGATCAGAATTAAAAAAAAAAAGTGACAGGGCGCAAGCCGGTAGCCTATATAAAACATACACGGTTTTTTCGCTCTCCTGTAAAGTTGGTCAAAATTACTTGAGCGGTGTTGTTTGATAAGCGACGATATGTATAATGGTTTTCTTTGAAAAATAATAAGCACTGTACAAAGTAACATTTCGAACTACATATCGCACTCCCGCAAAAAAGTGTCATAACTCAAAAAATGTAGTTTTGAGGAAATAGGAATAAATTAAATTATAACAATTTAGGTAAATCAAAATTGTAAAGGAAAATGACTGATACACAGTATTTAATTTAAATATTTCAGTATTTCTGTGATGTTTGAAAAATAGTAAATATTAAAACGCTTAATGATTAAGTATTTAAAAAATAAAATAAAAAATGTGACATTTTTTTTAGAATATGCTAATTTTGACGGTCGGTAGGTCCATGAAGTACATTAATGACAATTTATAATAATTTGAAACCATTCTACATAGGTATTTATCTCAAATATGAAATTTTTTGAGTTGTGACACTTTTTTGCGGGGGTGCATTTTAAAGGTACATAAACAGGCTATAATTGCACATCAAAATGACCTCAACAAAAGTAATTATTAACCATGTGTATTGTTTATTTATTGCATTAAATGAAAATATTATATATTATGACTATATTTAACATTTTTATAAACTTGATAATATTTTGGGCTACAAAATGATTAAAAACGGTACTGACGACACCCAGAACGGACTGTCCGCCTCCGTGTATATAAAATACTCCCACATCTGTACGATTTGTGTATCTATTTTATACAAAAATATAAATTATATACGCGTGACGAATTTCTATGCTTAGACTAGACCCGAGACTCGGTGACGGGAATCGGTATTGTTGTTTATTGATTCTTTATATTTTTAAAGTATGTATGCACCTACTTTGTAACTTTCGGTATCTGTAGATATATTTAGTGCATTTTAATATGTGTATATGATATGTACCTACATCTTCACCAAATCAGATTATACAGAATGTAGAATTGAACAGGGAAATCAGTGTTATTTCAGATATATTATACCTACAGCCTTGGCCATAACCCAGGTTAAGTAAATAATACCAGTTGATGATAACGGAAATATTTATTATAATAAATTAATATTTTGTACATATACCTCTTGTTATGATAACAGCAGTTTCCCTTTTTTTTTAAACTCGATACTAAGCATCGTCATTTTGTGAAGTAATTATTTGCCACTCCTTAATCAAAATATTGTTTATATTTTTATTTGATGTGATCGAGTGTTCTCTAATCGTGTGCTTTAATATCGACCAAAGATGTTCAATGGGGTTGAGGTCCGATGATTGAGGAGGCCAAAACAGGAGCTCATTCCCATTATCTGAGAACCACTTCATCGTCAGTCGCGATTTGTGACAGGCGCGTTTTCTTACTGTAAACGGGCGCTATTCATGTTGGTATCACGCAGTTTACAGTACTTCTTGGGTGTCTTTTTTAACCCATTTGGCCCTTTACACAACATGATTTCGTCCACTCCATGTCAAGTCAAAAAAAGTTACATGTCTAAGAATTGATGGGGGTGGCAAATACTTTTGGCCAAGGATGTACGTTCCATTAAAGAAGACCAGGCTTAGGAATGGAATTACATGTCACTATACATATGAAACTTGTAGTGGTAAATGTGCGGCGTTCTATTGAGTAATGAACTGAACGATATTCTTATAGACGGATGTCTGCCAAATGATTGTATTGCAATAGATTTCGATTTTAAAAAATAGATAAGTGTAAAGTGTGCTTAAAACATCGCGCGAGGGTCGCGTGCCTTGAAGACCTCATTTTGCTCTGTTCCGACGTAGTAATTTTGGTTAATTTTTTTTCAAAGCATTGTCAACTAATGTACTTTCGATTCCTATGAAACAGATAGTTATCTCGATCTTGCTGGTTATGTGGAATATATATGTTTAACCGCAGCTCTATATTACATTTTACATAGAACGATATCGTATATGTTATGGAAAAGTGCGCCGAGTTATTAATAACTCTTTATAATTCATGAACGGTTTCTCCTACATAAAAATCTGTAAGTTCGTTTTTGTAGTAAATTATCTCAGCTACAATTTAGTAAGATAAATTTTTGCTCGAAAAGGTCACCGTTTTCGTGATATTTGAAAAATACTGTTTTTGTAAACTTTGACCCCACAAAATTGACACTTGTACACATCAAATCGATAAGGAACTTTCACACAATATTAAGTACCTTTATACTAAGGTGTATGCAAAAATTTAGCCAGTTACAAATTTTTTCCTATCTTCTATATTTTTATGTCTATTTTTCCTGGACTAAAGGTAATCTAAAATTCATATAATCTATAAATATATTTGTATTTAACTACGTCTATAGAATGGCGTCAGTTCGGAAAAGTCTAGACATTTTGTGAATTTCGGACAGATAGGGTAATTGAGTCCTAAAAAAACTAACCTTTTATAATCTCTTATGTTCAGCGAATAATTTAGCTTTAAAAAATTATTTAAAAATACCGTGTTGCTTTTGTGTGGTAGTTAACACGAAATTACAAATTCATACAGAAAACATATACCTTTGATTGTATGACAACTATTTTGATGTTTGATAAATCTTAGTAACTAAACATTTAACTCTTTAAAAAAAATGAAACGGTACTAATTAACAAAAAAGTTTCCTTATTATAAAATTCAAATGATACATTTCTTTGTACACAATACTACCAAGGGAACATAATTCATAATATTATATAAACACCATAAATATGTTACAAAACAGAACAGAAGGTTTGGACTATAACATATTCCTCCCACACTGTCACAACATAACCCTCAACCCCTTTTTTCACCACACACTAACACGTAGAAAAGCAGCGTATACGCAAGTACAATTACGTGGTGTTTTGCATTTAAAAAGGAACAACGTGAACCTTCTGGTAATGCGGTTATGAAAATAAAACGCCTCTCGCATTCACCGGTGACAATTTCATTGCTGTGTTTGCGTCGCGTCAACAATCAACAGTCCATTCAGTCGCTACGTCACCAGATTTGAAATAATTGATTGGTTAAATATAGTGCGCGGCCGGCTATAGCTGCAAAGTGTATGCTAATTCAATTAGAGATCGTGTTGGCTACGCAAAAGTTTCAATCGTGTTTTGTTTTGAATATTTGTTTCGAGGAAAATAGTCAAATAATCTATTTTTGTTCTGTTTATTTATTTTTCACAGTTTTAAAAATGTTTATGGTAATTAAAACGTGTACAATATACAGGGTGAGTCGGGAGGAATCTGTAATACTCCAGGAATGTATTGTACACGTGAAAATAATAACAAAAAACCCAACCGCCATTCACATGTTTTCGAGCCTGGAACATAGCATACTACTTTATCCATTATTAGTACTTCAATAATTACTGAAATTTCTTTAATTTTTAATTACGCTTTAACTTAAAAACAAATGAAAATCGGATAACAAAATTTGGGTTTTTTGTTATTATTTTCACGTGTAGAATACATTCCTGGAGTATTACAGATTCCTCCCGACTCAGCCTGTATAAAAAGTTTCTCGTATCTTCGATATGGCGAGAAAGCGCATGCAATAAACTATCTTAATAGATAATCTATGGAATTTCATGTATTCTTTATTTATAACAAAATAGAAGACCAATTAAAAATACGTGATTTTATATAATACTAGCTGATAGGATCTGGTATTACCCGGGAATTAAAAAATAAAAATATTACTCTAATGAAATGAGTAAGTTAGTAAGGTACGTGTAATAGTAATGAACTGACTATAGGTTTGTAAGGACACGAATTAGGAGGTATATTTCCATAAACATTATTTTGTTATATTTTTAACCATAGAATAAAAATACAAGTTTATTTTGTGTAATTTAAAAAAGTAAGTAAGTAAGTAAGTAAGTGAGTAAAATTCTGCAGTCCTTTCTTTTGTTTTCTCATTAACGGTTGATTATACAGGGTCCTCCAATAGTGCGTCCGGCATTCCTAGCGCACTTCCCGTAGGAGATAGAAAAAAAAGTTTGGTACATAACATTATTGGTTTGAAAAGGCCGACGTCGTAAAATTATTTTAAATAATACAGGATGTCCCATTTTTACGCTGTAACAAAAACAAACATTTTTTTAAATGGAACCCCCTATAAAATTTTCAGTATTCCGATGTCATATTTTAACCTCCACATTATCATCTATTCATTTTTTAATTTAGTGACAGTGTTGCCAAATTATAATTTTTTTTCTGAAGAGTAATCCATAAACAGGGTCAACTTTAAAAAATCGTAGCAACGTCGTTTTGTTTGAAGCAATTGATTTTTTTAATAATAATATTAGTCCTGATAAAGAGTAACATTTTGATAATAAGCAATTTGAATTTAGCTATACAGGCTGTCCATAAAAAAATTTCAAAATTTACAAACTTAAAAATGATAAACTCATTTTTTTCAAATGCGACTAAGTACCCTTTTTTTATTTCGCTATTCGATGGAGTATTTTCTCCTTTTCAATTTGTATAGGGGATATCCTATGTCTAAACCCCATAGTTTTTCAGATATTCAATACTTATAATAAAATTAACCTTTTTATTACCCTTTTATGCACCGAAGTAGGCCGTACTGATGAAAAACACATGCTGGCGAATTGATTTGAGCCTGGATGAAAATAGAAGACATTTAGAACATTTATTTTGGTCTTTTATCTTTTATGTTTTTTAAATTTTGTAATTTTTCATATTTTTTTTAAATAAAAGAAATAATTTTATTCCAGAAGTATTATCCGTTTTAACCATTAATTTTAATCAAATATTTCATTGATACTTTAAGTACTACATTTTGTCATGTGTTTTTCATCAGCACGGCCTACTTCAGTGCATAAAAGTGTAATAAAAAGGTTAATTTTATTATAAGTATTGAATATCTGAAAAACTATGGGGTTTAGACATAGGATATCCCCTATACAAATTGAAAAGGAGAAAATACTCCATCGAATAGCGTAATAAAAAAAGGGTAGTCGCATTTGAAAAAATGAGTTTTATCATTTTTAAGTTTGTAAATTTTGAAATTTTTTTATGGACAGCCTGTAGGTATAGCTAAATTAAAATTGGTTATTATCAAAATGTTACTCTTTATCAGGACTAATATTATTATTAAAAAAATCAATTGCTTCAAACAAAACGACGTTGCTACGATTTTTTAAAGTTGACCCTGTTTATGGATTACTCTTCAGAAAAAAAATTATAATTTGGCAACACTGTCACTAAATTAAAAAATGAATAGATGATAATGTGGAGGTTAAAATATGACATCGGAATACTGAAAAATTTATAGGGGGTTCCATTTAAAAAAATGTTTGTTTTTGTTATAGCGTAAAAATGGGACATCCTGTATTATTTAAAATAATTTTACGACGTCGGCCTTTTCAAACCAATAATGTTATGTACCAAACTTTTTTTTCTATCTCCTACGGGAAGTGCGCTAGGAATGCCGGACGCACTATTGGAGGACCCTGTATAACATATTTTGTGTAATGTAATCTTATACAAGTGTCCAACTCAAGAAAAAAATAAATTTAAAAAATACTATATAGTTAAAAACGACAGATCTATTGGTGCCATGCAACTTTGGTCTAAATAAATCCTGATTGATACTAGAACTAATAACACTTATTAATACCAATCCAAATATCAAATTTCATTATTGTTTCACAATGGACTCTCGAGATTTTATATAAAAACTAATTTTAAACAAATTTTTCGGAAGGCTGTAAGTAGCTCTCACAAAATATCAAAGAATCACCCCATTGAGTATGGTTGTGTACTTAAAGAACATCCTCTATAAATAAATACCTTATGTATGTAACCTGAATGTATGGATATGCAGAAATGCATATGTATATATAGACATATACAGTGCATACTACATACATATACAATATACATACATACAATCGCTTTGAAGTATAGTATTCTAACTTTAATCCCGGTTCCTATTTCTCCCTGTCTGTGTATTTACATACTAAATTTTTACACTATTAAAATGCGTGTCTGTCGGGTGCTAATATTTGTCTTTGTGTCTATGTGTATTGTGCATTCGCTGCTCTAATTTGAGGGTGTTACCCCGTACACGCATTGCACTACGTTTACAATTGGAAATTTTGGAATAGTAGTACTTATATGCAAAATTTAATGCCCGATATTAGAAAAACTTAAACTTACGTTTTCTACAAGGTGTTGCCTAGCTATGAATTTTGTTTGAATTTTAGAACAGTAGTTATAAATTTATAATAACAATGTAAAGTTGCTATTTTTTTTCTATGGTGTACATTGTACATCAATCACTACTTTTAGATCGCTAATTTGAATTAAGTTCGCTAATTAATGTGCTAAATCATTATAAATACTGCAAAACTGTCATTTAAATTTGATAATTAGTCAAAACGTCTAGATCAAATTCTAAGCAAATATAATCTGATTTTCAATCAGAAATAAAGGGTGTTTTTGTAAAGGTTTGTTTTTCAAATTGGCACACTGTTTTTAGCAACAGTAAATTTGACAATTGTCAGCTGTTTAGTGCTCAGTACACTTTGCCATTTCACTATGAACAGACTTACGCCAGAAGAACGCTTGCAAATTGTGCAAAACTTCGAAAATCATAGTTCAGTTTGCGAAACTTACTGTCCATTTTACGTATATAACCAAGAATCGTTTTAGTATTCAATTTTTATACAAATACGGTGGTGCCTCACACAACGAATGCCTCGCATTACGAACGCTGTGCACAACGAACTTTCTGTTCGTTCATTACGCGACTCAGTCAACGAACCTCGCTTCACACAACGAACTGCATCGTATTTCGATCATTTTACTCAGAGCCGGCCTTTGCGATTCTGGCGCCCCAGGCGAGATTTTTTTTGACGCCCCCAACCCCCCCCCCAAATGGCGAACAGTAAAAAAAAGTCTGACGGACAAAAAAAATCAGTGATCATTTGAAAAAAAAAATTTATTAATATTAATGATTAAAAAATGTAGAGTTGAGTAATCAATGTTGTCTGCATATGTATGTATTATCACTGAAAAATAAATATAATGGTGGAATGATCAGGGCCGGATTTACAAATTTGCCGCCCGTAGGCAGTTACGAAAATTGCCGCCCTTTTCATTGAATAAAAATAACAAAAATGCATTTTTTCATATGAATTATTTTTAGGTTATTTTTTTTCCAAATATGCCGCCCCTAAATTTTTGCCGCTATAGGCACGTGCCTACATTGCCTGCATGGTAAATCCGGGCCTGGGAATGATACATACATAATATATTATAACAGTAAAGATAATTACAAAAAAAGGAATTTAATTCGCATTTTTTTGCGGCGCGGTCGTTCATCAGAAGAGTACCTATTGTTTTAACTAGTATATCTATTATAATTTTTATGCTTCCTTGCGAAAACACACTTTTAATTGCTGAAGAAGAATATTATTGGATTTCAAACTTCCGCCGCCTCTCTCGGCCTGGCGCCCCGAGCGATCGCCCTGACCCCCCTAAAGCCGTCACTGTGCATGTCGATAATGCAGTTTTTATTTCACACTTACTATTATTCCAGTGTGTTCAGAAACGTCACACATAAACATTGGAAATTTCGTCAACTATTTTTGATATTAAGCATTTTATTAAGTAAAATGAATTATTTTGCAGAAAAAAAACAAAATTAGTATTAAAAAAATATGTAAAGCTTAAATTTGGAGCCCTAGAACAGAACATATAAAATCAGTTCATGACAATTGGCGCCCCCACGAAATTGGCGCCCCAGGCTGTCGCCTGGGTCGCCTGGCCGTTCGGCCGGCCCTGATTTTACTGTCCGAACGCCCCTGCGTATCACGAAGTCACCCGAACTTCCAAGGTCGCACGAACATGCATCAACGCGCGTCAGTCGTTCTTTTCTGCGCTTAAATCACGCACATGTTTGTTTTAATAAATGTAATTTTGTGTGTGAGGTTTTGACCCCGCAATCCTCGGTAGACTCTCCTAAATCTGAGACTGACTAAAAAATAAAAAACGTGTGTACTACAATCTTTTTTGTTACAGTACCATATTTTATGCTACAGAAGGAATTAAAATTTTTAACATGTATTGTGTTGGGAAAACGTGTTTCACTTTCGCATAACGAACTTGCTCCTGGAACGAATTATGTTCGTTATGCGAGGCATCACTGTATCTTGTATGTTAAGAATTTAATATAAATAATGAAAATATTTTTTTCTTTCCATTTTAAAGAAATAAAACCCATTCTGTAAGTTTTAAAAAGATTTCCAGTTTTAAAGAAATAAGTTTAAATATGATAAATCAGAACAAGAACCCAAACTACATAAATATATATGTATCTAAATAGCACGAAAGCGCAGGTCCCAAGCAGCTAGGCGGGCGACGGCGCTCGTCCGCTTCCAGGAGGGTGAACAACAAGGGCGGGCAATGAGATTAGCCGCTACGATCCGTGCTCGCTGGTGCAGACAATTCAGTTAGCATTTACTGCCTGCGATGAAGCCACCGGCCCCGATACACACACATAGTACATCATACACACACACACACACACACTCGCTCGTACATATAGAGAATATCTGAACAGGGGTGCAGTAAGTGAAATTGATTTTGGTTAAAATGATATTTAATAATAGTTAATGCATTTCTTAACTCTCTTTTGTAATGCCTAAAAATAAGTTTAAATATAACGTAAGCAGGCTTAAAAGGTGGACGAGTAGATTAAATAAATTGAATGAACCAAATTCAAAGTAGACACTTGAAGATGCATCTTCTCTTTTTCATGATATTGAAATCGTCGTCTAGTCTAAAGCTGGATGATCCTTAGCTATTAAATTCTTTAAAAAAAGAATTTCGTTAATCTTAGAAATACTTTGATCTTTCTTTTATTTTTGATGTCTAATAAAATTATAAGAAATCTGCTTACGTCTTATCATTTGGGGAAGGGGGAAGTCTTTAATTTTCTTATTTTTTCATATAAAGGGAGAGGTCTGAAATCAACGGAATTGTACTTACGTAATACTTAATTAAATGCTCTCTTTTGGGCGTAAAAGTACTAGAAATATATTAAAATAAGTCAGGAAACGTTACAGGCCTAACGTAATAAAATGTGCGAATATAAATAGAATATTAAAAATTGTATCATTATGAATTCCTTTCTTTTGCACCTTCAGATAGATATGCTGATGTGTTTTTCATAATTAACCAAAAAAAATATTTTTTAATAAAAAAATACGCGTGTATCGATATTTTTAAAGTCAACCATAATAGGGATAAAAAAATGTTTCAGCTTAACAGTTTTTTAAACAATAAAAATGCTCATAAAATGAAAATAACGAGAATGAAACCGCAAGCGAGTCGCGCTAATATTTTTACCTATATTATAGATAGGTAGCCAAAATTATTGTTGTACTTTTTTAATGAAACAAACCGGAGATAAAGGCAAATGACTATGTATCATATTTGTATATCGAGTATCTATATTATCTGTCTGTATACATATGCAAACCCGGTCCTGCTTTACCCCGTTCGCCCCGCTTCATCAGTGTTTGTCTACAGTCGGATGTAGAGCTGAAGGATTGCGATCCGGAGTGGATGTAAATGCAAATTTATTTTTTGCGGGAGTTGTAAAAAGTAACATTATTTTGTAAGGTTGTTAAGTATTCACTGTACGTATTTTAAAAGAGAAAGAGAGAGATGTATAGATGTATAATTCGGGATGAAACCGATTAATGAGCCAAAGAAAAAATAATTAGTGGCGTTTATCACTGGAATTATTTGTATTCTTTTTTTCCATTCATTCTGTGGTAGGTACTCTTATACTTATTAATTTATACATAGAGATGGATTATTTATTTTATTATAATAAAATAATATAAAAATATTATTGTTATAAAAAATTTATAATAATAGATATTATTTTTTACATTTGATTTTTTATTGCGTGTATAGGTAAATGAAATGGTACAAAGCTTGAATTTGTGTGAATATCTATAATAATATAATCAACTAAATATCACTTAATAATTTCATTATATTATACTAGCTGATACTCGCGGCTTCACTAGTGTGGATTTCGAAACTAATTACAACTCTCCATATGTGACAGGGGGTGAAATATAAAATTTTTATTTTGTATTACTTTTTATTCATTATACAAAATCGTAAATATCTCGGTTCCAATGATATTACCTAATTAACTCTGGTTTAAATCACAAATTACATAGAAAATAGTTAAAATTATTGATAGTAAATTAAAATCTAATTATTTTTGTGTGTGTTGAGTTAATATTTCTATGACAAAAAGGTTTCTCTTCTCTATTTCTTGTATTTTAGTTGCTATTTCGTTGGTAAAAAAAAGTTTGATGTATAAAACATGACTGAAAAATTTTGTGTTTTCGTTTTCATTAAAAGTGTGTTAATTATATAGAAAATAACGTGAAAAAATGAAATTTTTAAACCGCAGGTCTGTATCTCATAACGTTCTCGAGATATGGCATCTCAAAGTTTTAGTTTTTTCAAAATTTTGGAGAAAAATGGCTGTAACTTTTGAACATGTGGTCGGATTTGATTTTTGTCGACGGATTTGGAATCAGCGTGCCAAAATCTATATAATGACATGTATAACACTTAAAAATTTGACAAAAAAAAATTTGGTCAAAAATCGACATTTTTTTAAGGTATACCCCTTGGAAAAATTTCAATTTTCATCGAAAAATTTTTTTTTTGAATTTAAAGTATTATACATGTATTTATATAGATTTTGACACGCTGATTCCAAATCTGTCAACAAAAATCAAATCCGACCACACGTTCAAAAGTTACAGCCATTTTTCTCCAAAATTTTGAAAAAAACTAAAACTTTGAAAGGCCATATCTCGAGAACGTTATGAGATACAGACCTGCGGTTTGAAAATTTCAACTTTTCACGTCATTTTCTATAAAATAAACATACTTTTAATCAAATCTAAAATTTCAATTTTTTTGTTGTATTTCATTCATCAAACTTCTATTTGCCATAGAAAGAAACATTAACACAAATACAAAAAAATAACTTAATCGAGAAAAATATTTCGATATTTAAAAAAATGCATAGAAAGCGGTTGATACTTTCATTTCCTTCGAAACTTTCTTAAACTTACATTATATATTTGAGTTCGTTGATCTAATTTTGAAATAAGCCTATCGCATATCACATATTAACAATTCAAAACGGAAAAATAAAAAATGGAAAATATTTAAGGATATATCTATCCTTATTTAAACAGAAGTGTCTATTTCATACTTCTTAAAAAATAGATAGTTATTTCCTAAACGCCACCGCATTTTCTTTAATTTTAAGAAATGTTACACCATTATGTTAATACAGAATGCTCGGTCCATTTTCATGGTTAACATCAATTTTTATCTTCGAATAAAGTTAGTAAATAACAATCTATCCAATAACATAAAAGTAAAAAAAATAATTTGTACTTTATAATATTCTGTAAGACTTCATAATACACGAGTACATCATAGAGACTGCGGATTAAAAATTGCTAAAGTCAGTGAGTGTAATTGTGGACGCATGAGAGGTACAATTATGAGATTTCGCTGTCCGCGGAGACAAAGCGAGCGAGCGGGCGACGTCTAATGCTGCGCAACCGAGCAGTAAATCCCCTCAAACGTCCGCTTGCCGTCTAATTGAGTTACATCTCGGGGTGTATGTTGAAAATCACAACTTTACTGTTGTATCGTAGTAAGGTGATTCAAGATATTTGGGCTATTCCAAGCTATTTCAAACAGACGAAAACGAATGTGTGATTAATTTTAATAATGTTTAGTATAAATGAATTTTTTTTAAAGACATCTTGATTCTAGCTTTTTAGTTGCGAATTTTATTTTTAATTTTATTTTTTGTTACCTTTTTGGAGAGTTTATAGTTTCAAGAATATTCTGTGAAAATTTCAAGACCGTATCTCTAATACTCTCCAAATAGCAGCCTTCTAAAGAGCGACCGCTCGCAGATACGAAATCGGTAGTTAAATCTTTAAATGTGTTTTTCTCGAAATGAGATTTTTCAAATTTGCTGACATTGTATTTCAAAGAGAAATTATCTGATTTACTTGAAATTTGAACTGAGTACTCTTGAATATATTTACTCTACGATGAACTAGGATATTTTTGATTGGATAAAAATTGACGATTTGGCATTAAAAATACGACTATTTTATAGGCAATAAAACAGACTTTTTTTCATAACCATGTCATTTCGTTAGATTTGATATTTTTCGAAAATCTTAGGTCATCGTACAGGAAATACCTTCCAGTTTAACGACATTTTTTTTCTTTTTTTCAATTTCGGCTACTCCATCGTCCGGAATCATGGCTGCAGTGTAGGAGATTTTTTTGGCGCCTCCGAAGACAGCGCATAAGTCGCTTAGATATCGATATTTTTATTGAATTGTCGCCGTCTTTAATGCTGCAGTCTAAATACCATTTTAAAACCTTGAAGCGGACATTTTTCAAAATAAAAATTCAAAACTCAAAAACAAAACTAACATTTAGTAGAATGAAAGGACATAAATTCCTTTTTAAAAAAGCAAATAAAAATACTTTTTGTAAACAATTTTTCCTCCAGTCCGCTATACTTTTCAAAATTTTATATGGGCCCTTATTAAAAGTAGCCTCTTCTCAAAAATGTTTATGATCCTTTTAGTATAAGTTATAGGTTATGTAAAATATTATATTCAGAATAAGTAAAGCAATTCATGTGTGACAAATATAAGAAATACCCAATTTACATTATGATCAACCATAAATATTTTTATACAATTAAATATTCATTAAACATCGATATAACTGATAGAAATATTCATTTGAAAAAGAATATATCTTTTGTTAAATATATAAAAATTACAAAAAAATCACAATAACGATGATAGTGTAACATTATGACAGCTCGAGAAATTAATTTTCTCACGCCTTTGTACGATGCATATGCTTTTAAATAAAGAGTAAAAAAACTAGGAATATAATGTACTACACAGAGCAAAAAATGTGTGAGTCAAAGGAGATATTGTATGTATTTACTATAAGTCTTGTCCCAATGGGATCGCTTATATTCTAATATGATAAATGTATTTTTATTTGCTGTCAAATTGTAATACGATGACTTGTCAAAATCGTCCAAGGTTTAATAATGTTTAACAACGTCCTTATGCAATGATGTCTTAGAGACTGGTATGGTTATATCGTCTTAAGATAGTGTATATGTTTTCTAAGAAGAGGATCACCATCAGTCATACACGATGTAGATTGTTTACCTTTTTATATTTAACGTGGCCAGCATCAGTATAGATATGCTCTGTTGTATCATGTTGAATGCAGATTATTAGAATATTTTGAATTTTTGTTACATTTTTTAGAGGGTCTTAAAACAATGTTGATATCATGAAATATGAATTTAACACTTATATAGAATTTTGATGGTTGTAATCTTTAAGAGTGCAACTTTTAATTTTAATAAGTTTGCAAGGTCATTTTAATAAGATGATTTTTGATTTTTTTGAATTGGTTAAACGTACATATACATAATATAACTGATATAACAATGGTAACATATCTATACTAGTGAATGTAATTAATTTTTCGATGCCACAAACAGGCGAAAAGACACGAAAACTTGACCAAAACATATTACATACACAAATATATTTTATTAGCAATTTGATCACCGTCTTATTAATTCTAATTAAAGCCTGTACAAAGTTGTAAAACTGAGTTTTGAGAAAACTGCATTAAAGTTATGCAAACGTTTTTAAGGCAGATCAGTATTTATGTTACTTTTGCTATCCACTATCCCATAGAGCCATAAAGAGGACTTTCTTCTTCGTGAATCAGGTCATAAAGTGTCTTATTTTCTTCTCTATGGGGGATTTTTGCCTACAATGTAAAGAACCGGTTAACGTCAACATCGCCAACGATGCAAAAATCAAAAACAAAATAGTATAAAACTGAACCTTTTCGTTTCTTTCTTAAGGAACTTCTTAGTCAAATATGTCGAAATTGAAATAATTTGATAAAAATTAACTTATCATATATTTTTTTTAAGTTCAATGAAGAGAAATGAAAAAAATGTATTGAAAAACATTTTCTACAGAATAAAAGTACATACCTACATGTATACATGCATGTTTCAACTTTATACAACAGTCAATCAAATACAGAATTCAATAGACATGTTTTAGTGCGCTCATACATATACAAATGTAATTGCAACATCTTCGGTCACGTTTGAATGTGTCGTATGTGTGTGTGTGTGTGTGTGTGCATTGGTCCAGCGGCCGGCCACCGAGTGCCCTCAGGCCGCACCTCCCCCTCTACCCCTTATAGGAGGTGAAGAGCAGTCGCTGGTCCCTAGGGGTCGACAACAATCAATCGTCCGCATGGTCTAATCGTTTCTTACTCACCTACTGCATTGTAACAGATTATCTTGATATATTGTATTTGAGTACAGTAAGTATGTACTAACTTATTGTTTTGACTTTTTGTATATGTATAGGGTTGCCAGAATATATCTTTTAAAGAGAACATGTTTTCTTTTCGATCTTTTTACTTTTTTTTATTTTGAAATGTCATCTTTTTCACATTTTTGATTGAGCATTTTATATTCGTATTTGTAAATAAGTTACTTCCCCTCTCCCCGAACAAAGGAACCCGCAATCAAACTTCCACATGCTCAATTTTGAAAGGGGCAATATTTCAAGATAAATATTACAACCCCAAAAACTACAAAGTGCCTAAAAACAACATTCTTAATGTATTTTTATTTTTTCCGAAGTATGAGCCTCGCTTATTAATTGTCATAATCTTTCATGTAGAATTAAAAAAAAAATCCCGGTTTTATAAACGAGCTAATACAATTTAAAAAAAACTTGCAAGGGTCTTCAAATGAGGTTTTAAACCTACCTATTTGATAGTTTTAATGAAGTTTAATAAAATATTTGATATGTTTCGCGTACACGTGGTAAATAAACACCAATTAGTATATATATTATATATTTTGAGAGCCTTCGGGTTGATGATGGTAAAAATTTTAACCTAACTGACCTACGATAGTTATATTCTGAAAAATCTCAAAATCTCTGACTAATTAATTGAAGTATCAAACTGCATTAGTTTAAAAAAAATGCCTTTGACCAAGACAATCCTTGTTTCATAATATTATATTCCTCAAACTCCTAATCCAGCAATGATATTGTTTCTTTTTAAAGCAATATTGTCGGACGAAAATATTAAATTCTGTTTTAAACAATATTTCGAAAACAGTTGGTTTGAGTAAACTTTTTTATGTGTATGCTTATTGGTAACTCATTTCTAACCATCCGAAATAAATGACATGTCTTACATGCACCATCCCGTATAGGAAACTACAAAGGGGCCAAAGCTGACCCAGGCTTGCGCCAATTGTTGCCAACACAGGACCAAGATACAAATGATAACTTCATTCAAAGCTCGGCCAAGGCTTGTCGACCAAGGCTTGTCGTACCAAGACTGGTCCAGTGTTGGACCAATCTTGGGTAAATAATAGTTCGGCATTTAAAGATTGTCCCAATCTTGGGTAAAGGATAGATGGCCGAAGCTCGGTGTATGAAAGTTGGCCTAGACTGGGGCCAATATTAAAAAGCCACACTTGACAACCCAATATTGGGCCAAGCTTGGGCTCATCGTCAAGGCTGTCATTTCTTATATGGGATGTTCAAAAATAAATATTAAAAGTTTCAAATGCATTAAGATCAAAAACTCACGAACTTCTAGATATTAACATGAATCTTTTCTACACAACGTTCTGTTCAATTTTTCCTTAAAAACTTTTTATACTATATTTACAATAAACAGATAACAAAATACACATATGAATCGTAAAATTTCACAAGAGAATTGTTCACACACCCACCCCCAACCTGAGAAGGCTGAATATCTCACGCATGTTTTATATTCAGAACACGGTTGCCAATTTGTATATTTTTCTGGATTTCGACAATCGATCTTCGTCTAGCATACACAGGATGGTTATAAGTCTTACCTTGTCTCACTCACAGATACCCTGGAGAGTCCTGGCTGTATCCTGCGGGGCGCAATTGTACACGTTACTTTCGATTCGTTTAGCACATCGACGTGATGGGAAAGCGTGTGCCAACTCTCTGCCTCTAGGGCAACTTTGTATGAGCGAACTTTTTGTGTTATGTATATATGGACATATTGAAATTTAAGATTTTTTTGAATATATACACTATTGTTTGATTTTACATCTGTGCAGTTCAAAAGCCAAAATGACCAACTCTTATAAATCTATGTGAAGTTAAATGGATGGTATAAAACAATGTTTTTTAAATGTATTTATTGACAAATAAATTAAATAAAGGGGCAAGATTGAAGATAAGACAGCATAGATTTTTATTACTGTCTTCCCGCGTACCTTATGTAATTACAATAATTGATTATTGTATTAAGTTTACTTAAATTCGAATACATTTGTTGGAAAATTGTTTATTTTATTTTGCAATATTTTGGAACAATTTTTCACTTTAAAATTTCTTGTAGAGTATTTTAATTTATTAAAAATCATATACAATATTATTAACTTACAAAATATGTTGATATATACCTAATGCAAAATCAGAATGCATGTATAATATAATATAATAACTAAATTATTAAAAATTATGGTAATTAATAAAAAAAAGAATTAAAATGATGCCAAGTATCAGATATAGTCGTTTTTTTTTGTTCTGTAAAAATAAAAATATCGATGCTGAATTTAAATGTTGTATTTTTTGAATCAAATATAATTAATTATTAAATATTTTGTCCATGTTATCCCGAGAATAGGGGCAATGTGGGTTATATTAAAGAAAATACCAAAATTTTAGAGGAAACTATTTTTTGTCAAATTGATATCTAATACCTATCTGTCTTCTTTATGTTAAAGTAATTATTTCATAATATTTTTTTGTTTTTCCAATAAATTTTTTTTAACCTAAGGCTCTACATAACTAATTGAAAAAGTGTCTTTTAAACGATTAATAATTAATGAAATTTTGAACTGTTTGTACGATTTTTATCTATTTTATAATCTTTGCTTTATTGAAGTTACATTTTTTTATTAATGCTTTAAGCCCTCTAGAAAAGGTAATTTTTGGTCAAATACATTATTTTTGGTCCCAATCGGTTCATCTCAGTGTCCCCAACAAATATCAACCATAAAAATACCCCACCGTCGCTTTAGATTTTGTGATAAATTAAAAAAAACGGTTGAAACGGGGTTTTCACCTGTTAACCCCATTCTTAAGGGTGTTGCACCACTTTTCGCCAGTCCGGGTTATTTTTTTCGAATTTACCAGTTTAAAATCTATAAGAATCAACCATAATATTGCTTGTCCCCTAAATTTTATGTCAAAATGCTTCCTTTACTGAACTGTAGTTGTAGTTTACTATAATTATTAATTTTTTTATTATTATTTACTTATTTTATATTTATTAAATTTTATTAATAATTTAACTATTATGTCTTTCATAGATAATGGTTAAATAACGTTTGTGATATTAATAATTTAATACAGGTAGGTAGAAAGTTATCGTAATTAAGTTTAATAACTACAAATATTTAATATATCATTAAAGTAAATGACAAACAATGTAGTAAGTAATAAAAATATGTGAAAAATGATTGGCAAATTATTTCTTAAGAACATGAATAATACAATGTAATAACATAGGTAATCAATTAAATGGAAATAAAATTTAATAATGAATAAAATTGTTGCAAATTAATTTAAAAAAAAACTTATTTTTTAGCTGTAGTTTTATGTGTAAAACAAACAATTGAAATAAAAAAATCTATTAATTAATAGTCAGACTTTTTTATACAAAAACAATTTTACATTTAATTTTAACTGAGATTTTAATACCTTACTGTAGAAATTGTTAAATTAAGGACATATTTTCTCTATAAGGTACCTTAAATATTTAATTACATGCAGTTAATACAGAAAGGTTTAATTTGTTTCTACCATAGATAAAATCATAAATGAAATAAAGCCCAAAGGCTTCTAATAAGCAAAACGAGAATTAATTACAATATATATTTTAACGGTACATAAATAAACAATGTAATAATATATTCAATTACGACAAATAAATATTAATTACCTATTGGTATGTACGCATTTTGTCTTTACGTTACCAACTTAACAACACTAAAACATTAATTTGTTTGTAAATAATTGTATGAACAAGAGTGGCAATTATGCATATATTATATACCAACAAGAAAAAGTTATATTCTAAAATCTTCACTAACTATTTTCTATCAAAGTGTTTACATAAGAGAATATAATGTTTTGTACTTATACGACACAAAATATTTGTTTGTGCATACAGGGTGATCCAAGTAAAACAAAATGAGCGCGCTTTTGAATTAATTAAAAAATTTATTAAAAAAAAATTATTAAAAAAAAATTACCAACATCCAAAACTTTAATTAATTCAATAATTGTTCAAATTAGATGTTTTTTAATTATTTGGTAAGAAAATAAACCTTCTTGGTTTTGAATTTTAGTTGTTAGGTAATATTTGTTTTTTGATCAGAAAAGCATTGCATTTATGGAATTCAAAATGTAAATAACTTGACTAAAACTAAACAGATTTAAAAAATCGAAAATATTCAGATTGAAAAAACCTTTCAAATGAGGTATCATGCTATTTAAAATTTTAAAGGTTGCGCTCATTTTATATAAAAATTTTATAGCAAAAGATGTCCCCCTTGAAAGCAAAATCGACGTGTTCGAGTTATGTCTCAAAATCTTATTTTAAATGACCAAAAGCGCGCCCGTTTCGTTTTACTTGGGCCACCCTATATCTAACAATGAAAATTAATGAAAAATCGTCTTTATTAATCTTTATATTTAAAATATTTATAGAACATATTAGGTACAGTACCTTAAAGAATTTCACATACATACATAATACATATATATGAAATGATATACTGCATTGCACACTATGGTTGCCAATTTACCTCCATATCGCAATCTTTCTTTACGGAAATTAAACATTATTGTAAATAATTATAAACTTAAGATAAATCATGTCATATTTTTAATAGTAGTTTTATAATAATATTTCTAATTATATTCGTTCTTCATAAGGCATTTCAAATACAATTTATATTTTTATAAAATTTTCAAGTAAAACTAATTACAAATAAAACTATGATTGTAATACTTAACAATAAGTATTAAATGCAGAATACCTATATAAACATTGTTAAACAATCTCCTCGTACATTTATAATGGACTTTTATCTATGCATCTATCAGAGTTATGATGGTTTTACTGCAGACAGAAACGTACACATTAGTTTTATTATTTGTATAGAGTATATATCAGCAAGGTCTTTGCGGCATAGCTCTGCCCCCAAGTCAGAGGTTATTTATGTGACAGATGGCCGTACCTCAGCTCTAATGAGCCGCCACCGGCGCCACCGTTTGGAGACTGCTCTCAATCGTTGCTATTTAATTATCTTGTCTATACATTGTACCAATTATTTTATGTGTACCTATCATTCTATAAGCTACTGTAATTGTTTGCTGCTTTTGGTCAAATGAATTCTGTCGTCCATGAAAAATGTATTCGGATATTTTCTTGTTAGCGGTTTAATTGTATTTGGGATTTTTGCGTGGGTGGTTTTCTAGATTTGATTTTATACTTAATATCTATACATATTTTTATTTAGTGTAATATTTTCGAGAAAAGAACACAAAATTGTCAATACTGGTTAAGCTTGATGCCCTTACTTATGCCCTTACATTAGCAACAATTGATTAAAGACAATTGATAGTAGATCATTTTTTATTATCATATTTTTCATAAAATGTAATACAAATAAGATGCAGTGAAAAATTTAAAACTATGGATCAATAAAAAAATTTTTCAATTAATTATTTATTTATGTGAATTCTATCAAGTATGCCAAGTCTGAATTTTGACATCATGAATCCTGTACTTCATACAAAAACCTTTGCCTAAAATATGACATGTTCAATTGAGAAGTAAAATATAAAAAATATATATAAAATTTCAGGTTGTGGGCCATCTCTTCAGAAAGGTCAGGGAGAGATGACCTTGATAGAAAATTATATTTTCGTGTTTTCTTTTATTAAGATATAATTTTCTTTAAAGTTCATTATGTTTTTTATACTTGATTAGTTTGTAATTCCTTTCTTGGAATAAAATTAATCACATCGTAATTTTTCAGTGTTTTATTGAACAAAGTGAAAACTATGGCCATCTACCCCGAACTTAACCTATATTTTTATGCTAAGATTATTTATTATCTTTATATTATCCAAACAAAAAAAGAAAGTTTCTTTTTGAAATAAATAATTGCCAGCAGTACTGAATTCTGCAAATGTGCGCAATATAATAAATAATTAAATACATTACTGACATATACCAGGGTTTTATTTCTTAAAATAATATCTCCTCAAAGATTGAATCCAAGATAACGCACAATAAACGCACGCGATATTTTTATGTAATTGTCATGAGCGGCGCAAAGAGGTTTATTTTAATATTATATATATCTATTCATTTGTCTTTATATATCTGTAGAAATATATGCCTTATGGACAGAAAGAAACATTTTATATTACTAAGAAAACGCAATGCTTTTTACCTAATAGAATTTTTGGACCCCTTTGTCCCCATGTAAAACCATGTTGACCCTCTCCTCGCCTAATGTTACGTAACGCAGTATCATATACAGGGTGACCCATTTTAAGTGCACACCTCTAATAACTTTTTATGGTGAAATGTTATCAAAAAACTTTTCAGATAAAAGTTACACGGTTTGGAGGGGGACATAGACGTATGAGGATGAAATTTTTTTAGGTGGTGTTTTCAGGGTGATATGAAGGTCAACATCATTTTTTTAAATAGGAACCTATAGTTTTTATCAAGTTATTTTATTTTACGTGAAAAAACACGAATCTTTCATTGAAAACTTTTTTTGAAAAACTTAAACCTTTCCAAGATATCTAACAAAATAATTCAAAGATTTTGAACTTTAAATATTTTTTTACTCACAAACCATCAGGTTTAGGGAAAAAGTATAAAATACAAAAAATGTTTATTTTGGTCTAATAAAACTTAATGAATTATTCTAATTTTTTTTAACATTTTTTTTTTTTTTGCTTAAATAAAATAAATTGAAAAAGGTTTAAAATTTTAAAAATAATTCTTCAAGTCTTATTACATCAAAATAAACATTTTTTGTATTTTGTACTTTTTCTCTAAAGTTGATGGTTTCAGAGTAAAAAAATAATGAAAGTTCAAAAGCTCGAATTATTTTGTTAGATATCTTGGAAAGGTTTAATTTATTCAAAAAAAATTTTCAATGAAAGATACGTGTTTTTTCACGTAAAATAAAATTACTTGATAAAAACTATAGGTTCCTATTTAAAAAAATGATGTTGACCTTCATATCACCCTGAAAATACCACCTAAAAAAATTTCATCCGAGTACGTCTATGTCCCCCTCCAAACCGTGTAACTTTTATCTGAAAAGTTTTTTGATAACAATTCACCATAAAAAGTTATTAGAGGTGTGCACTTAAAATGGGTCATCCTGTATATTACATATATTACAATAATGTTTTTTAAAACTATTTCACTGATATTATAAACATTATAACAAATATCGGTTAATTGTTTATATTTGATGCTATGTAGATTATATAACTGTATCCCCCCCCCCCTGAAAAGCGTTATGTGGATTATGGACGTTCACTGGTGTTAATATTTTATTTCACTGCCTAGTCATTGGTTGTTTTTAAATAATTGAAAGTTTATTTAAACTTATCGTTAATTGTTTTTAATAATTATAATTAAAATAAACAAAAAAAAGGTTTCATGACACCATAGCTATGTAGGATAAAGTGACCAGATGTCCCGGATTGTGCGGGACAGTCCCGGATTTGAGTAGTGTGTCCCGCATCAGAAATTGTCCCGGATTAGACATGAACAACATTATATTAGGCTTAGTGTGTGTTGTTGAAGGAAAAAAATTCAAAAATTGTTGGTGAGGAGCTAAAAAAAAAGGTCTTCAGCATTTGGGCGACTAAAAAAAAAAAAAAAAGGTCGTAAAATATTTAATTTTTTTTCTAAAAACCTGGATGAGGGGGGGGGGGGTGTCCCGCAACAAGGTTTTAGAATTCTGGTCACTTTAATGTAGGAAGATGAAAAAAGTATAGAGGCATAGTAGTAAATTGTGTCGTAGAACTATGTTTATTGTAACTTGTAATATTAAATAATGAGGTCAGCTATATGTACAAAATACTATGAAAATTTGCTTAACTTTTCGTGTTCTCGAGATCCTCTATTACTGTCGGGAATGTCGTAGTTCTATGTCAAAAAATGACTGTGTGCTCTAAAAAAATGTGCTTGAATTTCTTATTAAACATTTCTTTAAGGCATAACAAATAAATCACCTGTTCTTTACTGTCGGTCAACCCTGTTTATTAAATAAATTTTGACTACACTGTCGAGCAAAAGTCTTGTGATTTTGAATGTAAATATACATATTTCAGTCAATAAAAATCCCCAAAATAGCAAAAAGAATATGTTTACTCGCAGTCAAAACACTAAAAAAATCTCGTTAGCCTGAAAGACACTGTGTGTCAATATTTTCTACTTGAGTAAACCTGACCTTTCAGGCATATAATTCAAAAATTTTCCTTAACATGGAAAATTATAAATGCTGTATTTTAGATACGCTAGGATTATTACAAATGTTGTAATTAAGTACTCTTATCAACATTTAAGATTTTTTATCAACCATTTTTGCAGTTTTATATTTACAATATGCAAAAAATCAGTGTCCAATCAGTGTATTTGTTTAGCGGACTTATTTTGTTTGACTTCTGAACACTAACTGTATTTTATTATTATGTATATACGACCCTGGACTACAGCATATTATAGTACACATTAAACTTAGCATAATTCTTGGATAACTAATTAAAACCATAGTTAGTAACACAATAAAAATATTAATTCTGAATTTAAAGCTAATATATCCTCCGGGTAATTTGAAAGTCAACAAGCGGTATAACATATAAGTCAAATAAATCAATTTTAAAACGATTATATTCTGTTTCAAGTATCATCATAAAAAACAAATGAGTACCTTCTTTTTAATTGGCCGACCTCAATAAATAAACAAACCGATCGACAGTGGTCAAAGAAATATGATGTGCCCCGCCTTTTGTGTACAAATCATTCATTAATATCCTAATAATCTATTAAATCTCTGACCGCAGACAATGTTTCAACTTATACACATTTATAATTTGTCGCCCCATTTACATATATAGAGCTTGTTAAAATATGCAAACCTCAAATGAATGTTGGAAGAATGTTTTCTTTTTGATTGTTTTTTAATGTCGCTTTAGAGAATAAAATATACATGTAATATTTGTTTTTTATTTTTCAAATGTAGTAATTTTTAAAAGACACCAGTTTCAATAAGCAAATAATACTCTTATTTGAAAAATTACTCCGTTACTATTTTTTAGCGCAACCCACAAAGTGGTTGCGTTTATTACTCGATTTTCCGTCCGTCTAAATGGTAGGTCTGTGGTTCTAGCTTAGCCCATTTTAGTAATTTTCCTTGTCATGACTCCCCCCCCCCTCCTTCAAAATTTTTCGTATATGGCTTCATGTACCTCGTTGGACTTGGGATTGATTCATAAATCGATTGGTAAGGGTAATTTTGAGTTGTGTCAATTAGGTTGCACCAAAATCAACATAATATATTTATTAATTTTTTTATACTTTTTTAAGAAGTATATTTGAACCAAATATTCTACGATACAAGAAAATCGCTGACGGATTTACAGCAGATACAATGAAATAATTTGCATACTACATTCGTATATAATTTAATGTTATCTACAAATTCATGTTGGTAGTAGAATGCATCACCACCGCTAACTTCACACCAATAACATA
Organism: Sialis lutaria; assembly: GCA_949319165.1. Classification (NCBI taxonomy): domain Eukaryota; kingdom Metazoa; phylum Arthropoda; class Insecta; order Megaloptera; family Sialidae; genus Sialis; species Sialis lutaria. The sequence continues at coordinate 30,715,590 of OX439234.1, forward strand.
CCAAATGCGTGTCAGCAATCCTGTTAAAGGATCAAAGCAGATACGGGGACCAGCGCTAATAAAAATGTAATGCAATCTGCAAATAGTTAAATCCTTTTACACATCTGTTATTTCTCGCACTTGCTGATGAGCATTGTGCGTTTGTGCGTGAAATCATTTATTTGAGGGTGTTTTTATTTGTTAAAAAATGTTTAGGCAACTGCAAGCTATTGTGTTTTATTTGTCATCGTTTATTTTAGATTATAAAAAAAATGTTACTTTTAGTACAAAAACGGATTGAAATTTTTCTTAATCCTACAGCGGGAGCGCCAAATCTTGAAGTGGATTTTCTTATTTTTTTAAAATAATTAAATTTAAATGTTTTAATGATCATTGTTGTGTTCTGTTTATATTGAAATCAAAAAAATGTAACACTTATGAAATTAGTCTATCTGTCTGTCTATCTGTCACCATAGCCGTCTAACTGTTTATTATTTATCTAGAAATAGAGATTTGGCATTAATAAAGTAAATATAGTAACCTACCTGAGTAATAAAGATTAAAATTTGTTTGTTTTTTTAAGGGGGCAAATCCAGCAATGAGGTATCAGCTGAAAATTTTAAAGAACTTAAATACGTAAACTTTTCGTTTTTATTCTTTTTATTAAAATCTTTGTTTATCAAATAAAAAAAATCTTAAAATACTTTGTTCTCTGCATTTAGGTGTATCTCCGTAACTTATAAAGAAAAATCTAAAAGAAAAGAAAATCATTTACATTCTCCGCGTATTTAAAAAAAATTATTCGAAATTAGAATGTCAGTAATATGAAAAATACATTGTGCTCCCATCCTTTTCGATAATATTTAAACTTTTTTCTTAACGTATGGGACACTAATGTGCGATGTATGAAGTTAAAAGAATTAGCTAACACGTCATTTATAGTAACAAGAACAAGTAATGCTTAATAAAGAGATAAGCAATAGTTGACGAACAAAATGTCAAATTTGAAATAAATAATATAATAGGTATTCTGAAATTGAAATAAAATACTAATTATTGACGATCCCATAAAACTGAGATTTTCCACGATCTGACTCAAAATTTAAGACGGTTTTGTTCTTTTAGTTTTCTTAGCCGTTGTTAAAATTTCCTAAAGTGTTTTCTGTTATGAAAAACGAAAACATGAGACCAACCCAGAAATCAAGTTCAAAAGAAAAATGACCAAACATATCCTATAGAAATAAATCTCTCAATCCATCCCTGATAATAGCACACCCATGTTCGAATTCTACCTATATATATAATTCTAATAATTCTTGTAGCAGAGAACCACCATCCGGCGCCAATGTACAGCGCGTCGCATTCCCCCACCCCCTTTCAATACTCAGACACCTCCGGCAGGTCACACAGCGCCGTTACCACGGTAACGTTCCTGCAGTGTGCACTCCCCCCTTACCCCAACCCACAAACTCCGGAGCTCGCAGTAAACACAATCATCTATCCTGTAATTTTGCGCGTCTGCCCGTGTCTTTGAGCTGACGACGCCGTTTGTGAGATCACACAGGTCGTCGGTATATCTTCATCTCTTAGTATTGTGCAGTAGTGGATTTAAGAAAGGAGGAATAGTTACAGATTTTTTATATTGATAAAATTATTTAGGTCATGGAGATATATCTATTAATAATTCAAATTTAAATAGACACAATCAAAAAGATACACACAGGGGAAAACCAAGAAAAAATAGGGCCCTTTGTAATGTTCCCATTGCGGACCCCGTTAAAAAACGAAACAAATTTTTTAGCTTTAATTAATTAAATAAAAAATTGTTCGCATTAATAGTTTTTTTTTCGTTTCCACTTTTGAAAATCTGAGCCCCCAGAAATTACGGACCCTAAGCAGTTGCCTAGAAAGTACGCCCTTGAATACAAAGAAGTTGTATATAGAGGAAACAAATTAAAAAGTGTGAGTGATTCATAATTTTTGTTTCTGAATTTTTATTTTTACTCGCGGAACCCCCAATTTGAAGACCACTGCTCTAGCCTAGATTAAAAATATTTTGCAGTAGGGTTATTTTTAAATATAGGTATTTATTTATTATTTGATATATTTGTGTTAAATTTATGTAAGGATTTCTAAAATCTCAAAATAACATTTTTAAAAGTGAATTCAATTTTTTTTTTTTGTATAATAGTTTCATTTTTGGGGTTTGTCCCGCGTCGCACTTTTTTATTATTTGACGTTTCGACTATTGTCTCGTTGTCTTCTTCAGGTCATATATTTATAGTATAGGTATATATAGTATTTTTTATACTTATTATTTTTAGTAGCTGGGTCATGTAGGATTTTGTATTATTCCTTATAGAAAGATATAAACAATTGTTAATCTATTTATCTGATATGTTAAAAAATAAATTTGACCTTTTTTTAATTTGGTCCTACAAAGTAGGTAAAAAGTTGGAGATCGTGTTAATAAAGATTGAATTATCAAATTTATTCTAAATTCGTGCCTGTTTTCTCTCTTCTGTAGAACTTTATTTGCTACAAGTCTTCAATAAAGCGTAAATATTAATTTTCACGCAAAACTTTTAATTACAAATCGCAGCATTCTTGATTTGGTTTCAGCAAAACGAAGGAAATATTTGTAAGGAAGTTTGGGGAAGGTTTGGTTTAATTATATTGTATTTGTTATCATTTAATGGATTTTATTTTAGTATTATTAATTTTTGTAACATTTAAGGTAGGTATTCATGGTTAAATGAGATGCACAAATATGAATGAATTTTTTAATCGAAAAATAAAAAAAAAAGATATTTGTTTACAATTAGTATTTTATTTCAAACACTCATGTTGGTCATGGAAAACAAATACTATTATAACAAATAATAAATTTTCACAAAATAAGTTCTTTTTTGGGGGGCACCTCACATATGCTATTTTATAACCAACAATGTTTGTACTGTACACAACCTACTATTCCAAGCGCTTTATATGCTATTAATAATTCAAAATTTTACCCTTCTTTTCAAAGGTTGATTTCTTCTCCTAAATATAAGTTTGGGCAAGTATAAAATAGGTGTCCTAAATTTTTACATGATTAACATTTTTACCAAGTTTGACTAAAATCGGGGTGTGGCACTTGGTGACATTTTCTTGTTTTGTTATATATTAAAAGCAAATTAAAGAAAAACGTCTGATTTACAACAGTCTTTTGATTTAATTTGACCAAAAAAAATTTGCATGTCCTGTAGAGCCTTACAAAATTAATAAAAAATTGTTGAAAAATGTTTTTTGGTGTTAAAAAAGGAAGTTATCCCGAAGGATAGTAAAATTTTCAATAAATGATTCAAAAACTAGAACGTTTAAGCTTTAAAACAGTTTTTTTTAAACTCTTCTACGACCATTATTCGCGGAGATCCAGCTATTTAAAAACACCTAAAAATATTTAAAAAATTTAGTGATCCGTTAATTTTGCATTTTAGTGTATTATATTATAACGTGATAATTAACATTTTGATCATTTTCTAATTAGCATTTACTATATTCCCATTTAGTTGTTTTACATATACGCCTTCGTTTTTTTATGGCGTTTGTATTTATTTGAGAATTTATTAAAATAAACGATAGTTCAATGATATTTGAACAAAACAGGTACAAATCAAATTTTAAAATAATTCTGTTGAGAAATCGTATTGTTGCAGAATAATTTTTACTATTAAACACATAATCAGCAGAGTAATGTAAAGCTTTCCATCTACATAATAGGACTGTAAATATTCATCATTATCTGATCATTACAAATAATTACACATCGACTAAAGCTTCCATGAATATCTCTAGATTACACGATACTTACATTTGTAAATAACATATGATATCAAGTACAGATTACAAAGCATGACACGGGTAGCATATAACTCCAGTGTATAGTGTGGGTGTGGGTGTGTGAGGGCGCCCTTTACACACTTACACAATGCGGGGTTAACGAGTCAAAGCCGCAGACAGGAGATGCAGCGAGCTTTACAAATTATTATCTGTTGCAATTTTCACAGCCGGTGTCCCTACAAGGACTTTTCCGCGTTCAATATGTTGTAATAATATTCGTAAACATGTGTATTATTCTTGTACAGCAATATTTATGTTTGATTTATAATAATAATTATTATTATAAATGTCTAATTCTATAATACTGCACGCCAAGATGAGATTGGCTTGAATTCGAACGAAACGAAACTATCTTAAATTTTTGGCGAGACAAGAGTTTCTGTTCTAGAGCAATAAATAATTAAACAGGTACTGACGTTAAATATTTTAATTTCTTAGTTTTATTTGGAGACCACTTAAAATATTAAAAACAAATAAATTTCTGTTTATTAGCAACTTGTAGCAGAATGTATAAATTAAAAAAATGCCAAGTGAATGCATGTCAGTGTTTCTTCGTACTAAATTCACCAAATTAACTATCAAATAATATCAAATAAAATCAGATGAATTGCTATTGGTTAACCCAATGGTTCCCAAACTTTTCGACTTGCGGCACCTTTTTTGAACTAACAAAGGGATAATCAGAGGCTTGTCGTACCAATTTGATTTAAAAAAATAGGGTTGTAGTAGTGGCGTAGAAAAACCTTTACACTCTAGAGAAATTTACAAAAAATGATTAAATTCTCTTAAACATATGTTAAAGCGAATTTACAGATTTTCATAATTTTTTTATCGGTTGCTTATGAATTTTTCGTCAAACGATTTGTATGTAGATTTATCTAGGCCACTACTATACAACCTTATTTTTTTGAAGCAAATTAGTGCGTCAAGTCTCTGAAGATTTTCTCATGGCGCTCTTCTTTAAGTCAAAACATTACAAATCATAAGTGATAAAAAACACATATGACACACAAAAAATTGTAATAGACATATAATGATTAGGTCAAATAACAGCATTATTGAACAAATTTATTAATTTATTATTTATTCATTAACCTTAAATAATAGGATAAATGAGTCACTGTGGATCACTGCAAATTTTCTTAAATCTTGGAATCAAACTGAACATAGTCACTCTCATTTTGCAATATTTCGCGGCGCCCCTATAAAGACCGTGGCATTCCTGCGGGGCACTTTGGAAACCACTGGGTTATCAATTTAATTTTTTAGTAAAAAAATCGATATTTTTCTTAGTACGTGCCTGATTATTTAAAGTCTAAATGTTTTCTTTTAAAAAAATTAATCTATTTTTTTTTAATAAATCAATAAATTCTTAGGAGTAATTAAATGCATTTTTAAAGATTTTTCTTACTCGAAATGTTACATAATTTGTTCAAATATAGAGTCTTTCTGTCTGCCGCTCTCTTTATACTAAATACTATAGTCGACCGCTTCAGTTGTAGTGTTATATGTGTGTCGTTCTATATATTGAGTATTAAACTGGACGTGCCCACTGATTCAAGGCAGTGATGGATACTTCAATAATTATTTTTAATGTTTAATGGTAATCTAACATTCATATATTCTATAAATGTATATGTGTTTCACTACGCCAATGAACTGACCTCAGTTTGAATTTCTTACCCTTACCGCTTCAGTCATTTTTCATGATATGGACAATATAGGTACGGATTTTAGAAAATGGTTTAATTTTAAATATGCCTTCATTAGTACTTACTCTTCTAAACAAACTAAAGACAATTAGAGATAAAATAATTGGCTCCGATTAAATTACTTCATTGAAAAGCAAATCGACAAAAAATTATAATAGGGAGGATTAGGAAAAGGGTATCTATATCTAACACGTGTTCTTTTCAATATCACTTCTAGGTTAAATCATCGAACATTGTTGTGTTACCATACTGCTCAATGAATACTGTAAAGAGATAAGATCTATTTAGATGTATCTTCGTACATATTATGACAATATAGTTAATTTGATATTGATCAAAGTTTGCGGTATATTCATAACTATCAATTATGCTAAGTACAGGTTGGTTTCAATGTAATTTTAACCAGTGGTGGAGAGTGAAATTGATAAAAATAAATTTTATTTTAAAAATAAACTTATTTCAGATTTTACAGGCCCTGAGAGAGCTTCAACAGAGCTCGGGTCAAACCATATTTCGGGCGGTGGGGGGGGGGTCATACCTCTCCGAGCAAATCCCCGACTATCCTTAAAAATTTTGTAATATTACTAGTATTATTTATAAAAATAGTATTCGTATTAAATAAATATATAAAACTAGCGGAATCCCGCGGCTTTACTCGCGTAAACTTCGAAACTAATTAGAACCCTCCATATATGTGATAGGGGATGACATATTATATTTTTTTATATTGATTATTATTCAATACTTATAATTATAAAAATGTCTACCCCCGCCATTAGGTGTTGAATGTATAAAATTTTATTTTAATAGATGACTGTTTTGTCCAAATTTACCTTTATAAGTAAAGTAGGTATGCAGATAAACATATCTAAATCCATCCTCGTCCCCGTCCCATACTCTTAGGGTTTGAATATCGAATTTTCATTTTTAATTGAATATTAATGTCCGAATTTACTTTAATATCATGAATAATTATAAAGATAAATATATCAAAATTTTCGTAACTGATATTTGTCTTGTAGAGTACCTACTTGTGCCATGTTTCATTCAGTGAATACAAAAAAAATATTTTACAAATTTTTCCACCCCCTAATATCTTAGGGATTAAATTTTGGGAAATGCTGAAATAATTTTTTCATTATTTATATTGTAGAGTATGTTCGATTAGTTTCAATTAAATGCGAACAAAAAAAAATGTTTATATAAACTTTGACACCCTGTTTTAACCCCGTAGGGGTTGAATTTCGAAAAATCCTTTCTTAGTGGGTGCTTACATCATATAAGGAAGGCACCTACGAAATTTCACTTTTCTAGGTCCAGGGGTTTGGGCTGTACGTTGATATATGAGTGAGTGAGTGAGTGGTTAAGGACAAACTCTTTTATATATATAGATATACAATAATTCTACTATCTGGGCCTGCTCATATATGTATCATTTGATATGGATATAGAAACTAATCAATTTAATGCATACATTCGTATGGACAGTGTACGACGTACGTACACACTTAACTATATAATATATGTATTATTCACGAGTCCGACACTGATATTTACAGACATACTGAATAAATGATAGCGATTAATATTGATATAGGTATCTATGTGTACCGTGGTCGAAATTTACTAAACTGTATCTCCATTGTTTGCCCCTGAAATAAACAAGTGCATTGATTAGTTGGCAGGCTCAGGTGTACAATGATGACAAAAAGATTGATAGGTATCCTATATCTATTAATGGATATACATTTTTATATTAGAATTTTATAAGACATTTTACAAATTAGTTTTATTTAAAAAAAAGTAAAGCAAAGAGATTCCGACAATTTTAAGTACATTGAACCTAAACTGTAAAACTCAAACTTGGATACTTGATTGAGTAAGTAGCTAATTTTTCTTTTTTCGTATGCATTCCAAAAAAATAAGACAATTATTAAAATGCTATTTCTCTTTTGAATTGGTGGTAGGATACTACATAGAAATCGATAACACGTATTAATATTTAACTGGGAATCAAATTTCATAATGGGATCTCCAGATATTACATAAACACTAAATTTAGGTAAACTCTTTGGGGATTTGTAGCTCCCTCACGAAGAGTTTCCAACCACATGTCCATATAAACTTTTTTACTTGAAATATTTTTCTCGATCAATTATCCAAGTTTGTTCTACCTGATATGACTCACCCTATAGATATAAAATAATCTCATTTACCATATCAACTGTAAAACCAACCTAATTTCTTTCCCATTACAAAATCTCCAAAATCCTTCCATCTAAACTAACACGATCATTTAAATCTACAAAGATCACAATTGTCAACGTATCGACTCCTATTCAACTAACGCGTGTCGCCTTATTGTAAGCAAATTAATTCCATCACGCCGACGCCGGGCGCCGTGGCGGCGACACACAGACAGACATACACGCGACAGCTATGTCACGCGACCTCATTGTTACGTAACAACACATATATTTGTGATTATTGGTGCTCGATAATGTGATGATTTCATGTAGGTGCTCATAGAAGCAGACTGACTGAATGTAATGTGGAATATGTATGAATCCGAGTGGCTGTACCGTGTGAATGTTGTAATCAAGTGATACATGAATGGCTATGTAATTTGGAATCAAATCAGTAGAAATGGGAATGAATTGGAATTTTTTTTAACTGTGGTAAGATAGAGTAACAAAAATTAACTAATACCAAAAATAAATTGTTGAATTGTTTATAACTAGACTAGCTGCCCCAGTAAACGTTGTTTTGCCAAAAGATAATTTACATGCTTTTTCTTTCTCATTGTTATGGTGTTGAATTTGTTAGGGTTATTTTTTGTATTTTGACTATTTTGAGTATTTCTACCGATGTTTAAACGTCGTCGTGTATGAATTTTTGTATAATTTCACTATATTTTAAGAATATAAATAAACTGTATCGTAGGTTATGTTAAAAACACGTGTCCCACGTATACCGAATAGATAAAATAAAATAAAATAATAAAATTACGTAGTATACCTGTTTAAATTGAAAACAATTGAATTTAAGAAATAGAACAAAACATACCGATTTCAATTCGATTATCACCAATAGATAAATAATTTTTCATTAATATTTGATAAAAACTTTTAACTAAAAAATATTTTATTTTAATGTCGTGTTTTGTTTTCATGATGTCACTGCAATTTATATAGAAACATAGTAGCCATTGAACGGTTTTTCTCATTTTCGTAGTTTTGGTGAACTAACATAAAAATTATTTTAATAAAAGTAATAAATTTTGTATCGAATTGAGACAAGAAAAAAACATGACAGGTTTTGGATCCAGACTCATGAAAAAGGCATAAAGATATTTTACCTAGAAGCTGCAAAAACAGTTTATGCAATTTTGCTAGAAATCTGTTCAAACATACATAGCAGGTTTTGCATCTGGACTACTCAAAATATACTTAACTACTAAGAAAACTTTGATTATGTGGAGAGTAACATCATTCTAATACAACGAATTGTTCAATTGACGAAATATGATCGATTTTGAATACTATAGCCAAGAAGAGTTTAAAATTATGTACACAGATAGGCTTCTTCAAGTGCATTTTTATAATTTCTTTCAAAATATATGGCTTAGTGTTTGAAGATGTTCTCCTTCAACTGTTCAATGGTTCTTGGTTTGTTAATATACGACTTCTTCTTAATATATTCCCAAAATAAATAATCAGGGGCTGTTAAATCTAGTGGAGATGTCAGATAAATTCTGAATTTTTGGAAATTAGAAGTTCACCGATTTTTCTTAAAAGTGTCATGATAGCTTGAGTGGTGTGTGCAGTGCTCCTGTCTGAACTACATCTCTTGATTATCAACAAGAGCTGGTCGTAAAAAAGGATCTTTTAGGGATAACGCTCGACAGTAATAGTTACGACATTTTCATTTTAATCTTTAAAGAAAAATAGTCCTATAATCCTTTGGGAAGTAACTGTTAGTGGGCTCTCACACCGGAGCAATATAGCAATATAGCAACTAGCCACTTATAACTAGCGATATTATTGCTATCTGTCAATATACATTGAATCGGACATATTGTCTCACACCAAAGCAATATGAAAACTCAAATTGCTAGTTGCTAATTGGAAGTTACTTTATTGCTGTGTTGCTATATTGCTATATTGCTCCGGTGTAAGAGCTCACTTAGACTTTACATTCAGGTAGGGGTTATTCATGCTAATGGACTTCTATTGGATATTTTGTAGTTCTGCTTATATATTTATAAAACCATTCAGGAGGAAATGAGCTTTATCATTAATTACGAGTTTAATCTTAATGTGAAATTCCTAAGAAATAATTGGCCAACGTTATTTTAGTATGTAGTTCTAGCTTGTTTTTGCAGTTCTAAAATACAAATATGCAGTGTCTAAAGAAAAATAATAGACACTGCACAAAGTAACATTTCGAACTGCATATTTAAATCTTTATAGAGCTGCATAAACAAGCTAGAACTGCATACTAAAATACCCCAATTATTTTTTAAGGATTAAAAATTAAAAACGACTCTAAATTAGTATGAGCAAACAAGTTAGAATTGCACACTAACAATAAAATAACCCCTATTAGTCGTTTAGTATATTTTTAGTATCTAATAAAATTTGCATTTATTTTATCAATTCATAGAACTATAAATTCATATCATTGCTAGAATCTAACTACATTAATAACAAATAAATTCATTGCACTAATCTATAAAAAAAACATACAAATTGCAATAAATCATCATAAAATGTATTCCTACAACAAAACAGTAGGCGATATATAGCTTCTTGTAAACCATTTTTCCATACATCATCTACAATTCCAGAGGCATATTTTTTTTATACTTTTTATACCAAGTATCAACTTAATAAAATACATATACACAAATGTACTTTAATTCTATTCCAACCTACTTGTCTGTGATACGTTGATTTAGACTTGAATCTCTAACTAGCTCCTCCCATTTTAGATACCCCCTTTGTTATCCATCGACCAATCATGAGCTTGAATTGTACAGTAAGATCCATACATTACAGTTACAATGTATCATACAGTCACAGTGTATTTGAAACTTTGGTGAAAGTAACATTGTTGCTAGTGCTATCTGTGGTTTTTGTTATTGTGTGCATATTCTTAGGCATTATTCGGACTAACCACCATGTTTAATGAATTATTGCATTGTTGTGATTTGTTTCAAAGATAAATTGATAATTTTTGGTTTTTGTAAAGTGGCTATCTTAATTAAGAGGCTGGATCCTATTTTAATTTCAACAGGATGAAGGTAGGAATAAAAAAAAATATTTTTTCGATTATTTATTATATGAAATATTAATGCCAGTTTAAATTTCTATAAGTATACCTTTTACAAATTAAATTAATATAAAATTAAAACTAAGAACAGAGTTTATAGGTATAGGTACTCAAAAAAAAAATTTCATAGACTCATATACATGTATAATTTCATATACCATACACTGCCTTGCAAAAGTCTTTGGAAACCTATGATTTTGAAAGTAAATATACAGATTTCAGTCAATAAAAATCCCCAAAATAGCAGAGAATATTTTTACTCATATTCAAAATTTCTCGTTAGCTCTTTAAAATTGCCTTCGTGTTTTTTTCTGTAACTCACACTGGTTCGCCAGTAGGAGTCATCTAAATACAGTTTTTGGAATAAATTTTTTTTCCATTTTTCTTAGCAAACCGCAAAAATTAGGGAGAAAAAAAGAGCTGACTCGTAAAAAATAGTTTTTTACCAATATTTAATGAATTTACAGCCATTTTTAGGCCTTAAAACGCAAGAAATTGATAAATACTAACTAATAATGCTGCATTATTAGTTAGTATTTAGATGACTCCTACTGGCGAACCAGTGTGAGTTACAGAAAAAAACACTTAGGCAATTTTAAAGAGCGTGAAATTTCCCGTAAGGTCCATCAAACCGATTCCCAATATGATAAAAGGTGTCTAAGCATTAGAAATTTGAAAAAAAAAAATTTTTTACATGCATTTTAAATGGGAAAACTTCATATTTAAATTGCAAGTACTTAAAATAGGAATTAAGAGCTCAATCTTGGTGAGAATTTTTTTTTCTATATGTAGATTAAAATTTTGCTTTAGGACCTTGAAAAAAAAAATGTTTTGCGGAAATGAATCACCCTAATGTATAGTGTATACCTGCATCATTTATTTTGAAAATGGAATTTTATACAATTCCTCCAATGTACATAGGTATAAACTAAATCTGATGAAAGATGTTGCTAAGAGCAACTGCACCCAAACAGTTCCAATTTTAATAATAAATATATATAAATGTCACCGTTCGTATATTACGCTAATAATATATTGCATATTAAAATACACATTTCATTAACATAGGATCATTTAAACAAACAACATTACCATAAATAAATAATAAAAAAAAAAACTTATAACTCAGGAACGTGAATTGATTTTTAGATTGTCAAATTATATATGATTTAAGGTATCCTGTTCAATATTAAAGTTATTGATTTTAATTAATGTACAAGATTTTATCACGTTGATTCATGTTTGCTGCTCAGTTACAGTAGAACAACATTCGTGTTGGATGTAATATATGTAGAATGTATGTATAGTGTATTGAAATCGATGCCGAAAAATTAATAACACTACTGACGTAGGCGCCTGAGAGTTTTATGTGTCTCATGTATTTGCAATTATAATATGCATGTATTTGTATATGCTACTGGTAAAAGGAACATTGTGAATAATTATATTTAAAACTATAAATTTTAAATTATACAATAGAATATAATTAAATGGGTGCAATTTGAATGAATAAAATAATACAAGAACTTATGATATTACTTATAAGCATAGATGGGCATTAACTCGTTAATCCGTTAATCGTTAATTAACGAAGTTAACAAAATGCTTAACGGTTTAACTTTTAAGTTAACTCAAAAAAATGTTAACGCTTTTGTTAACTTTAGTCCGTTACATTGGTTGTTGTGATGACAAGTATACATAAAAAAGTTGTCAAAATAGAAAAAAAGGTCTTCAAACATTTTGGATGGTTAACTTTTAACGGTTAACTTTAACTTTCGTTAAATTTTCGGAATTTTAACGCTTTAACGATTAACGAAGTTAACTTTTTTATTAACGAATTAACGATTAACGAAGTTAACTTTTTTATTAACGAATTAACGATTAACGAAGTTAACTTTTCGATTAACTGTGCCCACCTATGCTTATATAAGCAATGAAGATTTTATACTATATATAGTATAAATCGTGGTTTATATGGAATGTTGTAGGTAAATATAATTAGTTTCCAGAAATTAAAGGGTTTTTCTATCAATGCAAATATTTGCAACAGTGAAATTACTATAAAATTGAAAAATATTTTAATATACCTAATAAAAAAGATACCATGCAGTATGTAACTGAAGCTGGCATCTGACATTACCTAACCTATTTTTTCAAAAAACGATATGCATACATATGTATATAGGTTCCCAATAGGTATAGGTACCTACTTATATATATTCAATTAATATGAGTATTATAACATTAATATAATAATTAATATAAATAATATCTATAATTGTAATTTGTAATTATATTATCCTAACAAAATAGAAAATTATTTTAAAGTTATATATTTATTATTGTTTTTATTTAAAACATTTGCAATTGTTTTTTTCTAATGTAAGTAAGGTACTGGCACCAGTCTTGAACACATTAAGCGCAAAGTATGTTGTTTTTTGGATTGGTGAGCTAATTTTTTGTAATTATCATGTACTTATGTTACTAATAAAACAACTACCTCTTTATTAAATCAATTTAATTGATTAAAGTCCGCAAATATAGTTTTTTTTTAATTATAGCCTTTTATTTTGTATATGTTTCTTCTTCAGTTATGGACAAAGTAAAACCAGTAGTGAACAGCCAGTGATTAATAGGTACTTCCTAATGATTATAAAATGATTAGTACGACTACATAAACGTTATAAAATAAAGAGTCGTAAAATTTAAAACAATGTTATCTATTTATACATAACAAAAAAACCGCGATAGTTATTTGTTCGCTGTTTTTAAACAAAATGATCAATTATCATCAAATGACGCTGTAAGACAGTTAAATGTACATATATTAATATCCAGTAATGCCAGTAATCAAATATCAACAAATATTTTTAATTTAGTACATTTAAGTTAAAAATGTTCAACCCTGGGGTGTTGTTCAAGACCGGTACCAGTACCTTATCTATATTTATTATTTTGATTTCTTAAATGTTTCTACTGAAAAGTATCTACGTGTTTCAAATTATATGTATAAGGTAAAAATCCATGTTTTATAAACAAACATATTTATCATGCAGTTATTTGGCAATATGTATTTAACAGGACAATTAAGAAACCAAATGCGTTGATCGCTTACTTTAATGTACAGTCCCTGACCAAATTATTAGACGCACTATAAGATTTTATGTAAAATGTTAATTATCAGGTGATTTATGCTTTATTGTTTATACTAGATACAGTGTATATTTTTTTATTATCCACTTAATTATCTATTTTTTAACACAAATAAAACATCATTATTATAGGAAAAATATGTATTTATTAACATCCTTAATTTTTTTTTAATTAATGTAATTAAATGTTAATATTTTGTTAAGCCACTTTTAGCCGCTGTGAGAGCTTCAAATCTGCGCTGTATGCTATCAATGCAAGACTTTACTGTCTCTTGCATTTGAGGATGATGATTCCACACATGAATGATCTTTTCTAAGATTTGCATTTTGTTTGTGATTACATCTTTAGCCACTTCTCTTTTCACCAGCTCCCACACGTTTTCAATCGGATTCATATCGGGGCTATTACTCGGTCAATTCAACAGAGGGACATTTTGCTCTTCCAAAAAAGCTTTAACAGACCGTGTTATGTGGCAGGGAGCTCCATCTTGCATAAAAATAAATGGTTCCCCATTTGGAAACCATTCTTTGAGCTGCGGAGTCAACCGATTTTGTAAGACTTAAAAATCTACAGTGCGTCTAATAAATTTGGCCACAGACTGTATATAAACAAGTTAAATAGCATTGGAAATGTTTTGGCTTAGAATTGAATTAATAGATTATTATCGGACTTGTAAGGAAATACCGTCTATTGGTCGAACAATTTTCTTAACTCATTGTCGAAATTGTTCATTCTATATACATGCATGTATAAGTAATGTTTCATGTAGATACAAGGTTCTTACCAATACATGCAGTTTAAATAAACCTTTTTAAAGTCCTTGATAAAAGAAGGCGTGTGTGCACGGAAAACTGATTTATCAAAATCAAATTTTATTGGGAAACTTTCTTATATCATGTATCGATATTTATGTAACAGTGTGTGTTATATTTTGCAATTTAACCGCAGTAGTACTTTCAATTACAGCTATTTTTCAATTTCGTTTTGACATTTCCTACAACACATTGTTGTGCAATTTTTTATATGACTTATATATGGTCTCAAATTTACTGATAATAATTTATAAGGTACTTGATTTGTAAAGTTTTTGCAATATTTGTATCTAATAAATAGGTATACATTTTGAATAATATGAAATTTGATACGTAGCCGCTCTTATAATAGGTGCTAATTTATATGTTTTAAATGAAGATTGATAAAATTACATGAAGCTGCAAACATAATGTGATATGCCGACGGATATGATAATATTTAATTTTCGCAAATCTTGATAGAATTTGTTCTGTTTTCTTAATATTTTCTGATTTTAAAACATAAAGTTAATCTTCTTAATTATCTTAAATGTATATAAGTATAATGCTATTTTAACTCAATGGTTTTAAACGTATTAAACAGTGGCGTAACTACCGCCGGTCTGGCCGGTTAGATTGTCCGGGGCCCCGAGCATCTAGGGGCCCCCCAAAAGTGATCAAATATTTTTTTTAATTGCTGTGTTTTTTTTTTTTTAGAATCGAAACGATCAATAAAGTTTTTGGTGAAAAAGCTGATTTTAAAGTTATTTTATTTTAAAATTCTAAAATTAAATATCAAAATCTCAAAAACTTGAAAATTATTGACTGTTTTTCATTTTTGTATTGTATTTTTTTTTTACATAAATCAATTTTTCTCGAACGTTTCCGTATCCATACCTCAAATATTTACATCCCTTCAAAATTGTAAGCAATAATTATTATTGGGGGGGGGGGGATAATGTAAAAAAATCCTGTCAAGGGCCTCCTTCTGAAAAATTGTCTGGGGCCCCCATTTCTATAGTTACGCCACTGGTATTAAACATAAGCAGAGGATCAATATAAGCATGCGTTCCTGCTTGTCTTAAGTACCTACATATACAGTACCCTTGGAGGGTGCATTTGTTCGCTATAAATGTGTGTTTGTTTTGAACGCGTAAAATCGTACGTACCTCGTGCGGGTGTATATATACTAGCTATGAAATTCGTTATATTTTTACTCAGGGTACCTAATGTTTGTAATATTGCTTTTAAAACTGTGTCGCAATATACAAACAATAATGAATTTAGTACTGAACAGTGGTTTCTTAGTTACTCAACTAAAATATTTCCAGACAATCTGGAACTGTTATGCGGCGTTTACACCGAGAAAACAAAACAGAAACACGGTGTTTTTATGACCAAAAAGCAATAAACCCTATACATTTTTAAATACGAAGTATTTTAAAGACACGATGTTTCTGTTTTGTTTTCTCGGTGTAAACACCGCATTAGGCTCCTGATGAGGATTTCTTGTGAAGTCAAAACACGTGTCGAGTGACATTATTTTCTTGTCGTTAAGGTATTCTCATTTAGTTTATTGAATACTGATTTAAGTGTTTTTATTATTTGTTCCTTGACTTTGAAAAGGTTACCTATGAAATGAATGTAAATATTATTTGATAAGCAACATGGTTCATATTTAAATAAATCACACCACAAAATGGCGACGTGCAAAGATACATTAAAACATTGCATCACTCCCCATATAACTGATCAACCCCCGAGTCACTGGGGCTGTTTTATCATCCTTCACGCATGGGGTGCACAAACCTTTGTATACAATAACATCTGCGGCTTCCACCTTTTGTCATACATGTCTGTGTGTTCGTGTGTCTGTTCGTGCTTGATTTTTTAAAATTCATATTCGATGATAGGTGGTTTTGATTTTCTCCCATATTGACTGTTGTGATTAATCGACTTGAAACTATTTATGTTGTCTAATAAAGTTTACCATGTTTATATGATTTAAAATGATATCAAATAACTGATTAAAGTGAGTAGAGTTAAAGTTACACGTCGAGGCCGAAGAGAATTTTCACGAGACCGAGACGATACCAAATTTTTAGGTCTCGTTGAGAGATTACTAGTTGATATTACCCATTAAATTAATAATTAATCTAAAATAACAAAATTAATACGTTTTTTAGTATTAAAAACCAATTCAATTGTTTCATAAAACCCGCAATTTAAAAAAAAAATAATAGCCAGGAACATGCTCTGAAAAATTATTTATCTATTAGTGAAAACCGAAACTAAAATCGGTTCAGTACACAGGTAGAAAGGTTTATTTGAGCCAAGTAAACCTTGTTTTGTATATATCGAAAACAATATTTCCTTAAGATAAGAAATATATTCTTAAACCATATAGTACTCTTGGACGAAGAAATAATGTAGTTGGCTTAAGAGTACTTTTCTTATATTAAGAAAATATTGTTTTCGTTATATACAAAACAAGATTTTCTTGGTCCAATACAGTTTTTTTTGTGTGTAGTATATAGAGCAGCTTTACAATAAAATTTAAGTGCTACCATTTGCTAAAGAATTGAAAAGTTTACTTTTTTATTATAGCAATCGATTATATAAGTATTTGGGAATAAATACAAATAGTTGTAAGAAAATTAAGGTTCTATAAAAAAATGTATGGGCCCCCCAAAATGTAGGTTGGCCCGGGCCCCGTTGAAGCTCTCACAGGGCCTGCCTGGAGGTACGCGGACCACATGCTAGAAATTGTTGCTCTAATATATAATGTGCTTATAATGAAGATCTTTATTCTTCAAGAAGAGTTGTATACAAATATATGTATATAGTTTTATTTATAAAAAAAATCAAACTAGCGGCGTCGAAATAAAGAAGAAAATTAATAGCAGCCAATCAATTACTTAAAAAAAATAATAAGATCAATCGACAAAAAATATAAGACACCTGAAATTTTATTTAATATTTTTTTCTCGTCGACACTTTACATACACACAAACATGAATAGCTTAAAATTACCATAAAACAAGTACCACGTCATTACTGACGGCAGTAATAAATATCGGAATATAACTCATTTGAATGTACTTAATACCGATTTCAAATATTTTACCGCATATCAATCATTAACTGGGCAACAAAAGACGATCTCTTATACCAGTCAATATCTATAAATAAAACTATCTATAGTTGTAGTGTTGGATCAGTTCTATTACGTCATATTTTTATCATTATTTTGTTTACTAACGTAACTTATACACTGAAAAAATTTAATGTTAATTTTTAACATAAAAAACATGTGAACGGGAGGACGAAATTTCATTCTGTGAAAAATTAATCGGTAACGTAGTAATATTCATACCAATTACTATACCGTATGTTTAAAATAATTATAAAACTTAAATAATTATATTTACAAGTAATTAATAGTCAGACGAAAAAAAAATATTTATTTACGATGCGTAGGAATGGGAAAAGATAAAAATTGCATAGATTAATGAAAAAAATGTTGATCCTAGAAAAACAGCCGACATGGTAAAATTTAAAAGAACGTCTACTACAATAATTCAATATACTGTTTAGCAGTTTCTATGACGGTGATAGGCCAGATATGAAAAGTAATATAGAAACATAGTAAAATTGTAAATAATGTACGTGAAATTTTCATATGCAAGAAATTAAATTAAAGAATAACGTATATTACTTTTTCAGAGTAAATAAATTTTAATAGGTATACTGTGTTAAAATTTACTAGTATGTCATTGTAATTTTTCTTTTACTTTATTTTAAATTCTACCGAATTTTCTGTTAATTTTTTTCAGAAGTTGATTCTGTCCTCAGGTTCACAGCATTTTCTGTTAATTTTTAAAAGAATATTCTCTTCGTGTACCTAATTATGATTTAAATTAAAATATTGATACTATAAAAATCATTAACAAAATGACATAGATAATAATAATTTAAAAAATTATACAGTGGAATTTATAATACTGTCTTCATGCAATTAAGTTATAGGAAATAGGCTTTCATGGGCGTTGTCCATAAGAGCGAATTTTTCGGGTGTTTGTCCACATTGTCGTATTGTTTTCCTTGACGTTTTGTCAAGGAAAGTTGTTGAGTTTTCTTCAGAAGTCGAAACGTTAAGAAAAACAATACAACAACAGCCCAAAAAGTTAGATCTTATGTATTGGAGATGTTCAATTTATGGAATTTATTTTGCTATTTATAATATACCCAAGTACATACAAAAAAACTGTATTGGACCAAGAAAATCTTGTTTTGTATATAACGAAAACAATATTATCTTAATATAAGAAAAGTACTCTTAATCCAACTACATTATTTCTTCGTCTAAGAATACTATTGTTGGTTTAAGAATATATTTCTTATCTTAAGAAAATATTGTTTTCGTTATATACTAAAGGTTTACTTGGCACAAGTAAACCTTTCTACCTGTATAAATTATTTTATTTTAATTTTAATCAAATAATTATATTTTATGGAAGTTTTATCATTTGTTCTCTAGGTGAAAATGATAACTTTTATCCTCCTGAGCATTCTTTTTATGTTCTTTAATCAATTTTCTTTTATCTGCTCACCCCTGTGTACTGCTAAATAACAATTGATTTCTTAATTAATTGTCGTTTCTTGATCAGAAAGATTTTTTTTAGCGTTAAGGTCTGGAAAATTTTTAGGCAATCATGAAACGTAAATGTTTTACTCTTCAGAAATTCTATGACTCTCTTGTGTTGTTTTGTGAAATGAGACTACTACAGTCCTGAACTTTAACTATTTTTAAAAATATTGTCACTTATAATTGAAATAATTATAGATCACCCACTACATAATAAAAAAAAATTTAAGAAGGTAAAATTTTTTAACATTCAGTTAAATACTTTGATTTAAAAGTAATTTTAACTTTGGTATATCATCAACAAGACGAGACAACAGCTTTAACACTACGACTAAACCTATAAATAAATCCATACATTAATAAATATCCTGGAGACTTCAACGGCCGATCAAGGTGCCTGCCTATAACGTTTACACGTGATAAATACGAACGACATTTTTCAAGTCGGCAGCTCTATTGACCGGCTAATATGCATGTAAATTCAAAAATATTAGTGACTCTGCGTGAGTCTGAAATGTTTGTTGAAAGACGAATGTTCTCGCATATACAACAGGTTATTACGTGTATTTATTATATATATGGCGCGGTGTGGATCTATATTTGTGTATGGTACATATTATGTTACATAATTTGTAAGTTATGTGTTGGAGTGATCGAATGAAGATGTTGGGATGTAAAAACTAAGAGCAGAAAGATATTAATAGCCCTGTTGTATACAGGTGTGCTTTAAAGTAGGTAAACAGATGGTATAGGATATTTATGTGGGAGGTTCTAGATGTCATGACCAAGAACGCGCAAGTTATACACCCAAGGTCCAGATTTATCCTGATTTTTTACTCTTACCTTGGATTGCAAAAAGCAAAAATTAACCACGATTAGTTAATCAGTTGTTTTAAATCCATGATTAATGTTAATTCTAAACTTAATCTTAACCCTTAATTACTCGCGTGAAATACTGTAACACAATTACTCGCGCGGTGTATTTTATACACCACATAAAAAGCTAGTTTTTGGGAATTTTGAAGGTATTATATTAATTTTTTGCCCAATTCATATTATGTACTATTTATTTTTGAGGAACTATAAGAAAGATTTTCTTAAAATTAACCCAAACAAAAATTAAGGATTAGAAAGAAAAACTAACCAAAATAACTGTTCAATATTCATCTTGCAATAAATCGGACAACAAAAATTTGATTTTTGTTGGTATTTTTTTTTAATTTTGCTCTTTTGACAATATGTCTTCCATCAGCAGCATCACTAATGTCTTCAAAAATGCGGTTCTTCGCTTAGGATGCTGCTATTTGTGCGTTAATACCATCTACATTTAGCAAGTAAAAAATTAATACAAACTGCTACAATCCTCAAATTTTGGCTGGCGGATTCCTATCATACTCTAGAATGACTAAACAAAGGTTAGGTGGGGGTGTACAGTCCCACAAAAATGTATGCATTTAGTAATCGCACAAAGTGCGTTACTGGTGTACAAAATACACCAGCGCGAGTAATTAAGGGTTAAGTTGTAAATGAACAATTCACTAAATATGATAATGTTTTACCTTATAAAATATATCCTAACCGTGATTGTTTTTTAGAATTGACGTATAATAATGCTTTTAAAATAATTAATCGTGATTAATATTGCTTTGTGCAACCTAAGCTTATTCTTATAACTAACAATAATAATAGTAAATGCATAGTAATGTTAACAGATTTTTTAAAAAGCAAAATAATTTTACTTATATCTACTTGAAGTTTTAATCTATGATTAAAAATATTATTTAAATATATTAACTAATAAATAAATCTCATGTCCATATCTTGTCAATAATCACGCATTGGCATATTTTCTCTTAAAATATTTCTATCTCTTTCTTTTTTTATATTTATATAAAGACCCATAAATTATGTTTTTCTACTTATATTTTATTGGATTAAAAACTTATGGATATCTTGTAAAAGAAAATAAACATTTTTTGTACATAAAACCTCTCTGAGCATCAATTCAGTATTATAGGTACTTACATATGCGATGAAGCAGCTTTTATATATTTTTCGGAATATTTATGATTTATGTTCTTAAGGTTGTTCGTTTTATTTTACTGTACAATAATCATTACTTCATTAAATGTAATTTGTAATGGCTATCCAATAGTTGCTTAGAACAAAACAACTATATGCAAACGTATACTATAGTGTTATTTATTTATTCATTTATTTAAGGCTTGTATTTAATTGCACTTTTTTTTAAATTAACAAATTTACTACACGAAATATTAATTATTCAACATTAAACAAATATATTGAATATTGAACTTCAAACAAATTATATCACTTGAAATAAATAGTTTCCACTGAAAATTAATACTTTGCACTAAAAAAATTATTCTCTGCACTTGACCTAAATTTGGACCTGTCAGATTTAAAAATTACATATTTTTGATGTATTTATTGTAATTACCTAACCTACGTACTAACCTCCTTCTTTTGGCCCAAGTCACATTAAAAATATCGATTTGATATTGTTAATGTGATTTTTGTGATTTTCTATATTTTAACCTAACGTAAAAGAACTAACCATCCTCCTTTCGGCTCAATAAATTTGATATTTTATATGTAATTTTTATAATTTTCTATATTTTAAAACAATTAAATATCCGCCTTATGCATTAAAAAATAAATATAAAAGTTTTAAAATTTATGTTCACGTGTATAAATTGGATACTATAATTACTTAACCCTTAATTACTCGCGCTGGTGTATTTTGTACACCAGTAATGCATTTTCTACGATTACTAAATGCATAAATTTTTGTGGGATTGTACACCCCCATCTAACCTTTGTTTAGTCATTCTAGAGTGTGATAAGAATCCGGCAGTCAAAATGTGAGGATTGTAGCAGTTTGTATTATTTTTTTACTTACTAAATGTAGGTGGTATTAACGCACAAATAGCAGCATCCTAAGCGAAGAACCGCGTTTTTGAAGGCATTAGTGATGCTGCTGATGGAAGACATATTGTCAAAAGAGCAAAATTAAAAAAATTACCAACAAAAATCAAATTTTTGTTGTCCGATTTATTTCAAGATGAATATTGAACAGTTTTGTGTACTTTTTTAGATTTATTTTGGTTAGTTTTTCTTTCTAATCCTTAATTTTTAGTTGGGTTAATTTTTAGAAAATTTTTCTTAGTTCCTCGAAAATAAATAGTACATAATATGAATTGGGCAAAAAAATTAATATAATACCCTCAATTCCCAAAAACTAACTTTTTTTATGTGTTACGATATTTCACGCGAGTAATTAAGGGTTAAGTAGGTAGTTTCAAAAATGAATTGTTTATATTGTAGAGTAGGTATACATTTTCGAAATTAATGAATTAAATTTAATACATGCAGTTATTTTTTATTAAGAGTTAAATTAGACAAAAATCAGTGAAAATTTAATATAAGATATATGTAGTGACTTGGAAACGACCTTAAGCACGGCACCGAACAAATAGAAGCTGGTGTGACGGCCGCAACCAGCCGCGTTTGCGAGTATGATAAATGATAGCCGTGCATTGAAATTCCCGCCTCGGAGGGTCCGCGGCCGGCTAGATCGCCACCAGATTGGAATGTTGTCTCCGATTGTGTGCACTAGGAGAACGCCGAACCATAATTCACAAAATGAATTATGGATTCTCTATTCGGAACTATGCACTGTTTAATTATTGTTCTCAAATCATGCATGCCAATAACATGTTTGGTTATTAATAATTTTATAATTTAATGATTTATAGGAATTAACTGTTTTTACCATTCTTTTTTCGGTTTCGGATGAGTGCTTTAAATTAGAACGAGACTTAATAATAAAGTTTACTTTATTATTAAGTCTCGTCAAGAGTCTAGGTTTAATGTTCATTTATAACTATAGCAAAATATTTATACGATTTGTTGATAATGATAATAATTGATGTCAGTTGAATGTTGTCCTTTTCTGACAGTTTCTCTGTCTTCGTTGTGACTTGTATAAGTATTATATCTATATTTTTTATAAAAAAATTTACACGAGACCGAAATTCCAGCAAAAATTTTTTCGAGATGAAACCGAGGCGTAATGGCTCTAATTTTCACTAAAAAAGATCGAGACGTGACTGTCTCTCGTCTTGTACCTATATTAGTGTCGTGTGGAGCTATAGGAGGAATTATCATATATACTTATTTATACAAAAAATAATAAATTGAACACAGAGGTTCCATTGGCTAGATATTATATTTGTTGTGTCAAAAAATATGTCATTATGTTGCTATACCACTGTGTATTCATATACAAAAAATCACCAATTTTTTTGTCAGTATTTAATTTTTTTTTATTGAACAAATTTTGTATAGCATTGATTTTAAGGTTACTATGTGTCTATAAAGTAGGGTGTCTTCGATCATTTGTTAAAAGTAGAAATAACAGAGATAAAAAGAAAAATAAAAAAGTTTTTTTTAATGTTTTAATTTTACTTAAAATATTTTAAATTTTTTTTATCGAATGTACTTTTTAGATTAACACACATAACAGTAATATATTCTTTAAGTCGTCTTACTGTAAAAACTAAAATTTCGAATAGAAAATGAGGGGTGCGCATAGAATTTTGAAATATTATGCGATACTGAGAAAAACATTCAAAAAAAATGAAAAAATGAAAGTAAAATAAAAAAATCTATCTTCAAGCAATATTTTGGTTCACAAAAACATTATCAATGAAAAACATAATAGCATGAAAATATTTCTAAGAAAGAGAAATAGGTATGCAGATCTTTAAAAAATGTACACCTTCTTCAACCCATCTGTAATAGTTTTCAATAATATATTAGCACAAAAGTAAAGTCATAAATCGATTTCTAACTGAGCATCTACCGAGTTGATGTAGAAAAAATGCACGTTGTTTAAACCTTTTCGATGCCGAATTCGGCTTGCAAGTCGTATAGTTTGAGTCAATCATATTTTTATTTTATACAAGATTAAATTCTCCCTTTTTTGAAACCTTCAATATTAATTGTTAACATATTATTTTTAGTCTTTTTGATAAACCAAATATATTCTTAGTTAAAAAAAATTACAAATTTTGTATTCAAATAAAATATTAAATTATATTTATATAATAGACCGGGAGGCAGCAACCAAAATTTGGTCATCATAGCAGCCCGCAAAATTTGTTATGATAGTTGTTAATTTAGTATAGCTGTATATTAAAAGTAAATTGTCAGTAATAAAATACGCTGCTTTTACCCCTGATAGATTGTCAAAGTCGTCAAGTTATTGACCTAGGGTGACATATAGCAATCTGGCAGATAAATACATTTTGATATATATCATGTTCTCCAGATCAAGAAAATATAGTTTTCTGACGCCTACGCCACTGCTTAAAAAAAGTAGAGTGAATTAAACAAAAAAAAATTGTTTTTAGCGGCCCGTCAGATATTTAAGATTTAGGGTGATTTGATTATTACAAAAACAGAAATATGTATATCTGACGTATTCACTGCTGCGTTTTTATTTTATAGCGGGACAAAGATGTTAAAAAAATGAGGAAACTTTTTTTTAACAGCCCGTCAGATGTGCATACTATTTTGTAGAATAATGTCCCCTTATGCAAAAAATATATACATCTGACGCATGAAGTGCTGCATTTGATTTGGAGAGCCCGTCAGATAATTTCGTAGCTCAGGCAACATAACTTTTTTTTACTGTTGTAAAAACAATTTTTTTAGTGGTTAGGCTTGATTTATTTGACCTTTTTTTGGAAATACATAATAATAATAATAATAAAAATAAATACACTCATTAATTGGTTATTTTTTTTACATATTTAAATTGTTATAAAAAAATAAAGCAACAACTGAGGTGTCAGATACAGTTATTTTCTTTCTCAGAGAACTTAAATCTATTGAATAAAACAGATTTTGAACGGGCGACTATAAATATGTCGGTAATTTTTTTTTACATGTTTCAATTGTTATAACAAAATAAAGCAACTATTAAGGCGTCAGATGTTCATATGGCAGTTCATAAAAAATCAAAATTAACAAATTTTATAAATATCTGACGGGTTGCTATGAATTTTTTGCCTATTTTTTTTACATATCTGACGGGCAGTCCTATCTAAAGGCAGCGTTCTTTGATCTTAGGACCTATCTAGCTGAGTTCCCTATATCCCAGTTAACAAATTTCATAACAAATTTGGCGGGCTGCTATGATGACCACATTTGGTCGTTGCCTCCCCATTTATAAGCATTAGATTCGAAAGATAATTGATATTTTCAACACTAATATCACGGTAATCTACATATAACAGTTATAATATGATCTTAAACGATAACCGAAACTATAATTAACAATATAGTTAATCTTTATTAAAACGTCTCCGATGGGGACCCCAACACCCCCCGCGAGGTATCACCCAGAGAGCGGCCTCGGGCGGGCTTTGTATCACAATAACACGTCTTTGTCTACCACATTACAGGCGTGAAATAAACTCATTTTAATTAATTGTCTAGCACTAGGCGTGCACCTCCTATTATGATTACTAATTATTTTTGGTTAAATTAATTAATATTTCGATGTTAGACCAACTTAAGTTGTTCACTTTATATTGATAAGAACAGTGTACAGTAATATATAGTTCTTTTCAGTATTGAAACTTTTATCTTCAGATTTTGCGAGAAAAAATTAATGGACTTATTAATAATCCCTTTTTTAATAAGGGACAATATTTTATTTTATGGTTAAAATTTTTTAAATTTCATCTGATTTTTAGAAGATAATAACTTGTATGCAATATTAAATTATATATGTTTAAAAAACTTTCTGAAAAAGCACCTATTATACTTGATTTATTTTATGGTTTTTAAATGAAAGAATTTTAATAATGCATTTTTTTTCAAAATGATAGATTAATTTATAGGTTCTTATTTATATAAAGTTGAATGATCAAATGCTTTGATTTAATAATTAAAAAAGAAGATATAGGTAATAATTATATATAGTTTTAGCTTATTTTTAACTAGCTGATACCCGCGGCTTCACTCGCGTGGATTTCGAAACTAATTACAACTCTCCATACGTGACAGGAGGTAAAATATTAAATTTGAGTAAATATTTATATGGCAAATCGAAAATTGATGCATGAAATATGACTGAAAATTGTTGTGTTTTCAATTTCGTTAAATGTGTGTTAATTATATAGAAAATGACGTGAAAAGTTGAAATTTTCAAACCGCAGGTCTGTATCTCATAACGTTCTCGAGATATGGCCTCTCAAAGTTTTAGTTTTTTCAAAAATTTTGAGGAAAATGGCTGTAACTTTTGAAAGTGTGTTCGGATTTGATTTTTGTCGACGGATTTGGAATCAACGTGTCAAAATCTATATAATGACATGTATAATACTTTAAAATAAGAAAAAAATTTGTTTGCTTGGGGTATACCTTGAAAAAATGCTGTTTTTTGACCAATTTTTTTTGTCGAATTTTTAAGTGTTATATATGTCATAATATAGATTTTGGCACGCTGATTCCAAATCCGTCGACAAAAATCATATCCGATCACATGTTCAAATGTTACAGTCATGTTTCTCCAAAATTTAAAAAAAACTAAAATTTCGAGAGGTACAGACCTGCAGTTTGAAAATTTCAACTTTTCACGTCATTTTCTATATAATTAACACACTTAACGAAAACGAAAACACAAAATTTTTCAGTCCTATTTCATGCATCAATCTTTGATTTGCCATAGAAATATTAACTGAATAGACACAAAAATAAAAAGTATAATCTAAATTTACTAGATAATCAATAATTTTAACTATTTTCTATGTAATTTGTGATTTAAGTTAATTAGATAATTTCATTGGAACCGAAATATTTGTGATTTCGTATAATGAATAAAAAGCAATAAAAAATATATATATTTTGTCACGTATTGAGAGTTGTATGGATATTTAATTGCGTTCAACAAGGCCCCAGCAGCAGGATTAACTGTAGTTTTTTTTAATAAAGACACAGTGTCACTTTTACAAATCTTTGGCAAAGTTGATTTTTTGAAAATTTAAATTGAGCCATTCGAATCGGGGATATTTTAGCTTCAATTCATGACATAAAAATTATTTTTATTAATCGTATAGTCTACCACGCACTGAATTTCGTGGTTAGTATATACATACGTGCTCGCACTCCGCCGTACGGGGTACGCACGCTTTTATGTACCCACTATACGCATACCGTTTTAAATGTATAAATCTAGCCGTTTTTTGTTTTTAAATTGCTTGATCCTTCAGTTTGAACAATCCTTACTATATTTGAATAAGCTTAGCAGAAACATAATTTATAATGTATAACAACAGATAATGATGCAATCGTTCCAAATTATTTTAATAATTGTATCATTACAATTTAAAGAGAAATCATGCATGAGTACGTAGGTAGGTATATAGCTTATAGAATCATGCATAGAATACTAGATCAGATTTAACGCCTACGTTAAAATATTATATTGACATATTTATTTCTACTGTATTTTATGATATATTCATTTGTAAAAAAAATATTTACGCATAAATAACGAATATTACAGTAAATGCTTCGTTTTCCGTATAACTCAAATAAAAAAGTACTTATTAATTCAAATAACTTTCAGAGTATGCCATTAAATGTCATATTTATATGTCAACATTATTTTTTTTATGTTATAAATAAATAACATGACCGAGATTTGTAACTGTATAAAATCGACATTTAAATAAAGTAAAAAATATGGTTTTGAAAATAAAATGTATATATATTATCTACTGAATATCATTTTCATCAGATTAGTTCGATAGCGCATAAATCTAGTTTTTAACGAAACTTATCGACACTGCATTTCATTACAATAATTTGAATTTATGTCGAACCTAACGCTAGGAATGTTGTATAAAAAGGATATGTTTTATATTTTGAATAGGAAGAAGAATTTAGTAACAATCATAATTTTAATTTCTGATTAAATTGAAAATTATGAATATGAAATCTATATATCTCTTTAAATTACTGATTTTGTTTACCAATTTCGGTCATTTTATCTCTAAAGCCTTGGGATAATTTTATCATTCTGTTACTAATGTGATTAATGACTTTTTCTTGTCGATTTACTAATTTTCTCTTATTAAAATCATTCCAAACTTAATAATAAATTGTAAATCATCCCACATATAATTTAATAATAAAAATCTTATATTTTTCGATTTTTTTTACTAATAACGAGGGAAAATGATTTTTTTTTGTAAAGTTGAACATTTCAAGCATAATTTTATTTACAAACGAGTACATAAGTACAAATAGATAAACTAAATAATTTGTTTATTTTTGCTTCCTCACAATATCAAATATACGAGAAGCTTTGTGATCGTTTTAAAATGAGGAAAATAAATTATTCTCCGACAGTTCAAGACAAATACTTTTGTTCCATTTCTGTCTGCCTGTCTGTCCCTCTGAATCCTTGCCACACGCATAACTCATATACCACTAAACCAATATTAATGAAACTTGGTTGGTTGATTGAGTCTGGCTTGAGGACGGTCCCTTTTAAAAATCATCAAAATCTGTGCATTTACTACACTGAAAAAAATTATGTTAATTTTTAACATGAAATACATGTTAACGGGAAAAATTGAATCTAGAAATTTTTAACACCCGATATGGTAAAATTTAAAAGAACGTCTACTACAATTCAATATAATGTATTACCGTATAGCACTTTCTATGACGGCGATAGGCCAGATATGAAAAGTAATATAGAAACGTAGTAAAATTATAGAGAATGTAAGTACGTGAAATTTTCATATGCAAGAAATTAAATTAAAGAATAGCGTATATTACTTTTTCAGAGTAAATAAATTTAGGTACTATGTTAAAATTTACCAGTATGTCATTGTAATTTTTCATTTACTTTATTTTAAATTCTACCGACTTTTCTGTTAATTTTTTTCAGAAGTTAATTCTGTCCTCAGGTTTACAACATTTTCTGTTAATTTTTAAAAGAATATTCTCTCCGTGTACACAGAAAAAAAACTGTATTGGACCAAGAAAACCTTGTTTTGTATATAACGAAAACAATATTTTCTTAATATAAGAAATATACTCTTAATCCAACTACGTTATTCGTTCGTTCAAGAATACTATAGTAGGTTTAAGAGATTATTGCTTATTTTAAGAAAATATTGTTTTCGTTATATACAAAACAAGGTTTACTTGGTTTGAGAAATCTTTTCTACCAGTGTAGGGAAATTTTTTTGAATATGCGTTCGGAAAACCTGCTTATTTTGTTATTATTACGATTTCATTAGAATTAATCTGTATTTATAATTGGTAATTATGAATGTAATTACAAGATTATTTTAAAAGTTCTTAAAATTTACAAATACTTTTTGAAATCATTTATGCAATAGAAAAACATTAAAAGGTCGAAATATGTCCACAATTACGTACGCTCCTGACATGACAACAAACATAACAGTAACGCGGCTCGATAGTGACCATACCACAAATATCCAACGTACATTATTCACACCTTCAAAAGTGTTTTCAAATCCAGTATTTATGGGTTTTTAGTCGAGCGTGCAGAATGTCCTTCTATTGTTCACGCGTACCCACGCGCCAGCTCCAGCGTCCTTGACTTGAAACGCCTTCGTGGCCTTTGTAAGGGATATGCCTTTTCGTCTTTGCCGTTATTATTATTCTTGGATTTATTTTTAAGTGGCTTAATGTGTATTTATATCGTTTATAAATTGTTAAATGCACTCAGGACCAGGTTTTGTTAATAGTTATTGGTGGATTTTAGTACGTATTGTTGTATAGATTTTTTTATGATATCGACTTGAATTTATTTTTATTTTATAATGTATGATCGGATATAATTTAATGTTTCAAGTATGTTAAAACTTAAGGATTGGCTAAGAAGTTTTTACTGTCATATAGATCAAAGTAATCTGTTGAAATTTATTGAATATTTTAACTTTATTTATTAAATATGTTTATGGTGAAATGTTCCATTTGTTTCTAGCTGTTTATAATTTTTAGGTTATAAGCATATACCTACATAAATATAAAACAACTTGAGTGATAACTAAATATTAGAAACCTGTCATGAAACTATTCTGCGAAACATATAGTTTTCTATGATACTGATAATATATGTATCTATTGATAGTTTCATAACTTTTTTTACTGAATACATTTGATTCGCACAGTATGTTTGTGTAACCATGAAAAAAATGAAACATTTTTAAGTTGAATAGTAGAAGAAGCTAATTTGTACCACTCATTGTATTTGCCACTCCAGGTGTTGCATGTACCTATCCATGGTTATATGACTTATAAGATAAATAAGTATAAAAACATAATAATTTTATTTTTTTTGTATTTAGATTATATGGATGGACAAATATTTGTAACAGAGGACCTGATGGAATATTTTATTTTCGCGAACCATTTATATTAAATGTTGGTTGATTTAAATTTAAAAATTTTTACCCTTCCAACGGCTTAGCGATTGCCTTTATAATAGCCACCAATATATGAAATTCAGACAAATATTGGAATTTTTAAGAAGAAAAATGTTCAAAGCTGCTAAATTATTGGTCAAATAAATAAATCCTCAGATTTTTTTTATTATTACTTTTTTGTACTTTATGAGCAATGAGCTCTGAAAATCAACTATTTTGTGTCTATTTGTTAATGTATGCCATTTGACACTGACTTAGGCAGACCGAAAGTATCCCACGTGCCTGATTTTCTCCATTCCTGTAGAGATGGGAAAAATGAACCTTTTTAATGACCCGAGTAAAATAATTGTTGCTTGTGCATTGTTCAGCAAGTTTTTCAGTAAAATATTTTTAATTATTATTTTAGCAGGAATTAATCTTTTTACTCAATTAGTTCAAGTGGCTGTTGTATGATTTGTAAAGATCTTTTTTTTAGATAATGAACAGGAAAAAAGGACATGCGTCCTATAAATTATCCGAATAGATATACTTACCATATAAATTAGATTTTGTTAAATGTTCAAATTCATCAAAAGTGAAATTTTGAAATTAAAATTATTTGAAAATAAATTGGTAGTAATTTTATTTGAAAAAGGCGCACATATATACGTTGCAGATATTTTTTGATTCTTGTTGTAAGGAAACCGTTGTTGACACAGTGTTCTGACGGTGTCACGGTTGAGCAGCGCCCCCCGGGGCTGCGCATTCACAACCCCATTATAGTGGTAGCTCATGCCCTGACATCTTCGCACACATTTGTATGTGATTTGTTAACGATAGCATATTTTTGTTCTTTGCTTTTCACTATTCGCTTTCTCACTTTAAGTGCGAAATATTTAAAGGTGTAATAAGGTTGTTTTTATTCTAATAATAATAACCTAACGATTTTTACTTTCTTATACCAATGTATATGAAATATACATATAGTATAAGTAAGTATTGTAAAGCCAATTTTTTTCGAAATCCGGATTTTGATGGAATTATCCATTTTGATCTTCCCTGAATCCATTCTGACTATTTTCGCCATGATGTCTGTGTGTCTGTCGGTCTGTCTGTGGGCGCTGTAACTCAAATACGACAAATCGTAGAAGGGTGAAATTTTAAACTTAAGAATAATTTTTTCCTGGGATGAAAACCTCCTATTTTTGAAAACGATTTTTCAACCGAAAACGGATGTTTACCTGCATCGATTTTTGAATTTTTTGAATTACATTGAAACAGTGCGAATTAGAGAAAAATGGCCAAGTTGAAAATTGTAGGTAATATTATTATCTATAATTTATGTTCTATTCATTTTTTCGAAAAAACAAATTTAATTTTTTTTCAAGTATTCGTTTTTAAATACATTTTAAATGGTTCATAACAAAGAAGAAATATCTGCCATGAGTGTCATGGGACTTTCTTATACGTATTACAGAGACTGAACAGTGTACGTGTTTGCCATAGGTACCATGGGATGGGTCTTTCTTATATTTCATTTAGTTTGCAGTGGTTGCAGGGTGACTTGACCGTATGAGTCGTGATCCATACGGTCAAATGAGCCGGCAACCAGTATAGATTATTCTAAAAAAATATTAAAAAAAAAATCTTTCTGGCTAAATCATGAGTGTTGGAAAAAAATGTATGGGAAATAAATTATAGATAATAACATACTCGACATTTTTTAACTAAAACATTTTTGTCTTATTTCAAAAATAAATCCAAAATTTAAAAAAATGACAAGAATAAACATCCGATTCCGTTTTAGTAATTACGTTAAACAAAATTCGTTTTATACATAATGTTTATAATAATATTTCTATCGTTTATATTCCTTTAATTTTTTTCTATCTTTTATTAGTTTGTCAGAAATATCCATCAATAAAATAAAAATCACGTATAGTGTTCACTGTCATTATTATGTATAAGAAAGTCCCGTGGCACACGGCAGATTATTTTAAATAAAAAATACAACATTCAAATTGCCATATTTTATCTTCATTAAAATAGTTGCAGAACGATCATTCAAGAAGCATTTTTATATTTATAACCATTACTTTTATATTAATTATTTTTCCAATTTAAATTTAATCTAATTTTCGAAATGCAGCATGGATAATAAATAATAATGATTCGGGTTGCAATTTGAAATTTTTTTTTTTTTTTACAAAATATTTAAGATTTAAAATACATTCAAGTATATATACCCTTCCACGAATATTTCTATGGGGTGAAGCCTGGACAAAATTTAATATTTATATATATTATATTTCTAATTTAGAAAAAACATTTTTTGAAGTAGGTATCAATTTTATTATCAACAATTTTAAATAATTATGAAATCAATACCATAAGACATAAGAGTACCCTGCACAAATCTTATTGAAAATGGGTCCTCGTCGATTTATATGAAATTATAGTAAGATGTAATTCATATCGTTACGATTAAAAGTCTATATGGATCCGAAGCCAATTAGTGACAGCTTTCTTAAAGTCCCAGTCGATTGGGCTGAAATTGTATTAAGGTGTAGTACATATCATTCCAATCAAAAATTACCATGGGCATGAAGGATTAATAAACAGTTTTCGAGTTATCTGTTTTTATAATTCTATGCCTTGAAATCGAGTATACAGGGTGTCCAAGATAAGCGTGCAATGCATGGGGATATCCTAAACGGTATTAGATACAGATGTGGTTAAATGAGATGCATTATTTGTAAGAAAGGGGTGAGTATTACAACATCAAAAAATATTAATAATTGTATGTGGTTCAAGCGGTATACCAAAAAAATTGAAAATTCGGAATTTCTTTAAATGACTATAACTTTTTTGGTAAAGTAGATAGGTACTTTTTGTTTGCAGTTACTTAAAGCACTTTTTTGAGTGGAATTGATTGGTGTATTTAGAATTTTTATATCACTTTTAGTTTCCGAGTTACAAGCCCTAACTTTAGTTTTTCTTATGGGCCACTAAGTTAGCTATAGCATATTTGAACGTGTTTTTTACTCTACTTTACAATGATATGCCACATGTCATACTTATTATTAAAAAAATTTATTTGAAAGAGGCGCACATATATACGTTGCAGATTTTTTTTGATTCTTTTGTAAGGAACCCGTAGCGACCCATAAGGAAAACTAAAGTTAGGGCTTGTAACTCGGAAACTAAAAGTGATATAAAAATTCTGAATACACCAAACAATTCTAAACAAAAAAGTGCTTTAAGAAACCGCAAACAAAAAGTACCTATCTACTTTGCCAAAAAAGTTATAGCCATTTAAAGAAATTCTGAATTTTCAGTTTTTTGGGTATACCGCCTGAACCACATAAAATTATTAATATTTTTTGATGTTGTAATACTCACCCCTTTCTTACAAATTATTCATCTCATTTAACCACATCTGTATCTCTTACCGTTTAGGATATCCCCATGCATTGCACGCTTATCTAAGCACGTATATATAAGAATAAATAATATAATTTTTATTGTAATAATTTTCCTCGGGGTACAAGATTACATAAGTACATTAATAATTTCATATTAATATCAAATAGTTAGGAAGCTGATATTTTCTTGATTAAAAAGGCATTCCGTCCATATTTCCAACAACAGGTAAAAATAATTGCACGCCCGTGTCAAAACATAGCTGAGAAACAGTGTGGAGTCTGCCAATTAACTGGTCCATTACCATTCGTGTCTCGCACTGCACTACATGCTCCCGTATAGTGAATATATTTCAATTTACAACTTACACTACATGCACTAAGTGCCGTGTTACTTTTACGGTGATAAAATACTATTTAACATCATTGCACAAATCTCGTATTTGTTAATGCCTGATTTACATAAACATATTTCTTTGTTTTACTCTGTAATATATCATTCTAAGACTGGTGTAGATGGGGGAAATAGGCCGTTTCTAAGGAATTGGGTATAATTAAATGCCCTGTTATTTCATTCATCTAAGGCAGAGGTTCCCAATCTTTTTAATATGTTGTACCGGTGTGTAGCAGAAAATATGGTGGCGTACCGGTAGGTAAATATTTTTGGAAAAGAGTCCTATTTTTTTCTCGTAAATTTTCAAGTAATGGCCTTTTTTCGTTATTTCTTTCTCTCGGAAATTTTGACGAAAAAAAAACAACTTTAGCCCTACAATAAAACGTAATTATACTAAAAACAATTTAATTCACAAATATTTTTATTACACTATTTTTTTATAAATGTATATAACCCCTCTTCCCCAATTTCCATAAACGTTGAATTTTTGTAACTGATATTTGTGTATATTGTATCATATAATATATAGATATAATAATAATTTTGGTTATTGTATGATAATAATTAATTAATGTGAAGGATGCGCCTGTAAACTTTTTACCAGAGTAGAAATATCTGGTTCAATTTTGGTCAATAAGGCGAAGATCAGACTCAATACTAAGCAATGATCGGTATTTGTTTTTCATCGCTGTCATTGCAGAAAATCCAGTTTCACATAAGTATGTAGTATTGAAGGGCATTAAAAATTTTAAAGCATGGCAAGAAAGTTCTAGATATTCTGTACGAATACAAAGCCAAAACGATAGTAAGCTGGTGGTGCTCTGAAATTTTAATTTTAAGCCAACGTCACTTATTAGATCGATGAAGGACTGTTTCACAATTACATAAATGTGAAGGGACTGCATTATTTTACGCAAAATATTGTTTTAATTATTATTTCATTCCCTTATCGCGTACCGGTAGCACGACATACGCGTACCGGTACCGGCACGCGTACCACAGTTTGGGAACGTCTAATCTAAGGTAACGTCAAAAATCAAAATTTGTTTTAAGCAACCAATTGATAAATGGTGTCGATTTATTTTATAAAATTTAAAAGAAAGTATTGGAGTGGAAATTCAAAAAGCTGAAAACTCCTGAATTAAAAAAAATTATATTAACGAATTTATAGTCTCATCAAAATTCAAATGCATATATTTGTGAATTTATACGTTTAAAAAATTAACTCAATTTTTATGTGTACCTACCTATTGGAAATAGTTTTGGCTAGCAATGTACATATATCAGTATGGTGTGAACATACATATGTATAATGTATATGTATGTAAGTGTGTATTAGTGCACACATATTATATTATTTCCTAGTGACAGGATCACTCCCCTCGCTTGCTATTGATCCACGCCAAACGTACCACCTTTACCATTGTGAAACAAGGTTTTAAATGAATTTTAAACTGTGTGCAACTCCTAGCCTTTTGTCAAGGACCGACCGCAGAGATTAGATTACAATAACGCGTACAGACCAACACAAATGTCCCCGCTTTGTGCACAGTTTATTTTTCTTTTGTACTTGACTTTCTGAGATGTGAAGTTTCAACAGTCTCTACAATGTGTAATCCGATTTTGAAGTGTTTAAAATATAGTTCATGTTATATACCTATATTATATGTATATGTATGCATGTTTGTATGATTGACAAGTCAGTTAATAGTGTGTGATTTGGAAGTTATAATTGTATAATGAAATTGTCAAGTTTGTTTGTGTGAATGTATTGGCTGGAATGACTTTTTATAATAGCATGCTAGAAAGATTTTGTGTATTAATATTCACTTCTATTGAAATTCAAAACACTATAAATTAATTATTTCAATACAAAGTTTCATCAAGATTTTTTTTGTATTTAGTTATTAGGCAAGAATTACAAATTATAGATAGTATAATTCGTTCCATGTAAAAACTAAGGTTTATATAAATAACCTCATAAATATTTGCATTTCACGAAGAAGTGCATCTATTAAAATACAGTGAAACCTGGATAACTGGAATCTCAAGAGACCAGGTGTCCCATTTATCCAGTTATAGAGGTGTAAATGTAGAAGTGTGAGGGCCCTAGTGTGAATTCTAGTAATAGAAGTTTCCCACTTATACAAGTCCAACTTAATCAAACTTCACTGTGTTTTTTAAAATGTATAAAATATGGTAGTATTTAGCAATTTTTTACTTTGGTAGTACGTACAATATTTAAGTAAATATATATTTTAGTAATTGCCCTTTAAATAACCCTTATCTTTTTTTCTTCAATTAAAAAAAATGATACAAGTAAACATTCGATTCCGGTTTAGTCTGTCTTGAAAAGTAGGAGGTGTATTTCTACAGTATACAAGATATTAAAATTTAGAAAAATGTATTCTTGTATTTCGACGTTTTGTTGTAGGTAGAGCGTTCACAGAAGTGTATTTAAAATGAATTTAAAATTAAAAAAATTACACTACTACAACCCAAAAAAATCCCCAACTCCTCAGGAAATACTTATATATTTTTTCGGGGTGGAGATAGAAAATTGATAAAATGTCTCGATAATTCCTGAGTGTAAACACTATGTACATATATACATTCCCTGGCCAAATTATTAGATGCACTGTAGTTTTTTAAGTCTTACAAAATCGGTGGTTTCCGCAGCTCAGAGAATAATTTCCAAATGGGGAACCATTCATTTTTATGCAAGATGGAGCTCCCTGCTACACAGCACGTACAGTCTGTTAAAGCTTTTTTGGAAGAGCAAAATTTCCCTCTGTTGGATTGGCCGGGTAATAACCCCGATATGAATCCGATTGAAAACGTTTGGGAGCTGATGAAAAGAGAAGTGGCTAAAGATGTAATCACAAACAAAACGCAACTCTTAGAAAATATCATTCATGTGTGGAATCATCATCCTCAAATGCAGGAGACAGTAAAGTCTTGCATTGATAGCATGCAGCGCAGAATTGAAGCTCTAATAGCGGCTAAAGGTGGCTCAACAAAATATTAACATTTAATTACATTAATTTCAATTTTTTTCAAGAGTTAATAAATACATATTTTTTCTATAATAATGATGTTTTATTTGTGTTAAAAAATAGATAATTAAGTGGATAATTTTAATAAAAAATATTAATTCGACATTTTTCTTAATAGCGCCTGGTTTTTATGTCGTATATTTTGAATTTTTTGACAATATTTCAATCAAAATCATTATTTTTCTGCTATACAAATGTCAAATTGACCTTTAATATGTCAAAGTAAATATCAATTTAAAAAAAAAATGACGATTTTTTTAAAGCAAATTGAGATAAATCTTTGTAAGGGAATATTTTACAACGTAGATGACCTATATTATAGAAAATTGAATAAAAGGTTCTATAAAATTTTCACGTAACATAGGTATGTCTTTCTTGAAATATCTTCAAAAAATAAATCTTTTTGGATGTCCCCCTTCCCCTTTATACACAATTTTAATTATTTTGAAATGGGACCGTCCTCAAGCCAGACCCAACCAACCAACCAACCAAGTTTCATCAATATCGGTTCAGTGGTTCATGAGTTAAGCATGTGACAGACAGACAGACAGACACGGAACAAAAAGTGTATTAACCTGAAACGGATAAATAAAGTAAAATTTTTAAAATCGGAGAACAAATTTTTTTTCATTTTAAAACGATCACATAGCTTCTCGTATCTTCGATATTGCGAGGAATCAAAAATATACATTTATCTAGTAAAAACAATAAAGCTGTATAGTATCACCTGATAATTAACATTTTACATAAAATCTTAGTGCGTCTAATAATTTCGCCAGAGACTGTATATCTATGTTTTTGAACGATATCTCCCATCCCAGGCAATCATATCAATTAGCTACTTATCGAACCGTGTTAGCGTGGAACTCACAGAAATGACTCAACACAAAACGCACAGTCTGCGGCACTGTGATTGATGTATATTTATATCACCTCATCTATTCACTCGCACATCAAACCTCTATCCGCAACTATCCATCATATTTTTGGGACCGCTTTTGTCCTCTATATTTATACAACTCGAACAAATATTAAAACCACTTGAAAAGCGTATGGTATGTCGCTGATGTTTCCACAGGAATTCTTTGTACGTTCACTGGAATTGATTGACAATGTTATAATGCTCTTTAGCGTAAATATTTTGTAACAAGAATTCAATTGTTCAATTTGGTAATAAGAAAAATTAAATGAATTTGAAAGTATTATAGAAATCTTGATTGAAATTTGAGTCATAAAAGAGACCAAGAAACAAAATTTTATGTAAATTTTTGTTGTAATGTTGGTTTAAATTAAAGAAAAACCATACAAACCAGAAAAGTACAGAAATATTTAATTATTTTGAAATTTAGGGGAGGTGAGGTTGTGATATAACAAATGGAGTTTATCAGTTCCTCGTAGTGTATATACCTTAGGACTATATTTTGCGTTACACTCATGATTATAACAAGGTATTTTTTTTTTAAACAATTTTTATCTCGTTGATTCAAATATTTTATAATCTTTTCAAACAAAAAAAATATTTATTTAACTGCTGTTAATTCTAAACAACACTATCTATTACATGCACCAAATTGCCAAACATTTATTCCAACTACATATGTACTTGGACGGACGAAATAAGACAACCCTGTGGCGTAGTTGACCGAACGACGCCGTGTCGTTCGCCGTATTTAATGCCGTCGTGTAGTTGAGAGAAATACGTTTTCTTTCTTAGCACAGATTTTTTTTAACAGTGCAGCACTCTGTTATACGACCATCCACTACACGACCGCTCCATTACACAATGTGCCGACAGTTCTAACCAACGTCCTTCTCCCATCGTCACCATAATACCACCGTAACTGCTATATTTCTGCGCGTTTAAATTCACTGAAAAAAAGAAACTTAAATAATTACAGTTTTCCCTGTACCTACATGATAGTAAGCGGCAACCTACTTTTATAAAATAATTTTTACTTCCTGAAACTGGCATAATATAATTTTAAGCTGTACTGTTAGCAGTGTGTATCCATCAATTTATATTGAGTACCTGCAAATATTAGGTATTACAGTTTCAGACTGTAAAAAATATTTTATAATAATAGGTTGTCACTGAGGTACTATTCGGGATGTATAGGAAAAAACTTTCAGGTTTCTTTTTTTCCGTGTACCTACCTATCAGTTATGTATTGAAATATAAGGTGATAATCCGGCACCCGCCCGGGTACACAGAAAAAAAACTGTATTGGACCAAGACAACCTTGTTTTGTATATAACGAAAACAATATTTTCTTAATATAAGAAACATACTCTTAATCCAACTACGTTATTCCTTTGTTCAAGAATACTATAGTTGGTTTAAGAGATTATTGCTTATCTTAAGAAAATATTGTTTTCGTTATATACAAAACAAGGTTTACTTGGTTTGAGAAATCCTTTCTACCAGTGTAATTTAGCTGACGAAAATAAATAAAAATAACTTCTTAATATTTCACTTCAATGTAGCAATTAGCCAAAATAAGAAAATTGTGCTACTGACAGAAAATTTCAATACATTCTTTACTTTCAATAAAAATTTCAATTACGTCTTTACTTTTGAGACGACGAAGAACGACATCAATCAATGAGTGTTGTAAACTTTTGTTCTGTATCCTAGTATATATATTAAAACATAAATAAATAATATATTTTTCATATATGGATATGGTTCATTTTATATTAAATAAATAACGCATTTTATGATAATTTTATTTGGTATGGTATTAACACAAATTAAATTTTATTTGCTCGGCTGATTTTCTATGAAGTGCATTAACATATAAAGAAATTTTCAGTATTCAATGTATGAATAAAATAATCCTATGTACTTATATAGAAAGCGGGTTATTGAATATCAAAATATTTATCATTGAAATCTACCAGTGATAATATCACTAATGAAATATTTACATACGATTTTATAAGTATAGTGATATGGTGATATCTATACATAGTATAAAACAGTCGCCTATCGCGTCTGTCTGTCTGTCTGTCTCAGACGGACAGTCATATTTAAAAAATCATGTTTGTATGGAAATTACGTCGTTTCGGCTGTATATGTTCACTCCACCAGACATTATTGAGATCGATTTTTTTCATTATTACTATATACTTAATTATATTACAAAAAAATGCTAATTAATTTTCAAGTTTGTATTAATATAATTGTATTTCCAGACAGAGCATCGACTGTGCAGTGCATGCACGGAACCCATCGGTGACAAGTTCCTGCTCGAGGTATCGGGCCGGTCGTGGCACGCGCGATGTCTCCGGTGCTGTGTCTGCCAGTTGCAACTCGACAGACAACCCTCCTGCTTCATCCGGGATCACCAAGTCTACTGCAAGCAAGACTATGCAAAGTCAGTAACTAAACTAACCTATACTATTTACTATAATAATAGGCATGGTGCCAGTAACAAAGTATGATTGAAATTATGATTTTAAATAATGAAATAGGTTATAAAGATTCTAAAAAATGTATTTATTTTTATATTAAAAGAGAGATTAATATAATAATTGTTAAAATAAAAATGCAAAATACAGCAATCCGCCATGTTAGATAGAA
Source organism: Sialis lutaria (assembly GCA_949319165.1). Taxonomy (NCBI): domain Eukaryota; kingdom Metazoa; phylum Arthropoda; class Insecta; order Megaloptera; family Sialidae; genus Sialis; species Sialis lutaria. The sequence goes on from OX439234.1 coordinate 30,757,030, forward strand.
TATCAATCAGAGCAAATGACGTCATGCATCAGTAAATGTCAAAAATGATTGACTTTTATTTTAGACAAATATCAATTCCTCTTACAAGATTGTTACGTACATACATGCCTTATTTAAGAACTTATATATTTTGGAATTCATTTTTAACACACAAAATAATTAAATAATTGTCTAACTCTGAATGTTTGATTATTGTTGACAAGGAGTGTGACGTCACAACTCTGAAATGTCACCTACCAGCGTTTTGGCGTCAAATTCAAAATTAGTTTTAAAAGAGTCAATTTTTGCGACTAAACCTTTATTTTCTGCAGAAATAAGTATTTTTTTGGAAATAGAAGACACGTAAGGTCAGAAACATTTTTATATCATTTATCTTATAAGGCATAGATATGTTCTAAATCTGCATTTTCATAGTTTCGAGAAAATTTATTTTGAAGTTCTAATACGCCGGAAAAAATCGTATTATGACCCAGATGTTATAAACCGACTCTTCGATTATTGGTTTTTCCAGTAGTTTTTTACAATCATTCTTAAATAATATCTCTTTTTTGTGAAGACTTGATTTCCGAATTAGGTGCCATAAAGTGGGATAAATGATATAATATACGTATATTTAAATTACAAAACATGTTTTATTTATTTTGGTTGATGTATGAATATAATATCATGAGTGTAATGATATTTAAAAACAATCAACAGTGAACATATTGATAAGTTTCTGTTATGCAATGATCTGAAAGAATTAGTTTCTGATCATATTATAGATAAAAATGTATAGATAAACAAATATCATAGCAACCTACATACTTAGATACAATGGCATTACGAAGCAAGATATTTCGGCTTCTAAAACGAAAATGGAGGCTTATAAAAACTTCACCTCTTATTGGTACTCGAATAACAGTTAATGTAATTGTTAATTTATTGTATCTAGGGCTCTATAACACCTGTGACTTATATAGGGTATATTCCTAAAGGGCCTTCAATGTAAAATTTTATGTAGACACCAAAGAGTAAAAAATATTAGTTTTATTTTATAATTTTGTTAACATATCAATTGAATGTAAAGTTCTCATATGGTTATATAATATTTAATTTATGTAGTAATAAATATCTAATAGTAGAAATTATGATGTATTGGACAATATCTCATACAAGATATGACCTGCACCTAAATATTTGTTGAGTTGAAAAAAATAGGGTTGAATTTAAATGTTCCAGATCTACATTTTGACATCTTACATTCATTGGTATACATATACTTGTCTATCTTTGGAACCAGTCATTTTTGAGGTAAAAAAGAAATAACGTCAAATTTGAATGACTGAGATCTATACCTTAACAACCCACATACCTCGGTATTAAAAATTTTTGACTTGCTTTAGTTTCTGAGAAAAACATCCCTCAAATTTTTACATAATGTACACTGGTAGAAAGGATTTCTGAAACCAAGTAAACCTTGTTTTGTATATAACGAAAACAATATTTTCTTAAGATAAGCAATAATCCCTTAAACCAAAATATTTAAAGTTTTTCTTATACGAGATATTTTACTGGTACCGGAAAGTAGGATGAAAAAGTGAAATCCGGAACCCTGAAAAATTTATAAAAAGAAAAGGATTTGATTTCGAAATGAACACGGGTGAAGTCGCTGGGAATTTCTAGTACCTAATATACATAAATATCAATAAATTATATGCAATGATATCGCACCGTTATCATCCGCCCCTTACATGGATATATACATACATACATCATACATGCACATATACATTACAATAAGATACTATTCTGCAGCAGGAGATCTTATTGCTCTTATCCACGCTGCCGTACGCCAATGTTACCGACGGTGTGTGGCCGGCGTGACAACGCACATTCTCTCGCGGCTTGTTGCCCGCGATGTGTAGACGCACTGTTGTTGTGTCGGACACACATACACACACATAGATACATACATACACACACACCACCCGCGATAGCGACATTTGACCGGACCGGGTTACGTTTTTATTTCTATTGATTTTTTTAAATCCCGACACCCATTGTTGATGTTGAAGTCATGTGTTAGTAATTTTGTTAATGATGGTTTCAGATGGTGTAATTGGATGTACGAATTTAATTGTTTTTTATTTTATACTAACGTATAGTTTTCGTTTTTGATTTGATTGTATGATTTTGAAATAAAATACTATCTTTTATTTATTTTAAAATTTGTATTCAGCTAAAATCATCTTTTGAATGGTCACCTTCTTAAGGTTGTTCTTCACTGAAAGTCGTGGCATCTAGCGGAATTTAGCATGCACTACAGGGTTTTGACATGTCGGTAAAAAAGAACAAATAGATCTGGCAACAATTTACAATATTAGACAAGAATAGAAGATTTATTTTTAACAATATTATAATTATTACTATTGCTGACAATAGTAATAATTATAATATCAATAGTAACTATTATTATTATAAATAAAAACATTAAATGTTAATAATAATAACTTGCTATTTACAACGCGCGTCAGTTGTCAATACCACATTTTTACATTTCGAAGAGCGCGCCGAATGCGGTGTTGCCATATCGTATATTTACGTCATGTGTTCGGGAATTTATCAAAGTTAAGAATTATTAATTATATAAGTAGGTGGTAAATCATTCTAGAACTTTATATATACATTCTTTAATTACTTATCCATAACTTATCCGTTTTTGGTTAAAATCTGACGTTTAGTTTTAGTACACGAATTAAATGAATATCGAATTCCAAGTGGATCCCTATGCTTGCAATGTATAAGAGGCCAACTTTGCACGTTTATAATTAATAAATGAAATGGTAAAATGACCTGAAATTTTTTTTACAAATGCGAACTAGCTTACTTAACACAATATTAAAATTTTAACAAATTCTGTAGTGATCGATTTTAGTGAACAACAACCTTAAGTTTACATGTTTAATTTTTTTTGTTACTTTTCACCATGCCATTCAGGGCCTTTTTAGTAATAGTCTGCTACTGATCAAAGAGCTTTGACTTTATATTACATATTATTTAAAAAGTTTAGAGAGTTATATAGAGTAAAATAAAAATAAAATATAGTTATAATGAAAACATGCAAGGAGTTTTTGTAGGTAATACATATAAATACATCTAATATACAGAATATAGAATGTTTCAAGAAGGACGCAACCCTGAAGATATGCATATGTAAACTTATACCATAATATCAGTCAAAGGACAATACTGTAGTCATGCTTACTGTCTCTATCCATTGAAATGAATTTGCCACGAGCCAGTCTTCGATAAGTATTCATTACTTTGTACATTGTACTGTGTTAGCTAGGTCGTTTTCCAAAGATGATGTGTATTTATTGGACCTACAAATCGTTAAAAACGTATGATTCAGGAGTTTGAGTTGAAGTTTCCCCTGTTTGCAGTTCCCATCAAAAAGACAATCGTTTGATTAATAAACGTGATACTGGATCTGTACAGAATCGAAAGAGTCTAAGCCGACCTTCACTGTTGAATTTCTTGATGTGTCTCACAATCAGTGATTAACTAGTTCACCCAGAAAATATTTGAGATAATTATCATCAGAAGTTGGATTGTCAACAGTCCAATAAATCTTAACAATAAATACACTCTCATCTTTAGCTTTAGAAAAATTAGAGCCTTGCTCGTGATAAGTTCATTTCAATGGCTAGAAGCAGTACAGTGTTACCGTTTCATTGATATTATAACAAATCCGTCTTTTTGAAATATTCTGTATAATTGAAAGTGCAAATGAATACATTGAAACAGCTTACAAGCCCATCCATAGCTAAACTCTCTTTTTTAAATGAATTCGCATTTATATGAATTTAACTTTGAAATAAAAAAATGGTAAATTATACTGAAGCACTAAGTAATCTGTTATTTATTTTATTTTATTTTTGAGATATCTAGGTACTTATTATATGAAAATAAATTTAACAGTTTACTTGATTTGATCGTGAGTTCATATGACTAACAACAACCAATGTTTTGGATTTACAACTACAACATTACAATATCTTCTAATGAAAGATATACTGATTTAAAATCATTAATTAATTGTTACAAAATAAAATAACATTTAAAATTGTTCCTTGAGGTGGACCTGTACTTTCCGTTCACTATCTCGGGTCGTAAGTCAAGACTGTATTGTTGTCAGTACATTGATACGTTGAATGAAATTATTTATTTACCTGTATGAGTTCTGTCACAGATTTTATTTTATTTTTGCTGATATCATTCTGCCTCATCGAGGAGGATGATATGTGCACGTATTGTAGAAAGTGAGCCGTGATTGATTAGCAATTGAACAGAACTGAGAATTCTTAGTCATTTTGTTGTTGGAATCAGTCATTATAAGATAAGTACTTACCTAAACTGACTTTTCTTTATTTTCGAAATACATACAGGTATTATTTTGTTTCGTTTTTCTGCGGAAAAATATTTTTGAAACTAATTTCAAAGGAAATTTGTTTGAAGGAAACATACACCATATAATTTCCTAAAATTCAAAATAACAACTCTACTTAAATATACGTACTTAACCTTTAGCTGCTCCACTTCCCCAGAATAACATCCCTGCCACACTGGGGTCACCTCGTATCCAAGACACTAAAATGCTAACTACTCGTATGCTATTGAATATTTTAATTCAATAAAATTCCTCTATCATCTTCGAACGATACGGACTGCACTCCAATCGGTTATTAAAAAAAAAATATTTAATATATTAAAAAATTTGAAAACCTTGTAAAATTTAAACAGTTTACATTGAAATTGAAACAATGTGGGACGCCTGGTACCCCACAGTGGCAGTTAAGGGTTAATCTTATTATATTATGAATTATATTCTAGCAAGCAATTTTTTTTATTTTGACTGATTCTACAACTCTTTTAATAAATCCTGACATAACCATTTTTGAGTGACCATGTGCATGTTGTTCCACGCAGAAGTTTTGGCGCGCGGTGTTCGGTGTGCTGCCGCGGCATATCGGCGAGCGACTGGGTTCGGAGAGCAAAGGATCATGTGTACCATTTGGCGTGTTTCGCGTGCGCTGCCTGCCGACGGCAGCTCAGCACCGGTGAGGAGTTTGCGCTCCACGATGAGAGAGTCTTGTGTAAGGCACATTACCTCGAGACGCTGGACGCGGCCGGAGCGACGTCGTCTGATGGTGAGTACCATTTATTTTTTAGATGTTTTTTATTGAATTTTAATATCCTGAAGCCGATATACGAATACAAAAGATGTGTTTACATTTTATTTCATAGAATTTTTATAATAAAACGATAACTTTTTCACAGTTCAAAAAATCGTTTATTTAATTATATTATCTCCATACAACAAACCCTCCCTTTGATCCTTTTATGACATAAGCACCCTCTCAGATGGGATTTTCCGAAAAGGAGAGAAAGTGGGAAAGGATATTACATTTTTTAATGTAATACATTCATGTGCATAACTGCATATTAGTGCATATATTGGTGAAATTCAAGCAAAATAATCTTTTATTAAAATAAAAATACACGTATATCAAAATTTTTCAATAATAGACGTAAAAAATGTTCCAAATAAGAGTACCTACTAATATAATACAATAAAAATATATTGTGAATTATTATAAAGTAATAACTATAAGATGTGTGGACTGTTGGCAGATGGATGCGACAGCGAAGGGTACCACAAGAACAAGGCGAAACGTGTACGTACGACGTTCACGGAGGAGCAACTACAGGTGCTACAGGCGAACTTCCAGCTGGACTCGAACCCGGACGGACAGGACTTGGAGAGGATAGCACAAATCACAGGCCTCAGCAAACGCGTCACGCAAGTCTGGTTCCAGAACTCTCGGGCGCGCCAGAAGAAACACTTCAATACGGGAAAGATGAAAACACAGCGTATGTATATTTTAAATACAAATTCATATTTAAAATCATTCCAATAGTTACTTTATTAGTTGAAGCCAATTAAGTAAATAATATTGAAAACACGTATTCAAATAGCAAGAGGGCGAATTTACCAGATTGACGTCAGTATCTATTTGAATTATTTTTGAATCCAAAAAGTTTAAAGGGTATTAATTAGTTAGTATAATACCGGATCAAAATTCTAATACCGGTATTTCGGTATTTTTTATGTTCAAAACCGGGATACCGGTATTTAAAAAAATCAGTCGCCGAATTATCGTAAGCTACGAGTTAGAGAGAGGTATTTTTGAGAAATACTTTGTTACTTTATTGAAAAAAAAATATGACAATTTTTAGTGGTTATTATTTAAACTACTGACTAGGAACAAGAATGTCAACATCAAAGTGAAAAAAATGAAATATTAATATTTTTCTAACTTTTTAACATTAAATCTCAGAGTAAAAATTTGCCTTACAAAACTCAATTTCGAAAAAAATGACGCTTACGATAATCTGGAGGTAAGGGGCAAGGGTTCGATATGTAATATTTCTTAAAAAAGACAATTATTTGAGCTTCTATTAATTTTAAACATTGAGAGTTGTTACTTTTTTATTAAAAATAAAATATTTCCTAGAAAAATCTATCACATATTGGGAAAATATCATAATTTGTCACTACAATTACATATCACAAAACAGTTAAGCTAATAATAATAAGAAAATTTAAGTGCAAAAATCGACTCCTTAACAGTTATTTAAACGTATTTTAGTACTACTTATTATAAATACCGAAATACCGGTATTGTAATACCGGAGCAAAATGGCCGGTATCCCAGTTTACGGTATTTCGGGATCCCGGTATTGTTTTCACTAGTATTAATCATTTATATCTTAAACCACTCTTTTATTTTATTTGGAAATAATTTAAAACGTGCTTTAAAACTATATGTCAAAATAACGAATTTAAGAAATATAAATTAGGCTCGATAATCTTTATTTTTTACTCATTCTGAAAAATACCACCGAGCAAGGAAAAACGGTACGTAATAGATTTTCTCGTTGAGACGATAATTTTCTATGGTCTCATCTCATCTACATGAGACCACTTAAAATTTGACGAGATATAAAGACCAAGGTGGTCCTATCGGTTGTAAAATCAATACAAGATAAAATAAGACCATATAAACTTTATAGTTTATTTAATTATACATAAAATCTATTATAATATTTGTATGATTGCAGTTAACACGGTGAGGGACATAGAGAACAGCACATTTGGGCGGCACCTGAACCTCCATCTGACGTACTCGTTCCAGTCGCATCAAGACGGTGGGTCTAAGTCCTCGTCACTGATCTCGCAGCACGGTGAGTGTGGCCGCGCCCCGTTAATGCGGCTTTGCACTATCTGAGCTCTATCTCTATCGATGGGATTTGGTGTGTCGTGCGTGTGGATAAGAGCTTAATCCTTTAAGGGTTTTACATGTTCTTCTCATCATTTATATCTACATATACACTGCCTCTCATTGGTTTCAATAAATGGTAAAATTACACATTCAACAATGTACTGTGCTTGACTAACAACAGGTTAATATAAGTATAGTCAAACGGTTATATTTAGGGGAGCGCGGTGTTGTAAGTGCCGATTTTGAGAAATCGCTTAAATTAAGTACTAAAATAAAATGTAATATTCTTAATTTTTAGACCATTTAGTGTTAAATTTAATATAGATTTTGAATATATATTAATATTTTGCAATGTTTTAATAATTTTTAGCTGAGATACAAATTAGTGGAACAAATCGACAAAGCACAATTGACCCCGCCGTGGGGCGTGTTGTTCCGACACTGAAGTTGGTTGTGCCGTTCAGAAAGTGAAACATTTTCAATGAAAATAAATGTTCTTTAAGTAAAAAATGACATGAGCATTATAAGTTTATGCAATAATTGCAAACTTTTTTGTAATTATAACATATATTAAACTACGTGAGAAATAAAAAATAAAAGTAATCAACATTTATTCTTGCTCAAATAAAATAAAATTAACTCTTTTCTGTAATTTGTTCTTAGGAATAAACCTTCTTGGTCTTATAATTAAACATTTGGTAACATTATATAAAAATAATAAACTTTTTTTAATTTTTTGATTATCGTTTCTTAGGTTATAGTAAGAAATACTTTGGTGCAATATCGTTGCATACAACATGTATGAATGTTAGACGTTCTGCGACTCAGTATAAAAATGCTGCTGTCTCTTTTCGTCTTCAAGATATTCCCATCGGCACTACTTACCCCCGACACTTCCAACCCCGCGCTCCCCTACGATTGCAGACGATGAATATACGTATTTTGTTTTGGTTATGATTTAAACTAAAAAAAATCACGGTATGGGGGTTTTAGGGTGAAAAACAACCCCCTATCTCGCATAGGAGCCGAGATATTTACGATTTTGTATAATGAATAAAAGGCAAAAAAATAGAAAAAAAATAATATTTCACCCCCTGTAACGTATGGAGAATTGTAAATATTTTCTAAATCCACGCGAGCAAAAACGTGGGAATTAGCTAGTATTATATAATATAATATAAACCTCTCCACAAGAGATTAGTTGCGGTTGAGATTAGGTTCCCGTTTTAATCTTATCTAAACACCCTATATTCCAGAAGATTGACCTTACCAAGAACAGTTAATTATATAAATTGATAAGTGAAACAAATAACAATTTCCTCTTTATGTAGTTCACGAAGTATTTTTTTTAAATATTTTATCGAACAAGCGAAATATTTATCTAACTGCCCACTGACAATTCAAACATTTTATCGTTCAAATAACATATGCAAAAGATATATACCTATTTATGTAATATACCGCTCGAGTAACTTTTGCACTGCCGCTGTAGGATTAAATAACTAAACGAATTCTTCTGTATTACTGGTTGCATTAATTTAAGGAGGGCACATCCATCTGAACGTATGAACATTTTTTAATGTTTTTTTTTTTTTTAAAGTTTACAAGGTTAATAAAAATGGTGTCTTATTTATTGGTAATTGAAGTTTGAAAAACAATAAAATAATTACTGACGGATGGGGAGTGGGGAGATTCAAATATCATTTTGTACATTCATTGATTTTATATTATAAGAATATAATTATATATAGTATCAAAAGTAGGTGTGTGTACCTACTTTTGTTCGCACATAAGAAATTATAATTCTTTGACGCATGTAAATGTAAAACAAAAACTTGTTTTTCCGACTATTATAACAGAAATCTGTATTATCTATCTAACCTAACTTCATGATATCAACGATGGTGCGCGCGCATCGTTGCATGCAACGAATTTCATTGTCGTTGCATTACTAAAATTTTACTCTGGAAGCGCCCAAAGAAATATAACTTCAAAAATACGGTTTCATATCTAATAATGATTTTATTTCCAGACGGTTCGTTGGAAGATTTATCACAAGACTCTACGATGCAATGTATGCAGGGTGAAGTGTAGATAGACATGTTATAACTTATGTGTTATTTATATACTTCTGAAACATGTAACAAGACGCTCCATTCAAAATAACGATAATTAATAATTACCTATACAGAAATTAGTCTTATGAGAATAGGAAAACACGATTTTCATCCAAACAATAAAGAATACATAGCTATGAAATTCAATTTGTAAGTTGTTTTATAAGTTTGATTAAAATATAAGGTTATTTTGAAATAAATGAGTCGCTCAGCTGCCAATGTGACTAAGAATAAGCAAGCTTCAAGACGTTTATCCATGGCATTGCCGGTGAACTCGACAATGTACCCAATACTGCAATTAATATATTTTCTTCTGAAGCATAATAACCCAAGAATATAGCGTTTGTAGTACACTGTAGACATGTTTCTATCACCACAGCTAGAACTCAACTACACCGGTACTGTGAATGCCGGCGTGTGGAAAAATATACATTGGCCGGTAAGTGGAAAAACGACCGTAGCCGTCCGATTTTTATTCCGCACTTACCAAATGCAACCCTATTGAATCAGCCAAAAATTGCATATGAATAGTTTTATATAATTTAATGTCTTCAACTTTCCTAAATCGATTTGTTATTATTCAGTACTGCATTAAGAAAGCACCTTTAAAAAACACATCTTCCAATAATTAAAAATGTGTCAATCAATTTTTAAAAAAATATGTCTCCCAATGTTTATTGTTAGTCATTTTGGTTTCTGTACGACTTAAATATGATTTCTGTTTAGGTTGAAAATGTTTCTATAATTCAAGAGTATTATATTATGTTATGTCAAGGTATGTAAAGTACAAGTTACACTCATCAGCTTTGGCGTGGGGCATGAAGTCACCACGAAGAGATAAATGTATAATATAATTTCAATTACAAAAACATTCCTTTATCTATCCATAACGCTGTCATACACAGTTTGGTCTATTCGGAAAGTATCATTTTTTACTATTCTTATGCCCGGTATTATAAAGAATTTGCTTGAGAGTAACGATTTTTGCAAGGTGCCAAATCGATATGAATTTGCTTGAGATTCTAGAGCAATTGTATAATAAATGAAATGCTATGTATTTTATATAAAGTACACTTGGCAGCACTTTTTAAGTCGCTGATTTCTATTTACCGCGCATGCGTTATGATTATATGATTCGAGTTAATTCGCTACATCTTATCATTTTTATTTAATGCCTAGCAGATAGCATTAGCTACAAGCTAATTAGCTTTTGCAATCGAGCAAATTCTTTATAATACCGGGCAATAAGTTAGCAAAATGTAAACCAGACAGTGTCGTGTTCGGACGAAAATACGAAAACATAAAAAAATATTGTATTTTTTGTAATTGATATTATATTATAACATACATTTATAATATTTGAATATCTCTTCGTGGTGACATCGATTTCCAAGTCAACGCTGATTTGTCAAGGACTTTTTTGATCGCGTATCCATAAGACGAAAATAATTATAACTTGTACCCCCTATAATACTATAATATAACATATATTCAGTATTTTGAACTGATACTTAGCGTACTCCCCACTATGGAGACCATTGCTTTACATACCTGGTTGATGTTATGTATTGTAGAACATTGCAACCCCGAATAAATCCACAAATTATATTGTTAATTAAAATAAAAATGACAAATACGAAAAAATAAATATGAATCTTGAGCTTCTGAGCATTAGTCTGAATATCGTACTAAATGAGTGATATGTATTTTATCACTAATTAATACAGTGTTTCTCAATCTTTTCAATCAAAAATATACATAAAATCAACTTTAAATGTGTTTTTTTTTTTTTTTTTGAAAAACGGAGAAACTGTGGTTTCTTAGTCACTTAAACTAAAAATACACCTTAACCACAAAATTTGTGTCACACGAGTGACATAAATTTTGTGGTTAAGGTGTATTTTTAGTTTATTTAAATGTGGTGTTTACACCGAAAAAGACAAAACAGCAATATGGTGTTTTAAAACACTTCGTATTTAAAAATGTATGGGGTTTATTGCACTTTTGTAAAAAAGACACGATGTTGCTGTTTTGTTTCTTAGGTGTAAACACGGCATAGTAAGTTTTTTGTTTGAGAAACTATTTTTTTAATATACAGGTATGCACAAAAATAGCAGAAGTTCTTTATTATTTGAAATTTTGAATATACATAATGTACCTATTTGTATTTTATTTATTTATTTAGTTAAACAATATCCTTATTGGATAAATGGTAACTTCAATATTAAAATAACTATTTGGAATTTCAAAATTGGAAAAATAATAAAGACTTTCTTATATATTTATTCGCTGTGGTCAGTGACCACTCTGCCACCTAACGGATAAAGCTTGAACTCTTCTGAAGTTCCCAAACAGCGATTTGAATTCAAATAAAGATTTATATTACATATTTACTTTCTTTACTCTTTAATGTAAATGTACTATTTGTTTTTCTCTTATTCTTTATTACATTTTAATAATTTTAATTATTTATTTACATAAATGTTTACATTTTATTTAAATATAGGGTCAACTGGGGTAAAAGTGAAACAAAATACAAATCTTTCATTTTTTTGGCAGTTAACGATACAAATTCATATTTTAATTTTTTCTACTAGATGTGCCTATGAATAACCCTTTCAAATACCTACGTTATTTGAACTGTACCATACAACACAGATTTAAAAAATGAAAAATGTGTGTTTCATTTTTAACCTCTAATTTGGGAAAAAGTGAAACAGGTAAGGGTAAAAATGAAACAGGCTTCTAACTTTCATATAATGCGTTATATTTATATTTGCTGGGTAAAAATGAAATAAGTGGGAAAAACTGCATAGGAAACATGTGTCGCACCTTGCTAGGTTATAAATGTCTAACCAGCAGGTAATGAAATATATTTAAAGGTTATGGAAATTAAAATAAAACTTAGAATATGCTTGCGAATAATGTATTTTTTTAAAAAGAATTTTCGTTCTTGCTAATATATCACATACAATGTGTACTCTTAATATCATCCTAAATACATCTGCAAAGTTTGAAAAATATCAGATAAATATTTAAACCAAAAATGATTTTTTTAAAAATAATGGGGTAAAAGTGAAACATTTTTTTGTGCTCTTTTAACTGTTTTTAATCTCTTGCATTGCATAAAAAACATCGATTTTCAAAACATACAAATTGTTCCATAGACCCCTGATGTACTATTGACTATTGACCCCTTTCAAACTTCCATAGGACGGGAATTCCGGTACACCCTTATTTAGGACCTATTTAACGTAATTTCGTGGCATTTTGAAGACTGCAACCAAAATGAAGCGTCCACTCTGAAATCTGCACTCAAACTGACTTTAACTGTAACAAGTGTGACTTGTCCAGACTTGCAAAAACTGGTTCAGATTATCCCCGGCTGTGTTTCATATTTTCCCATATTTCTGTTTCACTTTTTCCCGAATTTTTAAATCTTAATTAGATGGAAAATACTTATCGAAAAATTAAAAGAAAAACTACAAAGGCAACTTTGATTTATTTTCTTTGTGGCATATCAATGTGAAATTTCTAACTTTAATTTATACCTGAGTTATGCAGAAAGTTATGTGCAAAGAATTAAAATTTAATTCACACGTTTTGCCATCGTCTAACAGAAAAGTCTGTAGGGGGGACATATCACTTACTAGGCGATTTATATTTTCAGATCGCTTTAACAAATCTTTAAAGATTATGTCAGTTTTTATAATTCTTCTGTAAAGAAATTAGTTTTTTAGTTAGAAGCTTGTTTCACTTTTACCCCTTTTTTTTCGTGTTTCATATTTACCCCAGTTGACCCTAATAAATCGCTATTTCCGAAGCTTCAGAAGGGTTCACGTTTTATCCGATAGGTGGTAAAGTGGTCACTAAACATAGCGAATACACTCGTATATTGAAATTCAATTTATTATCATCGATTATAATAATATTTAAGACATTCAAATGTTGATGTAAAACTGTATATATGCACATGTAATATAAAAATTGTAATATTGAATGTCATGTATCATTATTTGAACAATTTTATTATTTTCTATCACGCTTTGTTGTTATTTAATTAAATATATTAATTTAAGTAATATATGTTTGGAAATATACTGTACATATTGTATTATATTTAATATGTTTGCTTATGTATAAAGTAATATTAAAATTTAATATTTAAAATGTGTTTTAAATAGTGTTATTTATTAATCAATCCTGGATTCTATGAATATTATCAGTGGCGTCTGACCGGCTAGATTGTTCGGGGCCCCGAGCATCAGAAAGGCCCCCAAAAGTGGTAAAGGATTTTTTTTTAATTTAGATGATTTTTTTTAGAATCGAAACAAACAAAAAAATACTCTGCCTTGTAAATGCACGGTGCTTCCTCGTGCTAAATTCATCAAAGGTAGTTAATTATTGAACAATTTAAATAAAAACCGATAAAGTATTCAGATGAACTGCCTGTCATTGGTTAACCATTTAATTTTCATACGATTTTAATAAAAAAAAATAATTTGACATTTTTCTTAATACGCGCCTGGTTATTATGTCGTATATTTTGATTTTTTTGATAATTTCAATCAAAATCATTATTTTTCTGCTATACGAATGTCAAAATGACATTTAAAACGTCAAAGTGACATTTAATATGTCAAAGTAAATAGCAGTTTTAAAAAAACAAATGACGATTTTCTTAAGTCAAATTGAGATAGATCTTTGTAAGGGAATATTTTACAACAAAAATAGGTGATCTATATTATAGAGAATTGAATGCTCTATAAAAAAGGTTCTATAAAATTTTCACGTAACATGTGTCTTTCTTGAGATATCTTCAAAAAATAAATCTTTTTGGATGTCATCCCTCCCCCTTACACACAATTTTAATTATTTTGAAATGGGACCGTCCTCAAGCCAGACCCAACCAACCAACCAAGTTTCATCAATGTCGGTTCAGTGGTTCATGAGTTAAGCGTGTGACAAGGATTGGGGGACAGACACACAGACAGACACACACACACACACACACACACACACACACACACACACACACACACACACACACACACACACACACACACACACACACACACACACACACACACACACACACACACACACACACACACACACACACACACACACACACACACACACACACACACACACACACACACACACACACACACACACACACACACACACACAGACACGGAACAAAAAGTGTTTGTCTTGACCTGAAACGGATAGATCCGGTACAATTTTTAAAATCGGAGAACAATTTTTTTTTCTCGTTTTAAAACGATAACAAAGCTTCTCGTATCTTCGATATTGCGAGGAAGCAATATTTTATTGAAAAATCTGATATTTCGGTTATTCATATTCGTTTATCTATATATCTTTCATATTTTTACGTTTTTATTTTATTTTAAAATTGAATATCAAAATCTTGAAAACTTTTAAATTTGTTATTTACTGTTTTTCATTTTAGTATTGTACCACCAAAATAATTTTTTTATACAATAATCTATTTTTTTCAAATGTCTCCGTATCCATACCTCAAATACATTGCTTTAAAATTCTAAACAGCAATCTATTATTGTGGGAAGGGGGGTGAAATAATATAAAAAAATTCCCTGACAAGAGCCCCCTTCTGAAAAATTGTCTGGGGCCCCCATTTTTATAATTACGCCACTGAATATTATTAACGAACTATGGTAAATTCAATAAATGTTTTAGCCCCCCCCCCCCCAAAAAAAAACAAAACAAAAACAATATAATAAAATATATATCTATATTGTGAGTATGAATATAGTATGAGTATAATAGATGTTTATTATTGTTTATCTATAGTCTGTTTCATTTAAGTCTCCAGTGGTTGCCGGGGGACTTGACGGTACGATCCACGATTCATGCCATCAAATCCTCAGTAACCACTGCAAACAATTAAAAACCCCGTATCTAAATAAACCATACAATCCTTGTAACATTTACCAGTCCTTAAATGTGTTTTGCTTTTATTCTAATTTTCATAGTATTGGTATAAAATACTATTAACAATAAGAAAATTACAAAATAAATATACCTATACATTTGGATGAGCTATTTTGTGCACCGAAAACGCTTAGCTATAAGCAGCAAGCACTCTCAAATAAGGTATCAAACTTATATGGCAGTTCTCTTGGAGTTTCATGAAGATTTTGATAAGTTTCGTGCACGCGTTGTATATAAACACCAATGGTATTAAAACAGTGGTATATAAAAATTATTTTGTATAATCAGAGTTGCCAATTTTGTTACAATACCTACGTTGAATGGTTTAAGTATCAATAGCAAATCCATAGATACGATCAAAATTAATACCTGATTTGAGAGTGCTTGCTAGATAACAAATTTTGCTATCAAAATGTGCATAAATGTTTGTCATCACTGTGCTAGGTTCTCTTATTTTATCAGACTAGTAGCGTCATCTGTAAATCAGTTACTGCAACGTTAGCAAAGAAACAAACCTTAAATGCACTAGTTGAAGCTTGTGACAATAGATGGCACGATCTACACATGTTTCAAGTAAAATGATGTAAAAGCAGAAAATTCGTAATATTTTTTTATAATTTGATTATTAATATTATTAATAAATCTACATATACATATAAATAAAATATAAACATAAAACATACTTTCACTTTCGTGCCCCAATTAATTTTTTTACTGTGTAACCAGGGATCGAGTAAATAGAAACTCCAATAAAGAAAATAACAAGCGCCAATGCAATAAATTTAAGTATTTTCGTTTTATAATATCGAAGAAATATGAATTTGATCGATTTTAATGGATTTCTCAACCAGGAAAATGATGTATCTGGTCGACTGAAAAAAAGAATAAATTGATTATTTATTTTTAGTAGCAGGTATGGTCAGGCCCGGATTTAGAAATCTGCCGCCCCTAGGCAGATGCGAAAATTGCCGCCCTCTTTTTTAAAGTAAATATTTTATTTGATCAAAAATAAAAAAGTAGGTATATTATGTCGGATAACATTTTAGATACCGGTGACCTTTTTTTAGTTTCCGCCAAAATTTGCCGCCCCTTAATTTTTGCCGCTCTAGGCACGTGCCTACACTGCCTGCATGGTAAATCCGGGCCTGGGTATGGTATATTATTAATGAGTACAATACCGGACCAAAATTCTAATACCGGTATTTCGGTATTTTTTATGTTCAAAACCGGGATACCGGTATTAATACCGGTATTTAAAAAAAATTAGTTGTCGAATTATCGTATGCTATATACAATAAGTTAATAATTTAATTGTTTCATTTTAATTTGTTTCAATTCAATTTTAATTTCGACATGTGGAATATTCTAGAAATTACATTGCAACAATGAGACGTAAAGAAATATAAAATCATCGAAAAATAGTTTGTGACACTAAAACTATAAGTAACCCTTTATTTAATAGGGGATAATTTAAAAAAAATATTAAAAAATTAATAAAAATAATTTAATTGTTTCATTTCAAATTCAATTTTTATTTCGACAATGGGAATATTCTAGAATCTAGAATATACATTACAACAATGAGACGTAAAGAAATATAAATTCATCGAAAAATAGTTTGTGATGCTAAAACTATAAATAACCCTTTATTTAATAGGGGATAATTTAAAAAAAAAATTAAAAAATTTATAAAAATAATTTAATTGTTTCATTTCAAATTCAATTTTTATTTCGACACATGGAATATTCTAGAATCTAGAATATACATTACAACAATGAGACGTAAAGAAATATAAATTCATCGAAAAATAGTTTGTGATGCTAAATCTATAAATAACCCTTTATTTAATAGGGGATAATTTAAAAAAAAAATTAAAAAATTAATAAAAATAATTTAATTGTTTCATTTCAAATTCAATTTTTATTTCGACACGTGGAATATTCTAGAAAATACATTGCAACAATGAGACGTAAAGAAATATAAATTCATCGAAAAATAGTTTGTGATGCTAGAACTATAAATAACCCTTTATTTAAAAGGGGATAATTTAAAAAAAAATAAAAAATTTATAAAAATAATTTAATTGTTTCATTTCAAATTCAATTTTTATTTCGACAATGGGAATATTCTAGATTCTAGAAAATACATTGCAACAATGAGACGTAAAAAAAATATAAAATCATCGAAACATAGTTTGTGGCGCTAAAACAATCAATAACCCTTTATTTAATAGGGGATATTTAAAAAAAATTAAAAAATAAATAAAAAAAGTTTAATTGTTTCATTTTAAATTCATTTTAAATTTCGACATGTGGAATATTCTAGATTCTAGAAAATACATTGCAACAATGAGACGTAAAGAAATATAAAATCATCGAAAAATAGTTTGTGACGCCAAAACTATAAATAACTCTTTATTTAATACGGGATAATTTAAAAAAAAATATTAAAAAATTAATAAAAATAGTTTAATTGTTTCATTTCAAATTCATTTTTTATTTCGACACGTGGAATATTCTAGAAAATACATTGCAACAATGAGACGTAAAGAAATATAAATTCATCGAAAAATAGTTAGTGATGCTAAAACTATAAATAACCCTTTATTTAATAGGGGATAATTTAAAAAAATATTAAAAATAAATAAAAATAATTTAATTGTTTCATTTTATATTCAATTTTTATTTCGACACGTGGAATATTCTGGAAAATACATTGCAACAATGAGACAGAAAGAAATATAGATTCATCGAAAAATAGTTTGTGATGCTAAAACTATAAATTACCGTTTAAATAGGGGATGATTTAAAAAAAAAATAAAAAAAATAATATAATTTAATTGTTTCATTTTTAGGGTTCCGAAGAAACCCTATTAATCTCACTTTGTCGTCCGTCCGTCCGTCCGTCCTAATCACTCTAAGCTCAATAGCTCGTAAACTGTATAAGCTAGAACCTTGAAATTTTGACAGAATATGTAAAATAACACCCTCTAGTAAAATATGTATTTTCGAAAAATATTTTTTTAGGGGGGGTGCTAAGAAGCTAAAGACACCCAAAAAAAATATTTTTTTTTTATACCAAGGCAAGTGGCACATCAAAATGTGTAACCAAGCTAGTGTAATTTGATCCTTATTCTTATTTTTTTATAAATCAAAAATGGCGCCTACAGGGGGCTTTAAAGCAAATTCAAAAAACCAAAAAAAATGTATTCCAAGTCGTGTGGGATGTCAAAATGTAGATCTCAGTGAGTAGAATATGACAGTATTTTTTATTTTTTTTTATAAATCAAAAATGGCGCCTACAGGGGGCTCCAATCAAAAAAAAAATTGTCCCCCCCCCTCTAACTCGGTAACTACTGGCTCGAAAAATCTGAAAAAAATTAGTTAAGAGACTTTGGTGAGACTACCAACGACAAATACTAAAGTCACCAATATCATTTCAAATTTTGGAGAAAAGGGAAGGGATGTCATACATTTTTTTATTTTTATTTTTTTATCTGGGCATGTGGGGTGTCGAAATATAGATCTCAGTGAGTAGAATATGACAGTATTTTTTATTTTTTTTATAAATCAAAAATGGCGCCTACAGGGGGCTCCAAGCAAAAAAAAATTTGTCCACCCCCCCCTCTAACTCGGTAACTACTGACTCGAAAAATCTGAAAAAAATTAGTTAAGAGACTTTGGTGAGACTACCAACGACAAATACTAAAGTCACCAATATCATTTCAAATTTTGGAGAAAAGGGAAGGGATGTCATACATTTTTTTATTTTTATTTTTTTATCTGGGCATGTGGGGTGTCGAAATGTAGATCTCAGTGAATAGAATATGACAGTATTTTTTATTTTTTTTATAAATCAAAAATGGCGCCTACAGGGGGCTCCAAGCAAAAAAAAAATTTGTCCACCCCCCCCTCTAACTCGGTAACTACTGACTCGAAAATTCTTAAAAAAATTAGGTAATGAGGCTTTGGTGAGACTACCAACGACAAATACTAAAGTCACCAATATCATTTCAAATTTTGGAGAAAAAGGGAGGGGTGTCATACATTTTTTTATTTTTATTTTTTTATCTGGGCATGTGGGGTGTCGAAATGTAGATCTCAATGAGTAGAATATGACAGTATTTTTTATTTTTTTTATAAATCAAAAATGGTACCTACAGGGGGCTTCAAGTAAACAAAAATTTGTCCACCCCTCTCTAGCTCGGTAAATACTGACTCAAAAAATCTGAAAAAAAAATTGGTAATGGGGTTTTTATAATACTAGTAATGACAAATACTAAAATCAACAATATCATTTTAAATTTTGAAAAATAGGAAGGGGCGTCATGGAATTTTTTTTAGTTTCATATCTAGGCTTGTGGGGTGTCAAAATGTAGATCTGAATTAATAGAATATGATCCTATTTTTTATATTTATTTTTAACTCAAATATGCACCTGTAAATTGCTCTAAACAGTCCACGTAGTATATACTTCGGAACCCTTATGGCATACACTGGTGTATGTCTTGACAAATTTTTAATTTAATTTTTTCTCGAGATGTGACTTTGTACGTATTTTAGTACCTACTAATTATAAATACCGAAATATCGGTATCGTAATACCGGAGAAAAATGGCCGGGATCCCGGTATTGTACTCACTATATATTATATATTTACTTTGGTTCTGATAGTCCCTGAGGATCATTTCTTCCTAATCCAACTGGATATTTTTCTGCTTCGTCTTTTTTTAATAATAAAAACTCTAGTTCTATTTTTCCCTGTACAAAAAAATGTAATAATTATATTGGAAATATAAATGAGTTACATTCATGAGCAAAGATTCAAACAAAAAAAGTAATATACAAACCGTTAAGTCGTACTTTGAAGTTTTCTTGTTAAAATTTCTCATGGGCCACCAACCCTTATATCTTTGAATCTTAAAAATATTTATTCTAGGGGCTTCCGGTTCTAAAATTCTTAAATCGCATAGTTTTGAAATTTTTGCTCCTCTTGGAAGGTTAGAAAGGGGTAATTGAAGATTTCCTAAAATATAAAACATGTATCATATTTCTACTTTGAATTATTAATACTCACGTACCTAAAAAATCTTCTGCTGATATCATATCATTATCCCAGATCTGTAACTCTAATCTACAGGGTATTTTTAATTCTGTATAATCCGTAGAGAAAAAATGTTCTTGTTTTTTAACAACCATTTTATCTTCGTTAGGTAAATAGTGAAAATTGAATACAAATCTCCAGTTAAAGTTACCTTCACCGGTCATCGAATGGTAATGTATATCTGTATATTGGCACTCTTGTGGATCAGTTAACCATCTGAAAAATACATAAACTGTAAGCTATACAAAAATACATTTAATGTAGCTTTTATGAAATTTTAGAATTTCCATCAAATCCGATATAAAATAAATATTGTTTACCCTTTAACATAAATATCGGACATTTTTTCATCACTAAAAAATGTATCATCAACAAGAACTACATCTTCTGTATTCCAAATTATCACTCTGAGTTCATATTCAGTGGGTTTAGGAGGAGAAATATCTATAGGAGGAGGCATCGGTAAATCACTCAAAGGGAATATGTCTATCCACAGTTGTAATTTTCCCTGAAAACAAAAAAAAACTACACGTATCAGTACCAATATTTTCTATATGACTAAACTAGTGATGTAACGAATATTCGCATTCGCATTCGCATTCGCGAATATTCGCACATTTTTAAACATTCGTATTCGCATTCGCATTCGCAGGTCAAGTTGCGAATATTTTTACGAATATATTATGATGTATTAATATATAAAAATAGTTAAATATCGTTTTAGTGCTCCAAATTATTTCATTGAAAATCTGTTTTATTTTAATATCTAGCTATAATCTATGGATACTGACAAGAAATTGCAAGAAATATTGTAATAGATCCGATTAAAAAGTATTTAAAAAAAAAACAATTAAAAAATTAAAAAAAAGGTTGTTTAGCTTTGTTTATTTAAAACTGTACCTACATCACGTTTATCATAAATATTAAACATACATTGTTTTCGTAAGTAAATAATAGCTTAAACCACGAAAAATAAAATTATTTTAATTTTTATATTAGTGAAACGATTTTTCGACCAGCTTTATAGCAACTTCTGTTTGTATTTTATCCATAGATAAGAACACATTTAGATATTAAAACAAAATGATTTTTCATAAAATAATTTGGAGCACTAAAACGATAAATAATCATAAACATATCGTTTTTTAATCTATTTTATTCAGACAACTTTATTTTTTTTTTTTTTAGCTAATATTCGTATTCGCATTCGCATTCGCGAATGTTTAAAATCATATATTCGTTACATCACTAGACTAAACACTAAATATACAACACTAATTATTTGAATTCGCAGGAAAAGTATGACTCAAGACAATGAATGCATAAAATATAATTTAAACTTACTTGCTCAATATCTGGTATCTGCGGATGGTATAAAGATCTAGTTTCTACATGTTCTGGAACCAGAGCACATCCAACCAAAGGGATTTTTTTCCAGTTATGTAATGCCTTTAAACAGATTTTCTCTTTTCTATTTACTTCGGATTCATTACCTTAATTACAAGTGATAAATGTAATATAAGAAAATAATAAATTAATTAATAGTTTTTACGATCAAATTCTTCAGTAAACCGAGCATTTCCAATAATAACAGTATTTTTTTCGTACCAAGGGCCATCTAAATCATTATCTCTACATATTTTTTCCAATATTTCAGAGGGTTTTTCATAATCTCTCCAAGCATTGTAACCTGTTCTATTTGTATAATAAAATTAACAAAAAATTATTGTAAAGACAGTATAGTATTTTATAACTATGTTTATACAAAAAAAGTACGTAAGACTATATTTACTCAACTGTGAGTACTCTGTGCTCATTCCACATCTTGCTCTGGACATTGTATAAAATCTATTTTCAAGATCAATTTTAGTTTCACCAATAAAATCATCGGCGGATGTTGCATCCCAGTCCCAAACTGATATATCCAAAAGATAGTCGTGAGGAAACACACCCAAAATTTCAAATAACCTATAATGAAAATAATACTTTTATTATTACTACATAATATACTACCACAAACTTATACCTTCCAAAAACGGGACTCGTTTGGTTAGGAACATAATTTTGTTTATCATTTATCACTTTGGAACCAAGTTTTATATAAATGTAAGGATCAGATTTTCCATACAAATCTTTTGGCCTTAAGTTTATTCCACGAATTACATAAACTCTTACAAGGAAAGGTCGAAGGTCGTTTAATACATAATGGTTTAATACTCCTTGATTTATATCATAGCCCTTTTCTGTTACATATTCTACACCTTCTTCTAAAGGCCAACGATACAATTTAATTGATCCCTTAAATGTTCCTGTTAGATTGGAATCATCTATGTAAGCATCGCCAGTTCTTGCTCCACGATATATGTTAATTTTTGTCAATAAATCTTCAAATCTGTGAAATCCTGATTGAAATTCAAGCTCTGAATTGTAAATCTAAAAAATTGGTCGTATTTCAAATAATATAATCTAGAATTTATAGGTAATTTGGTATATTTTACAGAATAACATAATTATACCTTTATTTTACATATATTCGACTTCTTTTCTGATTCAAATATGTTCTGTAAATAAAAATTATGAAATAAAGTTAACGATAATTTAAATAAATTTGTTAACATACAGATGTTGATGCATAAAATCTTGTCCACCAATCCCAATCTGACGTGTCTTCTGCATTTTCAATTTGGTCACCGTGTTTAATTTGTTCTTCTTTGATTTTCTTTTTTGCACAACAAAAAAATATTTTCTTCCATAAACTGTCGTGATTCTTTTTTTCTGGAGTTACTAATGGTATTGCTAAATAACATTCAACAAATATAATACCTACCAATTACATAGCCCTAAGGTCTAGTCCTCTTAACTGGATTATGGTTTTCTTTCATATTTTTGGAAGCTGAAAATTTGGCAATGAAAAAGCTCACCGACCCCAAATAGTAAAAAATAAACTATAAAAAATATAATTTAATAAATTACTTTCATCGATCAGAGTTTTATCTTCAATTTTTTTTGTATCGTTGTTATACGATCATTTTTAACCGAGATTACTCATTAGAAGGAAATATCAGTTTTCAAAATCTGCACTTGGAATTTGTTTGCGATCATTTGTTCTCTAGTCATAGGAAGTGTGGGTTTGGTTTTGATCCTTGTATCTATTATTGATTTACAAAAGTATTATATTTAGACAAAAAAATTATCACGACCTTTGGAGGCACTCAAAATTCATATTTTTCGTAGTTTTTCGATAAAACTTGGGATCAACGAGTTTTTTACTGTCAAATCGGTTTCCAGTACCCAAAAATACGTAGGAAAATGGTAGTCTAATTAATACAAAACTTAGTTTACTTACATTGCATATTATTGTATTGATCTATAATTATTTCAACTTGGGTTTTCTCATATGTTCCAAGAGTAAAATTTGAAGGTACTTGGCGTCTCCTTTCTTCCCATTCTTTGCGAGTCAATGGTTTATACAGGAATATTTGCGGTCTAATAAGGTTTATACCAGCGTAAATACTACGACCAAAACTTCTATTATCAAACAACTGAATTTCCATGGGCTGGCAAAAATCATCGTTATTTGGTAGTTCCTGAATTAATATAATTTAATTTCTAGGTAGATATTTAATAAACTCGAAAAAATCATTTAAGGTTGTTGTTCACTGAAAGTCGTGGCATCTAGCGAAATTCAGCATGAACTACAGGGTTTTGATATGTCGGTAAAAAAGAACAAATAGATCTGGCAACAATTTATAATATTAGACAAGAATAGAAGATTCATTTTTAACAATATTATAATTATTACTGTTGCTGACAATAGTAATAATTATAATAACAATAGTAATTATTATTATTATAAATAAAAACATTAAATGTAATCAATAATCACTTGATATTTACAACACGCGTCAGTTTTCAATACCACGTTTTTATATTTTAAAGATCGATCCGAATGCGCTGTTGCCATATCGTATATTTACGTCATGTGTTCGGGAATTTATCAAAGTGAAAAATTAATAATTATTTAAGGAGATGGTAAATCATTCTAAAATTTTATATACACATTCCTTAATTACCAATCTATAACATATCCGTTTTTGGTTAAAATCTGACGTTTAGTTTTAATACACGAATTAAATGAATATCGAATTCCAAGTTGATCCCTATGCTTGCAATGTATAAGAGGCCAACTTTGCACGTTTATAATTAATAAACGAAATGGTAAATTGACCTGAAATTTTTTTTACAAATGCGAACTAGCTTACTTAACACAATATTAAAATTTTAACAAATTCTGTAGTGATCGATTTTAGTGAACAACAACCTTAAATATTAATTTTACCACATCAACATATCTAAAAGTATCCACAAAATTAGGATTTTTATTTGCATTATGTATACAACTTGACTTAATTATATGCATTCCACATTTTATTTCCAACTTCGGTTTGTTGATTCGTATGTAATGTATTTTACCCAAGTTGCGCAAACCCCAAAATAATACTTCTATCCTGAAATACATTGTTGTCATTGTTTTAAGTTTTTATGATAATAAAAACCTTTAAAATTTGTGCTTATATTGTAACTTTTTAATAAGTAATAAGGCGTAACAATCGAACTATGATAATATACATAGGTATCACTTACCGATACTTATTTAGTATAGGTTTGATTTCTCTAGGAATTCGTTGTACTTCTTTTGTCTCAGTTGGCATTGCTTTATCGGCACTCATCTGAACATCATAATAATTATATCATTATACAAATTATTTTGTTAAATTTTTTTTAAAGATATAACCTGTATTACTTGAAAAGCTCCTAGAATGTCAGCAACGAAATCCGTACCTGACATTATTTTTATCCATTCCAATTGTGGAAGAGAATCGTTTTCACCTAATAATTTTACTTTTGGTAGAACCACGCATCTTCCTTGAAGTGCTATTTTATTCTAAAATTTTGTTTTTGAATTATATAAAATAACTGATACATATAATTGATATAATTACACATATGTTTAAATCATAAAGTTCCATTATAATTTCTGGAGGATATCTTAGAACTAGTGGAAGCATCCCACGTATTTTTATATTATTGAAAACAAGCATCTCGTCCCAACGTGGTGTTAAAGTTTCATAAACAGCCTAGAAAATAATCAGCATATCTATTTTCTTCTTTACAATTTACAATTACATATATTAATAATTAAATACTGCACCTGCGTGTCTTTAGAATTATTTTTAACAATTATACGTAGAAAAGGATCACATAGTCCTGAAGAATCTGCACCAGGAATAATTACACCTTGATGTATAAAAACTTTGGCTTGGAATAACTAGAAAAAATATAGATCCTTTTATAAATACATATATACAATATACATACATATATTATTTAAATTATACATATACCGGGTGGACCATTTTAACGTTTAAAACTATTCTAAAAATTTTTTAACATTGTCTTTGTTGTTTAAATAAAATAAATTAAAGAAGTCTTAAAATTTTAAAAATAATTCTCTAGTTTTATTAGATCAAAATAAACATTTTTTGTTTCTTGTACTTTTTCTCTAAAATTAATGGTTTGTGAGTAAATAAATATTGAAAGTTCAAAATCTCGGATTATTTTGTTAGATATCTTGGAAAGGTTAAGTTGTTAAAAAAAATTTTCAATGAAAGATTCATGTCTATTCAGGTTAAATAAAATTACTTGATAAAAACTATAGGTTCCTATTTAAAAAAAAGATGTTGACCTTCATACCATCTTGAAAACACCACCTAAAAAAATTTCATTCAAGTACGTCTATGTCCCCCTCCAAACCGTACAACTTTATCTGAAAACTTTTTTTATTATTTCACTTATCGGTCGAGTTATTCTCCATTAAAGGTTAAAATGGTCCACCCGGTATGTCTCAATCTTACATTAAGTCCTTGAACAGCTACGAATCGTGGGATTCCTAGTTCATCTAATTGTTCAAATTGGCATGCTTTCTTCATTCTCTCTAAACCTTTGTTAAAATATTTATAAGCTCCTAACCAAATGTATATTCGTAAATGACATGCATGATTTTCTCTTAAATCATGACCCAAAGACTAGAAATAATCAATAAATCAAAATAAGATAAAGCAACTAAGTCCATAAACAATTGAGAAAATCTATCCTCGAATTAAATAATATGTAAAAAGTATTTCTTTGTACAAATATGCAGGTACAATGTACATATAAAAAATGAATGGTATTTTGTTAATTTAACCTTTAATACAACATATTGTAATTTTCCGGCAAATGTTCCACTTTCCTCAGGGATAGTTGAAAAACAAACTGTTCTTGCGGGGATTCTATAAGTCCCTAATATCTTGTTTTCAGTTCTCATATTTATAATTATGTCAGGCCAACATTGGTAGTTCTAAAAACCAAATCAAATATATTCAATATATAAATATATGTTTAATGGTAAATGGTATATAGCAATGTAATCAACAATTAATGTAGCTTACTTTACAACATTATAAAAAATGGTTACATTCTTACGTTACTTAATAATGAACCGAGTTTTTCTCTGTGTGATTGTATTTTTCTGAAATATTTCTTTTTAAATGTACTCTTCGGAATACCCTTCGTCAGTGTATATATTTTACCCTGAAAAAAAAAACGGAACATAACGGTTGTATTATCGAAATATTAAAATATAAAAAAGTAAAACATATGCTATTGATATTATACATGCAGAATTACTTACAATTTCTTGAAGACGTATTTTTGAATGTTTTTGTTCAAGAACTGTACAATTATTAAGAGTCTCATTATTAAGTTTGTTATCCAGATATTGTTGACACTGATTTTCCAAGTCCACTAGCATTGATGAAAATTCGGTATTGATTATCGAAAAATCGTATGTATCTAGTAATCTTTCAATATTACATATATGATCACTCTGGAGAAACAAACACAGTATGAATATTTTTTAGGGCTATATATGAGATAAGACAAGACGAGAGTTAGGAATGTCTCATCTTGTCTCGGGTTTGTAACTTAAGTCTCGTCTTGGTCTTCAATTTTATCGTACACGTGACTGAGACTGACAATAAGACGAGATCGGAATCGATATCCAAAATAGTTTAAGTTTTATATAATTTCTTCATTATAATAAACAAAAAAAAAATAACGAAACTATAATAGCGTATTTTAATTATTGATTGATTTTTACTAATTATTGACAATCTTTTAAAACCGATGTTTTCAGTGAGATTCACGACGAGATTTAATTCATTGAAATTTTGGACAGTCTTGTTTCACAAAATCATTTCGGTTTTGTTTTGTCCGAATTTTAAGTCTACCTAGAGATCGAAGAAAGCCTTGTATCGGCGTGCAGCCCTAATAATTTGTAATAATTTGATATACACCAATACCTCGCTTTGCGTCGTTTCGTTTTGCGTTTTTTTCGAAGTTGCGTCGCTGCTGAATTAGTACTAATTTTCACTGTGCGTCGTTAAATTTTCGAAGCTGCGTTATTTTGAGTTCGAGTCTTTAATTTTTTTTAAATTAAAACGAGAGTAACTTAAATAATTCACTTTGCGTCGTTTCAATTTGCGTCGTGTTTTTTTGGAACGTAACCACGACGCAAAGTGAGGTATGGGTGTAATACATTTGAAAAAACCCGAGGAGTCTAAAAGTGATTACTATTTTTTGATTGATAATTAAAAATTTAATATTTTAAACTATTATCCTAAAATAAGTATTTATTTTTAGATTACTTACAAGTTTGTCATATATTTTCTGAATACAATTTAAAGTAAACATATTTTTACGTAGATCCGGTAAAATAGTATATATTGACATACATGGTGCTTTATCAGTGTCAAGTTCAACAAAAGCATATTTATCTCCCACGTCCATTCTCGGATGATAAGAATGTGTTATTGATTTATTTTTAGAATCTTCAATAAATTTTGCATCTTTGTCTTTTCCAACATCAATCTCAAAATATATTTTCTTGTTTATCAATCTTAAAGGTAAAGCATTCGCCTCAATTATTGTTGAAAATAATATAACTTCTAAATCTTTCCAGTATAATTTCTGAAATAATCATAAAAATTGTGAAAATTTTCATTATAAAATATGCTAAAAGTACCTCATTTAAAGGTTCTTTGATAACTTCTGGTATACATTTTTTTTGGGATGCTGATATATTACTTAGTATTGCAGATTTTATTTCTAATAATATTCTTCCGCAGTATTGATTCTCTTTGTTATAAAAATGAATAAAACTTGGTCCAAACATTGGTAAGAATCCTGTTTAAATTTAAATATTGTATTACTCATTGATCAGCCTGAACCATTCTAAATACATAGATCAAATTGATGAGTTTAATCCAGGTGTGAGCAAAATTAGTCCGGCCTGTGATGATATTTTGAATATTTTGATATTTTCCATGCAAAATCAATTTAAACATAATAAAATCTTTTTAAAACTTAATCTTGTCGATTACCATAAGTTCACAAGGAAAAAAATTACAGCTTTTAGTTCTTTCCACTTTATTTTTTTTTATAATTACTGCAGTTTTTTAATCGTGAAAGCAATGATTGTCAATTTTTTGTCAAAATGACAGTTTCATAATTTTCAACTTCGTGGGTTAACAGGAGTTCATTTAGTTTGCAGCTCAAAAATTCAAATATTACTTTGTGCAGTGCATATTATTTTTTCTCTAGGCACTGTACAAAATCACTTCGAATGCATATTTGAATTTTATAGCTGCACAAATAATCAACTACAATGGTGCCTCGCATAACGAACGCTGCTTACAACGAACTTTCTGTTCGTTCATTGTGCGACTCGCACAACGAACTGCGCCCGAACGCTCTTACGTATCACGAAGTCGCCCGAACTTCCAAGGTCGCACGCAGTCGATGCTCAAACTTGCATGAACATGCATCAACGCGCGTCAGTCGTTCTTTTCTGTGCTTAACTCACACACCTGTTTGTTTTAATAAATGTAATTTTGTGTGTCTATATTAAGAGTTCTTAAAAAAAAACAGGAAGGTGATTTCTGTTGAAATGAAACAAGAAATAATTAGAAAGAGGATTTGACCCTGCAAGCCTCGGTAGACTAAATCTGATTCTGGCTAAAAAATAAAAAACGTGTGTACAATCTTTTTTGTGTTACAGTACCATATTTTATGCTACAGAACGAATTAAAATTTTTAACATGTATTGTTATGGGAAAACGCGTTTCACATAACGAACTTGCTCCCGGAACGAATTAAGTTCGTTATGCGAGGCACCACTGTATACACACTAAAATAACCACTAATTGTGAACTCAACCGTTGCAGGCGTAAAAATTGTCAAATAAAAAATCTCCAACATTTAATGTCAAGTAAGACTATACAGGTTCGCGTACAAGTTTTAAAATTTAATCCTGTTCTCCAACAAAAGTATTGACTCACTCCTGGTTTAATCTGTTAAGACCGATCTAGGGATCAAACTGAATGTGTATATAAAATATATTTAGTTATACTTTATCAAAAGTCTAAAATTATTGAAGGATGTCATGTTTTTTAATACCTTCATCGCTGTTATCAGATATTTCATTAAAGTACATGTAATGCGAAGCTATTACATTAGAACCACAGCGTTGTTTAATCACCTTCAATTCGAAATGAAACCTTTGACTATATGGAGGAAAGTGTTCAATAATTTGTAACTGTTCGTTCCAAACTTGGAACTTGCTGTTTCGTTTTCTTGATGTCGTTCTCACCTATTTATTATACATTTGTATATTAAATAAAATACTTTTTTTAAATATTAGGCAAACCAAAGATAAACAACCTTCGACCCACGTTAGAAATAATAAATTTTCAAAATGCAAATCAATACAAAATGAAAAAATCAGATCGATATAATATTATCGATATTGAAGCAATAAAAAAATATAAAAATATTTCTCACCCCAAAAATTGCAATATTTTAAGCTCAAAAAATTAATGTATGAGATACAAAAAGCATTTTATAACTAAAAATTATTTATGTTCTTCAATTTAAAATTTAATCAGAGGTTTGATTTATTGATTTTTCACAAAGTTATAAAATAAGTTTGATAGTAAACAATAGGTTAACAAATTTGATATACAGCTTTGCATTTTATTTCGTTCTAAAGCTTGAAATTTGAAACTTCAAAATTCATTTTTTTAGATTTGTATGCATTAAAATTAATTTATTTGTCTCGCTACCAAAAAAAGGTTGCCCATCTTTGTGGTAAATTATTATATCACCCACACTTGAGTTGGCGTAGTGAACCTCAAGAAAAATATCTTTATTCTTTTTAGTTTTCATAACAGCTTCTCCTCTGTAAATATTGAATGTGAAAACGGCATGCTGTCTTTCCACTGTGGGTGGTACGGGAAATAACAAATTTCTAAAAATATTTTAAAATTATATTTGAATTATATGGTGAAGCTTGTATATTTTTTACACATGTATTGTAAAAACTAAAAAAAATCATTTTGAGTGGAACAGTTTTCACTAAAACACCCTCCACACTGGTAGAAAGGATTTCTCAAACCAAGTAAACCTTGTTTTGTATATAACGAAAACAATATTTTCTTAAGATAAGCAATAATCTCTTAAACCAACTATAGTATTCTTGAACGAAGAAATAACGCAGTTGGATTAAGAGTATGTTTCTTATATTAAGAAAATATTGTTTTCGTTATATACAAAACAAGGTTTTCTTGGTCCAATACAGTTTTTTTTTCTGTGCAAGAAGCATTATAAATAGCTTTTGCTTTTCTTTCTCCTGAAAATGTGTATTTTATTACTTTTCACAATATTCTTTTAGAGGTTCGATTTGTATTCGAAACATAGCTAACTACGATTAGAATATCATATTATAGTACCCTTGTATATCATCTGGTGGTGGGTCAATATCGGGAATTTTGGGAGAGTGTCCTTTATACAGTATACAAATATCTAAATATAAATATCCTCTGGGTCCAACGGTGTGGTCCTTTCCAGCATTTAACAGCGCCCATTTGTGGTATATCTGATGGTCTTAAAGACGTATAAATATTTAGTGATCTGGAGACTTGATTAAAGACATTAAAATAATTTACTTACCTGGTTGTAACCAGACGGTTTCTATTTCTAAAGAAACTATACCTAATATTTTCCTGGGGCGACATAATGACCTTGGTTGAATTATCTGAATTAAAATGACATAGAAATAAAATTAGAAAATTGCAATTTTTCATAAATTGATATTTTAGGTTAATTTATTTTAAATTTAGTCCTTTATAAATAAAACATAGAAATTTGTGGCAGGTAATTTAATGTGTAGGTATATAGCTACCTATGTTACTGCTAATACCTATATAAATATTTATAAGTGTAGGAAATTGCCATATTACTCAAATTATTAATTTAATGGCGTGTTTAAAAACAAAGTAAATAATAATTTATATACCTACTTTTCATACATGTTAAAGTATATTAATATAGATACGTATACAACAGAAAAGGTGTTGATAAATGCAATTTATTACTATAACAGTAAAAATAGTAAATTTGAAATACAAAATTATCAATCATCATTTTCTTTTATTACTTGACCCGTTAAGGTTACGGAAATAAATTATTTCTTACGAACAGGAAATATTAAATAAAAATAAACCGAGCCCATAAATATCCACTCAATTTCTTCTACCCGTATATTTCTTAATGTAATAAATTATCAAATGTACTTATATTTACTTTTTATATAAATTCACAATAAATAACGTTAATTGAAAATGCACTTAATGAGTTATGTACACATCATTAAAAATTAAAAAAATATTCTACATAGAAAATTTTTTTATTTATTTAACTTCACATGATTTATTTTTATTTTTACTTACATCCCAAAAATATATCAATGAATGGATATTATTATTAAAAAAAATATTCCAATATGATAAATATTATATATATTTAACCTAGAGGGTAAGAATTTAATGGGGGGGGGGGAGGATTTATAATATTTTAAAAATATATATAATATTAAAAAAAAATATTAATATTATTATTATTAAAATTATAAGTTGAAAACTATAGTAGGTAACTTTGTGGAAAAAAATCGTAGAAAACTTTTTATGAAGCTGAGGGTCTAAACTTTCAAATCGAATGTTTCAAAAGCTTTAATTATGCCAAAATTATAAAAATATTTGAAATTTTTCGGCGCACCATTTATTGGCCTGCATTTTTTACGATTTACATTAAAATAAGTTTTTAAAGAAAACTTTTTGTAAATTGTAAATATTTTTATGTTAATTTTTATTAATGTTAGGTATAGCTATTTGAATATTGCACATTGTTTTCGGAAAATAAAAGAAATCCTTTAATTTTGTTGATGGGTGTATGTTTTATTTATTTTAATAAACTAATGTAGATTCACCGGGGGCGAAGCCTCCTTGGATCACACTTAGAAAGGCGATCACCCCACTCACCC
This sequence comes from Sialis lutaria, assembly GCA_949319165.1. Classification (NCBI taxonomy): domain Eukaryota; kingdom Metazoa; phylum Arthropoda; class Insecta; order Megaloptera; family Sialidae; genus Sialis; species Sialis lutaria. Next base: position 30,790,036 of record OX439234.1, read on the forward strand.
CACTTGGAGTCAGCACATATGTTTAATTATGCTATAACATTGTAATTGTAAGAAAAAAATAACTTACTGTGAACTCTATCCTTTTATTCAGCAATTCACGAATAGTTGTTTTAAAATCAAAAACAAAGAACTGAAAACAAAAATTGTATCTTATTATTTGTTGTAATCATATTCAAATGTTATTGTGGTTGCGTCCTCGCCATATTTAAAGAAAAAGAGGAAGCTATTTTTTCATGTCTAAAATGCGGTGTTTACACCGAGAAAACAAAACAGAAACACCGTGTTTTTATGACAAAAAAGCAATAAACCCTATACATTTTTAAATACGAAGTACCTATTTTAAATACACGATGTTTCTGTTTTGTTTTTCGGTGTAAACACCGCGTAACAGCAGAACAATTTTTAGACTTCGATTTCAAAATTTCCACATGCTCTTTTCAATTCATGTTTATATGTTTGTCTCCTAAATTCTTGTCACACGCATAGCTCATAAACCACTGAACGGATTTTAATGAAAATTTGTTTGATGAAAATCTGAGAATGCCAATTTTTTTATTATTTAAAAAAAATTCTCAAGAATGACGCATGTTACGTTAATTACATATAATCCTTTTTGTTGAGCATTTTTTTATAAAATCAAGATCTTTACAACTTTGATAATTATATAAATTTGCAGAATTCAGCATGATGAAGCACTGTAAAATTACTTAATTATTTAATTATTCTATTTAATATTTAATCATTATTATTTGAATAATCAAAGTTGTATCAAGAACTTTTTAACACAAATAATCATTAGTATTGAAAATGTTCAAGGTACCTCGTTATAATAAGGACAATCTGTAGATCTCCTTAATGATGTACACTTTGTAATCCTGTCAATAGTCACTTTGGCAACAGAATCTGCATTTGATATGCATAAATGACGAGCTTCTATTACATTAATTGTGACACTAAATCTTTCAATTTTCTCTTTTTCACTTTTTATGAATTTAGGCATTTTAGTTGTATATCATATTATAGATGTCAATATATTTGACATTTATTTACAAACATACTAGATCGCTAAAAAAAATAATTTTTCTTAATGATATTTGCATATTTTGGTATCGTTAATGGGGTAGAAAATATGTTATCAACTCTTGGACTATTGCATGATATTATGTCGTATAAAATAAATAAAAATACAAACAAACTTTATATGTCTATATTTATTTATATAACATCAATAATTAATAAATTACACATATAATTTTCAAATGCTGGGACAATATTTTACAAGCACATTATTAAAATTTATGATAAGGGAAATTCCATAAACCATGTAACGTTTTTTTCTAGAATTTTTGGATCCCTCATCTTCCATGTAGATAATATAGATGTACCCCATTCCCCCTAATAGTGTTACGTGGTTTATGAACGATCCCTAAGATAGTAAATATGCATTAATACATACATATATTACTTTATTTACATAAATATCCTCAAATAGATAAAGTTAAATCCATTAGTTTAGCAGATATTCGAAAATTGTTTTTATGCTCACTATTAAACTACATATATGTATATACTAGACTTCAGTAGCAGTTGGAGATCTTTTAAAAGTTGCTACGTTATTTTAGATAATTATATGACAATTAGTCAGATATGTTTCTTTTAAAATTATCTTACAAGCTGCCACTGATAAAATTAAATTTTAATATTTAAACAATTTTTGTAACAACTAACGGATATTTATAGTACAGAGAAATTTTAAGAGATCTTTTTAATATATCTACATTTATGAATATATTTACATAATATATACATTTTGTACAAATGCTTTTTCACTTTTATTTTTTATAGTTTTCTTTATTATTTTTTTCTGTAATATTTTTCGGTAATTCAGGGTTACTAATAATTAAAAATAAACGTGGTTCATTATTATTCAAAATACAGATTGCTACATTACATCATTTTTGTTAAAAAATATTAAAATAATAAACTAAAAATTGTGTTTCCATTATTGCTTTATTTGTTTCATATGTATTTCATTTAAACTTTGTACCGAAATTTTAATACTTGACGAAACACTAAAGTACATAAACATTTAGTAACACATATAAAATTCGTATATATGTAGAAATATGAAGTATATTATTGAATATAAAATAATCAATAGCTCTAACAGTTTTTCTTAACAGGTTATACATTGTTCGAAATAAAAATAATACAGGGCTACAAAAAAAAGAAGACATGTATTTATTTTCACCTGCTAAAACCGAATCTAACATTAAAATAAACTTATGAGTAGGTATCACGTCATGATGTTACATAGGGGAACGTGGCATCGTAAAAAATGATGTTATTGTGATTTTTGGCTCTATGTAACATAAAAATTTGATAGATTCAGATTCGGGTTCAACACGTTGATATATATACGGAATGGTTTGTCTTCCCTCAGGTACAAAAAATTTTAATGTCTCTGGATGAACTACTTTTTCAACAACTTAGTGTTGTTATAGTACGTCTGGTACGTTGCAAATAAAGCCAAAACACTACACTTTTTGATTGGGGTAAGCCACTTTCTGTGGTCATATTCATATATGTAAGATCAAAAGAAACATTTTCAGATAAAGAGCCGCTTTAAAATTCGTGTAGAACACTGTTATATCGGCTATTAAAGATGGCACCCACCGGTGTTTTAAAATTAGCTTTATCTCAGCTACCATAGAAAGTGACATACCCCAGTCAAAAAGTGTAGTTTTTTTTTTTATATACCAGAATGATATATTTGTGCAGTTGTTTTTCTTTTCTTTTCACTTGAATACAAAACGGAATGGGATTTGCTGATGGGTCAATCATAGCAGAGACAATAGATATGATTAGGGGTCGGAATACATTAATTAAACATACATTTTTTTATTACAGTTTTATATTAGTGATCTATACCCATTATGCCGGATGTTATTTTTTAGTAATTTTGTTTCTCTCTCATTCTTGTATAAAGGGCATTGTACTCTGCATCGTATATCATACTAAGGAGTTGTTGCTAACAATAAGCCTATTCGAACAAGAATTTTTATTTTTGTGGTCCTGTATAATTTAAATTATGAAAAACACTGCTCGTCAAGATTTTTACAAACAAAAATATTTAACAATGTTAAATATTTAATATCCTTCATATTTTTCAAATTGGTATAAAAACCGATACACGTTCTTATACCTAATCATTAGAGATTGGAAAAATAGTTGTTATTTTATACGAGATAGTTACTATATAGTTGATTTTTTTTTCGTAAAATAGTTGATTTTAATCAAAATAGTTAGCGAAATAGTTACAAAAATTTTTACGATAGTATTTTTTGAAATTTATTATTACTACAAACAAGTGTATTACTATTATAAAAAAAAACATTATACCTTTTTGAAAAAAAAAATTGATAACAAGCAAGGACCAGCCGGAAAATTTAGTTAAGGTAATAATTAAGAGAAAAAAACAAAAATTATACTCGAGATAAAGTAAAATTGCGAAATGGGGGTAATTTTTAGGGGTTGAAAGTAAGTTTTCGCGATTTTCGGCGAAACGTGATCTTCTAGCCAAAAATATACACCACAAAAGTTGTAGACAATAAAAAAATCTAAAACTTCGTACAAAGCATTTTACAATATAACCTCAAATTTTCCGAAAAAATGGCGGAAAATCGTTATTTCGCTTTTTTATTTTTTTCTGACGTAAAAATAATACAATTAACATTAAATTTTGTGAAAGTATACTTGTAAATTGTAACGGCCTATAACGCCTATAACTTATACTTATAAATTGTTACCAAAAAATCAATATTAATAATTAGAATATTTCAAAGGTCGTCTCTATGATTTTTTTCAATACAAAATTTTTAACGTTGGATAAAAATAGTCAAATAGTTTAAAAATAGTTGAAAAGGTTAAATAGTTGCAAATAGTTGATTTCAAATTGGGTTCAATCAAATCAGTTTTCTGAAATCGATGGAGATATGTAATAAAAATTACAATAGTTACATTTTTCGCAATAGTTGAAAAACTATTTTTCCAATCTCTACTAATCATCAACCATACAAATTTATGTTCTATATACATAGTTGTATCTAATAAAAACAGCCTCTGATGAAGGTATTTCACGATTTTAAATGAGCCGTCAGCTATGTGAGTTATCTGGTCACTTTTTCATTAGCCCGCTCAATAAGTCCGCGTATCAATATAGATCACCAAACGTTATTGTTTGCGATCCTTGCCCGTGAAGATGGTGGTGCATGTCGTCCAGACCTGGGGGATGGGGTAAACTGTTGGAGTCGCCGAGGAGGGATGATGGAGGTCCAACAGATGGAGGACCATTGCCACCGTTATGACCAGAACCGGGAGTCCCTGGATTCGGTTGTGATCCTTCCTGTCGCATTAAATTCCGTCTCCATTTAGCCCGAGCATTTTGGAACCATACCTGGAAGAAAAAAAATGTTTACTAATCTAATTTTAAGGGACCATACCAGTGTGAAATTTTCAAAAAATCAATTAATTTTTTTGCCTTTTTGGAGAGTTTATAGTTTCAAGAATATTCTGTGAAAATTTCAAGGCCGTATCTCTATGTAATACTCTCCAAACAGAGGGGCCATACCAGTGTGAAATTAAAAAAAACACACATTTTTTGTTGCCTTTTTGGAGAGCTTGTAGTTTCAAGAATATTCTGTGAAAATTTCAAGGCTGTATCTCTAATAATCTCTAAACAGCAGCCTTCTAAAGAGCGACCGCTCGCAGATATGAAATGCCCAAAAGCTGACGTTAAATGCGTTTTTCTCGAAATGAGATTTTTCAAATTTGCTGACATATTGTAACTAAAAGAGCAATTATCCGATTTACTTGAAACTTGAACTTATTGTTAGTACTCTTGAAAACATTTACCCTACGATGAAATAGGATATTTTTGATTCGATGAAAATTGACGATTTGGCATTAAAAATACGACCATTTTATAGGCAATAAAACATACTTTTTTTTATAACTACGCCATTTTGTTAGATTTTGATCTTTTTCGAAAATCTTAGTTCATCGTACAGGAAATACCTTCCAGTGTAACGACATTATTTCACTTTTCAATTTCAGCTACTATATTGTCCGGAATCATGGCCGCAGTGGAGGAGATTTTCTTTTGGCGCCTCAAAAGACAGCGTATAAATCGCTTAGATATCGATATTTTTACGTGAAAAAATTATGAAACACACCTCTAATATAGCTAAATATATTCTCAATTTTACAAAATATTTCATTGAGTATTTTTCTTCCAAAAAATTTCCGAAAATCACTCAAATTTCCAGCGTTCACACTGGTATAGCCCCTTAACATAAGAGTAAAGCAAAATAAGATGCTATGATGAAAAAATGTATATTTATTAAGAATCCGTTATTATTTCAGTACCACTGATTTATTCGGTCTGTTTTATGAAACCAATTGGAACTAAAAGATATTTACCTGCAAGACACGTTTCGATAAACCAGTCTTTTGTGCTAACTGTTTGAGATCTTTGGCATCGGGGTTTTGGTTTATCGCAAAGTACGATTTCATTGTTCTAAGTTGATGGTGTTTGAATGACGTTCGCATCCGTTTCGTTCTTTGGGAAGAATGCTGACCGCCACTGGAGCCTGGAGATGCTACAGATGAGTCGTATGCTAATGATTCCATCGATGATGATAGATCGGCAGGATGTAACATATCTAGAATGAAAATTGTTTATTTTTAATTTTATTAATTTAAAATAATATAGGTTTAAAAGTAGACATTTATTTAAAAAAAATATTGCATTCAATTGGGTTTAGGTTTTGATTTAAAATACAAAAAATGGATTCTATATTTATATTTTCTAGGGTTCTTGCATTTCACAATGAAAAAACGAAACAAATACTAAAGTTGACAGCCTCATAGTTCTGTAAAAATTCAAGTTTTAGCTCAATGCAATAAAAGCGTATATTTTGATACTGACAGAATACCTCACAGATTATCAAAATTTCTAGGGTACTTTCCATTGATCAAGAATCGTGAAATTTGGCATGAAGGAGGGTCTCATAATCCAAGTTAAGGAAAATATAAAAAAAAATATTAATTTCTTTACGTGACGAACTTAATTTTGCAGTTTCTTTCATACAGCATCTACGGAAAGACGTCTACATATAAATACGCCTTGGGAATCGGATCCATTGTCTGCGACAGTCTTTTATATCAGGGCGTGAGTCCTACTGTCATTTTTCCGACTTTATTGATAATAATTTTTTGTTGTTATATTTATTATATAAATATTATGTTATCATTTTATTATAAGTATGGCAATTACTATTATTTACCCGTACAACTTATTTCGACGTTTTAGAAATAACATTTCAGACTTGATATGATATTTGAATGAAATATATACACTATATACAATAAATATCAATATCACCTAGTTCATTAATGTATACAATAAATACACGGTATCAAAAAGTATCACAAATGCTAGAGAATAATAATTGGAAATGGTTGAATATAAAATACAACATATTCCAGTTTATTTGAAATCGCAGTCATATTCTAAAAATAGCTCGGAGACAATTAGAATTATAAAAAAACCTCTTCGATCATATATCTCACATACATTTATAAACAAGAAATATGTATCCAATTTACGACCGAGGTTCGTTATTAAGAAAAAAACAACAACCCGATTCTAAAATTCTTGTTTCAAGTTAAAGACATAAATACGTTATCGGCAAACATCGTTTCCCGTATATAAAATATGCCGGACTACTTCATTCATCCAATTTGGTCATTACTGAACTAGAGCAGGGTTGGGTTAATCCTTAGATTTATTTCAATATTTAAAAATTATGCAAATCAAAAGGTTGTATGTACAAATACAATACAGATCAATATTTACATATATGTATTAACACAATGTTCACTATTAACTATTGACTATTTTCAAAAATTTCCGCTACCTCCTTTTACTTTACTTTTGATCAAAAATTAAAATTTGACAAAATATATTTTAGTACCAATTATAAAATATTAAATACATTGTAACTTGATTAAGTGGGACTTGGATAAGTGAGAAACTTATATAACTAGTATTCATACTGAGGTCCTGTTACTTCTACATTTGTAGTGTGCATCTCTATAATCTCTTTAAGTGGGATATGATAAAATATCAGTTTCACTGTACCTATTTAGAATATTAATGCAAAATATAATTGAAGTGCAAATGTTGAGTCTTATGCAGTAATGATGAAGTAACTTCTGGTTTTTGTATGTATTTTCAAAGTGTTTTACATGCGGTAAAACTATCACTTGATAGTTAATGAGAAAAAATATACGGAGAAATAAAGTTTATTAAAAGTCATTTAAAAATTGTATATATAAAAATCATTATATCTAATACACCTCTGAATTCAGTTGAAGATAGTTCGAATTAAGGACACGATTTGGAGGCAGGTGCTGTTGAAAACGGGGGAAATTAATGAATTCCTTATGTCACAGGCCGACAGGTTTGTCGTCTACTGTACACTATGTTTTATTGCAGCTCCTTCCTTTCAAAGAAATGCCGATCATTCGGTAGTATTTTCTTTTAGACAAAACTCTATACTTCATGACACCTTGATAAAAGTGAGAGAATTATGTTAAATATCGATTCACGTACTTCTTGTCTTTTTTATAATTAATTCTAAACGTGGTGCCTGTTTTTGAAAAGAGATAAAAGAATTGATTCGATAGAGGTGTATTGTTATCATTTTAACGAATAATTAGAATTTAGATATTCTACCATATAAAAAGGAAATGGGTGCTCATTATATAGTTATATTATTGTGCATTTCTTTGTTAAAAATTGTAATACATTAGTATACATTTAAATTTTGTTTATATATATATAAATGTTATGTCCAGTTTTATAAAGAATTTGCTCTCGAGCAAAAGTTAACCTAACGCTATCTGTGAGGTATTAAATATAAATGGTAACCCACTGAAAGCTCTAATAATGCCTGCTCGTTAAGGGGAAATCAGCGATCTTCAAGAAATAGTGATAATTCTACCATAAAATACATTACTATACATTTATTTTATTACCACTGCTCTAAAACCCGATGAAATTAATGTTGATTTGATACTTCGTAGATAGTGCGTTAGCTTACATTTTGCTCTAGAGCTAACATTATAGTAATATTTATATAAATATACGAAACTGTTTCTAATTAAACTTGGTAGTTTAAGATCATAACTACAAAATCAACTAATGATTCAGTTTTTAAAATAATTAATTTAAAACCAAGTATTGTTTACTTGATAGTTGATATTTAAGACAACCCTGCTCGAAATTAAATCAAATTCATTTATTACTTATCTTTATCGATCTTATAAAAAAATATGACTACCAATCATGTCCTCTTTATCACAAATAATCTTACTATTCTATTAAAAGCACATTGAAAGGTGACAGAATAGTATTCTTCAACCCAATAAACAGCATCTGTCTTTTGTTTTTATCGAACCATACTGTTTTATTTCAAACATCATTTAAACTACCTACATTAGAAGGTGACAGAATATATTTCCATAATCTTAGTAACACCAGTCGTCTTTTGTTACTATCAAGTTATACCGTTTGTTTTCGAGCATCATCTTAAATTCGTTATTGGCTACTACTTTTTGTGGCCTTCCAATCAATGGGTACAACCGACGATTGTCACCAAGTTGTGACCACCCACTGTTTGCCGACGTAGCAGCGAATAAATCACGTGACCCCTGATAAGGCTATCGCTATGTCGTCGTAACGCAACAGCCACTGCTGCTCCAGCAACAATCGACAAACAGCTGAATTCAATTTAGAACTTGTTTTCGATGACAATAAAAAACAATCGGCGCAATCCGAATGAATATATGTATATAGCAAGGTATATGCCCGACAAAGATATGGATATGTTTTAAATGCCACATGCGTTTTGTTTTTCTTGTTTATGATTGTTTTATGCTGCAGGTTTTGCAGAAACCGTTGTAGATTTTTCGTGTTTTTAAATTTATGTCGAGGGAGGAATTGATTATATGGACTCTTAAAATTATAATGGTGTGAGTACAAAGAAGTGTACTTTTGTTTATTGACAATGAAAATTTATTATTGTTTATCGGTAGTGTATAAAATGCTCTTATTTGTTTATTTACTATACATATTTTTGTTACTATCTCACTTCTATTGTCCATTAAGTATACATATGTATACATACTTAGGTAAGTATATATTATTAGTATCTGTTTCATGTCTAATATATTTAAATAAAAATTTATAAAAACATAGTATATAAGGTAGGATATATATATTTTTTAATTTCGAACCCTCCTCTTTCCCTTATAAGGGTTCGTAAGATTTTGGTAAACGTCTCCTGTTTCTTACTTAAAGTTATAAATATCCTAGTTATATAAATTATTATTATTATATATTCAACGATATTATCAGGTCGATTGCAATAAAAATATGATTTCTAATTTCTGAGTTAAAAATCGTATAACAGTAGAATATTATTTATTTAACCTCCAAGTAAAAATTCATAAGAATTTACGAAGTCATCCAACCCCTAAAAGTCGTCCTGAATTAATGGACACTTTCTAAACATTTTATCTATATCTATAAAAGAGTTTGTCCTTAACCACTCACTCACTCACTCACTCACTCATATATCAACGTACAGCCCAAACCCCTGGACCTAGAAACGTGAAATTTCGTGAGTGCCTCCCTTTTATGGTGTAAGTACCCACTAAGAAAGGATTTTTCGAAATTCAACCCCTACGGGGTTAAAACGGGGTGTCAAAATTTGTATAAATTTTTTTTATTCGTATTTAATTGAAACTTTTCATAAATATTCTATAATACAAATAATGAAACAGTTATTTCAGCACTTCCCAAAATTTAACCCCTAAAGTGTTAGGGGGGTGGAAAAATTTATAAGATATTTTTTTTTGTATTCACCGAATGAAATATGACATAAGTAGGCACTCTACAAGATAAATAGCATTTACGAAAATTCAACTCCTATAGGAATGGGGGAGGGGTAAAATTTTGATGTATTTATATATTCATAACTGTTTATGATTTTAAGGTAAATTCGGACATATTAATATTCAATTAAAAAATGAAAGCTTGACATTTAACCCCTAACAGCATTGGACGGGGACGAGAATGGATTTATATAAGTATGTTTATCTGTATACCTGCTTTAGTTATAAAAGTAAATTCGGGCAAAATAGTCATCTATTAAAATTAAAATTTCGACATTCCACTTATAATGGCGGGGGTAGACAGGGGGTGGGTTTTTGTTATTTTTAACTAAGATCCGAGATATTTACGATTTTTTATAGGTTATGAATAAAAATTCGAAATTTACGCGAGCGAAGCCGCGGGAATCCGCTAGTATATAATATATATTTTTTCTTGATTTTATAAGTGATTTTTATTATTATAATTACTTTTAATATCATTGCAAAATGCAAACAATGATAATAAAAGAAAGAAATAAATCGAAGGTTTGGGTAAATCGTTAAAGATATATATGTTTTTAATTAACGTTCTTCAAATATAATTTTTAATAACATACATTAAAAACATGTGCGTAAACACACAATTTTATTACCTTATAATTTACAGTTGTAAAAATTATTAGCAATAAGAAAATAGTATAGTTATAATAATTATGTATGTAATTTTTGTAAAGTGTAATCTTAATTAAAATTTTATAACAAGTTATTTTCAGAACAACTATATACGGCAAATTCTGTGTTTGTTTGTCTTACATCAAGTAAAAGCTAACAAGTTAAGGAATTAAATATCTAACGTTTTGTTAATATTGGTATACTATTCAGTTCTCAGCACTCTGCTATACGACCATCCACTACACGACCGCTCCGTTACACAATGTGCCGACAGGTCTTTCCCCCATCCCCACCATAATACCACCGTGACTGCTATATTTCTGCGCGTTTAAATTCACTAATCAACGTTAATGTCGGCGCGATGGTGGGTGCCCCTCTAGTCGTCGTATAGTGGAATTTTTGAATTACCAATACCGTCGTATAGCAAAATGCTGAGTATGTACTTGAATTCTATAGAAATTCTACAGAAATTCTAGCCTTCTTTAATAATAAGGGGATCTTCTTTTAAATTGAATCTAAAAATCATAACCATTTTTTTAAATAAAATGTTTCCACCACTCACGCACATTGTATATTTATAAATGTACAAATGTACATATATGTAGGAATACGCTTGTGTCTGTGTTCATGTGTGCTTCTGTATGAGTGTGTATGTGTATGTGTATGTATCTGATTCCCTACGTACCGTTAATATGGCAATTACTATTCTCAATGTACGCAGTAATCATTATGTGATCTGATAATAATGGATATCACATAATTTGTGATGAACCAGTGTACTCATGTTACGACCAATGGATGTATTTTACATTCGTTTATACTGCAATGTGTATTTAATCATTTACATGATTTATCTCAGACCAGTCTATCATAAAATAGAAACGATTTATTGTTTGTTTTTTCAGTTATTTTATTAAAATGGTTCTGTTTCAAACATTTATTATTATATTGTGAAATAATGGTTTTACTAATAAGAAAAAGATTATATATTGCTGTAAAATTTAATATGAAAATTAGTAGATAGAAAATTCATCAGGTGGCTATTACACTATCAAATAAATATGCCAAAGATCTTTGACAAAGATTTGATCAAATATTGAGATTGTCATTATCTATGATCAGAGAAATATTATGAATATTATAAAAGATGACTTATTACTTATTATTACACTGTCATATTTTTTTAATTTAAGAAATTTTATCACATTTAACATAGGCGGACATTACACTAACAGAGAAATATGGTAAGATTTCTTTGATCAAAGAAATATGACATTCATTTGATAGTGTTATACCGCCTTAAAAAAAATCTAAAAATTAGAATTTATAAATTTCATTGGTTTTGCAATTGTGTGGTGTACAGTTGTACACTGTCGTGCAAAAGTCTTTGGATACTCATTTTTGCGTATTGTAAATATAAAACTGCAAAAATGGTTGATAAAAAATCTTAAATGTTGATAAGACTACTTAATTATAGCTTTTGTAATAATCCTACAGCATATTTAACCCTACTGTCAATAACCGGGTACCCGGGTACCCTTTTCAGATTATAAATCAACATATTTTTTGTTTTACTTTTTAATTATTTTTTTCCGGCAATATCCTCGCTTTACAACCTTTTTAAAGTCTACTGATGCTTTTTTCAAATTAATTTTAGCAATATATGTATATTAAAGTTGTATCAAAACTGGCTAGTCGCCCGTTCAATAACCGGGGTACCCGGGTACCCATGTATATTACTATGCTAGTCGTATTATAATAATTATATAATGCTGGAATTAATTTAGTTTAATAAATAATAATTGTTTTATGAATAAATAGAGAAATGTATAGTTTGAAAATATTTACTTATTTATCATAATTTATTTCAATTTTGACGTTCATTACATTTGGTAAGTGTTTTAGCATATGCTCATCACCTACAGGGTTTTTTACAATCTGTGCATGATTATCGCGTCATTCTTCGTTTTCTCAACTCCCTTTTGTAACAAATATGATACGAGCCTACGACAATTTTTCGTGAAATATATTGAATCAAGAGCTAGTTGTGATATTGAAGCTGTAGAAATATAATTTATAAATATATTATCAAAATGGTCATATACTCCAATTCTAATAAATATATAAATATAAATATTATTATTATAATTATATTTATAATATATAATAATGACAACAGTAATAAGTATTGATATTAAAAGAAAAATCTATATGTGTACCTTGCAAATTCTGTAGTTGATAATTCTTCCATTATACATAGTACTGGTTTTCGCACTAATAATTATTAGTGCGAAAATATTATTTTAGTGAAATAAATTATAATTTATTTCACTAAAATAATATTCACTAATAACTGTTCAATATAATACAATAGCACAAATTAACAAAAGGTATACGAGTAAATGGTAAGGACAGATTTTACCTATCTGGGTACTCCGGTACCCTGGTTATTGAACGACGTTGAAAATTCTGGTTATTGACAGTAGGGTTAAAATACACAGCATTTACAATTTTCCATGTTAAGGAAAATTTTTGAATTATATACCTGAAAGGTCAGGTTTACTCATGTTGACAGTATTGACGCACAGTGTCTTGTCTTTCAAGCTAACGAGAAATTGTTTTTTTTTTTTTACTAATTTGTCTGCGAGTAAACATATATTCTTTTCGCTGTTTTGGGGATTTTTATTGGCTAAAATCTATACAGATTGAATGTAAATATACATTTACATTCAAAATCACAAGGACTTTTGCATGGCAGTGTATGCAATTACGAATACATAATTTATTTATTAACTTAAAGCTACTTAATCATTCCCTCATTCGATACAAAAGTATTTTACATCTGTTGGTATATTTTTTATATTTTTCATATGTATAATCATTAATTGTATTTATTTCCATATTTTTCTACAAGAAACCACGTACATATATACTATATTACAGTAAAAAAAAACTGCCTAGTTAACATCCGTTTAATGTATGTAAGTTCCTTATATGATTAATACAAGCCAATTAAAAACACCCATACCTAAAGTTCCCGCCGACATCCTCATCCCCACCGGCAAATCAGCATTTCCCGGCGACTCAGCGGCATCCGCAGCCGGTATCTTTCTTTTCCTCGGACGACCTTTCTGCACCGCTGCCGCAGCCGGTCCTGGAGGTGATAGTCTATATTGTAGTCCGGGTGAACCAGTTCTGAACACGTCGCCGCACAAATCGCCAACGCAGAAATCAGATAGACCTGGAGATGTGTAGAGTAGCTCGTAGTGTGGTCGGCAGTAAACGACGCCGTCGCGCATGCCGAAGTGATCACCTTTACTGAGAGGTACCGCGCACGATGCGCATGTGAAACAGTGCACGTGGTAGACCACGTCCCGAGCACGCATCACCAGCTCGCTCGCGGAGATACCTGCGTGACATCGACCGCAGCGTTTCACAGCAAACATTCTGTAAAAAATACAACGTTGTTATTGAAAAATAATAATAAGATCAATAATAATTTACGCGTGAAAAAATACAACTGATGCCCGGTATTACCAACCAATTTAAAGCTCCTTTAGCGCTAAATGCTCCTTTAAAGTAAATTTGGTGTATTACAAACGTGATTTAAATCAATATTTAAGCTCTAAATAAAAAATTTACATAATATACGTTGTAAATAAATACTACAGAAAATTTAAAATCTATTTAATTAAATATATTATGCTTGGATCTGTTGATAATATGACAGTTAGTTAAAGGAGCATTTAGTTAAAGTTGATAATACTGGGCGTAAAAGTAGTTATTGATATACAATGTACACCATAGAATGTAATATTAAAGATTTATTAAAAAAATAATTTTTAATTTTGTAGTTTCATGATATAAAATTAAAAGTTAAATATAATAAAAATATAGCAATCTTTGCAATCAGTACTCCGAAAAAGAAACTATTATATAATATAAGATAATTCACGCCGGCACGAGATATTTCTCGATTTAATTTCGTCTACAAGTCTGTTATCCGGTATTATGAAGGGACTAGCAAATTTGCAAGCAAGCTAGCACTCATAAATGAGGTTATTAATTTTGTTATATTGTATCTATGGATTAGCAACGGAATTTAGAGCAGTATTGTAACACAGTTGGCGACTCCGACCGCATAAAATAATTTTCATAATAGCACCACTGTTTTAATACCGTTGGTGTTTACATACAACGCTTGCGCGAAAGTTGTTAAAGTCAGCACAAAACTCCAAGAGAACTGTCATATAAGTTTGATATCTCATTTGAGAGTGCTAGCAAGCTTGCAAATAGCAGACGATTGTCAATGACAGTGTAGACTGTAGATAGTAGATAGTATCAAATGTTTAAATTAAAACAACCTTTCAATGTAAAACAATATTTCATTATTAATACAGATACTAGCTGTTATCCGCAACTTCGTTTGCGTCATATATTTAATAAGATTATTAATATATGATAAGGATTAAGGATAAGATGTACATGGTTCGTGTGGAGTTTAAGTAAAGTAGTAGCTGTCAGAAGAAAAAGAATAAGAAAAGAAGGTGTCAGGTAATATAGATTTCAGTCATAGTCGATAAAACAGATCGCACGTACAAATGTCAGATATTAATTTTTAAGTAATTGTACAATTCATATTTTTTTCTAGATACTATGTCCTTCCTCAGGATGCAATCTACCTCCCTACCAAATTACATCAAGATCGGTTCAGCGGTTTAGCCGTGAAAAGGTAACAAACGGACAAACACACTTCGCATTTATAATAGTAGATATGGATCAAGGTTAGTAAATATAAAGGTTGTACCATCAGCTTGTCAAAATCAAGACAGGAGAGAGGGAACTACGTCATTTCGGGTGCCCAATCATAACAAATTTGCAAACCACATTATTCTATTACATTTGAATGTCACCCGGTGTGACGTATTCTCGCGCGGGCGCTGATTGGTCAAAAGCGATGGTACAACCTGTTTATTTACTAACCTTGGATAAGGATTAAAAAATTTCGTTACGTGAAAGAAACGAAATTGATATAAAATTTGACAAGATAAAACTAGTCGAGACGAAACAAAGTCAAACTTAAACCTAGACTCGTTTCGTATGTACTGCTATGACTCAAACCATTAAAAATAAATGATAGATACTCAAAAATGATCAATGAAGATAAAAATAATAACGGGATTACAAAGATCAAACAAAAAAATAAAAATATATTCACTGTTTTTCTACTACCAGTTCCCACACATGATTTGTGGATTCTTTGAGACATACTATTTGCTTGAACGATTACAATTGCGAATGGAAGGTAAAAAATAAACAAAATAAAAATAAAGAAAAAGAAAAAAACCGTTCACTCCGCTATCCGTATGCCTTCGACATCGGCTGTCATTCGTCAACGTCTACCCAGAACACGACATGATGTTCTGGGGGTAATTATTGTCATGATCCATCGACGATATTCTTGGAAAATGTTTATATATAAAAGATAGATGTAGAGAATCGTTACAAATAACATAGTCTGCAAAAATCAACCGCTCTGTAATGTATTTGTACGTGCAGTGTACGCGCTTTTGCTTTGAGACAATACTTTTCTAAAAGGAAGTCTAATGTTATTGATTATCTAGTGTGTCTTGAATTCTTTGAAAAAATAAAATAAATGGAAATATGTATGCAGTAGAGATACTTTTATCTATTACAAATTAGTACATAAATTTTCTTAATGTTTTTCAGTAGACATGTGAGCTACCTAAACAGTAAAATGTCCATGTATGAACACAATATAAATCTATGTTATAAATGAAATAATTCCATGTGTGTTTCTTTTTTTTTAAATTTCTTTTAAACTTAATGTTCAGTGTTTTTTGAGCTCAAAAACTGTTGGACTTAACATTGTTTTGCTAGATGTAATAATGTTATTAAAACGTTTTAAGTCATACAATAAAAATTATGTTGATGGAGGCTATTTTGTTATACTTCTTATTCCTAGCTGGCACTCATGTTTTTTATATGATTAGATTTAACAAACAAATATATAAACTTCACAAACTTTGTTATTAATACTTTTATACCTAAAACTAATCAAAATTTGTAATTAGTTAATTTAACTAAAATAAAAATTATTACAAGAAATAAATTTAAAAATTATAAACACAAAATTTTATTTTACATCAAAAGAAAATATTGTCTGTATTTATTGTTAGTTTGGTCTTCTGTAAAAGAATTAGAAAATACTTCAAAATATACCACTATTTTTATATTATTACCTACATAAAATAAAAAATGTTTTTAATCAAATGTGTTTAAAATAATGAATAAAACTAATTCATGTGAAGTACTTATTTAAAGACAAATTAAAAATACAAAACCAAGAATATTCAAAAAAGTATTAAAAGCTACTTCAAATTACATGTTAAATGACTTTCTAAACAAAAATCTGATTTCTTGTTTACCTATATATTTAGTAACTAGTAAGATAGTGTCAAATATATTTATAATATATAGGAACTGATGAGCTTTTTATCATTGACACTTAATGTCGAGAGTCTTGAATGTACTGTTACTTAATACTTCAAGTAATTTTTGAACGTAATACTTGAATTTAACAAGTAAAGTACTTGAAGTACTTAACTGGTAGGTACTTCACATTTGAAAATAGCTTGAAGTACTTAAAACTTTAAGTTATTTTCATAATACTTGAATTTAAAACTAACTTGATTTTAATAAGAAAAGTACCATCGAAAATAGTACTTTTACTTCTTACTTGGTACTTGTACTTCAAGTACTAAGTACTTCTGATAGCTCTGGCACTTGTGGCATTGGTTGAGTTTTTTAATGTATAAAAAAGTTCGCCGTTCCTGCACTGTAATATTTTCTTAAGATAAGCAATAATCTCTTAAATCAACTATAGTATTCTTGAACGAAGGAATAACGTAGTTGGATCAAGTGTATGTTTCTTATATTAAGAAAATATTGTTTTTGTTATATACAAAACAAGGTTTTCTTGGTCCAATACAGTTTTTTTCTGTGTAGTTTAAATTATTTATATATTGATCTAATTTTTTAATAACACATATTTTAAAATAAATATTCCAATATAAAAGTATACCGTGAGAAGAAACAATGGCAAGACAATTTAATGTATTCAGCCATTTAAAATGGTCTCCAGGAATGAAGAGACACTCCTTTTTTACACAAACAGGCAGGTTTTCTGATGTTGTTACATTTAAATTTCAGATACGATGTCTGTCTGTTCAATAGAACCAGCTTGTAAATATAATCGAGCTTGATTAATATACAATAGATGTGTATTGATTATCATAGACAATCCCTGCATGTGGAGTGTGGTCTTTTTTATTAATGAAGTAGTAAATCGTATTCAGTTAACTTGATCTTTGTATATTATTATTATGTTTTGTTTTATATTAATTTGTCATACAGTAATCTCATGTTAACAGTCCATCATCGTTCGTTTCTTTATTAACTATGGATGTGTATGAAGTGATTAAGAAAAAAACTATATTTGAATTATTTATTTTATATGTTTTATGATTTTTCTCATGTTTACAGTGATTTCTTCTGGTATTTATTTACTGCTATATAATATTGCAGGTACTATATATTATTAATTATTAATGTTGTAACATATTTTCTTCGCGTTTATTAGGACTTCTTATCAGAAACGAATAACAAAATAGCTCTTCTTATGCTGTGTTTAGATCAAAAAGAGAAAACAGCAACTCAGTGTTTTTAAAACACTTCGTAGTTAAATATGTATAAGGTTCGTTGCTATTTTGTCCCTTTGGTATAAACACTACGACATTATTATAGCAAAAAAATTAGTGAAGCCTCCAATTTTTTAAGAATTAAATATAACAATAAGTATAATGTTTTTGTCTTATAGCAATTATGTGTATTTCAAAACATTGATAAAACCGAGGACTTCATGGGTTATCTATAAGTCACTTATTGATAAATTTTCTAATACAAAAAGTATCAGAAAAAACAAATAAGTATGTTAATTATTTTTTTAATATTTGATGTGCAATTATTATTATTGTACCAATCAATGAAAAGTTTCCGAAAAATTCAAAAAATTATTTTTTCAATGGAAATACAAAATCACCTAAAACTGAAATAATTCAATTGTGTAAATTATTCAGAGGAAATTTTTGATAAAAGATAATTACTAATTGCAATGCAAAATTTTAACAAACTACCAACTCTCTTCAAAATAATTAATAAATTGATCTTAAGGTAAAGTACTTACTTATAGTTTTTCCAAATACATAAATGTAAAACTATGCTCTTAGGGCAGCGTTTCTCAACCTTTTAGTACTTGCGACCCAATTTTCAATCACAATTCTCATCGCGCCCCCCTTCCCCCACCCTCATACAAAAATTTTCACTGAAAAATAGATCTCAGCTAAATATAAAAAAAATGTATAGAGTGTCAATTTCTAATATTAAACCTTCTTTCGAAAAACTTTGCTCTGCAAGACAGGCCCAAGGGAGTTACTAATAATATTCTTGTGTAAAAGTATTCAGTAAATTAAATACAATTTTTAATAATATTTTTTCTCGATATGCTCGCGCCCCCCATTCAGTTTTATCACGCCCCCCTAGGGGGGGGCGCCCCACAGGTTGAGAATCGCTGTGTTAGGGGCTTTAAGTGGTATAAATTCCTTACTAAATTTTCATTATCAACCTGTAATATTTTTCTGTTAAAATTACAAAAATAAAATATTTCACATTGTTTTCTTAAAATTGTTCATTTATACACAAGTACCTACATTAATTATTTACAGATAAACAAACACGCCTGACAATCCACACTTATTAAACTTTCACTTGGTTGTTTATTCGGTAGCCTTTCGGGGTGAGCGTACAAATCAACCCTTATTATTTTTAATTGAAAAATTAATAAAGTATTTAACATTTACGCTGAAATACACGCATTGTAAATAAACACAAACGTGTATCAAAGATAAACATCACTGAACAATATTTTACATTAGAATGGGCTTTTGGATACAGTTCACCTGTATTGTCGAATGTGAGGGGGGTGTTTTTCACCCCTGTTTACAGGATGGGACTAATGAATTTATTTGTATTATAATAATGATATATACTGTCATAGATATACTACAAATAACTTGTTGTTCGTGTAAGTAATTTAATAAACATATTTTAATACATTGACAAAACTTTTATGTATTAATGCAATTTTTATATCTATATACAATGTCACTCATGACTTCGTTAATATTTTTTTATTATATTTCTTAGTATGATTTTATTTATCTTTAATTATTAAATCAATGGTAACTTTAATTGTACGAAATGCATTATAC
The DNA here is from genome assembly GCA_949319165.1 of Sialis lutaria. Classification (NCBI taxonomy): domain Eukaryota; kingdom Metazoa; phylum Arthropoda; class Insecta; order Megaloptera; family Sialidae; genus Sialis; species Sialis lutaria. The sequence continues at coordinate 30,810,060 of OX439234.1, forward strand.
AAAAGTAGGATGTCAAACTGTTTTATTGAAACATAGTTTATGACAAAAATATATAGGTATAAATCAAATAGAGGAAATTTTCAAAAAGAGGGTGTAAGCCGATAAGTGTGAATTATTCTATTTTTTGCATTTAAAAAGATAATAATTCCGCAATCAACTAGCGTAAAAATTATGTCGTGAATCGAGAATTTCAAAGACACATAATTAATTCAAATAAATTTTAATCTTTTTTGAAAAGCACATATCATTACCTATATGTATATTATATGTATACGTACATAAATAATAAACAAAATATTCAGAAGGTATTTTTCAAACGTATATATAAAAACGTTAAAAATATGTTTTTAAAACAAATTAATAGCTATTACATATTTTTGTACGTAGGTAATAATATATTGAATAATAGACATGTGTATACAAAGAGCAAATTTCATTTTATAAGTATAAAATAAATAAACTTTATTTTATCTATTATTTGAAGGACGGGTGGGAGCGGGGGTAAGAACATATAAAAACGAACTTTATAATTATTATTTTGTGAATACGAATGTTAATTAAATTAACTTTCAAATAACTATTTAATGGTTTAATAAAATATTTGATTATTAATAAAAAAGAACAACTTTTCGTCAAGTATAATTCCTGAATCTCAGACAGTTTTATTTCTCACAATTAATCGATTAGAGTATCGACATTTTTATTATTTTCTTATAGCTATTATTTAAATGTTTTAAAAACATTTATAAATATTTTATTATTTTTATATATAAACATTATTGGTTATGCCATTTGATGAAACATTGGAATAATTAACAGTTATAAATAATTAACAATCAGTTTTTATTATTTGTTTATGTTATTTTATAAATTGTTAACAACAGGAAATAAAATAAAATCATTGAAACTTAAACCTGTCAACAATTATCGTGTTTTTATTATGGGAAAATAAGTTTTTAATCGTGTAATAAATTTTATTTTACATTTTTTGTAAGAAATATTTATCGTATCCACATAAAAATCAATAAACTTGAAAAATCTAAACATTATTGTATAAAATCAGTACTATTTAAAAATAAAGAGTATACATTGTAATTTATAATGAACAATTTGCTAGCTAATGTTTTTTAGGATTAAAATATTTAACGATTTATTGAAAAAGATGTATACAATATTGTGAACTACTAGATTTTAATTTGTATTTTGAAACAGTTATTAAAAAGATATTCTTCTCTTCTTCTTCGAAAGAAAATCTGTTAATTATCGAATTTTTTTTTTATTCTAATTTTATAAATGAATAACAACGATTAGTAATTTAACAGTATTAATAAAAAATAAGAAAAGACAAGTTTAAAATTATAAAAAAAAATCTATCAATTTATAGTAACCAATATATGAAAATATTTATTATTCTGTTAAAATTACCTTTTAAAACAATTCAAAACATTCTATTTCTACAATTTGTTAATAAATTGTAAGAACTTCTTATAACGTTTGTTGAAAATGTTGAAATGTTAACAAGTGAGCAAATATTTACACATGTCTGAAATAACATTGAGTTAAATTATACACATATTTCATATGGAATTGTTTTAAATACATCCCTGTATTGATAATGTTATCCACCTGGTGAACTTCATCAACCCCAAAACAACTGTCTACAAACACAATAACAATATTTGACAGGTTTCGCACTTCAGATATGATTGAAGTTAAACATGACGTGTCTAGTTTATAATAATTTACCTTGTAACTTTGTGATTTTCTTATACGATAACACGATGCTGCCTTAAATTGGAATTAATATGCTATATTTTACAACACGCAAAACTAAAGAGAAAGAGTTTAATGATTTATAATAAGTGTTAATGTTTTTATATATTATTATAGTTTTGTTCACATTTTTAGACTTGTGAAGTAAATACCGCAGTTTCGAAAAATGCGTTCTGGAAAATTGAGTTCTGCATATTTTGAAAAGAAGTTCAGTCAAATTTAACCCCCCCCCCCCCAATAACGTTTTTTTTAAATGGAGTGCTCACTTCACTCATGTTATTTTTGGTTTTATTTCGTCGGAGCTGCTTAAAATTATTAATGTCTCTCTAATGACGTATCAAACTTATATGACAGTTCTCTTGGAGTTTCTTGAAAATTTTGACAAGTTTCGCGTATGAGTTTATATAAAAACCAATAGTATTTAAACCAGAGCCGGCCTTTGCAATCCCGGCGCCCCGGGCGAAATTTGTTTTGCCACCCTCCAACAAAAAAGAAAATATCTGATGACTTTTTTTTCGTTCTTACCTCTTTCTTTCATTATTGGCCTTCCGCGCGCCGCCCCTGCTGGCTTGGCGTCCCGGGAGATTGCCCCCCCCCCCTAAAGCCGGCACTGATTTATCAGAAGTTTAGATATTATTCATATATGTATTGTTTACCTTTATTGTTCATATTTTTCTTTTTCTCACATGACCTTTTGTATGTACTATCTGTACCAAAAACAAACAAATAAATATATTATATTATTACTATGTAAATTATTTTGTACGGTTAGAGTCGCTAACTGTGTTACAATACGTTGAAGTATCACTGCTCTAAATTTCATAGCAAATCAATAGATATGAGTATTATCACAAAATTAATAGCACATATGAGTGTGCTTGCTAGCTAGCAAATTTTGCTAGCCCATTTATGATATCGGACATTAGTGACTCGATGGCGTTAACAAAAAGATATTTTACATACGGGTGTTCAACCGCCGCTCCGCCGGGTCGCATTGAATGTTTAAAAAATAATGTATAATATCTTGCTATTATATATATTTTTTTGTTTTGATGATATAAGCAGACATAAAGTTCTTAGTAATAATAATATTAATTTATTAATATAACGGTCCGCAGTAGAGTTTTGTTTGAAAAACACTGTTGTAAACAACCTAAACCAGGGGTCGGCAGTCTTTCAAGTCAGAAGAGCCAAATTGTTAAGGAAACATGATTGCAAAGGTATCAGAGAGCCATAGATATAAATGTTGCCAAATGCAATTACCTTTTTTTTTTAGTCATTCACTTGTAATTTCCTAATTGAATAAATAGTTAAAATCACTTAAGAGCCGTAAACGACTGTGCAAAGAGCCGCAGTCTGCCGACCGCTGACCTAAACGATTGACTTTATACATAAATGTAAATTTCAATATGTCACATCCTAATAATTCAAATAAACAAAATTAAATATAGGTAGTACCTACATATATGTTTTATATTATTATTCTGCATACGTAAAATTATAAAAAAAGTTCTGTATTATTGTATAAAATATTATGTTTAATAATTTATTTATTAACTGCACAAATATTAAGTCAATATATTAATAGTAATTTTATTTTTAAATAGCCTATTCAATTTTCTATTGTCTTTGTTATATTAGGTACCCGTGTATAAAGCTTTTTTATAATTGAATCGGTGAGTGAAAGAACGATATATCTCCAAAATGACCATTTTGAGAAAAACGAAAAAAACTGTTTTAAAGGAGAACTATGGGTTATTTGGTCTAATTATGTATTGTGACATTATAGAACTTATGTTAACCGATAATAATACGTACATAAATAAATTTAAAAAAAATTGCAAAAAAAGATATTTGAAAAAAAATAACCTGCAGTTATACTGTTCTTTCGCACTCAATTAAAATTGCTAATTTTTTCTTTATTGCTTTATTTTCGGCTTTATTATTTTACAAAAAAAAATATTTGTAATTTTTACTCAGAATCTTCATTTTTGACTTTCCAAGAAATAATATGGTAGTAAAATTCGAGGATTGCGTCAGAAAAGTAAGGTAAAAGTAATTGTAAAAAAAATTGAACTACCCCCGTCGCACGTACGATGTTGGTCGATGTATTATTATTTTGCTATGTGATAGAGCTATGAATTTTAAACATTTTGCCTATCTCAGTTAAAATTGCCATTTTTGGCACTTGTATTGTTCTTTCACTCACCGATTCAATTAAATGTTTATATTTATAATAAAATTATTATTATTGTTAACTCTTAGCAAATACATATTTACGAGTAAATGAAACATTGTTATTATCTATAAAATAATTTTTTTAATGTTTTTATTATTGTACTCATGTAATGTATTTTTTTTAATAACTTTATCCATTGCTGCATGATAACTATAAAATACATAATGTCCATATGTAATGAATAAAACTTTTTTTTTATCTATTAGAACTGATAGTAACTGAAGTTACATTATTTATTATAAAGAATTAAAACGCAAAACCGGAATCTTGAATTTATTTCCAGTTTATAGTATACATTAAAAAAAACTACAATACCTGAGTAGAAATTATTACCCTCGATACAACGCAGTTTTTTATATATATAAAATATAAACTTCAGTATTAAGTATGTTATAAAAATAAATATAGATTTTATAAATCAATAAATATTGTTTTATTTGCAAAACGGATTATACGATGCGTAAAAGGTAGGTACTTTTTAATTTTGTTCCATTATCTTTGGTTATTTTTGGAATGATTAATTGAGTTTTTCAGATTATTTAGATTATAAGTATATCTTTACTTTTGAGAAAAGTTTGTTGGGGTTTTAAAATCAAACGAGATTGCTAAATATAAATCCAAAACGATGAGAATTACCTGCATCCATTG